>JAKSZU010000009.1:30200082-31540082 GCA_026018925.1 Tupaia tana | reverse complement strand
GCAGCATGACCCTTCCCTGTGGGAGGTGCTCTCTCACTCCTTTCACATCCCCAGAGAGTGCATATACCCTCTGGCAAAATCAAAAACAAAAGTTCTGATGTTATTTACATTGTATTAGATCATAGAAGACAAGTTTGTTTTATGAAGCCAGCATTAGACTAATAACACACCTAAAAGAGATTTTTAAAAATAATGCCAAATTTGGGGACCGGCAGGTGGTATGGCGGTTAGTGTGGCTGAATCCCACGTGGCCAGCTGCCCAGTTTGAGTCCTGGACCTAGTAGCATAAACATCATACAAAGCACTCGTGCATATATTTCCAAATTCCAGAGGGGAGAATGGAGAGAGGGGATTGTGGTGTGGTCATCTCTCCTGCGGGGTGATTTCTCACTTTCCCTATCTCTACCTCTCTCTGGTGAGCACATGATCCCTTTGGTAAAACCTAACAAAAACAGATTTCACTTCTGAATTCCTATGTGGACATCTAAACTGTAAACCCAATAGTAAATAAAAGAATCATTGAATATGAAAAAACTTGTTTTTATTTTAGGAGTGCAAAATAGTTTGATACTAGAAAATGTGATGATATTAGCAATAGTAATAAGTTGGGAGGAAAAAGCATATGATCATGTAGGTACCAAAAATGTTTAAGTTCTTCATCTTCACTGATAAAAACTGAAATAAAAATTTAATTAATTAAAGTAACAGTCAGTATATCATATTTACTGGTCAAACATAGCTAGTTCTATAATAATCAGGACCAAGATAATGTTCCCAGAAACCACTAGTATTGTATAAATTATTGAGCTGTCAGAAAGGTCATGACGTATTTTCCTACGTTTTTCTATGTGAAAATGTGTCATGACTTCTGATGACCCATTATTATTATTGTTATTATTTAATGTATTTCTGTAATACAGATAATAAAAGTACAAATATTCTAAAATAAAATGGCAAAGTTACCATTATTTGCTGATTTGTACTTATATATATAGAAAACCCTACAGGAACTGCTAAACAAAATGAAAGAAAATAAGCAGTATAAGCATTCAATAAAATAGTTGACTATTGCTATAGACTAAGTTGTGTCCCCCTATTCCTGTATGGAAGCCTTACCTCTCAATGTAACAATATTTAAATATAGGGGCTATAGGAACATAATTTTTACTGAGTCATAAGGATGGGGCCCTGATTTGATAAGATTAGTATCCTCATAAAAAGAGACATCAAATGTCTTTCCCTCTTTCTCTTCTCTGCCCATGCACAGAGAAGTCGCTTGGGCACACAGTGGTATAGCAGACACCTGTAAGGCAAGAGGCCTCAGAATGAAATCGACCTTGATAACACCTTGATGTTGAACTTTTCAGCCCCAGAACTGTGAGAAATAAATTTCTGTTATTTAAGTCACCCAGTCCATGGTATTTGTTATGGCAGCCTGAGTTGACTAATACAGTACCAATTTAAAAAAATATTTTTTTTTTTTAGAGAGGTTTTTGCCATAGGGCGCGTGTGCTCACCAGAAAGACAGAGAGAGACAGAGAGACAGAAAGTGAGAAATCATCCCCCCCCCCCCGGGGGAATGGCCACGCTGCAATCCTTTCTCCTCTATTCTCTTCTCAGGATCTTGGGCACACAAGAACACGCGCCCGGCATGAGTTTAAGCCACTGTGTCTGCGACTCGAACTGCAGTCGACTACGTGGGAGTCCAGCGACATAGCCAGTATGCTAACTGCTGGTCCTAATACAGTACCAATTTTAGTAAATAAAGTTAGTAAGAATCTCATATAATGGGTATATGCTTGTACATTTGTCTTCATCCTTTAAATATGTTATATATATGTTATATGTATTTCTGAAATAGTTTATTAAATAGGTTTTGAGTATACAATGTAGGTTAGACAAGTATCTATGAAATAATGAAGTGAAATCAGATTATGAATTACTATGATTTTTATTGAAATTATAAAACAATTATGTGCAAATAAAATTTAGAAGGAAAAAGTATATATATATGTATATATGTATACATATGTATATATATATACATATATATATATACATCCACACAAAATCTGATCCTATTCATAATAGCAACAAAAACACTAACAAAGTTGAAGTAGACAATTATTAAGTAGAATCTACAAAAAACACTATAAAATCTCAGTGAGGAGCACATGAAAGGCTTGAAAAAATGAGGATACATAAACTCTTTTTTTCAAATCATAGATATTTTAATTTTCCCTAAAGTCATGAATATATAAGTGAAATCCTAATCAAAATTCTAATGAAAATTTTAATTTTGAAAATGATTTAATATTTACCTGAAGAGTAAACACATGATAAGAACCAGAAAACTGAAATAAGGAAGCAGGAGAAGCATTGCCCTTACCACATTTTAAAACCTATTATAAACTATACAGAAATTAAAACTGCATTGCTGGCCTAGAAAGAGAACAAATTAGAGACTTCAGACATGTCATTAAATATATTAAGAATTTAATATTCAAAGAAATTTACTATTACAACTCTGTAGTTTAGAATGTTTAAGCATGGATTTTGGAATAAGTCTTAAGTTTAAAAACTTGATCTGTCATTTGCTAGCTATATGACCTTTATCATGTTATTCAACTTCTCTGAATATTAGTTTCATCATCTATATAATGAGATAATAATTTATCAATTAAAATAATGTATGGGTACTGGCACGTAGTAAATTCCTAATAAACAGTAGTTTCGGGATCCCTGTCTCACACCTTACATCCAAATAAATTACAGGTGAATCAGAAGTTTATATATGTAAAAGGTAAAACTAGGAATAAAATATAGATAAATAGACATTATATTTGGAAGAGGATATTTATCCACAGAATGAGGAAATTGGAAGTCACAAAGGAAACAGTGCCATATTCTATATGAAGAAATAATGTCTATGCAGTAAAAATTTAATTCCCACTATTAAAATTGAATGGCAGCAATATCATTAGAGAAAAGATATGCAACATATATGCCAATGCAAAAAGTAATATAAAAAAAGAAATATGAAAAAGATGAGCTTTTAAACGAAAGGATATCCTAGATTGGAGACTGGCAAAGACATAGTTTTGGTTGTAGTTGGGCTTGGTGGTAGGAGGCAAAGAACAAAATGTTCCTCTTTAGGCTTATTTAAAATATGATATTCTTATTAGACATGCAGGGAAGATGTCAAGTAGGCTTTAATTATCCTGTGCGTCTGCCTGAAATTCTCTTCCTCCTCTCTGTTTCTTTCAGCTAAGAGTTTAGTTTAAATGCCACTGTCCTAAGGAAACCTTCCCTGACCATGATAGCCTTAAGTTATGTCTCCTATTATGTAACAATTCTTTTCCTCCATATTAGTTATCACTACTGTAATTAACTAATTACCATTGCCAGTATTGTGTAAAATGTACAACAGAAGTCTGAGATCAGGGACACAAGAAGGTAGGAAGATTGGGGAAGATCTTTTAGTAGTTACCTAGGTTTGATTTCAAGTGTCCAATGCTAGCACTTAGAGAACTGTTAAGAGGGAGGAGGCCTGAGTCTCAGTCTTAGTGAAATTGTACTATTCTGAAGATTGAGATATGTGGAGATTATGTAGATTTCACTTAATAAAAATTTTGATTGTGGGGGAAAAACAGATGATTAGTTGAAATGGAGGTACAAGATTTGAGAGTGTCTAATGAAGATGACTTGATATTGAATTGACTAACTAAAATACAATTCTTTAAATTCATCCGACGTAGAACAAAATTTTTCTCAGAAAGCCTTGGGAAGACTTAGTCTCTATATTGGGGTGTGGAAGGGTGCTTCAGACATTTCTTAATGTGGGAATTGTAAGATCTAGTAGATTTACCAAGTTAGTTGGGCCATCATTGTATGTCCCTCCAAAATCAACAAAAACTAATTATTTGGTTTTGCATTTGGCATTTGGTTGAATTTTGACTTTTTTGATCCTTAGTTATATGTCTCATGTGTAAGCAGTCTTGGTTTTAATAACTTTTTTCTCTGTAAATATGTATTACCAATGAGTGGTCATGTATTTGTGGAAGCCTGGAAATGGAACTAAAGCAATTGAAACATGGGCCTCGTTTGCTAGACAACATTATTTTCAATTGCAGTGGGATAGTATTATGTCTGTGTTTGGCTAATGTCTTCATTAATGACTTTGAAAAGAAGCTAAATGGCATGTTAATTAAATTTGAAGTGATAATAAAGGAGAAAGTGTTGTGAACATTATTGAGATTCTAAACAATAACCTCTCCAGAAGAGGTTAAGGATATAAGCAGACCAGAAAGCCAGATTTAACCTATCAAGTAGAAGCAATCATGCAGGGAAAATGATCAAAAATAAGATATTTTAGTCTAAGGAGAGTACTGACTGGAAATCAGCCATGCTGCGAGCATTTGGCAGTCACTAGAATAGAATTAGGCTAAATAAAATTCTCAAGCAAGGAGTGAAAAGATTCACACTGAATTTCTAACTTCTCTCTAAAAACATACATTTTACTTTGAAGTGTTGTTCTAAGTGTTGCTGTAGCCCATGTATGAAGGACTGCAGGTTTTAGAAATAGACCTTGTGATCAGAAAGAGTTCCATATCTGTTACTGAGGTGAGCAAAACTCTGTACAGTGTGGATCAAGTCAGTTATGTAGAGAAAATGTGACCAAACAGTACCACTTCTTAGAGAGATATTTGGAAAAGGGTAAATGATAAAATTAATGCGCATTTTAAAGTCAGTCTTTCTCAAAATCCAATTGCTTCATCACCACCTGGACTACGTTTTAAAATGTCTATTTCAGGGCTCTAGCAAGTCCTTCTGAAACAGAGTTCCTGGATGAGGGTACATGAAACCTGTGTTCTAAAGGAGGACGGTTTTTCTTTGTTTTTACATATTAAGTTTTGAGAACCACTGTTTTGTGTTATTAGGACAACGTTTCAAGAAATGTGCTGAATAGAGAGCAATGCACAAAATAGACACTGTTCAATACTATGGAAAGTTGGTAATGGCTTGAAATATAAAGGCACAGTTTGTTAAGAGTTAGCCTACCCCCCCACACACAAAGGAGAGAGCATAGTGTCACCAGGATTACCATGTATAGCCTCACAAATTGGATACTGCACAACTCCATGCTACATCATTCACATAGATAACAGAATGGCAACCTCTACGGTGGTACCATGCAGTTCCTTTATCACTATATACCAATGTTCCCAGTTAATACTAGCATGTTTCTCTTTTAGAGAGGTATACTTTATTTCTAAATATTTTTAATTTCCGTTATGCTCCAAATGAAATGAATGATGTTTTCTGTGGTCTATGTGCATCAAACTTTACAAATTTATATTCGAGGTGCCTTGATAACATAGTGAAGTCACTAGAAATAAGCACATAGCCTGTTGTGACATAATACAGTCACATACTCATTTATCAGCCAATCTCCTATTATTTAGGCTTGAGTCAGTCAGTCCTATAGCCTATAGGGTGGAGGACCAAACTCTGGATCAAGAAAGATTCTGCTAAAGCATATCGATTTAATGAAAGCCATCCTGAATCTGACCACCAGTTTTGCCCTTGCTGTGACTGTATCTCCCATAGTATCTTATTCTGTATTTTCTGTAGTCAAGGCATAAGAAAATCAGTACTTAAGTAAATAAGAAAAGACAGAAAGAACTTGATGAGCCAGAGATTCCATTAAGATTATTTTCCCTCACATGCAATTTTTTTGCACCTGTAACCAGATTGTAACCTTGAGAAGAATTTTATGCACGAAATTAGAGGCCACAGTGGAAAATTTACTTCTGAGAGTAGGTCATCAAAAAGAGCATGCTGAGTCCAGATGCAGAGGAAATTAGAACCTTTGTTTGTTCTCTCTTTGAGGACAATTGTGCCCTCTGTGAAAATTACATAGCCCCTCCTTACACCGTTTGAGGGGGAGAGCTGAAGCCCATTAACAAAACAAGTAAGTAAGATACTGGAGCACAAAATCGGGAGGAGGAGTCAGAAAAATAATTGAGTTTGAAAACTGCTGAGTCATTAGGACTGATTGCACAAGTGGAGGAAAGGGGAAGCAAGAGCAAATTTGTTACCTGAGGTAGGAGAGCAGATGGAACTCACTGAAATAGAGACTAGCAGATGATGACTTTCCCCACAGGCTTCCCTTCCCCTGAAAATTATCTTTATTTGACCCTGGTGTCCTTTCCTTATTCCTCCTCATTTCTTTCTTTTCTTTCAGAACTGAACTTCTTTTTACAAGTTGCCTCTCTACACCAACCACCTAGACCCTCCTTAACTCCTTAACCCCTAACTTAAATACATTTCATCTGAGATTTCTTCCCACAATTCTATTAAATTTGTACTCCCCAAAGTCACCTGTGCCATATTAAACCTGTATTTCTAGGTCTGAATCTCTTTCCCATCTGGTTCTGCTTATATAAATATCTACTGGCATTTCCCCCAAAATATAACAACAAACACAATGCCAGTGATGAGACAAATTATTATTATTATTTTAGTGTTTTTTGCCTTAGGGCATGTGTGCTCGCCAGAGAGACAGGGAGACCGAGACAGTGAGAGGGAAAGTGAGAAACTATCTCCCAGGGAGGATAGCCATGCCACAATCCCTTCTCCTCCATTCTCCTCCTGGGATCTTGGGCACACATGCATATGCACCTGTAGTGATTTTCAAGCCACCAGGTCCAGGAGTCAAATCCCAGTTGGCCACATGGGAGTCCAGCAATGTAACTGCTATGCCATTTGCTGACCCCAAGACAAATATGTCTCTCTTTTTTTTTTTTTTTTTTTTTGAGCATTACTAGACACTATTCCAAGTATTTGGCACATATTAACTCTTGATTCTCTCAACAATCCTATGGAGTAGGTACTATCATTATCCTCATTATACAGATGAGATAACAAGTTTGGGAGAACTTTCCTAGCTTCCCAAGTTCACATAAATTAGTAAGTGGTGGAGCTAGGATTTGAGTTTAGATGACTCTGACTTCTAAGTTCTTGACCACAGTTTCTCTATGCCATATCACTTTAAATTCAGCATATTTAAAATTAAACTCCTAGATCTCTATCACAGTTTCTTACTTTCTCAATTTTTTTCTAATGAAATCACTAATTTCTCAAGTCCAAATAGCACCGTCTTTAAGCACAGATGATTAAAACTAAGATTTCAGGATTCTAATATAATGCATGAAAATGTCCATCAAAAAATCCCACAATTTTTAATGTAGATATGCTTATTTTAATATAACATGTGCATAGGTCTCTGAACATGAATTCATATTTCTGAAATACTCTAGATTTATTTCAATGCTTTTCTGCAAATAAGCTTGAATTTTAGATACTTAGCCAGGGTACATGATGTTTGACAAAAATGTCTTTGTTTATGCTCCTTTTAAGTAACTCCCTAGAGCTTCATCAGATATGTAATCACACTAGTAAGTTTTATGAAGAAAAATATCCCCAACATTTTTCTCTAGACAAAAATGAAGAATGTCTTCAAGTTAAAATATTTCTAGAGTAAGCTAGAGAGATATAAGATTCAACGTGGGGTTGGAGTTAGCTAAGAAACTTATAATTCATATGAAAAAGTAATTTTGATCATCTAGATATTTATCTCTGTATTTGGAAATGCATAGTTCTTTGGCATAGGCCGAATCAACCTTCTCTGTAGTTGGATAGCCTCTTAACTTTTGTACAGATATTTTGGTGTTAGACTTGAACAATCATCATACTTCAGCATTGTTTAAAGAGCAGGGTATTGGGCCAATCTCATGACCTGGTAATTTTGAGAGCTGGATCCCACATGACTGACCGTTAGATTACAGCTGTGGCTCCAGAGGCTTGAAAAATATGCCAGGCATATGTGTGTGCCTGCTTCAAATCCCAATAAGATTTATCAATGGAAATGGAATTGCAGTGTGACCACACTCTATTGAGGGATGCTTTTTACTCTCTTCCATACTGTATGTTTCTATTTGGGAAATTGAAAGAAAAACAAAAAAAAAGGATAAAGAGTAGGGCATCCTATAGGGGAGTTAGTGTATAAACAGAATCTTTCCTCAGTTTTGCCTTTTAATTCCAAAGCAGAGTTCATTCCCCAACTATCTGTAGTTTTACAATCACCATATATTCCAACAATAGTCCTATTCTTTAGTAAAGTGAATTTAACCCTTGGCAAGTAGTTCAACATCAAGATATTTTTTCCAGGGATGCCCTTCTTTTTTTGTAATTAATTAATTAATTAATTTTTACATTTTTCCACATTTACTTTACATATCAAAAAAATTTGTTAATACTCCACAGTTCATTTTTTTTTTTTTTGGAGAGATTTCTGCTTTGCTATAGGGCACGTGCGCTCGTCAGAAAGACAGAGAGAGATAGAGAGACAAAAAGCAAGAAATCACCTCCCCGGGGGGGATGGTCACGCCACAATTCCTTTTCCATTCTCCTCTCGGGATCTTGGGCACACACGCATACGCGCCCAGCATGAGTTTAAGCCGCCAGTCGACTACATGGGAGTCCAGCGACATAGCCATGATGCTAACTGCTGGTCCCATACGCCATAGTTCTTGACAGTTAATAAACAATTTTCAAAATTTTAAATACAGAATTTTAAATATAACATTCAAAATATTTCTTATAATTTTGTACAATTTTGTTTGTCTATAGCAGCAGAAACAGTATGGTTTTAATATTTTTGAAAAAAATATTTACATGTCAACTACTCATTGTTGAAAAGTAAATGCCCAGCACACTAGTCACACATAAACCTTCTCAATTCAGCCCTGCCCAACTATTCTGTGATATACCATCTGCTAGCAAAGATCATTCTCTTTTTCTTCCTTCAAAGTCTTTTTCAAGATAATTCTCTGGTGTGGTTGCTCTTTTGCAGTCTCTACTGACTATAATGCTGGGCTGGAAAAGTCCAGGTTATTTTATGTTATAAATTCTTTCATATAGCTTCTCTAATCCTCTCTGTCAGGCAGAACTATTTATGGTGCCAGGTCATCTTTCTAAGAGCTTCTGTTGGCTTACTTGAGATCCATCTTAGTTCCATAGTTTTCTGATTCTTCATTTACGACATTCCAGTCAAACCCCTGTCCAATAATGAGTATTTCCAATTTCTGATTCGATGCAACAAGCATTATTGAAATAATGTTATTTATTAATGTTAATGTTATGCTAATAACCCTTCTGCCACAAAATAAGAATACTCCCAAATATTTCCAATTCAAAAGGAGTTGGGGAGGAAGAAAAGTTTATGTTTCTATTTAAAGAAAATAAGAAAATATATTTTAACAAGTTGCTGAACCTATTAACAACTCAAAAGAAAGTAAACCATTTAAATAGGGAAAACAAAGCAAATTTTAAAAAAATCAGTAATGTTTTCCTCAAAAGTCATGAAATTTTATTTCGCCAGTTCAGTCTTATGTTCAAATGCTCTTCTGTTGATATGCAGTGTTGCTGTGGTACAATCTTTCCGTTTAAATCCTTGAAGTTAACATTCAACATTGTTATTGATATTTCTTGTCCCTAGCATTAAATTGGTCATTTTCTTCGTTGCCTTTTGTTCTCTTATTTCTGTATGTGTCTTTAGTTTTATTGGTCGAGCACTCCTTTCAGAACTTATTGAAGAGTGGGTCTGCTACTGGCAAATTCTTTCAGGTCTTGTTTATCTGAGAATGTTTTTATTCTTTCTTTCCATATGAAAGATAATCTTGCTGGGTATAGTATTCTTGGTTGAAACTGTTTTTCACTTAACACTTTGAATATATGTTCTCATTCTTTCCTTGCTTGCATTGTTTCTGATGAGAGGTCTGAGGTTAGTCTGATGGGATAACCTTTATAAGTAACCTGACATTTCTCTCTTGCCAATTTTATTATCTAGTCTTTGTCTGTAGATTTGACAGTCTGGCTATGATGCGCCTTGGAGAAGATCTTCTTGGGTTGATTCTATTAGTGTTTCTTTGTATTTCTTGGGTCTGGATATTTGAATGCCTCTCTAGATTTGGAAAGTTTTCTTCCAAGATTTCATGGAATAGATTATCAATGCCCTTATTAGTTTCCTCACCTTCTGGGATACCAATTATCCAGATGTTTGGGTGCTTAATGCTTTCTCATTTTTTTGGGTTATTTCCCAGGTTTTTTTTTTTTTCCCTAGATCAGAAGGTTTTGCCTTCAACATCTGAGATTCAATTTTCTGCACAGACTAATCTGCTTTTAATACTTTCGAGGGAGGTTTTGATTTCCCAAAGGGCAGCCTTCATCTCTAATAGCTCCACTTGATTCTTTTTTATGGTGTGTATTTCCTCTTTCAGGTCATGGAAGAACTTCAACACCTCCTGGAACTCATTGTCTCTTTTCTTCTACATCTTCTATAGTTCATTGTCTCTCAGCTCTTGCATCTCATTTAGTTTTGTCACTATGAATATTCTGAAGTCTCTATCAGACATTTCCATGAATTCTATTGTACTGTCTGTGGATGACGAAAAATTGTTCTTTTCCCTTAGGGGAGAGATATTTTCTTGGTTTCTCATGTTTTTGTGCCTCTGTGGTTGTTTCTGGTCATTCTGTGCCAAATCTCTCCTCCACAGTGCTTAGCAATGTGGTATCAAAAGTAAGATTAGGAGTTCAGATTTATAGAAAGAAATTTCTTCATTAAAGCAGGAGGTTCAACAAGTGTTGAGGATTTCAATGATTCTAAAGGGATTCAGATGCTTGGCTATTGTGCATCAAGGCCTATCTAGACATTGTGTGGAGAGTGAAGATTAGAGTAAGAAAGTAAGATTTAAAAATATAAACAAAAAAAAAACCCTGAAAAATATTACCAAAATAGAGAAAAAGATGAACTCACCAGGACACACCTCAGCTTTAAAATGGCTTCTGAAATTAACAAGTGAAAGAGAAGGCCCAATCTGAGGAGAGGTGCTTGAAAATTAAAAAAAAAAAAAAAACGTTAAAAATTTAAAGAGAGAGAGAGTGAGACAGACAGAGAGACAAACAGCCTGAGACAGAGAAAAGATGGAGGTCATTCTACCTTGTTTGAATATTTTGGGAGTCTAGGAGATGGGTTTAGAGCATGGCTTCCCTGAACACACCAGGACACACCTCAGCTTTAAAATGGCTTCTTGTCTGAATATTTTGGGAGTATCCCAAGGATGCCCTTCTGACTATACAATAACTGAGCCTTTCTTGCCTTGTTTCCTATGGTAAAGTAGGTTCCTGCTTGTTCTCCAGTGTCTACAAGTAGGCCCCTATATTCTCCATGCTTGATCCTTTGCCAAATATTCTAGTTTTTGTAAGATTTTTTTTCTTAGAGTTTATCATTACTTAAGCCTAGAAATTAGATTTGAGATCCAGAATTACCTTCACCATATCAAGTGCTATGCTGCCTGATTTCTCTGTTGCTGCCTATCTGCCTAGATCTCAGGCCTGTTGTACATGGCCAAGCAAACTGTATACTGCAAACTCCAGGGAACACTGTTGTACAAGCTATAATGTAAATGGTACCTCCTGGAGTTGTGCAATGAGGCTGCCCTAAGTAGGTTTTTACCTATTATGTGCTAACAGATTACCTTTCCTTTTAGCCTTTTGTACCACATTACTCCACCTATATCAGGGAAATTCGCCTAGTCTTTATCGCCAGACCTTCTTGACTTCAATTTTCTGCCTTCCTGGACTACCTATCAATGCCTGCTGTTTAAATTATACTGCCAATGATTACAAATGCCATCTTTTTTAAGCATGAAAATTGCATAGAAAAAGTCAAGTTGTTAGAATGAAAAAATAGTAAAACTTAAGGGTATATGAAATAGCTAGTTGTAAGAGTTCTAGTTTTTACTCTGCTAATTTGAGAGCAAATAAATGTATGTAGCTTGGTAGTTTGCAATATTTACTTTTTTCATTGCATTAATTTCTTTGAGAAATCTGTCAGCATTTATACCACCAGACAAGTAATAACAAATCTTGACTAATTCTGTATTTTTTATCATTCATGTGTATATACTTTATTGGGAATATTTTTTCAGAAGGTCTAAAAATAAACCCTGAAATGAAACTATTAGGTTGTTGGAAAAGTCATGACGTGTTTTTCTATGCAAAAATGTATTTTGACTCCACCGACAACTCAATGTATTCTTTTCATAATTTCACTTAACCAACTTGTTAGCCAAAAGAATTCGACCACTCACAGTGGATAGTTTATATTATTTGGATATTGAAAACTTTATTTAGGCTCTATCTATATGATTATTTTGAAATTTCTTTTTTTCTAAAAAAAAGATGAAGGAGACTAATAATGACAATTGGCATGAGAAACACACTATATATCAGATAATTATAGGTAGATTCTGACCTTTTGCAATAATTGTTTTGGGGGAAATATGGACATTTCCTAAAAGTGAGACAATAACCATTCGTGAAGTTGCACCAAATGAAGTTTCCATAATGTAGAGATTAGTTGAAAAGAGCAAATTAGTAGATTTGGTGAACACTCACTCTCTGGTTCTCTGAATGCTGTGGATTTTACAGTCATGCATCTCAGATAATACAATGCCCTTTCATTTAGTTACCAACCATAATGAGCTCTAAAATATACTTAAGGGCTCTACTCAAAAGCTTTTTGTCCCTCTACTGGTTTGAAAACGAGTATCATTTTTATTTTGGCAAAATGTGGAGATGAAAGACAAGGAAGTAGGAATATCATCATTGATTATAAAGAAGAGAGTGACACAATTGGTATCATTTTCTCACCTTATATAAACTGCCTCATTGAAGGAGCAATTTTGATTGTCTTATGTTTTTGCAAAGTGTTGCTGATCAATATTGGCTAAGAGCAAAGATTCATTGCAATCACTCTGTTCCAAGGCATATAATTGGAACATGTAATTCTCTGGACTGCTTAGTACAAATGATAACCAATACCATCATATCTTTGCTTAAAGTTTATTAAGTGGGATGAAAATCACAAATATCTTAGATCCTTGCTGCTTCAATGACTAAGCTGAGTACTTTTTTCTCTTTAGACTCCTTCCATAATTCCCCAGAGGCAGCTTTATTGTATTATCAAATTCTAGCTAGCTTGCTTCATTGGAGTTTATGATTTTGAAGCAATAGCAGTCTGAGCCAAATTTGATGGTATGGAAAGCTATAGCAAGAAACTCTCCCCTTTATCCCTTAGTAGCAAAGCAAGGTAGCATTATTTTCAGTGCCAAGAAACTTCATTCAGAGTAAACTCTTTTTTAGTTCATGGAATTACCAAAAAAGATAATGTTTAGTACCTGAAGCTAGCGTTCTCCACATTTTATCAAATGGTATTCATAGAGAATCAGTTTAGTAAGCTCTAATGGTACTCAGAAACTTCCCTTACAAGTAGCTTGACCTGGGACTCAAGCCAGGTCCGAGTCTAGACTTAAATTTAGAATTGTTTATCTTCATGAATTAAGCAGGTAACCTACATTTGTAAACAGACTGTAAGTGTGATGTTTAGTGATGGTAAGGTCTGTGGTGAACTGGAGAACGTATTCTTTTAAATAAATCAAATTAGCTTGTGACAGTGTTTTAATGGATTTCTCAACATCATATCTATCTTTCTATAGCAGTTATCCATGCTAGTGTGATATTAAAGCATATTAAAGGCCCTGATAAATTGTATAGTAAATAAACCTATTTAACTAATAGTTTCCCAAATGTGACATCAGGACCCTCCATTTTCAATATCACTGTCCTACCCCCTTCATATTCATCCAGGTATGGGTGCTCAACTATCTCACAGAGCCTATTTATTTCTATAGTTTTAGTGATATGTGGGACGTAGTTTGGAAAGTACTATTTTTAGGAAAACTTAAAACTTAAAACAATCATAAAAAGCCAAGTAGTCAATAACTTACTAGAATATATCTCTGTTAGATACTACATATGGGCTCTTCATCTCTCACTGTACATATTCTGAAATAGTTAATATTTTGGTGTCAATATTTATGCATTTTGGGCCAGCAGATGGTGTACCAGTTACATTGCCATACTCCCACATGGCCTACTGCAGTTCAAATACTGGAGCCAGTGGCTTGAAAATCTTGCCATGTGTGTGTGCATGTCCCTAAGATCCTGGGGAAGAGAAGGGAGGAGAAGGGATTGCAGGGTAACCCTCCCCTCTGGATGCAATTTCTCACTTTCTGTCCTACTGGCTCTGTCTCTCTATCTGTCTGTCTCCCCCCTCCTTCAAATACATGCACCCTAAGGTAAAAACAAACAAATCTCTTAAAAATATTTATGTATTTCAAATACAATTCAAAATAGAGGCTTTTAAGTTGAAATTAGTTCACAGACAAGATGACACTTTTGACTTTATAGTATTTCTCATCAGCTATACTGATCTAATCTATTTATTAGGAAAAGGGCTAAGCTATTATAATAAAAAGAGTCCAAAAAAAGGGACTGTCATGTGAGAGAAGTAATTTTCTATCTCACAGAATTGTCTAGGACAAGTAGCTCAGTCCTTATGAAGATGACCCAAGGGTTTCACTCTGCACTTTCGTGCACATCTCACTGTCCAAAACTTAGTAAGGCAGCATACCTAATTCCACGGAGGGTGGAAAATGCAGTTTCTAACTGAGTAGACATGTTCCCAGCTAAAACTCAGAAGAGGAAGGCATGCATACTGGGGCATGTTTAGCAATCCCTGTCATACCTAGAAAATATGTATGGTTATGGTACAACATATTAAGAGAAAATAACTAGGTAAGTTGTTCAGTTAAAATGCAGTGAATGTATATAGAAAATAAGACTACTTTGGTCATTTGAGGAGTACAATATTAAAGATATAGGCAAATGTATTTATTGAATAGGTAAGACAGCATGATTTCTTTTTTGTATTGATAGCTACTTACCCTGAAAGAAATACTGGTGAAAGTTTATGTTTATTCAGTACTGGCATTTTATGAACTACCTTTGTGACAGGTACTGTACAGGGTAGTAGAAGTGCCATGATAAGTAAGACGTGACTACTGCCCCTGAGGAGATTATTGTATAGTGAGGATATATGGTATTGGATAATTCCAGAATTTTAGAAATAGGTATTTTCCCATTATTTTTCAAAAATAAAATAACATAGAAAAGTTTTGGATGTAAGAAAAAGTTGTTGGTATGAAATTCTAGTTAAATAAATTTTCACATTTCTCATCATTCTTAAAGGAGTAAATTAATTTATTATTTATTTATTTATAGAGATAATGCTTCTGTTTTCTTTCAAGTCTCCACAGTGATGAAAGTCTGAAAAAGAATAACACAATATGTGATTTAATAGAAGACATTTCTAAATAAAAGTAACATACGATAGTGCCATTTTTTTTTTTTACATTTCTATTTGCCAGTAGTCCAATGTAGTACAGTACTTAGCTGGGAGTCAAGAAAACTAGTTTTAGTGTTGCCTGTATTGCCTCGGTTGTATAATTTGTAAATGGGATAATGAAACTTGTTCCAACACACTGTGAGATTCAAGTAAGTTAATATACGTTAAAATACTTTACATTGCCTAACGTAATGTGTATTTACAGGGGGACTTCAAAAAGTCTGTGAAAAAATGGAATTAAAGTCTCAATTTATTTTGGTGCAGAGAAAGTGAAATACATGCATAGTTTTTTCATAATATCCATTTTATGAGTATTTTGAAGACCTCTCATATTAGGTGTTATTGCTGTACCAAAACTTTGTGCATGATATCAGTATATTTAGAATCCTTATCATAGATAGAACATAGGGTAGAAACTGAGAGGAAGAATGAATAGATACTGAGAAGGGCATAGGCCAATCCTATCTCCTATCTTTGGTCCTACTGTTTAATTAATTAATTATCATTATTATTTTTTACTTTTCCTATTCTTGAATTTTCTTTAATCTACATTTGGAGAGCAATACCTTCTAATATCTGGTAATAGTTGTATTTTAATCTTCATGTTACAGCTTTGTCAGTTTTCTTTTTTTCTTTTTGGCTGTGAGAGAATGGGTGAGGAGCTGCTATCCAGATACCATTTTGAAACATTTTTGAAGTTTTTTGTTTCTCAAGTAACAGTTTCTTAACAAGCTTTTTCAAAGTACTAGATTGTTAGCAGGCCTGTGAGAGGATATTACATGCATTGGCAACACCATAACCTTTTGCAGGTGTCATTCTATCACTTCCTACTTGTTTCTGCATGTTTCACTCTCTTCATATCCCATTAGAAACAGAATCCCAGGTGGATAATCATTTTTTTTGTAACCCCAGGAGGCATTTCTGATATTTCCAAATATTGTATAGCTTTTTTCTATAATGCCAGTTTAGTGCCATACAGTAATGATGCCTCTCCACTGCTGTCAACTTGACTTTACTTTTAGCTCCAGCAAGTCATTAAATGTAACCATGTGTAAATCTTTACCTCAATCTCTTCTTTTCAGCAACTCCTAATACAAGATTATCTCCACAAATTTTCACTAAATCCCATTTTCCATGAACTTACTTCCTTCTGTTTGGAATATATCTGTCCGTTTCTCTCCATTTAGTCCTCTCTTGTCTCCTCCCTTCCTTTTATAGCTATCTAACTTTGGATAGCTTTTGCCTATTAAGAAATTCATCTGGGGATCAGTGGATGGCATAATGGTTATGTTGCTGAACTCCCATGTAGTCAATTGTGGTTTGTGTCCTGGACATGGCAACTTAAAACACACCGAGTGCGTGTGTGTGCATGCTCAAATCCCAAGAAGATAATGGAGAAGGGATTATAGTGTGGCCATCCCCACCAGAGATGGTTTCTCACTTTCTCTCTCTGTCTCTCCAGCGAGTGTACATGCCCTATAGCAAAAATTTTTCTAACAGAAAAAAGAAATTCATCTGATTTTTATGTTACCAAAGCACTTCAAGTGACTGTCCTATTCTAATGTGGTTTTCCTCTCTTCTCTATATTTTATGGATATCTATGTCATATGCTAATTAAAAAAGGTCAAGAATCCCCCTAAACTTTTACTTCAAGTATATTGTATTGATTGGAAGGTTGATTAAAGAAACAATAACCTAATTCAAGCTAATCTTAGCCAAAAATTAATTGGTTGACCTAATTGAGAAGTCTAAGGTAGATATCAGTTACTACTGTGTCTGGGGCACCATTTCTCTCTGTGTATTAACATCATTTTCAAAGAGGCTCTACAGCCAGCACTGTGCTTATACCTTTACAGCTTGTAACTAATAGAGTTTTTCTTTCTTCCAGTGTGCATATAGCAACTTTTATGGAAGAATAGAAAATTTGTATCAAATAATGTTGCTTTTCTGATTAAATGGTTAACTATTTTCCTAAAGTTTTTAAGTTAAAATATAAACTTTACAAAGCCCCCCATGAGCCAATCTTTTCCTGATTTTCAAGCTGCTCTTTTTGCTCCCTCACTTTTGCCTGATGTTCTAAACACACCTCTCTATACTTTCTCACTTATGTCTCACAATCACCTACACTATCTAGCCGTATGAACTTAGAAGATGCTATGATTTGAATACACCCCTCCACCAAAATGCATATGTTGAAACTTAATCATCAATGTGAATGTATTATTAGGTAGAACCAGTGAAAAGTGATGAGATCACGAGGACACAGCCTTCGTGGATGGGATTGGTTCCCTTATAAAGGAGGCTACAGAGAGGTAGTTTGTCTTTTTCAACATGTGACAATACAGCTAAAGGAGTGATCTATGAACTAGTAAACAGGCCTTCACCAGACACAGAATCTGTTGACATCTTGATCTTGGACTTCTCAACCTCTAGAACTGTGAAAAATCAATTTATGTTGTTTACACTATACCAAATTTATTTTTTATGGCAACCCAAATGGACTTAGAAAATTACCAGCAAGAAATGGAAATGCTACTGCAACAAACAACTGAAAATGTGGAAGTGGCTTTGGAAATGGATAATTTGGTAAAGACTAGAAAAGTTTCATGTACATGCTAGAAAAAAACCCTATATTGTTATGAACAGATTATTAAGTATGGTTCTGCTGAGGGCTCAGGAGGTGAGGATGAGAACAGTAGAGCTAGTCTCATTTTTATTAAAGAATACTTGGGTGGTCATGAACAGAATAATGGTACAAGTATGGATGGTAAAAACCTTCTGATGAGGTTTTAAATGGAAATGAGAACACGTTATTGGAAAACTAGAAGAAAGGCAATCCTTGTTGTAAAATGGCAAAGAACTGGGCTGAACTCTGTTCATGTCCTAGCATTTTGTGAAACATAGAACTTGGAGCAATGAAACAAGATATTTGACTGGGAAAATTTCTAAATAAAGTGTTGAAGATGGAGCTTGGCCTCTTTTGAATGCTTATAGTAAAATATGAGAAGACAGGAACCAGCAGTTGGCATAATGGCTGTCACTGGACTCCCATGTAGTCAACAGCAGTTCAAGTCCCGGACCCAGTGGCTTAAACTTACGCCAGGCACATATGCATGCATGCCCAAGATTCCGAGAGGAGAATGGAGAAGGGATTGCAGCATGACCATCACCCTGGGGGATGATTTCTCACTTTCTATCTCTCTGTCTCTCTTTGTCTTTCTGGAGAGTGCACATGTCCTATAACAAAAACCTCTCCAAAAAAAAAAAAAAAAGAATTTGAGAGTCTTAAAGTCTTACAAGTTGGAAGGAATCTTAAAGGTAATCTTTTGGTCCTAGTTCTGAATATTTCTGTCCCTCTGAAATTCTTATGTTGAAACCTAATCAGCAACTTGATGGTGTTAGCAGTGAGGCTATTGTGAGGCGATTAGGTCATGAGGGTGGAGCCCTCCTGAATATATTAGTCCTCTTATAAAAGAGGCCTCAGAGAGATCCTTCACTTGCCATGTGAGGATACATGTGAGGATTCAGCAAGACAAATCAGAAAGTAGGCCCTCACCAGTCAATGCATATGCTAGTACCTTGATCTTGGACATTTTAGCTTCCGGGACTATGATAAATCAATTTCTATTTTTTTTTAAGTTTACTTATTTATTTTATGAGCAGGAGAGATATACATAGAAACAGAGAGACTGTACTCCCAACACAGTATTGACACTGCAATCCATCTCCATACACCCAGAGTACTTAGGAAGGTCTTTGGGAGCAAACCAGAAACTTTCACATGCAGGCCAGCATCATAGAACATTGTGTTTTATCACTGCACACTATTTGACCACAATTTTTGTTGTAAGCCCTATAGTTTATGATATTTTGTTATGGCAACCTAAATGGACTAAGAGAATTACCCTAATCTCTAAGTAACACTTTCCCACAACGTAAAGTGATAGACTTAGTCTAGAAATTGTCTAGTCCTTAAAGGAAAATTATGATTTGGGGCCACCATGTGACATAGTGGTTGGGGCATTGGACTCCCATATGGCCGATTGCAGCTCGGGTGCCAGACCTGGCAGCTTGCTTTCTCACTCTCTCTCTGTCTTTCTTTGGTGAGTTCACATGTCCTATAACAAAATTAACGATAATAATAATAAAATAAACAATTCTTGAAAAAACTATGATCTTGATTCTTTACTTATCAGCTCTTTCACTGTGATATATTTAGCTATCTGGATCCTTTTATATGTTTCTACCATCAGTGTTCCTGAGTATAAGTTTTAGCTATATCCTTGGAGGGCGATAATACCTTAAGAAGGTTTTTAAATTTTTTGGTACTTTGATACTAATAAAGAATTTCAAGAGAAATTTAATGCATGCATTTAGTTTGTACACTAATTATTTAAGTGCTCTTATATTAGAGCTATGTCTGAACTCACCAATTTTATAACCTTAAAAAAAAAACAAAACTAAGCCATTTACAAAGTATCAGCAAACCCTTAAATCAAAGATTAGAATTCAATTTAAATTTCAGACTT
This sequence comes from Tupaia tana, assembly GCA_026018925.1. Taxonomy (NCBI): domain Eukaryota; kingdom Metazoa; phylum Chordata; class Mammalia; order Scandentia; family Tupaiidae; genus Tupaia; species Tupaia tana. The sequence goes on along the minus strand of JAKSZU010000009.1, from coordinate 31,520,180 downwards.
CACAAGTTTGAATGGCTTATTCAAATAAATTAATTTCCATGATCATTTTCAATATCATCTTCAGCTAAACTATGTTCGTTCCTTCTAGTGACATCCACAGCGATCCCTTTCCGTTAACTAACTTTAGAGTCTTGCAGCTTTGACATATGCAAACATTAATTGACTCTGAAGGGCTAGGTTTGTTTCTTGTCCTTTTCAGAGTCAGTGCTTTCCAAATCACTGTTGTAGAAGCAACTGGAACTCAGTGGCCAGTTGTTTGTACAGAGGGAAAACAAATATGCTAATGAATTCTGTGTATGGCTGATGTGAGTGTATTTCAAATCTTGGTTTAGTTTTCTTTTATTTACAGTTTTCTATCAAGGGAACTGACGTCATTTGCACAGCATTATAAGATTGTGGACTAAGTAGGGGCCCCCAAGCAAACTTTTCAGAAATGGGATTGCTTGCTTTTTGTTGAATGGAAGATAAATTGATCTCTAGTACAATGCAGTGTGAAGTTCTCTTGAACAGAACTAGAAATAAGAAGAAAAGGCAGAAATGGATTGATTTTCTTCTGCCTCCTTGTGCTCCCCATTACTTCTTGGATTTCTTTTTTCCTTGGTAGCATGGACCTTGGAAGCAGGCAAATTAGAGTATGCATCTTACTCAGCTTCTTAGCTGTGAATATGTGCAAAGTTATTTAACCTCTTTAAATCTCAGTTTTCACATAGTCTGTGGGAATACTGAAAGTGCATAGCTTGTAGGGTTATAATAAAGATCTAATGACATGTGTGTTAAGAGATGGATACAAAGTAAACAACTAATAGACGCCAGCAACTATTGTTATTATTAAATATTATTGCTGTTATTCCATTGCTTGATAAAAAAAGAAAATTATATTTTATACCTCAAAGCAAATTTAAGCCAAAATTTCCCATGAAATCTTTCTGTTGTCTTGCTATATATTCTAGTTGGCAGTCCCCTACCTCACTTCCATCTTTGCCCTCTTCTCTCATACAGATTCTTTAATCTTTTCTATTGCCTGAGTAATTAAATTCTCTCAAAACTTGCCTTCTCAATTAGCAATATAAGGCTTCATAGTTCACCTAATCTTCCCTTCTTAAAAAGCATCTCTGCAGGGACCAGCAGTTAGCATAATGGCTATGTTGCTGGACTCCCACGTAGTTGACCGTGGTTCGGGTCCCAGACCCGGTGGCTTAAACTCACGCCGGGCGTGTCTGCGTGCATGCCCAAGATCCTGAGAGGAGAATGGAGGAGAAGGGATTGTGGTGTGGCCATCCCCCCCCGGGGGGTGATTTCTCGCTTTCTGTCTTTCTGTCTCTCTCTGTCTGTCTGGCAAGTGCACGTGCCCTACAGCAAAAACCTCTCCAGAAAAACAAACAAACAAAAAAAACAAAAACAAAACAAAACAAAAAAAAGCATCTCAGCAGATCTTTAGTAATACTTCATGCCCCTTTAAGTCTTGGCCTTTCATCTTGGGCTCTTTTTCTTTGCTGGCCCTTTCATCCCTATTTCCATCCTCACCCCCAAATCCTTGCCCTGCCCAGCCTGTCAGTTTTGGAGAGATGTGATAAGAGGAGGTTAGTTTGTGACTTTCCCAGATAACTTGGAATCATGTCAATCTCTGTGCTCTAAAGCTTCATAGAAGTTGCTTGGGTATAAAACATGGTACTGGTGTAGTTTAAACAGTATGACATGTTGAAGGGAAAAAAAGCCATATCTGAATTCACATCTTGGCTTAGAACTTACTGGCTATGTGATATTGGGCAAGTAACTTAACTTCTCTGAATCCACCATCATCTGGGAAGTGGGTATAAAATATCTCTGTCCTAAGGTTATTTTGATCGTTAGATGCAATACAAAGCTAAACTATCTGGCATGTCATACACGTAAGTGTTTTAGCAATTGTGTGTGTGTATGTGTGTGTGTGTGTGTGTGTGTATTTTAAGTTCTTGATTAAAGGAAATATGTGGAGACATGGGCCAAAGTGTTATGTCATCTATATCTGAGTATCTGTGCTGTTAGAAGTTGTAAGCTGTTGGGGCAGCTGGTGGCATGGTGGTTGAGGAGGCTGGTTCTCACATGACTGACTGACTGGTTCAAGTCCCAGACATGGCATCTTGAAAAACGTGCTGGGTACTTGGGGGTATTTGCCCAAAATCTTGAAAAGAGAATGGAGAAGAATGGATTGTGGTGAGGATCTCTCCCCTCGAGGGTGATTTCTAACTTTGATTCTCTTTCTTTCTGTCTCTCTCCAGTGAAGCAAAAACTAAACTAAACTAATGTATACTAAGCTAAATTAAAATAAAAGAAATTGTAAGCTGTCGAGAGATTTTTTGCTCTTAAGAGCAATTGGAAAGAAAGTCAAAATGGACATGTTAAGAAATACTTCTTGACCAGTCTTTCTGTGTGAATTACCATTGACACTAAAACAACAATGAATCCCTTTGTAGAACTACATTAGACTGCTTTGTGGCAAGGTCTTTTTGGTATTTTAACTTCTCATTTTTTTCTATGACAGCTAAGTTGCCCCTACATAATGCAGAAGTCTTCTTCGGTATCAAGTGAAGAAATATATCCAGCAGTCCAAGAAGGAGATGGAAGAGAAATGAAGTCACACCGAAATAATAGCTTCTGTCTCATGGACATGCAGCCACTGCATACTTTCCCAAGTAAGCACTTGCCAGAGAATGCTTGAGAAGTAAACATTACCCCCTTTCTTTAGTGGTAGTTATTTAATACAAAATAGCTTGTCAAGATGACAAATGAACCTAATGTGAGTTAAAACAAAATAAAATTCAGAAAACAAACAAACAAAAAACAACTTCAGACTTTTCTCATAGGAAAAACATATCGATTATGAGATTAGCTAGAGTTTAATCAGATTTTTTTGGTATATACCTGTCACTAAAGGGAAGGAATCTCTCCTACTTTCAGAGCCTTTAGAATTCAACTTTTCTTGAGACCAGAACATTTCAACAATATTTGGTGCTTATAACTGAACACAGGAATTACATTTTTCTCTGAACCAAGGGTTCATTGTTCTTGATCTTGATTTTGCTCTAGTTTTTTCATCTAGATACTAACTATCCTTTTCCATCAGACATTTGTCCTCAGAATCCTTGAACTTACTGGCTTATCAGCCTTGTCTAAAGGAAAAGGAAAAGATCTGGGGAACCCAATTAGTGCCTTTTCTATTATACTGACTTTTTCACTTGGTCTGAAACACTAATACCTCACTGTACTTTGACTACTTATGGACCACTCATTATTCTTAGTGTAATCTCAGTTTAATCATCCCTTTCTTAAGTAAACCTTCCCTGACAATGTAAAATAGGTGGGTAACCTCATTACAACCTCTAATTGGTCCATCTACTTTTCCTTCATATGTTTTTATGCCCTTTCTCCATATTATGTCATTATATTAGGTTGAATCATATAAAAATACTATATATGTAGATCAAAAAGTGTCAAGGTTTCGAAGTTTCATATAATTCAAGCTAAAATCCTTATTTGAATAGTTATTTAATTAATTTCTCTGTCTCTTATTGTATCATAAACTGTGATGTCAGACAGCAGTTTAGTTTTTTATCTCTTTGTCTCTAATATTCAGCAAAATATCTGTCAGATTACAATTACTCCATCAACATTTGGATGAGTGAATGAATGAATAGCATCTAAATTCTAATCTCAAGGAGCATATATAAACTCTTGAAACAAGTATTCATGATTCTCCAGAGTAGCAGTATAATATTGTGTGTGGAGGGAAAGTCATGCTTTATTGTTGGGGATGGGGATTTGCAAAGAACTGTTTCTTAGAATTTTACAGATTCACTTATGTGTCCCAGGATGTTGTACACCCCTTCCACTCTCCACATTCTCCAAGTCAGAATTACTAGTATGTGTTTATTTTACTGATGAATGTCTATCATCCCCTTTAGGAATTTTGGACAAAAACAAACAGAATACTGAACACAATTGCTCTAGTTTTTGACTCTTACTCCATGGTCAACCTTATCTCCCATTGTGCTCTTAGATGAAACTTATTCATGCCAAACTGGTCTGCTTGACCATTCATGTATTTTGGACTTCTTTCCATTTGTATCCTTGCTTATGTCCTTATCTTCCATTTTTCGAAGTCTAATTCATATTTGCTTCTTATTCCTCAATCCTTTCATGATCAAAGTAATGTTTCATTTTTAAATTTCTAGCACACTAACTGTATGCTTCATAGAAGTGAATTGTTACTTAGTTGCTGCCCAGTTTGACAGTGATTTTTGATAATGAGAGGATCTGTTGTTCTCTTATTGTTTATTCTTATTCCTTGTTATCAGTGATTTGGGAAAGAGGAGAAGTGGGAAGATGCATGCTTGATTTGAAGAAAGTATATCAATAATTTTATGTTCGAATAATTTAAAAATATATTTGTTTTATTATACACAATAGAGAAATGTATGTGATTTTTATGTTTAGAAAAAGGAAGCATTAATTTTAAAAAGTTAAGAAACACTTCAGAAAAGAAAATAACAAGCTACTATAGGCAGATACATAACTAGAAGGACATAGAAAAGTATCTTGGTCTAGAGGGCAGAAGAGATGGCAGACATAGCCTCTTTCTTTTTTTTCTCACAGAATGCCAGGACATTTCAAAAATACGAAGTAGAATCTTTTGGTGGCATACATGGTTATTATAAAAACTCTTTTCATCTCTTCTTTCTCTTTCTTCCCTAAGAGCAGCAGTTTGGGCCATTAAACTTGGAGATGGTCAGTTTCAGAAGTAAGATGATTCTGTCAGGTGGTAAATTAGAATGCTGGGTCTTTTGTTTTTGTTTTTGTTTTGTGTGTGTGTGTGTGTATGTGTGTGTGTGTGTGTGTGTGTGTTTCCCCTAAGTCTATTTTGGCCCATAGGACTAGGTAAGAGTAAAGTTGGGCAATTACTAGTTTTCCTCTAAGGCATTCAGTCTAGATTCTCCAATAGAGGAAGAGACAGGAGGCAAGGAAGAATCTCTGTTCATCTGAAGAAACTTATTTGTTTATAGCAACTTTTAGGGCACTCTTTGTATTAATAGATGATTTACCAGAGACAATTAGACAATCAGTAGATGCTAGAAAATCAGCAAGTTATTTTGTTTTTCCAAGAAAAGTCTTAATTCCTCATAAATAATGGTCATAACTTCTACTTCTATTGTACCCCAAGTAGTCCATTATAAATAGTAATTCATTAACAAATATGTTATTGAATAATAGAAATTAAGAACTGGAAGGAACACTAGGAATCATTTAGTGCATCTTTATTTAGTAGTTCATAGATTCAATAGATATTTATTAGGTCAACAAGAAAGTAGTGATGTATTCTATGCAAAAATATATGATGACTTTCCTGATAATCTATTATAAAGTGGCTGTTCTGTGCCAGCTAGTCTACCCACAGAAGACATAAACACAAATAAGACAAATTCTGTGTTTGGGAGAAATTAACGAATGAGAAAATTGAAAGTCAGGAGGTAACTTTGTCTGAAATGATGACTATGGTAAACCTGGTCCTGCACAGTTTAGTACTCTTCCTTTCTTTTTTCTTCTTCTTTTTTTAAATAAAGTTTTGCCATAGGACACTCATACTCGCTGGAGAGAGACAAAAAGAGACAGTGAGAGAGAAAGTGAGAAATCACCCTCCAGGATGGATGGCCACACCACAATCCCTTCTCCTTCTTTCTCCTCTTGGACTTTTGAGTAGACATACACATGTGCCCAGCGTGATTTTCAAGGCACTGGGTCGGGCACTTGAACTACAATTTATGAGAATCCAGTGGCTTAACCACCACACCACCTGCTGGCTTCAGTACTCTTTTCATAACAACAACAAAATGCCTTTGTTGAGTCTAAGAGGATCAGTCCCCTACCTCACTCTGGGTACTGATACCTGCTGTTTCCCTAACCCTAGAAAAGTATTCATTACTACTATCCTAACCATAGAAGAGAAAATTATTAAAGCCTGGCACTTCAATATCCCTCACTGCATATAAATTAATAATTCATTCTTACAGTAAGTTTCCTTTTCTTCTCTATATGTCATTTTCTTTCTTGCATTTGGTTGCATAAAGTTTTGAAGATCTTATCCATTAGCTTACCTTTCTTTCTTCCTGATCACCTGACTCTGTCTCATTTTAAGATAGACTTTCTCTAAAAGAGTAATCTCCGTTTTATTTTGTCAAGGATATTTTTATTTATAAAAAATATTTTTCAAGTTAATTGTAGGAAATTTAAAAGATACAGAACATGTAAAGTTAAACTAGTAATCACCCATAATATTATAGACCCAGAAATAACTTACACTTTTGATATAGTAGTATTTATACATGTATATGCATATGTGAGTGTAATATGAATTATACATGTAGTGTTTTAAAAAATTATGTATTTAGTTGTTAATTTATTACTATTATTATTTGCCATAGGGCATGCAGGTTAACCAGAAAGAAAGAGAAGGAAAGTGAGAAAGCCAGCTGCCAGGTCTGGAACTCAAACTGCAGTCAGCCATGTGGAAGTCCAGCACCCCAACCACCTCGCCAACTGCTGGCCTGTATGTGTAGTTTTTGAAGCTGAGAAACAGATTGAATCTTTGGACAGAGAAGGTAAAAGATACTGTTTAAGTTTACCCAGTATCGATGAATTTTGCTATCATTTCAGAAATATATCAAGCTCTGTAGAAAGATTATTGAAAAAGTTGTTCTAAGAAAAATAATAGGTGTTTCTTCCCTAAGAGCAGCAGTTTGGGTCATTCAAACTATTGGGTATGGGAAACCTGACATCAAGGTTACATAATACAGTGTGAAAAGCTCTACAATAGAAGCATAATCGATATGGTTGTTAGGTCTAATGTGAATTGACATTTACATATGAAGATTCCTCCATAGCAACCCTCAATTAAACTTTGATTCTGAACTAGGAGTTAGGAAATCATGACAGTGAGAGATACATTTTTCCACTAAAACACTTATTATCTTTCATAGAACAGCTTTGTCAATAACCTTTCGACAAAACTTAAAATAGTTCTGAGAAGGTAGCAAAATTCATCAATACAAGGTAAACTTAAATAGTATCTTTTACTTCTTCTTTCCAAAAGATTCATTTTCTTTCTTCTCTCATGTAATGTTTTTTTGATACCCGTATAAACTGTGACTATCTTTGTTTGGACATCAGTGGATATTGTACACTGTACTCTACTAATATAATGAATACCTATTTTAACAGCTTATCATTATAGACTATCAGTTATATCATGGGTTAAGACCTATTCCCAAAATAAGGTGACTTTGTGTAGTAAAAGCCTGATATATTATTGGCAGGATGTATGTATTATCTTTTTATCCAAACACTGTCATTGTTAGGGAGTTTTGCTGTGTTGGTTTAATTGATTTTTTCTTTTTAATGCTGAGTAAAGGTTGAGCTTCAACTCTAGCTCTGCCCCTTTCCTTTCTTGTACCATTATATTTTTAAAAATGCAACCTCTTGAGTTTCTATGAGATGTTATCATTTATAATGTCTTTGCATTGGCAGGCAATATTACAGACTACTGTTGATTGCAGCTCTGTCAAGGGCAGGCTGATCTGGAAGCCTGGAATATGTAAGCAGAATATCTCCTGCCTGAGATGGAAATACAGAACACAAAGACAGGTATCAGAAGAAACATTCTGAGCATTTTCTCTGCCAGAAGAAAGAAATTGAAATCAGGTCTCCTACTGGAATGGAGTTATAGAAATTAAAAGCTGAGGTGAAAGTTAAATAACACTGAGACTAACCAGAGTGGAAAACTGTGGAGGAGCAAAGCAGTGAAAGGAAGGTGAACTTGAAATTTATGACATGAAGTCTAAAGTATTATGGAAATTCTTTATTTTATTCTAAGTGCTGTGGTAGAGTTATGTTGAATATAATTTGAAGCAGGATTTCTCAACTCAGCATATTGTCATTTTGGACCAGATAATTATTGTGGAAGGATGATCTGCATATTATAGGATGTTTAGCAGTGTTGCTGGCCTATCTCCATTTTATGCCAATAGCACCCCCACCCTCCATTGAGTCCCTGCGAATTGAAAGTTTCTCCAGCCAATTGCCAAATTTCTCTTTGGGAAGCAGGGGCAAAATCCTTTGGTTGAGAACCATTGATTTGAAAGAGTAACATAAAGAAAATAAGAGGGTTACAATACAGACTACTCTTAGGCTTTGTTTCTCAGATACAGATAATGCTGTCTTATCATCAGTCTCTCTATTTCATGTTTCCAAAGTTGTATTATCACCTTTTATTTACCTCCTATAAAAATTAAGACTATTGCTTGCACTTTTCCTGTGATCATAGGCATGCAGATGATAGGGTTATAATAAATCCATGGGCTCCTTAGTTCAGGATATATATTCAGGGACGAACTTGAAATCAAGTACAGTATCAGCAGACAAGGAAACCCTTGGAGGCATTTCTCACTTTTAGGCCTTCTCAAATATGTCCAGAAAAAGTTCAAAAAATATAATTGGTATTTAAATACTCTTTTTGATGTGCTTTCTGTTTATTTGATATCCAATTTAGCTGTCCAATATAATCTCTGCATATGTGTATTAATTTTCTTTCCCTCTTTTTAGTTTTTGTCATGGGATGTGTGAACTCATACGAGGGAGGAAGGGAGAGAGAGAGAGAGAGAGAGAGAGAGAGAGAGAGACAGAGAGATATCACCCCCAGGGGAAGATGGCCACTTCACAATCCCTTCTCCTCCATTTCCCTCAGGATTTGGGGCATGAATGAACATGTGCCTCGTGTGTTCTTCAAGTTACCAGGTCCAGGACTTGAACCACATAGTTGGTCACGTGGGATCCAGCCACCTTAGCCACAATGCAACTGACTGGCAGAACTTTCTGAGGTTTATTAGAATTTATTTTCTGCTTGCTCTTAGAATACAAATGCAAAATAAAACAGACAGCTGTCTATTTAACTTTTCAGTCATTTCATCCAAAGGAGCCTAAAATATTACATGAAATATTTTCCCTGTTTGTAAGTTAGGTTTTTAGAATTCAAACAATGATCCCAAACTGTCCAGTTCCCTGGATTTCTGTAATTACTCATGATAATAACCTCTCTTGGTCAGCAGGAGATCATCCCTAAGGTTGCAAAACTACATTATCTTTCCTAATTTAAAACATTTTACTGATATGAAGATTTGTTGACCTAAACTATTTTTAACTTTTTGTTCTATTTGTTCTAAACATTAGTTAAATTACATACTAGCATTCCTATTTCAAAACAGGTTATTATTAGTAACCATATCCCTTGTGGACAGAACAAACAGACTTTTATAACTTATTGCCTTCACAATAGTTTGTCCCTGATATGGAGGATTTTTTTTCTTTCTTTCTTTTTTTTTTTTTGGAGAGGTTTTTGCTATAGGGCACGTGCGTTTGCCAGAAAGACAGAGACAGAGAGACAGAAAGCGAGAAATCACCCCCTGGGGGGATGGCCATGTGGCAATCCCCTCTCCCCTGATATGGAGGATTTTGAAGGATTTACGACCAAATTTTTCCTGAAACGTGTGTATATTTGATTCATGGATTAACTGCCATCTTGAAATACCATATCTAATAAAAGTTTACAAATCTATAATATTTAATAAGTGATATAAAATTTGGTGGGTGAATAGAAGTTCTAGAGTAGTGGGAATGGCTTAACTATAACTTGGTTCAGTACATGCAGAAATTTATCTACACATTTATCAAATAGCATATATTTAGCTTTAGTATAAGCCACAGTTATGTTCCAGTCTTGTCTTTGATACTTTGTGAGTAGCAAGCAAATTAATCTCTCTGAATATCTTTCCTGATTATAAAAAGAAAAAAAATAGCTGATGATAATAATATCTACCTCATAAAAAGGATCGTTGTGAATATTAAATAAAATGAAACATGTAAAGTACACAGTACATACTGGGTCAAGACTTTCCTCTTTAGCACAGTGTGCTATTCTACTTACTCAACTGAGCTAAGTAGCCTGAAATACTTAAATAGCATTCATCTGAAATTATGGTAAATGATAATGATCACCATTGATCTAACACCTTTTGTGTTCCAGGCTCCATGAAAGTCACTTGATAGATACTATTTCTAACCTACGAAACAATCTTATTAGTTAGGTATTACAGTTTTCATTTTGTGGATGAAGAAAATGATTCTTAGAGAGGTTAAGCAGCTTGCACAATACTACACAGATGACCACACACATAGATTCAATTCTAGATTTGTCTGGTTCCAACCCAAATCTTGTTTTTTTTCTCCATATTACTAGTTCATTTAACAACTTTACCATCAAGGTAAAGGGTGCTAAAAGGCCAGAGGGTAGGCTCTTCTTCCTCCACAGATGTGTTGTTTGCCAATTCAACTAAGATTACAGATTTCCTTTCTGAAATTGTTACCTGGGTGACCAAAATTTAATGGTCACAATTGCATTCAGCTCATCATTTTCATTCTAAATATTTCTCACTTCAGCTTAATTATTATTAATTATGGCTGGCATCATACCTAAAGTAGAGTGCAGACTTTTTGAAAAATATGTACCATTTGTAGAACAACTGCAATACCTCTGCCCTAAATTGTTCGGTATACTCGCAGTTGCCTGAAATATTTTTAAAGGAACTACAGTGATAGACAGTTCACATGGGGCTAAACTGAGAGGAGGTTTTGACAAGCTGTCGGTGAGAAGAAGGGCAATGAAAACAAAGGTAGCAAACCTTGAAAGTGGTGGTGATATGGGAGAAAAGAAAACAAAGAACAATAGGTAGGCTGTGATGTTGATGATAAACTTCCTTGAGTGCCTGTTTCTTTGGTTTGGGCTATCTTTTTCCCTTTCATTGCCATCAAAGCAATGTGTACATTGTGTAAAGAATTCAAACTGTAGAGAAGAGAATAAAGTGAAAAGTAAAGTTTTTGTCCTTTCTCTCTACCTCCTTTCAACCTTAACCCACTCAAACCCTTTTTTTTGACTTTGTTATTTCTTTTAGATATCTTCTATATGCAGAGATGCCTGTCTCTTTGCCAATTATTTCATTTATTTTTATTTTTTAAAGAGAGATTTTGCTATAGGGTGTGTGTGTTCACTGGAGAGACAGAGACAGAGAGACAGAAAGAGAGAAATCACCCCCCCCAAGGGGGTGGCCACGCCACAATTCCTTCTCCTCCATTCTCCTCTCAGAATCTTGGGCACACATGCACATGCGCCCAGTGTGAGTTTTAAGTTGCCAGGTCCAGGACGTGAACCATGGTTGACTATTTGGAAGGCCAGTGATGTAACCATTATGGCATCTGCTTGCCCTCTGTCAATTATTTTTACACAGATGCCATCATACTAAATTTCATGTTTTCATTTTTAACTCTAAGACATTTTGTATTCCTTTCTATGGCAGCACACACAGATTTTTTTTCATTTGGTTATGACTATGAACATGGCTATATCAAGGTGAATTTATTTATTAATAAATACTCATTTATAGATATTTAGATTTCTTTCAGTTTTTTTCACTGCAACAATAACCATTTTTTCCAAATTCATATTCTTATTTTTATTTATATACTGTAACTCAACATACAAAATCATATGCATTCCATTCTGCATTTTAGCACATCAGAAGATACCCTTCATATATCAGTATATGTACTAGGGGTCTTCAAAAGTTTATGGCAAATACATGTTATGAAATAATTAGGGACAGATATCAATTTTTTTACGGCAAAACAAACTTATACTTTTAGTTTCATTTTTTTCACAAACATTTTGAAGTCCCCTCATATTGTCAGATCACTTTTGAGGAAATCCTAAAAGGCCCTTATCAAGCACTCAGGTGAGCTGGTTAAAAACAAACTGATCAAAAACATGTGAGTCGAAATGGACAATTGGTCCATTTATTCACTGTTTTTTCACCTATTGGTACCAATGTATACTATTGAGTATTATATTTTTCTAAAAGTTCTAATATAACAATTACCAAACAAATCCTAAAAAGTGCTATAATATGCTAGATTTTCCCCTCAAATTCCAAAAGTGCCTTTTTATGCACAAATATAAACACAATATACTCTATGGGATGTCCTGACCCGTGGGACAGTCGAACAGGTTCCCTGGGGGAGGGAGTGAGAGATGGGACAAAAACACACGGACACACAATACGAGATGCTGATCAAGTCGTCTTCTTCCGTCTACTTCCGTTTATTGAGGAAAAATGGCGAGTTATATACAGCTGGTGGGCACCAATTGGTTGCCCGAAATGCAAATGAGATAGAACAGCATGAACCAGTCATTGATGTGGGCGGATCTCTCCTGTTGCCTAGAAACCCAACCACTTCCGGAGAGAATGGTTGGTCACATGATTTCTGAGAAACGGTTTGCTCAGTGAGGAAGTGAAGCCTGATGGTTTCCAAGATGGTGGATAGCTCAAGATGGCGGATAGCTCAAGATGGCTTCCGTATGCAGTGCCCTCCACAATGGGATACTAATAAGCCATAAAAATCAACAAGACCCTGGCTTTTGACACAAAATGGATGAATATGGAAGATTTACTGCTGAGTGAAGCAAGCCAGCCTACAAAAGAGAGACATTGTATTTCTCCACTTCATATATACCGACTGTCTGCACTCTGTAGAGAAAACAAAAATTAGAGGATATAGAAGAATGGAAAATGGCTATGGATACTGGATTCAGTGTGAGAGGAGGGTGGAAGAAGGAGAGTGTGAGGAAAGATATTAAGGAGAAAATAGACATTTATGTGATACAGAAATGAATTATTGCCTGTTCATGATAACTTGTATAATACCCTCAACTGGAATGGTGTGAAGTGTATTCATGTTGGGAGAATTCACTTTACAAGCTAAGTGATGAATAGAGATTGAACGTATAACAGAAAATAAAATTATATTAAAAATAAATAACTTATGAAAAAAAATAAGAGTTGATTTCAGGACTGAATTTTACTATGTTGAAAGACATCCAGAAAGGCAAAAGCTCCTTTTATGAACTGATGTTTTGAATTCTAAATTTTGTGCTGATTTATTTATTTATTTTACAAATAATTGCTGTTCTAAATGATAAGTTACAAGAAAAGGTCTTTGTCTAATATTTGCAAGCATTTCTCTACACATTGCAGGTATGGAGAGTCATTAATCTCAATAAATCAAAAGTCAAATGGGAAATAAAACAAAATAAATATAACCACAATATAAAATTCCAGTAAATTTATCAGGCCAGCAGGTGGTGTGGTGGTTGAGGGCACTGGACTATTCCATGGCTGACAGTGGTTCAAGTCCCAGACCTGATAGCTTGCTTTCTCACTGTCCCTCTTTTTCTCTCATTTTCTCTTTTCTCAGCCCCTCTCTGGTCAAATTAAAAATAAATATAAAAATAAATAAAGTGAAATAAAATAATTCCGTTAAAAATTTTTAACAAATCCAATCAAACTGATTGTACTTTTACAATCTGTTCACATTGGCTTGATGATCCTTATGTTCAGTTTTACTTATAAAATTATGTCCATTGTATATATACTTAAATGAAATATAGAGCAATAAAAATTATAAGTCTTTTATTTGTCTCTACTTTTTTGTCATTTATGAAATGAGTAGACATTAAGTGTTGTAGAAATTCAGAGGAAGGAGAGGGTGCTTTGGGCTTGAATGGAAACAGAGTTGGTGGTGGCAATGTTAATTTTTATACCATTCAGTCCATAATTAATAAAGCACAAATTATGAGGAGTGAGAAGTATGGTAATGACAAAAATACTGGAAAGATGCTAGATGGGTCCATCTGCAGTGGTACAAGTGGTAGGGTGCCACAGCTTGAAGGTGGAGCACTTGGGAAGACTATGTGTGGATCCCATCAACCTGAACATTCCAGGCATGGCAGTGTGCACCTATAATTCTAGATAACTGGGAAGCTGGGGCAGAAGACAGTGGGACTCTGTTATGTATTACTATCTTTCTCTCTTCCCCCCTCCTGCTATGTGCACACTCTCATTAAAAAAAAAAATTCTGAGGTCAGCAGAATGCATAGCAGTTATGTTCCTGGACCGCTCAGTGTCTCTGTCTTTCTCTCTCTCTGGTGAGCACACCTGCCCTATGGCAAAAATATCTAAAAAAAAAAGAGGCTCAATAATTTGAGGCAATGACACATCAGAAAAAGTTGTTTCTGCCATAATTTCTTGTTATAGAAACAATATACACCAACTGTAAATGTTTAAAAAGCCAAGACTCAAAGACAGTAAGTGGGAAGTGAAAACTGAAATCTATCTCCAAAAGGTTGATTAATGAGTCATATAAGAAGCATTGAGCAAGAGAGTTAAAGATTATACCACTTTGCTGCAATACTAACCTTGCATGCAATAGCAAAAAGATTAGAATAAAGGAGTATTTTAAACAAAGGAGCACTTGCTCTGTGGATACTGACAACGTTTAACAATATACTTGCAATTTAACAGTTTTTACTCTGTGGAAACACATGATAGTTTTTGTTCCAATAATTTTCTTGCAATTTTGAAAAATATCACCATATTTTAAACATCATTCTTCCATAATCATCTATTTCACAACATAATATATTTTGATTTTTTTCTCTTACAAATGGATATAATTTAATACTGTCTCTTAAATATGCCATTATCATCCATCAAGAAGTATGATATTATCTTGTCCCATTAATTTCTCTGGTATTCTATTGAAAACTATGTTTGATTTCTTTTGCAATTCCCGATAAGATAGATATTTTTCTTTGTATTAGAAGGTCATTACAAATCTCCAAGCAGATTGATGAAACTGTTAATTTGCCTGTCAAGAGAGGGCCTCAGATATATCTGAAAGAGGTGTACTAATGGCATGGCACTAATGCAATTTCACAAATGACTTAATGGAGCACATAAAGCATATTTCCTCTATTAAATACACATAGCCATAGTGTGGAGTCATATCTTGCTTTACGGGCTGTGAAAAATATTTTTAATCAGCTAAAGGATGAAGAGACTCTTCAAGGTTATGCAGATTAAGTTATAAAAAGCTCTTAAATGTATAATTCTCAATGAGTGTTCAGGAAGGAAAATTTCAATCAGGGATATTTGTTTAGATTGACAACATTTCTGAGTTTCTTAAGTTTCCAAGATGATTTTAAAGAGGAAATTAGAATGTGAGTATCATTTTTCAAAACCAAGATAGGGAAAATGAAAAGTTATCCAATGCATATAACCATGAAAAAACTCTCTACTCTTTTTCCAATTGTAAAAAGATCCAAAAGGAATATAAGAAGTCTGCAATCCTGGATTCCAATCCCTCTTCTACTCTGAATCACAGCACAATTATAGCTACTGTTGTTCATGTTTGTTTGTTTTTAATTCCCTGATCACCTACAAATATTTCTTAGTGTGCTTGGGACTGTGGCCACCACTTCCATCTCTGTAGCGGCAGGTAATTACCAAAATATCTTTAAGTGCCAACTTTTTGCCTTGGAAATAAGAGCCTTCTATATTCCATTGATTAATTCACGTATGTACTCAATGTCTTAGTTCATTTTCCATATTTATACCTGAATACCACAGAATCGTAATTGATAATTATTTTTTTATTAAGCCCATGGTTCTAGAGATCCAATGTTCAGGGCCTGTATCTGGTGAGGGCCTTTTTGCTAGTGGGAACTCTGCAGAGTCCCAAGTCAGTTCAGGGCCTCACATGATGAGAGGGAAAGAGTATCTTTGTCTATCTCCCTCTTCTTATAAAAACACCATCATTCAATTATGAGGTTCTTATTTTGATGACTTTATCAGTACTAATTACTTACCAAAGGTCCCACCTCTTAATACCATAGTTGGATTAAGTTTCCATCCTCTTAATACCTCATAATGGAAATTAAATTTAAAAATGAGTTTTTGATGGGGATAACCAAACCATAACACACAATGAATATGTATTTAGTTTTTATTATATGAGCTCTAGTAGATGCTGGAGTTATAATTGGGTTCTAAATACTTCTAATAGCAGACTAAATCAGCTTTGTGTGACACTGAGCTTAGTAGGAAATTACCTGAAAGAGGTGTACTAATGGCATGGCTGACAACTAATCAATAAGAGTTTCTGTTCCCTTAATAAATAATTAGTGAAAGGGGTTTGCTATGGTTTGAATATATCCCCTGAAAAGCGTGTGGGGGAAATTTAATCCTCAATGCAACTGTGTCGGGAAATGGGGCCTAATGGGAAATGTTTAGGTCATGAGGGCTCCATCCACATTAATGGATTAATGTTGATTATAAAAGGTCTTGAAGCAGGGTTTGATCTCTCTCTCTCTCATTCTCTGAACCTTCTCTTTGCCCTTCTGCTTTGGGATGATGTAGCAAGAAGGCCCTTGCCAGATGTAGATCCCTCAATTTTGGACTTCACAGCTTCTAACGTAGAGATAGATTATTGTTCTTATAAATGACCCACTAAGTGATATTCTGTTATAGCAGCAAAAAAATGGATTAAGACAAGGCTTCAGTTCCATCTTAGGAAGAAATTAGGCAAGAACTAGGAAACTGGAGCTAAAGGCAGAGTTCATGAAGTAAGATGTGGCTGGAATTCAGCCAAGGGTCTCTAAACCAGCAGGTCAAGGCAAAGGTCAAAGAGCTTCCATTCATCTCAGGTTAATGGCAAACCAAGGATCTGTCAGCTAGGGGATCACTGTCTCTGACCTCTGCTTTAACTTGCATGCTTGCAAACTCTTATGTTGCCCCTGATAATAATCATAGACATTATGACAGTTGATGGTCAGAAAATTGAGGACCCTTTAGCACCATAAGGTCTTCATCCAGAAATGATTAAAATTCTTTATGATATATTATTCTTCCCAAAGCAGGAGAGACAAATCCTGAATAAGAGGTGAAACAAAAATATGTTTCTGATTTATATTAAAATATTCTGAGAACTCCATCAGGGTCACAAATTCTGAATGTTAGTCCCAGGTGCATTGCTTCTGAAATGTGTGATATTGTGCGTATCATATCACTTCCAAGATCTTCAATTTCCATTGATAAAAAAAAGCATACTAAAACTGGCACTGCCTAATATCCAGGGATGCGTTTTTATAGTCTAATGATATTAAATATAAGAGCATTTTAAAATTTGTTCAACAATATATAAATGTAAGAAAATTTTATTTGAACATACTTGGGGGCCCTTAAAAAGTCTGTCTTATTGTTACTTAAGCAGCAAGCTTCTTAAGAGTCTCAGCTGAAAGTTGTTCCAGTGGAATTATAAGAGTTTTTAGTAAAACTGGAAATGACGTATTCTCATTTTATCATGCAGGATATGGAACTGTCAGTTGTCAGGTGAGTTTAGGACTACTAAAATAAACTGTGTACTGAACTCAATATAATACCTTGTTTACAAGGAGTTGAAAACATTTAAAGCTGTTCTGGGCTGCTGTGATCCTCTTTATAGAAGGTGTTTTGTCTAATGGGATAAAGTAAACAGTACTGTACTGTATAAGACATGAGAATGCATTATCTACTCAGTGCAGGAGGAAAGAAATAAAGGCCAGAGAGCTAGTTTACAATTTCCTGATTAATTATTAGTACCACTAAGGTTTTGCAGCATGAAAAGTATAGCAGTATATCCTGAATGACAATAAAAACAATAAAACCCAAACGTGCAATTTTATTTGACCCAAAGATGTCAAGAGATGTTCTTTTTGAACATAAATGTGAACATGATTATGATTCCTTCCCTTCTCCCAACTTGATTTTTAAAAATCTATGTGTAATAATAAGTTTAAACACTCTTTATGGTGAATACTTAGTTATGCCAGTCTTGACAAATACATAGAGTTATATAAGGGTACTTCGACAAGTTCATAGAAAATGGAATCAAAGCGCAAGCTTATTTTGGTGGAAAATATTTGAAATCCATGCAGTTTTTCATAATACACATTTCTGTAAACTTTTTGAAGCACTTTGAACGTGTGAAGTAGTTCCTACAGCCCAAGAAAACTCTTTCATGCTACCTGTTTTTAGTTAAACCCTCCTTCCATTCTTTTTTGCTATAGGGTGTGTGTGCTTGCCAGGGAGACAGAGAGACACAGAAAGCTAGAATTCATTGCCTGAGGGGATGGTCATACCACAATTCCTTCTCCATTTTCCTCTGGATTTTGGGCATGAATACAAACTCACTCAGCATGAGTTTCAAGCCAGCAGATCTGGGACTGGAGCCTTGATCAACTACGTCAGAGTCCAGTGATGAAATCATTATGCCATTTGCTGCTTCCCCTACATCCATCCTCTCTTTTTTTGTGTGTGAGAGGTTTTTGCTATAGAGCGCGTGCACTCACCAGAAAGGCAGAGAGAGACAGAGAGACAGAAAGGTAGAAATCACCCCCCAGGGGGGATGGACATGCTGCAATCCCTTCTCCTTCATTCTCTTCTCGGGATCTTGGGCACGCATGCATATGTGTCCTGCCCGAGTTTAAGCCACCGGGTCCGGGACTTGAACCTTAGTCGGCTACATGGGAGTCCAGCGAAATAGCCATTAGGCCATCTGCTGGTCCTCCTACTTCCATTCTTAATCTCTGGCAACCCATTTTCTGTCCTTATAGTTTTAACCTTTTCTAGAATATCAAAGAAGTACATTCCTTTGAGACTGGATTCTTTTTTTTTCTTTTCCTTTTTTTGGAGAGGTTTTTGGTATAGGGTGCTTGTGCTCACCAGAAAAACAGAGAGAGACAGAGAGACAGAAAGCAAGAAATCACCCCGCAGGGGGGATGACCATGCCATAATCCCTTCCCCTCCACTCTACTCTCGGGATCCTGGGCACACACACACATGGGCCCGGCGTGAGTTTAAGCCACTGGGTCCGGGACTCAAATCACGGTCAACTACATGGGAGTCCAGCGACATAGCCATTACGCTAGCTGCTAGTCCTGAGACTGGATTCTTTAACTTAGCATATATGCATTTGAAACTCATCCATGTTATTACATTTATCAGTCATTCTTTTAATTTCTATTTATTGTTCAGAAATGTCTCACTATATGAATCTACCACAGTTTGTTTATACATTCAGCTACAGATTGACATTTGGTTGTTTCCAGTTTTTGATGATTTTGAATAAAGCATCTATAAACATTATTTTACTGATTTTTATGTGAACCTTAGTTTTTGTTTCTCTTGGATAAACACATAGGAGTAGGATTACTTGGTCAAATGGGAAGTATATATAATTAAATAAATAAAATTAATTATCTGAAACTATCAAATAGTTAAGTAGTTGTACCATATTCCATTCCTAGCAGTGCTTGAGAGTTCCAGTTGCTCTTGCATCCTCTCCAACACTTGGTATTGTCATTCTAATAGGTACATGGTGGTGTCTCGTCATAATCTGAATTTACATTTCTCTGATGACTAATAATACTGAGAACCTATTCATGGGCTTATTTGACACTCATTTACATATATCTTCTTTGGTGAATTAGTTCTTCATGTGTTTTATCCATTTTCTTTTTTTATTAATTGACAAATAATAATTGTACATATTTATAAAATACAACGGGATTATTCAACACACAAATACAATGTATACTGATCAAATTTAAATCATGGCAATTAGCATATCCATGCCCATTTAAAAATAGGTTTTTGTTTTCTTATGTCTGATTTTTGAGAGTTCTTTATATATTCTGGATATAAGTCGTTTGCCAGATACATGATAAGCAATTATTATCTCTCAGTCTATGGCTTGTCTTTTGGTACCCATAAAAGAGTTGTTTGCTGGGACCATAATGTTAGCATAATGGCTATGTCACTGGACTCCCATGTAGTCTAACACAGTTCGAATCCCAGACCCAGTGGCTTAAACTCATGCTGGGCGGGTGTGCGTGCATGCCCAAGATCCCGAGAGGAGAATGAAAGAGAAGGGATTGCGGTGTGGTCATCCCCCTTGGGGGGTGATTTCTCACTTTCTGTCTCTCTGTCTCTTTCTGTCTTTCTGGTGAGCGCACACGCCTTATAGTAAAATCCTCTCCAAAAAAAGAAAAAAAAAGAGTTGTTTGCAGAGCAAAAGGTTTTAATTTTGACAAAGTCCAAATGATCAAATTTTCTCCTTAAAAGTTGATTGTGCTTGCGATGTTATATTTAAGAGTCTGTCAGACTAAGTACATAGAAGATTTTGTTCCTATGTTTCCTTCAGATGGTTTATACTTTCTAATTTTAGATTTAAGTTTATGATTCAGTTTGAATTAATATTTGTATAAAATGCTAGCAATACCTTATAGTTAATTTTTTTGAATGTGGATGATAAATTGTCCTAGAGCTATTTGATGTAAAGCTCTATTGATAGGTATATGCAAATTTAGTATTGTTATGTCTTCTTGATAAATTGATCCTATTATTATTAGGTAATGTCCGTCTCTATCTCTACTTATTTCTCTTATACATAAGTTTACTTTGTCTTCGTGAATATGGTTGCTACAACTGCCTTTTTATAAGTGTTTGCATGATATTTCTTTTTCTAGTCTTTTATTCTTAACCTATATATATATATATATATATATGTTCTTATTTAAAGTGGGTTTCTCATAGAAAACATATAGTTGAGTCTTGAAATTTTAAAAATTCAATCTGATAATTTCTGTGTTCTCACATTTAAGTATGGTTTTATTTGGATTAGGTTAATAATTATATTTTACTTTATCTAGTTTGTCCCTTTTTTGTTGCCATTTTTGTTCTTCATTTCCTGTCTTCTTTTTGGCTATTGTATTAGATTTTCATATTCCATTTTAATTTATCTATTTTCTTTTTCGTATATGTTTGTGTTTTTTAGTGGTTTCTCAATTTGACATAATATGTATGTTTATCTTTCTAAGTTATTTTAAAATTATTATTTTACCTCTTTAAGTAAAATGTAGAAGGTTTGCAACTTCAGAGGATTCCTTTTATTTTACCCTTTATTCTTTTATTCTTTAATTTCGTTCATTGTTTCTAAGTCAGAGGGTGTGTACACTCACCAGGAGAGACAGAAAGGGAGAGAGGGAGAGGGAGAAAACCCTTCCCCACAGGGATGTGGTCATGCTGCAATTCCTTCTCCATTTCTCCACACTGTCAGGATTTGGAAAATACATGCATTATGTGCTTAGCGTGTTTTTTTTTTTTTTTTTTTTTTTTTTTTTTTTTTTTTGAGAGGTTTCTGCTATAGGGCACATGCACTCGCCAGGAAGACAGAGAGAGACAGAGAGACAGAAAGTGAGAAATAATCCCCCAGGGGGGATGGCCACACTGCAATCCCTTCTCCTCCATTCTCCTCTGGAGATCTTGGGCATACATGCACACATGCCCTGCATGAATTTAAGTCACTGGGTCCTGGACTCGAACTGAGATTGACTACATGGGAGTCCAGTTACAAAGCCATTATGCTAACTGCTGGCCCCCTTAGGGTGTTTTTCAAGCTGCCAGAGCTGGGATTTGAATTGTGTGATCAGCGATGTTAAATCTGTTTCCTTTAACCACCAGGTCATGGTGTGGGCCCCTTACCCTTTATTTTATAGTTGTCATATGCATTTCATTTACCTATATTGCTACTTTACTTCAGTGTTATAATTAATTTTAAGAGTCACACATATTTTTAAAAATTTAAATGGAAAAATATTACATTTTGCCTTAATATTTACCAGTTTTGTCAGTCTTATTTCATTCTAGAAATGCCAAGTTTTCTTCTGATATTATTTTTCTCTAACCTGATGAACTTCTGTTAGTATTTTTATGAAATCACATAGCTGGTGATAAATCTCCTTAGTTTTATTAATTTCAACAATGTTTAATTTAGGTGGATATTGAATTTTAGGTTGACAGTTCTTTCATTTTAGACTGTAAAAGTTGTTTTACCATATTTTGGCTTCTGCCGCCTCTGATGAGATCAACAATCATATGAACTGTTGTTGTTTTACAAGTAATCTGCCATATCTATCTAGATAATTTCAAGAGTTTTTTCAGTTTTCATTTTTAGTAGTTTGAATATGATGAATTTGAGCATGTATATTTTTCTTCTAAAATAAAAGACAGTACACAGTATTGCAAATAGAATACTTGTCTTTGCAAATACAGACCTTGCCCCCTGCCCTCCCACCTCCATCCCTCTTGCATAGCTAGCTCTTTCTTGTAGGAGAGAGACAGAAAGAGGGAAAGGGATAAATTATCATCACCCTGGGGGAATGGTCATGCATAATCCCTTCTCCTCCATTCTCAGGATTTTGGGCACACACATACACACACCTTTCATGACTTTCAAGCTGCTGTGTTTAGGTTCAAACCATAGTCAACTAATGTGGCAGTACAAGGCTTTAAACACCATACCACCTGCTGGCCTCTCTCTGTACTTTATGAAGGTATCAATTTATGTCTTTAATGAAATTTAGGAAGTTTTAAGCTATTATTTTATTCAGAAATTTGTTGTATATTAACATTTTTCTTTTCTCATTCAGAGCCTTCATTAATACCTATTTTAGACCTTTAGATATTGTTTCATAGGTTCCTGACATTCTGTTTATTTTTGTTAAAGTATGTTTCTATTATTCAAAATTGTATAATTTCCTTTAAAATATCTTCAAATTCACTTACTCTTTCTGTTTTCCATTTCCATTCTGCTACTGAGCTCATCCCAGTGAAGTTTTTATTTTAGATACTGTATCTTCCAGGTTTTTTATTTTTTAAGGTTTATGCCATAGAGTGCATGCACTTGCCAGAGAAAGAGACAGACAGATATACAGTGAGAGGGAAAGTGAAAAATGTAGGGAGGATGAGCATGCCACAATACCTTCTTGTCCATTCTCTTCCTGGGATTGTCAGCTTACATGCACAAGAACCCAGCATGATTTTTCAAGCCACAAGGTTCGCGACTAGAACAACAGTTGGCCATGTGAAAATCCAGTGCCTTAAATACCATTCCATCTGTTGGCTCCAGTGTTTTTTCAAACTGGCAGGTCAGGGACTCAAACCACTCAGTTAGCCATGTGGTATCCAACCACTTAAACCACCACACACTTTCTTTCTGGCCTAATGTATTTTTTCTGTTTTAAAATTTCCTTTTGAGACTAGCCTCATATCCTACTGGTTAAAGGAAGACAGATCCTCTTTAACTGATTGTGGTTCAAGTCCTAGTCCTGTCAGTTTGATAAACACACAGGGTACGTGTATGCATGCCCCAAATTCCTACAGAATGGAGAAATGGAGGAGAATAGGTTGGAGTACGACCATGTCCTATTGGGGAATGCTTTCTCCTTCTCCTTTTCTCTGTTTATCAGAAGGTACATGTGTCCTCTGACAATTAAAAATGATCCTTTTGAGTGCCAACACATGGAATGGTGAGAGAGAAGAGAAACTGAGAGAGAGAGAGAGAGTGGAAAACAAGAAAGAACCTCACATGGGGGATGGTCACACCACAATACCTTCTCCATTTCTCCTCTCATGATTTTTGAGCACACAGACATTCATATATGCCTGGAGTGTTTTTCAAGCCAGAGTCTGAAATGCACAGCTGACCATGTGGGATCTAGTGATATTAACCATCACGCCACAATTGGCCTGGGAGTGACATATTTTGAATGTCTTTTTCCTTCAGAATTGGCCAGATTTCCCTGTATTTTTTTATGTCAAGTAAATTCAGTGTTCAAGTAATTTTGCATTATATTATTGGGATTTGGGATATTAAATCACGAGAGTATGGGTTTTAGTTCATTTCATTGTTAATAGCAGAAAATATCTGGGTTTGGGTAATTTAAGAAGATAGAGGTTTATTCAACTCATTTTGGAGGGCCAAGATCTAGGGGCTATATCTGGTAAGGTTTTTCCTGTTCATGTTCATGATCCTGAGGCCATGAATAGCATGAGAGAAAAGGAACATGTGTCTCTGTGTGCTCATGTGTGTACTTCTCTTTCTCATTATAAACCCAGATTGAATCATAGGAGTTGCAGCCTAATCACCTAGTCACACCCAAAGTGCTACCTTTCTACAGCACTAAGGTATTAAATTTTCTCTTAATATGTTCACAATATAACCAAGTTTCAACACATGAATTCTGAGGGGATCATAGCAGGTTCTGGTAAATTCTTTGGAGAATGTGATTGTGTTCTTTTAGTAGCTAACCAACTCAATTGTGCTTAGACTGTAAGCTCTGTCTGGCTTTATGTGAATGGTGGTTACAGTGTCACTTTATTTTCCCTAGTGTTTTCTGCACTATTTGAATCTTACCATCATATGTATTTCTCACATTTACTTTGGTATCAGATGATGGTGTATATCATACTTAAATTCTCAAGACCTCGAAATGTTTCTTTGTGTCTGTTCTTTTCACACATAGGAATGAGCTTGGGACATTCAGCTATTACACATAATTAGGGGATCCTCTAGTCAAGCTCTCCTAGGGTTTCCCATAATATTGTCCAAGGGCTGCTTTCATCAGCTCTTTTGGCAAGAAAGACAGGTTTCTGCTGAGGTTTTATACCCCATGTAGTTTCATGCAGTTTTGCTCAACTGGGCTACATTTTTTTGGAGAGGTTTCCGTTATAGGGCGCATGCGCTCGCCAGACAGTCAGAGAGAGACAGAGAGATAGGAAGCGAGAAATCACCCCCCAGGGGGGGATGGTCACGCCGCAGTCCTTTCTCCTCCATTCTCTTCTTGGGATCTTGGGCACGCATGCACATGCGTCCGGCGTGAGTTTTTAGCCACCGGGTCCGGGACGCGAACCGCGGTCAACTACGTGGGAGTCCAGCGACATAGCCATTATGCTAACTGCTGCTTCCCCAATCTTTAGATAATTTGACGGCCCTTTCCTGATCCCTCTATCAAGAGGCATATTCTGTTTGAGTTTTACATGGAAAGTTTGCTATTGTCAAGCAAAGCACCTTTGGGCCTAGGGAAATTCCCAGGGCAAGACCAGGAGAGAAAAGAGAGATGAAAAAGTAGAAAAACCATGGGGATAAAAAACAACAATGAAATACACTACATACTTGTTAGGATGGCTAAAATATAAAAAGATGACAGTGTCAACTGCTGATGAAGAGGCAGAGCAGCAAGAACTCTCACTGTGGAAGTGCAAAATTATGCAATCACTTTAGAAGACAGTGTAGCAGTTTCTTACAAAGTTAAACAGTCTTTTTTTTTGTAGAGGTATTTGCTATAGGGCGCATGCGCTCGCCAGAGAGACAGAGAGAGACAGAGAGACAGAAAGTGAGAAATCACCCCCCTGGGGCATGGCCACGCTGCAATCCCTTCTCCTCCATTCTCCTCTCAGGATCTTGGGCATGCACACACATGTGCCTGACGTGAGTTTAAGCCACCGGGTCCGGGACTAGAACCGTGGTCGACTACGTAGGAGTCCAGCGACATAGCCATTATGCTAACTACTGGTCTCAAAGTTAAACAGGCTTAATAAAATCCAGCAATTGCACTCCTTGATACTTACCTAAATGAGTTGAAAACAAATATCCACACAAAAATATGTGTATGAATTATTACAGCAATATTATTAATAATTGCCAGAATGTGGAAGTAACCAAGATTTACTTCAATAGGTGAATGGATAACCAAACTATTGTACATCCATACAATGGAATTCAATTATTGTAAACAATGATCTGTCAAGTCATGAGAAGATTCAAAGGAACCTTAAATACAAGTGAAAAAAGAATTTCAGCCTGAGAAAGCTATATATTGTATGAGTCCATTGATATACATCATGGGAAACACTCTAGTTACAGTAAAAAAATAATAATAATGATTTCCAGACAGCAAACAAAATTGATGGCTTCCAGGGGACTATGGGAAAAGTGAAGAGTTGAATAATACTAGGGATTTTTTTAGGGTGGTTAAACTATTCTGTATGATACTAGAATGGAAGTACATGTCTGTCAAACACCATAAACCTTTACACGAATGAATGAAGATTCACACATGCACATTTTAAAAATAATAATAATAAGGGACCAGAAGATGGTGTAATGGTTATGTCACTGGACTCCCACGTAGTCGACCTCGATTACAGTCCTGTACCTGGTGGCTTAAAACTCACATGAGATGCATGTGCATGCATGCCCAACATTCTGAGAGGAGAATGGAGAAGGGATTGTGGCATGGCCATCCTCCTCCACGAGTGTGTGTGTAGGGTGACTTCTCGTTTTTTGTCTCTCTGGCAAGCACACACACCCTATAGCAAAAATCTCTCTAAAATAAAAATAATAATTTAGGAGATTGGACTAAAGAACCCAAATGTATCATATAAAGGGACTTCACAAAGTTAGCAGAAAATTGAATTCAAAGATTAAAAATAAAAAATATAGACTTTATTTCTCAACATAAGCTCTACCAAGTTTAAGACACTTGTCAATTAATGAAACCAACCCTCTAGTCCATTCCTGAAGAACTGAGGGTCTTCAAAATTTAACCTTGTCAATGCAGACTTTTTACATTTTTAGTTGAAGAAAAATGGATGTTCTTGTTTTTTTTTTAAGAATTATTTATTCAGTATTATTTATCATTATTATTTTTTAATTTGGCCAGAGAGAGACAGAGAGAGAAGGTGGGTTTCTCATTATCTCTGACCAAGCTGCCAGGTTGGAGACTCAATGTGGTCAGCCATGTGGGAGTCCAGCACCTCAACCACTGTGTCACTTACCAGTCCCAAAATGAGTATTCTTTAGAGATGTTTTTAAGGTTAGGAAACAAGAAATTCAGAAAGATCCATCTCAGGGCTGTAAGGTGCATATCTAATGATTTCCCATTAAAATGGTCACAATATTTTCTTTGTTCCATGAGAAGAATGATGGGAGCATTGTTATAATGCCACAGACAAATAATGTGTCATTTCTAGGTTACTCTATAAATGTAAAAAGAAAATATTGGACTAGAAAATTACCTCTAAGATCCCTTCCAACTTGTAAGACTTTAAGAATCTCAAATTCTTTTTTTTTTTTTTTTTTTTTTTTTTTTGAGAGGTTTTTGCTATAGGGTGCGTGCATTCACCAGAAAGACAGAGACAGGCAGACAGACAGAAAGCGAGAAATAATCACCCAGGGGGGATGGACACGCCACAATCCTTTCTCCTTCATTCTCCTCTCAGGAACTTGAGCACTCATGCACACCATCCCAGTTTGAGTTTAAGCCACCAGTCCAGGACATGAACCATGGTCGACTACATGGGAGTCCAGCGACATATCCATTATGCCATCTGCTGGTCCCAAGACTCTCAAATTCTAAGTTGTTAATCAGTTTCCATTTGAACATCACTAGTGATAACAGTTATCCCTTTTCCTCTATTCTCCTCCTGAGATTTTGGGCATATATGCACATGATGTAATTTTCAAGTACCTCAGCAACCACACCACGTGCTGGCCCCCCAAATGAGATCTTCGTGCCTATTATTTCTTTACTCTTTCCTTGGACTCTATAGTTTTATAATAAAAGCCTGTAGAGGGACCAGCAAATGGCATAATGGTTATGTTGTTGGACTCCCATGTAGTCAGCCACAGTTCAAGCCCTGGACCTGGCAGCTTAACACTCAGGTTGGCCGCATGTGCATGCGTGCCCAAAATCCCAAGAAGAATGGAGGAGAAGGGATTGCTGCATGACCATGTCCCCTAGGGGGTGATTTCTTGCTTTCTGTCTCTGTCTTTCTGGCGAGTGCACATGCTCTATAGCAAAATCTCTCCAAGAAAAAAAAAAATTCTTCTCCATCCAGGGGCCAGCAGATGGCATAGAGCTTACATCACTGGACTTCCACATGACCAACTGTGTTTTGAGCCATGGACCCAGTGGTTTGAAAATCATGCTGGGTGTGTGTGTGCATGCGTGCCCAAGATCCTGGGAGGAGAATGGAAGAGAAGGGATTGCATCATGGCCGACCCCCTGGGGGATGATTTCTCACATTTCCTCTCACTGCCTCTCTCCCTCTCTCCTGTGAGTGCATGTAGCTGAAGGCAAAAACCTCTAGAAACATCTTCTCCATCCAAGTATCTATTTTAGTTATGCACAGGATGGAGCTGAAATGATTGTGTTAAAATTTTTTTTAAAAAAATTATGCTCTATAGTAGTAACGTGGGGAAGGTTCATAATCAGAATGGCATAAAAATTCCCATGACTGGGACCAGCAGTTAGCGTAATGGCTATGTCGCTGGACTCCCACATAGTCGACCGCGGTTCGAGTCCCGGACCCGGCGGCTTAAACTCACGCCGGGCGCGTGTGCGTGCGTGCCCAAGATCCCGAGAGGAGAATGGAGGAGAAGGGATTGCGGCGTGGCCATCCCCCCTGGGGGGTGATTTCTCGCTTTCTATCTCTCTGTCTCTCTCTGTCTGTCTGGCGAGCGCACGCGCCCTATAGCAAAAACCTCTCCAAAAAAAAAAAAAAAAAAATCCCATGACTTTTCTATAAGATAGAATTTGGTCTAGACCATGGTCTCTTTGGGAATCCCCTAAAACTATTGAGTAATAGTTTCATGAATAAACTTTCCTGGTTATTAAACACTTTCATGAATTCTCTCTTCCTAGTTATTAAATATAATGAGTACATTTTAATCCTTACCTTATTTAACTTCTCCACAAGATTTGAAACTGTTGATTATTCTAGCATTTTTTTAAATGCTCTTTTCATTTGTTTTCTATGAAATTTCACACTTTTGATTTTTCTCTTACTTCTCTATTCATTCCTTTTCTCACTTTTTATTTTGTCCCTGTTCTTTTATCTACCCATTAGGCTCTAGTTTTATCCAAAATCCCATGTTCATCTTCTTCTTTTTACAAACTATACATTCCCCCTGGGAAGTTCATTTGTTTCCATAGTTTCAACTACACCTCTCCCACTTGAAAGTCAGCTCTGTACATCCATGTCTCTAGTCCAGAAGTCTCATTCACACTCCAGATGTATATATCTCACCCCCTACTGGATATCAATACTTGAATGTTTTCTAGACAGCACAGAACAAACATGTAAAAAAATAACACATTTTCCCCCCTTTTCCTTGACAGAATCCTAAGTAAATGAAGAGTACCAGTACCCATCCATTAAGTCACGAAGCTAACAATTTGATGTCTCGTTTGCCTTTATGCCATACTGTGTACTATGGTATATTGCAAATGACTAAACTATCTTCCCAACTCTTCCCATCAAGCATTTCTCATCCTGTGAATCTGAGATGGCCTTGTGACTTTCTTTGGAGGAAGGAATGTAGTCTCAATCTTTGTCCCAAATGCTTTGCAGTTTCCACTCTCATTCTCTTGAAACCTAGTGTCATCAACTATAGAAACCAAGTCCAACCTGCTGGGTGTTGAGTAAATTCATAGAAGAAATAAACCATCTCAGCTGAAGTTTCTTAGATCAATTAACTCATAGTTGAGGCCTGAATTACCAGAAGTCACATGATTGCCCACCTCCATACCAGACCAGTAGTGCAATATAGCTAAGACTAGCTTAACTGTCTTCATGATGAACAATTATTTTAGCATAATAAACAAGATCCTCTGTGACCTCTCCCATGATCTTGCTATAACCATAGCAAGATAAAATTTTAGTATTTTAGCATGTCGCATTTTATTTCTATAGTTTCATATTAACTCTTCTTTCTGTAATTCTTTTTCTTTTTGATTGCCAGATGGTACACATGCTTGCCAGAGAAAGAAAGAGAGAGAGAAAGCACTCCCCAATGGGGTGTTTATATGGCATAATGCTTTTTTCTCCATTTCTCCATTATATCAGAGTTTTAGGCACCTACACATTCGTGCCTGGTATGTTTTTCAAGCTGCCTGAGCAGGGATTGAATCATAGGTTGCCATGTGGGATCCTGCCCCATATACACATGGTATCACTGCTGCACAATGGCTGGCCCTTCTTTCTGCAATTCTCTTTTGGAATTTGAGAATTAGGTCAATCATCACCTACTTTGGTAAGTCTTCATTGAATCCCCACGTTTCTAATCTGAGTTAATTTATCATCTTTGTGATGCTATAGCATTCTACTTTTTTATTCTCAGTACTTAGTAGGCTACTTATCTTCTCAATAGCTCATTTGCTTCTTAAAGGTAAGTCATGTGCCTTATTCATTTCTATATTTCTAGTACTTAAATAACAAAGAGTAAACAGTTGACAATTAGAATCTTTTTTATTTAAAAAATATGGGTAAGAAACATCCAGAATTTTTAAAGCCCAAAGCTAGAAATGAGGCCATGCAAAGACTATTTATAGATTATTGTATCCCCATGGATATCATAGTACAGACTTAGAGAGGAGATATTTCTCATTCACTAAATAGTAGCCGTGGTTGTGTATTTATAATCTACATGTGTATTGATATGCCTACTGATAGAACTATTTTTTAAAGAATTATTTATTTATTTAATTCAGTGTGTTATTATTATTTTTTAATTTGACCAGTGAGAGACACAGAGAGAGAAAGGGAAAGTGAGAAAGCAAGCCGCCAGTTACGGAACTCGAACTGCAATTGACCATGTGGGAATCCAGTGCCCTTAACCACCATGCCACCTGCTGGCACCAGAACTAATTTTTTTAAAAAAGATGTGTACCATTTTTCATTCTGAGTTGTACCAATTGGCCGTATATGCACATACACAGATACACATACTACTCCTCGCTAAGATAAGGCTAGATCCCAAGAAATAATTTAATTTGACTAAGTAAAACATGGTTCAAATCATTCATTTAACTTTAAATTGTTGTTGAATTTTGACCCAATCTGGTAAAATACCCTATATAAATGACATTCAGACTAGTCATACCTTTCCTGTGGTTGGAATATTTATGTAGTAGAGATGCATGATACATCTGAGAAAAAAAGTTTGAGAGAATGTCTCATCAACTGAGGAACTGAATTTATTTAAATGCTTATTTATATCAGACAGGTGCATGTGTGTGTATAAGTATGTGTGGATATACATATAAACATTTTTATGTATTTATATGCTTACATGATCTATCTACATCAATCTGTATCTATCTATATCTATCTGTCTATCTATCTACAGTATACTTAAGCAATAGAAAAATGTTTCATGTTCACTTCTCCATTCATTACCAGTATATAGTGCCTGCTTGAATGTTCATAGGGAAATTATATATATGACATAGGTGTTTTGTAGAAATATACCGTTTTGCAAATGGTTATGAGTGTTCAAATTGAACTCTATCAAATTAGAGAAAATTTTTATATTTTGAGGTTGGGAGAGGGTGAAATTACAAAGAACTTTCCATGTCTATTCATTTGCATTTGTGATATTTGATTATTTTATTAAGTGCTCTTACTTTTGCAGTCAGAAAAATAAAAGATAAAAGTGATTCTAAAAAAGACAGTTTTCAACATCCACCCCAGATTGCCTTGAATGCACTGTGAGCCATTTGCATTTGGGAGGGGTGCTGCAGAACATGACTCATCCCCTCCCCTACATACCTTGGAATTCTCATGTGTATTCATTGGAACTTGGAGAAGCCCGTCTTGTCCCAGTCCCCACACCATCAGGACATCCTCCCCAGTAATGGATCTGGCTGCACTGAGCAACAGGACACTGAGCTGCATGGAGACTGTGGCTCATCCCCTGCCACTTGCCTCTGAATTTTCAGATTTCAGCTATGCCTATAGACCTCTTCTCTCTTTCTCAGCTGAAGCTCAGTAGCTCAGCCCCAGATGCACCTGTTTTCTAGAAACTGTGAGGACTTTAAATTATACAAGTCCAGAGACAACAGTGTAGGTTTCTGTGTGAGCATCGAGTTAGAGCAGCAGAGAGATCATGATCACATCCTCCTGCTCGCCTTTGAACACTCAGAATTAACTTGAAGAATTTAGGAAAAAATGTATAATTTACCAAATGACTAAAAACCATCACAGAGGCACAAGGAATATGAGAAACCAAGAAAATATCTCTTCCTTAGGAGAAAACATAAATTCCCCATCATCCACAGACAATAATATGGAACTTGTGGAAATGTCAGATAAACAATTTGGAATATTTATAGTGACAAAAACTAAATCAGTTGTAAGAGGAAAGAGACAATGAACTCCAGAAAAGGCAAGAGAAAAAGACTCCAGGAGTTGAGGAAGTCCTTCCATGATATGACAGAAGTAACAGACACCATAAATACGAATCAAATAGAATTGTTAGAGATGAAGACTGTAATAGAGAAAATCAAAACCTTCCTCAAAAGTAATAAAACCAGATTAGATCATGCAGAAAATGAAATCTCAAATGTAGAAGACAAAACTTCTGACCTAGAAAAAATAATCAAAAAGACTGAGAAAATAACCAAGAAGAATGAGGACAATATATGAGAAATACTAGATACCATTAAGTGCCCAAACATCTGGATAATTGGTATCCCATAAGGTTAAGAAAATAATAAGGGCATTGGTAATCTATTTCATGAAATCGTGGAAAAAAACTTTCCAAGCCTTGAGAGGCATTAAAAAAATCAGACGCATGAATTACAAAGGACCCCAAATAGAATCAATCCAAGAAGATCTTCTCCAAGGTACATAATTGCCAGAGTAGCCAAAGCCACAGTCAAAGACAAGATACTAAAATTGGCAAAAGAGAAATGTCAAGTTACTTACAAAGCTTATCCCATCTGGTTAACATTGGACGTCTTATTGGAAACAATGCAGGCAAAGAAAGAATGGGGAAAAAATAAAATATATAAAAAGTGTTAAATGTTAAAATTGTTAAATGAAAAACCCTCCCACATGGCCGACCATGGTTCTAGTCCTGGACCTGGTGACTTACTCTCTCTCTCTCTCTCTCTCTCTCTCTGTGTGTGTGTGTGTGTGTGTGTGTGTGTGTGTTTCTCTCTGGTCAAATTTAAAAAAAGTGAATGAATAAAATATTAAATAAATAATTATTTTTAAGAAAGAAGTTCTGAAGGGAGTGATATACCAGGAAAATTAAGTCAGACCATCAGAAATAAGAGAAGAATATACAACCAAGAAAACTGCTAACTCAACAATAGCAACAAGCCTGAAAATATCAATAATAATGTTGAATGTTTATGGATTCTATTCCCCAATCAAGAGACACAGACTGGCTGAATAAATGCAAAAGCAGAAACCCTCTATCTGTTGCCTGCAAGAAGCTCATCTCATGGATAAAGACACTCATAGACAAAAAGTGAAGGGCTGAAAAAAGATATTCCATGCAAATGGAAATCAAAAAAGCGCTGGAGTCATAATACTGATTTCAGATGACATAGGCTTTAAGAAAAAAACTGTAAAAAGAGACAAAGGAGGGCATTATATAGTAATAAAAGCACTAATTAATCAAGAAGACATAATGCTTATAAATATCTATGCATCCAATTCAGAAGCACCCAAATATGTGAAGGAAAGACTGCTAGGATCCAAATGGAGAGATAGGTTGCAACACTATAATCATTGGGAATCTCAACACCCCATTATCTACTTTAGACATATCTTCTAGACAAAGAATAAGCAAAGAGATATACGAATGAAATGATATCATAAATCAAATTGACTTGACAGGCATCTGTAGAACTTTCCACCCCCAAATCACAAAATATACATTTTTCTCACCTCTGCATGGAACTTTTTCAAAGATTGATCGTATGATAGGGCTCAAATCAAGCCTTTACAGATTCAAAGGAGTAGAAACTATATACGGCATTTTCTCTGACCGTGATGGAATTAAACTTGATATTAATTTCAGGAAAAATTCGCAAAAACACACAAACACATGGAAACTAAACAACCTATTTCTGAATGATACATCTATTACTGAAGAAATTAATACTGAAATCAAAAGATTTATGGAAGCAAATATAATGAGTACATGAGTTTCCATAATCTACGGGACATGGCAAAAGCAGTCATAAGAAGGAAATTCATAGCATTTAGTGTGCATAAGAAAAACATGGAAAGGTGGCAAATAGACAACCTAACATCATGCCTCAGGGAATTGGAAAAACAAAAACAAAAATCACAAATATGCCAGGAGAAAAATATAATAAATATTTGAGCAGAAATAAATGAAATAAAAAATAAACTATACAGAAAATAAATGAAAACAAACACTGATTCTTCAAAAAGATAAACAATATCAACATACCATTAGCTCGACTGACTAAACAGAAGAAAGAAAGGAATCAGATTAATCAAATTTGCAATGAAACAGGCAATATTACAACTGACAGAATAGAAATACAATATATCATTAAAGGATAGTATGAACAAGTAAATGCCAACAAACGAGAACCTGGATGAGATGGACAGATTCCTCGGCACATATAATCTACCAAGACTGAATCAGAAGGATGTAGAAAGCCTGAATAGACCCATAACAAGCCATGAGATTGACTCAGTAATAAATAACCTCCCAACAATAATAACACAAAAAAAGCCCAGATCCTGATGGCTTCACTTACAAATTTTACAAAACTTTTAAAGAACAGTTAACCCCTATTCTACTCAAACTATTTCTAAAGATCCAAAAGGAAGAAATCCTCCCAAACTCATTTTATGAAACCTCCACCATTCTCATTCCCAAAACAGATATAGACAAGACAAAAAAGAAAACTATAGACCAATATTACTGATGAATATAATTGCAAAAATTCTTGACAAGTTATTTGCAAATTGTATCAAACAACATATAAAAAAAGATTTTTCATCATGACCTGGTAAGCATTATCCCAGGTTGCAAGGGTGATTCAACCTATGCAAAACAATAAATGTAATACACTATATTGACAGAAAGTATGATAAAAAACATGTGATCATTTATTTTTTAATTAATTAATTTATTTATTTTTAAAATGTATTTTTTCATTTCATTTTCTTTCATACATTCAATCACATTATTATTTGGCTTACAAAATAAATATTTCAACAGGTGAACATTTCTCCCTAGTACAGTTGATAAAACTACAAAATATCTTCAACAAATAATACCACATTTCTTTGTGCCATTAATGCTTTGCCTCCTTATTTTTCTTCAATCTATGCAGATAAAGCATCTGGTAAAATACAGCATCCTTTCATTATTAAGACTCTCAGAAAAATTGACATAGAAGGGTCATTTCTCAACACAATAAAAGCCATATATGAAAACCCATAGCTAACATTATACAGAATGGGGAAAAGCTGAAAGCTTTTACACTAAAAACTGGTCCTAGACAAGCCTGCCCACTTTCTCCACTCCTTTTCAATATAGTGCTGGATGTCTTAGCCAATGCAATCAGAAAAGAGAATAATATAAGAGGTATTTAAATAGAGAAAGTTGGGACCAGCAGTTAGCGTAATGGCTATGTCGCTGGACTCCCACGTAGTCTACTGCGGTTCGTGTCCCGGACCTGGTGGCTTAAAACTCACGCCGGGCGCGTGTGCGTGCATGCCCAAGATCCCGAGAGGAGAATGGAGGAGAAGGGATTGCAGCATGACCAGCCCCCCTGGGGGGTGATTTCTCGCTTTCTGTCTCTATGTCTCTGTCTGTCTGGGGACCTTGTGCATGCGTGCCCAAGATCCCGAGAGGAAAATGGAGGAGAAGGGATTGGGCCGTGACCATCCCCCCCTGGGGGGTGATTTCTCATTTTCTGTCTCTCTGTCTCTGTCTGTCTGGCGAGCGCACGCGCCCTATAGCGAAAACCTCTCAAAATAAATAAATAAATAGAGAAAGTAGAGTTGAAGATATCTTTATTTGCAAATGACAAATAAAGAACCCAAAGGTTTCCATGAAAACACTTATTGAAATAATAAATGAATACAGTAAAGTGTCAGGATACAAAATCAACATCCAAAAATTGATAGTATTTTTATATACAAACAACAGGCTGAACGAGATAGAACTGAAGAAAATACTTCCTTTTACCATAGTCACAAAATGTATAATTAGGGATAAAGCTAATCAAGGAAGTCAAAGAACTTCATAAGAAAAACTATGAAAATCTTTAAAAAGCCATTGAAAATGACACAAAATAGTGAAGAGACATCCCATGTATCTAGGTTGGAAGAATTAATGTAATCAAAATGGCAATTCTGCCAAAATTATTGTACATATTTAATGCAATTCCAATCAAATTACAGAGAACATTCTTTACAGATCTGGAAAAGACAATCATAGAATTTGTTTGAAATCATAAAAGACCCCATATTGCCAAAGCAATCCTGCAGAAGAAGAGTGGAGTGGTTGACATCTCACTCCCTGATCCCCAAATATACTATAAAGCAGTGATAATCAAAACAACATGACATTGGTACAAAAACAGACAGGTGGACCAATGAGTCAGGATAGAGACTTCAGAAATAAACCCCAAAGCTTATAGCCAACTGAATTTTGTCAAAGGATATCAGTCAATCCAGTGGGAAAAGGAAAACCTCTTTAGCAAATGGTGCTGGAGAAACTGGGTATCCACCTGCAGAAAGACGAAGCTGGATCCTCTATCTTTTACTATTAACAAAAATCAGTTCAAAATGGATCAAAGATGTAAGCCTAAGTAAGTCCTCAAACTATAATACGGCTGGTGGAAAAAACTGGGGAAACTCTGGGAGACGTTGGTGTGGGCAAAGGCTTTTTAAATAAGACACCCAAAGCACAGGCAATAGTCCCCAAAATAGACAAGTGGAATTACATCAGATTAAGAAGTTTCTGCACAGCCAAGGACACAGCAATTAGTGTGAAATCAGCAACCCTTGGGAGAATATTTTTGTAAACTATGCCTCAGATAAGGTACTAATAAACAGAGAATATACAGGGAATTCAAGTGGCTTACCTGGAAAAAGATGATTAACCCAATTAAAAGATGGGAAAATGAGCAAATGACTCTCTAAGGAAGACTTGAAAACAGCCTTAGCATATGAAAAAATGCTCAACATCCCTCTTAATAAAGGAGACGTATGCAGACTAAAACCCCAATGAGATACCACCTAACTCCTGTCAGAATGGCAAAGATTAAAAATACAAAAAATGGTAAATGTTCTGGTGAAAGGGGAGCTCTCTTACACTGTTGGTGGGAATGTAATTAGTCCATCCACGGTGGAAAACAATATGGAGGTTCCTCAAAGACCTACAGATAGAACTACCATATGATTCAATAATTCCACTCCTAGGTATCTACCCAAAGCATAGAACCCTCAGTCAAAATAGTGCTTGCACGTCAATGTCATTATTCACGATTGCTAAGACATGGAACCAACCCAAATGTCCACAAACAGATGAATGGATTGGAAAAGTGTGGTACATATACTTGATGGAATACTATTCAGACATAAAAAAACAAGACACTGGCATTTGATAGAAAGTGGATGAATATGGATTATTGCTGAGTGAAGCAAGTCTGACTATGAAAGATAGATATTGTATGTCTCGACTGTACGCACTCTATATGACAGAGACTGAAAGATTTGAGGGCATACAAGCATTGAAAATAGTTGTGGACAATGGAGACTGTGTGAAAGGAAGGTGAGAAAGAGGGAGAGTGTAGGGAAGGAAAATAGGGAAGAAAATAGAAGTAATACATTTATGGAACACAGTAATTGTTTACTACAAGTTGATGATAATGTGTATAGTATTCTTAACTGGACTGGTCTGAGTTTTATTTAGTGTTGGGTAAATTCTCTTTGTAAGCCAAATGATGTGTAGTGATAGGATGTATTAACAAATAATAATAACTAAAAAAAAACAGTTGTCAAGTTACTTCTGATTTAAGTAGAACTAATAAAGAAGTGAACACATTAGGTAGTGTAATATCATATAGATTATGACAGCTTTGCTAAGATTTCTTTGAGAGGGAATGAAATTAGTTATCATTTGGCTCTATATGTTATGTTAAATACATACCATGCACACATATTCAAATTTATGAAAATTAAGATTAAAAAGGCCACAAAAATTTCAGAATTAAATATATGAATAATCAGAAGAAGAGCTGAGTAGCTGATAGTTTTACACATGCAAATTTCCTTTGAAATCCACAGTGCCAGTTATATATAAAAAGAGAATTAAGGGGGAAAAATTCAATGGACAAGAAAATGGAAAATTATCTGTTGATGGTAATTTCTTATACTGGTCTAACATATGGGGCATTCAAGCTGGAAAAATTCATTTTCAATGTTGTGAAGATATACAATGATTAAATATGAAATAAATTAAATGAAATTGAAAATTTAAATTTCTTTTTTTTTTTGGAGAGGTTTTTTGCTATAGGGCGTGTGCGCTCGCCAGACAGACAGACAGAGACATAGAGACAGAAAGCGAGAAATCACCCCCCAGGGGGGCTGGTCATGCTGCAATCCCTTCTCCTCCATTCTCCTCTCGGGATCTTGGGCATGCACGCACACGCGCCCGGCGTGAGTTTTAAGCCACTGGGTCCGGGACGCGAACCGCGGTCGACTATGTGGGAGTCCAGCGACATAGCCATTACGCTAACTGCTGGTTCCCTAAAATTTAAATTTCTATATGCATCCACTTTAATTTAAAAAAAAAGAGGGAACTGTACATTTTACACAACATCTATATCCCTTATTCTGTGAAGGCTCAAACTGTCTTGGCCTACTTTTCATAGTTATCTTACTTACCTTTTTCATACTGGTAGACTCACAGTCATATTCATACTTCTTGCCAAAAAAACAAAAACGATTTTCCGTTGCCCATAGGTGAAGGACAACACTCTCTTTTTCTTTCAAGTGAAAAAATAAAAAAACTTATTAATTTGATTTGGTTCACTTCATATCTATTTAAATTGTGACCTTTGGAATCTAACTGAGCAATTGTGGGCTAACTCATGAAGCAATCCTTTAACTGATGATAAGAATTTCTGGCTCAGTACAAAGAGTAAGCAATGGTGTGGTGAGACTGGATGGTATTGGATTTGGAATACATTGGGATTGGAGGACTTAAAGAACACCTCTAAAATTATACCTTTTATAAAATTATAGATATTACATAAAATGGAAACCATTTCTTAATAATCTACAATTTTTCCTTAATTAATTTTTTAATAATTTTCTTTTTTTGAACATTTAATTACTGTACATCTTTACAGCATACCAAATGAATTGTCCCACTATGAAAACATTACATACTAGTCCAGTGAAAGATATTATCAAAACACATTATCATCAGCAGGTTTTTCTTTTTTGTGTTCATGAAATGTTTTGCTTCTTTTTTTTTCCCCTTGATTCCCTCTGTCTTGCCCCACTTTTGCCCACCCTCCTCCTGCATTGTCTCTAGTATCTACAGTGACTTGCCATGCTTTTTTACCTTCTTATCTTTACTTTCTACTATAGAGTGCAGGCATTCGGTATATAGTAAGTGGGGACATATAATGTTTGTCTTTTATAATCTGACTTGCTTCACTTAGTGGTAAATCTTCCATTTTCGTCCCCTTTATATCAAATGTCAGGGTTTCATTGTTTTTTTTTCTTTTTTTTTAATGACTGAGTAAGTATTCTACAGTGTATATGTGCCATAGTTTTTCAATCCGTTCATCTGTTTTTTACATATTTCGGTTGGTTCCATGTCTTGATAATTGTGAGTAATACTGCAATAAATGTGGATGTGCAAGTGTTTTTCCAACTGAGTGTATTTGTATCCTTTGGGTAGATACACAGGAGTGGAATTACTGGATCTTATAGTAGTTCTATTTTCAGTTTTTTGAGGAAATTCCATATTATTCTCCATGGTGGCTGTACTAATTTGCATTCCCACCAGTAGTGTAGTAGAGCTCCCTTTTTATTGCAGCCTCACCAGCACTTATCATTCTTAATTTTTTTAATCTTAGCCATTTTTCTAGATTAGGTGGCATCTCATTGTGGTTTTGATTTGTATCTCCTTTATGATAAGAGATGTTGAGTGTTTTTTTTTTTTTCATGTTTTTTGACTGTTCATAGTCTTCCTCGGTGAGTTTTCTATTCAGCTCATTTGCCAATCTTTTAATTGGACTAATTATTTTTTTGGGTGGATAAACTGCTTAAGTTCCCTGTATATTATGGATAGAAGTCTGTTATCTGAGGCATAGCTTTCAAATATATTTTTTTAATTCTGAGGTCTGTCACTTCACTCTAATTATAATTGCTTTTGTCATGCAGTTTTTTTAACCTTATGTAATCCTACTTATCTTTTGGGGGGATGATGCCTGTGCTTTGGAGGTCTTACTTAAGAAGTCTTTGCCTACTCTGATAACTCCAACAGTTTCCACTGTCTTTTCCACCAGTTATTTTATATTTTGAGGTTTTATATCTAGGTCTTTGATCCATTTTGAGTTAATTTTTTTTACTGGTGAGAAATAGGAATCCAATTTCATTTTTCTGCAGGTGGATATCTAGTTTTTTCAGCACTATTTGCTAAAGAGATTTTTCTTTTCTCCACTGGATTGTCTTGTGTCCTTTGTCAAAAATCAGTTGCCTGTACATATAGGGGTTGATTTTTGGGCTCTTTATTCTGTTCCACTGATCTACATGCCTGCGTTTGTGCCAATACCATATTGTTTTGATTATCACAGGTTTGTAACATATTTTGGGGTCAGGGAGTGAGATGCCTCCTATCTTATTCTTTTCATGCAGTATTGCTTTGACGATTTGGTGCATTTTATGATTCCAGAAAATTTTGATTTTTTTTCCTACTTCTATGAAGAATATCTCTGGTAATTTGGTCAGGATTGAATTAAATTTGTAAATTAATTAGGGTAGAATTGACATCTTGATTATGTTCATTCTTCTAATCCAGGAATAAGGGATGTCCATCCACCTTTTTAAATCATTTTCCATTTCTATTTTTAGTTTTTCATAGATTTCTTTGTAGAGGCTTTTAATTTCTCTGGTTAAGTTTATTCCTAGGTATCTTATACTTTTTGTGGGTATTGTGAATGGGATTGCTTTCTTCAATTCTACCTCAGTCTGCTCTTTGTTTGTGTATAGAAATGCCATAGATGTTTGTGTGTTGATTTTGTATGTTACCACTCTATTGTATTCATTTATCCCTTCTAGGAGGTTTTATTTTTTCTAGATATGTTCAGTTTTCTGTGTATATAATCATGTTGTCTGAAATACAGATAATTTCACACCTTCTTTCCCTGTTTGAATGCCTTTTATTTTATTCTCTTGTCTTATTGCATTGGCTAGACCTCCCAGTATTATACTGAAAAGGAGTGGAGAAAGTGGCAGTCTACAGTTTTTTTTTATACATGAAAAAAATAAGAATTCCTCTTTACACAAGCAGAAAAATACTAATTTGGCTCATCAAAGTAAACCAAGGACTTTTTTGTAAATAAAGTGACACAGAGGAAGAAGTATGTTTTGATGAGTCAGTGTAAATTAATCAGAAATTTATGGGCCTGAATTTCCTTTCATTTTGAGACATAGGACTCTAAACATTTCAAGTGAGCATTGTAAGTTTAAAGGTGGCATATCAAGCTGAATTTGTGATATTCAGCTTGATGTTTAAAAAGTTTGAACTGTAAACATATTCAACCTCCCATAGTCAGAGATACATTCGTTGCATTATCTGGTGAGCATATGAGATCCATTACATTCTTATTTCCAGGGTTTTATTTTATTTAATTATAAATTTGGTACAACTTTATGCCTCATAATTTATTCAATTAATCTACTCAGTGATCATTTGGAAAGATAAACAAAACCCTGCATAATCATAAATAAGTGACCAAGTGATTATTTTGTATTAACCTATGTATTTAATTCTAGCTTAGTATAGTTTTAAAATAGGATAGTTATTGGATTTTTTTTTTGTTTTCTGCACGAGTACTCCCCATTATTAGTGCAAATAATGAATTCCTTGAATGACTAGAAATTCTATTCTTCCTTTTCTATTAGTTTGTTATTATATTGAGTCTTAGCAGCTTTGGAAGATAATATGGTCATTCTTGGAAGTTATATAAAGTATCTACTTTCTATAGATCTCTAGTCAAATGTGGTTTTAAGATTTGAGAATGCTGGGGCTGACAGGTGGGGCATGGTGGTTAAGGAGCTGGATTCCCACATAGGCTATCACAGTTTGAGTTCTGGAACTGGCTATTTGCTTTCTCACTTTCCCTTTCTCTCTTTGTCTCTCTGGTCAAATTAAAATTAAAAATAATAATAATAACAAATAGAATAGAATAAGCGACTCTTGAAAAAAAAGATTTCTGAATGTGTTCCTCTGGAAAAAAAGAAAAGGCTGTATTTCACTTTTGCTTAGTAAAAAATGTTAGTATCTGCCAGCTGAACTTTTCTCCTTGCTATGTGCCAAATTCTCAGGTTCATTAAACAATTTGTAATGCAGCCTACAATCCAGGGTGAGGATATGTTGGTCATCTTATATGATGGAACCCACTGATTGGAGCTCTCTTAATGAGAATTTAGCTAGAGGGAAGCTGGCAGGAACTGAAGAGATTTTGAGCTGTGTTACTATGTCTTTTCTCAACAACTAGAGTCTGATTACAAAGCTTAGGAAAGAAAACATAGCCTATCTGTTGGGACAAGAGTTACATAAGAATTGTTTTAGGCAAAATTCCTAAAGAGATCATCTTTTCTTGTTAAGGCTTCCTGAAAATGTGAAAGTCATGGGTGCTATACTTTAGTACAATATTAAGATATTAGGAAAGTGTCTTCAAAGAGTGAGTTTTATTGTATAAAATTCTTTCTTAGTAATGAGCCTATTGCATTAGCTTTATAAAAAAATTAGCTTTCACAGAGCATTTTCTTACTTTTATTGCCCAAAAGCAACTGACACTCCTGAATAGGGATAGAATTTATGATTTCAGATTAGATAGCCTTTGATATCAATTTTCATTGGATGTAGTAAAATTTCTAAATAACAATAATACAGCATTGTTACTGCCATTAAAAAACACTAAACTATTTTTTTTTTTTTTTTTTGCTGATGATTGAAGTCATTACTAATAGAGAGAAAGGAATAGCTAGCATACACATAGAGTAATTCATTTTTATGGAGTGTATGTGTTTTTGTGTGTGTGTGTGTGTGTGTGTGTGTGTTTGAGTGTCTATGTGTTTTACTTATTTAAGAGTAGACTCTGAGCTTCAAGTCCTTCTGTGAAACACCTTTATGTTTAAAATTCCCAAAGTGACACCTTCTTGCAGGTAGTATGTAGGCAAAAGTTTGCAGTTAAGTGGTCACACAGCTCCTGGATGAAGATAACAGTGGGTAAGACCAAAAAGTGACCTTGCTTAGTATATTGAAAACACACACCATACATCACACACAGAACTGAATCATATCACTTGCTGCCTATGAGACTTCAGTTACTGTTTGTTTTCTAAGTTGCTGTTTATCAGCTGGTGATGATGTGATTTTGTCTGGATCAAATCCTGCGCTGTTCCCCAACCCACTTCCAGATAATGTGAGAAAATAGCCATGTCAGTATGTTGGAACTCTGATGGTGCTCAGATTTGTGTGTTCAATCAAATGGGCCTAAATCAGCAAAATAATCATTATGCCTATGCCTGTAGTATGTCTGTTCTTAACAAGGGCTATACCACTGCACTTTTACATGTACCTTCAGGAGGTTGCTTTTTTTTTTCCCCTCTTTTAATCAGCAACATACATAGAAAAACACCCCCTAAAGGAACCACATTTTGCTCAAACACATGCTGTTTAAAGCAGCTGTTTACAGGATGTGTAGTGGTATGCCCCTTGTCATATACTACTAGCATATCTTTTCTTTGGCTTTGCATGGCTTTTCTTCAGGTATTTGCCTGGTATCATTCTGCTAATCATTTTTACAGAATGGTAACTTAATTTGTGCTAACAATACAACAGCAGATTTGGGTCAGTCTTAATATAAGTGTTAACTTTTTTTTTCTTGGTGCTTTTTTGGATTGCTGAGTGTTTCACCTTGTGCCACGTTCTGCATGCAGTGACTCAGGCATGGTTTCCTTAAAAGGCTAATATTAGCAATTGGTTCCATACAAAAATAGAATTTTGCAACATCCTTTAATAAGAGGAGGGAAGCATGAACCTCAGGCTTCTGGCACTATTACATAGTAAGCACATGAAGTAGCTTGATAATAAATAGTGTTTCTAGTACTTCACATTTCATCTGTGTGTGCAATGCCTTTTTTGGGGGGAGGTAAAAATCCAATGATAGTAAACATGTAGTTGAGTGATTAAAAAAGCACTAAATCCAGCCCTTTTGATGTGGCTTCTTTTTGGTACAACTAGGTTATTCATAATTTGTACCTAGAAAAGTGAAATTGAAAATGCCACAAGATACATCATTTTGATTTGAATCCATGATGCAGTGTACATTTCAGTTAACTTCTTTTGGCCTCGACAGTAGTGTATCCAAACATCTAATTTTATGTGCACTGTATATTGATTTATATGAATGTTTTGTTTTGTATACCACATGCAAAAATGTCCATATGCACTATTTAAATGTTTTAAATAATATATTCCTTCTTTATAATGCTAAATCTATATGAGTACCATATTTTTATAAGTCAGTAGCCTGACTGGTTTCATTTTTTTTTTCTTTTTTTTTGGAGAGGTTTTTGCTATAGGGCGCGTGCGCTCGCCAGACAGACAGAGAGAGACAGAGAGATAGAAAGCAGGAAATCACCCCCCAGGGGGGATGGCCACGCCGCAATCCCTTCTCCTCCATTCTCCTCTCGGGATCTTGGGCACGCATGCACACGCGCCCGGCGTGAGTTTAAGCCGCCGGGTCCGGGACTCGAACCGCGGTCGACTACGTGGGAGTCCAGCGACATAGCCATTACACTAACTGCTGGTCCCTTCCTGGTTTCATTTTAGAATTAACAGCTGCTTCATGATATTGGTTATTCATTGTTAATGTTTGGCCACGGATAGAATAAGTAAAAGTGACATGGTAGCACTTAGGCTATACGACAGTATTGTGTGTCATAGTTGAGCAGTGGGTGGTAGAATTAGACA
The DNA here is from genome assembly GCA_026018925.1 of Tupaia tana. Lineage (NCBI taxonomy): Eukaryota > Metazoa > Chordata > Mammalia > Scandentia > Tupaiidae > Tupaia > Tupaia tana. Next base: position 31,475,255 of record JAKSZU010000009.1, on the reverse strand, counting down.
GTTTGTGATCATTTTACTTTGGTACAAATAAATACTGTATATCTATATACAAATAAAATATAGATATATATGTCTATCAGTATGCATTGCTGTGTCTGACACTTCATTGTATAGACTTTTGTAATAAAAGAACTTTACTGTTCTAAAAAAAAAAAAAAGAGTAGACTCTGTAGAATTGTTTTCTACTTCTAGGTTGAAGCCTAAATAAATAGTAGGAGATATTTAAGTGAATAAGAACAGGAAATAGAGTAATGAATTCAAGGCAGATGGAAGAGCATATGCTAAGTACCAGAGGTGAAAAAGGAAATGGCACTTTTAAAGCACTGAAAGGAATTCAGCACTTAAAGGAGCATATAATACACCAGTGTGAATAGGAGATGTGAAACTGGGAAGAGAAGCAGGGGCCAGACCATATAGGATGTTATAAGTCAGTTTGTGAGTTTGAGCCTTATCATAAAGGTAATAGGTAACCATTGAATATTTAAGCAGAAAAGGATGCAATTAGATTAATGTTTTATAAAGCTCATTCTGACCATAGTGTAGAGAATGAATCTGAGAACTTAAAAATAGAGGTAGAGGGAACCAGCAGTTAGCGTAATGGCTATGTCACTGGACTCCCACGTAGTCGACTGCGGTTCGCGTCCCGGACCTGGTGGCTTAGAACTCACGCTGGGCATGTGTGCATGCGTGCCCAAGATTCTGAGAGGAGAATGGAGGAGAAGGGATTGCGGCGTGACCATCCCCTCTGGGGGGTGATTTCTCGCTTTCTGTCTCTATGTCTCTGTCTGTCCAGCGAGCACACGCACCCTATAGCGAAAAACCTCTAAAAAAAACCCAAAAAAATAGAGGTAGAGAGACTATTTTGGAAGTTATTAGAGTAATTAAGGTAAGAGATTAGTAATAAGTAACTTAAAATATAAAAGCATAGTAACAAGTTATTCAGCAGCTATTGGGGAGTGAGAAATGAGTCAGAGGCCAAGGGAAATTAAAATATTTTTAATAATAGCTAAGATGGGGGCCAGCAGGTGGTGTGGTGATTGGGGTACTGAACTCCCACATGGCTGACCATGGTTCAGTTCTCGGACCTGGTGACTTGTTCTCTTACTTCCCCTTTCTCTCTTTCTCTGACTCTCTCTGGTTAAGTTAAATAAGTAAGAATAAATAAAATTAAATAAATGATTACTTTTAAAAATAATATCTAAGATGAGATAATAATAATTATGGTTTTCTAATACATACAATGCTCCACAGTTTACAAATAACTTTCAAAACATTAACTAATTTAATCTTAATAGCTTTATAAAATAGATGTATGAATTATGGTTATTATTTGTCTTGTACAGATATTAAATCAAATATAGCTGGTAGAAATTAAATGAATGTTCAATGTCATAATTGTCAAGAACAATGAAAGGTCTGAGATTACCCTGCTCATAAGCTTACAAATTTATCTGCCACAGTTTTATGGAGGCTGGCAGAAAACATGAGATTCTTGAGTCAGAGACAAAGGACTTTATTACTCATGGCTCAGCAGGCAGCATGATCATATTTGCATCCGTTCCCATCATCCTTCAAGTTCCATGCAAGTAATACAAAATGGCTTATTTGGCTGTTATGCATGCAATGGTGTACTACACAGATGACAAGTTTTGAGTTTAGGAAATTTCAATATTTTAACCTCTCAAAAATTTGTATTGAAAGAAGACATTATTTTTATTATCCTAAACAGCAAACAAATCTTCTCTCTGTTCTAGAAGAAGACACTATCTCTGTCCTCTGAAGTTGTTCACTGTACAATCACCCTTGAAAAAATTATCTGGATAAAAAGCTGTCAATGTTTCTGATCAAAAGATGGACAAAAAAGTAAAAAAGAAAAAAGAAAAGATGGAGAATTGTCTCCCAAAAATATTCTTAAGCTTTAGATACCCAGTCACTGCTTATCGTATACTCTTGTACTTGTATAGGATTTATAATTTTATGAGCATATCCATAAAATCAAAGTCAAAACCTTTATAGAGAGACCAGTCTTCTGTAGGATCTAGAGTTTTTTTCTCATGACTACATAGTTATGGAATGAAATTAGTTGCCACAGAAATATTCTCATATTTTTTCTTTGCTCTTGAATTTAGGAAGTTTCAGTTTTTGCTACTGCCTGGATTTAGAGGAAAGCAAACTAAAGGAACATGGTTGAATGGTTGTGTATTTATTAGACTTTCTAAATTGCCCCTTCATGGTGATAGGAATTACAGGAGAACATCAATGCTGCCAGAATGATTCAATGTAAATAGAAGTGACAAGAGCCACAAAGAGCAAGAGAAATACTTAACTAGGAAATCTCAATAAATAATAAAGCCACAATGGATATATACTTCAATGTGTTAGGACTCAATATCAAATATGGGCAATGTATCCATCACATCCAATGGGAAACCATCTATTTCTACTGTCTGGAGAAAGTGACAGACAAATATTACTTTACAAAGTGCTTGGAAGACTAAATCTGTAAGTTCACAAAATGGAAAGGGAAGGAACCTTGAGTTACTACTGATCAGTTTCCATATGCTATATACTTTAATTCTCATAGCAATTCTTTGAGGTCATTATTATTCCCATTTTAAATATGATAAATATGAATTTTTAGAAATCTGAGTAACTTGCTCAAAATTGTACAGTTGTTAAATGACCAATCTTAGATTCGAATTTAGGTATTAATTCTCAGTGCTTGTGTCCATTTTATGTCACTATACTACCTATGTATAAATTCTTACAATTTCATAGGATACTTAAGATGATAATCTTCCAGGATAACAGAGAGCATCTTAATGAAATATGTTAACATAGCCAAATAAGTATATTATGCTATTTGGGGAAACTTTGAAATATAAACAAAAGAAGTAAGATAGACATCAAAGACATCAAAGCAGTGCCTATGATAAATTGGGAGTGAGAAGGAGCAAAATTATTATAATTATTTTTCAGGACAGAAAGACCACTAGACATGACCAATTTGTATGTGTATTAGATTATTATTTATAAGATGATACATAAATCCTATCTGCTTAACTCTGCCCAGTGGATATGGTTGAATGGTCTGGACTACTCAATCAGATCAACTACCGGGATCGCTTCATTACTCAGTAACAATTCATTACAGTAGTTGAAAAAATCTTGTGATCTTATTATCTGCACTTTCCGTAAGAAATTGGTAAATTCAGTGATAGAGTTCAGTGAAACTAATTACTTTGGTCCTGTGGACAAATTAATATATCAAAGTAGCGGTTTAACAGGAGTTTCCCCTCTTCTAGGCATTTGAAATAGACTTCCTTTAGCCAGAGCTTTAGCTTAAAAGCCTGAAGAAGAAAATACTGCCTTTTTCTATTCCTCTCTCAAGTTATTAGTTACAGACTGTGTAAGATTTTCAGATAATACAATCAGGAGCAAGGATGTATCTGTTCTCTGATGTCAGTCAGGGAGCTATGCTAAAACTTACCAAGTGGTCTTCCCTGCCTGGAGTTACTCTTGTGTATGCTCCATCTTGGACATTGAAAAGTAATTTATCAATACATTCCCCAAAACATGGAAACCTCTGAAATTAATTGCGTTAGTGGGAATGGAGTCAAGGTCACAAATAATCTGGACAAAATATCTGATAAGGCTGCATAAAATTGATTACAATGAAAAAACTTAGCAATATACACTGGAAAATTATTTGAAATAAGAGAGCAGAAAATTTGATTATGTGTTTATGGATTTGGATAAACATGTTTTCCACTTAGTGCCTCTAATGAGAATCATTAAAATGGAATTAATGATGTTAAATTTTAAAAAGAAATTAAAGACAATATTTTAAGCAACTTAAAATTAACCTGCAAAGCTCATCAAAGCAGTATATATAAGGCTAATATGATTTTAAAAACTGGAAACTAATATATTGTTACAGAAAAAAAACTAGAATTGTGTTTTAGAAAAAACAAAACCTTCCCCAAAGTAATATGTAATATCTAAGAGGTTGATAATGTTTGTTATGCCTCCATATAACAGACTTATTATATAACATTATCTATATTGCTAGTAATAAAATCTTGGCTTTCTAGAAAATTGCAACTTTTAATTGATATTGAGGATTCCACAACATATTTTGGGGGGAAGACTTGTGAAAAACCAGATTGTTGGCAAAGTTTTTTTTTGGGGGGGCGGGGGGAGAGTTAGGGGTTTTAGAAGAAGTTGGAAATAGGAAGGTATAACTCTTTCACTTAATAGGGAAAGGTTAACAAACAAGTATAAAGCTATGATATCAAGTAAATTCCAGATTATCTTCTGATCTAGTTGTATCTAATAACACATAAAAAGGAAATGACTCTTCTGGACTGTTTTTTCAGAATTTTCCTTCCTTTTCTCTTCCTTGTTTTCTTCCCTTTCCTTTCACCAGAAAAAAAAAAATAAGTATCTGCTATTTGCTAGCATTTGTGCTAGATTTTAGTGATGTAATGATAAGCAAGAGCATAGTCTGTGTCATCTTGGAGTTTACAGTGTAATGTAAAATATAGACAAGTAAACGAATTCCAACACAGTGTGATAAATGCTAAGATAGAAGTGCAGAGTAATGCATAAACAGAGAATGAAAGTATCTATGTCAGCCTGTATTTCAGGGAAGGTATCCTAGAGAGAGAGATAACATATAGATGAGAAATGAAGGATAAATAGTAGTTAACAGAGAAGAATGGAAGAATTAATGTTTTTTTTTTTTTTCTTTAGAGGATACAGTGTGAAAAGGTTTAGAGTTGAGAGAAAACTCATAAACTTCAGGAACTGAAAATTCAGCACTGGAGAAAGAACTTGAGGGTGGGAGTAGTTAATAGATAAGACTTGGGAGGAAAGAAGATACTAAACAAATGAAGACCAAAAAATCATGTATTAGACTTAATATTATTTACAATGATAACCCATTGAGTAATTTCAAGGGGAGTGCGACAACCGGACATCTGTTCTAAAATATTTATCTACCACTGTGTACAGCATAACAGGCCAGAGTAAGGGGAAGAAGAAACAAAGCCATATAGGAATGCATTGCAACAGCCCATGGGAAAGAAACAGAGGCATGGATTCTGACTGTGATTAGTGAATTCAAGATATTTTGGAGTTACAGCTCATAAGATTTGGTGATACATCAGCTAAAGACATAGGAGAGCAATCAAAGAAAGACTCAGTAATGAATCTGGCTTTCTAGCTTAGACAGCATGGTGGGTTCCAGCTCCTAAAAGAGGCAACACTGTAGGATAAAGATTATGGAATTGTAAGGATAATTATTTAATTTATCCAGTGAGCCATCCCACTTGAATTACTTAGTAAGTAGTTCGATGTATATGTGAAATATAGAAGTGAACTTGGGATAAAGATAGAAGATAAAAATTTGAGAGTCATCAAAATATGGCTGGTGGTTGAAGCCATTTGAGTTGTAAGATCCTAAGGAGAGGATAAAGGGTAGCAAAAAAAGGCTCAGAACAGATCTCTGAAGAGTGAGCACTCATGTTTAAAGGATGACCATAGTAATAGTTACCATCAAAAGAGACAAACCTGTAGAATTTGGTTTTGTGGAAAACAAGGGAGAAGAATATCCTGAAAAGAAGGTGATTGTTAACAGTATCAAAATGTTCTAGGGTAACAATTAAAAAGGGACTTATATTCAACTACAAGAATGTCTGTGATCGTAGTAAGGATTGTTTTAGTAGAGTGATGAGGTTAATGAAATTAGAAAAAATTAAAAGATATATGGGATTTCAAGTGTTTTGATAAATGCATATACCAAGGACAAGAAATCTTGGGAGTGAAGTGTTCTAGAATTCTACCTACAACCGTGTCACAATTAAGAAATATTTGTGTTGGGGCCAGCAGATGGTGTAGTGGTTAAGGCTCTGGACTCCCACATGGCTGACTGCGATTTGAATTCCAGAGCCTGAGGCTTGAAAATCATGCTGGGCACATGTGTATGCAAGCTCATAATCCTGAGATGAGAATAGCAGAGAAGGGATGTGGCATGACCACACTCTGACCCCCGGGGAGCAATATATCACTTTCTCTCTATTTGTCTCTCCAATGAGCACATGCACCTTATAGCAAAAATTTCTCCCCCCACCCACTAAAAAGAAATATTCAATACTTGTGTAAATGAAAGCCATAGGGTGTGTGTGTGTGTGTGTGTGTGTGTGTACACACATGCACATGCACGTGTAGTAAGAACACAACATGAGATCTTAACATTATTTTAAATGCACAATACAGTAGTGTTAACTATAGGCAGAACGTTGGATACAGAGCTCTAGAACTTATTTATTTTACATAACTGAAACTACATAGCCATTGACGAGCAACTCCCAATTTTGTGCTCCCTCCAGCCCCTGGCAGCCATCATTATACTCTCTATAAGTGTCTTTGAATTTGACAATTTCAAATACTTCATATAGATGGAATCATGTATTATTTGTCCTTCTGTGACCTGATTATTTCACTTAGCATAATGTCCTCTGGGTTTGTTCATGTTATCACAAACAGAAAGACTTCCTTCTCTTTTAAGGCTTAGTAATATTGTATTATGTATATATATATATATATATATATATATATATACACACACACACACACACACACACACACACTATATTTCTTTATCTATTCATCAGTCAGTAGACATGTAGACATTTAGGTTGTTTCCATAGCTTGGCCATTGTAATTGAAGCTTTAATGAACAGGAGAGTGCACATATCTCTTCAAGATACATGCTAATTTAATTTCTTTTTGATATGTATGGGCATTTCAAAAAGTTTGCAGAAGGATGGAATTTAAGTACAAGCTTTTTTAAAAAATAATTATTTTATTTAACTTTATTTATTATTATTATCATTATTATTTTCCAGTTTGATCAGAGAGAGACAGAGAGAGAGAGAGAGAGAGAGAGAGAGAGAGAGAGAGAGAGAGAGAAGTGAGAAACCAAGCCACCAGGTCCAAGACTTGAACCGTGGTCGACCATGTGGGCGTCCAGCGCCTTTAACCACCATGCCACTTGCCGGCCCAGTACAAGTTTTTTTAATATGCACTTCCCATGAAGTTTTTGAAGACACCTTGAGTATCTTGAAATAGGACTGCTGGATCATATGGTAAATCTATTTTTAATTTTTTGAGGGAACTCACCTTCATACTGCTTTCCATAGTGGCTGCCTTATTTTATATTCCCACTAACAGTGTACAAGGGATCAAATTTCTCTATACCATCACCAACATTAATCTTTTAAACTTATGCTTATTTATGTATTCCTTCCATGAGTTAGAGAGAGAGAGAGAGAGAGAGAGAGAGAGATTGCATTCCCCACAGAGTTCTGATACTGTTATCTATCCCTAGCCTTTAGTCAGCAATGGATATTGAGTAAATGCATAAGAATGTGCCTGGAGTACTCAGAAGACTGTACTGGAAGCAGAAACCTTCCCATATAGGAATGGCTCGCCAAGTGTCACTTTTTACCATTCTATTACTGTCTGGTCCCCCTTTAATTGTTTTTGAGAACAGTCATCCTAATAGATGTAACATGATATCTCATTGTGGTTTTATTTTACATTTCCCTTAAGATTAATGATGTTGAGCATTTTTTCATATACCTGTCAGCAATTTGTACATCTTTGGAGAAATCTCTATTAAGTCTTTTGCTCATTTAAAAATTCAGACTGTGTTTTGCTATAGATTTATAGAAGTTCATTATATATTTTGAATATTAACCACTTATCAGGTAGGGTTTGCAAATAGTTTCTCACACTTCATATGTTGTCATTTCAGCTTGGTTGGTTGTTTTCCTTGCCATGTAGAAGCGTTTCAGTTTGATGTAGTACCACTTGTCTACTTTGCTATTTTTACTAGAGTTTTTGGCGTCAAATTTAATAAATCACTGCCAAGACTATTGTCAGGAAGCTTTTCCCTTATGTTTTCTCCCAGGAGTTTTATAGTTTTTTTTTTTGTTTGTTTGTTTTTTTGAGAGGTTTTCGCTATAGGGCGCGTGCGTTCGCCAGACAGACAGAGAGAGACAGAGAGACAGAAAGCGAGAAATCACCCCCAAGGGGGTATGGCCACGCCACAATCCCTTCTCCTTCATTCTCCTCTCGGGATCTTGGGCACACATGCACACGTGCCCGGTGTGAGTTTTAAGCCACCGGGTCCGGGATGCGAACCTTGGTGAACTACGTGGGAGTTCAGAGACATAGCCATTACGTTAACTGCTGGTTCCCAGGAGTTTTATAGTTTTGATCATAAATTTAAGTATTTCTTTTGAATTGACTTTTGTGTACAGTGTAAGATAAGGATACAATTTCATTTTTTACATGTGGATATCTAATTTTACTAAAACTATTTTTTGAAAAGATTATCATTTCCCCATTGTGTATTCTTGACACCCTTGGTGAAGATGAGTTGACTCAATATGTGTATGTTTATTTCTTGGTGCTCTATTCTGTTTTATTGGTGTATTTGTCTATTTTTATGCCAGTAGCATACTGTTTTAACTACTGCAGCTTTGTAAATATATTTTGAAATCAGGAAATGTGATACCTCCAGCTTTCTTCTTTCTCAGATTGTTTTGGCTATTTTTAGTTCTTTGTGTTTCCATATTACTTGGAGGAGCTTTCCCCTGTTTTTCTTCTATATTTTCCTCTAGAAGATTCATAGTTTCAGACTTATGTTAGATCTATAATCCATTTGGGTCGCATTTTTATATGTGGTGTGAAGATTTTAAATTTGTTTGTTTTCACATGTACAAATATCCAAATATCCCAGCACTATTTGTTGAAAAGGCTATTTGCTTTTTAACAAATTGATTTTGTTCCTCTGTTAAAAATATTTGCCTATTTGTGTGCAGGTCTACTTTTGTACTCTATGACATTCCATTAATATGATTATATATCTTTATTCCAATACCGCAGTGTTTCTATTATTATAGCTTTATAATATAGATCTTTTGACTATTTTAAATCCTTTCTATTTTCACATAAACTTTTGATTCAATTCTCTGTGAGTCAATCTTACACGGGAAGGTTCCCAGTTCAAATTTGGAGACCTCCCTGAGTATATGAGGCCTATGCTTGCCTATGATCTGGGGCTAACTGAATGCTTGGGGTGGACTTTGGCATTTATATCCTGTTAGGAGTTCTCTCTCTCTCTCTCTGAAGAAATAAATAATCTTTAAACAACATACTTCTAAACATCTGGTTGTATCTAGGTCCTATTTTCCACTGAAGACTACTGGGGGAATAAGTATTATAGGCTTCTGACTTTATTTTCGTCTTGAATTGGTTCAGTAAGACCTCTTTTCTTCCAGAAGGAAAATATAGATAAGTGGGCAATTAATTGTTGGAACTTTTGTACCTTCTTTTATCTAAATGTTAGAGGGAAGATCTTCTGGCATTTTTCGGTTTATTAGGAATTAGAAACATATGAAAACAACAGGTTTTTCTTCAATTGGATTCATACTTAACCAGTTCTCTCTTCAACTAAGTGTTGCACCAAGATAAGTGAGGGGAAAAAAATGCAGTGCCAAATAGCAAGACCTACCCTGTATTTTCATGAAAGAGACAATTTAAAAAGACATTCTTCTATGAGCTAATAGAATAATTGCACATTTAGAGTGCTCATATTTACAACTGATATCATCTCTGTATTGCTGTGTTTCTAAGGAGCTTGTCACTTGGTAGCGTGGAATCAAAATGTTTTTTAGAAAGGGTAATTCTTCTCTAAGCCTATTTTTCCTTTGGAGTTTATCAGGGATGTGTTATGTAACTGGGCTCACAACTAGTAGTTGGCATGTATCTTAATATTCTACTGATTCCATTTAGTTCTTTCTGAGGAGCAAATCTCAGTGCTGAAACTGTTCTAGTCCATTTGCATTCATAGGCCCAGATGTTTTAGAAGGGAATAGATGGATAGAAGAATGTAGGGTGGAGATTTGTATGGATGTATGTACAAGTGAAAACATGCATACACATTCATGCATTCTGGCTAAGATTAGATTTAATTGCTCTCAATTTGTTAGACTCACTGAATCTAAGTTGTTAACATTCTGTTTGGAATGGAGAAGTGTTCAAATTCAGAGAACTGAGTCCAACCTTTTTAACATCAATAATGTTCTACCATGGGAGCTTCATACTGCTTCTGAGTAATTCTTATTACAACTACTAGAAGGCTCACAGAGAAGGTGAATGTGACAAGGCAATTCTGTAAAACTGACAATCATTTAATAAGAAAAATAACAGTGGCTAATATTTAATGAGTGTTTATATTATTAAATTCTTTCATGAATTCTTAAATAAGCATGTGAGTGGTGTAGTATATATACGAGACCAGTCTAATGATAATGCTATGGATTGCTTTGCTTTCTTTTCTTTTCTTCTTTTCTTTTCTTTCTTTTTTCTTTACTTTCTTTCTTTTTTTTTTTTTTTGTTTTCAGTTTTTACACTGCTAGAGGTTGCATTTGCTTGAAAAGGGGAGGCAGAAAAACTGAAAGTGAGAAAGCACCCCTCCTCCCCCATGAAAACTGGCCATGCCACAATCCCTTCTCCTCCATTTCTTCCTTTTGTTGGGATTTTATGCATGAATGCACCTGTGTTTTTTAAGTCTCTGGGTCTAATATTCAAACCATGCAGTTGACCGTGTGGGATCCATCCACCTTAATCACCATGCCTCTGGTTGACCCTACATTTCTTTAAGAACTAAAAATAAACAATTGCTTATATTATGATACCCATGAAACTGAAACATACTTGTGGTCAGCTTATATTGACTATGAGAAGCCTATGACTTCATCTATTTCCTAGAGCCTCTGGGAGTTTCTATTTCTCCTGGTTTTGCTTTGAATATCAGAAGGAGAAAGAAGAAGATTGAAGAGGAAAAGAGATTGCATTATGATTAAAATGAAAATGAAGAGTCTGAATGAAAATGAATTCAATTTCTCCATAAGAGCTACTATTTGCATTGCAGATGGCTGTTAGTTATAATGGAGCCTATGGAAGGAAGAAAAGGTGAATTTATAAAATGCAAAACATCTGTGTGTAAAAATAAAAAATGAGCCTAACATCCAGGTATTTGAGACTAATTAAGTGGTACAAGAAAAGAGGTGACTATTTGCAATTTTGCCCACTCCACCAATGAGTCCCTTTGGGATGAAAAATTTTTTAAGAGCTTTTTCAGAACTCAGTCTAAGATCTCCATTTTTCAAATTATTGGGATCCAGCCTCATCCCTAAGGTATGTGAGGTTAAGGATTCACATATTTGCAGATAATCTTCAGATTCTTTAGGCAATTATAATCCTTTCAGACACTAATATCCCATTTTTTCTATTGACATGTAAATCACATAATATAAAATTTACCATTTTATAGTGAGCAGATCAGTGGCGTTTAGTACATTTACAGTGTTGTACAATCACAATCTTTATTTAGTTCTAAAATATTTTCACCACCCTATAATAAAACCCCTATGCTCACTGAGCAGTCATTCACTGTTCCTCTTTCACACCAGCCCTAGGGAATCACCAGTCTGCTTTTTGACTCTATTCTGGATATTTCATGTAAATAGAATCACATAATATGTTACATTGTGTGTCTGCCTTCTTTCACTTAGCAAAATGTTTTTAAGGTCCATCCATATTGAAGCATGTATCTTTTCATTTTATGAATGAATAATATTCCACTGTGCATGTAAATCAGTTTGTTTATTCCATCATCTGTTGATGTACAATTAGGTTCTTTCTGCCTTTTAGTTATTATGAATAATGCTTCCATAAACTTTCAGACATTTGTTTTAGTGTGTGTTTTTAATTCTTTTCAGTATATACTTAAGAATGGAATCATTAATTAATATGGTGATTCTGTGTTTTTGAGGGATTGCCAAACTCTTTCTGGCTATTATATTCCCTCCTTCAGTGTGCATGCATTCCAATTTATTGGATGGGGGATTCAAATTTCCTGGTTTCAAAGCATATTACACATACACACACACAGAAACACACACACTTTAAAGATTATAACGGTTATATTGTCATTGAGTTTGGTAGTGGAAGTAATTTTATTGGGATGACAAGAGTTTATAGTCAGGCCTTGAATGCATTGACAGATTTGGATTAGTCTATATACTGGGTAGTATGAGATTGGAGGATGCCTTGGGAAAGCACCATGGCCCTATTTATTCCAGAATTCTCAGAGACTAGCACATTGTTATGCACAGAATATGTGCTTTATAATATAAATTAACTTAATTGGTAGAAGAATGCATTCCACACAGGGAGAGCATCATGTATAAAAGTTTTAAGACTAGCATGGAGAAGAAGGTGGCAGGGATTTGAAATCTTATATAATAATAGAAGAGTTCTGATAATGCCTTCTCACTCTACATTTCACTGGTGTTGTGGAAAAATTGCGTATTCTTTCCATGGCTTCTAGTCCTAACACAGAAGAGCAGTGTACTTCTCAAATTGTTTTGGAGTGATGCCTGGATCAGGTCTCAGATATAAATCTCTCCAGGAAAAAGCTAAAATAATCTCAATTTTCTGTGGGATTTTTTTTTTTTTTTACTTTTTTTAAAAATCATTTTTCAATTCCATTTCAAATATTTCCCTTTTCTTGATAATAGTTGTACATTGTATTTTGTGAGATGAATTTTAATAAACAATGAGTTTCGGATTCAAGCCAATATTTTCATTGGTTTAGGGCAAGCTTTAGAGAAAACACAATAATGTCATGAAGATTTATATTCCAAATAACCCGGCCTCTGATAGTATGAAGCTCAGCTCCTTGGATGTCCCTTAAAGAATGTTCCAAGTGACAGTTGTTGCAAATGCCAGTGCAACCAGAACCCCAGAGCTAAAATCTTTCTTTTTTTTTATCTCTCAGCAATAGAAGACCCGGGAGAAACCAAGACAGATTGTGAACAAGAAAGACAGATCCTTTTCTAGGAAAGAACAAAACTGGATACCTCTGTCTCCCAATTGCGTCAAGTAAATATAAATTACAATTTGAAGTAATATATCAAGTATGTTATTCTGTATTTAACTTGAGTAGTGTATATATGTGTGTATATTTTTCCTCCTATTCTCCCTCTCCTATTGGGACCATAAGTGCTATGAGTCTTGTAGCTATTTCATGGAATTGTGATGATGACTTTAAGCATCTGTATTGATTTATGTGCTTCTTAGCACAGGTTACCTTTTGAAGGTAAAAACAAACAAACACAAAAATTCCCTAAAATAGGTATCAGTTTAATTTACTTAATCAGCTATTAATGGGATAAGAGGCATTGAGGAGCAGGAACTGGATAGGAAGGATCCCTTCTCATTAACTGTTAGCAACAGCTGTTAAGAACAGCGAGAGGGTTATGGCTGATCTCTAAAATGAGCATAAGTCAAACATAAAATTTTTTCTATTCAAGAATTTTTTAAAGAATTATTTATTTTTATTTTATTTGTGAGAAAGCAAGCCGCCACATCCAGGACTCGAACTGTAGTCAGCCATGTGGGATTCCAGCACTCCAACCACTGTGTCACCTGCAGGCCCCATATTCAAGAATTTAGAATGAAATATGCTATGCTGATTTCTACCTCATGGTATGGAGTAATTTATCCATGAAGAGATGAAAAGCTTTATTCTTTCATATTGGTTTTAGCCACCATCTCACAAGCTACTGATCTCAAAGTAGTTAGTATGAGAAAGTATGGTTGCTTGGGATAAATTCAGCCCCATGACTGAATCAAGTTTCCTGCCTGCCTGCCGCATGCTCAAATATGTCATTTATGTATGAAAGGAAGTTTTTACTATATGAATTGACAACACCATAACAGTCATAACACCTAAGCATTAATTTGATAAGAGGTATTGTCGGCGTCCGCCCCCGGGCTCGGCGCTACTATGGAAGAAGCAGAAAAAATGAGACAAAAGATAGAGTAGAAACGGACACAGGCTGCCTGAGTCTAGGTAACCCAAGCAGCTTGCGCCGCCCAGATGAACTGGACGTCTTTATTTATAGAACAAGGAGACATTACATATGTATGTTTTACGACACTTCATACATTGGTTGCCAGGTTACAGATAATAAGAAGCAGTTAACAAATCTATGAGGGCTTAGTCACACCAGGCCACGTGTATCCCTTGGTAATCCCATCAAGAGAAAATCTCATCTTCCTTTCTAATGCAGAGAACTAGCTGTAAGGTGTGGGGAAGGAGCTAAAGAACTTCTCCATAAGGAGTGCACCACCACACCCAGAGTAGGCTAAAGAACCTTTCAGATGCAGAGCAGGGATTGGACTTTACTAATTGGGGTCAAGATGTTTCTTGAAGTCCATCAGATGTGTCTGTTGGAACGCCCCTAGCAATTTCCACCCTTGCTCTGTCTGTAGCCAAGGTCAGGGAAAGACAAGTTACAAGGCTCTGCCAAACCCCAAAAGAGCATGTGGTGTTTGCTCAGAGCATGTCCCCACACCTCAGATTCTCTCTTAAACGTGTCCCCACAAGGTATACAAGAGGTTTTTAATTGGCAGTCTTTGGACTGATTTTAGCACATGCACATGTACACACACACAGACACACATGAACACACATATTGCTTGAGCAAGAATGCATAAACCCTAATATGGCTTAAAAGAAATGGAAAAATCTGTAAATTTCACCTAAAATTCCAGATTTATGGCTTTCTTTAAATGCGGACGATCTTGTCACATTTGTCTCATGTTCATACTTGCAATAGTAAGTTAGAGCTAAAAAGCACCTGCCCAAGGGAAAGGACTCTAAAAATTACCACAACTTCCCATCAATCTCTATTTTTAAATACCCAAGTCCACTCCACATATTTAAGTAACTAGCCTGTCTGCTGCATTCAACTGTGTTTGAGACTCCTGCAAAGCTTTCTATATGGATAAAACTCAGTCTGAGTCAATGAAAGATGAAAATCACATGGGTTTTTAAAGAAAAGCAGTTATTCTCTCCAAGCACATAATTCATCATAGCATGGAACTAATCATTGAATTATAGATTGAATATTGTATTGCTCCCAGGATCATTAGTAATCATCAGCCAAATCTCCTTATTTTATAAATGGAAAACCTGAGACCAAAAGATGACAAGCAATATACCTAAGATCTTTATAGTTAGTTTCAAAAACAATAAAAATCAGAAACATTAATTCATGACTCTTTTTAACTATCCGGCCATTTCCAGTTAATACTGGGTCATTGGGAAAGTCATAATGCATTTTTGTGTAGAAAATATATGTCATGACTTTCCCAACTACCTAATAGATATGATATTTTCAAATATGGCATGAATTATCACATATTCTTCTCCTATAAAGTGCTTCAGAATGTATAATGATACTACTCAATTGTACACTAAAATATTTATTATCTGGCTGGTTACTTAACTCCAGTGTATGCTTGTTAACAGAAAGAGGTTATGAGTTCATCAAGAGCAAGAACACTACCGTATAATTCTTTTCCCTATAACAGCATCCAATAATACATGGTTGAACATTTATTGAATGTTTGATTAATAATTCTTATGTTGAAATAAGTTGAATTAAATCACTGGCTATACCACAAATCAGAAAACTCATTGACCTGGATGTGTGTAAAATGGCCAATCACCTCCCTCCAGAAGAGCAGTCAGTGCTGTAGCTGAAATACCAAATTTTCCTTTTATTCTTTAAGCACCAGTCACTAGCCAGCCCTAGCCAATGTGATTTCAGATCACGAGATAAAAGAAGGCTCTTTGACAAGTAACTTTATAGTGAAGAAATAGCAGATACTATCTTAAACTAATTATCTTTTTTACAATTTAGAATTCCACAGTACCTTTATTACCTCCATCATATCCTACCTGTATTGCAACTTTCTAGTTGGAGTGTTTGAGGGAGAGTGTTGGAGTGTAGTGGGGATGTTGTGGAGATGCTACAGAGAACAGGGTATCAGTATGGCCTGGTAGAGGGGAGTATAAATCATCCTGTATCTCCTGTTTTCATTTTTCCATTTGAGATCAACATAGATCCAGAAGGGACTTCTAGTGAAAGGAAAAAAATGGAAGGGAGAGACCCATACCAGTTCCTATTAACACCTCAGACACCTGAAGTCTTTACTGCAGGGAATCCTGTAGCCTTCACAGGCCCTGAGCCTGGTTTAGGGAGCAGTCAGGGGGTCAATGTCACTGCATTACAATGAAGAAAGTATCCAGGCTACATTTTACTATCTCCTACTCATGTGGAGACATGAACATGAGCATATGTTGTCTTTAAGGGTATTAGTTCCAACTGGCAGACCAGCCCCACCAATCCATCAGATGATTATATCCTCCACTCAAGTTTTATGTGAGCAGCCAAGCAACTGACTTTGCCCAACACAAGAATGCAAGCCAACAGAATATTCTTACCCCCTTCCCTTGCATCCCATAGGAGCAATCAGGTGAGCTATCTCATTCACATCTAAGTTGTCAGAAAGGTTCTGTCTTCCTACATTCCATGGGAGCAGCCAGGAAATCAGTCCTGCCCACCTGCCCACAGCCTTGCATTATAGCGAATAGCCTCACTCTCCTGCATTCTCCCAGAGTACCGGGCAGATGACTCTCCCTAGCCATCCAGCCCAGTAGCTAACAGAGTGGCCCTGTGCCCCCACCTGCTGCCATTTCCCAGAAGAGCAGCCAGTCAAGTGACCTTGTTCACAAGGACCTACCAGAGTAGATTTGCCCATTGGTTGCCTGAGGAAGTAGCTGAGCAATCCACTCCTTGCCACATGCCACATCTGGAAGTGTCAAAGGGATCTCACTCACTCTGTCTTTAAGAACATTCCCTGTCTTTAAGAGAGCCAGTTCTAACTAGCAGACCAGCCACACAACCCCTTGCAGCCTACACAGCAGAGGCACTTACAGCACAGTTGATGCCTATTATAGTCAAAGAAATTGCATGGAATATACACTGTCAAACCTACTTGGAGCCAAAGCCATACCCTACCCAACCAATATCCTAACAGCATATTTCTCAGCAGAAATCTTACAGCACAAAAGATAATGAAATGATATATTCAAAGTACTGAAAGAAAATATCTGCTAGTCAAGAGTACTGTACCCAGCAAAACTATTCTTCAGGAATAAAGGAGAAATAGTCTTTCTCAAACAAGCAAAAGCTGAGTAAATTTGTTTCCACTAGATTGACTTTATAAGAAATACCTGAGGGAGCTCTACATCTAGAAGTAAAAGAATGATACCTATTATCAAGAAAATATGCAAAGAAGCCAAAAAGCATGTGAAAACATACTCAACATCTCTTATCATAAGGGAAATGCAAATCAAAACCACTGTAAGATACCACTTAACTCCAATAATAGGGGATAAAGTTAAAAAAATAATAATAAATGCCGGCAAGGCTGTGGTGAAAAGGAAACCCTCCTACACTGTTGGTGGGAATGCAAATTAGTACAGCCACTGTGGAGAACAATACAGAGGTTCCTCAGAAACCTACAAATAGAAATACCAGTAATTCTACTCATAGGTATTTAACTAGAAGATAGGAAAACCTTCAGTCTAAAAACACTGGCACATCCATGTTTATTGTAACATTACTCACAATTGCTAGGACATGGAATTAACCCAAATGTCCAAGAACAGATGAGTGGATTCAAAAAATATGGCACATGTACTCTATGGGCTACTACTCAGCCACAAAAAAAAGTAAGACCCTGATATTTGATATAAAGTAGACAAATGTGGAAGATGTAATGCTTAGCGAAGGAAGCCAGACCATGAAAGACAAGCAGTGTATGTCCCTACTCAGTATATACGAAATGTCTGTGCTCTATAGCAGAAACTGGAAGATTGGAAGGTATCATAGCAAGAAGGGCAACTGTAGATACTAGAGACAGTATGGGGGGAGTAACATGGGGTGGGATGGAGGAAATCAGGAAAAAAAAACACATCTAATAGACACAAAAATGAAAAGTTGTCTGTAGATAATGTATATGGCAATGTCTTTGACTTGACTAATATGCACTGTATTCATGCTGTGAAAAACCATGTTGTACACTGTAAAGATGTACAGTGATTAAATGTAAATTAAAATAAAGATAGGAAAAGAAATGTTAAGTATCAATTACCCAATTGGAAGGAGGGGAGTCTTAAATATTCATAATACAGTTCTGTAGGCAACATCCAAGTGTTATCTAAACTCTAGAAGAACTTCAAAAATTGACTTGAGGGACCAGCAGTTGGTGTAATGGCTATGTTGCTGGACTCCCATGTAGTCAACTGTGGTTCGAGTCCCGGACCCGGTGGCTTAAACTCATGCCAGGCACATGTGCGTGCGTGCCCAAGATCCCGAGAGGAGAATGGAGAAGAAGGGATTGCTGTGTGGCCATCCCTCGGGCGGTGATTTCTCGCTTTCTGTATCTCTGTCTCTCTCTGTCTTTCTGGTGAGCGCACATGCCCTGTAGCAAAAACCTCTTAAAAAAATTGACTTGAAAAATCTAGAAGAGTTGTCATTTATTGTTTCTTGATGCTCCAGAATAGTCTTAAAAAAAAGAGAAAACATGCAAAAGTATAAAACCAGAACAAATAGAAAGAGAAAGGAATCAATTTTTTTTTAGAGGGAGATTCTTTTCTTTCTTTCTTTTTGCTATAGGACACATGCACTTTCTGGAGAGGCAGAGAGAGAGAGAGACAGAAAATGAGAAATCACCCCCCAGGGGGAATGGCTACACTGCAATCTCTTCTCTTCCATTCTCCTCTCAGGATTTTGGGCATGCATGCACTCACACCCAGCATGAGTTTTAAGCCACCAGATCCAAGACGTAAATCATGGTCAGCCATGTGGGAGTCCAGTGACATAACTGCTGTGCCATCTGCTGGCCCCAAATTTTAATATTAGTGAACACCGCATAACTGCAAAGATGGTTAGGAAGTATAACAAAGGAACAAATAAATGCAAGATAAAAGTAATTCATTACTTATTAATAATAACATTAAATGTAAATGAATTAAAAATTCTAAGTTAAAAGACGTAAAGTGGATGGGTTGATAAAAAACACAAAATCTATTATGTGCTACCTACAAGAAACTTATTTCACCAGTAAAGACACAGACTGAATGTGAAGTGATGGAACAATGTAATCCACACAAACAGAAACTAAAAGCAAGCAGTAGTGGCTATGTTTATATAAAATAGACTATAAGTGAAAATTTGTACAGAGAGGCAAAAGTTATTACATAAAAAAATCAAGTTAGCGAAAAGATATCACAAAGGTAAATATATACAAGGGGTTTTCAACAAGGCCATTGAAAATTTGCATTTTGAAAAAATATGCATAGAATTCAAATTTTTTGTATCAAAATGAACCTTTACTTTAATTTCACTTTTGCACAGACTTTTTGAAGTTTCCGAACTACAGCATCCAAATATATAAAAATTTTATTAGATCTAAAATAAGAGGTGGACTAGTACAGTAAGAGTTACAGAATTTAATACCCAAGTCTTATCATTCATTGCACAACTCATCTAGATAGAAATAAACAAAGAAATCTCTGATTAATTTTTTTTTTTAATTTTCGATAGGGCACTTGCACTTATGAGAGAGAGAGAGAGAGAGAGAGAGAGAGAGAGAGAGAGACAGAGAGAGAAGGAAAATGAGAAAGGACCTCCAAAGTAGAATGGTCATGCCATAATCCCTTCCCTCCCATTTCTCCTTTTGGAATTTTGGGCATGTATGCACACATGCCTGGTGTATTTTTCAAGTCGTTGGGTCTGGGACTCAAACTGAACTGTTGACTATGTGGAATCTAGTCATGTGGGATCCTGCCACCTTAAACATCATGCTGGCCCCATATATTATTTTAATTGCCAGAGAAAGAAGAAGAGAGAGAAAGCATCTCCCAATAGGGAATGGTGACGGCATAATACCTTATCCTCCATTTCTCGTTTTGGGATTTTGGAAATGCACATTTTTCAAGCCACTGAGGTCCGGATTCAGGCCATATTTAGTCACATGGAATCTGGCTTCCTTAATCTATAGGCCATGGAGCTGGCCCAGAAACATCAAACGAACCTAATAATCATTTATAGAATATTATATCCAACAGCTCTAGAATGCACGTTTTTCTCTTTAACACATGGAACATTCTCCAGAATAGTCCATATGCTGACCCCAACACAAATCTCAACACATTTTTAAAAAATGAAATCATTTCATGTGCCTTTCTTAAGCAAAATGAAATGCAATTAGAAATCAATAACAAGAGGAGCTTTGGAAACTGTACAAATACATGGAATTAAGCAACATGCTCCCAATGACCCCTAGGCTAATGAAGAAATTAAGGAAATTTTAAAAGTTTATTAAAACAAATGAAAATCAAAAAACAGTATACCAAAACCTATGGGAACAACAAAAGCAGCACTAAGAAGGAAATTTATAGCAATAAATGCTTATGGCAATAAAGTAGAAAGATTTCAAATAAACAAACTAATGATGTAGCTCAAGGAACTGGAAAAGTAAGAATAAACCAAGCCTAAGATTAGCATGAAGAAAGAAACAATAAAGATCAGAGCAGAAAGAAATGAAACTGAGACTAAAAAAATATAAAAGATTAATGAAATGAATGTTGATTTCTTGCTTACTGAGAAAAGAACATAGATTAAGAAATAGGTTATGATTTTTTGTTTGTTTTTGAGAGATTTCTGCTATAGAGCACATGTGCTTGCCATAAAAACAGAAAGAGACAGAGAGGCAGAAAGCGAGAAATCACCTCCCGGGGAGATGGCCACACTGCAATCCCTTCTCCTCCATTCTCCTCTCAGGATCTTGGGCACGCACGCACACACGCACACATGCACACATGCACATGTGTCCAGCGTGAGTTTAAGCCACTGGGTCAGGGACCTAAACTTCAGTCAACTACATGGGAGTCCAGAGACATAGCCATCATGCCAACTGCTTGTCCCTAGGTTATAATTTTTTAAAAAGTTTACTTACTTATTTCTTCCATGCCAGAGAGAAATACAGAAAGAGAGAAAGTCACTCCTAACCAGGTCTTTATGCTGCAGTCTACCCCCAGCCTCAACCAGTCTAGATAATAGGTGTGCATACATGCTCTTCATATGTATGAAGGGGCCCTGGAATATAAACTGGGGGCTTTATTTTGTGGATCCAGTTGCATTCACTGTGCATCATCATCTGCCCCAATAAGTTAGAAACTTTTGTTAAATATGTATGTTTTAGTTGCTATTGTCATACACAAAAAAGTAACAATGCGACATAATATGTTCATCTGCCTCACTGTGGTAACTATTGTGTTATCTATATGTAACTTTCTTTATCTCTGTATCTTTATGTACTCCAGAACATCATGTCTTCCTCCTCAAATATACACAATAAAATTTATTTAAAAAAACGTTTAAGAGAAATCATAAAGGGTATATCCTCAGCATTTCTGAGGACCCCCAGTGATTATACACATTTTTCCCTATTTGTATTTTGTGTCTTCCAGTGCAGAAATTCTGTTCTTTGCTTCCCTGAACCTACTGGGCTACTGTTACTAGTTTATATAAGGTTGGGAGATAATGGAGGAAATTATAATCAGATGCAGGAAAATATAAGTTTTCATATTTTTTGTCTATTTTGTTGCATAAAAGGTAGATTACCCAGCATTGCTTGGGAACCAGATAATGCCATTTCTAGGGATAAAACTAGAAGAATAATCTTTCTTCTGCTTCCCATAACCTCAAAATCACAAAATATTGTTTGGAGACCTGGGATTTAAATACTTCACTAATCATGTAATATTTTCAGCCACTTTTTTATGAAAAATGAGAAATTTAATTCTCTGGATGATATATTTTAGTATTAACTAAAAGCTTAGATGATGTATCTGCTAATTAGAATCTGAATTAAATTTTGGAGAGAAACTTCAGAAGATGATGAATATTATTTTGGGCTTATGATTTTCAGTTTACTGTGGGACTGTCAACTACCTGATTTTGATACTGATGGCCCATTTCAAATGTAAAACTATAAATACAAATAGTGGATTTAAGACCTCTACTGTCTGTCAGTTTTGATTTCATCATGTGAAAATTAGGCCTGCCCTATCAATACTGTCTTGCAATGACTCTGACAGATGTTGGCCATTCTTACTGTAAAATGACATGTTTTATTTCATTACTTCTCTATCAGAGAATGCAGCTTTCTCCTGGCAATTTAAAATCCTCTTTAAAATTTCACAGACAGGTCCTCCTGCTTTCTAGTGAGCAAGTTTAAAAGGATCAATGTAGTAATTTATGAGTTTACTGAAAACTGAAGATGTACCTATTAAGATCATCCATAAAAATATTTAGAGGTGTGAAATTATTGGTAGAAAAATCTATATATTGGGGTTTAACCATTCTGGACATGCATAGGGCTAATGACGTGGGAACCCTGAGACAGCTCTGCTAACTTTGTTATCCCTCAAGCCTGGAAGCTCATGAGAGCAGAATGTGGAGAGCTACACAAATATGAAGGCTCATATATAAAATAATGGAGAAATAGTAGACTCTGGGGCAGAGGGGTAGCAATAATTACCATGACTGGGCCTATGTCATTTCATTCTTTCCTTGTGTCCTTAAGCGTCTATCAATTACTTATCATTGTCTAGGCACTATCACATACTATAGTCTAAGCATTCTCTTCGATATTTAAATCCGATGATACATTAGTTATAAGCCCTTAAGGAGGCAGTTAAGTAAGGAAGATAAAAATGCACCAAGATTTAAATATTTCTATTATAGGCACAGTATGGGAAAAGCATTTGTGAGTGATTTGGGTTACTTGAATGTAGTCGTAGTGGAGGTCTCTATGCATAGTGCCAAGTAGCAATAGCTGGAATATAGTGAGCACTTACTAGATGCCAGGTGCTGACCCAAGCTCATTGCATGTATAATTGTCTTTAATTCTCACAACAACCCAACTACCTAGGTACTATTATCATCATCATTTTATACAAACTGAGACACAGAGAGGTTAAATAATTTGCCCAAGATCATGTAGCTAGTTAGCAGTACAATGAGGATTTTAGCCCTGGCAATGCAGCTCCAGAGACTGGGCTTTTTTCGGTGTTTTTTTTTGTTTTGTTTTGTTTGTTTGTTTTGTTTTGTTTTGTTTTGTTTTGTTTTTTGATAGAGCACATGCATGCTACATGAGAGAGAGAGAAACACCCTTCACAAGGTCTGGTCATGCCATGATCCACTTCCTCTAGTCCTGCAGCCCATCAGATATTGGGTTTTTCTGCTTCCACCCAACATGTTTCAGAATAACCAGGCTGAGGATTCAAACCATGGTCACCATGTGTCCTACTTCTCTTGAGCTGTGCATGATCACAGTTCCATGAAGGGGATAACTAAGGACACTATCACAGTGCCAAGGAGGGGCCCTAGGACATACACTGGGAGCCTTATTTTGTGGGTCCAGTTTCATTACTGTGTACCTTCATCTGCCCCAACAGACCCTTAATTATCATGTTGTACTGTCTCACATTTAATGTTAGTTAATGCAATTATTGTGATTACTATTTGAAATTCTTTCTTTGAAATGTTGTGACAGTTGGTTAATATCAAAGCGTATGTGTTTTTTTTTGTTTTCTTCATTGATAGAAATTTTACAGTTTTTATGCTATTATGAAACAAAGGAAATTATGAGTTGTTCTACATTTTACATGATGGTAATAATGGCAATGTTAGTGCTGATGGTTAATAACTAAATGTTAGGCACTGTCATAAATGTCTTGCATTCCTTAACATATATATCTTCACAACAACCCCATAAGATTGTGAATAATTATTTCCCTTGTTTTATACATGAGAAAACTAGAGTAAAGAAATTTACTTGGGCCAGCCAGTGGCATGGTGGTTAAGGCATCTGGATCTTACATGGCAATCAGTGTGGTTAAGTCCTGGATCAGATAGCTTGAAAACCATGCCAGCTACATGTATGTGCAAGCATGTCAAAATCCCAAAGAGTATGGATTATGGTTTGACCATCCTTCTGGGGAGTGCTTTCTCACTTTCCCTTTCTCTGTGTCAGTATTGATTTCATCATGTGGAATTTAAGTCTGTCCTATCAATACTGTCTTGCAATGACTCTGACAGATTTTGGCCATGCTTACTATAAAAAGACCTGTTTTACTTCATTACTTCTCTATCAGAGAACTCAGCCTTCTCCTGGCAATTTAAAATCTATTTTAAAATTTCACAGACAAGTCCTCCTGCTTTCTAGTGACCAAGTTTATTAGGATCAATGTAGTATTTTATGAATGAATGAATTTAATTTTCATGGGATAATAAGAAATGTTTTCATTTAGGGATAATTTTTAGTGAGTACATGCACCCTTCAGCAAATGTAAAGAAAGAAAGAGAAAAGGAAGGAAATAGAGAAGAAAGAGAGAGAGAAAGAAAGAAAGAACGAACGAAAGAGAAAGAAAGAAAGGAAGAGGAAGGAAAAAAGAGAGAGAAAGAAACAACAAAAGAAAGAAGAGTAAAAAAGGAAATGAAACAAAATTACTCAAGGTCATACAGCTAAAAAGCAGTACAGATTAAAATCCCAGGCTTTGTGTTTCCAGAGTTCATATGTTTAACCTCCACAGTACACATTACATGTACTTTTGACAGTTCTTTGGCATTTTTGAATTTAGAAAGACATATATATGCCTTCTGTTTATCTCTTCCTACAAACTTACTTCCAGGTCCTCTATTCTGCATAGAGACAATATGATGGTTTCTAGGGAACAGAGTATCTGGAGGATATCTGTATACACATACTTTCAATTCCTTTGCCATTGAAGGTGGATGGGCAAGACCTTCTTGCTAGGACTGACTTTTTTTTTTTTTTTTGAGATGTTTTTGCTACAGGGTGCTTGCGCTCGCCAGAGAGACAGAGAGAGACAGAGAGACAGAAAGCAAGAAATAAACCCCCAGGGGGGACAGCCACATCACAATCCCTTCTCCTCCATTCTTCTCTCGGGATCTTGGGCACGCACAAACATGCGCCCGGCGTGAGTTTAAGCCACCGGGTCTGGGACTCAAACCGTGGTTGACTACATGGGAGTGCAGCGACATAGCCATTACGCTAACTACTGGTCCCTAGGACTGACTTTTTGTGCCATGATTGTACAGGGGAGAGCAGGAGTAGTAATATCCTTAAATAAAGATCATAAGATGGTTGCCAGTGGCTGAGGAGAAAGGGAAGGAGGAAGCAACTGCTTAATCAATGCAAGGTCTCGTTTTGAGGTTATGAAAAACTTGAATTCCTCTGAGACCTGAAAGCTGACAAGACAAAGTTGAAAGGCTGCTCCCAGCAATTCTGCAGCTGTCACTATGCCACAAAAAGAATATAGTGAATTACATCGTAGATGCTGTAGATATCGTTTGGATTACCATGAGAAAAAGAAAGAAGGAACGTTAGGAGGGTCATGGACATTCAAAAAAAGCAAAAAAGATGATTGATCTGAAGGCTAAACTCTATCATAAACAGTGGCATGCTAAGAAAATACAAATGAAAAAGACTATCAAGATGCATGAAAAGAGGAACACCAAACAAAAGAAAGATGAAAAGATTCCACAAGGAGCAGTAACTGCCTGTCTGTTGGACAGAGAAGGACAGTCCCAAGCTAAAGGACTTTCCAATATTAAACAAAAACAGAAAGAGAAAGAGTGGAAATGGGAAGTCCCTCTACCCGAAGTTTGAGCCCAGTAAGAAGCAGAAGTATTAAAGTTATTTGAACAAGAAAGAGAAAGAAAAAGGCGTAGATGAGGATGGTTACAAAAGTCTGCTTTGTTGGAAATGGCTTTACTAGAAAAACCACCTAAATATGAAAGATTCATTAGACCAATGAGCTTACATTTCAAGAAGGCCCAAGTAACACATCCTGAATTGAAAGCCACCTTTTGCCTGCCAATACTCGGTGTAAAGTAGAATCCCCCATCCCCACTATATACAACTTTGGGTGTTATCACCAAAGGTACTGTCTCATTGAGGTGAACGTGAGTTGGGCCTTGTGACACAAGGAGGCAAGGTTTTTTGGTGGAAATATGCCCAAGTTACCAACAATCCTGCAAATAATGGATGCATAAATGCTGTCTCACTGGTCTGATAAAAGTTGCATACAAGTAAGTCCTTGTAATTTTTGAAGGTGATACACTAATCTGGAAAACCATCATGACTGATGTTTCTGAATATAGCCGGTATAACATATCTGCAATCATCAAAAGATTATTTATTAAATAGTACAAAAACATTAAAATGGCCTGGTTTTACAAAAACAACAAAAAGAAAACAAAAAAGAACTTCTTGAATTAGAAAGTGAAGATGATTGCACAACTCAGTGAGTATACTAAAATCCACTGAATTGTACTCATGGAAATGGTGAATATTATGATATACAAAATATGTCTCAATAAAAAAATATTTATAGTTTTAAAATGCTTCTAACTAATGACAATGGGTTTAAGGAGTAAGTAATGCTAGTAGCTGGAAGAAGAGAGTTCAAGACAGATGAAATAACCAGTTTGAAGATTTTTGACTTACCCTCTACTGAAATGTTAAGTCACTGGAAGTTTCAGCAGAGAAGAAACATAATTTGACTTCATATTTACTATTGGAATATTTGTCCCACCTAAAACTCATGTTGAAACTTAATTGCCAATGTAACAGAATTAAGAAATGAATCCTGCAAGAGGTGATTGGGTCAATGGGCAGAGACCTCATGAATGAATGAATTTCATTTTCATGGGAGTGAATTAGTTCTTGTGGAAGTGAGTTCTCAAGACAGAGGTTGTTATAAACATGAACATTTGAGATCTCTTTCACACATCTTTGCTTGCCTTCCACACTTTTGCCATGTAACAACCCTCATCAAATGCCAGCCTGTCAACCTTGGACTTCCTAGCCTTCAGAATTGTGATCTAGTCTTTCTTTCTTTTTTTAAATTTTTTGCTATAGGGTGCATATACTCACCAAAGAGAGACAGAGACAGGGAAATTGAAAGGGAAAGTGAAAAGTGAGAAATCATTCCCTAGAGGGAATGGCCATGGCAGTCTCTTCTCCATGCTCCTCTCATGGTTTGGGGAATATGTGCATATGTGCCCATAGCGATTGTCAAGCCACCATGTCCAGAACTCAGACCACAGAGTCAGCTATGTGATATTCAGCCTCCTTAACCTCCATACCACCTGCTGGCCCTATTCTTTATACATTACTTAGTCTGTGGTATTCAGTTATAGCAACAGACAATGCACTAAGAGAGGATTTTCAATAATTATTCTGGTTTGTGTATGAAGAAGAAAAGAATGTAGGGACACGAGCTGTCAATACAGAACAGTTAGAGAGCTTTTGCAATAATTTAGTCAAAAAATGATAGTGTAAATAGTTTTAATTAGACTATTAACAGCAGAGAGAATAAGAACTATTTACATTTAGAGATACATTTTTAAGTTTGAAGCATCAGGATTTCCTGTTAAATTAGATGTGGAATATAAGAGAAAGAGAAGAACCAGTGATAACTCTTATTTTTTTGAACCAAGCAGCTAAACAAATGTGGTTGCCTTTTACTGATAGGAGGAAGACTGGTAGTAGCAGTTTAGGGATAGAAGTTTTAGACACATTACATTTGGGATGTTTGTTAGTTATCCAATGGAAGTTTTTAGTAGGAAGTTGCATAAATAGTACATATTCATATGGGAGTCTTCTGATTGATCAATATTCATGAAATATTGATCTTAAAAATATTTTAATGTATCTTCTGTGTTATGAGTCTTGAGTTGAAGGGAAAGGCCTGGGCCAGCTATACCATCAGCATCACAACAGTCTGTCTGTCTATCTATCTACTATCTATCTATCTACCTATGTATTTATTTAAAACTATGGGTCTAGCTTTCTCAGTACTTCTCTAATGGGGAGTAAGGTGTGAATAATCCTACATCTTAGCTATGAGGCATATGGATTATGAGAGAGAAAACATGTTCTACTAGGGAGGCCTGCATATCAAGGAAGTACAAAGCCCTACCTAATTATTTGAGCTGTTATCAGGGTCTAAACTTAAAAAAAAAAAAAAAAAAAAAAAAAAAAAAAAAACAGCAGATTTTTTTTCCCTTCTCTAAAAGAGAAAGTGATAGTCCCCCTCCCTTTCTCAGTACATTTCTGTGAGAAACCAATAGTTTTTGAAATTTTTCCTGTGTTCCTTTGATATCTCTATAGATCTTTTTAAAGTCTGGGTAAGCCTCTTGTGAGCTTTACAACTTAGGAGTGTTTTTCTTAAGGATCTGAAAGCCATCTCTTTGAAATGTAAACATCAAGGAATATAGTGCCTCTAACTCCCTGCCACTGGGGAGTGCCTTGCTCTGAGCTGTGACCAAATGCCTGTCCTAGTGATAGAAATTTTATTACTCCTTCACACAAAGGCAATTAACTAACAAATAGCTACCATAACTGCCAGGTCAATTTGGGATGACCTATGAATGAATGCATAGCAAGACATGTTGTAATATCCTCTTAAGGGAAGTCAAGTTACTATTAATCTTGAGAACATGTATGTAACTGCTTGTTGATATATAGGTTGGAATTTCTTGTCTTTATAATTTCCCAGCAGATGGCCTATGATGAGCATTGTAATCAGGTTTAGGGTTTATTCAATAATAAAAAGATTTCTTTTTTTTTTTTTTGTATTTTGCGGAGAGGATTCTCTGCCTTAACAGGGTGTTTTTATTTTGTCCCATACTGATAACAAAAAGGGAGAAAAATCCCTGTAATTTTAAACCTTGTGTTAATGCCTTATACTGCTAAAGTCAAAAATAAATAAATAAATAAATAAATAAATAAATAAATAAATAAATATCCTAGAAGAGAATGTTCATATATAAGTTTAATAGAACTTTATATAATATATAAATTTGTATATGACTTTAATATCACTTTAATAGATTGAGTTAAACTTAAAAGCTTGCCTATTTTCAGGTTGTCCACTTAACCATTGATTCTCTGAAATAAAAAAAATAAAAATCTGTGGATATGGGATAATAAGCCATTTACCTAATAATAAAAGTTTATTTAAAGAACCATTATGCCAGGTATTAGGGCTATAATGATTAGCAAGATGAAACTTTTCAGGGAATCTAGAGTCTCTGAAAAAGCTAGACAAATAAACAGGCTATTAAGATACAGGGATTGGGCCAACCCACCAGTGCAGTGGTTAAGCCGTATGTATTGGGACAGGATCACACATGGAAGACTGCAGTTTGAATCCTGCCTAGCAGATTACATGTCGGATGTGTGTGCGTGTGTGTGTGTGTGTATGTCCAGGATGCTGATGGTTTACTGAGATGGAGGAAAGGGGATTGTAGCATGATCACACCACATTTCCACACTTGGGGGTGTTCTCTGTGTCTCTGGTGAATACACATGCCCTCTGAAAATTATACACACACACACACACACACACACACACATGCATATATATAAGATACATTGCAATCAAATGGTGTGATCAAGGAATTATGAAGTGCTATAGTAAAACTCAGGAGTATTTAACACAGTGTTTGGGGAGTAAGAATTGGCTCAGGAAAAAAGCCAACTTAGCTGAAACCCGAAGAAAGAGTAAGAGTATCAGAAAATGTCATGTGATCAGCCAAAGTGACTAGCATGTGCAAAATGGTGGATATAAGACAGGGAATTAATATTTGTGAAGCTGTAAGCAGTTCAGTATGATTAAAACATAAAATATTAGTATATAAGGATAAGGGTGGTGAGTGACAAAAGATGAGTCTTGCACTTGCACATCTTGTTAAGACATATGAACTTAGTACAGTAGGCAGTGAGAAGCCTTAAGAGAAAGGAAGAGGTGGCTTGATCAGAAAAATAATTCTTTAGGAAAAGCAACAAGACTAAAATATGAAGCATAGCTTGAAATGGGGAAAACTTTGAAGGTATGGAGACTTGTTAGTAAGAAGATGTAATGGACTAGTTAAATGATAAGTGTGTCCCCACCTAAGGAGGTGATATGGGGATGTAGAATAATGGTGTATTCCAGAGATATTTAAGAGATATGATTTATAAAACACTAACATTGATTAGATGTAGATTGTGAGGCATAGGAAAAAATTCTAGTGCTTAGTGGCACATTCTTTACAAATTTCCATGGTTGAATATCCCATTGTGAAAAGGCTAAACTCATTTTGGCTTCTTCTCTCAACTAGTCATGTGTACATGAAACACAAAGTATGCCTGGTAATGGGATAAGCTCCCCATTTTCCAGAGCAACATGAGGCGAGGTCTCATTCAAATTCTCTTTCACCTCAAGGACCATAAGTAAATGCTTCCTTATTGGCATTATATTTTGGATAAATTCATATGCTACCAACTGAAACTCAAGTTGATTTAAATGCAACATCTTTGAGAGAGATGAATTTCCTTGTCACCATCACAGATGCCTACAGACAGCCTAAAGCAGAATACATTATCAAGTGAACAATGAGAAATACAAATATTGATTAAAAGTAGCCATAGCTAACTTTCTGTTCATTATTATAAATGTAGTAACTTAGGTGAGTGAGTTTAAAAATATATAAGAAAATAAAAAAAACACAATATAAAATGTAACCTGGTAATTTTACAGGCCATGACAAGCCAAATTTATTGTATCCAGCATGTTAGGGAAATGGAGTAAAATGATTATTAACTTTCAAAATTATTCTCAATTAACCACAATATTCAGATATTATTATTATTCAGTGTCATTTCATCTACAGGTCAGAACACTTCTTCCATAAAGTAAGCATGCAAAACTAATTCTTAACTAAATGTGTAAGTATGTGCTTTAGTGATTACCAAAAGTTATATAAAATATTACAATAATACAATTGAATGTATATAAACCCCAAACTAGACATGATGTACACTGATTCCCTTAAAAATTCAATAGGCACTTCAAATATTTTAAAAGTTAATAATCATGATGATTAACAACAATGATTATCGACTGGTATTTTGGTTAGAAACAAAAAATATATATTTAGGTATTTCTGTTCTTGGCCAGGACAAGCTCTGGAGGATTAATTTTTAGTAAATCCCTGTTATCATTTTGCTTAGTCATTACTTGTATCTCATAGTTGCCAAGATGCTGAAATTATATTTATTTGAGTGTCATACTGTTTTGGTTTCAATAAAATGAAATATTTCTTGGTCTTTTGAGTTTCAAGACATATTCAGTCCTAAGGCTTGTACAAATGGTATTTCTAACACAAGGAATACTGTAATGTTTACCACCCAACCTCAGTTGATTCAAGAGTTCTGTTTGAAAGGTGGCACTATCAGAGAGAATAATACTGTTTTACCAAGACTACTTTATTCTGTGTGTGTTTTTTTTTTTTTTTGAGAGAGAGAGACTCTTGCTATACAACATGTGTGCTTGCCAGAGAGACAGAGAGATAGAAAGTGATCACCCCCAAGGGGGGGATGGCCACACTGCAATCCTTTCTCCTCCATTCTCCTCTTGGGATCTAGGGCACACACACACACACACACACACACACACACACACACACACACCTGGTGTGAGGTTTAAGCCACCTTGTCTGGGACTCAAACCGTGGTCGACTACGTAGGAGTCCAGCAATGTAACCATTTCACCATCTGTTGGTCCCTATTTCATGTTTTCTGCCATACCAAATTAATTATGTTAAAATGGTACACATCTATACAGGCTTGTCTTTGCAAAAGAAAGCACTTAGTCATGTATCTACTCAATGATAAATATTGTGTACACTAGCACCACTATTGGTAGTTTTTTTTTTTTTTTTTTAGAGGTTTTTGCTATAGGGCGCATGCGCTCGCCAGAGAGAGAGAGAGACAGAGACAGAGAGATAGAAAGCAAGAAATCACCCCCAAGGGAGGATGGCCACACCGCAATCCCTTCTCCTCCATTCTCCTCTCGGGATCTTGGGCACACACGCACACGCGGCCGGCGTGAGTTAAGTCACCGGGTCCAGGACGTGAATCGTGGTCGACTACGTGGGAGTCCAGCGACATAGCCATTATGCTAACTGCTGGTCCCCCCCATTGGTAGTTCTATTTCCTGCTGTTTCAGTTAACCATTGTCAACTATGGTACTAAAAAAGGTGATTATAGTCTAATAAGGTATTTTGAAAGAGAGACTACATTCACATAACTTTTTTATAGTATGTTATTACTGTTATACTTTATTATTAGCTACTGTTAATCTCTTATCATGGCTGATGTATAAATAAAACTTTATAATATTTACGTATAGATAGGGAAAAAACATGGTATATGCTGTAGAGGATTTGGTAATATCTGTGGTTTTGGGTATCCACTAGGAGTCTTAGCATACATATCCCCCACATGTAAGAGGGGACTACTTTACTTTATATAATTATCTTTGTATACTATTCACAGGTTTTATTTTTATCACTTTATCAAGTATAGTTCAAAAATTAAGGCTACAGAAAAGTTTGAAAACAAAGTAGCATATTTGTCAATGGGTCTTCCCAAGATACAGAATCTAACTAGATGTTTAAAGAGACCATTTAGAAAGAGATAGTCTGGGCTAAGAAAACTAATAAGGGATGTGGAAGTTCCTGGAACAAGCCCCAATAGGAAGTCCATTACATCCTTTAGACCTGAAGAGGTAAGGAGAGATAATGGTGTTACTGGAGTTTGGAAGGAGTTTGAAGCTATAGAAAACAGGCCTTGTTATAACAAATGTGACCATAGAAGATAGAGAGAGGGAGTATGTGTGGGGCTATACATAGAAATCTCTCTTCTCAGACCTCTGTTCTCTTTCTCCCTCTACTCCGGCTCTCCAATTTCCTGGTGGTACTACTTAACCAAAAGTAACCTAACTAAAAGCCAGCAAGAGAGTTAACAGTAATGCTTTTAGTAGAGATTAGCCTTCTGAGAGGACAGAGTAGGTCAGGAAAGGGAAGAGACTGAACCTGCAGAAAATGTATATGTATAGCCCCACACATACTCCCTCTCTCTATCTTCTATGGTCACATTTGTTATAACAAGGCCTGTTTTCTATAGCTCCAAACTCCTTAGGGAAAAGCAAAGACTAAGTATCACAGCTCCATAAGAAGAGCATGTGGTTTTCATGAACACGTCTAGATTTCAAACCAAAAGCAAGTAATTTCAACTTTGTTTTTAATGCACTACTTGGGTACCTTGCGATCTTTCTGAAATTTCAAAATTTGGAGAGTGAAAATGATCAACCTGAAATACACATGAGAACAACACTACTTCCAATGGGTAGACATGTTAACTGAAGTAGCACTTTTCATGATGGGTAAGATTCACCTTGCTTAGAAATCTGGCAATGTTTTAAGTATCTGGAAAGGATTTTATGATTTAGTGTTTTTTCCAATTTTTCTTGAAATACAAATGCTCTCTCAGTTTATCATTCATTTTGAAAAAATAAGAGTTATTCTTATTATAAGGAATACGGAAGGGCACGTGTACTATAAAATGGCAACTAATGTTCATCATCTGTATTGGAAAAACAATATGGTGTGGAAGAATGGATGCCAAATCATGGTGTACATGTTCTAACTACAGAAGGCAACTAATCAATGAACTGATAATTATTTTTAGTATCAAGTGCTTAAGATGTGCTAGTCTCTCTGCATATCATCTCATTTAATTCCAATAACAATTCTGTGGCTGAACTATCATTATATTCCTTTTGCAGCTGGATAAACTATGACTCTGAGATGAAGTGACTTGCCTATATTCGCTATTCTCTGTGCAGGAGTGTAAGTTTAGTTTTGCAGGGATTCATGAGTTTTCAAAAGAAATGTGTAACCTAGGTGTTGGTGTGAAATTTCTCCATGTTTAAATGTAGTTAACTTTTTGTTGCTTTCTAGTCAAAGGAAATACATTTACATATATGATATAGTCTATGTTAAGGTCATCATCTACTCAGGCATAATTATAAACTCTTTGTAAACTCTATCCAAAAGTATGAGTAATGTAAATCTTTCTCATACTGTGGCAGTCCTATAAAAGGAAAATATTTGAGGCAAAGGAGCCTTTTGGTGCCCATGAAATCATACCAAGTTACCATTTGTAGTTTCTAGACACTTAGGGCAGAGAAAGTTCTTTAAAGAGACATCTTCTGGAAATATCTTTATACTTTATATAACTACAACCAACTTTATACTTTGTACTTTATATAAATACTGCTCTCTTCATACCCTAGAGTGATAGAACACTACTCCTCCATTCTATTCATGACAATCGAATAAAAATACACAGTCTTGTGTTTCACAACAGCCTAACAACCTACCTAGTTCACTGCAGAACCATGTTATTATATGAACAAAAGCAAAAAAATGGTGCTTTCTTATTCATGGTAACTTCTTTTTTTTTTTTTTTCTTATTTTCCTCATTGATGTTGTAATCATGGGAAAGAGTTTTGACATGTTAAAAAGTTCTAGAGCCCCAGCTATAGGGAATCATATTACTTGCTAGCAATTTCTTCCTCTATAATTTATCCTTTTCATTATGTTTTCTGCAAGTGCATAGCATAGAACTGTAATCTACAGCCTTGGTGTTGAATTTACATTGAGAATGATAAATGTGTATGGGAGGAGAGGGCACACATGCAATTGTGAGGATAAAACCATTACAATCCATTGCAATGGGTGTGAGGCATAAAAAAATAGAGGGCTTGGTTTGGATAGCTAAATGAAATGTGTCTGAAATTGTAGCAATGCCTCCATCATTTTAGAAGAAAGGTAGCTCTAAATATATTGTTCAGCTATTCTTGTAGGTCATTTTTTTCTCTGCTGTAACAGTACACACAGAGTGAAAAATATGTATCAAATTTAAACTCCAACTCTAATGTATAATTCTACATACTATTATTTTGATGAGGAAATGCTTCTATTTCATCCATGAGAAGTGCTTGGTATACTTGCATTTTATAATATTATTGAAGAAGATTTCACATTTATTCATAAAACCAACTAATTCTGGGAAAATTTGGAAACACAGAAAAGCCCAATTAATTCAAAATAATGGAGAAGGATTATGGAAGAGCTAAAAGATAAGGATAATTGGAATCCGTATATAATCCTTATTGTTTAATCCTTAGTTTCAATTTATTCTCTCCTCAAATCATTAACCAAAACAGCTCACACATAAGGCAACTAGTTTGAATTTAAACCATTGCCATCTAATATATAAATGTCTCAGTAATTATAATTTATATAATTAATGCATGTTTATTATATACTAAACTCTATACACATCTCAATCCTCACAACAACCCTGCATACTAGGTGTTACCACTAAGGAGCTGAAGTGTAGTGATTTAAAGTGGCTTAAGCAAAGTCATAGTTGAATTTAAACTATGTTTTCTGAATCCAAAACCAATGCTGTCTTGTCTAGAGTGTAATTGGCAAATTCCACTAAGTAAAAGGAACAGATACAAGAACTGCTGATAATTTAACAACAAGATTTAGAACCCTGGAGATGGAGAGTTATCTTTAATACTATGTTTTGCATTTATATATATATGTTTCCTTTATTAGCCATTTCAGAGGAATCTTTCACAGTGATACAACAATTTATTCCATGTTTTAAGGCTGTACATATCATTAAACAAATGATGTCATTGATATAAATAAGCTATAAAGGCCTTTATGCAAATCAGTTAAATTATATATTGCAACATATTTTAAGCACTGTCTTATAAGAAAATAACTTTAACTGTCTTGCCAAATGAATTTATTCAAAATACACTTGAGGTAACTAGATTCGTATTCCATTACTCAATCTATTCTGTGCATATATGAAATATATCTTTGATATATTAGACACTATGATAGGCACTTTGGGACTGAAAAGATGAGCTTCTGATCTGAAGGCCCTCACAGAAGAAATGAAGCAAATGGAGGTACAATGTTATACACTGTAAAGATGTATAGTGATTAAATGTAAATAACAAATATATATTAAAAAATGTAATAAGTACCTACTCTAAGAATGATATAGACAGTACATATGTAATTGAGATGAAAAGTGATTATTTTCACTCAAGTAAACAGGAAATATTTTAAATATAGAAAATTCCAGAGCAGAATGGTGACACAGTGGTAAAAAAAAAAAAAAAAACCAAAAAACAAAAAAAAAAAAAACAATGCCCTCTGAGGCTTGCCCACATGAGAAGGTTCCAAGTTCTTATCCAGACGTCCAGACACTTTCCTATGTATGCAGGGCACATACATGCTCATGATTAAGGGCTAGTTGAGGATGGAGGTAATTAATGGAATTGAGATCCTGTGGTGGTTGGTGTTTGCATCTTTTTCTCACTCATGGAAGAAAGTGAAGCTTTGTATTTCTTTGATCAGTATATACCAAACGTCTTCTCTCTGTAGCTTAAATGGGAAAACTGGAAGGTATAATAGCAGGGAGGGAAACTCTAAATACTAGAGATACTAGCAGGAGGTGATAGGGGGTGGTAACAGGGGGAGGGAGGAAGGAGAAAAAAGCAAAGAATACATTTAATTCATCCAAAAATGAAAAGTGACTTGCTGATGAGAATGTATATGGTAATGTCTTTGACTTGACTGATATGCACTGTATTCATGCTGTGAAAAATCATGTTATACACTGTAAAGATGTATACTGATTAAATGTATAAAGTCATGACATATTTTTCTGTTTTTCTATGCAAAAATGTGTCATGACTTTTATGACTACCCAATAGAATATTTCTTTTTTTTTTTTGAGAGGTTTTTGCTATAGGGCGCATGTGCTCCCCAAAAAGACAGAGAGAGAGAGAGAGACAGAAAGCGAGAAATCATCCCCTAGCGGGGTTGGCCACGCCGCAATCCCTTCTCCTCCATTCTCCTCTCAGGATCTTGGGCACACATTCTCACGCACCTGGCATCCTGGCATGAGTTTAAGCCACCGGGTCTGGGACCCGAACCACAGTCGAATATGTGGGTGTTCAGCGACATAGCCATTACACTAACTGCTGGTCCCCCCAAGAGAATATTTCTAATGTGGTTCCGATGAGTCATGAGGAAAGGAAATAAACTAGTTAACATTCAAAGAAGAAATGACCAACCCAAGAGTCCTATTGAATTAGTAGAAGAAAGAAATTATACTTTGTCCTTTTCTTCTTTTATTCAAAGGGGGAAACAAAAGATACAACCTACTATATAGAATCTTAAGTAAATGTCTGTATTTCAGGGCCTGTACTAGGCACATTATAGCCAATAGCTACTTCACTTAATTCTCAATGACAGCTCTGTGAGGTAGATGCTGTTACTATGTCCTTTTTCTAAAACAAACAAACAAGCAAACACACAAAAAAAGTCCTTTATCTTTAATTCTTTTTAAAAGAATTTTGAGAGATTTTTGCTATAGGATGCATGCACTCACTGGAGAGATAGAGAGATGGAGAGAAAGAAAGTGAGAAATCACTCCCTGAGAGGTGGCTACACCACAATCTCTTCTCCTCCATTTTACTCTCAGGATTTTGGGCACACATGCTCGTGCACCTGGCATGAATTTCAAGCCACTGGGCCCAGGACTTGAACTATGGCTGGTGATGTGCGAGTCCAGTGCCTTAATCAATACAATACCTGCTGATCCCTATTTTGATTTTTTGAGAGAGAAAGAGAAGCAGAGGCAGGCATCCTCAACAGGATCTTCATGTCATGATCTAACCTCAGGCTCTGCCAGTTTGGATCATGAAATGTACAGGGCAGACCCAGGATACGAACCTGGGACCTTCCCAAGTTAATCCAGTTGCATTACCCCTGTATGCCATCTGGTCCTTATAATCTCCTTTTTAAAATTGAGGGAACTGAGACTTAAAGTCAACTCCTATTTAACCCCAAAACCTGATTTAATACCACTATCAATAATTTCCTTGGTTAAATAGAAATAACAACATGAAAAAAGAGATTGTATATTGTACTAGAAAGAAAAATCAACCCAACAGAGGTCCACCTTGCAGCTTTTCCAGTGATAATCTAGTGTGACTTTGGGAAAGTTACTTAATCTAAACCTCCATTTCTTTATCTTTTAATAAAAATAATATTTTCACCTCACTGAGCAGTGATTTAGATTAAATGTATAGTATAGAGGGACCAGCAATTGGTGTAATGGCTATGTCTCTGGACTCCCATGTAGTCAACTGTGGTTCGAGACCCGGTGGCTTAAACTCACGCCAGGCATGTGTGCAGGTGTGCCCAAGATCCTGAGAGGAGAATGGAGGAGAAGGGATTGTGGCATGGCCATCTCCCCCTGGAGGGTGATTTCTCGCTTTTTGTCTCTCTGTCTCCCTTTGTCTTTCTGGTGAGCGCACATGGCCTATAGCAAAAACCTCTCAAAAAAAAATATATATATATAGCATAGGGACATATAGTAGTGGTTTTACATATTTGGAGACTTTGTAATTTGTCAGCTAATAAAATGAATTGACTCACATTTAGTTAGCTTGTGTTGGGAAGGAGATAATAAAGACAGAAAGTCCCACCACCCATCACAAGGAAATGGGTAGCAAAGATTTTCTAGTAAAGAGAATTGTTGAAGGACTACAATGTTTGCAGAAGAGTTCAGAGAGAGAGAAGCAAAATTTTGAAAATATATGTATATAGTCATTGTCATTCTATGTGGTATGATACATTTATAAAAATAGCACCAATATGTAGAAGAGAACAGTGAAATTCACATGCAAGAACTTGAAAGCAAGAAAGTTAAAATATGAAATTATATATGAGAACCACAGCAGAGATGCAAAAATACCTTTAAAAAAGTAATGGCCTCTACTGCAGCAGAACTTAATGTATAACATAAATGAAAGTATTATTGTAAGTTGAAAGAAAGTCTGCATCAATAAAAAGGAACAATTGCTCTGACCCAGAAGCATGGGAAATATAAAGGGTGACACTGTTACCAAAGCACTGTGCCAGGCTGGTTAAAATATCCAGTCCATATTTCAAGTGTATCTGTACTGCATATACTACCACAGAATGACTTTTAAATAGAACTGTTCTATTTATGGAGCTTGGGGCTGTTTCCAGTATTTTGTTATTACAAGAATTTCTATAGTCTTCATCCTATTAAATGCTCTCTTTTGCACATGTATAAGTATATAATCAGGGTTTAATGATGAATATTTATGAAAACAAATGAGCATTAGGTCTCTGGTATGTTTAGTACTATGTAATATTAAGAGAAGGCCCCTGGGTTGGCATGTGGCAGGGTGGTTGAGGCACTTGACTCTCACATGATGGACCAAGATTTGAGTCCAGGACCTGGCAGCTTGCTTTCTCATTTTCCCTTTCTTTCTCTCTCTCTCTCTGGTCAAATTTAAAATAATAGTAATAATATTAATAAATAAAATTTTTTTTTAAGAAAAGAGAGACGGTCCTTATTCTCAAGAAATTTCCAGTCTGTTTAGAGAGTTATAGCTAACATATATGACCAATATAAATTAACATATAAAGAAGTAAACTGTCAGATTGTCAGTGTTCTGGTGATTCAGAGGTACCCTGAGAGTGAGGAAAGCTTTGCAAATGGTCGATTAAACTCTAAAACTAAGGTAAAACTTTGCCTAGGTATTGGAAACCCTCAACACTGTAAACTACTTCTTAATAAAATTTTGCTCCAGTTGGCTGACTTCTATAATTTTCTAAGTGAATAGTAAAAAGGCTTTTTTATTTTTTAATAGCTTAAAGCAGAAGATGCAACAAGTTTATGAGTTAAATATGGAATAGCAGAATTGGATGGCTAGGATATAATTTCCTTAAACTGTGTTCACATCTCTAAATCCTTCCAAACACCCCCGCATACAGAACCCTGATGAGTTTATCAAAAAAGGGCAACATTTAGACATTATATAGCATCTAAATCCTGTAATGACAGCAGCAATGACAGAATCTACTACTACTATGACTACATACATCTCACACACACAAAAAGTTTAATCTTCACAACACATTTATGTATTATTATTATTTGTTATTATCGAATTTTACCAAGGAGGAAACTAAGAATTTAGAGAAAATAAATTATTAAGTAGGAAATACAGAGCCACCAACCCCAGTTTTTAACTACTATATGATTATTTATTTATTTATTTATTTATTTATTTATTTATTTATGTTTTAGAGAGATTTTTGCTGAGACAGACAGATAGAAAGAGAGAAATCACTCCCTCCACCCCGAGGGAGATGGTCATACCACAATCCCTTCTCCTTCATTCTCCTCTTGGTGTCTTGGACATGCATGCACTAGCCCCTGGTCTAAGTTTAAAGTCTCTGGGTCTGGAATTTGAACCACAGTAGACTATGTGGTAGTCCAGCAGTATAACAATTATGCTATCTACAAGTCCTGATAATTTATTTTTATTGAGTTTAGGATGTTTGGGATAAAAGAGATAAGAGATGCCTTGATCAATGTGAAAATAAAAGAATAAATTGTTCTGTTCCCTTTATCTTTATTATGGAGAATATGTGGTGAGAGGGTTATCTTTGAGGTGAGTGTCTTAATTTACATACAACATTGTAAATAGGGATATCAAGATTTGTCTTGCCTTAATATTCTAGGGGAGAAAGTAATATGTTATACTAGTTTAAAGCAGCATCTCTGAAGACAGACTGGGTTTAAAACATGGACCTACCATTTCTTGGGTTTTGGAAAAGTCATGATGCATTTTTACGTAGAAAAATACATCATGAATTTCTGACGATCCAATGCTATCTGTGTAACTTTGGGCAAATTACCTGAACTCCTTAGTTTCTTCATTTGCAAAAATAGATGTGCATGTCTTTTAATTGTTTAGTATAATATTTAGTTCATAGTAAATACTCAGAAATTGTTAGCCTATTATTCTCATTCTCACCTTGATCGTGAGGTAGCAAATTTGCTTAGAGCAGTAGTTTGAAACTTTGAGTATACATCAGTATTCCATTGAGAGCTTCTTAAAGCATAAATTTAAGCTCCATACATTGGATTTCTTTTTTCTTGGAAAATAAAATTAATATAAGAATTTATTTTGGTGACAATAATTTTTGAAATTCATGCATATTTTTTGAGATGTTTTTGCTATAGGGCACTCTCCAGAAAGATAGACAGAGAGATAGAAAGTGAGAACCCCGGGGGGATGACCACGCCACAATCCCTTCTCCTCCATTCTCCTCTCGGGATCTTGGGCACGCATGCACATGCTCCCGGTGTGAGTTTAAGCCACTGGATCCGGAACTCGAACCGTGGTCAGCTACATGGGAGTTTGGTGACATAGCCTTTATGCTAACTGCTGCTCCCATCCATGCATAGTTATTTTCATACTACACATTTCCATGAGCTTTTCAAAAATTTTATTTTTTATACATTCAATCACTGTATATCATTACAGCATGGGAAATGAATTTTCCCAGCATGAATGCACTGCATATTAGTCCAGATAAAGATATTATCATACACATTATCATCAACAGTTTTCTATTTTTGTGTCTCTTAATTGTCTTTGCTTCTTTCTTTTTCCCCTTGATTCCTGTATGATTTCAGAGAGCAGGTTAGAACTGAGAATTTTACATTTCTAATATTTTCATCCATGATGTTGATTACCTCAGTCCAGGGACCACACTTTGAGAACCACTGGTTTAGAGCATGGAGTTAATCAAATTGACCACAGACAGGCAGTTATGTGAGTGACTTCATGTTATTGATCACTGTGTCACAAGGAAAGACAACTCAGATTTGAAAGTAAGAAAGCGAATTCATCAAAATCTTAATGCTAATTCTTTCTCAATAATGAGATTATGAGTGCACCAAAATTTTTTTAATATATATTTTTGCTATTTTCAACACAGTTACATTTACATCCTATTAATTTTATAATCTGAAAGAATTTTTTAAAGAGCAAAACCTATTGAAGAAGTAGGTCACTAATGTCAGCTTCATGAGGTAACTGAAGTGGCTTTTATATATCTCCTACCAGTAAAACTTTATGAGTCATTCCATCCAGAGTCCCCCATTCTGGGAGACTCATCTCTTGTGCCTTTCCCTTATCCTGAGCTTGACTCTTGAAGAGCTCATTGTAATACATCCGTAATTACAGTGCACACAATGGCTTCTTTAAGATGCAGTCTGCTGTTTCAATGTTTTTTTTAATTCATTTTATTACTTTATTTTGAAAATATCTACTAGTTATCCATTTTTTAAAAATTCAGTCAAAGCCTATTATTTGAAGATAATGTCAGAACCAGCAGTTAGTGTAATGGCTATGTTGCTGGACTCCCATATAGTAATCTGCGGTTCTAGTCCCAGACCCGGTAGCTTAAACTCACGCTGGGTGCCTGTGTGTGCATCCAAGATCCTGAGAGGAGAATGGAGGAGAAGGGATTGCGGCGTGGTCATCCCCCCTGGAGGGGGGGATGATTTCTCACTTTCTGTCTTTCTCTGTCTTTTTGGTGAGTGCATACACCCTATAGCTAAAACCTCTCAAAAAAAAAATAATGTACGGACCAGCAGTTAGCGTAATGGCTATGTCGCTGGACTCCCACGTAGTAGACCACAGTTCGCATCCCAGACCCGGTAGCTTACAACTCACGCCGGGTGCGTGTGCGCGCGTGCGTCTGTGCCCAAGATCCCGCGAGGAGAATAGAGGAGAAGGGGATTGCGACGTGGCCATCCCCCCTGAGGGGGTTATTTCTCGCTTTTTGTCTCTGTCTCTGTCTGTCTGGCGAGCGCATGTGCCCTATAGTGAAAACCTCTCCAAAAAAAAAAAAAAAAAGAAACTAAAGATAATGTCTTCTCTGTTTAAATTGTGGACACCCTGAGCATGTGTCTAGCATGGAACAGTGGGGGGCCCTGTTACATTTCAACCAATTTTTCCTGATCAACTAAACTGATGAGATGGTGCTTGGCTTTAATGTATAAACCAGGTGGCACAGAAAAGCCTAGTGCTATCATTTGTTTTTCTAAACCATTTCTGAAAATGTATTAGAGAGCAAATGCTACAAAACCTCTCACTGAATGATTATAGATGTAAAAAAGACATGGAAGCCCAACATAATTAGTTGTTATTTTAAAAATATTTACTGCATATCTACTGTGTGAATACACTTCATACCAGTTCAGTTGGGGATATAAAACACGTTATCATGAACAGATAATAACCCATTTCTGCATCACATAAATGTCTTGTCTATTTTCCTCCTTAATACACTCTCCTCCTTCAATTTCTAATGTGTTTTCTAAATTGACTAGCAAAACCATTAAACAAATAGTGAAAAAGGGTGTAATTTCAAACTGTCAGTGGGAAAAGTGGTCTAAGGAATAAAAAAAATTGGGACCAGCAGTTAGTGTAATGGCTATGTCACTGGACTCCCACATAGTTGACCGCGGTTCGAGTCCCGGACCCGGCGGCTTAAACTCAGGCAGGGCGCACGTGCGCGCGTGCCCAGGATCCCGAGAGGAGAATGGAAGAGAAGGGATTGCGGCATGACCATCTCCCCCGAGGGGGTGATTTCTCGCTTCCTGTCTCTCTGTCTCTCTCTGTCTGTCTGGCGAGCACACACGCTGTATAGCAAAAGCCTCTCAAAAAAAAAAAAAAAAGGAATAAAAAAATTAAGAGGGTAAGAATGGAGAGGGAAAACAGAAACATGGAAATAAAGATGAATAAAAGATAGAAAATAATATAGTATAACTAAATCTAAATATAGCAGGATTACAATGAATATGAATAGACTAATTTTTAGTTAACAAAGTTTGAGAAAACAGAATTTTTCAAAGCAACTAGCTCTATAGTATGAGAATTTCTACAAAGACACACAAACAGAAATTCTGGAAATGATGAATTCAATACAAGAAATGAAAAATCCAGTATAAAGTATCAATAACAAATTATGTCATACATAACACTGAACATGGAGATCCATTAAATTGATGTAATCGAAACAGTTAAAGATAGAAACAAAACTATAAAAATCAGACTTTAAGAGTTATTAGATAGCGGGACCAGCAGTTAGCGTAATGGCTACATTGCTGGACTCCTATGTAGGTGACCGTGGTTCGCGTCCCAGACCTGGTGGCTTAAAACTCACACCGGGCACGTGTGCATGCATGCCCAAGATCCCAAGAGGAGAATGGAGAAGAGATTGCGGCGTGGCCATCCCCCCTGGGGTGTGATTTCTTGCTTTCTGTCTCTCTGTCTCTGTCTGGCGAGCACATGTGCCCTATAGCAAAAACCTCTTCAAAAAAAAAAAAAAAGAGTTATTAGATATTGTTAAGTACTTGAATATATACATAATGGATATTCCAGAAGGTGAACAAATCAGAAAAGGCGTAGAAATATATTCCATGAAATATTAACTGAAAATTTACCATGTCTGGAGATACATCCAAATACAGTAAATTCAAAGGATACCAAATATATTTAACATAAAATGATCCTCTTCAAGTCACATCATGCTCAAGTTGTCAAATATCAAAAACAAAGGTGAGAAGGGATACAGAGGTAGAGCTTTGACGGGATGGGGCGGTTTGGTGTTATCTGTTGAAGATATTTCGTTCAACGGGTTGGGGAGAAATGTTCACATATCTAAATGGTCTCATTGTAAGCCAAACAATATGATTGAAAGTATATACAAATAATAATAATAATAATAATAATAATAATAATAATAATAAATAATGTGAAAAAATAAAAAAAGAAAATTACAGTGCATTTGCCACTAGATTCTAGCTTTGTCCATACTTTTAGTTTAAGATCTTTTGTGAATCAATAAAATATGAAAAAAAAAAGTTTAGTAAATAAGGGAGGGAGGGGAAAAGTGAAGGAAAAAATAGGTAAAAGTATGCTTCAATGACAAAAAATGAGAAGCTATTTGC
This sequence comes from Tupaia tana, assembly GCA_026018925.1. Taxonomy (NCBI): domain Eukaryota; kingdom Metazoa; phylum Chordata; class Mammalia; order Scandentia; family Tupaiidae; genus Tupaia; species Tupaia tana. The sequence continues at coordinate 31,430,312 of JAKSZU010000009.1, read as the reverse complement.
TGATGATAATGTATATAGTAATATCTTTGTATTGACTGACATACATGTATTTGTGCTGGAAAAAGAAGGGTATACTGTAAAGATGTGATTAAATGTAAATAAATTTAAAAAAAAAAGAGAGAAAAAAAACCAAAGGTAAAATATTAAAAATGTCTACAAATAAATGCCAACTTAATAATAAAGTTTATCCCATCAGGGTAATAGCAAACTTCTCAGCAGAAACCTTATAGTCCAGGAGAGAATGGGACAATATATTTAAAATACTGAAAGAAAAATACTTTCATCCAGAGATACTATCCCAGAAAAACTACACTTCAAAATAGACTGATAAATAAAAACATATTCTAGGGAAAAAAAAAAAACAATAAAAGCAAAAAAACAACTGACAGAATTCACTAATACTAGACCAACTCTTCAAGAAACGCTTAGGAAGTCCTCCATTGAGAAACAAAGGGAAATCAGCAGTTGGTGTAATGGGTATGTTGCTGGACTCCCACGTATTCGAACGCGGTTCGAGACCTGGACCCAGTGGTTTAAACTCACGCCGGGCATGTGTGCATGCGTGCCCAAGATTCCAAGAGGAGAATGGAGGAGAAGCGATTGTAGAGTGGCCATCCACCCTGGGGGGTGATTTTTTGCTTTCTGTCTCTCTGTCACTCTCTTTCTGGTGATGGCACGCTCCCTATAGCAAAAACAAAACAAAACAAAACAAAAAAACTCTCTCTCAAAAAAAAAAAAAAAAACAAAAAACAAAGGGAAGATAATTATCCTTATGAAAATATATGAAGACAGGATCTGGCAGGTGGTGTGGTGGTTAAGGGTGCTAGACTCTCATGTGGCTGACCATGGTTCGAGTCCTGGACCTGGTAGCTTACTTCCTCATTTTCCCTTTCTTTCTCACTCTGTCCCTCTCTTGTCAAATTAAAATAAATAAAGTTAAATAAAATAATTCTTTTTAAAAAAGAAAATATATAAAGAAATAAATTGGCCAATAGAACTATCACACAAATAACAAACATGTAAAATGATTCAATCCCTACCACAATGTAAAAACCTCCAAATAGATGGCTTGAGTGTGAAGAAATTATTATTTTTTTAATTTTTAAAGAATTTATTTTATATTCATTTGCTGTATATCATTAAAGCATTCAAAATGAATTTTTCTATCCAGAATACACTTAATATTTGCTCAATCAACGATGTTACCATACCTATTATCTTCAACAGATAATTTTCCATTTTCTGTTTCTTAACTGGGAAGAAATTATTTTACCTGAAGGTGAAATAGTACTGGTTTTAGAGAGGTACTGTATTAAGAGACAATGAATTTTTCTTTTCAAGTCCTGATGGTGCATGAAAGTTGTACGAAGATGAATAGCTTCTATCTAATAGTGTTGTTAGGGAAGCAAGACATGCCTACGTTAAGACATAGACAGCCTCAGTGGGGACTGGAACGTGGGCTTAAATTTAATTAATAATTTTTTTTCATTTTTTCATTTCATTTTCTTCCATACATTCAATCACATTATTATTTGTCTTACAAAATGGATATTTCAACAGGTGAACATTTCTCCCTAGTACTGTTAATAAAACTACGAAATATCTTCAACAGATAATACCACACCTCTTTGTGCCATTAATGCTTTTCTTCCCTGTCACTCCCTCAAATGTCCTTCCTCAGACCCTCCTCTTTCACACACACTCTATCTGGTATTTACATCTATATACTGGATATTATTATTGCAATAGTTTGCTTTGAAAGAAGCGATTTGGGATCAAATAGTTGAAAGAACCTTCAATTGGGAATTTAATTTTAGAGAGAAAAATAAGTAAAATATATGACTTTCTCTATATTCTAGCTGTCATGGGATGGCAAGATAATAAGGAAGGCTGGAGAAAAGTTCTCTTTTACTCTGTATTGCCCCACTATCCATCCTCAATCAAATTTAGAATGTTTTGAGGTCACATTCAGAGAATAATTTGGGGTTTTCTTACAGGTTAGAGTGGAAACCAGAAAAGGTAAGATTAAAACCTTTGTTTTGATGATAACTGTACATGTTATTGTCTACTTTTATTTATTTTTATATGTTTTATTATTTTATATTCAATCACTGTATACAAAATTAATTGTCCCATGATAAATACACTGTATATTAGTTAGTCCAGTTAAAGATGTTATCATGAACAGATAATTTTGCAGTTTTTCATCCCTTAAGTGTTTTGCTTCTTTCTTTTTCCCCTTGATTCCCTTACTCTCACCATCCCCATTTTTTACCTTCGCTCCACACTGTCTAGTATCCACAATTCTTCTCCATGTTCTTATGTCTTTCAATCTTTCAGTTTCTGCCTTAGAGTGCAGATATTTGGTCTATATTGAGTGGGGACATACAATGTTTCTCTTTTATAGTCTGGCTTGCCTTACTTAGCAGTAAATCTTCCTTATTCATCCACTTCCTATCAAATGTCAAAATCTCATTGTTTTCATGACTGTATGGTATTCCATAGTGTATATCTACCACATTTTTTCAATCCAGTCATCTGTGGACATTTGGATTGGTTTCATCTCTTACTAATTGTGTATAAGCATGGATGTGCAAGCACTTTTCTAACTGAGTGTATTCCTATCCTGGGTAGAGACTTAGGAGTGGAATTGCTGGATAATATGGTAGTTCTATTTGTAGATCTTTGAGGAGCCTCCATATTGTCCTCCATAGAGGCTGTACTAATTTATGTCCCCATTAAAAGTGTAGTAGAGTTCCCTTTCCACCAAAACCTTGCCAGTACTTATCAATATATTTTTTTAAATCTTAGTCATTCTGACTGGGATTAAGTGGTATCTCAATGTGGTTTTGATTTGCATCTCCCTTACGATAAGGAATGTTGAGCATTTTTTCATAAGCCTTTTGGCTGTTCATATGTCTTTCTTAAATAGTTGTCTGTTGAGCTCCTATATTCTAATTATCAGTCCCTTATATGAGGCATAGTTTGCATATATCTTTTCCCATTTTGAACGTTGTTGACTCACTCATTAGTGAACAATAGTGCAGAAGCTTCTTAATCTGATGTAGTACTTGTCTATTTTTGGGATCATTGCCTATACTTTTGGGGTCTTATTTAAAAAGTATTTGTCCACTCTTATGTATCCAAGAGTTTCCCCTGTGTTATCCACCAGCACTTTTATAGTTTGAAGTCTTAGGTTTATATCTCTTTGATCCATTTAAAATTGATTTTAGTTAATGGTGAGGGATAGGGGTTCAGTTTCTGAAGGTGGATACCCAGTTTTTCTAGCACCATTTGCTAAAGAAATTTTCTTTTTCTGAGTGGATTGACTGGTGCCTTTTGTCAAAAATCAGTTGGATATATATTTTGGAGTTTATTTCTGGGGTCTCTATTCTGTTCCATTGGTCCACGTGCCTGCTTCTGTGCCAATACTATGTTCTTCTGATTAACACAGCTTTATAGTATTTTTTGGGGTCAGGGAGTGAGATGCTTCCTAATCCACTCTTCTTGTGCAGAAGTACTTTGGCAATATGTGGTCTTTTATGTTTTCAGAGAAATTCTATGATTTTTTTTTCTAAATCTATGAAGAGTATCTCTGGTCATTTGATTGAGATTGCATTTAATTTGTAGATTTATTTGGGTAGCATTGACATTTTGATTATATTAATTCTCCCAATCTAGGAACAAGGGATGTTTTCCCACTTTTTGTGTTATTTTCAATTAAAAAAATTTCATGTTTTTCCTTACAGAAATCTTTGATTTCTTTAGCTAGGGTTCTTCCTAGTTATCTTATACCTTTTGTGGCCATTGTAAATGGGACTGCTTTCTTCAGTTATACCTCAGTGTGTTCATCATTAGACTATAGAAATGCTATAAATTTTTGTATGTTGATTTTTGTATCCTGCCACTTTACTGTATTCATTTATTCACTTAGGGATTCTTTTGTATTTTCTATGTATATAATCATATCATCTGCAAATAAAGATCATTTCATTTCTTTCTCAAATGCCGTTTATATTATTCTCTTGTCTGATTGCATTGGCCAGAACTTTCAGTACTATATTGAAAAGGAGTAGAGAAACTGGGGAGCCTTGTCTTTTTTTTTTATTTTTTTTTTATAGAAAAGCTTTCAGCTTTTTCTTATTCAGCACAATGTTAATTATGAGTTTTTCATATATGGCTTTTATCATGTTGGAGAATGTCCTTTCTCTGCTGATTTTGTTTAATCATGAAGGAATGTTGTATTTTATCAAACACTTTTTCTTCATTGATTGGTATGATCATATGGTTTTTGTTCTTCTTTCAGTTAATATGGTATATTACATTTATGGTTTTCTGTATCTTGAACCATCCTTGCATACCTGAAATAAAACCTACTGGGTCATGGTGCATAATCCTTTTAATGTGGAGTTGGATATGATTTTCTAGTATTATGTTAAGAATTTTGGCATCTGTATTCATCAGAGATATTGGCCTGTATTTTTCTTGCTGGTTATGTCCTTATCTGTTTTGGGGATAAGGGTGATGGAGGTTTCATAGGATGAACTTGGCAGGGCTCCTTTATTTTGGATCTTTAAAAATAGTGTGAGTAAAATGGGGGTTATCTTCTCTTTAAAAATTTTGTAGAATTCAGAAGTGAAACGCTAAGGACCTGGGCTTTTCTTTGTTGGAAGAACATGTATTTATTTATTTATTACTGATTAAACTTTACTGCTTGTTATTGGCCTCTTCAGGCTTTCTATGTCTTCCAGGTTCAGTTTTTTTTAAAAGAGATATTTTTGCTATAGTGTGCATTTACTTGCTGGAGAGACAGAGAGAGACAGAGAGACAAAAAGTGAGAAATCACCCCTCTCCAGGGGAAGATGGTCATGCTGTAATCCCTTATCCTACATTCTCCTCTTGGAATTTTGGGCACAAATGCACACGTGCCTGGCATGATTTTCAAGCTGCTGAGTCCGGGACCTAAACCACGGTTGGTCATATGGGAGTCCAGCAATGTAACCATTATGCCAACTGTTGGTCTTCCTGATTCAGGATTTTTTTTTTCAAATGGATATATATATATATATATATATATATATATATATATATATATATATATGTTTTATTTAAATTTATTTATTTACATTCATTCACTGTACATCATTACAACATACCAAATGAGATTGTCTATCAGAGTACACTGTATATTGGCTCAATCAAGCACATAAATATACATGTTATCATCAACAAATAATTTTCCATTTCATGTTTCCTGTATGTTTTGCTTTTTTTCTTCATCCTTGATTTCCTATCTCTTACCCTCTGCCATCTCCCACTCTCTTCCCACACTGTCTCTGGTATCTGTTTGCTTTCTTATACTGTTTTTCCTCTACATTTTATTGAGTCTCTAAAGATCTTAATTAATCTAAATATTTTCATAGGAAGCACAGCTAATACATACATTTCTATGAACACAAGCCCAAATTTAGGCATAAGCCTCAATGAGTAGAATGAACATCCTATAAAGTAGCACCTAGCTGGAGCTATATATCATACTGCAGTCATCGAATAGGTATTTTTTTTCTGAAATTTTTTTTCAACTTAATTTACATTCTTTCCCTAAGCATCATCACAGCATACAAAATGTGATTTCCCACCCAGAATAAACTGAATAGTGGCTTAATCATGCTTATGATTATCACAAATTTTCCATTTCTATTTTCTAGAATTTTTTTTACCGCTATTTCTGACCCTCTGTCTTTTCGCACTCTCTTCTGACACTATCTCTGGAGTCTACAACTGTCTTCCATTCCTTTCCCACCCACATTGTATTGATCACACAATTTCTTAAATAATATAACTACTTTGAATAACAAGTTCACTTGATACTACTAAGAAAACCAGTTTTAGCTTAAATCAAAGAAATGCTAAGGAACTTTGCTTAAGGCCAGGAAACAGGTTAGGATTCTGATCAAATGATAGGTGTATAAACCTATCCATATCTCAAGACAGGACACAAATCCTTACAACCAGATAACAAAGTCTACAAGAAAATTAGCAATATTTTAGTCAAAAGTCATAAAATTATACTTCACCAATTCAGTGTCATGTACTTTATCTTTTGTTGCGGTTCAATTTTCCCGATTAAATTCTGGGATATAATATTCAACTCCAAACTTGTCCCTACGATTAAGTTGGCCACTCTCTTAGTTTTTATACTCTTATTTCTGTGTGTCTGTATTTAATTTTCCTGATATAGCACTCCCTTGAGAACATCTTGGAGATCTGGTCTGGTGCTGGTAAATTCTTTCAGGTTTTGTTTATCCGAGAATATTCTTGTCTTTTCTTCCCACATGAAAGATAGTCTTGCTAGGTACAGTATTCTTGGCTGAAATTGCTTTTCTCTTTACACTTTGAATATATTTTCCCATTCTTTCCTCACTCGCATTATTTCCAATGAGAGGTCTGCTGTTAGCCTGATAGGATATCCTTTGTAGGTAACTTGATGTTTTTCTCTTGCCAATCTTAGTATCTTGTGTTTGTGGTTTTGGTCAACCTGGTTATAATGTGTCTTGGAGAAGATCTTCTTGGGTTGATTCTATTTGGGGTCCTTTATATTTCTTGGAACTGGATCTTTGAGTGCCTCTCTAGGTTTGGAAAATTTTCTTGCAAGATTTCATAGAATAGATTATCAATGCCCTTATGTGTCTCTTCGCCTTCTGGAATGCCAATTATCCAGATGTTTGGATGTTTGATGGTATCTAGTACTTCTCATATATTATTTTCAAATTTTGGGGCAATTTTCTCAGTCTTTGTGGTGGATTTTTCTAGGCCAGCTATTTTCTCTTCTATGTTTCAGATTCTATTTTCTTAATGATCTAGTCTGCTTTTAATACTTTCAAGGGAGATTTTGACTTCCTGTATTATAGTCTTCATCTCTAACAATTCCGTTTGATTCTTTTTTAAAGTGTGCAATTCCTCTTTTAGATCTTGCAAGAATTTCTTCACCTCCTGGAACTTGTCAACTTCTTTCTTTCTCTTCAGCAGTTCATTGTCTCTTTTCTCTTCCATCTCTGTTAGCTTCACCATTATGAATGTTCTAAATTCTTTATCAGACATTTACATGATTTCCATTGAACTGCTTGTGGATGAAGAGTTATTCTTTTCCCTTGGAGGAGAGGTATTTTCTTGCTTCCCCATATTTCTTGTGGTCCTGTGGTGATTTCTAGTCATCTTATGGATGGTGTGTTTCTTCCTAATTCTTGAAGTTCAGTCTAAACATTCAGGAGCAAGCAGAAAGAGGTGATCTGGAATCTCTCTGTCATTCTGTTGTGATCGCTTTGTGCAGCAGATTCAGTAGATATTGAAGAATATGTTATCCCTAATAGTATTTGGATGTTTAGCTACAGTGCCCTTAGATCCATCTGGAAACACAGTAAATGGATATTGGAGAGTGAAGAGACAAGAAAAAAGAAAACGAAAAAGAGAGAGAGAAACAACAAAAAAATAGAAAAAAAAGATGGAAAAATAAAAAAAAATGTAATTATTGTTTTTCTTTTTTAAAAAAAGCACAAAATAGGAAACAACACAGCACACAAGCATGCCTTGCAAAATGACTATTTCACAGGAGCCATGAGGGATCTTCTCCTGAAGGCCTTGCCTCTCCTGCCTGGGTGGGAAGACCAGAGGGGATTATTAACAAGACTAAAGGTGGAGCTGAGAGCAAGAGAAAAACTTTACCTTTAAAAAAAAATTTAGAAAGGAAAAAATTACAAAAAATGAGAAGACAGAAGCAGGGAGAGACAGAGACAGAGAGACAGAGATAGAAGGCCAGAAGAGCTTCCTACCATGCTAGCTTGTTTGCTGGAGGCTGAATTATCAGTAGAAAATCTTCATTTCTCTTGTACCCTGAAATGACTATTTCGCAGGAGCCATGAGGGATCTTCCCCTTGATTCAGTTTTGATAGATTATATGTGTGCAGAAATTGGTCTGCATGATCCAGAGATTTTGTTTATTGGCATATAGTCATGTATGGCATTCTCCAATGATCTTTTGTATTTCCGTTATATTTGTTGTAATATTGCCTGTTTCATTGGAAATTTGATTTGTCTGGTTCTTTTCACTCTTCCTCTTTTTATTATTATTATTATTGTTGTTGTTGTTATTTATGCATTCAATCACTATGCAGCATTTAGACTGCAAAGAGACTTTACCCAGCATGATATACACCTCAGTCTAGGACAGTTGAGAATACTATACATGTCATTATCAACAGGTAATAAACTGTATCTATATCCCACAAATGTCTTACCTCTCTATTTTTCTTTTCAATTTTTCTTTCATACACTCTTCCCCTCTCCCACTCTCCTTCCACTCTGTCCCTTAATTAGTCTAACTAACGGTGTACAAGTTTTGTATATCTTCTCAAAGAACCAGCTTTGGGTTTCATTTATTTTTCTGCACAATTTATTTAATCTCTATTTTATTTATTTCTGCTCAAATCTTTATTATTTCTTTTCTCTTGGGATTTTTTTTACAGTTCTCTCAGGTGTGTCATTAGGTTGTCTACTTACCACCTTTCTGTATTTTTCTTATGTGCTCTAATTGATATGAACTCCCTTCTTATGACTGCTTTCCCTGTGTCCCATATGTTATGGAAACCTGTAGGCTCTTTGTCCTTGGTTTCAATGAATCTTCTGATTTCAGTCTTAATTTCTTCAGTGGTTGTGATGTTATTCAGGAGTAGGTTGTTTAGTTTCCATAGGTTTGTTTATTTTCAAGCTTTTTTTTGAAATTAATTTCAAGTTCAATTCTATCATGGTTAGATAAGATGCCGGATATAGTTTCTATGCCTTTGAATTTGCAAAGGCTTGATTTGTGCTTTATTCAATCACATGATCAATCTTTGAAACTGTTCCAAGCAGGGGTGAGAAAAACGTATATTTTGTGGTTGTTGGATGGAAAGTTCCATAGGTTTCTGTTAATTTTATTTCATTTATGGTGTCATTTAGATCCTGAATCGCTTTACTCACTTTTTTGTCTAGATGATCTCTCCAAAGGAGATAATGGTGTATTGAGATCCCCAGTGATTAGTATATTGCAGTCTATCTCTCCCTTTAGATCTAGAAGTTTTTCTTTCACATATTTGTTGCTCCTTAGTTGAGTGTATAGTTATTTTTAAGTGTTATATCTTCTTGGTGAATTAGCCCTTTAGTACTATTTATATAAACTTGTCTGTTGTTACAGTTTTTGTCTTAAAGCCTATTTTGTCTGATATCAATATCATGACTTTGGCTTTTCTAAAATTTCCATTTACATGGAATATTATTTACAGCCCTCTACTTTTAATCTATGTATGTCTTTATCCATGAAGTGCATTTTTTAGGCAGAAAATAGAGGGTTTCTGTTTTTTGTTTTTATTTTTAACCATTCAGTCACTGTATGTGTGTGTGTGTTTAAGAGAGATTTTTTTCTATAGGTGCATGTGCTCACCATCAACACAGAGAAAGATAGAGAGAGAGAAAAAGTGAGAAATCCTCCCCCAGGGTGATGATCATGCTGCAATCCTTTCTCCTCCATTCTCCTCTTGGGACTTTTGGTATACACCCACATGCACCTGGTGTGAGTTTCAAGTCATCAAGTCTGAGACTCTAACTGTGGTCAACCATGTGTGAGTCCAGTGCCCCCAACCACTATGACACCTCCTGGATCCAGTTTGTGTCTTTTGATTGGAGAATTTAATCCATTAAATTCAATGCTGGGACCAGCAGTTAGCATAATGGCTATGTCACTGGACTCCCACATAGTCGACCATGGTTCGAGTCCTGGACCCGGTGACTTTAACTCACATCGGGCGCGTGTGCGTGCATGCCCAAGATCCCGAGAGGAGAATGGAGGAGAGGGGATTGCGGTGTGGCCATCCCCCTTGGGGGGTGATTTCTTGTTTTCTATCTCTCTGTCTGTCTCTGTCTGTCTGGTGAGTGCATGCACCCTATAGCAAAAACCTCTCCAAAAAAAGAAAAAAAATTCAATGCCATTATTAATAACTGCAGATTTGTCTCAGTCTTCTGAGTGCCTGAGGTACATTGTGAGGGTATGCAGCCTAGCTGTATGCAGCAGTTATCTGCATTTCTCATTAATTACTCACTCATACTGGCTGACACATGTCTTGTATATGCGGGGCTCTATGAAAGTATTCATAGGGCACCGGAAACATCCTGACCCTGGCTAGGTCATGCAATGCTTGTTCTATATAATGTTTATGACTTACACATTATCCTCTTTGATGCGTACTCAACCTTCCTCGGAAGTTGCAGAGGAACACCATAAGTAATCTGACTTGACTTATGATGCATAACAAGATCACATATGAGAGTAACAAGGTAAAAAGAAAAAAACATACACTAACTGTATCTCTAACTGCAGAACTTCAACCACATCCTTGAAGGCTTGCAGATCGTTTACTGTTCCCTGTAAAATGTATAAATAAAGAAGCTCAACATGACTAAGCAGCACAGCTTGTCTGTGTTCACCTGCATCTCTGCTTCTGTGTCTCCTCCTTTCTCTAACTTTTTCCTTACAGGACCAAGTCCAGGGGTGATCACCATGAGATATTACCATCCAGAGAGATGTTATTCTTAAGCTTGCCAGCAGATGCCAAAAGTACATCCTGGCCTGACCGCTTCCATATCTCTTTGTCACTGTTAATTCCCTGAGCAAGGAACAGCAGCAGTTAGTGAAACAAACTGAGGCAGATAGACTGCCTCAGACCTCTAGCTGCCTTCTGCCTATACCAGAGTATTTTGAGATTTTATAGTTTACTGAGCCACATGTCATGCCACAGGACTCCTGCCCCCTCCTCCAGTTGAATCTCTCCAGCTCAGCCCCAGATACACCTGGTCCCAAGAGACTGAGAAAAGAATAGACACCTAAAGCTGGCAATATACATACTTCTCTGATTGGAAGACAAGGCCCTTTATCAAGAACACATAGGAGAAGTAGAGCTCTTCTTCACCCCATCACTGTAAAATTGATACTAGAAAAGTAGGAAGATGTGTATAATTAATCAGATGGCTAGAAGCCAGTGCAGAGGCATAAGAAATATGGGAAACACCTCTCTCTTAATGAAATACAGCAACTTTTCTTCAACCATAGACAACATTAAATAATTTTCTGGAATGTCAGAAAAAAATTCAGGATATTCATGGTGACAGAAAAAAGGAAGTCTTTACAGGATTTGAAGGAGGAGATAGGCACCATAAAAAAGATCCAATCAGAACTTCTAGACATGAAGACAGTAATACAGAAAATCAAAACCTTCCTGGAAAGTATTAAAAGTAGATTGAACCCTACAGAAAACAGAATCTCTGAGCTGGAATACAAAAGCTTTGACTTAGATAAACACAAACACCCACACACACAACAAAATAATTTAAACCAAGGACAATACATGGGAAATATTAGACATTATTAAATGTCCAAATATCCAAATAATAGGTATTCCAGAAGGTGAAGAACTAGACAAGGGCATAAAAGATCTATTCCATGAAATACTTGCAGAAAACTTCCCAAATTTAGAGAAGCATTAAGACATTCAGACCAAAGAAATACAAAGACTCCAAATAGAATCAACATAAGAAGACACTTCCAATGGCACATCATAGCCAGGTTGTCACAAAGACAAGGTTTTTAAAATGGCAAGAGACAAGCATCAGGTCACTTACAAAGGTTATGCTACTAGGCTAACATTAGACTTCTCAACTAAAACAATGCAGGCAAGAAAAGAAGGGGAAGACATATTCAAAATACTGAAAGAAAAACAATTTCAAACAAGAATACCATGACAAGCAAGGTTATCTTTCAAATGGTAAGAAAGGATAAAATTATTCTCAGATAAACAAAAACTGAAAGAATTTACCAATATTGAACCAGCTCTACAAAAAGTACTGAAGGGAATATATCAGGAAACCTAAGGAGAGACAGACAGAAATAAAAGAACAAAGAACAACCATGAAAATGAGAAGCAAAATGGTAGGGACAAATACACAAATATTGATAATAGTGTTAAATGGAAATAGATTAAATTCTCCAATCAAAAGACACAAACTAGATGAGTAGATTAAAAAGAAACTCTCTATTTGCTGCCTACAAGGAACACACCTCATGGATAAAGACATACATATTCTGAAAGTGAAGGGCTGGAAAAAGATACTTCATGCAAGTGGAAATTTAAAAAAAAAGACTGGAGTCACAATACTGATATCAGACAAAATAGGCTTTAAGACAAAATCTCTAAGAAGACATTGTCTACTTTTAAAAAGCTTGCTCTAAATTGCAAAGGCTATGGATTTTCTACCATTCAGCTCTACCACTACAGCAAGCACAATCAAGATTGGAAAAAGGAAAACTATCCTGTGGACTCAGGTATGGCACCATTCTTAGATCTGTGTAAAAAATAGTTTGTAAAACTAATTTTCTTTCCCTCTGAATAGTGATAAATACTTTAACTTCTAGAATCTCTGGAAAGTGACACCCAATTGTTTTCCCCTTAAAGTTAGATATATTTATGCTAGACTTGTACTTGCATTAAGTTAATTTTTGAGAAATGAATGATATTTGTCAGAGCTTATAAGAAAATAGTATTAGCTTTGAGTAACTATTCTCCCAAACTGGTACTTTCCTCCAAAAAACTGACTTGGCATTAAAGTTATTTGACTTATACCAGCTTTTAAGCATTATGTCTATCAGTCTTTCTATCATCTATCTATCACTTATCTTTCTATCATGATCTATCTATATCACCTGTAACTATATCCATCATCTATCATCTATTTATATCTATCTATCAGTATCAATGCATCTATCTATATCTATTATCTATCTATCATCTATCTATCTATCTATTTATCTATACCTATTTATATCTATCTATCTCCAGGAGAATGACATGCTAAAATAACTGAACATTAATATAATGCTACCTGATATCAATCTAATGATATATTTCTTAGAGAATAAATTTAATTTTTCAGTAAAACTTGAAAAACATTTTCACATGCCAAACTCACAATGAGAGGATATTATAAATGTCCCATATTATTTTGGAGAATTGCATACTATAATCAAATCACTGAATACTGACTAAGTTTATTATAAAGTAGATGAGAACATTTAATCTTTGGTGATGTTTTCAGTCCCTGATAGCTGTGCCAAAAAAAAAAAATAATAATAAGAATAGAAGTACATTAATTGATAATTTACATGGCATATTCCCAATTTTTATGATAATGCAGAGAAATGTTTTGTTAAATACAAAGATCTATATTCAGGCCTCTGTTTAATGCCCAATATGAATGGTTCACATTTGAAAAGCAATGTATAAGTGCCAGCAGGTGTTATGGTAGTTAAGGACTTAAACACAGCATTTGAGTACCACTCCTAGCGACTTGCTTTTCTCACTTTCCCTCTCTCTCTGTGTCTCTCTGGTGAATTTGTATCCTCTATAGCAAATTAAAAAATGTAATAATAAAAATTGAATTAAATTAATTATTCCTGGGACCAGCAGATGGCGTAATGGCTACGTAATTGAACTCCCATGTAGTCGACGACGGTTCCAGTCCCAGTCCCAGTGACTTAAGCTCACAATGGGCATGTGTGCATGCGTGCCCAAGATCCCAAGAAAAGAATGAAGGAGAAGGAATTGTGACACAGCCATCCCCCTGGATATCTCTGTCTCTGTATCTCTATCTCTCTCTGTCTTTCTGGTGAGTATGTACGTGCCCTATAGCAAAAAACTCTCCTAAAAATAAATGAATAAATAAACAAAAAGAAATTAATCATTCCTATTAAAAAAAGAATGAAAACCATTGTAGACAACAATTTGATAAAATAAAACATTTACTAATAGGAAAAATCAGAAAAGAGAGGATATTACAAAGACAAAATTATAAGCATTTCTCTAATAGATTCTGTTATGAAACTAAATGTAAAAACAAACAAAATCAAGTAGACTTTTTGGTAATATTCTAAATATTCCTGATCATGGAGTGGGTGTCTTCTGTAGGGTTAGTTATAATTTTTCTTTTATATCATTCCAGTGATTTTCATTTTTTTGTATTTGTTTTTTTTAAAATTTTTTATACATTCAAGCACATTATTTAGCTTACAAAATGAACATTTGAATATGTGAACATTTCTACCTAGTCCAGTTGATCAAAATATCTTCAACAGATAACACCACACCTCCCCATCCTGTCAATTCTCTGTCTCCGTAACCTTCCTCCAAATGTCCTTTCCCAGGCCCCATTCCTCCACACACCCCACATCTGGCATTCACACCCATCTCTTGTGTTTGTACATCCTTTAGTCAATCATTTTCAGTCATGGAGTGCGAACACTAGGTATATATTAAGTGGGGACATACAATGTTTTTCCTTCATAGTCTAGCTTGCTTTACTCAGTAGTAAATCTTCCATATTCTTCCACTTTCTGTCAAAAACCAGGTTTGTTTTTTTTTTTTTTTTTTTTTTTTTTTTTTTTTTTTTATGGCTGAATAGTATTCCATAGAGTATATGTGCCACAGTTTTTCAACCCATTCACCTGGTAGGGGGCATTTGGTTGGTTCCATATCTTAACAATTGTGAATAGTGCCGCAATAAACATCGATATGCAAACACTTTTCCAATGAAGAATTTTTCTGTCCTTTGGGTAGATACCAAGGAGTGGGATTGTTGGATCAAATGGTAATTCTATATGTAGATTTTTGAGGAATCTCCAAATTGTTCTCCACAGTGGCTGGACTAATTTACATTCCAACCAGTAGTGTGAGAGAGTTCCCTTTTCACCACATCCCCGCCAACACTTATCATTTTTTGTTTTTTTAATCTTAGACATTCTGACTGAGGTTAGGTAGTATCTCATTGTTGTTTTGATCTGCATTTCCCTTACAATGACGGGTGTTGAGAATTTTTTCATATGCCTTTTGGATATTTGTATGTCATCTTTAGAGAGTGTTTTTTTCAACTCCTTCTCCCATCTTTTCATAGGGCTGATCATCTTTTTTCCAAATAGCTGCTTGAGTTCCTCGTGTATTCTGGTTATCAGACCCTTATCTGATGCATAATTTACAAAAACATTTTCCCATTCTGAGGGCTGTCGATTTACACTAGTTACTGTGTCTTTTGCAATGCAGAAACTTCTTAGTCTGATGTAATCCCACTTGTCTATTTTGGGGATTATCAACTGTGCTTGGGGTCTTATTTAAGAAGTCTTTCCCTACCCCAATGTCTCCTAGAGTTTCCCCAGTGTTTTCTAGGAGCAGTTTTATATTTTGAGGTCTCAGATTTAGATCTTTGATCCACCTTGATTTTTGTCAAAGGTGAGAGGTACTTGTTCAGATTCATCTGATTTTAATTTTTAAATGAGCTCTTGGCATAAAATACCAGAAAAAATATTCTCATTAACGAAAGATTTTTCAAAGGCTTTGAAAGATTGCTAATTTTTTTTTTAACCAATTCAGGTAAATATTTTCAAAGAATGTACTCTTTGTGAGGATAAAAACAGCAGCCCAGAAATATAACTCGGTTTTCTAAAATGGCAATGATTCAATGCCTATATCATGTTCTGTTTATCCACTCATCTTTAAATGAACATTCCAGTTGCTTTCACCTCTTGGCTATCGTGAACAATAGTGCTATGAGCATAGGTGTATAATACCTCTTTGGGATCCTCCAATAACTTCTGTGTATATATGCTCAAAAGTGTGATTGGTGGATCATATGGTCATTCTATCTACATTTCTGGAGGAGACTATATTATTTTCTGTGGAAGTTGTACCATTTTACAGTCTCACCAATGGTGTATAGGGTTCAAATTATCCTACGTCTTTACTAACACTTGCTATTTTATTTTATTATTGAGTGAAGAAGCCAAGCTGTGAAGGAGTTTTATTTGTTTGTTTCAATTTGCCAGAAAGTACATGCAAGAGAGAGAGAGAGAGAGAGAGAGAGAGAGAGAAGAGAGAGAGAGAGAGAGAGAGAGAGAGAGAGAGAGAGAGAGAGAGAGAGAGAGAAAGCACCCTTTATGTGAGATGGTTGCACCAAAATCCCTTTGCTTCCATATCTCTTCTTGGAATTTTGGGCATGCACGCACATACACTCAGCGTTTTTTTTTTTTTTTTTTTTTTCTTCAAATCACCAGGTCTAGGCCATGAACTGTTCAACTGGTCATGTGGGAGTCAGTCACCTTAACCACCTTACCACTTGCTGATACTTGTTTGTTTTCATAGTAGCCATCCTAACACATATTAGGTCGTATCTCACTGCAGTTTTTATTTACATTTCATGAATGAATAGTGATGTTTAGCATCTTTATTTTTTGGTTTTGTAATTAGTTTTTTAAATTTATTTCAATTTCTTTTATACATTCAATCACGTTATTTAACTTGCAAAATGAATATTCCAACATGTGTACATTTCTCACCACTCCATTTCACAATACTATAAAGTTATCTTTAACACATAATAACCCATTTCTTTGTCCCATAAATGCTTTGCCTCTCTATTTTTCTCTTTAATGTCCTTCCTCAGACTCTACTTCACACACCCTTTTCCTACACTGTATCTGGTATTCACAAAATTATTTACTATGTTTCTATATCCTTTAGTCATTCAGTTTCAGTCATAGAGTGGGGATACTTGGTATGTATTAAGTGAAGAAATACAATGTCTCTCCTTCACAGCTTGGCTTGCTTCACTCAATAATAAATCTTCCATATTCATCCAATTTCTGTCAAAGTCCAGGGTATTGTTTTTTATGGCTGAGTAGTATTCCATAGAGTATGGTAGTATTCCATAGAGTATATATGCCACAGATTTCCAATCCATTCTGTTCATAGGCATTTGAGTTGGTTCATGACTTTGCAATTGTGAATAATGCTGCAATAGACATTGATGTACAAATACTTTTCCAATTAAAAATTCTTCTGTCCTTTGGGTAGATACCGAGGAGTGGGATTGCTGGATCAAATGGTAGTTCTATTTGTAGATTTTTGAGGAATCTCCAAATTGTATTCCACAGTGGCATCTTTTGATATGCTTATTAGCCATGTTAGATGAATATTTATTTAACACCTTTGTCCATTTTTAAATAAGGTTATTGAAGGTTTTTGTTGTTGAGTTGTGATAATTCCTTATTCATTCTAGATATCAACCTCTTATAAAATGTATAATTTGAAAATATTTTATCTCATTGTGTAGGTTGCCTTTTCAATTTGTTGATTATGTAATTTGGTACCCAAAAGTTTTTAAGATTGATGTATTTCCATTTGTCTATTTTTTATCTTGTTTCCATACTTTTGAGTTCATATCCAAAAAGAAAAAAAAAATGCTAAGTCCAATGATAGTGGGAAACCCCTATCTTCTAGGAGCTTTATAGTTTTAGGTCTTTTGTTTGGGTCTTTAATCCATTTTAATTTAATTATGCATATGGTGAGAGAACATTCAACTTCATTACTCATTCATATTGTGTAAATAACCAACTTTTCCACCATTATTTATTAAAGAGATTATCCTTAGTAATCGAGTAGTCTTGGCACTCTTTCTCTCTTTTTTTTTTTTGATAGATCAAAATGAATTTAACATATGAATAATTTGACTAGCACAAACAATACCTATACAGCTCAGAGCAGCACAGTTTCTGAAAATACATTATTTTTCTACACATGGGATGCTGGTCAATTATACAGGCAAAATGATCATTCAAGTCAACTTGCAATATACACAGTCCAAATATTACATTTTCTGTAGACTTACTGGATATATGCATTATTCAGTGGAGTATATATGCATATTTTAACATTTCCTTGAAAGCATCCTTGTGACATTTTAAATATTTTAGATATTCATAATTTTACTTCTATAATACATCTCATAAAAACTATTGAAATAGCAATTTCTGTGTTTCTACTTTGTTTACTTACTGGAAAGACTACTGCATTTTAATGCTATTTATTTCTCTTTTTTCCCATCATCTTTTTGCCAGACTATTATTATTATTTTTATTCTCATTATTTTTTTAAACATCCAATCACTATATATCATTTTGCTTGTAAAAAGAATTTACCCAAAAAGAAATACTGCTCAGGCCAGTCCAGTTGAGAATACTATACATGTTATAATCAACAGGTAATAAACCATTTCTGTGTCCTACTAATGTCATGCCTCTCTATTTATTCTCTTGCTATCCTTTTCTATACTCTTCCCTTCTCCTGCCCCATTCCACACTGTCTTCAGCATCCCTAACTATTTTTATTGCTTTTATGTCCTCCAATATTTTGATCTCTACCATAAAGTGTGGATAATTGGTATATATTAAGTAGATACATAAAATACCTTTCTTTCATATCCTGGCTTGCTTCACTCAGCAATAGATCCTCCATATATGACCACTTTCTATCAAATGTCGGGATCTTGTTTTTTTTTTGACTGAATAGTATTCCATAGAGTATATATGATACACTTTTTCAATCCATTCATCTGTTTGTGGACATTTGGTTTGGTTCTGTTTTTGCAATGAACATTGATGTGCAAGCACTTTTTTGACTGAGCTTTCTCCTGTCCTTTGGGTAGATACCCTGAAGTGGGATTGCTGGATCAAATGGTAGTTCTATTTATAGATCTTTAAGGAAACTCCTTATTGTTCTCCACAGTGGCTGAACCAGTTTACATTCCAACCAACAGTGTAGGAAAGTTCCTCTTTCACCACATACCCAGCAACACCTATCACTTTTTATGTTTTTAATCTTTGCCATTCTGACAGGGGTTAGGTAGTATCTCATTGTGGTTTTAATCTGCATCTCTCTTATGATGAGGGATGTTGATCATTCCCTTACATTCTTTTTGGCTATTCATATGTCTTCCTTAGAAAGATTTTTTTATTCAGCTCATTTTCCTATCTTTTAATTGGGTTAATCATTTTTTTGTTTTCGTAAGCCACTTTTGTTCCCTTAGCACTCGTTCAAAGATTATCTGGCCATATACATGAAAGTGTACTTCTGGGCTCTTTATTCCATCCCAGGTATTTTTTTGTCTGTTTGCCAATCTCAATACCACATTGTTTTTATTAAGGTAGCTTTGTAACGTGTTTTAAAAGCAGGAAATATGAGTCCACCAAATTTGCTTTTATTTTTAAAATATGAATTTTTGTATTTTAACAACAAAGAAATGCCATTGGGATTTTGAAAGGGATTGCATTGAATCTATAGATCATTTTGGGTGCTATGAACAACTGAACAATATTACATCTTCTAACCCATGGACATGGAATGTCTCTTATCCACTGTGTCTTTTTAAATTTCATTCAGTAGTGCTTTGAATTTTTTATTTTGTAGATTTATTCCTAGGAATTTTTAAAATACTAGTATAAATGGAATTGATTTCTTAATTTTCCATTCATGTTGTTCATTGTTAATGTATAGAAATACAACTGAGTTTTTGCATGTTGATTTTGCATTGCGGAACTTTTCTGAATTTATTTATTAGTTCTAATATTTGTGTGTGTGTGTATATATGTTTGTATGTGTATGTATGTTTTCTACATGTAAGATACTTCATCTCTTGGCTGAGATAATTTTTTTTCATATTTTTTTCATATATTGATGGTATTTGTGTATGTATTTAATGTCTTATTGCCCTTGCTAGAACTTCCTTTACTATGTAGAATAGGAGTGCTGAGAGGGAGCATTCTGATCTTATAGAGAAAGCTTTGGGGCTTTTATTATTGAGTATGATGTTAGCTTTGAGATTTTCATAAGTGGCCTTAATTATGTTATTCTACTGTGTGAACTGTCCTTATCATGAAAAGGTACCAAACCTTGTTAAATCATTCTCTTAATCAATTGAGATGATCATGTTGTATTTGTCCTTCATTTTGTTAATGTGGTATATTACACTGATTAATTTTTGTGTGTTGAACTATTTTGCATTCCAGGAATAAATGCCACTTGATCATGATATAACATCCCTTTAAAGGGCTAATTTCAGTTTGTTACTATTTTATTGAGGACTCTTGTGTCGATATTTAACACAGACGTTTGTCTGAAATTTTTGTTTTTACTATTGTGCCTTTGTGTAGTTTCGTTATCAGGATAATGCTGGCCTCATAGAATGGTATTGAAAGTTTTTCCTCCTCTCCCTTTTTTTGAAAGATTTTCAGAAAGATTACTGTTAATTCTTCTTTAAATGTTTCGTAGGCTTTTTCAGTGGAGCCATCTGGTCCTGGGCTTTTTTGTGTTGGAAATACGTTTTATTCTTGATTCAATCTCCTTGGTCTGTTCAAATTTTCTATTTTTTTATGATTCAGTCTTGGTTGCTTATGTTTTTCTAGGAATTTATCCATTTCTTCTAGATTATCCATTATTTCGGCACACAATTATTTATAGTAGTATTTTATAATCCTTTTTATAGTTCTAGAATAGGTTGTAATATCTTCTCCTTCATTTCTTATTTTTGTTTTTGGGTCTTCCTTATTTTTTTAGTCTAGTTAAGGATTTGTTGATTTTGTTGATTAATGCTATGGTTTGAATGTATCTCCCAAAATTTATGTGTTAATATTAATTGAGCCATAGAGATGGTATTGAGAATGAAAACTTAATCTGACTATAGGATTAAAAGGTGGAACCTTTGGGAAATGATGAAGATTAAAGTCATCATCTTAGAGACCCAGTGAGCTTATATGGAATGGGAATGAGATACAGACACAGACACAGATTCATGTTCTGCTCTTGCAATCTCACCATGTGATACTCTGTTTTCTATATCATCCTGGGACTCTATTGCCCTCCAATATGTGGGAACCTTTGTATTTTTTGCCAAAACTAAACAGGATAAAGGGCTATTTTTCAGTTGGTGGTGGTAGTGGTGGTGGAAGAGTTACTTTTTTTATTGCACATTATAATATCTCAAGTAGCAGCAGCAATTGTATTTTCACCTTCATGTATTAAGTGTATGCTTGAGCCAGTCTCCATTTCAGTACTAGGTGGGGAGGAAATACATTATTTTTAGGGCAGGAATACTAGAGTCAATTCAGAGTCAGGGAGTGAGATGCCACCCACTCCACCCTTCTTGCACAGGATGGCTTTGGCAATATAGGGTCTTTTATGATTCTAGATAAATTTGCTGTCTTCTCCAGATCTGTGAAGAATGTCTCTCATGATTTTATAGGGACTTCATTAAATATGTAGATTATTTTGGGTAGGATTGCCATTTTAATTATATTAATTCTGCCAATCCAGGAACATGGGTTGTCCTTCCACTTCTTTGTGTCCTTTTCTATTTCTTTTTTAAGGGTTTCATAGTTTTCTTTATAGAGGTCTTTGACTTCCTTTGTCAGATTTATTTTGAGGTATCTTATACTTCTTGTGGCTATGGTAAATGGGATTACTTTTTTCAGTTCTGTCTCTGTCTGCTTGTTGTTTGTATATAAAAAAGCTATAAATTTTTGTAATTTAATTCTGTATCCTGCCACTTTACTGTATGCATTTATTACTTCAAGGAGTTTTTGCATGGATACTATTGGGTAATCTATGTATACAATCATGTCATCTGCAAACAGAGATAATGTTAGCTCTTCTTTCCCTATTGTAATGTCTTTAATTTCCTTCTCTTTTCTAATCACATTGGTTAATACTTCCAATAGTATATTGAATAGAAGTGGAAAAAGTGGGCAGCCTTGTCATGTGCAAGTTTTTAGTGAAAACGCTTTCAGCTTTTCCCCATTCAGTATAATGTTAGCTATAGGTATTTTCATAGATGGCTTTTATTATGTTGAGAAACGATACTTCTGTGCCAATTTTCTGGAGAGTCTTAATCATGAAGGAATGTTGTATTTTGTCAAATGCTTTTCTCACATCAATTGAAATGATCATATGTTTTTTATCTTTCTTTCTGTTAACATGGGGTATTACATATATGGTTTTGCATATGTTGAACCACCCTTGCATCCCTGGAATAAAGTCTACCTGGTCATGATGAATAACCTTCTTTATATACTGTTGAATATGGTTAGCAAGAATCTTGTTCAGAATTTTTCATCTATATTTATCAGAGATATATGTTTATAATTTTATTTTTTTTTGTTGTATCCTTATCCATTTTGGGAATGAGGATAATGAAGGCTTTATAGAATGAATTTGGAAGTGTTCGTGTCTTTTGAGTTTCTAGAAACAGTGTGAGTAGAATGGAGTTTATCTCTTACCTAAAAGTTTTGTAAAATTCACCAGTGAAGCCAGCGGGACCTGGACTTTTCTTTCTTGGGAAGTTATTTATTACTGATTCAATATCATTGCTTGTTATAGGTCTATTCATACTTTCTATGTCCTCCTGTGTCAATCTTGGTCAGTTATATGTGTTCAGGAATTTGGGCATCCCATCCAGGTTTTCTTATTTGTTGGCATATAGTTGCTCATAGTATCCTCTAGTGATGTTTTGTCTTTCTATTATGTCTGTTGTAATGTTGCCCGATTCATTGCAAATTTGATGTATCTGGTTTCTTTCTTCTTCTTAATTAGTCTAACTAATTTTGTGTCAATCTTGTTTATCTTTAAAAAATAACAGCTTTTGGGAACCAGCAGTTGGCGCAATGGCTATGTCGCTGGACTCCCATGTAGTTGACCGCGGTTCACATCCCGGACCTGGTGGCTTAAAACTCACGCCGGGCGTGCCCAAGATCCCGAGAGGAGAATGGAGGAGAAGGGATTGCGGCATGACCATCCCCCCGGGGGGTGATTTCTCTCTTTCTGTCTCTATGTCTCTCTCTGTCTGTCTGGTGAGTGCACGTGCCCTATAGCAAAAACCTCTCAAAAAAAAAAAATAACAGCTTTTGCTCTCATTTATTTTCAGTATATTTTGCTTATTTTCAATTTCATTTGTTTCTGCTCGAATCTTTATTGTTTCTTCTCTTCTGGCATTTTTGTTGTTGTTGTTGTTGTTGTTTTTCCAATTCCCTGAGGCATGATGTTAGGTTGTCCTTTTGCCACCTCTCCATCTTTTTCTCGTGTGCACTAATTGCTATGAACTTCCCTCCTATGACTGCTTTTGCAGTGTCCTATAAATTATGGAAACTGTGCTCATTATAATTTGTTTCCATGAATCTTTTGATTTCAGTCTTAATCTCTCAGTAGTCATGAGTCATTCAGAAGTAGGTTATTTAGCTTCCTATGTATTTGTATGTTTTCAATGTTTTTTTCTGAGATGAATATCAAGTTCAATTCCATCATGGGCTGTGAAGTAGCTGGATATAGTTTCTATGCCTTTGAATCTGTAAAGGCTGATTTTGTGCCGTATCATGTGGTCAATCTTTGAGAAAGTATCATGCGGGTCTGAGAAAAATGTATATTTTGTGTGTTTTTGGGTGGAAAGTTCTATAGATGTCTATCAAGTCCATCTGATTTATGGTATCATTTAGGTCCAGAATCTCTTTCCTTACTTTTTGTCTCATTGACCTGTATAAAGGAGACAATGGGGTGATGAGATCTCCAACAATTATTGTGTTACAGTCTATCTCTCCTTTTAGATCTAGTAGTCTTTAATTTACATGTTTGGGTGCTCCTTATTTGGGTCCATAGATATTTATAACCATTATATATTCTTGGCAGATTAGTCCTTTTACTATTATATAATGGCTTTCTTTGTCTCTTCTTATGGTTTTTGTCTTAAAGCCTATTTTGTCTGAAATCAGTATAGCGATTCCAACTCTTTTTGGGTTTCCATTTGCATGGTATACCTTTTTCCAACCCTTCACTATGTATGTCTTTATCCATGAGATCGGTTTCTTCTAGGCAACAGATGGAGAGTTCTTACTTTTAATCCATTCAGCCAGTCTGTATCTCTTGAGTGGAGAGTTTAATTCATTAACATTCAACGTTATTATTGATATTTCCAGACTTGTTTCTACCGTTAAGTTGTCCCTATGCTGGGTTGTTTTCTTTTCTTTCTTTCCTTTTTTTTTTTTGCTATAGGGTGTGTGCGCTTGCCAGACAGACAGAGAGATAGAAAGCAAAAAATCACCTCCCCAGAGGGGATGGCCACGCCGTAATCCCTTCTCCTCCATTATCATATTCTCGGGATCTTGGGCATGCACGCACATGCACCCGGTGTGAGTTTACGCCACCGGGTCTGGGACTCAAACTGCAGTCGACTGCATGGGAGTCCAGTGACATAGCCATTACGTTAACTGCTTGTCCCAATACTGGGTTGTTTTCTCTTCCCTTATTGCTGTCTGTCTGTCTTTACTTTCCTGGGTATAGTATTCCTTTGAGAATTCTTGAAGAAGAGCTTATCTAGAGTTGGTAAATTTTTTCAGGTTTTCTTTATCCAAGAATGTTTTTGTCTTCTTTTCCCATATGAAGGATAGTCTTGCCAGGTATAGTGTTCTTAGTTGAAGTTGTTTTTCATTTAACACTTTGAATATATTTTCCCATTATTTCCTTGCTTGCAGTGTATTGGATGAGAAGTCCCATGTTAGCCTGATAGGATAGCCTTTGTAAGTGACTTGACGTTTCTCTCTTGCCAATCTTGTATTTGCCTGTGGTTTTGGCCAATCTAGCTATGATGTGACATTGAGAGGATCTTCTTGGATTGATTCTACTTGGGGTTCTTTGTATTTCTTAGGTCTAGATATTTGAGTGCCCCCTAGACTTGGAAAGTTTTCTTCCAGAATTTTGTGGACTAGATTGTCAGTGTGCCCTTATTGGCTTCTTCATCTTCTGGGATTCCAATTGTCAGTTGTTTGAGCATTTCATTGTATCTAGTATTTCTCATATAGTATCCTCAGTTTTTTTTTCTTGGCTGTTTCCTGTTTGTTTTTTAATTATTATTTTTTAGATCAGAAGTTATGTCTTCTACTATTGAGATTTGAGCTTCTGCATGGTCCTGTATTACAGCCTTCATATCTAACAGTTCCATTTGACTCTTTTTTTTATCATATCCAATTCTTCTTTCATATCCTGGAAGGACTTCCTCATCTCTTGGAGCTCAATGTCTCTTTTTTTATTGCATCTTATTGAATTTTGTTACCATAAATATTCTAAATTCTTTTTCTGACATTCTAGTAATATCCTCTTAATTTTTTCTACTTGTAGACAAGTTGAAGTGTTCCTTTGCTGGAAATGTATTACTTGATTCTCTCATTCTTGAGGCTCTTCTTTGATTCTTAGTCATTTGGTGATGAGTTTGGTTTTGACTAATTTGTTGGAGAGGGATTCAAAATTATGGAACACTTCATGAATTTGCATATCATCCTCATGTAGGGGCCATGCTAATCTTCTCTGTATCATTCCAATTTTAGTATATGTGCTGCTGAAGCGAGCACATAAAATAAAATCATTATTAAAAATTATTATCAATAGATACCTTTTTCAAAGAAAGAATCCTTAAGCACTTCTACTCTGAGGTCTCTGGTGGACCGACATTGTGTAATACCTTGCTATGGTCAGCACTTCATCCTGTGATATTTATGATTTAAAGGTCTCTTATATTATTGGATCAATGTGCACAATGTAATTTCTTTTTCCACCTATCTTAGTTATCACTTCATGCTGGAAATGTAAAGTTGTCATGAGGTCAAGTTGCAGAGGGACAAGGAATGTCTTGGCATAATAGAAATTATATACATCTTCCTTATCTCATTTTTTCTTTCTACATTATTGAGATAGAATAGTATACTGTAATATACTGTGAACTAAGGGCCAAATTGCACTCATTGCCATGTCAGTGATTAAGAATCATCTCTAAATCTCATTCATTTCAGTGATAAAATAACATCAAACCACCCCTAACTACCTAGCAATCAGGTAATGATGCAATAGATTAATAGAAAATGATATTATGACTTTGAAAAGAAAGATGACTTGAAAATTAAGTATACACCTTAATTTTATGTATGCCATATAACTATGTCATCACTACCCCAACTGCAATCATGACTAGTTCTTTTTCTTCTTCATGCTATTTCCCTGGAAAAGATTTCCTGAGGGCTAGCCCCATAGCACAGTGGTTAAACACTATGCATACGGAGCTTAATCCCGAATGGCTGACTGTGGTTTGAATCTCAGCCATGGTGGCTTGAAAAATATATTGGAATCATATTCACATGTGCTACAAATCCTGATGAGATGTAGAAATGGAGAAAAAATTATTTCAGTATGATCATGGCTCACTGGAGGGTGCTTTCTTTTTCTCTTTATCTCTGGTGAGTGAATGCACCCTCTGGCTATTAAAAAAGAAAAAAAAAAGATTTCCCTGAGCAATTTATCTAAATTGACCCACCCTCATTATGCTTTATGGTGTTATCCTTTCCTCTTTTATATTACCATAATCTATAATGATCATTTTTCCTTATTAATTTACCTGGTTAATGTCTGTATCTTTTAGCATGATGCTTTGTTGCAATTATACAGTAAACTGTATGATGGCATTGGATATATTTCTATGGATAGTGGGGAAGTGAGGTTTAACTATATTTCCCAAAGGCAAGATAGACATTTCTAATGTGCCCCTTGTGACACATCTTCCATTCTCTTATTTTTATCTTCTCCTCCACTAGAACTATTTCTTTCTCTTTTCTTTTTAGACACAAAGTGACCACGGGGTAGCATGAGAATAAAACATAAAGGTTTGGGGATGGGCATGCTGCAGCAGTAAAACACAGTGCTCTGTGAAGTTAACCTATATGAGAGGGTTTCGGGTACTCATCTGGAGACTGGGCACAAGAATGCCAATGATCTTGGGCTGACTGAGGCTGGGGTGGATTGTGGTATACATACCATTTTGGGGATACTGTCTCTCTATCTCTTTTCCTCTCTCTCTCTCTCTCTCACACACACACACACACACACACTCATGGAAGAAATAAATAAACTTAAAAAAAAAAACCTCTAAAGGTTCATAAATTGGAATAAATAAAATTGGAAGAGGTCATTTCGATTATCTTTTCTCCTGTCCTTTTTCAAGTGCTATCTGATGTACATATTGTAGTTTGAGGTCTTCCTACTTGTAGAATTGCAATTATTTACAAATACTGCAGTTTTTAAGAGTACTACTTGTCCTAGATGTAATAGGGCAATTAAGTAGGTTTTTGTTTCTTTTTGTTTTTCTCATAGGGAATATGTGTTATGCAGAGAGAGACAGAGAGAGGGAAAATGAGAAATTACCACCCAGAGAGATGGCTGTGCCACAGTCCCTTCTCCTCCAGTCTCCTTCCATAATCGATTTTGAACATACATGCATACATACCCAAACCAGGATACAAACCACAGCTGTCTCTGTGGGATCCAGCACCTTAACCACCAGGCCACCTACTGGTCCCAAGCACCACAATTTTTTATAGTGGTAAATGGGGTATATAGTACTGTGACAACAAATGGTTGACTGTTAAAAACACCTATGTTTGGAATATCGACATAAAAATGAACATAATTCCTTTGAGGAAATAACTGAATTTATGTGTCTTGAGTCTTTGTTTGCCTAAGGTGGATGAATTGATGAATTCCACATGTCCACCATTTCTCTCAGTATTCTACCCTATTCCTAAAAGATGTCTAGTAGGATGGGTTCCATTTATGTTTTTTGAATTTAAGACTTGATTCAGAAGAGATTTTTGTCTCCTTCAGACCTATTTCTTACTAAAATTTATAAAACATAAAAATACTTATTTGCTTATCTTTGTGGCAATTATACAGAAAATGGAGATGTAAATTGACTTATAATTGTGAAACTCATCTTAGTCTTAGTGACTCAGCACCCATGCATACACTGCGGCAAATTGTGATGCAGTCTTCCAACCCTATCACTTCTTATCATGTATCAAGAAGCTAAATAATACTGTTTGATTACTCTAGAGCTGCTGCTGCTGCTGCTTTCCAGTTCTTGTTGTCTGTGGGTGTTCAGATGCCTAATAGTATTCCTCCAGGAGTTCAGCCATTAAAGATTCTCCTTTCTTCAGGAGTTTGCAGTCTTCATAAATTAAACAGGGCCAATTTGCTGCAGATCCTTCTTTTACCTAATAGGTTCATCTACACTTCCTGTGTAAAATATTGCTCCAGCTAGTTCTTGCTTAAGCAGCTCCTCTAGAGCCCCAAGAGGTCTCTGATACAAATGCTGGCAATGGTAAATGAGAGGTTTGGATCATTTCTTTCTTTTGATATTGTGTGAAGATCATAAATGTAGAGAATATTTTTAAAAAGTATTATTTTTCCCTGAATCTGTTTGGGTAGCTTTGAAATGAGACTGCCTTGTAAGAAGAATCACTTTCAAGTGCTCTCTTTTCTTTCTTTCTTTCTTTTTTTGTTTTGTTTTGTTTTGTTTTTGCCCCAGGGACATGCACTTGCTGGAGAGACAGGGAGAGAGGCAGAGTGAGAGAAAGTGAGAAATCATCTCCCATGGGAGATGGCCACACTGCAGTCCCTTCTCTTCCATTCTCATCTCAGGATTTGGGACATGCATACACACATGCCTGGCATGATTTTCAAACCACAAGGTCCTGGATTCAAATCATGATCTGCCATGTGGGAATCCAGCACCTTCACCATCATGCCTTCTGCTGGCTCCTCAAATAATTTTCTAATGATATGATTTCTCTTTATCTGGCATAACTGATTAAAACAATTTCCTTATTTCTGTCTAATTTAGTTCATCATGTTACCCTGTCTCTGAGTTTTTTGAAGGAAAAGGGAAAGGGAGAACTTGTTGGGAAGGATAGGTCATATGTGTGAATGGACTGTAATATATAAACTAAGCGGCATAACGTTTTTAAAATCCATACATTAATCCATTAGAAGGAGACTTGAGGAAGAGAAAATAACTGAAATGGATTGTGACAAGATGTATGGGGAAAGAGGAGAAGCAGGGAAATGAGAAAAACTTGGACAATGTAACTCCAGAGAAATTTGTCATTGCAAAGATGTCACCTATCAAAAAATAAAACTGTCGGGACCAGCAGATCATGTAATAGTTACATTGCAGGACTCACACATAGTTGACCGAGGTTTGAGTCCTGGACCTGGCAGTTTAAAACTCACGCCAGGCATGAGTTACATATGCCCTCCCAAAATCCCAAGAGGAGAATGGAGGAGAAGGAATTGTGGCATGGCTATCCCTCCTGGGGAATGATTACTTGCTTTCTGTTTCTTTGTCTCTCCTGCGAGCGCACATGCCCTATAGCAAAACTATAAATAAATAAATATATAAAACTGTTAAAGAACTCTGACTTAATAATTAAGATAAAGTTTTGACTCTTACTTTTTATTGACAAACAATAATTCTACATATGAAATAAATAAATATTTAGAGCAATCTTTACTCTCCCTCAACAATAGTAGCAACAACAACAACAAAAAGATGAAAATATAGGTTTCGAAGTCAGGCAGATATGGATATGAGAACTTGTCCTGGTGCATTATCCATGTGACCTTGGGTATCTGTCTGCACTTCTTCTGTGAAATGGGCATGCTAATCATAGTATTAGTCACAAGGTCATTGTAAGGGTAAAGTTTATTTATTTATTTATTTATTTTTTGGAGAGGTTTTTTCTTGGGCACATGCACTTGCTAGAAAGACAGAGAGACAGAGAGACAGAAAGTGAGAAATTACCCCTCATGGGGGATGGCCACACCAAAATCCCTTCTCTTCCATTCTCCTCTCAGGATCTTGGGCACACACACACACACAAACCCAGCATGAGTCTAAGACACCGGGTCTGGGAGTTGAACCGCGGTCCACTACATGGGAGTCCAGCGACATAGCCATAATGCTAACTGCTGGTCCCAAGGGTAAAGTTTAATAATGCATGTAAAACATGTGGCACAGTACCTGGCATATAAGAAGCTCTCATTAAAAGATGGCTGTTATGCTACTATGATTATAAACAGGCTAGTTAAATAGGATTAATATACACATATATTTTTCACATAAGTAGTTCTTAACATATCCATCACTTACATACCTGTGAAATTTTGGAAAAATTAGTGAAAATTTCTGCGTCTTAGTTTCATCAAATAGCAAATGGACATAAAGATACTGCCTACCATGTACAGTTTTAGGATTAAATGACTTAAGGCTGGTAAAATTCTAATTAAAGGCCTGATACCATAGTTGATGCTGAATAAATGTTAATTGTTATTTTTGTTACTCAGTTGACCTCTGAAATTACTAGCCTATGATTTCAAAATAAAGATCTTTATTTATTCCATCATCAAACATTTATTAAACACCTACTTTGTACCAGATGCTGTTAGGACTTGAGAGACATCAACAAACAATGCAAATGTATATCACTAAACTTTTTGTACTTTTATTCTTTGTGGAGGAAAGATGCTAAACACAATAAATAAATATTTTGTGTTTGAAAAAGTATTGTTACATAGAAAAATACATCATGACTTTTCCAATGACCTGATAGCTCATTTGCAGTTATAAGTCCTGTGGAGGGGGGGAAAGGAGTAGGATAATTAATTGGCAGTGCTGGTGTAGAAAAATGTAAAGAGTTAAAATATTAATTAGGGAAGCAGGGTAGGGGCCTATCTGAATAAGTGTCATTTGAGCAAGGATTTAAAGGAGGTGAGGAAGGAAACCATGTGACTATCTGAGGAAAGAGTGCTCCTGACAAAGAAAACATTAAGGAAAACCCTGAAACAACTACATACTTGTTGTATTTAATGAACAGTGATGTTTTCTGTGTTATTGAAGTGAGATGAAGAAGGAACAGTGATTTAGTGGAAACTGTCAAAGAGGTCCAGGATTCAATGCATATAGATAGAGCCTTATACATTATTGCATGAAATTTTTATTTTACTTTGAGTGCCATCAGATCAAACTCAATGAGGGATTTAAGAAAAGAACACATGTGAGATCATTTGTGTTTTTTTAAATAGTTTTATTTTTCATTTTTTGATTTCACACTTTTTAATTTTACATTTAATTGCCACATATCTTTACAGTGTACAAAATGTTTTCTTTTCCAGCATAAATATAATGACTCTCAGTCCAGTCAAAAATATTACCAAATACACTAGCATTAATAGGTAACTTTTTTAAAAAAAGAATTATTTTATTTTATTTATTTATTCATGTTTTTTAATTTGACCAGAGGGAGACAGAGAGAGAGAGAGAGAGAGAGAGAGAGAGAGAGAGAGAGAGAGAAAGTGAGAAAGCAAGCCACCAGATCCAGGACTTGAACCGTGATCAGCCATGTGGGAGTGTCCAGCACCTTAACCACCACACTGCCTGCTAGTTCCCCAATAGGTAACTTTTTATTCATGTGTCTGTTAAAAGTTTCTTTTCCCCTAACTCCTCCCTCCTACACCATGTTATCCACTCACTCTTATACTGTCTAGTAGGTACAGTTATCATCCATGCTATTGTACATTGTCATCTTTTCAGTTCCTGTCATAGAGTATAGACATTTAGTACCATATAATCTCAATCAGAATGGCTAATACTAAAAAGGAAAGAAAGAAAAAATAAAGAGAGAAAGAGAAAAAGAAAGAAAAGAAAGAAAGGAAGAGAAAGAGAAAGAAAGAAAGAAAGAAAGAAAGAAAGAAAGAAAGAAAGAAAGAAAGACAAGTGCTGATGAGGCTATACTGCTGATGGGAATGTAAGTTAGTACCGCCATTGTGGAGAATGGTATGGAGGTTCCTCAAAAAACTACAAATAGAACTAATATATGACCCAGTAATCCCATTCCTTAGTATTTACCAAAAGAATAGGAAAACATCCAGAAAAACATTTGAACATTCATGTTTATTGCAGTATTGTTCACCATTGCTAAGACATGGAATCAGTCCAAATCCCCAAAAACAGAGGACTGGGTTTTTAAAATGTGGCATATATACACTACAGAATACTACTCAAGCATAAAAAACAATGAGACACTGACATTTCATACAAAGTGGATGAATATGGAAGATTTAATGTTAGGCAAAGCAAGGCAGCCTATGAAAGATTATTTGTATTTTAAAGTTTATATCTTTCATGAGGGAGAGATACAGAGAGAGAAGGAGGAGAGAGAGAGAGAGAGAGAGAGAGAGAACCACCAACTGTATCTGAATGCCAGAACATAAGCATGCATATACCTGGAATACTCAGGAAGGTTTTCAGACAAATCCGGAACCTTTCCTTATAGACCACCTCATGGATTGTTGCATTTTAACCATTGTACCATTGTCCAGCTCAAAATCTGTCTTTAGTTTTTTTAATTTCTTTATTTCATTTTTATACATTCAATTACATTTTTTAGCTTACAATGTGAATGTTACACTATGTGAACATTTCTCCCTAGTCCAGTTGGTTAAACTATAAAATATCTTCAAGAGATAAACCACATTACTTTTTCCCATTAATGCTTTGCCTCCCTATTTTTCTTCTAAATGTCCTTCCTCAGGCCCTTCTCTTCCACACACACTTTATCTGGTATTTACACCCATTTATTGGTTTGTATATCCTTTAGTCAATCAGTTTCAGTCATAGAATGTGGACACTTGATATATATTAAGTGGGGACATACAATATCTCTCCTTCATATCCTGGCTTGCCTCACTCAGCAGTAAATCTTCCATATTCTTCCACTTTCTGTCAAAAGCCAGGATTTTGTTGTTTTTCATGACTGAATAGTACTCCATAAAGGACCACTATAGTTGATTTAGAGAGAGTAGACCATTGGGGAATGATAATAAGGATAGAAAGAAAAAAATCAGTAACATTTTACTCAAAAGTCATTACTGATTTTTTTTACTATCCTTTGTTTTCCCAATCTAAGCATTTTCTTTGAGATGTTGATAGGTTCAGTAATTTGTTAAAATATTTTTTCTCATTTGTTTCTTTAAATGAAAACATAAGCTTTTCTTCCTTCCTAACCTATCTGGAATTGGACAATAGTTGGGTATATTCTTATTTTGTGGCAGAAGGGTTATTTGCACAAGTTCAATAATGCTTGTTTCATTGAATCAGAAATTGGAAATACTCACCATAAGACAGAGCTTTGACTGGAATATCATACCTGAAGATTAATCAGAAAACTATGGAACTAAGGTGGATCTCATGTAAGCCAACAGAAGCTCTTAGAAAGATGACCAGGTACCAGTAATAGTTCTGCCTGGCAGAGAAGATTAGATAAGATATATGAAAGAATTTATAACATAATATAACCCTGACTTTTTCGGTCCAGCATGGTAATCAGTAGAGATTGCAAAAGAGCAACCACATGAGAGGATTATCTTGAGAAAGTCTTTGAAGGAAGAAAAAGAGACTGATCTTTGCTAGCAGATGGTATATCACAGAATGCTTGGTAGGCAGGGCTGAACTGAGAAGGTTTATGTGTGACTAGTGTGCTGGACATTTGCTTTTCAACAGTTTGAGTAGTTGATATGCAAATATTTTCTCAAAAACATTTAACACCACACTGTGTCTATTGTTATAGAGTCACAAACAAAATTATAAGAAGTATTTTGAACATTACCTTTCAAATTCAGTATTTTGAAATTTAGAAAGTTGTTTATTAACTGTCAAGAACTATGAAGTATGGGACCAGCAGTTAGCGTAATGGCTATGTCACTGGATTCCCATGTAGTCGACTGTGGTTTGAGTCCCGGACCCTGTGGCTTAAACTCACGCTGGGCACGTGTGCGTGCGTGTCTAAGATCCTGAGAGGAGAATGGGGGAGAAGGGATTGCAGTGTGGCCATCCCCCCTGGAGGTTGATTTCTTGCTTTCTGTCTCTCTGTCTCTCTGGCGAATGCAAGCACCCTATAGCAAAAACCTCTCCAAAGGGGGAAAAAAAAAGAACTATGGAGTATGAGCAAAATTTTTTGATATGTAAAGTAAATGTTTGTGAAAACATGTAAAAATAAATAAATAAATGAAAGGAAGGTTAACTAGTTAGGGAGCATTAAAATAACCAAGAAAAAAATATGGTTGTTTATACTAGAGTGGTACAGGTGAAAGTAGTGATATTTAGTTGGATTCTGCATAGTTTGAAAGTATAGCTGGCAAGATGTTCTGATTGGATATGAGGCATGAAAGAAAAAGGAGCCAAGAGGGACAAGCAGATGACATAATAGTTACGTCACTGGACTCCCACACAGTCAACTGCATTTCAAGTCCTGGACTAGGTGGCTTAAAATTCTTGCAGGGTACATGTGTGTATATGCTTAAGATCCTCAGAGGAGAATGGAGGAGAAGGAATTGTGGCATGGCCATTTCCCCTGCGAGGGTGATTCCTCACTTTCTGTCTCTCTGTCTCGTCTCTCTTTGTCTCTCTGGTGAGAGCATGCACCCTACAACAAAAAAAAAAAAAAAGGAAAGAAATTAAAAAGGAGCCAAGAATGAAGGTTTTTGACTTGAATTAAATTACCATTTAAGAGTGCTGTAGACAAACTCTAAAATCATCTCATATGCTTTGGGCCTACTGATTTTCATACATTTGTAAAATTGCTTCATGTGGGAGGGATCAGTGACTTGTTTCTAACAAATAGAATATAACAAAAATTGTAGGAAGTCTCTTCCATGATTATATTGCATAAGATAGTCATTTCCATTCTGCTAGCATAGAGTTTCCCTGCTAGGCTTTGGTGAAGAAGGTAGATATATTAGAGAGGCTCATGTGGCAAAAAACTGAGGGTGGCTCCTGTCATATAGCCAACAAAAATATACATTCAGTCAATATAAATGTGAGCTTGCAAGTGATTATCTTTCCATTAATCTTTTAGGTAAAGACTCCAAACTTTGCTAATGCCTTTGTTTCAAACTTATGAAAGACTCAGAAAAAAAGAAGACCCACCTAAGCCATCTCCTGATCCATAGAAACTGTGAATAATAAATGTGTGCTTTAGTAAGCTATTAGTATATTTAAAATTTTTATGCCATGATAACTAAAACACTGAGGAAGGGAAGAATGGTGTCAAAACATGTTGCAGAAATGAAAATCAGTTATTATATATTGAATATATCAGTTTTGAGTTGTATTTTATATGTATGGGTGGGGGTGCTGGTTATGTAAATCTTAATTTCAGAGGAGATGTCAGAGAAGGGGATATACACTTGAGACAACATATAAATAGATTTGGAAACAGATAAGATCCCCTGACAAGTCAATGACATAGCCATTACGCTAACTGCTGGTCCCAAGGGCCACAGGTTCTTGCAGTTTCACCATCCAACCACAGCTAGCCTGGTATCCTGCAAGGCCATTGCCCAGCATGAGTTTTAAGCCACTGAGTTGAGGACTTAAACCATGTTCAGCCATGTGGGAGTCAAGCAATGTAACCATTGGGCCATCTACTGGGTCCCTGAAGTGAGATTTTAAAAGCAGCACATTAAGTTTCACCCGGTGGTAAACATCATCATTAAATTTTCCTGTAAAGGTTTTCTTGTCACCAGCTTTGTAGGGATCAAGAGCCAAGTCCAGCAGCATTGTTTAGTTGTTGTTGCTGTTATTTTTGTGGACTTAACAGAAAAGGCTTGTCTCAAGGTTACAGTAATAGTACCTTCCTAATCCTTCTTGGAAGACTTTGTGAATGTTGTTTTTAATCCTTCATTAAATATTTGGCAGAATTTATCAGTAAAACTATCTGGCCCTGGTTTTTCATGTGTGTGTGTGTGTGTGTGTGTGTGTGTGTGTATGAGTATGTGTAATTTTTTTAGAGAGATATTTTTGCTATAGGGAGTGTGCACTCACTAGAGACAAAGAGAGACAGAGAGAGAAAGTGAGAAATCACCCCCCAAGAGGGATGGCTATGCTGCAATTCTTTCTTCATTCTGTTGGGATTTGGGGTATGCATGCACATGCACCTAGCATAGTTTCAAGCTGCTGAGTCTGAGACTTAAACTACAATCAGTCATGTGGGAGTCCAGTGCCTTAACCACTGTGCCACCTGCTGGCCCTGTAAAATTTTAAAGTTACTTTTTTTTTGTTACTGGTCTGTTCTATTCAGTGTTGCTATTTATTCTATAATCAGTTTTAGTAGTTTGTGTCTTTCTAGGACTTTCTTCACTTTATGGGGCTATCAGAAAAGTTGTGACATGTAAAAATATAAATGTAAAAATTTAAATGTAAAAACATGTCCATCATGACTTTTATGATGACCTAATATCTAATTTATTTTTGTGTTTGTATTTCTGTTCATCTGTAAAAATTTTATTTCCCTTATGATATTTTCTCTTTGATCCATATGGTATTCAGTAATATGTTGTTAAATTTCCACATATTTATGGATTTCCTAAATTTCTTTTTTTTTACTTGATTCCTATTGATTTCTAATTTAATTTATTCTATTTGGAAAACCAGTTTATATGATTTACTTTCTTTTAAATTTATTGGCACTTTAATTTTGGCAGAACATATATATTCTGGGAAAACTTCTTTTAGACATTTTAGAAAAATGTATTCAGTCTTGTTGGGTGAAGTGTTCTGCACATGTTAGCTCTAGTTGGTGAATATGCATGTTAAAATCGTCTTTTTTTTGATATTCTGCCTTCTTGTTCTATCCAATATTGAAAATGGGATATTGAAATCTCTGAATATTTTTATTGAGTGCCCATTTCTTCCTTCAAGTCAGTCAGGATTTTTTTTTTTAATTTTTGTCAGAGGGCATATAAACTTTCCAGAGAAAGAGAGAGAGAGAGAGAGAGAGAGAGAGAGAGAGAGAGAGATGAGAGAAAATAAGAAAGCATTCTTCACAGGGAATGGTCACACCATAATCCTTTCTTCTTCATTTCTGCCTCCCATCAGAATTTTGGGCACTCACACACATATCCTTGTCATGTTTCTCAAGTCACTGGGTCTAGAATTTGAGCCACGGGGTCAACCATGTGGGATCCAGACATTTTAACACTTTAATCATGATACTGCTGTATATCCCCAAGTCAGTCAGTTTTTGTTTCATGTTTTTATTTCATATTTTTGTACTCTATTGTTAGGTGCTGGAGTGGGTTGAATGGTGGGCGCTTCTTAAAAATACATCCACTCAGAACTTATGAATATGACCATATTTGATAAAATTGTATCTTTGCTGATGTGATTATGGTTCTTGATATGAGATCAACCTGTAATTATCAATATGGCAAATGTCTTTATAAGATAAAGTCAGAAGATTTGAGACACATGAGAAGGAGTCAGTATTACCATGAAAGCAGACATTGGAGAGATGCAGTCAAGGAAGCCAAAGAAATACAGCAGCCAGTAGAAACTGTAAGAAGTAAGAGATTCTTTCCAGAGCTTGCAGAAGATGTGAAGCCCTGTCAACACCTTGTTTTTGGGCTTCTGGCCTCCAGAATGGTGAAATAATAAATTTCTGTTAGTTTGAGTAGCCAAGTTTGTGGTAATATGTTAAAGCAGCCACAAGAAATAATTTTAGGTTTATATTTATATGTTTATGCTTGTTATATAATCCTGATAAATTGCCCCTTTTGTCATTGTAAAGTGCCTCCCTTTGTTGCTAATATCATTTTTTTGAATGTCTATTGTGTTTGTATTGTATTTGCATGATGTGTCTTTCCATCTTTTTCCTTTCACTCTATTTGCAACTCATACCTATTTAAAGTGTCTACTTTAAATAAGATATACTTCTTTTTATTCAGGCTGATAATTTCTCTTTTGTTTGATCCATTTATGTTTAATGTCATTATTCATATAGGTAGATTTAAGTCTATCATTTTACTTTTTGCTTCGTATCTCATGACTTGTTCTCCATTTTCCATTTACTGATTTTTAAAATTTATTTATTTATTTATTTATTTATTTATTTATTTATTTATTTTTCCCCTTGATTCCCTCCCTATCCCCCATTTCCCACCCTCCTTCAAAACTGTCTCTGGTGTTGACTGTTGCTGTCCATGCCTGCCAATCTTTCAGTTTCTGCCATAGAGTGCAGACATTCAGTATATGTTAAGTGGGGACATACAATGTCTCTCTTTTATAGTCTGGCTTGCTTTGCTTAGCAGTACATCTTTCATATATGTCCACTGATTTCTTTTGTACTAAGTGCATCTTAGTGTGATATTTTAATTACTTAATAATTTTTTCACTGTACATTTTTAAGTTATTTTCTTAGTAATTGTGTTAGGGCTTTACTATACTCAAGTTATCACAATCTACTTCCTATTTATACTAATTTATTTTCAGTGTGATATACAGATGTTATTATTATTTAGCTCTAGTCCCTCTAGCCCTCCTTTTTTTGTATTGTTATTGTTATAATCTATGTTAAAACATAAGAATATGTTCTTATAATTATTACCTTATATCATCTTATATATATTAAAGAAGCCAAGGAATGAGAGTAAGTAGGCTTACAGAGTTTGTTATATTTATTATTTCTGCTTCTCTTCATTTGCTGCAGTGAATTTGAGTAACCACTGGTACCATTTCCTGTCTCTTATACAAATTTGCTCCAACCATCCATCTTAGTGCTATTATTGCCAAATGTATTATCTTTCTATGTGTTGTAGGCCCAACACAATCATATACCTATTATTTTATAAATTGCCTTTTACATTATTGAAGGGAAAACAGCAAAAGAGATATGCATTTACACTGTTTTCTATAATTATATAATTATCTTTATTGGTACTATTCATTTTTCAATGTGGTTTTTGCATTTCCATTTCCGTTTACTTGCTTTCATCCTGAAGAACATTTTTACTATTTCTTGTACAACAGATTTAGCAAAACACTCTAGCAGTTTTTATTCCTCTGGAAATGTATTTTGCCTTCATTTTTTTTTTTAAAGCATGATGGATGTAAGATTACTGGTTCACAGTTTGGTTTGATTTTTTTCTATCAGCACATTGGATGTGCCATCTCACTGGCTTCTGACCTCTACTATTTTTTCTTAGAAGTCAGCTGTTAATCTCATTGAGGTTCACTTGTAATTTATTTTTCTTTTGTTGTTTTTAATATATTCTCCTTATCTTTGACTCCTACCATTTTTACTATGGTATATCTGGACATGTATTTCTTTGCATTTATCATACTTCAAGTTTATTAGCTTCTTGGATGTGCAGATGAATATTTTTCACCAAATCTGGAAAATATTCCATCAATATTTCATCATTTCTGTCATTTTTAAGTTCTATTTCTGTTTACTGATTTTTCTCCTTTTTTTTGAAACAAAAATTCCCTGCTTCTTCACATGCCTATCAAGTTTAATTATATCCTGAACATTATGAATGTAACTGTTTGTGTGTCTTGCTATATATGTCTCTCTATAAAAATGATGAGCTTTGTTATGAAGATACTTATGAATATGTTTATCCTCTTAATATTTTTTTTTTTTTTTTTTTTGGAGAGGTTTTTCGCTATAGGGCGTATGCGCTCGCCAGACAGACAGACAGAGACATAGAGACAGAAAGCGAGAAATCACCCCCCAGGGGGGATGGTCACGCCGCAATCCCTTCTCCTCCATTCTCCTCTCGGGATCTTGGGCACGCACGCACACGCGCCTGGCGTGAGTTGTAAGCCACCGGGTCCGAGACGCGAACCGTGGTCGACTACGTGGGAGTCCAGCGACATAGCCATTACGCTAACTGCTGGTTCCCAATCCTCTTAATATTTTTAGAAAGCTTTCTTTGCACAAATCTGGAGAAGTCTTTGCTAGTACCAACTTAATTCTCCCCCTATGTTATGACATTCCTGGTGTTCATTCTAAACTTGTCTTGTTGCTGAGAAATAAAATATCTCTCAATATTCTGTGAGCTCTGGTAGTTGTTCAGCTTGTTGCCTCCCTTTAGTACTTGTCCATTACCTGGTATTTGTTCTTAGCCTGGTTTTGTAAAGCCTCATCCTACGAACATGCAACTTAGCATTTACCTAAAGATGCAATAGAACCTCAATGAAGATTTATAGAGCTTTATGCCTAGAATTTACTTCCTAACTAGTGCTCTTCTTTCAAATTTTTTAACATCTTCCTGAATTTTGATTTTCTTCTCTTCTCAGGGAAGACTTTATGGATCTAGATTTTGGTGCAGATTTAATTAATGTCAGTTGTGACCAGCATTTGGCATAATGGCTATGTCACTGGACTCCCATGTAGTCAACAACAGTGCAAGTCCCAGACCAGGTGGCTTAAACTCACACCGGACGTGTGTGCGTGTGTGCCCAGGATCCCAATAGGAGAATGGAGGAAAAGGGATTGCGATGTGGCCATCCCCCCTGGGGGGGTGATTTCTTGCTTTCTTTCTCTCTGTCTCTCTCTTTCTGGCGAGCGCACATGCTTGATAGCAAAATCCTCTCCAAAAAACAAAATTAATATCAGTTCATTAGTCAATTGCTGGTGTCAAATATTTTGAAGGTAGGATCAGGATCTAATTTTATTCAGAATTTGTTACACTGTTGAGACTACAATGATCTCTCTGTACCTTAGAGTTCACCTTTCAAAGTTCCAAATCATATAGGCATTATACTGTATAACTTAAGTAACAGCATTATAGATCATTTAAGAAATTACATTTGCTCTCTAGCTTTACTTCTGCATTTCGAATCCTAGGTTTATGTATCATCATTCTGCTCCTATGCCCTCCGACTTTGTTGACCATTTATACTTGGTCAACCTCAAGATCCCATATTTGGTTTAATATCCCAAACTGATATGACTATGTCATTTTTAAGGAAACTTCAAAATGTTTAAGGACAAACATAATTGAGAGATAAAAATTAAAAACTTTGTTTCTCAATATAAGCTCCATCAAGCTCAAGACACATTTACAAGTAAAGATACCACACATTAAGCTATTTCTGAAGAACCTAGACTTTTAGGAATTTAACTATGTCAGTCCAGTCTTTATTAACTGAAGAAAAGTGGGTGCCCTTTAGAGATTTTTTAGAATTGGGACCAGTGGAATAGCAATTTTGTTGCTGGATTTCCACATTGGCCAGCCACAGTTCAAATCCCAGACCTGGTGGCTTGAAAATCACATTGGGCATGTGTGCATATATGCCCAAGATCCAAGGAGGAAGATGGAGAAGAAGGTATTGCCACCTGGCCATCACCCCTGGGGAGTGACTTCTCACTTTTCCTCTCACTGCCTCTGTCTCTCTCCCTCTCCACTGAGCACATGCACCCTAAGGCAAAAACCTCTAAAACAAACAAACAAAAAATATTATTAGAATTAAGAAACCAGAAGTCAGAGGAACCAAATAAAACTTCAAGGCATATATCTAATGCTTTCCCATCAAAACACTCACAAAGCAGGCCAGCAGGTGGTATGGATATTAAAGCAGCTGAAATCCACATGGTTGACTTCTCAGTTTGAGTCTCAGGCCTGGTGGCTTGTAAATCATGCCCAAAATTCTGAGAAGAGACTGGAGAAGGAGGGATTGTGGCATGAACATCCCCTGGGGGTGATTTTTCATTTCTCACTTTCTCTCTCTCTCACTCTCTCCGTCTCTCTCTGGCGAGCTCACGTGCCCTGTAGCAAAACACACAAACAAACAAAAATACTCATAAAATTGCTCTTATTTGATGAGAGGAATGACAGAAACATTGATATTATAAAGTAGAACTCTGGTGAAGCTTTCCAAGGCATTTTTCTTCTTAAACTTCAGCTAACTTTTTAAAAATACTCATATAATAAACGGATGTTAGAAAGTCAATACACAAATGCTTTGAGCATCCAAAAAACTGTTGCCTTGAGTTTTGCTCTTTAAAGTCTACTTTTGCTTGGAGTGGACATGGACCACTTTTTCTTTTGGTAGCCATTGCTTTGATTGAGCTTTGTCCTTGCGACTGTGCTGGTAAAGATACGTGTCATTGCCTGTTAAAATTCTTTGAGGAGGGGCTGGCAGGTGGCATAGTGTTTAAGGATGCTGGACACCCACATGGCCAACCATGGTTTGAGTTCCAGACCAGTGGCTTGCTTTCTTGCTTTCCCTCTTTCTCTCTCACTCAGTCCCTCTCTAGTCAAGTTTAAATAAATAAATAAATAAATAAAATATTTAAATAAAATAATTCTTTAAAAAATTCTTTGAGGAAATGGTTTAGAATCTTGATCTTGTTAAAAATTTCCGTTGAAAGCTCTACTTCTAAGTAGAGCAGCTGATATGGGTATGATACTCTTTTGTATATCATAAAATAGAAAATCTGGTCAACTTTAATTTTCTGTCAGAATTGCAAAATCTGAACCAATTGTTGGCTATTGTTTCTACTATTAATTGTTAGTCCTCTTCAATAAGGGCATGAACTGGAATAATTTTTTTCTTGCAAATTATTGTGGATGTTCTTCTGCTGTGGGTGTTACCTTGGTAAAATTGTCTTGTACCTTCATAAAAATGAGTTACCCATTTGTAAAATGCTGACATCTTTGGGGGCATTGTCTCCATAAACTTTTCATAAAACAACAAGGATTTCACCATTCTATCCAAGTCTCACCATGAATTTGATGTTTATTCTTGCTTCTGTAGCAACAAGATTCATGTTGCTCTGATAGGGGCTCTTTCTAAAGTGATTTATTATCCTTCTTAGTATCTCAAAATGATGTCCTGTTCAGACATGTTCTAACAAGGTTATTTTAAAGGTTATTTTGGTTCTAATAATGAAGTTACATGCATAGTTTTTTTCATACTATGCATTTTCTATGAACCTTTCGACAATCTCTTCGATCTTAATAAGTGTCCTATTCACCTTTAAAGTCTCTCTTCTCCTCTCCTGTCACCTGCCTTTGGTTTACTGCCACCATTTGCTTTGAGAAAGTTCCACAGAAAAAGTATCAACATGATGAAGACTTGCTCTGTGACTAGTGTTTGTAGGACTCCACTATTCCAGCGTGTAAGTGGTGATTAAAAGTTTGCCTATGGGGACCGGCAGATGCATAATGGTTATGTCCCTGGACTTGCACATAGATGACCATGGTTTAAGTTCTAGGCCCAGTAACTTAAAACTCATGCCAGGCACATGCGCGTACATGTCCAAGATCCTGAGAGGAGAATGGAGAAGGGGCTGAGCCATGACCATCCCCTGTGGGGGTGATCTGTCTCTCTTTCTCTGTGTCTCTCCAGCGAGCACACGTGCCCTATAGTAAAAGTCTCTCTAAACATGAGTTTGCATATGTGTTATCTAGTTTGTCCCTTATCCAGTCTATGACAAGTTTGCCTTTGCTTTGCTCAAGGAAGAAAACTGGCATGTGTCTCTTCTCTCCTAAGAAGGGCTCATACATTTATGGATTTCAGATAATTTGGGTTTCTTTGCATCCTCAGTTCTTCTGTGTGCTAAAATATGATTATTGTAGCTTATACAATGTGTTCTCATTTGTAGGGTGGGAAAGATATTCTCTTGTTACTTTCTAAGTGATAACCAAATATAGAAGTATCCCATATAGTATTTTGTATTTAGTGTTTTAATTCATATATTTTTTCTCTCCACTGAACTCCCATTTAACTCCAAAAACAAACGTACTCCTGTGACTCTATACTTCTATCTGAAAAGATAATTTTCAGTGTGCTATATTTCATATGTAGGTCAACTCAATTGAAAGGTGTCATTTTAGAGAAAGCATATGAGATCTTTAGCAACTCATTGAATTAAAAATAACTCTCACTCAAAGTAAAATATTGTCATTCAAATTGGAGTAATAAGCAAAAAGTTATTAGTGCCAAGAATAAATACCCAAAGTCTGGTATTTATCATTGTTTCCCTTTAATTTCTGAACTGACAAATGATAATTGCTCAGGCAATTAAAATAATTAGGAAAATGTGAAGGCACAAAAGGAGAAGCATTTTAAAATTACAGTTTAAATGCATAAGGAAAGATTCATGTATGGTGGCTGCACCTTATCCTAGAGCAGACTGATTTCCAGGTGTTTTTTGTGGGCTGATGATTGATAGATCACATGCCATCTGAGTTCTATCTGGAATTAACACCCACTGGAAGCATACTTACCTCGGAACGTGAATCTAGTTTTAGAGAAGGCTTCAGAGGATTTTGGGACTTATATTCTTTATATGCCTTGGTGATAAAAGATGGTTGTCAGAGCCCACATTTGTTCAATATCTTACAAATCTGTAATGTGTTTTTTTGGAACTGTGTTTAAACAACAATAAGAAAAGTATGAGTAAAATTCTTGGATGTTCTTACCATATTAGAATGCTTATTTACTTTGTAAGT
Source organism: Tupaia tana (assembly GCA_026018925.1). NCBI lineage: Eukaryota > Metazoa > Chordata > Mammalia > Scandentia > Tupaiidae > Tupaia > Tupaia tana. Next base: position 31,386,189 of record JAKSZU010000009.1, on the reverse strand, counting down.
GGCAGGGGGCAATCTGAGGGAGGCTCTCAAAAGAATTAGATGATTGACAGTGACTTTGTAACAGAAATGACAGTTTCTGTGAGGAATAGAATATTCATAGCTAAGGTAGACCAACCTTAATTTAGAGAGTATACCTTAAAATCAATCAAAAGGACATTAACTGTGAGAACTACCTTGGTGTTGTGTGCACAACTAGTACTTAAGCTACTCCATATTCTGATGGGATAGTGGACAGCTGGGATTGGTGTCAGAGATTGATGATACCAATTTCTAAAGAGAGGCTATCTCAGAAGTAAATAGATGGTATTTTATTACAATTTTGTAAAAAATGTTCTATTAGGCATGACTTATTCAGTTCAGGTATATTTTCTGTTAAGTTATTCATTCATAATATTGCAGTTGTCTACTGATAGTTGTATACACCAATACCAAATTATTTATCTGAGGTAACACTCCCTTGATTTAACTAATTTAAAGATATATTCCGTCTAAATTAAAATTGGCCTTTATTACATAGGAATTTTATCTTCCTTACAGAAACTAATTTATCAAATTAAACTCCTGTCATGCAGGACCTGAAATACTTTTGTGTACAATTCTTATTCATCTGTTCTCCATGCACAGGTGAAGTTAAATGGATTCAGCTTTCACAGCAAAATTTAAAAGATGATGAAGCTCAAAAGGAGAATATTCACTCAATCTGGGCAACAGAGAGCTTCATTTAAAATGATGCTAGCTGATACCAGGGTCACCAACAATCATTTAGGAGAGATGCTTGAATGTGATAAGCTAGGCTTCTTATTTCAAAATAAATTAACATGCCATTCTACTTTCCATTACTTAAACATGATGAATGATACCAAATAAATGACTTTGATTTAAAAAATAACTCTCTCAAATGATGTTTGGAAAAGTATTTAGAATAACAACACCAGTCGGTCAACAATATTTATTGATGCTTACTTTATGTTGATTATGTTATTAAGGACAAATGGTTGAATATCTCTTCTGTGCAGATGGCAATGTAAGTTGTGGAAAACTCTTGACTAAATATTATAGAATGACTGGAATGTCTGCGAATAAACAGAAGACATAGTCCCTACCTATCGAGTGAGTGGAAATGAATAGTGCATAAAAAATGGAAGTGCATAGACAAAAACCAAAAGAGTGATATGAGTAGGGTATACACACTTGATAACATAAGGAGCTAACATGGTTGGCATTAAAGTTAAAACTCTTACAGTCTTAGCAGGTATACAACATAAATAAAACTGTTTTAAAAAGTTCCACCAGAATGTTCTTTCTATTCAACAAAGCAATTCACTTGCCTTAACCTGCTCAAAGTGGGAATACCTTTTCAGATACATTAATGAAATTTTAAGCATACATTTTCAGAAGATTTGTATACGTTCTTTACATTTGAGATTTTAAAAAATTATTCTATGAAGTGTATTGCTTCCTGAGTCAAAAACTAAACTGAATTGTTTGGTGATTATCTCAAGGAAAGACAAAAGTTTAAAATAGGTTGGTGTCATTTAACTTCTCTTTACTCTTGACCGAAGGACTGGAGCAAAAACTGTACTGTGAATACATAAATGTTAAAAACTATAGCATGGAAATACACTCTCAGTAATTCTTCCCACCTGTGCCTCCAAGTCTTCTTTCAGATAAAAGTCTTTGAATATTTTAAAGTCTTGGCTGCAATTTGCATCGTTTTAAGATCAGGGCTATGGAAAAAATGAGTTATAATATGGTGGAAAAGATGTATAATTTGTGATATTGGGAGCTCAAGGACTCTTCAAGTGTCTTTGGCAGCGAAAGTCCCTATAATTAGTTACATATTTGTTCCAAATGTGGATGGAGATAAAACTTATCAACTTTGCTATGAAATACAGCTAATTTATCTCATATATTTTTTCTAATTATCTTTGTTAGAGCTGAAGATGTAAATAGGGGATAACATGTAGAAAGTCCAAAAATTAGTTCCCCATGTACAAATCAGTTTCAAAAGCAGCATGTTAATTTAATTCACCTTTTGAACCTAATCAGAGGACTTTTCAATGAAAGTAACTAAGTTTAGCTCCCTGGGGATAACGCTGAAGGTGTTTTGTAAATCTAAATCTACTTGGAGTTTTCGATTATTCTTTTTATTAATTTAAAGCCGCTAAGAGCTTATGTTTTAAAAAGTATAACCTGCAAAATAAATGAGATAATAAAATTTTTTTCAGGAGTAAACAGTAGATACCTAATGTATTTTCTAATTGTTCTTCCCTGCTGTGATTTCTATGCCACACAGAAACTGTGATAGGAATAGTAATCCATTTTTAATGCTTTTCAAAGAGTTCTAGTAAGGAGGTCTTCAATTTTTAGTGAAACTTTAAATAAACCATGATGGCATTCTGGAATATATCTAGGTTGGGATTTCTTTCCAAGCTATTTTTTGAACAGAAACCCTTTCAAGCAAAGAGCTCTTCCAGTATCTGTTATGAAGTCTTTGGCCAGGTGCCTCAATGAATAATCCATTCACAGCCTGTCCTTCCAAAATGAACCATTTAGAGTGGCTAAAATGATTGTGCTATGACTGTCCAACATGAAGATTTAAATAGTGTCAACAGTGTATCTGTTCTTTCAAGCTACATTAGGCAGTGTGACAGAATCTAGGCTACAGGACTGCTATAAGGAGGCTGCTTTTTGGTCTCGGGTATACCTGTTAGACACAGGATTTTTAAAAGAAAGGAAGAGAGAGAGAGAAAGAACACTAGGCCTCAGCTCGAGCTATACTCAAGCATTATGTATACTCAGTCTTAATTCTGAGAGGCAAGATGGCACCAGTGAGGTTGACTGAGTATACATTTAGAGTAACCTGTACTCCTGGACTCCTGGGTTAATGTATATAGAACTAAGAGGATGTACAAATGTGTATATATATGTATACATGTATATAATTTAATAATTCATTCACTTGCCACTTATGCCTAGATATATGTGTGTGCATTTCATGTATTGGATTATCAGAAAAGTCATGACACATTTTTGCATAGAAAAAAATCATGATTTTTCTGATTAACCAATATATATGTATATGTGTGTGTATATGTAACATTTTGAAAGGACAATACAGATTTTTTTGATACAGTAGCATTAAGAGATCATAACAATCAGTTGAAGGATGGTTATATTGTCAATATATATACATAGATTACTATGTATATCTGATATGAAATTATGTTTGAATAATTTATTTATTTATCTTCTGCTAAATAAAAGAAACTTCGTAATATATAAATTCAGGATTTTTAAATTATTTTATTAATAATCACTATGAGAAATAAGGATAACATTGTAAACTACCCTCTTTTAAGAATTCATCTGTTATGGTTTGGAGAATTCTTCTGTAAGTTCTTCTCTTAACTCTGTGATTTTTTTTATATTTTTTGCAGAAGAATCTTCATATATTTCATAATGTTTTTGTTCTTCACTCCTTTATCCATAATGCTAATATACTCTGTTGTTTCTACCTTTATGATCTATTACGGTGCCTTCAACTCTTCCTCTTAATGATAAGATAAAATGTAATTGTTTTATTTTTTTATTTCCTTAAGTTTAATCATGTGTGTATATATTTCTATATATCACCCTTACATTTAACTTTGAACCCATATGTTATGCAGATTTCTACTTATATGGTTTTTATGGATAAATTTATAAATTCAAGCTCTCTAAACAGAGGCAAACACATCATTACCATCCCCTCTGATTCTGTTCTAAACCTGTGTTATTATTCTCATATTTTCTCTTTTATGATTTCACCTTCTTCCCAGTCACCACACATAAAAATGTAGCTGTCCTGAGGCCAGGCCATGGCATGGCAGTTAAGGCAGTTGTATCCCACGTGGCCAACCATATGCGATTTAAGTCCTGGACGTGGTTGCTTAAAAAATACACAGGGCACACTGCATGTCAGTGCAAGATGAAAATCCTGAAAAGAGAAATGGAGAAGGGATTGCAGTGTGACCATTCCCCATAGGGGTACTTTCTCATTTTCTCTCTCTCTCTCTGGCAAGTGCATGCTCCCCCTGGAAATATTTTTTAAACAAATGTAGCTATCCTTAATTTTGTTCTCTCATCTTTCCTCTCTTCCTCAAACTTCTAATCATTCACAAAATCTATTCTTCCGTTTACAATATTTCATCCATTTTCTGTTATCTTCTAATTGTATCATACATCTTCAGTTTTCATTTCCCACTCTCATGTATATAACTAAGTGTAATGTAAGCTTATCTACATGTCTTCTTTTCTTGATAGATTTTAAGTTCTAAGATGGTAAGATGGTAGGGAATACACACACACACACACACACACACACACACACACAGTTAGGCATAACTCAATGCTTGCATGGAGTAGGTACTAGGTAAGTAGTTGCTTAAATGAATTGAACTCAAGAAATGTCAATAATAAAGAGTTGATCATTACTTTGAGCAAATTGGTCTTTGGTTCCTATGGAGGAAAATTTATCAGAAAGTATTTGAGGAATATGTTCCCCCCCCCCATGGTAGGATGTAATAGTTTAATGTCTTGTTTCTTAAAGTGGAACACTCCTATACTGTGGGTGTGAATGTAAATTGGTCCAGCCACTGTGGAGAATGATATGGAGGTTCATCAAAGACCTTCAGATAGAACTATCATATTGTCCAGTAATTCCACTCCTGGATATCTACCCAAAGGACAGGAGAGCACTCAGTCAGAAAAGCACTTGCACATCTATATTCATTGCAGCCTTATTCATGATTGCTAAGACATGGAACCAACCCAAATGTCCACAAACAGATGAATGGATTGAAAAATTGTGGCACATATACTCCATGGAATACTATTCAGCCGTAAAAAAGAGCAAGTCCCTGGAATCTGATAGAAAGTGGAAAAATATGGAGGATTTGTTGCTGATTGAAGCAAGTCAAGCTATGAAAGAGAGACATTGCATGTCTCCACTTAACATATACTGTCTGTCTGCACTCTATGTAGAGACTGAAAAACTGGAGAACATAAAAGTATTAAAAATTGTAATGGACACTAGAGACAAATTGGAAAGAGAGTGTGAGAGGGGAAGAGCATTGGAAGTTTGGGGGGAAAATGAAAAGGTAAAACACTTGTGGGACACAGATAAGGTCCATTATCTGTTGACAAGGATGTGTATGGTGGTCTCAACTGAGCTGGACTGAGGTGTATATCATGCTGGGTAAATCTTCACAATCTAAATGATGTATAGCAATTTAATATATGAATAATATATATATATATATATATATATATATATATATATATATAATAATTTTTAAAAAAGGTTAACTCAAGTTTCTTTTTTTTTCTTTTATTTGATTTATTTGAATGAACTTTTATCAAAGAACAGTTCTTGTTTTGCTCAATTGCAAAAATCAGTAGAATTTTTTTCCTAGATGATTATCATCATAAGAAACCACCAAGTAATTGAAGCTTTACCAATGTATGAGGCACTGGGTTAAGACTATTCTGAAATTTTTACAACTATTTGAAAAATTCTATTGGCCAAGTATATCCATGTAGATAGCACTCATTCAAAGGACAGCATTGCAGTTCACAGTATAAAATTAATCTAAAAGTCCTTGAGTACCTTCCAAATGAGTAGAAAAAATGAATCAAAGAAGTAGACATATGTTGATAAGAACATGAAAAAGAGGAAAGAATAGTATAAACAAATAGACATATACTCAGAAAAATGGATATGTTGCTGGACTCCCATGTAATTGACCATGGTTCGAGTCCTGGACCCGTAAGTGCCCAGGATCCCGAGAGGAGAATGGAGGAGAAGGGATTGTGGTGTGGCCATTCCCCTTGGGGAGTGATTTCTTGCTCTCTGTTTCTCTCTGTCTTTCTGGAGAGCGCAAGCACCCTGTAACAAAAACCTCTCTAAAAAAAGAAAAAAAAATAGATTGGATTTTGTGAGATCTCACTCACTTTCATGAGATGTCAATTCCAGAGGGCTCATCATTGTTAATACAATAAAACTGATCATTTTGTTTATTTCTTTCCATTTTCCTTGGCATTTTCTTTTTTCAGAGGGGAAGGCATCCCGGGATGAACTTAAAGAGAGATTTCCAAAAGGCGACAGATCCATCATTGATACTGTGACAATTACCTATCCAAGATGAAACAGAGGAACACTTCAGACAAATGTACTTAATACTCTTCACATTTTCAGACAGCATGAATAGCACAACCAATATGACTTTAAATACATCTTGCCACAGATGATTTGCACATTAACCTTGGCAATCTCAATCTGTTCGCAGTATCATATTCCACTAAATTAGTGTTCCAGATAATAGTTAAAGTTGTATTTTATAAGGATTAATGCATTACTAGCTTCTTAAAAACAGGAGTATAAGGAAAGGGAGGGAGAGAAGACTAGTGATGGGGGAAGAGAACGAATTAAACAAGGGATAGAATAAAAAAGAGTGATCAGGCAATGGGACAGTGGTAAAACTGCAATGCTCTGAGGATGCACATGCATGCCCATGATCCAGTACTGATAGAGGCTGAGATTGATCATGGCATCAAGACCCTGTTTGGGGTTCTGTCTTTCTATCTGTTTCTCTGTCTCTCTCAATCATACGAAATTAATAAATGAACTTTAAAAAAAGAAAAGGAAAGAAGAAAATAAATGATACCAAGTAGTAGACATATGCTAACAAGAACATGAAAAAGAGGAAAGAATCGTATAAACAAAATAGACATATACTCAGAAAAATACCCTAAATCTACAAGAGGCACTGACTAGAATAGTAAGTTTGCAGTACCTGAAAGGGCTCAAATCTCTTGCAAATGCAATATAGTTCCTATAGAGCCTACTCATATAGTCCATTGGATGAGCACCAGACAAGTCACTTTTTCCTCTGAGTAGAGTTCATTCAATTGGAGCATATGCCTGAACCAGGGAGAACCATTCATTTTCCATGCTATGAATTTGGAATTGGGCAAAGTACTTCTAGTTATTCTCTATTGATCTCTTGAACTGAGATCTATATTCAGGAATTGAGATTACTGTTCTAGCTTGATCATTTTGTATGATGTTTATGGAAAAGTTGAGAATACTAATCTCCAGAAAAACAGAAGTTTGAAGCAAACTCACAGAAAGAAGCAGAAACAAAAGCTCATCTAGCTTCAGAGATAGGATCCTGTTAGTCTGATAGTACCTGTTCCATTTGATTATGTGGGCCAGTTTTATTTCTTGACTTTGGTTTCTATATCTTTGGAATAAGGACACATCCCGCATTTTTATGTTTAAGATAGCTTAAATGGAAATGGTCACATAATCTGTATTGTTTACAAGTTTCCCTGGTGATTCTTATTCTGCTTGTTTACAGACTATAGTCTGGGAAACCTTACGTCAAAAGAAGGTACAGATTTGACTTAAGGAAATTGAGATCTACCAGTAAAGGGTTAGAGCAGGAGTGGCTGGAAAAAGGGACAAAGTCAAAAATTAGCAACAAGGCAATAGCTAAGGTAGGTCAGGAGAATAGAATGGATAAAAACAAGATACTAAAGTGTCTACAATTTATTATCATGTGTGAATGATGGAAGTAGGTAGGTGATCAGGCAAGCATAAACGTAATACAAGTTGGTCAGACAAATATTGACATTATGTACTCCTGGTCTCTCCCTGTCTAGATTTACAATCTAAAACAAACATTTAGAAACAGTGAATACCATGGATGTGTGTGTTGAGAGGAATGAAGAGCTGTAGATCAAAGGATACAAAATAGCAGATATTAGATTGAACAGATCTTAGAGACCTAATGTATAACATAAGAAATAGGTTAAAATCATATCAGTGATTTTGGTTAAACAAGTATATATTTTTAAAAAATGAATAAAAACAAACATATTGCTAAAATGTTACTCATTTTATGAAATGGATTCACATAGATTAATACAGAAGTCCAAAATTATTCTTGATTTCTCTCTCTCTCTTCAGTTACCACATGTAAATTGCCCCTGCCCAAGGGTGAAAAGATAGGTCACCCTAAGGAAAAGGCCTGTGGATTGGGAAAGGACAGACAAATAAAAGTGGGGGTCAGGCAGACCCACATCTCTGCTGGAGAACACAGTGACCTGGAGCCATTCTGTGTTAATTATTTTATAGGAGAGGCAAAGCCCCGTGCTTCAGCTGAGGAGCACCTCGTGGTTCTAAACAAGCCTCTCCTGGCCTTCTTTGGCTAATGCTCAGGTTTCTTCTATCTATATGGCCCAGTAGTAGATTATGTCTTTGTTTAGAACTTTTGCATGCCCTGCAGTGATAATGCCAAAACTGTATCTATTTTAAGGTACTCCCTCTAAATAATCCTCCAATTCTGTCAGCACTACCTTCAAAATACATACAACTGAAATATGTCCACTTTTCTCTATCTCCCTTACTATAATCTTAATATAACTTTATTTCTTACTCGAATTCCCATAACCTTCACTTTTGTTTTCCTGATGCCATTTTTTTATTATCTCCAAATTATTTTTCCCTGAAGAATCTAGAAAAATATTTTAAAATTAGAAGTATTATAACCCTTCTCCACGTAAAAAAGTTCATTACTTCCAAATTCTCTTCAGTGTAAAGTCTAGTCTCTGCATCTGGCTTAGAAGCCCCTCCATGATTCCTCCATTTTCACCTTTTGCAATTTTATGCCTAAAACTTTGGGTTTCAGTAACATTTAATTGTTTGTGATTTCTCTTTTATATCATAATTTTTACACACTCTCTCTCTCTTTTTTAAAGGCTTTTTGTCATAGGATGCTTGCACTCTCTAGAGAGAGAAAGAGTCAGAGGGAAAGTGAGATATCATCCCCTGTGGAGATGGCCATGACATAGTCCCTTCTCCTCCATTTTCCTCCTGGGATTTTGGGCATGCACACATAGGCACCTGGCATGATTTTCAAGGTGCTGGGTCTGGGGCTTGAACCATGGTTAACTATGTGGGAGTCTAGCGCCTTCAACACACCACTTGCTGGCCCTTATCATGTATTTTTTAAAATTAATATCCATGAGAATAATCATGTAACTACCACCCAGTTGAAGAACATTAACAGTAGCCCCAGGGAACCAGCAGTTAGCGTAATGGCTATGTCGCTGGACTCCCACGTAGTCGACCGCGGTTCGCGTCTCGGACCCGGTGGCTTACAACTCACGCCGGGCGCGTGTGCGTGCGTGCCCAAGATCCCGAGAGGAGAATGGAGGAGAAGGGATTGCGGCGTGACCATCCCCCCTGGGGGGTGATTTCTCGCTTTCTGTCTCTATGTCTCTCTCTGTCTGGCGAGCGCACGCGCCCTATAGCGAAAAACCTCTCAAAAAAAAAAAAAAAAAAAAAAAAAAAAAAAAAAAACAGTAGCCCCATATAATCATTCATGACTCCTTAAAGTAACAGTCTCCTTCTCCCCAGATCTAACTACTATCACTGTAGAGTATATAGACTATTTTTGTATTTTATTTGAATGTGTGGTTATATGTTGCTTCATTTGCACTACATTATGTTTGTGAGATTTATCCATATGTTTGCTTATAGCAATAGTGAGCATTTTCTTATTGCTATTCAGTATACCATGGTATGAATTTACAATCACTTTTAAATCCATTATACTGTTTATGAACATTTAAATACTTTCCAGTCTGGGATTATTTTGAAATAAGCTGTATTAGCATTCTTATATGTTTCTTGATGCATATGTGCACTTGTTTCTGTTGGGTAAATACCTAGAACTTAATCTTTTGATTTAACCCAGTTTAGATGTCATTGGGTGGAGTCAAAAGGGTTATTGACACTCCAAATCCTCACTGGGTTAATTGATGTTCTATGTGGCCATAGAAGCCTACATTTCTCTCTGAGAGCACTTAGCATACTGTAATGTACCAAATTTGCATAGATGTTTTCCTTAATACAGTATAAACTTCCCCTGCCACCGGCTGGGGCCCTATTGCATTGATCTTTGTATCTCTAGTACAAAGTAGAGTTTCTGGCATATGGGCAATCAACATACATTTGATTAAGTATAAATGATAATGCAACCATATAGGTCCTATAGATGGACTGATATATACCCAAGAGTCCTAGAATTTTTGAGTTTAACAAATAGATTAGTAAAATTTATGATCACCTATTATGATGTTGAGGATGCCAAGTAATTAAAGAGAGGAGGGACCAGCAGTTGGTGTAATGGCTATGTCACTGAACTCCCATGTACTCAACCGTGGTTCGAGTCCCAGACATGGTGGCTTAAACTCATGCCAGTAGCATGTGCTTGTGTGCCCAAGATCCTGAGAGGAGAATGGAGGAGAAGGGATTGCGATGTGGCCATCCCCCCTGGGGGGTGATTTCTCATTTTCTGTTTCTCTGTATCTCTCTGTCTTTCTGGCAAGTGCATGTGCCCTATAGCAAAAACCTCTCCAAAAAATAATAAAATAAAATAAAAGAGAGGAGTATTGCCTTCAAGCAGTATACAGTTTTTCTCGGGAGAATGAGTTGATATTTATAAAATTACCCAAGACCAATAAATAGCTGTATGATAACATGGATAATAGTACAAATAGATTTCAAAGACTGGAGAAACTCCTAAAATTGAAGGATTCTGGAAGATGAGCTAGGATGGTCATTGAAGATGATGTTTCGTGATTTAGAAAGAAATCGTGGTTAGGAAAAGTATAATAAAGTAGAATAAAGATCTCAAATCTTGTAAATTTAGCTGTCCAAAATCTCACCACAAAATTCTGTGGACTGAACAGTCTTCTGAGACATATTTGGTTGATTTAAAAAAATGCAGCCTATTCCCAGAGATATTCATGTCTTGTTAAGTAAATTGGCCTTTATTCAGTATGCAGTGGAAATCCAACTAAAGTGTTTCAGGTAAGTAGGTGATAACTGGTGCAAAACATTGAAGGTCTGGATGATGGCATTGTTGGTAAAAGCATTGAGGATACAGAGAAGCTTGTACAAGTCATTGAAAGGTCAAATGGAATATAGTGGTAACAATATATGGTTGTTGGAGAGTGGTTTATAATGAAGCAAATAAGGTACCATGGAAAGATTTCTGACAGAAAAATCAATGACCCTAAATATTTCAATGGAATATGGCAATATATATCTTATTTTAATACTGATTTCTTTCCTATGAGTATGGGGGAATCTTTTAGCTCCAGTTTAACAACACAGCTCTGGCACCGAAATGTTGCTATGCTCTATAAAAAATAAATAAATAAATAAATAAAATAAAATAAAACAAAACAAAACAAACAAACAAAAAAAAAAAAACTTGCACTGGGGCCTCATCAAAGGCTTTATGAGTTATTTATTCATGTATCTGAGGGCACACTTTATACTTTAAAACAAAAAAGAAACAGGCAGTTTTCATCAACAGGTTCAGAAAAGTCTTTACAATCAGGGGTTCTTAGGCTGAGATCACCTAAGATAAATCTAAGGCCATTGCTTTAGTAGTACTTCCCCACTCTAGCTTCCCACGAAAATCACAGTGGCAGGTGCAGGCTTTTAAAACAAGACTGCTTTTGTACCACCTTTAGAAATTCTGATTTATTTTATCTCATGACAGATCTGGGCATCATCATTAAAAAATAACAAAACAGAGTCTGCTCCATGGCTCCTGAGATCTAGCCATTTTGCGAGAAAGGAAGATGTCCCACTCCTAACTGGGCCTCCAGCATACAAAACCCGCGTGAACAACCCTTCTTCAAAAGATAGTCTGCTCCATGGCTCCTGCGATCTAGCCATTTTGTGAGAAAGGAAGATGTCCCACTCCTACCTGGGCCTCCAGCATACAAAACCCGCGTGATTGAACTTCCAAGTTTGGGAAGAAACCGAACATCCACCAGAAGACTAGAAATCGCTGCAGAACCACAAGAAATATGGAGAAGCAGGAAAATGCCTCTCCCATAAGGGAAAAGGATAGCTCCTCTTCATCCACACACAGTTCAATGGAAATCATGGAAATGTCTGATAAAGAATTCAGAACATTCATAATGGCAAAGCTAACAGAGATGGAAGAGAAGAGAGACAAGGAACTGCTGAAGAGGAAGGAGAAAGGAGTTGAAGAGTTCCAGGAGGTGAGGAAATTCATGCAAGATCTAAAAGAGGAGTTTCACACTTTACAAAAAAATCAGATGGAACTATTAGAGATGAAGACCATAATACAAGAAGTCAAAATCTCCCTTGAAAGTATTAAAAGCAGACTAGATCATACAGAAAATAGAATCTCTAATGTAGAAGAGAAAATGGCTGGCCTAGAAAAATCCACCATGAAGACTGAGAAAATGGCCCAAAAATTTGAGAAAATATGCGAGAAGTACTAGACACAATTAAACGTCCAAACATCTGGATAATAGGCATCCCAGAGGGTGAAGAGACTCATAAGGGCATTGATAATCTCTATTCCATGAAATCCTGCAAGAAAACTTTCCAAAGCTGGAGAGGCACTCAAAGATTCAGTCCCAAGAAATACAGAGGACCCCAAATAGAATCAACCGAAGAAGATCTTCTCCAAGACACATTATAGCCAGATTGACCAAAACCACAGACAAAGACAAGATACTAAAACTGGCAAGAGAAAAAAGGCAAGTTACCTACAAAGGGTATCCCATCAGACTAACGGCAGACCTCTCATCAGAGACAATTCGAGCGAGGAGAGAATGGGAAAATATATTCAAAATATTAAGGGAAAAGCAATTTCAACCGAGAATTCTGTACCCAGCAAGGTTATCATTCATTTGGGAAGAAAAGACACAAACTTTCCCAGATAAACAAAACCTGAAAGAATTTACCAGCACCAGACCAGATCTCCAAGAAATTCTTAAGGGAGTGCTATGTCAGAAAAGTTAAATGCAGACACACAGAAATAAGAGTTCAAAAACTAAGAAAATGGGCAACTTAATTGTAGGGACAATGTTTGGAGATGAATATTATATCCCAGAATTCAATCTGGAAGATCGAACCTTAACAGAAGAAAGATTAAGTACATGAGACTGAACCGATGAAACAACATTCTGTGACTTGACTAAATTATTGCTGCTTTTCTCCTAAGCTTTGTTTTCCGGTTTTAAAGGATTTTTGTCCTGTCTTGAGCTGTTGATAGGTGCATGTACCTACCATTTGAACAGAATACTAACCTGTTTCTAGGCTTTAAGATTCAAGGAAATATCATTACCAGTTCAAAACTACTCTTCTTGAAATTACCTGCTGAAAGTAGTTGGATTACTTATGATATTGTGTGGTCAACAAAATGTTGGGGAAAAAGGAATGGAAGACAACTGTATATAACAGAGACAGTGTAACAAGAGAGTGGGAAAGGGCAGAGGGTCAGACATGGGGTAAAAAACATATATATATATATACGTATACATATGTATGAAAGTAGAAATGGAATATTATTGATGATAACATGCTTGATTAAGCCACTATGCAGTTTATTCTAGATGGGAAACCACATTTAGTACGTTGTGATGATGCTCAGGGAATGAATGTTAAGTAATTTAAAAAAAAAATGTTGCAGGAGAAAAAAAAACATGGTAAAACTGTTCATATCGAAATTTAAAAAAAATTCATATTTGATGACTGCAGTAAGCTATATAGCCCCAGCTGGGTACTACTTTACAATATGTTCATTCTATTCACTGGGGTTTATGCCTAAAGTCAGATTTGGGTTCATGTATAGGTATATATCAGCTATGCTAGCTATTGGATATATGTAGACTAATTAAGTTCATTAGCAAATCAATTAAATGGGGGGGAAGATATAGAAAGCAACCATGGATACCAGAGACAATGTGGGAGGAGGGTGGGACATGGCAGAGGGTGAGGGATAAGGAATCAAGGATGGCAAAACAAAATACAAAGTATACAAGACATAAGAATTGGAAAATTATTTGCTGAAAACATGTATGTTGATGTGCTTGATTGAGCCAATACACAGTGTATTTTGGACGGAAAAAAAAATAACAAAACAAAACAAAGAAAGAAACAAAACAAAAAACTTGGAACTTGAATTTGATGATGACCTTTTAGGTGCAACAATGAAAGCACAATCCATGAAAGAATGCATTAATGAGTTGGAATTCATTAAAATTAAAAACTTCTATGAAAAATACTTATTAATAAATGAAAAGACAAGCCACAGACTGAGAAAAAAATCCCTGAAAATCACTCAGCTGTTAAAGAACTAATATTTGGAATCCAACAGATGGGGTAATTTGTTACATCACTGGATGCCCATGTAGTCTACTATAGTTCGAGTCCCGTATCTGGTGACTTAAAACTCATGCCAGGCATGTGGGCATGTGTGCCCCAAATCCTAATAGCAGACTAGGGGAGAAGGGTTTGCAGCATGGCTATCTACCCTGCAGTATAATTTCTTGTGTTCTGTCTCTCTCTGTCTCTCCAGCAAGCATATGAGCCCTATAGCAAAAAATCTCTCTTTAAAAAAATAGAACTGATATTTGGGGCCAATAGGTGGCATAGTAGTTAGGGTGACACAGTCTCACATGGCTAATTGCATGGTTTAGGTTCTGGACCCATTGGCTTAACGTACATGCTGAGCATGTATGCATGTATTTCAGAATCCTAAGATAATGGAATCCTAAGAGGATTGCAGCATGGCCATTCCCCTGGGGGACACTTTCTCACTCTCTCCCTCTTTCTTGAGTGAACATATTGTATGGAAAATTTTTAAAAAATGAACTGATATCCAGAATTCATGAAGATTTTCAAAACTCAGCAGTAGGAAAACAAACAAATCAATTATAAATGCATAAAATATATGAACAAATACCTTATAAAAGAAGATGTATTGTGTAGCTGAACAGATATATTTTAGACTTGGTGATTTATAAAGAATAGAGGTATATTTGGCTCACGATTTCTGGTGGCTGAATAGTCCCATGGTGTGATGCCAATATCTAGTTGGCCTCTGTTACTATATCACAACATGTCCAACATAAACAAAGAAAAAGGCAGGCACATGCAAAGAGAAAGAGAAAAGAGCATGATATGTGTGCAGCCATCAATTATAGCAATCTGCTCTCACAGGAACTAATCCCATCTCATGAGTGTGAGAACTCATTTCCACTTACAAGACAGCATTAATTTATTCATTAAGGCACTGTCATCATGAGCCAAATACCACCCACTCTTAGAGGTCTCACAACTTCCCAACACCATTACACTGGGGGTCAACCTTTTAGAATATAACATTCAGGAGATAAATCATTATCCAAATCACAGTAATGTGCAGATGGAAAAAGATGCGAAATAATGCTCAACATCATATGTCATTAAAGATTTACAATTTAAACAAGATACCACTACATGTCTATTAAAATGACTGAGACTCAAAACATTGACAACAACAGATGCTGAGGAAGGTGTGGAGCAACAGGAACTTTCACTCATTGCTGGTAGAAATGCACAATAGTACAGCAACTTTGAAAGACAGTTTAAAAGCTTCTTAGAAAACTACATATACTAAACTATACAGCAACCTCACTGCTTACTATGTACCTAAATGAATATTAAAAACTGGTGTTACTAAAACACAGAAGCAATAAAAACTGTTGTTACTAAAACACAGAAGCAATCAAAATGCTCTCCAGTAGGTGAATGGATAAACAAACTATGATATATCTACACATTAGGATATTATTCAGAGAGTGAAATAAATGAGCTATAAGGTCACAAAAATATGAGGTACCTTAAAAACATATTGCTAAATAAGATGTTGTCAACTTGAAATGTCTGCCATGATTCCAACTACATGGCATTCTGGCCAAGGCAAAATTGTAAAGAAAGTAAAAGTATTATTGGTTGCTACAGATTCTAGGGGAGAGAGATATGAGTAGGTGGAGCAGGGGATTTTTAGGGAACTGAAACTATCCTGTATGATATAATAATGGATACATATCATAAAGTTTGGGACATTTGTCAAATTCTACAGAATGTATTGATAAAATGCAAAAAGTCAGTTCTAATGTGCACTATGGACTTTAGTTAATAATAAGGTATCAGTATTGGCTCATTAGTTATGTAACAAAGGAATCACACTGATATGAGTTGTAAGATAAATGGTGCAGGGGAGAGGAAGTATGTAGAAACCCTGAACTTTTGCATCAATTTTTTTTCTGAAAACCTAAAAGTCCAAAAATAAATTATTAACTACAAACAAACTGGGTAGGTTATTTTAATGAGCTGCCATGGTGGTGGACTCATGAACTAAAATTTCTAGCTTGGGACCTACAAAAAATGTTAAGCAATTTATCAAAATAGGGAACATAGGGGAACTATTGGTATTATAAATGGTGGAATTCTCTGTAGGATATGCTTATTTTGAATTGCCTGTAAACAATCCAGGTAGAGATGCCCAGCAGAGATTTAATTTTTTTTCTATTATCATGTTTCATATATTTTATATTCAAAACTTTTCCCTCACAGTCATTATCAAGAGTAATATATGAAAAACCAATCATAGTTTAGCATTTAAAAGCCTAATGGATTTGAAAAAGATGACTAGGAGCAAACTTCTAATTAGAAAATATTGCTGGCCTCCAGTTGACAACCATAGCCAACAGTGCTTAAATGTTACCTACTGCTTTGCCTGTAGGTATATCTTTTGTCACAAAATAATACATTGTCCCTTGAAGTGTAATTGTTAACTTAAAAAAAGAGAGAAAGGAGAAGAAAATAAGCACTAAAAGCTTAGCAAAAGCATACATAATGTATAAATGAAATTCATATAACTAAACAGAGAAAATAAAATGTGTTCCTCCAGAGTAAGTAGAATTTCCTAAATAAAAAAATAAAATTTCTGGTAAAATATATTTCATCCTTTTGTTTATAGACACTTAAAAAACTTTACAATTCTTTTTACTCCAGTTAAGAACTGCAGTTTGAACTCTGCTGTTGATTTCATACATCCTTTCCCTTGTTGCATACACTCTAGTAGTTCATCATAATCCAGTCATCCCTGGAGTTTAGAATATCCCAGACACTTACTGAAAATGATTTAATGATTTAAATTGGGTTGGAAAGATAAAACATCTTTCTTTCTGTTTATATGAATTTAAAGCCTTCAGTTAGTTGAGGTACAATTATTAAGCTTTTTCTGTATTTGCAAAATGAAACAAAGAAAATTGAAGTGATTACTCTCTATAAGCATCTTACCTTTTCCAATATATTCAACTTTAGAAAGCCAGATTCCAGAGGCAAGTAAGTGTTTAGGCATGATTTATCTGGGAAATAATTTTTTCTCTCTTCTTCACTTTCCATGTACAAACCTAGTGTCTTTTATTCAATTTTTAGTGGGATCTGCTTTACATAGAAAAGATAATAAGTAGCTATTTGTTTGCAGAAAACATATGTCTGCAAAATTAAATTTAAAGCAAATTTTATTGTGCTATTGACTTGCTGGAAGTGGACACAAATAGGCTCCAATAAACCGCTTAAACTGAAAATATTTACTTAGAGACAAATTTAGATGATTTTAACTCCAGTATCTGTTAAAGAGTATAGTCAACCTATTATGATTCATATCAGAAGGGTGTTTTTTTTTCCCTAAGTTTACTATTTTTCACATCATTTTCAGTTCTTTTTAAACATTTTATTATTGACATTCCTGATGTACATATGATTATTTTACATCTTTCTGGGATATGGTGTAGTTATTTATTTTTATATTCAATCACTGTGTATCATTACGGCATACCAAATGAATTTCCCATCATGAATACACTGTATAGGAGTTCAGTCAAAGATATTACCATACACATTATCATCAACAGATAATTTTCTATTTTTGTGTCCCTAAAACATTTTGTTTCTTTTTTTCCCTTTTATTCCCTTCCTTTCACCCTTCCCCATTTCCCACCCTTCTCTTGCACTGTGTCTAGTATCACCATTGTTCTTCATGCTTTCGTATCTTCTAATGTTTCAGTTGCTGCCATAGAATAGCAAGTATAAAGTGTGTAATAACCAAGTCAATGATATAAACATATTTCAACATCCTCAGTATTTACCATAACATTATGTTGTCCATGCTTGGAATTCACTCTTCTAGGTTTGGGGATGTACATATTAAATTGTCAATGACATCTTTACAGTATTGCACTGTTCCATAACTTACTCTACTTTGTTTACATGCACTCTTGTGTCTTTTAAGCAGTTTCTCCTGATCCCCCAAGTCCTTCCATCCACCTCTAGTATCTACCCTTACTCTTTTTATGTCTATGCTATTAAGTCTTTTAGCTTTCACTATGAGTTATAGCATTCAGTATTTATAAGTGAGAACATACATTCAGATTTCATCAATTTTAAAAGTACTCATTTTCATTAGGGCCAGCAATTGGTGAGGTGGTTAGGGTGGCTGGACTCCCACATGGCTTACCGCAGTTCGAGTCCTGGACCTGGCTGCTTGCTTTCTTGCTTTACCTCTCTCTGGTCAATTTTTAAAAATAAAATACAATAATGACAATGAATAAAATTAAATAATTCTTGAAATCAAAAAAGTATTCATTTTCGTGTGTGTGTGTGTGTGTGTGTGTGCATACACATACATATTTTGCTAGAGGGCTCATGTGCTCTGCAAAGAGACAGAGAGAGGGGAAGAAAAGAAAGCACCCCACCACCACAGGTAAGCTCATGTTGCAATCCCTTCTCTTTCATCTTGCAGGATATTGTACATGCAAGCACATGTGCCCAGCTGTTTCTCAATCACTGGGTCTGGGACTTGAATCACATGGTTGGCCATGTGAGATCAAGCTGCCTTAACCATCACATCATGGAGCCAGCCCAAATGTGTATAACTGTGTCAAATTTTATAATTGATGTAGCATTGTGTAACAATCACCACAATCAAAATACAGAATTGTTTCACTACCTTTTAAGAACGTTATATAAACAGAATTGTACAGTTTATAACCTTTTGAGATTAACAGCTTTTTTCCCACTCAGCATAATTCCCTTGAAATCCATCCAAGTTGTTTGATGTAGTAATAGTTATTCCTAATTACTGCTTAGTAGTATTCCATGATATGTATATGCCATCATATATTAACCATTTGCCGATTAAAGAAAGTTGAATTGTTTCAAGATTTTGCTATTATAAAGAAAATATCATAAATTTTGTATTCAGATTTTTGGTTGAACACAGAAAGAGACAGAGAGACAGAAAGAGACAAAGAGACAGAAAGTGAGAAATCACTCCCCAGGGCTGACGGCCACACTGCAATCCCTTCTCCTCCATTCTCTTCTTGGGATTTTGGGCACACACACATGTGCATCTTGTATGAGTTTTAAGCTCCCAGGTCCGAGACTCAAATCATGGTTGACTATGCGGGAGTCCAGCAACGTAACCATTATGCCATCTGCTGGTCCTGGATAATTTCTTTTCTTGTGGTTGAGAATTCTTTATTCTGAATACTACCATTTTGTCAGATATGAGGATTACATATATTTTTTCCCAGTCAATAGCTTGTCTTTTCATCCTCCTCACTAAATATTTTGGACAGTGTTTAAAATTTTTTTATAAGATTTAATTTATTAGGTCATCAGAAAAGTCATAATGTATTTTTCTATGTTTTCTATGCAAAAATGTATCATGATTTTCTGATAATCTAATATTAATTATTCCTTTTATAGATCATGATTTTGATTTCAGGTCTAATAACTCTTTGCCTAACTAAATCTTGATGATTTTTCTTTATTATTTCTAAAAGTTTTATGGTTTCACATTTTTACATTAAAATCCATGTTATATTTTGAAGTTATTTTTGTATAAGATATAAGGATTAGGTAGAAGTTGACTTTTTAAACCTAAGTCTGTCCAAATATTCTAACACCATCTGTTAAAAATTCTTTCTTTCCTCCATTGATTTGCTTTTGTACTTTTGTCAAGAATAAATTGAGCATATTTATATGGGTCTGTTTCTGGGTTCTGTGTTGTGTTACATTGATTTATACGTTTATCCCTCCACCAATACTACGCTCATTTACTTACTGTAGCTATGTAAGCCTTAATACTGGGAAGAATGATTCCTCCCACTTCATTCTTACAAAAATTATTTTAGATACTAAAAAATTTTTGCCTTTCCATATACATTTTTTATTTTTAAAAAGTTTATTTCTTCCATGAGAAAGACAGAGAGACAAAGACAGAAAGACAGGCATCCCTAACAGGGTATTCTCACTGTGATCTACCCCCATTCTCAGCTAGCCTAGAACATATGCACACATAAACGTCTGATGTGCTCGGGAAAGTTCTAGGACATGAACTCACTACCTTTCCTATGTGAGTTCAGTTGTGTTACTGCTGTGCTACCACTCAGTATCTCCATACAAATTTTAGAATAAGCTTGTGTAAATCTGCAAAATAGATGACTTAAATTTATATAGGAATTGCCTTAGACCTATAAACTATTTTAAGGAGAATTGAATACTTTGCTATGTTGAGTCTTACACTTATGAATATGTTAAATCTCTCTGGTTAAGGATCTTGTATACATTTTGCTAAGTCTATACCTGAGAATTTCACTTTTGGACTGACTCCTCCATTGGAACTGAGAACTAGTGCTTTCAGGGACTAAAAGTAATGAAGATTGTATGCTGAGACTTCACCCTCCAGTTCCCACTCTTGAGTGGAGAGGCAAAAGTGCAGGTCTTCAGAAGAAGATTGACTTCTTCATTTGAGCTGAGAACTAGTGTTTTCAGGGACTAAGAGTAATGAAGACTTTCAGCTGAGACTTCACCTTACGGACCCCATTTTCAAGGGCACCTTGTATCCTTCTCTCTGTCTCTCTCTCTTCATTCTTTTACATTTTTCTTTAAAAAACTTTTTAAGGCAAAGTATTTTTGTTGCTCTCAGATCCTCATTTATCTTGCTAATAATCTCCTTTCTTCCCTCCCATTTAGGAGAGGCAAAGGTCAGGACTTCAGAAAAAGACTGACTCCTCCATGGGAACTGAGAATTAGTGCTTTTGCACAGCACGGTTTTCAATTTTGCTTTTTTAAAAACAAAACAAAACAAAACAAAAAACTAATATGTTTTCTTTTTTATCTCTTTTTTTCTCTTTCTCTGCTTTCATGTCCTTTTTCTTTTTCCTTCATTATTTTGCTGCTCAACCTTCATGCATTGAGTTTCTAGACAGGTATAAGTGAACCATAGCCAAACATCTGTATACAATTAGGGTCAGAATATTCCTCAATTCCCACTGAATCTGCTGCACAAAGGGAGAAAAACGGAATGGCAAAGAGACTGCAGAACTTCTCCTCCTGCAAGCCTCTTAATGCTCAGATTGAACTTCTAGAAATTAAGAAAAAATGTATAATCCATCAGAAGACCAGAAATCACTGCAGAAGCACAAGTAATATGAGAAACCAAGAAATATATCTCCCCAAGGGGAAAATATAACTTCTCTTCATCGACAGACAATGCAATGGAACTGCTGAAAATGTCTGATAAAGAATTTAGAACATTCATAGTGACAAAACTAACAGATATGCAAGAGAAGAGATACAATGAACTCCAGAAGAGGCAGGAAAAAAGAGCTGATGAGTTCCAGGAGGTGAGGAAGTTCTTGCACAATCTGAAAGAGGAAATACACACCATAAAAAAAATCAAATGAAATTCTTAGAGATGAATGCCATAATACAGGAAGTCAAAACCTCCCTTGAAAGTATTAAAAGCAGAATAGATCATACAGAAAATTAAATCTCAGATGTAGAAGTCAGAATTGCTGGACTAGAAAAATCCACTGTGAAGACTGAGAAAATAACCCCCTAAAATGAGAATAATATATTAGAAATATTAGATACCATTAAACATCCAAACATCCAGATAATCGGTATCCCAGAAGGTGAAGAAACTAATAAGGGCATTGATAATCAATTTCATGAAATCCGGGAAGAACACTTTCCAAACCTAGAGAGGCATCCAAATGCCCAGACCCAAGAAATACAAAGTACTCCAAATAGAATCAACCCAAGAAGATCTTTTCCAAAGACACATCATAGCCACATTGACCAAAAACATGGACAAAGACAAGATACTAAGATTGGCAAGAGAGAAATGTCAAATTATCTACAAAGGATATCCCATCAGGCTATCAGCGGACCTCTTGTCAGAAATAATGCAAGCAAGGAAAGAATGAAAAAATATATTCAAAGTGTTAAATGAAAAACAATTTCAACCAAGATACTGTATCCAGCAGGATTACCCTTTGTATGGAGAAGGGTATGAAGAGAAGACATGAACATTCTCAGATAAACAAAACCTGAAAGAATTTACTGATGTCAGACTGACTCTCCAAGACGATCTGAAGGGAGTACTATATCGGGAAAACTAAAGTCAGACACACAGAAATAAGAATTCAAAAACAACTAAGAAAGTGGCCAGCATAATAATAGCTTCCATAATTTAAACAGAAAGATTAGATCACAACAGAAGATAGATTAAGTACATGAGACTGATCTGGTGAAATAGAATTTTATGACTTTTGACTAAAACATTACTGATCTTCTTCTATGCATTTTTTTCCAGAGTTAAGGATGTTTTTCTTCTCTTAAGTTGTCAACAGGTCCATGTACCTACTAGTTGAACAGAATCCTAACCTGTTTCCTGGCTGTAAGTCTTATGCAAAGTTCGCTTAACATTTCTTGATTTTGACTGATTAAAGCTAACACTGCCTTTCTTGAAGTTAAAAATATATTTAAAAAATACCTATTTAATGACTACAGTAAGCTATATAGCCTTAGCTAAGTGTTACTTTGTAGTTTATCTACTCACAGAGTTTCATGCCTAAAATCAAACATGTGTTTACAGATATGTATATATCAGCTTAACCTGCTATTGAAAGTAGTTGGATTAATTAAGATATTTTGTGAATCAATAAAATGTTTGGAAATAATGAATGGAAAGCAACTGCAAATGCAAGAGACAGTGTGGGAGGAGGGTGGAAAATGGGAGAGAGTGAGAAACGGGGGGAAATATATACACACATATGTGTGTGTGTGTATATATATGTGTGTGTGTGTATATATATATATATATATATATATATATATATATCTTATCTGTGTGTGTGTATATATATATATATGTGGTAAATAAGAGTTTATAATACGAAAATATCTGTGGGTATCTATCATTGGCCAAGTTAGAAATAGGTAAAATTGTATATAAGAATAGCTCATCAGGAAGAGAGGGAAAAATAAAATATATGTATATATACACACACACACACAGATAAGAAATAAGAAATGGAAAATTGTTGACAATAGCATGTATGATTAATCCACTATACAGTATATTCTGGATGGGAAATCGCATTTTGTATGCTGTGATGTTCAGTGAATGAATGCAAAATAAATTAATTAAAAAAAAAGAATTTCAATTTCTTTAAAGCAATTGTAAATGGTATACTGCTTTTAATTTAGATTTTCATATGTTAATTTTTGGTATGTAGACATATAATTGACTTTTCAGTATCAATATAGTCTATGACCTTGATAAACTTACTAATTGGTTCCAGGAAGGTTTTTCTTCTCTTTAAATATTTATTGTAATTTATGATCTACAATAATTATTGCACATCTTTGTAGGGTACAGAATGGTCTTTAAAAGCATGTATACAGTGTATAATAAACAAATTAAAGATATAAACATATTCACCACCTTCAACACATAACTTTATATTATGCTTTGGACATTTGAAAACTGCTACAGTGGTTGTTCTGCAAGTATGTACTGAATTGTCTATGATGTTCTTTACTATGAGATATAGTCCTACAGAAAATATATTGATTAAAAATTAGGCCACTAATGATCTTATAAGTTAACAAAGAAAATCTTAACATAGCCAACAAAGGCAGAATTTATTATTTCAATGTAGAGGACTGTGGTAAATAAGAGTTTATAATATGAAAATATCTGTGGGTATCTATTATTGGCCAAGTTAGAGATAGGTAAAATTGTATATAACAATAGCTCATCAGGAAGAGAGGGAAAAATAACACTTTTTATCACACACTGTGAGTTCTTGTAAGACTGTAGTACCATACTGTGCATAAAGCTATAAGTCCTTGAAAAAACAATAAAACAAAATTGGAAAGAAATGTTTAAAAGTGAAGACATGATAAAGCCAGTGATTTGGTGATTTATGGGATTTACAAAGTTCTTGATTTTAGCCCTTTTTAAAATTTGTTACAAAGAAAGGCTCAACTGTAATATTTTGGACGTTTCTTGTATTATCTAGTTTAATACAATGGTTTATAATAAATGGTTATAAAAATATATAAATCAAAACCTGTAAAGTCAGCTAGCTATCAAATAACTGTGGGTTTGTATTTAAATTTGCTTGTGTATAAAATAGTTGAATCTGCATTTAGTCCACGGCAGCTCCTACCTTCTCTCTCTGGGATTGCAGGGTCTCCCTGTTGCTCCTTTATTCTCTGGGATTGCAGGAACCAGGTACTGGTTTTTGAAGGCTGGAGAGCCCCTCCTCCACTACAGCAGGCTGGGCAAGAGTCCCTGCGGATGAGCTACATAGAGCTCAGTGGTTTGGCTTGGGCCTGCCCATTGGCCCATCTATCTCCAGGACTCATAGGAAGTTTTGTTAAAAATATATTGCTTGGAAATTTCTATGTAGATCATTAAATCATCAGCAAATAGAGATACTTTTATTTCTTCCTTTGAAATCTGTATGCCTTTAGTTTCTGTTTCTTTTTCTTGCCTTATTGGACCGACTAGACCTTCCAGTACTATTATGAATGACAGTGAAGGTAGAAGATATCCTTGCCTTTTCTTAATTATTGGTGGTGGTGGGGCGGGGGGAGGTAACATTGTCTTTCACCTTTAAGTATGGTCATAACTCTAGGTTTCTTGTAAATTCTTTTTATCAAGTTCATGATGTTTCTAAGTTTGAACATTTATATCATGAATGAGTGTTGGAATGCTTTTTTATTTATCAATGACTATGATCATGTAATATTTCTTTTTTAGCTTGTTGATATGGTAAATTCATTGATTGGTCTTTGATAATTGAACCAGACTTGCTTAAATAAATTCCACTTCTTTGGTCACAGTGCTTAATTCAGTTTACACATTGTGGGATTAGATTTGCTAATATTCAACTGAGGGCTTTTGCATATAATTCAGTGAGAGATAATTCATTTGTAGGGTTTTTAAAAACTGACTTTGTTTGGTTTTGGTATTAGATTAATATTGAACCCATAAATGAGTTGAAAAGCATTTCTTTCTCTTCTGTTGTCTGGAAGGAAGTGATTGTGTAGAATTTGTGTTAATTCCTCTTATCCTGTATTATAAAATTCAGCAGTGGAGCCACCAGGAACTGGAAAGTCTTTTCTGAAGGGTTTAAAATTATGAATTTGATTACTTTGGTGGTTATAGGAATAGTCACATTATTTGTTTAATTTTGGTTGAGTTGCAGCAGTGTATGATTTTTTTTCTTTCTTCTTTTTCCTAAGATTTTTGCCATATGGTGCATGTGTTCACCAGAGACAAAGAGAAACGCAAAGAGGGAAAGTAAAAAATCACCCCCTAGAGGGAATTGCCAGACCACAATCCTTTCTCCTCTATTCTTTTTTAGGATTTTGGGCATGCGTGCACACATGCCTGGAGTGTTTTTCAAGACACTGTGTCCAGGATTTGAACTTTGGAATTGACCATGTAGGATCCAGTGCCCTAACCATCATGCCGACTGCTGGCCCTAATTTGTGATTTTTAAACCATTGGTGAGTTTCAACGAAATTGTCAAATTTATGAATGTTATTATTGCTCTTATTTTTCCCTTATTATGCTTTTAATGGCTATGAGTTATATAGCAATATCCTCTATTCCACTTGTGATGTTGATTTGTGTCTTCTCTTTTTTAATCTTTGTCTGTCTTACAAAAAGTGTATTATATTTATCGAAATTTTTTTCTTTTTTGGAGAGGTTTTTGCTATAGGGCGTGTGCACTTCCCAGAAAGACAGAGAGACAGAAAGCCAGAAATCACCCCGGGGCGGGGGGGGGGGGGGGGGGAGGAATCCCTTCTTCTCCATTCTCCTTTCGGGATCTTGGGCACGCATGCACACGTGCCCAGCATGAGTTTAAGCCATCGGGTCCGGTACTTGAAATGCGGTCAACTACATGGGAGTCCAGTGACATAGCCATTATGCTAACTGCTGGTCCCTTTATTGAATGTTTTGAAGATTGAAATTTTTGTTTCTGTGATTTTATTTTTCTGTTTTCAATTTTACAGATTTATGCTTTTAACTTCATTATTTTCTTCCCTCTCTGTTTGTTTTGGGTTTATGTTTTTTTCTGTTTCCTAGAATTTAAGGAAGGAATTAAGCATATTGATGGAGACCTTTCTGCTTTTCTAGAATATGCAGTTAGTGCTATAAATTTCCTTCTTAGCACTACATTAATTGTATGCTATAAAATTTGATATATTGTATTTTCATTTTTGTTAAATCCTGTGTGCTTTTTGAAAATTTAGTTTGAAATTTTCTGTTTACAAGGCTGACAGGTGATGTGGTGATTAAGGTACTAAACTCTCATATGTCCAACCACGGTTTGAGTTCTGGACCTGGTGGCTTGCTTTTTCACTTTTCCTCTCTCTCTGGTCAAATTAAAGGATAATAATGATAATAAAAATAAATAAAATGAATAATTTTTTAAACATTTTCCTCTTTTGCTGATAATTATTTAGAAATGTATTGTTTAATTTTCAAATATTTAGAGATTTTCCTGTTATCATTGATTTCTAGCTTGAATTGATTTTATTTAGATAATGTATAGTATATCATTTCAATTCTTTCTTTTTTTTATCATACAACATGTGCTTACTGGAGAAAGACAGAAAGAGACAGAGGGAAAATGAAAAATCATCCCCGAAGGGTTATGGACATGCCATGATCCCTTATCCTTTGTTCTCCTCTCAGGATTTGAGGCATGCATGGACATGCACCTGGCATGATTTTTCAAGCTGCATAGTCCAGGATTCAAGCTGTGGTTAGACATATGAGAATATAGCACCTTACCCATCATGCCACCTGCTGGCCCAACAGTTCTTTTAATGTTATTAAGATTTTTTTTTGTTTAAAACAGAATATGCCTGGGGCCAGCAAGTGACATGGTGTTTAAAGCACTGGACTCCCATATGGCTCACTATGGTTCTGGTCTTGGACGTGGCGCCTTGCTTTCTCACTTTCTCTGTCATTCTCTCTTTGTCTCTCTCTCTCTCTCTCTGATGAGTGCACATGCCATACAGCAAATTTTAAAATAATGATAATAAATTAAATTTAAAACAGGATATGACATATCATGGTAAATGTTCAATGAGTGCTTAGTAAAAATGTCTCCTACTATAGTATGGGAGCATTCTATGTATATTAATTAGGTCCTGTTGTTGATAGTGCTCAGTGTTCTGTATCTGTGCTGATTTTCTTCCTAATAGTTCTACCATCTGGTACAACCGAGATGCTTAAATACCTAAATATGATTGTGAATTTATTTATTCTCTGTACATCTCTGTCAATTTTGTTTCATCTATTTTGTAGCTTTGTTGTTCAATGCATATACATTCAGGATCTCTAAGAATTTTTGGTAGATTTATTCTTTAGTCTTGCATGATGTTCCTCTTTATCCCTAGCAAATTTTTTATTCTGATATTATCATAGCCATTATCATTTATTTTTGAATTAATGTCTAAGTAATATGTATTTTCTATTTTTCATATTCAATCTACATTACTTCTTTGCTGAAAGTGAGTTTTGTGTATATAGCAATTTGCTCCTGGTTTTATCTATTGTGTCATTTTGTTTATTTTTTATACATTTTTTACTAACATGTAATAATGGTACATATTTTTGGAGTTTATTGTGATTTTTCAGTACAAAAATGCAATGTATATTGAAATTAGGGTAATTAATATATCCATCATCTCAGTCATTTGTCAGTACTTTGTATTGGTAATATTCAAAATCATCTTTTTTAGTTACTCCAAGATATACAGTAAATTGTATTAACTATATTTACCCAAGTGTATCATATTCTTAAGTGTCTATTAACAAACAAATGGATAGAGAATGTGGTATACATACTTTTTACATTTAAATTGCTATGGATATGTTAGGATATATGTCTACCATTTATTATCTCTCTACTGTTTCTTGCTTCTATTTCTTATTTCTCTGATTCTTTGGTCTTTTATTCCTGTGGCTTATTTAAATAATTTTTAGAATTTCTTTTTGGTTTATTTATAGTAATTTTTTTTTTTGTCATAGGGCATGTGCACTCGCCAGAGACACAGAGATTGAAAGTGACAAATCACCCATCAGGGAAGATGGCCATGCCACAATCCCTTCTCCTCCATTCTCTCAGGATTTTGGGCATACATGCACATTTGCCCAGTGTGTTTTTCATGGTGCTGGGTCCAGAACTCAAACCACAGTTGGACATGTAGGAATCCAGTGTCTTAACCACCATGCCATCTGCTGGTCCCCATAGTGATCTTTTTTACTATATTGCTCTTTCTATTTTTGCTCATTGTTGCTATAGGTATTAAAATATACAAACATATCATAGTTGTATTGATGTTTTACCACTTTGAGTGAAGAGTAGAAATCTTTCATTGAAATCTCTTTACTGTCTCACTTTTAAAATGTAATTGTGTTAAATAATACTTGTATTTATATTGAGTACCATATCAGAAGGTGCTATAATTTTTTTCTCAATATCAAATATAATTTAAGAAACTCATGAGTGTAAAGATGGTATATCATATTGTCCCCAATTTTTAACCATTTCTCTATTCTCCATTTATTTTCTGAAGTTCCAGCCCTCTTTATGTTTCATTTTCTCTTTTTAAATAACTTCCTTCAACCATTTTTAAGAGAAGATCTTCTAGTAACAATTTATCTTTGTTGTTCTTCAGATGAGAACGTCTTTATTATTTTTTTTCTCTTTCATATCTGAAAGATAATTTTGCTGGATTCACAGCTGACAGTTCTTTTCTTCCAGCACTTGATAAATTATCTGCCAATTCCTGGCCTCCATCATTTCAGATAAGAAAACTACTGTAATTTGAATTGATGCTTCATTATAAATAATGTGTCATTTCTCTCTGCTTCCAAGTTTTGTTTTGTTTTGTCTTTAGTTTTCCGAAGTTAATTATGCTATATTTTCATATGCTTATCATGTTTGGAGTTCATGAAACTTCTTGAATATGTTGGTTTATATCTTTTGCCAAATTTGCAGTTTTCAACCATTATATCTTCAAATCCTTTCTCAGTTCCATTCTTTTTCTCTTCTTCTTTAACTCCAATGATATAAATGTTAGAGCTTTAGTTATTATCTGACAGGTCTCTAGAAACCTATTTATTTTTCATGAGTCTCTTTTCTGATTTTCAAATTGTGTAAATTCTACTGATCTGTGCTAAAGTTCACTGGGTTTTTCCTCTGTCTTCTTGACTCTACAGTTGAACCCATCCAGGAAGTTTTTATTTCTCTTTTTGGGGGAAGAGGACAGAAGGAACTTCCTAGGGTTCTTGGCACCAGTAGGAAAATGAGTAACAATGGTTCCGTCGGACATTTTCCCCACCCTCATCTTTGGGCTCTTGGTACCAACAAACTTTTTAGAGAATTTCTTCCAGTGTCACTTAAGTAGGAAAAAATCACCTTCTTGGACCACTGTCTACCATTTACTGGAGAGGTTGATGCATGTCATTTCGGAATCACCTTCTGTTATTGGATTTGAGGAAAGGAAACAACAGACCTTGTTGTTTTCTATTGCTCAGTAGTAGGATGGGAGACACTTGGCCTGGACCATGTTCTGCCAAGTGTCTAAGTCTAGGAGTCATTAGATTTTGTTTGTCTTTTGCTGCTGAGTGGTAGTGTTGGGAGATGCAGGACTTGGATCTTTCTCTAATGCTGAGTGGTTGGCCAGGTCTTTCTTGCACCTCTCCTCACCCTCCTGTGAAGGCATAGCAGATTCTTGCTGCCATAGTTGGGGAAAGGGTAAGGAATGTTCTGTCCTGTCTGGTAGCACTGCCATTGCGGTCAGTGTGGTTTCATATTTTAAATAACCCCTTAACCTCTCACCTTCATTTTTCCTCTGCCTATATAACTATATCTAACAAGGCTAGCTTGCAAATTGCTTTTTTCTATGTAAAGTACTATGTAATGATGTTCATACAGGGAATTTTCTTAATTTTAATCTTGGAATTACATAAAATAAACCTTTTAGGTACTGCAGAATTGTAAAATTCAATCCTGTATATCAAATTGACTTCTAATGATGATACATGGCTTTAGCCCACAGAGTGTTTTTTCAAGGTAGCAAGAGTTTTTTCTCTAATAAACGTTAGAGAAGTCAACTTAGGATAAACTATTTTATAAAGGCTAAGGAATTCTTGTGATGCCAGCTTAACTAGTTTATTTGAAAAATGGACACATTACTGTTTATCACTTGCCAGATATCTGGGGTATTTTTTTAGGAAATGACCTTGGATTCAGAGCTCATACAAATGACCTCTTTTGTTATCATTTACCATTCTAATATCTTGCCTCTATTAAATGCATAATTGCACTACAGCCCATTTCCATGTTTGTGTGTGTATGCACAGATATACTTGCACCTATATGTATGAAAGAACAATATTGAACTGCAAGGAAAAGAGTACTTATGTCATTCTTATGATGTTTTATGTTACCAGACACCTTGAACATGCACTATTATTTTATCTCATTCATATCAGAATCTACAAAATCAGTTGACCTACATGACACATTTTAAAAGATCTTTTATACCTGCTTACTAAATATTTGGAAAGTGTAATTAAGTAATAAGTCACTGAAGACTTCTGAGTCAGCAGCATAATTTTATAAAAATCACTAAATATCGTGTTTTCAATAATAGACTATATAATCATACTGGAATCTCAGATAATCTCTTTATTTGCTATTGTACAAAGTTGATAACAGAAAAGTTTATATTTATAATAGATATAATTAATAATTGTCTACTTAATTCATTCTACAAATCTTTTTGAGAACCTAGAATATTAGACCTAAGCTAATACAAAGATTAGTAAGACACTGAAGATGATGCTTAAGGTACCAATTCTAATGTTTTAAGTTAAATCCTTTCTATAATAGAAATCCTGGTACTGGACAATGCTATTGGTTTTACCTTTTCTTAATTATTCCGAGGAAGCTCTTGGATTGGAGAGGCAAAGATCCAACCATAATAAGATTGAATTTGACCTTTGAATTCTGTAGCATATATTTTTTTGATATTGAAAATAATGCTGCAAATAAAAATTTTGTTCAGCAACTAACTAGAATTTTTCTTTGTTAGATAATTTTTTTGTTTGGATTTCCTTTTATTTGATTTTGGCGAAGAAGTTGATATATAAGCTACATCAAAGCCATATTCAAAGGAAGAAAATTCTTTAATTCCTTAATCCTAACAGAGCAACTATTTTCATCCTTGTACATTTTTTTCTTGTCCTTATCCACTTTCACACACATTTTCATATAATTAGAATTTGTTGTACATATTGTTCTATGTTTGCTTTGCTTTACATTTAAAATGTATAAACTCTTAACCATTTTTTTAAAAACTAAACACTTTTAATAGCTCAATAACAATATAACATTCATTGAGGCGTATTGTCTATAAAACTCCAAACAATAAATTTCACTTTTTCCTTCCAGTGAACTGATTTTCTTTCAGATTTCTGAGGTGCTGCTTCAGCCTTGGGTGTGTATTAGTTGGGTTGGTATACTAAAACTTTATGAGTATAGAATTTCCACAGAATTCAAATGAACTTAAGGCTGAGAGATATTTGTGGTAAAGAATGATTTTAGTTCATTTTATTCATCATTGTTTTATTTATTTATTTATTTTAATTTGAGCAGAGAGCGACACAGAAAGAGAGAGAAAGGGGAAAAGTGAGAAAGCAAGCTGCCAGGTCCAGGACTCAAATCACAGTCAGAGATGTGGGAGTCCAGCATCCCAACCACTATTCCATCTACCTGCCCCAAGGCTGAGTTTACATAGATGAATGCTTTCACTACCTGAAATAATCTTGAAGGATCATTATTGAAGAAATTTGGGGATGGATTTGGGGGTAATTGACATAGAGGCAGTCTTTCTTGGTTCTATTACATGAGGATTTTTACAGCTTAATATACTTTCCACTGTTTATTTTCATAGTTTATCAGATAGCACTTCTTATAACCATGTCGTGTAAATTAGATGCTTATCATTTTGACTGAATTGTGTTGAAAAACAGTATTTAACCTAAGATCAAGAAATCACATATATCCTGAATATTATAAGCATGAGATACAGATCAAATGGTAGTTAAAAGTGGTTTCTACACATTTTTGTTGATTTTCAATATAAGAAATAATATTATTGTTTTATTAACTCAGTGATTTGTCTCATTTCAATTAAGTGAGATTATTTGAGTGAAATTCATTAAGAAGTAACTAAGTCTCCTGTACCTGTGAATTCTGAGGTTTCCAACATTTGAGTCAAGTTTGTAACAAGTTATTTTTGAGGTTTGTTGTTGTTGAAGACCACACTAGGAACTAAATTGTGAACTCTCCCCTTCTGTTCTGCGAATGAAAATGAGAATTACTGGAATTTTGTTGAAGGGACTTGTATTTTAATGAAAGAATGCATTGCTTCTTTCAGAAATACCATTCCAATGGGATTAATTAGTAGAACTCTGATTTAAAATGTGTCATAATACCTGCTCCCTAACGAGAGAGCTTTGCAGTAAGTAGAAATTAGTATAAACCTGCACTTAGAGCTTCTTATTTATTTCATCAGGGAGGTAGCATAATACATTTTCAAGAGGATCTAAACAAAAGTAAACAGGGAGCCACTTGGTGCAATTTACTCAACCTAAACTTATTATGTATATATGTGTATTATTGCCATGTGGGCTCTCACACCAAGACAGCCAATGTTAACCCTATGTTCACATTCCGTGAGGAGAATTCTTTTTATTTCTTAGCTCTAATCCTAATTTTGTATGTTTGACTAGGAGACTTATCAGTATTAAATTTTTAACCAGGTGAGACACAATCTCTGCTCAAATTAATTGATTTTTTTTATTTGCAAAAGCATTGTGGGATTCATTAATGGCTATACCTTACTCTCTTTGCATCATCAGTTCAAAAAGCTTCTTTTCTCAACTATCTACATTTAAAGTGAAAATGAGAGGAAATAAATAAGAACAAAGAAATTATGAGAAGGATAACTGGGTGTAGTAAAGACAAAAACAAAAGTGGAACAGTGGCCAGGATTGATATGTGTTTAATTATTATGACATCTATGATTTGTTCTACCAAATTAAATATTAAGGACCTCTTTGCACACAAATCATATGTGGCATGGTAAAATATTAAATTAAAGCATATTACCTGCCATTAGGAATAGTCTAATCGAATTATCCCTCTGCTTCTTCTAAATTGTGTCTATTAGGTGCAAAAGCATCAAAATGTGTTCATACTCTGCGACTAGCAGTTAGCGTAATGGCTTTGTCGCTGGGCTCCCATGTAGTAGACCAGGGTTTGAGTCCTGGACCTGGTGGCTTAAACTCATGCCGGGTGCGTGTGCGTGCGTGCCCAAGATCCCGAGAAGAGGGACCAGCAGTTAGCGCAATGGCTATGTCACTGGACTCCCACTTAGTCGACCGCGGTTCGCGTCCTGGACCCGGTGGCTTAAAACTCACGCCGGGCGTGTGTGCGTGCGTGCCCAAGATCCCAAGAGGAGAATGGAGGAGAAGGGATTGTGGCGTGGCCATCCCCTCTGGGGGGTGATTTCTTGCAAAAGAAATGGCAAAAACCTCTCCCAGAAAAAGAAAAAAAAAAATAGATCCCGAGAGGAGAACAGAGGAAAAGGGATTGCAGCATGGCCATCCCTCCTTGGGGGTGATTTCTTGCTTTCTGTCTCTCTGTCCTTCTGGAGAGCGCACGTGCCCTATAGTAAAAACCTCTCCAAAACAAAACAAAACAAAAAAACAAAAAGAAGAGGAAAATGTGTTCATACTCTCATGACAACAAGTTTTTAAATCAAGTATTGGACTAAACCGTACTGTATTTTAAATATGATTCAAAAATCATAAGTTAACAGAATTCTGAAAAATCTATCATCTATTTATATCTGTTGTATATTTTTTATGAAACCAGGAAGCACAGCCAAAGTTTCAAGCATCCATAATGAAAATTATTTTTAAATGAAAGGAATATATATATATATATATATATATACACACACACACACACACACACACACACACACACATAGTGTAAATGTAGAACTTTGGTTGTTAATTTTATGTGTCACTTTAACTAGGCTCAGAAATGCTGAGATAGATAGCTGGTAAAACATTTCTGAATGTGTCTGTAAGGGTGTTTCTGGAAGAGACTAGCATTTGAATCAGTTGACTGAGTAAATATGATTTCCCTCACCAATTCAGGAAGGCATATTCTATCTTTTGAGGACCATAATTGAACAAAAAGGTAGCAGAAGGGTTCATTTGTTTTCTTCTTAAACTGGGACATCCAATTTCTCCCACCCTTAGATATCAACACTTCTGATTCTGAGGACATTGGATTCACACAATTGCCCCCCCCCCCAAGTTCTTTTCCCTTTAGACTTGGACTGGGACTTACATTATTGGCTCCTCTGGTTCTCAGATCTTCAGGTTTGGACTAGAATTACATCACCAGTTTCCCTGGGCCACCAGCACACAAGTTTACTTTTTACCTTCAAAGGTATAAATTACAAATATACATTGCGTATATTGTTATTTTTTATACTTACTATGTTTTTCTGTTAGCTATCTTCATATAGACTACAGAAAACAAAACTCTTATACTTTCTTTTTCAGTTATATAGCTTTACAATAATTGCATATAAACAAGAGGTGTCAGGAACAAAAATAGTCCGGGAATAGAAGTCTGTTCTAATGAAACAGAATTGTTGTACTCAGAGGATTGATAGGATCTTGGCTGTTGAGGGGTATTTGGTATCTCAGTTTCTGATGTTTTCTCAGCAGTTGATTCAAGGAATGTGGTATACTCTAAACCATGTTGCATTTCAAGTGCTCTAGATTCAGAAATGGACTTAGTGGTTCTTTAAGTTTTTTCAAGTTCCTTTAATAATGAGAAAATGCAACACTTACTGAATCATAGTGATACTTAACATGGAGCATAATATAAAGATTCTTTAAAAAGCATGACTTGACTAATATACACTGTATTCATGCTGGGAAAGACCATATTGTACACTGTAAATATGTACAGTGATTAAATGAAAATGTAAAAGATAAAAAAGAATTAAAAAATAATTTTAAAAGTTCGTGGGAATTGAGTTTAAGTATGAATTTACTTCAGTGCAAAAAATTCTGAAATCCATGCATAGTTTTTCATCAATTCTTTGAAGACCCCCTTCATGCTGACTCCAGCTTGTCTTCAAGTTCCAAAGTCTGAAACAAGTCCCAAGATAATTCCGAGTTGGCTATGTATTTTCATTTGAAAACACTCAGGAAAAAGAAAAGGAAGAAGAAAACACTCAGTCTCAAAACTGTTGAACAAGAGCTCCAGCTGTGCTACAAGCACAACATGCTTCCTCAGCTTCCTCAACTATAGAGCTGGAAATAATAATATCTTAATTCATGGGACATTTGTGAGGAAGTAAATCATAGAAGCTCTTTAAAAGGTAACCTTATTATATAAATAATGATACTGCTAATACTGGGATTATTATCATTTAAGAATATGCTTTGCAATTTTATCTCAATAGGTTGAGAAAAAGAATTTACTTTGAAATGGAAAATTATGAGAGTAATTATTAAATAAATTTGATCAATTTACAATGTACTACAGATTGTGCTAGACATGGAAAACTGGAAATTTTACAAATATGTGAAAATTAGACAAGTCATTCTTGAATCATCATAGGTTCAGACAAGAAACCAAAAAGGAAATTATAAAATACCTCAACCTGTAAAATCAAAAACACAACATATCAGAATTTATGGGAGACAGCAGGAGCAGTACTAAGATGGAAGTCTATAGCAATAAATATTACATTAGGGTAGGCAATGGGGGAATCTCAACAACCCAACTTTACACCTCAGAGAACTTGCAAAGAAGCAGAAGTGAATCCCAAAAACATCTGAAGGAAGGAGAGCACAAAAACTAGAAGGGAAATAAATGAAGTTTAAAAGTATGTTAAATCAACAAAACTAAGAGTAGTTATGAAAAAAAATGTAATGTCAAATTCTCAGCTAGATTAAGTAAACAGAAGCCTCAAATAAATAAAATCAGAAATAAAACAAGAGAAGTTATGAACAGACTGAAAAGAAAACCTGTTGAATGGGGGAAAATATTTTCAAATCAAGTATCTGATGAGAGTTAATATACAAAATATAAAAGGCACACCTACACCTCAGTAATAAAAATCAAATAACTGAATTAATAAATGGGTAAAGGATCTGAATAGACATTTCTCTCAAAGAAAGTATACAAATGACTAATTGATATATGAAAAGATATTCAAAATCACTAATCATCAAGGATATACCAACCCAAACCACATTGTGACATCACCTGATGCCTGTTATTCTAGCATTTATTAAAAACAAATAAAATACAACAAGAATTCTGAGGCTATGGAGAAATTTTAATACTTATACATTGTTAGGGGAAATATAAAATGCAGCCTCTATGGCCAACAGTCTAGAAGTTTTTTTGTTTTGTTTTGTTTTTAATTAAAACTAAAAATGGAACTGCCGCATAATCCAGCTATCTCACTTCTAGATATATGTCCAAAAGATTTGAAATCAGGTGCTCTTCAAGATATTTGGATTCCCACATCCATTACAGTTTTATTCACAATAGCCAAGATATAGACCAAACCTAAATGCCCATTGTCATTTGAATGCATGGAGAAAAAGTGGTAGAGTCATACAACAGAGAGTATTATTCAGGCTTAAAAGGAAGGAAATCCATTCCATATGTGATAACATTGAAGAACCTTGAGGATATTATGTTAGGTGAAATTAGTCAGAAGAACAAATACTATCATTTCACATATATCAGGTATCTAAAATGGTCAGAATTTGAGCCAGCAGGTGGTGTGGTGGTTAAGGTGCTGGATCCCACATAGCCAACTGTGCAGATGAGTCCCAGCCCTGGAGGCTTAAAAACCATGCCTGGCTCATGTACATGCATGCCCAATATCCCAAGAGGAGAATGGAGGATAAAGGATTGCAATGGGCCCATGCCTGGGAGAAGATTTCTTTCTTTCCCTCTCTGTGTCTCTCTGGTGAGCACCAGTTCCACATGACAAAAATCGGAAAAAATAAATAAATAAAAAGGAAAGAAAACATGTTAGATTCATAGAACCTGAGACTAGCATTATGGTTTCAAGGGAGCCCGAGGGTAAGGAGAAATGGAGAGTTGTTCATTGCATTTAAAGTTTCACTTTTGCAATATGAATACATTCTAGAGATATGCTTGCAACATTGTATCTGTAACAATGTTTAACAATACTGTATTGTGTGCTTAAAGTTTTTTTGTGCTAGGGGCCCAGCTCCATTGCCTGGTGGTTAAGGCAGCTGGATCTCACATGCTGACCCCACAGCTGAAGTTCCTGACTCAGCGACTTGAGAAACATGTCAGGTGCATATGTGTGCATGCCCAAATCTTAACAGGATGGAGAAATAGAGAAGAGATTATAGTGTGACCTTTCCCCATGGGGAATACTTCTTTCCATTCCCATTCTCTATTTGTCTCTCTCTGCCAAGTACAGATGCCCTCTAGTCAGAAAAGAAAAAAAAGAAAAAGGCAAGAAAAAAAAAGGCAAGAAAAAAAAAGGCAGGTCGATCTCAAAAGGAAGGGGGAGACATAGAAAATATATTGAATGATGAAGTGGGGAGATTAATGTCTCTGTATTGACTGACATGTATGGCATTCCCTTTTGAAAAAAGCAATGTAATACACTGTAAAATTATATGTAACCCAATGTAATATAAAGAAGATTATGATGATAATAAAAAAAAGAAGGAAGGGGAGGAGACTGGTGATTCCAGGATTTGAGAGTAGGGGAATGGGGAGTTACTGTTTAATGGGTGTATAATTTCAGTTTTTCAAGACAAAAGCAGTCTGAAAATGGATGAGAGTGATAGTTTCACTACAATATGAATGTGACTAATATCACTGACTGGGCACTTAAAAATGGTTAAGAGGGGCCAACAGAGAGCATGGTAACTAAGGTAGCTGGATCCCACATAGCTTACTGCAGAGTTTGAGTTCTGGGCCCAGTAGTTTGAAAAACACACTGGATGAATGCATATGCATGCTCCGAATCCTGAAAGAACAGAGACGGGACTATGGTGTAACCATCCCCCTGGGGGGGGAGGGTGATTTCTAACCACCCACCCCATCTCTCTCCAGTGAGTGGATGTACCCTAAAACAAATTTTTAAAAAATTGTTAAGATGGTAAACCTTGTGTTATGTGTATTTTACCACAAGGCAAAAATAAAAAGGTACCAAAATATGTTCATTCTTATTCCACAACATCTTTGTTAGAATTAAATGAGGTAATTCATGTGAAAGTGTCTAATAAATGATAAGTGCTTGTAAATTGTTCATTTATTTTGCCTATTTGTGTTCATGTCTTCATTAAGTATAAAACTAGTTATGTATTTCCACTATCTCAAAAACCTTCAGTGATTTATATTTACAATACTAAGTCTAAACACTTTATTGAGCATTTGATATTCTCTACTATCTGAAACAAGCCAACTTTCTAGTCTTACATTCTAGAAAAATACTTGGTTAAAATCCTATTTTCTGTGTAAAACTTTACCTGTGCTCCTTGACCTTTCTTTTCCCAAATTCCTTTATATTAACTGTCTGCTTAACTTATTTCACAATTATTCATGTACTGTATATTGGCATAACTGCTCTGCTATGGATTAAAGTTATAATTTACTCTATGGAATACTATTCAGCCATAAAAACCAACAAAAGCCTGGATTTTCACAGAAAGTGGAAGAATATGGAAGATTTACTGCTGAGTGAGGCAAGCCAGGCTATGAAGGAGAGACATTGTATGTCCCCACTTAATATAGACTGAATGTCTGCACTCTGTGACTGAAACTGATTGACTAAAGGTTGAACAAACACAAGATATGGGTGTGAATGTCAGATAAGGTGTGTGTGGAGGAGTGGGACCTGGGGAAGAACATTTGGAGAAGGGATACAGAGGTAGTGCATTGACGGGATGGGGAGGTGTGGTGTTGCCTGTTGAAGATATTTTGATCAATGGAACTGGGGAGAAATATTCACATATTGAAATGCTCTCATTGTAAGCTAAACAATGTGATTGAATGTATATAAAAAATAAATAAATACATTTTAAAAATTTATCATTAGTTTGATTACTTTCTTTACACATTTATTTGGTAAATATTTTTGAATTCCTTTTAGGCAAAAGATGTGCTAGGTGCTATGATAGAAACAGAAATAAATTTTATGTGTTGAAGGATTTGCAGGTATACAACTATACTGCAAGAGTATTGACTCTTAATTGAGCATAGACTGTCATAGGGCTGGGTCTTTATTTCTGTCCAATTAAGAATTTTAAACAACTTGAATAATGCAAAAGGTAAACTCATTAAACTGTTGTTGGAAATATTAGTACATTGACTTTAAAGATAAAGGTATAAACAAAAATTTGAAATTATGTGGTGAAAGTACTAAGATGAAATTCAGCAAAAATTATGGAAAATTCTGTCATTCACTTAAAATATTCAATTGTAAAAGATGGAGTATACATAGCCTAATAGCAAATCATGTTTAAAAGGACCTGGTAAGTGTATTGGCATAAACAAATCTGCTCCAACATGTTTACCCTCAAATGGTGGAAGTCTCAGCAGAGGCCTGATTTCAAGGTCTATATGACATAAGGATCGGTTGAGCTTCTGAAAAACAGAGAATATCTGATTTGTATTTGTATGCTTAACACTTACCACAGGACTAGGTTACAGTAAGTGCTCAGTGGAATTAGTTGAATAGATAATGATGGCTTCCAGTTATTGAGTACTAAGCCACTGCTTATTTACTGTAGACAATTATGAAAGACATTGTACATATGTTATCTCAATTAATCTTCACAATAATCCGGTAAATAGGTGCTACCATAATCTCTATTTTACATAAGAGAAACTCAGGCACAGAAAAGTTAATAACTTGCTCAAGAATTGTGGTTACTCTAGGGAAGCAAAAATACTAGGTCTAGCTTGTAAGAGTTTCTTTGTGTCTAATGGTCTCTGATGGTCGAAGATGGAATCTGGAATCAGAATAATAGAAACTTTAGCCATTACTCTGTGTTTCAATGATCTCTGTGTGAAGAATTTCTTTATCTACTTATTTTTTTCTTATTGTTTTACATTCAATCAATGTACATCTTTTTGGTTTTTGGAGAGGTTTTTACTATAGGGTGTGTGCGCTCGCCAGAGAGACAGAGAGAGACAGAGAGACAGAAAGCGAGAAATCTCCTCCCCCCAGGGGGAATGGCCATGTCACAATCCCTTCTCCTCCATTCTCCTCTTGGGATCTTGTTCAGGCACACACATGTGCCTGGCGTGAGTTTAAGTCACTGGGTCCAGGACTTTAACCACGGTCGACTACATGGGAGTTCAGCGACATAGTCATTACGCTAACTGCTGGTCCCCAGTGTACATTTTTACAGCATACAAAATGAATTTTCCCAGGATAAATACACCGAATAATATGTAATGAACTTTTGAAAGTGTTAGCTTATCAGAAGGCACCAGGTTTCCTGTTAACAAGGGGGCTCCCTTGGAGAAATACTGTAATAAACCTGAAGGCAACAGGACTCCATAAGGGAACAGATTTTTTATTGTATGTGTGCACGTACTTGTGCATTTATGCACATGCATGTGTGCTTTATGGGAAAGGAGCCTACAAATGTGCTATTTTTTTACTCCCATTAAGGAGAAGGAAATATGAGTAAAAAGGAAGAGGAAAACAGGGAGAGTGTAAAGTCAGAGAAGTTTGAACTGGATGAGTTGAAAAGCCAGTGAAATTCCAGCAGTGGTAGAGTGCAGGTGTTGATATTAAGAATAAAAAAAAAAAAAAAAAGCAGAGTCCTAGGCATCCATGGACACCAAGATATTACAAGAAACATTGGAATTATA
The DNA here is from genome assembly GCA_026018925.1 of Tupaia tana. Classification (NCBI taxonomy): domain Eukaryota; kingdom Metazoa; phylum Chordata; class Mammalia; order Scandentia; family Tupaiidae; genus Tupaia; species Tupaia tana. The sequence goes on along the minus strand of JAKSZU010000009.1, from coordinate 31,344,864 downwards.
GGAATATAGTGAAAAGCCATGGAATGGAGAGGCTCATTTCAATTTCACATAAATCTCAAGAATCAGCAAGATCTCACCCAAAATTATCTGAACTGTTTCTGTCATTTGAGATTGAGCAGTCCAGTCTAAAAATTTGTACTTAACCCTTTTGGCTAAATATGTAGGCATGTGAAAATGGTTGTTTATTTTATTTATGTATTTATTTATTTATTTATTTATTTATTAATTAATTTTTTTTTTTTAAGTTTTTGCCATAGGATATATGCACTAGCTGGAAAGACTCGGACAGACACAGAGATGGAAAGTGGGAAATCACCCCCCTAGGGGATGTCCACACTGAGATCCTTTTCCCTCCACTCTCCCTTCAGGATTTTGGGCGTACATGCACCGGGCATGATTTTCAAGTGAGTAACTGAATCCCCATGTGGGAGTCCTGCACTTTAACACCATGCCATCTGCTGGCCCCAAAATAGTTAAAACTAGCCTTTTAAGGATTCATTCACTAATTCACTATTTAGCTTCCCAGATAACACATTTTGTGATGTCTATTTTGTCATAAAAATGATTCAAAAGTAAGAGTTTGTTTTTCAGTGGACCGTGAATTATTAATGTATTTCTAAATAGTTCAGTATGTAAATAGGCAGACTGTAATTTATTGAGTTATTTTATATTTTTCCCCTTGGTTATAAACTGTTATTATTACAGAAATCACTTTCTTTTGAGATAAAGAGAACAATTTTCTTCAAACCAATAGTAAAGAATGCTTATCACTTTTTAAATATGTTTAAGGAATATTATATATTATAACTTATCTTGAAATAGGTATTGGCATTAAATAAGAATAGCAAATATGTGTAAGTAATGCTATGGTCATCATCAGAGTAGTTGAGTAAAAAGGTACAAAATAATAAAATATTTTCAACTATATTACTAACGGATTTGCTGTCAGTCTTTTCTCATAGGTTAGATGTAGTTTTCTTGTTTAGTTTTCTCTTTGCTCCTGGGCAATTACTAGATATTACATGAAAGATAAGTACAATAGTATAGACTAAACTATGTGAGGTATAGCTATTGCAATGTTAGTGTTAAGATAAAGATTAAAGGTGGAATTAATCATTTCAATTGAGATTGGGGGCTTTCCACATTCCTCCTACTTTTTCTTTGTATCCACATTTTGCACACTATTGATAATATCTTTTTCTGGGACCTGCAGATGACATAGTGATTAAATCACTGGACTCCCACATAGGCAACTGTGGTTCAAGTCTTAGATGCAGCAGCTTTAAATTCACACTGATTCCTGTGCGTGTGTGTGCCCAAAATCCCAAGAGGAGGATGGAAGAGAAGGAATTGTGGTGAGATCATCCACCCAGGGAGTGATTTCTCACTTTCTGTCTTTCTGTCTCTCTGTGTTTCTCTGGTGAGTGGATGTGCCCTATAGCAAAAATATCTCTCTCTCTCTCTCTCTCTCTCTCTCTCTCTCTCTCTCTCTTTAAATCTTTTTCTCATGTCTTTTTGGAAATGAAGTATGATATCATAGATATTCTGTCTCAGAAGTTTCAGTAATGGAATGAAAAACTTGAAAAATAGGATTCAGAATTAACTGATGATAAAGAAAAAAGATATGTTTTTATTTTTCAAGTTTATTTCTTGAATGAGAGAAATGAGAGAGGGAAAGAGAAATGAGGACCGCTGACATTGTCTTGCTACAACATGATCCTCCTCCCTCCAGCCTTCTAGTTGGCCAGAACCACAGTTGTTCCCATGGGAGTGCCCAGTATATTCAGGTCAACCCAGGGTCCAAACCTGAGGTCTTCCCCTATGACTCCAATATTGTACAACAGCACCCTACCATCTGACACTGAGGCTGAATCACATGTGTTTTATTTTATAACTTAAAATATGCTATCACTCAGGTCATTCCAATTGGTAGTTATGTAGAGCACTGCTTTTCAACTTTAATGTGCGAATGAATCCATTGAGAATCTTGTCAGGCCCATTTGGTTTGTGATGTCATTTAACTCTACTGTCTCTGTTTGTATGATCTATCCAGTGATGAGAGTTTGGTCTTGAAATCCCCAAGAATTAATGTTTTGGAGTCTATGTCTTCCTTAAGGTCTCACAGTTTTTGTCTTCTGTATTTGGGTGACCCAAATGTTGGGTGCATAAATGTTTATAGTTGTTATATCTTCTTGTTGAGTTGATTTGATCCTTTTTAATAGAGTATAATGACCTAATTTCTCTTTTAATAGATTTTATCTTAAAATCTGTTTTGTCTGACGTAATGGTAACTACATGTCATTTTTGTTTGTTTTCCACTTCCATGGGATGATGTTTCTGAACCTTTCACTCTCAGTCTGCGTGTGCTGAATGTTTACCAGTGAGTTATTTTTCTCACAAGCAGCATTGAGAGTGTTCCTGGCTTGTTAAAATCCATTCAGCCAGTTTGTGTGTATTGATTGAAGAGTTTAATTCAGTTATATTCAATGACATAATTGATATGCACAAATTTACAACTGTCATTTTGATGGTTAGTTCCTGATTTTTATACATTTTATTTCCTTTGTTTCTTCTGTTATTTTTTTGTACTGTTTGATAGATTTCCACATAGGTGGCCATGTGGAATCCACCTGTCTTAACTACCACTGACTAGCCTATTATTGTCAATATTCCAACTTTCATTTTTTTTTTCTTTTTTTTTTTTTTTTGGAGAGGTTTTTGCTATAGGGCGTGTGCGCTCGCCAGACAGACAGAGAGAGACAGAGAGATAGAAAGCAGGAAATCACCCCCCAGGGGGGATGGCCACGCCGCAATCCCTTCTCCTCCATTCTCCTCTCGGGATCTTGGGCACGCACGCACACGCGCCCGGCGTGAGTTTAAGCCGCCGGGTCCGGGACTCGAACCGCGGTCGACTATGTGGGAGTCCAGCGACATAGCCAGTACGCTAACTGCTGGTCCCCAACTTTCATTTTTGACTTTGTTGTGATTTCCTGAGTTTTGTCCATTAGTGTATGGTTAGTGAGTTAGTGATATATTTCCTTTTTTTTCCCATGTCTTTTGTGTCCCTGTGTTGATTTTTAAGAACTGATGAAGTACGTCTTCCTAATTTCTGGATAGTCTTATAATAGCAGTGATTTATTTATTTGTTTATTTACTTATTATTTTACTTGGTCCTTTATTTATTGAACACTTTGTGTATTTTCAGAGATACCATTAAGGGCACTGGAGGCCTTGGGGCCAGCATTTTGTGGTTCTAAGTGAGGTTAGTGTCGTGCACTGTTATTCTGCCTGTAGAGTATGGTTTTCTACATGACTGATGCCCTGTAGGGTAGATGCCTGTGTTTTCATAACCGGTGTAGAAAGAAAGATCCTCCTCTAAGTATGGAAGCTGAGTGAATATAGATGCTGAACTAGTGGCCTCTGTCCTGGATAGACTGCACTCAGGAACAATGTAGGTGTTGGTTGAGAAGTCATGACTCAGGAGGTTAGGTAGCTGTTTTGTTAGCCATTTGTGTGCAATCCCTAGAGATAGGGGAAACTGCTGTGGCAAGCCCCACATGAATGTGGTTCACTGCAGATGGGCACAGTGGGAGTTGAGTTGTTTTCAGTAAAAAGGGAGGATGGGCCTACCTTCTTGCAAGGCTGTGAGGTTGGGTGGGAACTATGCAGTACCTCTATATAGCTCAAGGGAAGGTGACTGGAGTTGTCACAAGACTGTGAAGGCAAGGGTCAAGGTAGATGTGCACAGATCTTTCCTCTGAGCCCTAGGGACAGGCTGTAGGACTGTGTGGGAACTGTACAGTTCAGATTGTTGAAATACTACTTATGTGGGACTGGCAGTGCAAGAAGCATAGGTCCAGTGGTATAGCTGTGTAGGTCTGGTAGCCTGTGTGTATCTTTGCAGCTGGAGGCAGGACTGGAGCTACTGTATATCTGCAGGATCAGAAGGCATATCTAAACTGCACAAATATGTCCATGCCTCTGCCTATGAGTCTTCTGATACAAGCTGGGGAAGGATCCGTAGTTCTATGAACATTTGTGCAGCTGGAGGGAGGGTCTGGAACTGTGCCTGGCTGCAGCCTAGTGAGAATTGCATGTATCAGCCTGTGGGACTGGCTCCTGGGACTGGAAAGTGGGTCAGTTGCCTTGTCTGTCTGTTTGTCTATGTTCTCTTTGTGTTTACCTGTCCAGAAAGATGAGATACCTGTTACCCTGCTCTTAGTTAGTTAGTGAGGGCCATTCCCACTCCTCCTCGCTCCTCTCCTCATATATATTATTACAGGAAGTCAAGAAACTGCACTATGGAAGGCAACAGAGGAGACAGGGAAGTACATCCCGTGTCCTATGGAAGAGAAGCGGAAGAGTACACATACAGGTCTTCTAGTCAGTCAAAGGGAATGTCCTCATCCAACTCCCAAGGCAATGCTGTGTGTCTGGAGTTTGGGGAAGGTCAGTCTTCTCTCTGGCATGGCAGATCCTTGGCACTCCCCAAGATGAGCTCATGATCTGTGTCCATCTCAGTGCTAACTTGCAGTTAGGAGGCACTAGGGTTTGAGATAAAATCAGGGAACTGGAAGCTTGAAGCTTCAGAGGGAAGTCTTCTCACCTCTTCCCATTGCAGGAGGGTTCAGTTGTCTCTACCTCCTTTGAATTTGGCCAAGTACCTCTTTTTCTGTCTTCCATTGATACACCACACTCCAAGAACTCTCCACAATCCTATTCTTGTATTCTGTTGATTTCACCTCCTTCCTCTGCTCCAGATACAGCTGCATATCTAATGATTTTACACTTTCTTTTCTTTTTTAATCGGAGAGATGCCATGATGGATGTCCCTAATTGGCCATCTTGCCCTTCCTACTAAAGATTTTTTTCACTCATTTATTTGATATAAGAGATGGAGTGGGAGTACCTTTAACAGTGTCTTGTCATACTGCAATCTGCCTCACAGACTCTCAACCAGTCAGGATCACAGGCTGTTCTGGGTGCATCTTGCTTGTTCAAGTAGACCTGGGACCTGAACACAAGCCTCCTACTTAGCTCCAGCATCATACCACTGCAGCTGGGCTGATTTCCTTCTCTTTATTCATTTACTCACTGATGGACACGTAACCATTCCACATCTTGGCTAATGAACAATAATGCTGTACTTTCATTTTTGCTCTGTTTAGTGTAGTAGTTTTATTCTTTTTTTTTTTTTTTTTTTATGGAGAGGTTTTCGCTATAGGGCGCGTGCGCTCGCCAGACAGACAGAGAGAGACCTAGAGACAGAAAGCGAGAAATCACCCCCCAGAGGGGATGGTCATGCCGCAATCCCTTCTCCTCCATTCTTCTCTCGGGATCTTGGGCACGCACACACATGCGCCCAGTGTGAGTTTTAAGCCACCGGGTCCGGGATGTGAACCGTGGTCGACTACGTGGAAGTCCAGAGACATAGCCATTACGCTAACTGCTGGTTCCCTAGTTTTATTCTTTTAAAGATATATGATTTAACCCATGAATTATGTAGAAGTTTGTTTCATTTCAAAATTTTTTTTCTGGCATCATTCTCATTTTTATTTTGAGTTTAAAATCCATTGTGTTCAGAGAATATACTTTCTATTATAGCAATACTTTTACATTTGTTGAAATTTATTTTATGACCCAGATATAATCTATATTTGTGTATGTTCTGCAAGCATTTAAAAATAATGTATTTACTGTTGTTTTGTGCGATGTTCTATATTTGTCACTCAGATCTGATGATGGTGTTTAATTTTTTGTATTGTTCTTTTTTTTTTTTTCCCCAAAGTTTAGCTATAGGACATGTGCACTCACCAGAGAGAGCTAGAGAAAGACAGGGAAGTGAGAAATCACTCCCTAGGGGAATGGCCACACTACAACCCCTTCTCCTTTCTCCTCTTGGGATTTCAGGCATGCATACACATGAGAACAGCCTCTTTTTCAAGTCTCTGGGTCTGAGACTCAAATTGCACAGTCAACCCTTTGTGATCTGGAGGAGACCGACCCAGCGGGGCCCCAGGATCTGTCTGAGCCCCCCTGACCTTTGAGCTCTGCTTCCAGTCGGTTCAGCACGTTGGCAAGGCCGCTGTTGTATGCCCCCTGACCCAGGAACAAAACTTGGGTCCACTCAACATGTTTGGCAAGGCCACTTGTTGTACACTCCAGAGACTGTGGTAGCCTTGCTGGGAAGTGACCCCCCTCTCCGACTCCCCAATATACTGCTATAAAAGAATTACATAGCTCTCTTATACATCCTGAGTATATGATAAAATTTTCCAGGAAGTCCCCCGACCACTCCCCTTTGCTCTAATCACCTGCTGTTAATTACAATGCTTTATCTCCGTGGTCACAATAGAGGATGGGCTGAAGTTCTATCTAGGCAGAAATAATTTTGACCTTTGGAAGGCCCTTCAAGATACATTTAACATAAACTTAAAGATAATCGTTTCTTTACATAAAATAGGATTAGGCAGAAACTGGCCCAGGACACCCCCGCCCTCACCAAGTAAAATAGACAAATACATTAGGATTCCTTACATTAAGTTTTAGATCCCTATAAAACTATGTAAGTATCATTCTTTATTAAGATCCATAAGAACTAATATCTATACTTGAGATTTTCTTTTCTCAGCACCATTGCCGGTAATCATAAGATGGCTGCTGCACCGCATCAGCTGATAATCATCTCTGCTTGCTGGAACCACTTTCCCGAAACTGCATTCCATGGAGACCCACCTACATCAAATGAACAATTGCGGAACTGCACTAGACCCACCCTTAATCCAACCCTGAATAGAATCTATGTTCCCTATTTTTAAAACTTTATGAGCTGATAATTAAAACACGTAGCCCCTCTTCCATTTACTTGCATGTAACACATTTTCAATAAAAACGCACGATGATTCCTAGCAGTTGTCACTCTTCAGAGAGCGATCTCTGAGGGGTCTCCGGCTGAGGACGTGCATGAAAAGGCACGAGGCCTTAGTCTTCTTCCTTTCCTGCGCTGCCTCCATCGAGATAACCCACTCCAGCCGAGGCTGGATCCCGGCAGGGATCTAATCGCCTTAACCTCCCTGCCACCTGCTAGCCTTCATCATTGTCTCTTATGTCTTAGCTGTTGTGTTGGTTATTGAGAGCTTTGTGTTCTCAATTATAACCACAGGTTTTTTTCCCTTCTGTTTATGTGATGTTTTGCTTCATATATATTGCAACTCTGTTATTTGTTATGTACAAATTGCTACATCTTCTTGGTGGATTATTCCTTTTCTCCTTGTATAATGTTACCTTTTGTCCCTGGTCATTTTTGCTCTTAAATTTACTTATAGGATGTTAATCAAGTCACATCTTACTTCTTTAAATTAGTTTTTGCATAGTACAAAATTTTCCATTCTTTCACATTAAACCTGACAATGTAATTGTATTTGAAGTCAACTTCTGGCACATAGTTGGGTCATGTGTTTTAAACCATTATGGTAATCTGTGTTTTATTGGTGTATTCAGAGCATTAGTATTTAATGTGATTAATTGACCCATTTTTGTTTTCATTTCCTTCTCTCTTTTCATTCCACCAGTTTATTTTTCCTACTTTCATGCAGGTTTCTTTAATATGCTTGATATATTACATTTTACAAGGGGACTTCAAAAAGTTTGTGGAAAAGTGGAATTGTAGCATGAGTATATTTTGATGCAAATCATTTTGAAATCCATGCATACTTTTTCCATAATGCTAGTTGTTCATGAACTATTTGAAGACCTATCATATATGCATAGCTTATCACAGTCTATTGTTATCATTATTTTACCAGTTTTAGTGAAATATAGAAACCTTATTCCCCCTTACCTTTTGTCATTTATAGTTCAGTTGCCTTGAATATTTGCTGTACATGTATTTAGAACCACACAATATATTATAATTAATTGTTTTGTTTCAATTATTCAAAGTAACTTACAAATCTCAAGAGAAATGCATGTTTAGTAATATTTTTGCTTACTGTGTTAATTTTTCTTTTCTGATGTTTCACAATCTCTACTTTTATCATTTTCCCTCTGTTTAAAAAAGTTCTTTAGCCATTCTTTTCAGATAGGTCTGCTAGTGATACATTCTCTTCATTTTTCTACTCTTCATTTTTCTGAGAATGTTTTGAATTCTTCCTCATTTCTTAAAGATATTTTTACTAGATATTGTATTTGGGGATGACAGTTCTTTTATTTTTACACTTACCGCTTTATTGGACTCCATATTTTCTGTTGCGATGTCCACTGTTATTTTGGTGTTTTACAGTTAATATGATTTTTATCTCTGGCTGCTTTCAAGGTTTTATCTTTGTTGTTAATTTTCAGAAGCTTGATGATATGTTTTAGTGTGTATTGGGGGGTGTTATGTTTAGGAATCGTGCAATTTCTTGAATCTGTAGGTTTATATTTTTACCAAATTTGGAAATCTTTGTAGGTCTATGTGTTTACCCAAATTTGGAAAGCTTCTAGATCCAAGAAAGACTTTGAATATTTTTTGAAACCATTTTCTTCTTCCACTTCTTCTGGAACTCAAATAGTATGAAAGCTACATTTTTTAAAATAGTTTCAGAGGTCTTTGAGGATCTGTTCTGTGCTTTTTGTTGTTTTTTTTTTTTTTATTATTTCCAACCTGTTTTTTATTTGCTGTTGTTATGACTGGCAATTTATATTTTCTACCACTGAATTCATTTATTCTTCTTTTTTTTACATTTACCCATCTATTATAAAGGATAATACAAAGAACACATTGATTCTAATCTGTGTGTCCTCCCTTTAGCTTTTGAGTATATCTATTGCAATTTTAAAATTGTTATTTTTTATTGTGTATTACAATTTTAAATTTTCCATTTGGTTCTCCATATATTTTGCTTCTTTAACAATATTTTTTCCTCTCATTTGTCTTAAACATGTTCATAATTCCTTGTTAAAACAATGTTATGATGGCTTCTTTAAGATTTTTGTTAGATAATTAACATTTCTGTCTTCTCAATCTCAGCATCTGTTGTCTTTTTCATTGAGTTCAATATTTCCCTATTTCTTTTTATGATGAAGAATTTTCTACTGAGATATTGACAGTTTTATTCTGTGATACTCTGGATGTTATTTGAATCTTCTGTTTGTCTTGCATCCTCTAACACTTCTCCTCCAGGGGAAGGAAGATTAACTCTCATCAGAGAGTATTTGTTACTGTCTAGTGGAGTTGAAAATCAGAGATCTCTATTTAGTCTTCTCAGACACCATCTAGAGGAGAGAAGATTGATGTCTACTCAGCCTTCTCTTACACCATCTAGCCATGGATTGGTCATTACTGATTTAGAGAATTCTGATTTAAAAGTCTTGAAAGGTAATTTAATTTGGCTTTTTTGCAGTTTAAATGTTGACTTCAGAGCTAGTATTTAGGTCCAGTATTATTTTCTTCATTTTTCTTCAGCTGTTTTTTAGGCATTTAATATTGGAGTACTTTGTTACTCTTTAGTGAGAGTAGTCATCTTGATTTCCTTAACAAGCCTTTACTGTCATGGGTATTTATTTTTTATGGAAAATTTAATTTTTGGAACTTTTGGGGTGATTTGATAAATTATCAGTGTATTATAACTGAGCCATTAATCTTATAACTTCATCAACATTACAGGTTGATTTTCATGATGCCACTGAAGAATCAGATCTTTCTGCGGAGTTTCAAGAGAAGCCTATTGAAAAGTATACAAGTTCTTTTCATATGTTTACAAAACCTTTATTCACGCTCTTAACTTTTTCATCACTCATAATGTTAATCTTCTTAAGATTTGTCGTAACTGGTTTTGCATTGTTTTTGACCCTGAAGTATTTTTTTGACTGACTGAAATATTGTCCTAGACTTCTGACCTCTAAATTTGTTCTTGGCCATTGTCAAACCTCAGATACCCATGTATGGCTTCTGAAGCTCCAGGTGAGCCATCTACAAGCTACTGTCATGGGTTTCATTTTTGTTTTGTTTTGTTTTAGTGAGATTTTTGCTATAGGGTGGATGTCCTTGTGAGAGAGACAGAGAGACAGAAAGCAAGACATCACCTCCGGGGGGGAGGGGATAGCCAAGCTTCAATCCCTTCTCCTCCATTCTCCTCTCGGGATCTTAGGTAAGCATGCACACACGCCTGGTGTGAGTCTAAGCCACCGGGTCCGGGACTCAAACCGCGGTCGACTACATGGGAGTTCAGCGACATAGCCATTACACTAACTGCTGGTCCCCATCATGGATTTTTTTTTTTTTGGAGAGGTTTTTGCTATAGGACGTGTGCGCTCACCAGACAGAGAGAGAGAGACAGAGAGACAGAAAGCAAAATATCACCCCCCAGGAGGGATGGCCACACCGCAATCCCTTCTCCATTCTCCTCTCGGGATCTTGGGCACGCACGCACACGTGCCCGGTGTGAGTTTCAAGTCACTGGGTCCGGGACATGAACCACGGTTGACTACATGGGAGTCCAGCGACATAGCCATTACGCTAACTGCTGATCCCCATCATGGATATTTTTAAGGTTTGATTTGTTCTATGGTGTTTGGATAGAGTAGAGCTGCTATTTTCTAAATGTTTCTTATCTTGTTAGACTACCTCTATCATGGTCCTTTGTCCAGAGACAGCAAGATTTTATGGTTGTTGTTTTTTCTATTCATTAGCATTTCAAAGTTGTTGGCTTTTTCAGCCCCACATCTGCAATATCTGTATATATGAAGCAAAAAGAAAACCCATGGAACTCATCACTGTGACTGAGTTGTTCCTTGAGTCCTGAAATTTCCAGCTGGTATTTTCTCTCCAGTTATTTGGAATGAAGATATTTATGTATCATAGGGAAAATTTTATTTTTTTGGAAGTGGAAGTCCTTGTTATCCAGTTTTATAGATTATGAAACAGAGATGCAAATGAGGTAGATAATTTTCCCAAGATTGCAGAGGAAAGTAACCAGAACAGCTAGTCTTCTATCTTCTTAATATGTCTTCCAGCATTGTTATGAACAGACTATAATGCTATCTTTATTTTTATTGTAGGTTTTTAAATTTTCTCATCAATAAAAAATTGATAAATAATATCATCACACTTGTTTCTAAAACCATATGAGGATTAGCCATGGATTGATTATTGCTGATTTAGAGAATTATGGTTTAAAAGATAATTAAGATTTTTCTTTTCTTCAGTTCAAATGTGAGCTTCAGGGTTAGTATTTTATTCAGTATATATTTCTTCACTTTTCTTCAGTTGTTCATTTTTTTATGCATTGAATAGTTTTATTTGTCATGGTTTCAAAGTGCAGTTTCTTTAAGTAAGTTCCACTACAATATTTAAATTATGATTCCATTTATAAACTACAAAGAATACTTTTATGGAACATACTCTTCCTAATGGTGAGTTAATAATACCATTTTTCAAACATGAAAGACAACTCATTGTACATTTCTCTTTGTGTGATATGAAAGTCACTAAAGTGGGTGTGACCCTTCATGCTATCCTCTGTCATTTTCGAAACTTGTTTCACAAAAGAGCATTACTGTACTTGCTTCTAGAAATATAGTTTGGATCCATTAATGTTTTAGATTTATAACCTTTATTTCTTATCATACAGAGTACAGAGTCAGCTGTCATGTACCTGCAGAGGAAAGCATTTTGTGTAATAATGTAGAAAGAACAGACTGTACATTCCTCCATTTCTCTATCCTTCATGTTAAATTTCTCCTGCCTTTCAGCAGGTTTTTTTTTTTAATCAAGATTTTTGCTCTAGGGTGCGTGTGTTCACTGGAGACACAGAGAGAGACAGAGACAGAAAACGAGAAATCACCCCCAAGGAGGGATGTAGATAGTGGGGTTTTGTTTGGTTAGCCCCTAATTACTAATTTCTAGTTTTATCACACTAGGGATTTTAAATGAAACTAATATGTTGTGGAATTAATTGAACTCTTTTTTATGGCTTAATATAGAACAACTGGAAATTTCATAGTCATAGCCATTCATAAGTTTGAGTTGCCATTGTTTTTTGGTATATTCCATAGCCAGAAAAGCATGTATTGTCACCACCCAGTAAACACCTTCTAGCAGTAAACCTTAACCTCCAATATTATCAAGTCTCATAAAGCAATAATGTATTAATCTTAGTCTTTCCAGAAAACCTTCATTCTACCGAAAATGATCAGAAATTAATGAATGGCATGTAAAAGCTGGAAGGTAAATGATCTTTTCAACCTTCGGCCTCCAGAGAGAGCTACCCTTCTCACAATTCAAATTGGACATGAATAGAGATATTTTAAATATTCTGAGATATAATCTTTACTAGTTGCCATCATGAGTCATGGTAGATCATGCAAGTAGAGTATTACTCCCTTTGGAAAAAAGACATACTTCTTGAAAATAGGTTGTACATCTTTGTACTTCTTATAAAAGATATCAATTCAAGAGAAAAAAAGTAAGTAAATATGCTGGTGAATTAAACTCATTTGGGTGAGAAAGATAATCTAAACAAGTTATGAAAATTAGATTTTTCTCTTAGGAGATTTTTTATTTGTTCTTCTTCAAACTTTTTTAGATTAATAATGGTGTTATAACTCATATCCAGATAAATATAAGACCCATAGTGAGCTTACATTTCTATCTTTTAATTATGACAAAGCACCTTTTGGAAAAGACAAAACATGTAATGGTATTGAAATTAACAGCTATAAAAGGCATGTCAGGGCTGAAACTATAGAAAAGTGTTCTGGAAGCAGGAGATAAAACAAAACACAACAACAGCAAAAACAACACAACAAAAACAGATGAAAATGTAGAAGAGTAGCAGCAGGAAGTTAGGACACCAAACAGAAGAGCGAATGTCCTCATAGCCAAATACCTTTAAAAATTATCTTGTTATTTCTTCCACACCTCCCATTCTCTCTTTACCTGACTGCAATTATAACTCCTACCCTTACCTCTCTAATGAAACTATTATTGCCAATAATCATTTTAATTAATATGAGTACTATGTTAAGAATTCACTGAACACGATAGGCTATAAGCAGTAAAACCAGTTAGGATGGTGTAGCATTAATCCAGGAAAGAGATGATGATATGTGAAAGAAAGGTCACAGCTGCAGAGGTGATTAGAAGTTTTCGGGACCAGCGGTTGGCATAATGGCTATGTCGCTGGACTCCCATGTAGTCAACCGCGGTTCAAGTGGTGGACCTGGTGGCTTAAACTCACGCCAGGTGTGTGTGTGTGTGCGTGCCCCAGATCCCAAGAGGAGAATGGAGGAGATGGGATTGCGGCATGGCCATCCCCCATGGGGGGGGGGTGATTTCTAGCTTTCTGTCTCTTTGTCTCTCTCTGTCTTTCTGGTGAGCGCACATACCCTATAACAAAAACCTCTCCAAAATAAATAAATAAATACAAATAAAATAAAATTAGAAGTTTTCAAGTTCTACATAGATGTTATTTTGAAATCATAGTCAAAAAGTTTTTTCTTATGCATAGAATACTGCATAGGAGAGATAAAAGGGAGTTAAAGATTACTCTAAGGTATATGGTTTTAGAAACTGGAAGAATGGGGAAGTTTATGAATAGAATCAAGTTTTAGAAAGGAAGTCAACAGTTTAGTTTTGGTTAGGTTAAGTTTGAGATGACTATTACATATTCTAGTCAAGATTTCAGGTGGGTGGTTTGATACAAGTATTAGTCTGCTTTTATGTTGCTAAACAGAAACACTTGAGATTGAGTGATTAAAAATAATGATTTATATAGATCACAATTCTGGTGGCCCCAAAGGCATGGAACTGACATCAGATTGACCTCTGGAGCTACATCACAATATGAGCAATGGAAGGAAAGAGAAAACTGGACACATGTGAAGAGATACAGGGAACGCCATTCTCCACTTCTTCAGTGTGTCCCTCCCTTTCCCCTAGTCAATTGGCTAGTATTGTCTCGTACTAGGCCCTACTTCATAAAGGTTTACCACTTCCCCAAACCATTACATTAGGGAGAAAGCTTCCAGAACATGAACCTTTAAGGGTCAAATCATATGTAGACCATAGCAATATCCAGTTCTGGAGTTTAGGAAAAATATATTACCCAGAAATATAAATTTTGGGACTTGTTGGCATAGCTACAGTAGTTAAAACTGTGTGATGTTATCCTCTTTCTTCTGTCTATTTTATGAACGGTCCTTCTCTATCCTTTATAAAGATTATGTCTGTTCCACTGTCCCGAAATTTTATTTCCAAAGTTATCTCTGTTTAGTTAGTTAGTTAGAATTTTTCACTGTTTTTGTTTTTGAGAGAGAGCAAGATGAGGTAGGGATGGAGGGGAGAGATGTTTTCTACAGATTCTTGACATCGCAATCCTCTGCCCCAGCTTCCTTTTTGGCTAGGATCACAGACACATGATACCATGGCCAGCAGGCTCAGACTGGTGTGAGATCTGAACTTAGGCCTTTCATGTTGTCCTAACCCCACAATGTGATGGCTACCACTCATGCTACCATGACTGAGCCCTGTGTTCATTTCTTAATAATTACCTCTTCCTTGACTTCATTTGAACTTATGGCTTTGATAACCATTTAGGAGTTTATGATTCCTAAATATATACCCTTGACTCCAACCTCTTAATCACTAGGAATTATAATCAGTATCATAATCTGCATTTTTTTATCTGGCTCTCCTAAAACACGATACTTCAAAAGAAGCATATATGCAGATAGATCCAGTTTATATGTATACAAATAACATTTATCAATGACTTATCTTAAGAATGGGATTATGACAGTTTATTTTATTTTGTTCTTTAGAAAATGAATGTGTATCATTCAGAAATAAAACAAAAACTTATTACTAGTAATATATGCTTGCTATTGGACCAAATGAAGACAAATAACCTTCAACTTACAGAACAGGCACATCTAAGATCATCTTAGGTCTCAGCCAAATTTATTTCCATGTTTCTTCAGTTACAACCAAGATCACCATACAATTTATCACCCAAACTAGGGCACTTTGGAGAGAGAAATAGGGCACTTTGTAACTACACTCAGACAATGGATGTTAATAGGGATTCTCTGGATAAATAAGAATACATGTCTCCCTAGGCCAATCTATTCTCCCTTGATGTACCTGCACTCACCCACTGTAACCCATTATACCTATTCTTGCTTCAGATTTACAGTAGCACTAATGACACTCTGGTCCAGGGCACCATTATTCTTCATTTAGATTATTCCAATAGCTTTCTTTCTTTCTTTTTTTTTTTCTTTTTAACAATAAAACCTGACAGTTTACTTACAGTACTGGCAAATGATGTATATAAAAGGCTTGGGTTTTTCAAGGATTTTTTGATCTTTATATTTTTCTCCAATAACTTTCTAAAAGACCTTCCTTATTCTTTTCTTGCTTACATTCACTCATTGCAGCAGCCATTTTAAAATATGTTAAATCATCTCACATTTCTGTTGAATATATATGTGTGTATATATATATATATATATATACACATAGGCTTTTGCTATAGGGTGTGTGTGCTCGCCAGAAAGACAGAGAGAGACAGAGAGATAGAAAGTGAGAAATCAACCCCAAGGGGGGATGGCCACACCACAATAACTTCTCCTCCATTTTCCTCTTGGCATCTTGGGCATGCACGCACATGTGCCCAGTGAGTTTAAGCCGCCGGGTCTGGGACTTGAACTGCAGTTGACTATGTGGGAGTACAGTGACATAGCCATTACACCAACTGATGGTCCCCCTACAATAGCTTTTCATATAACTCAGAGAAAACCGCCAAGTTCTTACAATGGTCCTTATAAGGCTTCATTCTGTGTGGTTGTCTTCTACCTTCAATGCAGATTGCATTGCCTCTCTACACTTATCTTCTACTATTTTCCCAGTAATTCATTTGTATCCAGAAATAGTGACTCCCTTTCTATTTCTCTCAGGGTCTTTGCATTTTATAGTTCCTTTAATTTATATGTTATTTTTTCTGGTAACTGTGGAACTTGCTTCCTTAGGTTTTTAAGATTTTTTTTTCAAATGTCTTCCTCCCCTGGAAGACTATCTAATACTTTTATTTAAAATTACAAATTTTTTGCCCTTCTCATACACATCTCCCCTTTTCTCTGTTTAATTTTATTTATTTTTTCTCTCAGTTCACTAGTATGTAAGCTTGTATGAAGTAAGAAATCTTTTTATATTCTCTACTGTTCCCATGATAACCCAAAGTAGTGACTGTCACGTCCCTTCTCCTCCATTCTCCTCTTGGGATCCTGGGGATGCACGCACATGCACACAGCACGAGTTTAAGCCACTGGGTTCAGGACTCTAACCGCGGTTGGCTACGTGGGATTCCAGCGACATAGCCATTATGCCCACTGCTGGCCCCAATAACTCATTCAAAAAAAAAAAAAAAAGGAATTAAGCACTTAGAAGGGAGTGTGCATGCGCCAGAGAGAAGGAAAATGAGAAATCATTCCCCAGGGGAGATGGTCATGCCACAATTTCTTCTTCTCCATTCTCTTCTCAGAATTTTGGTACACATGCACATATGCTGTGTGTGATTTTCAAACTGCCGGGTCCAGGACTCAAACCACAGTTGGTTATGTGGGAGTCCAGTGCCTTAATTGCTTTGCCACCTGCTGGTCCCAGTCATGAGAGTTCTCAAAAGATATTATTTACATACCTATTCTTTGCAGAGAATAATAATGAAGTTACCAATAAAACATTTTAATGTAGATACATATTAAATTAGGATAATAATCTTTGGAGTAGTTAAATGGAAATATGAGTTCAAGGAGAAATTCTCTATAACAAAATTCTGAAAGAAAAATGCGTGTTTCTAAAGTATAAATTGTGAGCATTGGCCAGCAGATGGCATGGAGGTTAAGGTGCTGCATCCCATATGGCCAATTATGCAGTGTGAGTCCTAGACTTGGTGGCTTGAAAATCGTGCCAAACATATGTGTGTGAGTACCCAAAATCCCCAGAGGAGAAGGAACCATGGCATGGCCAGCCACCTTGGGGCATGGTTCCTCATTTTCCCTAACTATCTCTCTGTCTTTTTAGTGAGTGCATGTACCTTATAGCATAAACAAACAACAAAAAAGCAAATCAAATAAATAAATAAAAACAACAGATATCAAATTTCTGTGGCATCTAGATTTCATCAAATGTGTTTTAAAAGGTTATGTAAAATTTTTCTTTTAAAATATCAATAGTTCCAATAAGCTTTAAAAGCCTTTGCCAAATGTTTACACTCAATTAAAATTTTAGCTCTTAAAAATGTTTTCTCTAATATGATCGTCTACATCTCCTACAATGTTTTACTTCAGAATGTTCAGGAAAAAATTCAAATATAGTTCTTAATGGTTAGAGTGTTCAACTTAGTACTAGTAACAAACATATTGCAAGTATCAAGTTACAGAGATCTCTCCCACTTTCATGTATGTAGTTGCAATGAGAACATCTCTGTTTCTTAAACAATTAGCAAGTGAAGTCCATCAAATAGATAATATTTGATCAACATAAATTCTAATGTCTTGAAAAGAACAGAGATGTTACAATAAGCCAACTCAGAAACACAAATGCGATGTGGAATGAACTACATCAAACTCAAGTTTATACGTGACTTTGTTTGTATGTCATGTGTTTTTATTTTCATTATTGCTCTGTTTTTTCAGGTCATTTCAAGTCAAAATAATTATCTTATTCAACCCTCTCAGAGTAAATATGATAAGGAGGAATGGGGTAGGGAAGGGGGGAAATAGAGAGAGAGAGAACTATTTAAATTATATAGGCTAGTAGATTTATCAAAGTTCTGTTATGTGTCAGGCATTGTCTTAGTGTATAGACTGAAAAAAAATACCCCAAAGATATACTAATTTCCTAATCCTTGAATTATGTATTTACAATATTACTGGATATGCTAAAATAGCAAATATGACCTTAAATGGACAAAGATGTGACTAAGGATTTTAAGAGGAGAAGCTTGGGGCCAGCAGGTGGCAAGGCAGTTAAGGTGACTTTTCCCACATGGCAAAGTGCAGTTTGAGTCCTGGACCTGGTGGCTTGCTTTCACACTCCTTCCCTCTTCTTATCTCTCTCTGGTGAGTTCACATGCCCTGTGGAAAAATTTTAAAAACATAATAACAAATAAAATTAAATATTTTTTTTTTTAAATAAAAAAGGAGAAGCTTATCCTGGGTGATGTGGCATGTGTGTATACAATCACATGTATCCTAATTGGAGACAGGAAGAAGAAGTTTTGAGAGACAGACATACACGCAGAGTAAAAGAAAATATGAAGGAGGCAGAGATGAGAGTGAAATGATCACTAGCCACAGAATTCCAAACAACACTGGATAGCCACCAGAAAATGGAAGAGGCAAGGTAAAATTGAATTCCACAGCCTCACTGAGGGTATAAGACATTTTGATTTTGGGCTTTTAGCCTCCAGAATAGCGTATTTTAAACCAAGTTTGTGGAAAAGTGTTATGATAGGCCCAGGAAACTAATACATCTAGCTATTAAATGATGCACAAGAGTAATGAGTTAATAAAATGTAGTCTCTTAATAGATAAAGTTAGTGACACTAGAGCTGGTTAGGCTAAAACACTTGTTTCTAGCATTAAAACCTCTCAGACACTTGCCATCGGATACGTTCTTATGTACCACAGTTTGGATGAATATAAAGAATTAAAGCCATTAATTATATATTCCTATATATCTAGGGTGAGTGGTTAGATATATCAGGAATGTTTGATGCCAAACTTATTACTTCCTGAAATTCCAATGTTGATTGGAACCTACCGGATTTTTCTTGCAGTATTGAACATACACTATATGATGTGCAATTCATTTATATTTTATATATAATTAGTAACTGGCAAGTAAAACTAATTAGGTGTTTAATAAAGATGCACAACTATATTTTTCAAATAGTTGTATTTATATTCAAAAGAAGGGACAGTCATATAAATGTGTAATCAAGAATGTAAAATTGGAAAGACAAGAGAATTCAGCTGAGTTAATTTGATGGCAGCAACAAATCACACATTGCCAAAACCCTCCTCCCCCATGTGGTGTATGCACTGTCCTGATAAATGTTTTTCTTGGCAAAGAATCACACAAAAATGAGTCTGGATATTCTTTTCTTGCTTTCATCTTTTTTATTACTCCTCTGAGGAATTAGTAGCTTTAAAATAAAGATCTGCACTAGTGCAGATAACAAGACTCCCGTTTCCCGCCTCACCTATTTAAACGCATATGAAAGACAATGCTTCCAAAAACTTGCTGTTTCTTCTTAAAATTGACACACAGATATGGCATATAGCTTGTAGATCTTACTAGACTCATGAACTTTTACAGAGTGGACAGATAATACATTCATAGGAGCTGTGGCATCAGGAATGGCTCAAGAAGAACATGGTTTATTCTTTCCTTCTCTGGTCAAATCAAATAAATAAATAAATAAAGTTAAATAAAAATGATTCTCTTAAAAAAGATAATGAGTTATTATTAAATCATAATTATTAAATGATTGTTCACACAACTTATATGTATTAAAATTGGTAAATTATTATTAAACATATATATTTTATTTAATATATTTTTATTAATGATATTATAGGAATTATTTTCAATTAGTTCATATATCCCTATATAGTTCATGTTTAGGATTAGAAATAGGGTTTAATGGAAATTAACAACCATAAGAGAGGGCATTAGGGCACTAGTAAGTGTGGGATTTTCAAAAGATTTAATGTTAATTGTTTTGAAGTGTTCTTAATTTACAGAGAATTCAAAATAAATTAAATTGTGTTGATTTAAAATTATTAAGTACATGACAGAAATTAATAAATGAGTAGGAAAGGAATTAAGTAAAAAGCAAGCTGGTGACTCATGCCCAAGTTCTCAATATAAGTATAGATTTATAGTATTCACACATATGTATTTTGAGAATGGCTCACATTACTGTTGTAAAATTTACTTCTAATTTTTGTTTATTGAAAAATTATAATTGTGTGTTCTTATGGAATACAATGTGATTTTTAATCTGTATATACATTGTAGAAATATTCTGTCAAGCTAATTATATATCTATCAGCTTACCAATTTATGATATTTCTTTCAATGCAATGCGATAGATGGGGATAAAGTCATTGTTAAAAGAATATATTTTACCATCTTTAGGAATTTCGGATATACTACTTGTCTATAAATTCCTTTCTTTAAAAATAGATAGTTCAGGTGAGTATCATCCCACCTGTACCTTTTTTTAAAAGAATTATTTTATTTGACTGTATTTATTTTAGTTTGTTCAGAGAGAGAGAGAGACAGAAAGAGAGAGGGAGAGAGAGAGAGAGAGAGAGAGAGAGATTGAGAGAAAGAGAGAGAAAGTGAGAAAGTAAGCCGCCAGGTCCAGGACTTGAACCACGGTTGGCTGTGTGATAGTCCAGTGCCCCTTAACCACCATGCCACCTGCTGCCCCCCCACCCTGTATCTTTATACTTACAAATTCCTTCACAGTGCTGTTGAACTAACAAGCTCTGCTCCTTATTTGTTTTAAATATACTATAAAGTAAAGATATTTCAATTAGGATTTCTTATGAGTAAAGAGAAATTTAAGGTTCTAGATGAAGCATATTTGTTTAATAATTGATTATAGCCTTTGATATTGCAAAAGACAGGGTAGGAGGATATTTGTAAATTAATAGATCTCTCAAATGGGTTTATTGGAATTTTCTGTGCTATTTGTCCCCTTACCTGAAAATAGTTATAGTAAGTAACTTAAATTTCTCAATAGGTCTTTGTTCTATTTCTTTCCAGTTTATATGCAAATGATGCTACTTGCTTATCTTATGGAACAATGTAACAGTCCTAGGTTAAATTTAAATATTGGGGGGCCAGCAGATGGCATACTGGTTACACTGCTGGATTCTCACATGGCCAACCACAGTTCAAGTCCTGGACCTGGTGACTTAACCTCATGCTGGGCATGTGAAACATTGGTTCAATGTATTTGTGATTCATTAGTCTCTTATAAAGTATGTGTTGAAAAAGTTAGTGGAACAGAAACAGAAACAGAACACAACCAAAATACTGCAGGTCAGCTTCAAAAGCATAATCCTGGGTTGGCTCTATGCTGTAGTGGTAATGCACTATTCAAGAGAAGCCATGTGTCACATGGTGAGCATGATTCAAATCCCTGGGCTAGTTTTCCTGAGACATGCCAGGCATGCATGCAAGTGCCCAGGGTCTGATGAGATGAGGTGGAGTAGAGGAGAAAGATCATAGCATGACCAGATCCTATGGAGGATACTCTCCTCTCTCTCTCTCTCTCTCTCTCTCTCTCTCTCTCTCTCTCTCTCTCTCTCTCTTTCTCTCACTCTCTCTCTCTTTCCTACTCTCTATCATGAATATATGGGAAAAAAATCAAGGTAAAAAAAGCTTAATTCCCATCTAGGTAACTGAGCCATTCACAAACCAGGATAATTCGAATCCTGTTAATACTGTACAGCTTTTAAAGAAAGGCTGATAGAGCTGCAAAGGACTTACTATTTCTTTGTTAGCATTTTCCTTAGATCTCATCTTATTCAAAGCTTATCTTATAATAATAGCAATGTTAAAGATCACATTGTGTAAGAAATGGAAAATTATTTGTTGACAATAACATGTATGTTTAAGCCACTCTACAGTGTATTCTGGTTGGGAAACTGCATTTTTTATGTTGTGGTGGTGTCCAGTGAAAGTATGTAAAATAAAAATAAATAAATAAATATAAATAAATAACAACAAAAAAAAGATCACATTGTGTATGACATTTATTGTTTACATTTGTTGCTTAAAAAGTGGAAATAGTTTTATTTCACATGTAAATGTAATGCTTCTTTCCCGTTTTAAACAAAACAACCATATCTGAGAAAAAAATAAATTTTTAGTTTTTTTTATTTCATTGCTAAGGTGTACATACAATTGCGAGAGAGAGAGAGAGAGAGAGAAAGAGAACTCTTCAGTTGGTTGTGGTCATACCAAAATTCCTTTGCTTCCAGTTCTCTATCCTGTTGAAATTTTGGACACACATGCACGTGTGCCCAGCATGTGTTTCTTTTCTTTTTTTTTTTTTTGAGAGATTTTCGCTATAGGGCGCGTGCGCTTGCCAGACAGACAGAGAGACACAGAGAGACAGAAAGTGAGAAATCACCCCCCAGGGAGGATGGCCACGCAGCAATCCCTTCTCCTCCATTCTCCTCTTGGGATCTTGGGCACGCACACACACGCGCCCCACATGAGTTTAAGCCACCGACTCCGGGACTTGAATCGCAGTCGACTATGTGGGAGTCCAGCGACATAGCCATTACACTAACTGCTGGTACCCCCCAGCATGTTTTTCAAGCCACCAGGGCCAAGATTTTAACCACAGCTATGTGGGATCAGGCTCCCTAACCACTAGGTAACAATGGTTAATATAACACATAAATATCACCTGTATTTTGACCACCCAAATATAATGAACACATCTTCAGCTACATTCTTCCAGATAATTTTACTTACTTTTTGTTTTGGTCATTTTCACTCATTCAATATATATTCGTTGATGATCTAATGCAGTAATGTAATGTAATATAATAATATGGTCTGCAGTTTTTGTTGTTTAGATTTCAGGTACATAGAATTTATTTGATCATATTGCTCAAATACAATCACATTATCAGCATTAGTCTATCTACATTACTATTTTCTTTGTATTTTGTTTTAGAGAGTTATTTTTGCTATAGGCCACAAGCGCTTGCCAGAGAGACAGAGAGAGACAGGGAGACAGAAAGTGAGAAATTATCTCCCCCAGGGGGCATGGCTATGCCACAATCCCTTCTCCCCCATTCTCCTCTCAAGATCTCGATTATGCACACACATACACATGGCATGAGTTTTAATTTGCCAAGTCCAGAACTCAAACCACAGTTGACTATGTGGGTGTCAAGCGACGTAACCATTGTGCCATTTGTTGGTACCTTCTTTGTATTTTTAAATTTTTTTCTTTGTTCCCCACCGTTATACCCTTTTACCCACTACATTATCAATATCTACCTTAGTATATTAAAATTAAATGCTTCCAGATTTTCTTGCATATAAATATTTGGGTATCTTCAAAATAATACAGTCCTATTTTATGTGTGCATTTTAATTGATGAAAATAGTATTATGCTTTGAATATATAAATCAAACTTTTTCCTTTTAATTACTTCATTGCATTTCATTGTAATCCTGTTACATTTTGCCATAGCTATCTCCCTAGTGATGGACACTTCAAGGTCCTTCCAAGGTTTTACTTACAAACAACATTGTGAAGAGCCTCCCTCACATGTTGCCATATAGCCATATGCTTGAATTTCTTTGAGATCCCCAGTTTATAGGTTATACACACAGTTAACATTACTAAATAATTCCAGAATGCACTCCACAATGATTTAACTATATAGACAGAAATGACAGTATATGAGAGCTTCTACAACCCCACAAGCTCTTAATATTATCTTTTTTTAAGAGTTGTTTTTATTTATTTATTTATTTATTTATTTATTTATTTATTTATTTATTTGCTATAGGGCATGTGTGCTTTCCCAATACACAGAGAAAGGGAGACAGAAAGTGAGAAATCATCCCCCAGAAGCAATGACCATGCTGCAATCTCTACTCCATTCTCCTCTCAGGATTTTGGGCATTCACGCACACATGCCTAGTGTGAGTTTCAAGCTGCCAGGTCCTGTATTTGAAGCATGGTCAACCATGCAGGAGTCCAGCGATGTAACCATTACACCATCTGCTGGCCCCAATACTATCTGACTTTATTTAAAGTGGTATCATAGGCATTATTCTGATTATTAAAAAGGTTAAACATTTAAATGTATTTATTAGACATTTGTTTTCTCATTCTGAAAATGATCTGTTTATACTCCTTGTCTATTTTTTCTTTTGAGTTTTCTATTTTTATTTTATTGTTTTCTAAGAATTCCATATGTATTCTTGATATAAATTCCTTTTGATTTTAGATATTGCATGTATCTTTTTCTAGTTTGTCACTTACCTGTTATTTTTTGTATAGTCTAAAATTCGCTTTATTTTCACTGGAATCCTTATTTTCAAAGAATCACATTTCTCATTTTTTCAACATTGTTTATGCTTTTCTGATATTGTTTATGAAGCCTTTCAATAATAAGATCATAGAGATACTGAAATTTTTCTTTATTAACTTTACCGTTTTATCTTTTTCTTATGTAGTTATTTCATACATTTAAAGATTTTCTTCTATTCTACCTAATGAGATAGAGATCAACTTCTATTTTTCTCCATAGAGTGAACCACTTTTACCAAGCCATCTCTAAATAATTCATTTTTTCTCACTGGTTCATTATACCACTTCTGTTCTGTAGGTTTGTCAGTTCCTGGGGGGAG
Source organism: Tupaia tana (assembly GCA_026018925.1). Taxonomy (NCBI): domain Eukaryota; kingdom Metazoa; phylum Chordata; class Mammalia; order Scandentia; family Tupaiidae; genus Tupaia; species Tupaia tana. The sequence goes on along the minus strand of JAKSZU010000009.1, from coordinate 31,320,416 downwards.
AAAAAAAAGAAAAAGAAAAGAAAAACAGTTTTTTTTTTTCTGTTGCATTAACTTTGTAATAAATTCTTAATATATATCAGGGCACCTACTTTTAGATATTGTTTTTATATGTTTTCTTTTTTAAACAAAGATTATTTATTTTAGAGAGATTTTTTGCTATAGGGTACAGAGAGACAAAGAGAGACAGAAAGTGAAAAATCACCACTTCAATATGCAATCCTTTCTCCTACATTCTCCTCTCAGGATTTCGAGTACACGCACACATGATCCCGACGTGAGTTTCAAGCCGCCAGGTCTGGGATTTGAACTGCAGTTGACCATGTGGGAGTCCAGCAACCTAACCATTATGCCATCTGGTTGTCCCTATTTATTTATTTCTTACATGAGTGAGAGAGAAACAGTTTCCCCCAATATGCCCCTCATGCTGCAATCCTCCCCCAGCCCCAGACAGTCAGGATCATGGATACCCTGTGGGTATAGTTAGGTGCTGGGATGTGAACCAGGACTCTCCCATATGGTGTCAGTATCACTGAATCTTACATTCCTACTGTGCCATCATAGACGAACACTTGTTTTTGTAAGTTCTTGTATTTGCTTATAGATTTTTCTTATTTCATATAAATTGTAGGTCAGATGACCAGCTTCCTAATAAAATACTGAGATTTTCATTGGAATTGAATAAAGTTTATATATGAATGTGGATACAATCAACCTTTTGTTATATTGCTGTTATTGCCATCACCATTATGACTATAATAAATCTCTTTCCTCAAGGGAAATATAGCAAATTATTAATTTTTTAGAAGATCTATGTATTATGGCAAGAATAGATTACAGGGGTAAGAATAGGACTGGAAGACCTTTAATGAGATTACTGCAATAGTCTTAGAAAGGAATGATTAGTGCCTTGGACTAATTTGGCAAAGAGAATGGACTATAAATGATATATTGAGACATTTTGATGAAAAAAATAATATAACTCTTTGGAATTAATATGGGTGAATACATTGTGGTAATTAAGAATTTCACATGTTTTAGGCTTGGTAAATGGTACCATTACTAAGCAGAGACAGCTTTGCAGGGGGCAGGTTTAGGAAAGGAAAATCAGAAGTATCATTTACACTGTTGTTTTTTATTTTTAAGGTAGAATGAGGATTCCATTTTTACCATTCCTATGGAAATGGAATCCATGCGTGATTTAAATCCATAAGTCTTTGGAAACTCTAAATAAAAGTTGTAAATATAATATTCTTTTACTACTTTTATTACTTTTAAGTAGTATTGCTCAGATCTGACCTTTGGTTTTCACCTTCGGAACATCTGGAAATCTTACGGATATTGAATTAGAAATGTTTAGGTTTGAATTTCAGATATGCCATTTTCTAGCTCCTTGAACTTGGGAAAATTACTTAACCTTTCTGAGTTTTTTTTTTTTTCCCTCGTCTGTCAAATCTGTAGAGTAGTATGTATTTCATAGAACTCTTGGGAGGATTAAATGAGAAGTTGTTCATAGCAGAGTGTATGGCTCTTAACATATGTTTCCAACTACCTCATCTTTAATTCTTTTCCTTCTATAGATGAGACCTAGCTAATAATATACTAAGATTATTGCAAATTGTAACATATAGGGAAAAAATTGTGAAATTCTTAATATCTCATTTCTTATACATTGGTGGACCTTATTTTATAAACTTGATGTACTTATATAATATACATTTTTCCTACATAGAGTCATTTTCAAATATATTGGAGAAGATGATAATTTAAAGAAATCTTATTATGAATCATCTTATATAACGAAAACCCACTTCTACTTTATTTATCCTTTTCCACCTACCTTTACATACTTGCTATTTCATGAATATGGTATTATAGAATAAGTAAATCTTTTGTTAGAAGAGATAAATATAAGCAACCTGGAAATATATAAAAAGACACATTATTCTTTACAGAAAATGTAAAAGTAAATTTTAAGACACAAAGACTGAATAAAGTACTATTCTGGAATTTAATTTTAAGACTTTTGGAGAAAAGAAGAATATGTTTACTTATTGCAGATAGTTATTGTGACAGATTCCATCATGCAGTAGCAGTGTTTTAAGTTGTTCATTCCATGCTGTGCTGTCAGCTGTGATAACTAGAAATGCATATTGTTCCATGACAAGTTTAAAAAATGAATGACCATTATTTTGAGTAACAATTGTTATCAAATTGTGTGTGAAGGTAAATCTCTGAGAATTTGCTATAGTAAAAGAAGCTTAGGGAGATGAAAAATGTCAAAGGTAAGAGAGTTTATTTAATATCATTGTTTTTGTTTTGTTTTGTAAAATAATAAATTATAGAAAGTTTTAGAAAATTGGAAAGTAGAAATATGCATAAAGAAGCAAGAAAAAACACCAATAGTCAACATCTGTTAACATTTTACATGCTCTTGGAATTTTTCACATGAACTATTTTATATTATATTATTTTGAAATATATATTTTGTCTTCATCCCAGTTTCCTGACACACAATTCCTAAATTGCTTGGAATCTCCAAAATGATGTCTTTTTATGTGTTAATTAGTTAATGACTGGTTGCCCCTAGTTAGTTTCAGGATGGAGCTTGATCACTAGAAAAACCAGAGCTCTATAAAAGGGTCGAAACTTTCAGCCTCAATCCCCCAATCTCTGGGGAGGGAAGTGAAACTGAAGGTTAGGTCAATCAACAATGAACAGTGACTTAATCAGTCCTGTCTACATAATTAAGCCTCCACTTAAATCCATAGGGACATGATTTGGAGAGTTTCTGGAAAGCTAACACATACAAGATAGTGTGCAAGAGAGGGCATGGAAACTTTATGCCTATTTCCATATGCCCTACACTAGGCAGCTCTTCATCTGTAGTTTTTGTAATATCCCTTATAGTAAACTGATAAGTGAAAGTATTTCCCTGAGTTCTGTAAGTTGCTCAAGTAAATTAATTTAACCCAAAGAGGGGATTGTGGAAGCCCTGATTTTTATAAGCTTAGTCAGAAGTACAGATAGAACAACCTGGGGCGTTGATTGGCATTGGAAGTAGGAGTAGGGAAGTCTTGGAGATTGAACTCTCAACTAGTGGTATCTGATGCTGTCTCCAGATAAATGGCATCAAAATTGGATTAGTGGATGCCCAGCTGATTTCTGCTGCAAAATTGATTACTTGATGGTACACATACTTCTTTTTTTAGAATTATTTGTTTAATTTAATTTATTATTATTTTTAATTTGTTATAGGGCACGTGTAATCACCAGAGAGAGACAGAGGGAGACAGAGACAGAGAGAAAGAGAGAGAAAGGGAAAGTGAGAAAACGCATCGTCTGGTCTAGGACTCAAACCACAGTCATCCATATAGGAGTCCAGTTCCTCAACTACCAAACCACTTGCTGTGCTGGCTCAGTTCACATACTTCTTGAAGACCAGAGGTCAAATAAATCTTCTGTGTTGATTGTTGAATAACAGGATAAGAGAAACTGATTTTTTTTCTCTACATAGATAATTTAAATAATATCGTATATACGATTTGCTTTCTACTACATGTTTTTGAAGTTACACTAATGGAAATTACCTACACTATTTTTTTTTAGTTTGCTTTTGGCACATGTGCTTATCAGAGAGAAAGTGCTCCCCCATGGGAGAGGGTCACACTACAGTCCCTTCCCCTCCATTTCTCCCTCTTTTTTGGATTTTTGGCAGGCATATACACACACCCAGCATGTTTCTCAAGTTGTTATGTCTGGTACTCAGCCACACAGTTGGCCATGTTGGATCCAGCTGCCTTAATCACCACATACCTACAGGAGGCCCTTATCTGCATGAATAAAAATGACTTTTAAACATTATTTTTAATGGTGTCAGAGGTTACACTAAATATATATGTCCTAATTTAAATAACAATTAAGGGATTATTTGGCATCACAGTTGTTTGTAATGTTTACACTTTCAAGTTGCCTATTACTGTCTTGTTCAGCATACCTCATCCCTTCTGAGCACTGCTTCTATTCCTACTCCAGCCACATTATTCATAAAGGTTTTGTCATATTCTGGCATGGCTTTATCCTTCAGATCATAGTTAAAAAGTCAAAGTATTAGTAACTGACCTCAAGCTTGGCTAACTATTTCCTTCATTGGAGTTTTTGGATTTGTAATCCAAGAGGACGTTCTCCCTCTATGTCTCAATGCATAAGTTAAAAGCTTTGAAAGCTCTTGGCAGTTTCAAATACTGTCATGTGGCAAGAACTGATTTGTGGTGAAAGATAATAAAATAGCTTTTCAGAGAAAAATAGACACAACAGACATAATTGGAATTCCTGCTCCAATTGCTCCTGAGGCAAAGTTGCTACCAGTTCTTCCCACAGCTTAGTTGTTTGATCCTTTTGTGGATTAATGAACTAGTAACTCACTCATTTTCTTTCTTTCTTTTTTTCTTATTTTGCTGTAGGTCTGGTGTTCTTATCAGAGACAGGGAGAGAGAATGTAAGAAATCATCCCCCATGGAGGATGGCCATGCCACATTCCTGTCTTCTCCATTCTCCTCTTGGGATTTTGAGCAGGCACCCACACATGTCTGGCATTTTTCATTTAAGATATTTGCCATAGGGTACATGAGATCACCAAAGAAATAAAGAGGGAAAGTAAGAAATCACTTACTTTGGGTGATATCATGCCACAATCCCTTTTCTTCCATTATCCTCCTGGGATTTGGGGGCTGTCAGCCCACGTGGCGTGATTTTCAAGCAACCAGTCTGGCACTCAGACCATGCTTGGCCATGTGAGAGTCCAGCACCTTAACCACTATGCCACCTGCTGTCCCATACGTACTGCTTTTCCAACTGTTGGAGTCAAGGACTCAATTCACAGAGTGGGCCATGTGGGATTCAGCAGCCTTAACGTCCATACCACCTACTCTCCTGATAGCCCCCTCATTTCAAATGCTAGATTCAGTTGAGTTTCTGAAACTACAACAGCAGAAACCGTATTTTAAACACTGTCTTGAGTGTCTTTGAGTTTAGACATTAATGAAGTTTTTAGAAAATAGATTAAGCAACATCATGCTTTAAGAATGACATGAAAATAATGCAACACTGTCCCTAATGGCAAGTCTCTGTTATTATTATGGCGGAATCATGAGTGAACACTAGCTACAAATGATATTAAAGGAATTGTTTTACAGTGACATCAATGGCAATTTTCCATCAAATTTGTTTAATGAGATCAAGTGTCCTATCAATTGTCATGTGTAACAATTTGGGAAGGACTTTTAGTCTTGTCCTTTGTGATAATGCTTTGACTCATGGAATGTCTCCTTTAAAATGTTTTTAGCTCAAACTAATGCTATTTAGATTGATCATGCATTTCTTTTACTATATTATTGCTTTGTGTGACTTTATCTTTTTTCCCAACCATGAAATTTGTCTTCAAAGGATGAAGATTTATTGTAATTGAGTACCTGTAAAAAGAAAAGATGTCTAAAATTATCAAGAAAGCTTTACAAATGTATTTTTGTGTAGTATGTGTGCTATTGTAATAATTATATCACCTATGATAGTGACTAGTATGAAAGAAATGTCACTTCTTCAGATACATATGGAGAAAAATGAACCATGTGCTTGTAGTCTTGTATTTCTTTTACTACCATATCTTAACTTCATGCTTATCTAAAGTTAACATGGCAACTGATACCAAATCTTAACTTGACAGCAAGAGCTTCTGGAATGGTAAATTTCCTTGGTTATAAAATGTCCTTTATAAATATTCATCTAATAAACAGGAAGCATAATAATCTCTCCAGTCCTGCCTGTCTTTCAGACTATATACTTCAGTCAGAAGTCAATAAATTTCTTGTCAGGCATGAAAACCTTTTGATTTAATTATAATAAAAACTTCCAAAATCTGCATGTAAATTAACATGCTTTTAATTTAGCAAGAGATTTCATACAAGAATTTAGTTCAGTGGTATGCAAAAACTGACAGAAATACCTTACTAATTACCAGAGAATTAAAAAAAAAGAAAGGAAAAAAAGTAGATTTATCATCTATGTATCAATCAGGCTTTTAATTATTATTATTACTTTTCTCCTAGATAGCTTTTTCCTGCAGACATCTTCCAGAAATATACAAAAATACTTGTGAGAAAGAACTTTAAAATACATACATAGATATTTACATAAACTCTTCCTGTCCATTAAATTGCATTACTTGGTTGTGACATTTGTTTCAATTACATACACTTGTAAGACAACTCTATCCTTTTGTCAATTGGTTTCAGTCATAGAACATAGATTGAACTCAAAGGTCTGAGACATCTCCTTCAGTAAAATTTCTAGCCTCCATTCCTCTATTCTGGCTTCTTGATCCACTCCATATCTCATTCCACCCTCTGTAATAAAAAATTACTGATAACTTAGAAGTTTATACCTGAATACATAGTTGTTCCAGACTTACTATATAGGAAAGACTTAAGTGGCAGCCATCTGGCTGGAAGGTCTTGTTTTATAGTTGCATTTAATTAGGACTCATACTATTGTTTACTTAGACTGTGTAATTATTTGAGATAGCTTAAGGAGGCACTGAAATATATGAAATATATCTATCTATATCTACATCTATCTATATCTATATTTAACCTTAATTTTGAACCTAGTAAAATTTTCTTTTTTTTTATCGATCAGGTGGCATGCTGGTTAAGTGGGATGGATCCTACATAACTAACTGCACGATTTGAGCCCTAGACCCTGCATCTTGAAAACACTCTGGGTGCATGCCCAAAATCCTGTGAAGAGAGGGGAGGAGAAGGATTGAAGTGTGGTCTTCCCCCTGAGTAGGGGTTTTTTCTCACTTTTTTTTTTTTCTCTCTCTCCCTCCCTCTCTGTCTCTTTCCAGCAAGCACACATTCCCTATATCAAACTTAAAAAAAAATCCCGTTTTTATTGCTGGAGGTCATGTGTGCTAGCGAGAGAAAGAGAAAGGGAGAAAGCACCTCAAAGGGGCATGGTCATTCAATAATCTCTTTTTGTCCCCTCTATTTCTTCATCTCATCAGGATTTTGACCACTTATGCACATATGCTGAGCAAGTTCTTCAAACTGTAAGGCCAAAATTCAAAGTGGGATCCAGCTTCCTATGCACAGTTTAACTGCTATGCTATAGGGCCAGCTGTAAGAATTTCTTGATGATGGAGATGACTTTCTGTTAAGTCCAGGCTATTTATGAAAGTGAAGTAGATCTTTATCAGATTCAGTTCCAGTAAGCTACAGATGCCTGGTTCTCAGGAGAGAGCAGGGAGGGAAAGGGAGAGAATCTCTGCTGGGGGTAATGAGGGAAACACAATAAGGAAGCATTGGATCTAAACATGAATTATGAATTTTGCATTTTTTTTGATAAAGTACATATGCATGGCTCAGAGAGAGAGACAGAGAGAGAAAGACAGGAGGAAACATTCTCAATGGAGAATAGTCACACCCCATACCTTCTCCTCCACCTCTCCTTCCTTTTGGAATTTTGGGTACTCACGCACACTTGTCCTGTATACTTCTCAAGCCTTCAAGTCTGGGACTCAAATCTGTGATTGGCCATGTGGAATCTGGCTGACTTAAACACCAGGCCAAAATTTTATAATTTTGGTAGGAGAAATGCATTTTTTCATTTTTCCATTTGGTAGATTGGTGTGTGTTTAGGATTGAAGTTAAACTGAAGCAATAAAGAGACTTGCTAGGACATGATAAAACAAAACTAAAACAAGACAAAACATTTGAATTAGACCTTTGGAACACATATTAGAGTGTATTCTATTTTTTCTCTCATTAGCTAGAGTTCATAAAATTAACACATATCTTCCCAAGTATTGAAGTCATAGGGGGGATAATAAGTAAGCTTGGACTGGGGAAAATGGTGAATATCCCTTGAAGTCCCTGAATACCTGCATTTTCCAAAATGAGTAAGGAAACACCTAAACAAGATATCCCCTTATTCAGACATGTTCTGTGGAGATATCCCATGACTCTGGAAAAATCTGTTTCCTATTATTCACTAATGAAGCCTAGAAAGAAAAAAAATAAGGCCCATTGAAATAGAGAGGGAAGCTGGCAAAGAGCAGTAGGAAAGTAGGGGTAGCCATTTGACATATGTAATGACTGACTGAAACTGTCCTAAACTGCTCAGTCAAGGTTTTTCTTTACCACTAACTTTTGCCCTCCTCCCTAGCTGATTGGCTATATCCTGTCCAAAGGATAGTCTTATACTGGTCTGTTATTTCTTATATTGGTTTATCTGCGAATTTGCAGTTGACCCTAATACTCATCTTGACTTTCTGCATGAAAGGAATTACTTTTCTATTTTCCAAATCCTGGGAGCAGGAGGAAAGGATCTCAGTAGACACAATACCCACTCCATCTTCCACCATGGTATTGTAAATGAGGGGTGATATAAACTAGGAATCAAATTTAGTATTGAAATGGCTGAGTTTAATAATCTATGGTATCAGTGTAATTTTCTGAAAGTATCTCAGACAAGAGATCTCTCTGTGTCGTTTATACAGAATTCATTAGTACCTGCAGCAAAAGTTACTCAAAGTTAGTTGATTAATTTGCATTTATGAGAATTACTGCAACTGGATCCTAAGTATTTTCCCAGTTCATTTGCTTTATTTTCTTCTATTATTCTCTGTATAGCCAGTCTTGTGCAGAAATTTTACAGTTAAAGTGGAGGACAGGGACAGAAATTGCATATATTCACAGTGAGGAAAGGCTGAAAATATTTTCTTAAGTGACTGTACCAGGGTTGAAACAGACAGACGACATTTCTGCCTTTTCTCCTCAGGGTTTTTTTTTGCTCCTAGGAATGTCAGCCCCTCTCTGATTGTATGGCTCACCTTCAGTGTTCTTTGCCATCAGCAGAAAGCTATGCCCCATTGCTCGGCACAGTGTTTTCCTCTGTTGTTTGGGAGCTGCTTCTTTCCAGCAGCTGGGAAGGCATTTTGCTTTTGTCAGCTTTTTCCTTGAAACCTGTCAAGTGGCACTCAGTTGCCTGTTAGAGCAGTGGTGATGTCATTCTGTATTCTCACAAGGGTCTCTATTCTGGTTCGGGGAGGTGTAGTGGGGGTGACTGAGCATTATTTGAATATGTGTAGTTATGCCAGAGAAGTACAGGTAAAGACCAGGCAGAACTCTTCTTCAATTGAGGCTAAATCAAATAATTCCACTACAGTGACAACTGCAGCATGGAAATTTCTTTCTTAACTCATAACAACTCTTCCTTTTTTGCTGTGTAGAACCAGAGAGAGTCATGTATTTCAATGATTTGCCAGAGAGACAGAGAGACAGAAAGTAAGAAATCACCCCTCAGTAGGGATGACCACATCTTCCCTTCTTCTCCATCCTTCGCTCAGGATTTTGGGCATGCACACACATGTGCCCAGTGTGAGTTTTAAGCCACCGTATGTGGGACTCAAACCACGGTCAACTACATGGGAGTCCAACAGCTTAACCACTACACCATCTGCTCGTCCCACGAGTATTTTTATCTGATGCAAAGGAAATGATACAGTTTAAGTTATAACAGTACATACATATATGTAACTAATACAAAAAATTCATGAAATATGCTTACTAATGCGAGACTTTCTGATGTATTCTATTCTATCTATTAAAAATCAGTTTGTGACCCTAACAACTATTTCAAATCCCAATAGTAGGTTGCCACCTACAAATGAGAAACATTGATGTAGTCCAATAACAATTTAATTAATTAATTTTTTCTTTAATATGTATTTACTTACTTATTTTCTTAATTTAAAAATGTATTATTTTGGGGACAAGCAGATGGTGTAATGGTTATGTCGCTGAAGTAACATGTAGTTTTAATCCAACAGTTTAAAACTCACGCTGTGCACTTGTGCGTGCATGCCCAAAATCCAGAGAGGAGAATGGAGGAGAAAGGTTTGCGGTGTGGTCATCCCCACAGGGGTGGGGAACATGATTTCTCTCTTTCTGTCTCTGTCTCTCTGGCAAGCCCATGTACCCTATAGCAAAAATCTCTCTCTAAAAAACTATATTTTCATGTCTATGAAGCCAAATAGATTGCATTTGATGCAGCTTAAAATTCAAAAACAAAGAAAGATGAGTTCCTGTTTCCTGTATTGTCCTACATGTATGCTGGGTTGAGAGTGTCAGTCCTACATCTGACACTAGTTAGTTTGAACAACCTTAAGAAATTCCGTTCCCTCTAGGTCTCAATTTCCTCAAATATAGTATGAGAAGATTGGACTATAATTGACTTATTATATCTGACCTATTTCATATAGAATTGGTGATTTATGTCATTTCTTCCAGGGAATGCTATTATAATGATGAGGCATAATATGTGCAATCAGCCTATGCAAGATTTTTGACCCTCATTTGTTTATAATGAGTAGTGTATTTTATACCTGCACTGTGCCTCAGTACTATGCCAAATAGGTAAGGGACAAAGAAAATGTAATGAGCTAATATGCTGGCAGAAATAACCGTATTTGAGCTCATAGGAGTCTGCTATATAAATCCCAGTTGGAAGGACTCCTAAATTTAGATCAGAGTCTAAGGCACTAGTTGACCGTCTTTGAGCATCATTTCCCTATCAGTAAAAAAATTGGAGGTAGAGTCACATAACCACAATGTTAGATGTAGAAAAGAACTCCGGGATTTCTAAATTCAAAGTGCATAGTAGTGTGTCCCAGAGTATATTGAGACTTGGCAGAGAAATGCAGAGTAAAATATCCAGCATAAAATGGATTTAATCAGCAGAGCAGGGGAATTCAGAAATCCCCCCTATGTGGGAAGGGATTTGTTTTTCAGCACTTAATACAAACCCAATTTTAATGCAATCATTGGCAAGTTGATATGGGAGCTGGGAAGTAAAATTCTTCTTCGATTTTGAATATTTGGGAAGATACATAATTGTTTTTCCTTTGGCCTGAGTCCAAAATAGGGGCTTAACTTTAATAATAGGCTTAAAGAGGTCATCTGTTTGTTGCTGAGAGGTCCCCTAGTTCTCGCAAACAGAGCTGAAGACGGTATGGTGTCAGTAAGCAATGTTCAAATGAACCTTGTCCCAGCTGTGAAACAGTAAGCATTTAGTCTGTTATACCCTACTGGAGGACAGCTGCATATCAAAGCAACAAACATGTATGGAGGGCCTACTGGGGGAAGGCATTGAGTACTGACATATTTGACAGAGTCTTTGTACTTCCTGTGACTCTCTTTTGGAAATGATCTTTATCATAGCTTTGTAGTTAATGTGATGAGGCATTACTTGGAGTTAGCAAGCATGCTGATTTAATTAGAAGTCAGGGTTTTTCAGCCAAAGTTCTGACACTTTCCATTAGAATTCAAAACCAAACGGTTTTTATTTATTTATGACAAGATAGAGTGTTTAGTAAGGGTTGAAAAGGATTTTAACTTCTCGATTACTCATTCTAAAAGAAATAAGTTTATGTCAGCAGGAAGAAAGCCTGCTCTGTGACAAATAAATCCATAAATTCCCCCTTTAAACTGCATAATTGAATTGTTGACTATGTTCTCTGAATTACCCAGTTGTTTTAGCATAATGTACACATGACTTTATTTCTGAGAGCTAGAGATCAGGATCTCTGGACCCTGTTTTCCATGACATAAATCTGCTGACCCCAGAGCCATCTAGTCTTCTATTTTCTTGGAGAGATTTAGTAAAATAATGTAACAGCCAGGAAACTATGGCCACTCACCTGTAATAATAAAATGCACACTTATTTATTTATGTATTGTTAGTGACTGCTTTTGCTCTACAATGGCAAAGCTGAGTAGTTATGATACAGACCATATGGCCCCAAAGCCTGTCTGACTCTGTGCAGAAAATGTTTGAAGAACCTTGGTATATTTACTTTTTAAAAAGTGTGGATCAATCAAGTCATTCCATTTTTTATTACAGGCAATTTCTCCACCTACATTCTTTATCGGATCCCCTCTTATTATTTATGAACTTTTGTCCAATATGTCATCCTCTCTTATTTCTGTATTTTCTTTTTTTTTCTTTCTTTCTTTTTTTTTTTTTTTTGGAGAAGTTTTTTGCTATAGGGTGCGTGTGCACGCCAGAAAGACAGAGACAGAGAGACAGAAAGCAAGAAATCACCTCCCACGGGAGATGGCCATGACACCATCTCTTCTCCTTCATTCTCCTCTCAGGATCTTGGGCACGCACGCACATGAACCCAGTGTGAGTTTAAGCCACTGGGTCTGGGACTAGAACCGTGGTTGACGACGTGGGATTCCAGCGACATAGCCATTATGCCAACTGCTGGTCACTTATTTCTGTATTTTCAACCTTCTCCTCTCTATTGAGTTTCATAGAACCTATACATATGATGTAGTCTCTCCAAAATTCAAACAAAGAAGAAAAAAGAAAAAGAAAAAAACAAACAAATAAACAAAAAACTACCACAACCCCTTTCAACAACATTAACCCATCCCACCCCAAACTATTGGCCTAATTTGCTCTTCCTCTTTGCCTGATATGCTCCTTACTATCTTGCCTCTGACCCCATTCTTTAACATACCACATCCTGACTTCTATTCTTCCACTTCACTGAAACTGGCAAAGGTTGCCAATCTAATGGACTCATAGAAGGCCTTATCTTGCATAATCTCTTTGTATTTTTTGATGTTAATTATTACTGTATCCTTGAAATGATTTTGTTCTTTGACTTCTATGACTTCACTGTACAGTTTTCCTACTTATTTAACACCATTTTCCTCAATTGCCTTTGTGAATTTCTCTCTTACTCTTTCTTTTAAAAATACTTATTTCACAATGAAAGGGAGAGGGAGAGAAAGAAAAAGGAAAAAGACAGAGACTTCCGATAAAATCTTGCCACAGCACAATCCTCTCTCACCAGCCTCCCACCTATCCAGGATCAACCATGTTCAGGTTGACATGGAATCTGAACAAAGGTTTCCCACGTGGCTTCATTATTGCACAATGGTAGCCCTATGAGCATGTCACTGTTGCCAGGCCTTTTGATTTATTCATACTGATATTCCTCATGTTTTTACCTTTGTATGAAGAATATATGGAAAAGGGAAAAAATGGAGTCCATTCTATTAATCACATAAATTGAATATATATATACACACACATATAATCCAAACATCAACTTTTAGGTCCAAGATGATATTTATCTGATTGACAAAATTCCCATATATCCTATAGATACATATATCAAAAACTGCACTTACTATACTTTTCCGCCTAAACCTATTTCCTACCTTATGACATGGCTTCACCCAACATGACATATCTTCAAAATCCTGAAATTCGGGACCAGCATTTGACATAATGGCTATGTCACCGGACTCCCATGTAGTCGACCGCCGCTCAAATCCTGGACCCAGTGGCTTAAAACTCACGCTGGGCGCATGTGTGTGCGTGCCCAAGATCCCGATAGGAGAATGGAGGAGAAGGGATTGTGTCATGGCCATCCCCCTGGGAGGTGATTTCTTGCTTTCTGTCTCTCTGTCTCTCTCTCTCTCTCTTTCTGGTGTGCGCACGCGCTCTATAGCAAAAGCCTCTCCGGAAAAAAAAAAGAAAAAAGCTGAAATTCTTGTCTTCATATCAGTCTTTTACTCCCTAAACTGTCATTCGTTAGAGCTCATAAATTATAACTGTTTCTCCTTACTATCCCTTATATCTTAATCTCTACTACTACTGCCTGGATTAATATACTACTTATATATTTTTTAAATTTATCAGAGGGTGCATGCACTTAGAGAGAGATAAAGAGACAGAGAGAGAAAGAAGAGAGAAAATACTCCTCATGGAACATGGCCACACTGCAGTACCTTCTCCATTTCTTTCCTTTTAGGATGTTGTGCATGTACACATATGCAGCTGATATCATTTTCATGTTTTTAAGTCTGGGATTTAAACCATGCAATCGGTCCTGTAAGCTTTAGCTGCCTTAACCATCAGGCCACAGAGTGCCCCAGTATAAATACTTTTTAAAACAGTATCTCTTTCTGAGAGAGATGATATCTCATTGTGCTGTTGTTTTGCATTTCCTTCATTATTAGTAACACTGAGCATCTATTCATATATTTACTTGCCATTTGTAAGTCTATGTTTGAGAAATGTCTATTCAGATCATTTGCCCAATTTAAAACTGGATTATTATACTGTTATTTGCTGATGAGTTGTCTGATTTCCAATTGAATGTATAGTTTGCAAATATTTTCTCCCACTCTGTAAATTGTATCTTCAGTGTTTTGATTATCTCTTTTGCTGTGCAGAAGTTCTTAGATTGATAGAATCCAATGTCTATTTTTTATTGTCTGTAATTTTGAAGTTTTATTCAAAAACTCTGCATATACCAATATCATCAAGTATTTTTCATTTTCTTCTAGTAGTTTCACAGTTCTGGGTCTTATATTTAAGTCTAATCCGTTTTGACTTTATATGTGTATGTGTTGGGAAGTAGGAGCCTAGTTTCCTTCTTCTACATATGAATGTCTAGTTTTCTCAATACAATTTATTGAAGAAACTTTTTCCCCCCAGTGAATACTCTGTGCATCTTTATCAATAATAAATGGGCTATATATATATGTGGATTCTTTTTGAATTCTCTATTCTGTTCCATTAATCTATGTGTATGTTTGTTTACTTTGTTTGTGCAAGTATCATGCTGTTTGTTTTAGCTACTGTAGTTTTATAGTTCCTATAGCATGTCTCTCCTTCAATCCATCCTCTACATAGTTAGAAGGATATTTCTAATAGTCAAATTCAGTACTTTTAATTTTCCTGCTTACAAGATAATATTCAAACACTAAGATGTTATATACATGGCATAGTATTGACAATATTACCACTATATTCCTGTCTCCATTTACTTTTAACTTGTCTCTAATAGTAGATTATATTCTTGTTTCCATAATTTGCACTCCTGTTTCCTGTAAGATGAATATACATCCTGCCTATTGATATGTGGTGTTAGAATAGTCTGTGAGAGTATAATACCCCATTGAGAGGTTAGACCATATGATTTACTTGGGCAATTAAATGTAAACAGAACTGCCATTATGATAATTTCATGCAGCAGTGTAAACATTCATGATTTCTTCAGTTCTTCATCTTTTGCCATTTTTTCCATAAGAATGGCATGTTCTCTTGGGTGGGCCTCATAGTGCAGTGGTTAATCACTGCTCATTGGGAGCAGGATCCCACATGACTGACCATGGTTCAAATTCTAGCCTTGATGACTTAAAATATATGCTGGATTAGTGCATGTGCATGCCCAAAATCCTAATGGAGAAGGAGAAACGGAAAGAAGTATTGCAGTGTGACCACAGTTACACCTTGTTGAGAGTATTTTCTCTTTCTTTCTCTCTTTCTCTTTTGTTAATGTACACACACTCTGGCAATTAAAGAAAAGAAAAAAGAATGGTGTGTTCCTTCAGTGACCAATAATGTGGGTAAACAATGAGTACTGTTAGTCACCAACAGTTTGGGGTCATTTATGATCCCAGTAAAGCTAATTCACACTCACTTCCTTCTATCTGCTTAGGGCATTGTGAAGAATTCATAATTTCTTCAACATGTCATAAGAAACATACTTTTATGACCCTCCCCCATTTTAACATCTTCTCTATATAGAGAATCACAATCCTTTCCCCACTGTCTCTCACTCACATCTCCACCTCAATTTTTATCTCAGTTTAGACTACAGAAATATTTCTTTCAGGGAAGGAAAAAATTAACAGTATATTTGTAACTCTCCATTCCCTTTTGTCTGGAGAAGGTAATCTTGACCTCCACCAAACTTACTTGTAAACATGCTTATGGAATTTACTAGCAAAGGGATACTAAGAAAATTTTAATCTAACACACCTTATGCAAGAAATACCCAGTTTTCATGATTTCTTATTGTAAATAGAAATAAACTTTATAGATTTATCAGATGTTGATGGCTGGAGAATGAAAAATAGTCACATAGACTTCCTGTCTGTGTAACAAATGTAACTAAGAAATTAACTTGAAACGTGCACATAGTTACATTTAAGTCCTTAATCTACCTGGAATTGATTTCTTCTTTAAGGAGAATTTTTTTTGTACTTTTATTAATTGAACTGCTATATTTTTTTCTAACTAATCTCCTATGTTGCTTCTTTCATACAGCACATTTATAATGTAAGCTTTTTTTCTGAGATGTTGCTTATATTCTATTGATCAGCTTGCCAGTTCCACACTGCCTTATTATTATATCTTCAAAATCTGTCCTGAAACCCAGCAGAAACATCTTATTATAATTATTCTTCAAAATAAATCAGATAATATTAGAATTTTACTCTAGAATATAATTTTTATAGGTAATTTGCCAAGTTCTACAAACAGCCCAGTTTTTCATAATTGTAATTTTAATAACTAAATTAATTTGGAATGATCAATATATTTATTATAAGTTATGTTGTGTCCTCTTATTTGAATCTTCTTTAATGTAATTCAGTAAAATTTATAATAGCTTATACATGTAGATTGTGCACACCTTTTGTTAGATTTACACTTAATAATTTATAGCTTTGTTGCTATTATAAATTGTATCTTACCTTAAAGTGTACATTGCTAGTAATTTGTGGGTAGTGTTTAGAAATTCATCTGACTTTCGTTTGTTGGTGAATCTTTTATTCAGCCACTTATTAAATTACACAATTATTTTTGAAAGATTATCAGAAGAGTTTTTTGTATGTTTAAGTAATCAGTCATATTATCTACAAATAGTTATGATGATATTTCTTCACTTCCAATCCTTATTTATTTAGTCTATAAAATTATACATCATAGAACTTTGCATGCAATGTAAAGAAATATGTGAAACCTTCAAAATTCACAGAAAATAGGAATTATGAAAAACCTGTACATAAATTTCAGTTTTTTGTACCAAAATGAACTCATATGTTAATTCCCTTTTCCAAGAACTTTTTGAAGTATCCTTGTATGATTTTTGTCTTATTCCTTATTCTAAAGATAACACTTTTAATACTTTTCCCCTTAGGATAATACTCCTTTTCAATTTGCCAGAGGTCATGTGTGCTCACTGGAGAGAAACTGAGAAACAGAGAGAGAGAAAGAGAATATGAAAAAGCATCCCCATGAAGCATAATATCTTGGACTTTTGCAGTCTTAGCTTTATGATTTGTGTGAATCATTTCCTGGGTCATAATCTTTACTTCTAAGATATACCCTTGGGTGATTTCAATAGAAAATCCATCATGTTTATGACAGGTTTCTACCTTGGCATGATTCAAAGAATGAATTCTGTCTCTTCTGTGATAGGCAACAATTCTCTGCTCACATTTTTCAAGTTTTTAGTTTTCTCCTCCCCTTTTTCTTTGTCCTCTTCCTCCTTCTCTCCCTCTCCTTTTTCCTCCTCCTTCTCACCTTTTTGTTTTTTTTTTTTTTATTCAAGCTACTTGGAATCTCTCCCAAGCAGACACAGATGACCCAAATATTAGAGTTTTCATGGTAATGAAAACTAACTCAAAAAAACTAAACTGTCAGATAACCTAAGGAAATAATTTAGAGGCAGATGTATGTGCTTTTTTTTTTTTTGTATCTTTTTTCCCCCTAAAATTTTTCTCACAATTTGAATTCACTCTTGTAATTATAAACTCTGTCTTTTGTCCATCAGGTAAATAAGAGTGGCTTTTTCCTTTACTTCTAGCTGCCATGCAAAGAAGGTACTGAGTGTTCTTGAGGAAAAGTCATGTGAATATTGATCTTACTCAGTGGTTACCACCTTTCAAGTATTAAATTATCCCTCGATTCTGCCTACCTTCTGTTGCTTTTGAATCACTTTTGACAGGTGTTTTTGCTTGTTTGTCTTTGTGAAAATTAGATCTAAAGTTCAGGGTGTTATCTGATACAAGCTACTCTGCTATTACTCTGTAGTTCACCAGCAACAAATGGGAGTCCCTGTTGTACACATCTTAGCCAGTTTTTGTTGTCAGTGTTTTGAATTTTAGCCATTCTACTTAATAGAGGTATACTAGTATTTCATTGCTATTTTAGTTTTCAGTTCGCTAATGGCATATTGTTGAGATTCTTTTCCTATGTTGTTTGTCAGTATAGCTTCTTTGGTGCGGTATCTGTTGAGATATTTTTTCCATTTTGGGGGATTTTGTATTGAGTTTTTATTGTCTTAAATGTCCTTTGGGTATGTTAGATACAAGTCTCTTATTGGATATATGTTTTCCAAATATTTTCCAAAATCTGTGGCTTACATTTTTCATTCTCTTAGAGTGTCTTTTGCAGACTAGGTTTTTAAATGTTAAAATTGGTGGTTATTATCACAATGGTAACAAAACTGAACTAACATAGAAAAGGTCCTGGTTTCATGTCCCAGGATGTCTCTGAGCATGGTGGGTACATACATATGTGCCTGTGATTTGAGCTGGCTGAGATGAATGTTGATCATGGCATGAAGACCCGATTGAAGATGCCTGTCTCTCTGTCTCTTTGTTTCTGAAGAAATAAATCTTTTAAAAATTCTAAAGGAAATTTTTAGTTTTAAGAAAGTCCATTAAAAGTCCCTTTTCTGGGTCATCAGAAATGTTCTGATACATGTTTGCATAGAAAAATGACTTTTCTGACAACCCAGTATTTTTCACAGATTGTACTTTTGGTGTTTTATCCAAGAAGTCACTTTAAAACCCAACATCATTTAGATTTCCCCCTATGTTATCCTCCAGAAGTTTTGTGGTTTTGTATTTTTTATTTAGGTCTCTGATATATTTTGTAATAACTTTTGCAAAATGTTTAAGGTCTGTGTCAAGATTCTTCTTTTTCTTTTTCTTTTTTCTTTCTTTCTTTTCTTTTTTTTTTTTTTTTTTTTTTTTTTTTTGTGCATGTAGATATCCACTTGTTAGACTACTTTTAGAACCAGGCACACTTTGCTCCCTACATATCACAAACCAACATCAGGAATACTTGCTGTTTCTTCAAGATATCTTCAATACTGGGGAGGAGTGGGGAGTAGTGGTGAGGCAAAGCAAGTTAAAATATTACAAAGCCAGGGGCCAGTGGATGGTGTAGTGGTTACATTGTTGGACTCCCCCAACATGGCCTGGCAGACTGTGATTGAGCTCCAGACCCAGTGACTTGAAACTCCTGCCAGGCAGATGTGCATGCATTCCCAAAATCCTGGGAGGAGAAAGGATTATAGCATGGCCATCTCCCCTGAGGGGGGGGTGATTTCTTACTTTCCCTCTCACTGTCTCTGTCTCTGTCTCTTTCTCTCTCTCTCTCTCCAGCAAATGCATGCGTCCTAATGCAAAAACATCTACAAAAGAGAGAGAGAGAGAGAGAGAGAGAGAGAGAGAGAGAGAAAGAAATTATGAAACTGTTTCAGTCTCCTTTTTTATTTTTTCAGCAATCAAGCATTCATTTGATTGCTACAAACCATTTACTGATTTTCATGGTTTCAACAAAGTTGATTCTGACAGCTTTACCAGATTTTTTCATTATTTCTTTGGAATAATGTTCCCTCAGAATTCCCTACTCTGACATTTTCCCTGATGTTTTTTAAATAAAGTTTTATTGAAACATTGTCTCACTCACTTGTTTACATTCTGTTTTTGGTTACTTTTGCATTACAATGGAAGATATGAGTAGTTAGAAAAGAGACCTTATAGACTCAAATCCAAAAACAATCTGTTTTCCTGAATTCGAATCCACCTTAATTTGAATTAAATATAAATTTATGTTCCTGGACTTTCTATTACTTTTCATGGTCAATGGATCTATTCTATTAAGAGTAGCACACGGTTAGACTTATTCCATTTTTATTTTTTTAAAATTATTCCACTTTTATAGGTAATGTGTATCAGTGAAGTGTCATTTGACCATTGTTGTTTTCAATATTTTTCTACTGTACTGACTTGTTTCTGTTATTTATGGATATTAGAATTATTTTATTAAAGTTTTTTTCAACTCCACACAATCTCTGAAAATTTGAATAATGTATAATGTGTAATCTTTGCAATATTGGGTTTTCCTTTGCAAGAAAATTACGTATGTCAATTTATCCACCTTATTTTCATTTCACCCAGTAAACTCTTCTTATATTTCAATTGAACTGGTATATTTTTATTCAGATCAATCCTCAGAATTTAATACTTTTTTGGCGTTTTGTATGGGTTAATTCATCCCTCGTTAAATAACAGTTTGATATACAGGCATCGTTTTTGGTCTCAGACTTTAATAGAAATACCATTAGCACTCTGATAGATTAGTTTTCATTTCTTGTAGCAAATATTATATATTTATCCAATCTGCTTGAAGTACTGGGTATAGGAAGTTGTTAGGCCTGCCATAACTCAACTGTAAAGAGGACTTTGATATTTGAATTCCATTAATTTAATGAAGATGAAATAGAAAATAGCTACACATCTACTGATTTTATATACCTGTTCTGTTTCGGTACTGTGACAAATAGCAACTAATTTCTTCTACATTCTTCACATGTTAAAAAAGTTTACTCCAATTTTCACTTTTGTCAGAAATCAGTATTGAAGTTTATGATATGCCCTTTAGCAACTGTCAAAAATCATATGGTTCTTTATAAAAATAAACAATATAAAGAGTAGGTTAAAGATTTCCTAATTATAACTCATCTATCATTTCCTATGATAAAATAAGTTTGATTATCAAGTATTTTTTGTCAACATATGACTAGATTGATTTGTTAGCTATTTGGGTTTTTCATGTTATATTTACCAGTAAAATTCATCATCATTTCATTTTTTTTCAATTTTGGTGACAGTATATATCAGATATGCCAGTTTTGTAAAAATAACTTTATGCTTTCTACCTTTTGTTCTTTACTCTGGAACCTTTTAATAAAATCTCTTACTTTGAGGTTTGAAAGAGCCTGCATCACACCACTGGTGTCTAGTATTACCCTTGGGGACAATTCTTGAGAAATCTTTCTATTTATTTCATGATTGTTGCTATAATTTTGTACTTTTTCTTTAGTTACCTTAGTCATATGTATTTTTCAGTGAAAGAGTCCATTAAATCATTTTTTTCTTTTCTTCTTCTTCCTTTTTAAAATATTTTGCCAAAGGGCACATGCACTCACCAGAGAACAGAGGGACAGAAAAAGTGAGAAAAGGTGAGAAATCATCCCCCCACACACACTCTGGGGAAGATGGCCACGCTACATAGTCCCTTGTCCTCCACTTTCCTCTCAGGATTTTAGACACACACATACACACAGGCCTGGTGTGATTTCTAAGCCACCGATCTGGGACTCGAGTTGGCCATGTGGGATCCAGCTGCCTTAACCTCCATTCCACCTGCTGGCCTCAGTTTTTATTTTTTTAATAGAACAAGGTTGCGCATCTTTGTCTTCTGTAATTTTATTACTTAAGTTTTATCATGATACATATATATAGGTTCTATTTTTAAGTCACATTGCACTAAAAGTATGTAATAGAATAAAAGCAGTATCCTGCCACAAATGTCTCTTACCCATGAACCCTGTTCTCCAGATATGGAAACTATTTAAGATGGTTCCATTCATATTACCTTTAATGTTTCAAAGTAATATCCTTGTATTATTTTGTATTTAGTAATTTTGGAAGTCATGTACTTGTTTTTGACACAGAAACATTTAACTTAGATTTCAACTCCACATTTTCTCTTTCTCTTCCTGTTCATTCTTCCCTCCAAGTCTTTGTTTCCATTATAGTCTACTTTTCCTCTGTGTGACAAAGTCCTCTATTAATATTTCCTTTAATACTGGTCTGCTGATACTGGATATTTTCAATTTTTTTCATTATCTTAGAAAATTATTGTTGGACCAGCCCCATAATGCAGTAGCTAAGGAAGCTGGATCCCACACGGCTGACAGCTGTTCAAATCCTAGCTCCAGCGGCTTGAAAAATATACTGGTCGTGTGTGTGCATGCTCAAAATCCTAACTGAATTCAGTAAAAAGGATTATGGTATGACCACAGCTTGATTGGAGGGTGTTTTCTCTCTCTGATGAGTGCAAAGCCATCTGACAGAGAAAAAAGTTAGTTAAATCATGCCCCTTTGTGGGAGCTCCTCTCACCCCCTGAGGTAACTACCATTCTGATGTAACTAAATTTTGTCCCTTTTAGACATCCATATGCATGGGATCATGCAGTAAGTTTTCTGTGTGTCTGGCCTTCTTAAAATATCATTTTGTTATTTATCTGTGTGGTTGTATTTACATAGAGTTTGAAATTTTCATTACTGACTTATCTCCCAGTATATAGATACATGACAGTTTGTATGTTCTTTTCTTAATGGACATTTGAGTTGATTTCAGGTTTTAGCTACTATGAATAGAGAACTATGCAATTCTTGTCTTGTCTTTCTGAACACATTTTTATTTCTCTTGGGGAAAAAAGTAAAAGGGAATTACCAAGTGATAGGTTATGTATATGCCTCATTTCTATAAAAAAAAAGTGGATTGTGTTTGCCACAGTGCTCATTCCATTTTACTCTCACACCAGCAATGTAGGAGACTTCAAGATACTCTGCATCTTCACCCATACTTGGAATTGCTCTTTGTTTTCATTTCAGCTACTGTAGTGAGTGTGAGGTGCTCTTGTGGTTTAATTTGCAATTTCCAGATGACCTGTTGTTGCTGAGCACCTTTTTATACTTTAATTGGCTGTTATTATATCTTCTATTAGGTTACTAATAAAATATGTCTCCTATTTTACTTTAAAGACTTGTCTTTTCGTTATTGGGTTGCAGTAATTCTTTATATATTCTGAATACAACTTCTCTGTCAGATGTATGTATTGTGAATATTATCTCCAAGTCTAAGGCCTTTTTATTTTCATAATAATGCCTTCTAGAGAGCAGAAAGTTTTCATTTCAATAAGGTACAGTATGTAGCGTGTCGCTTTAATGACTACTGCTTTTGTGTCCTATTTAAGAAATCTTTATCTATGGACAAAATGGATATATTCTTTGTTTTTTCCTAGAAGTTTCATAGTTATAATTTTTAATGTATATCTGTGATTCTTTCAATTTTATATGTGCCTGTTTTAAAACCTGAGTTCTTTTAATTCTTTTAAATAAAGACATCCATATCTTTTACCACCATTTGTTGCAAAAAAAGAAAAATAATCTACAAAACAGAACTATCCTTTCCTCATTGCATTATTAGATATTTCTCATTTCTGTTTAATAACAACTGCCAGTTGTATTATTGTTTCTCTGATTATGTCCTTTCACCCCTAATTGCTCTTGTTTTCAAGGGTTTTACTGTAATCTTAGATGTTAATTTTCTTGTACTTATCCAATTTTTGGTTTATAATGTTCTTGAGTTATATTTTCTGGGTGTTTTTTTGGGTGTTTTTTTGAGGAAGATTCTTGAACATCATCTATTCAAATATTGGTTTTGCATCATTTATTCTTTCCCATTTTCTGGGTTGCCAAATATATATATATATATATATATATATATATATATACACACACACACACATACATAATCAGAGTTCTTCAAAAACTTTATGGAAAATGTGTATTTTGAAAAGAATAAAAAAAACTATGTTTGTTGTTTCAACTTTTTTTTGCACCGTGATACACTTATGCTATAATTCTATTTTTCCCACAAACTTTGAATTCCTCTCATATTGCTCCCACCAGAGAGAGAGACAGAGACAGAGAAAGAGACAGGGAGAGGGAGAAAGTTCTCCCCAACAGGACATGATCCATGAAACAGTCATGGCACAATGCCTTCTCCTCCATCTCTTCCTTCTTTTAGGATTTTGAGCATCCGTGCTCACATGCCTGGTGTGTTTTTCTTTTTTTTTTAATTAATTAACTTATTTACATTTAATCATGTCTTTACAGTGTACAACATTTCTTTTTACAGCACAAATACTATACATGTTACTCTAGCCAAAGATATTACTCTATAACTTATTAGCAAATAGCTTCTCATTTTGTCAATTAAGCATACTTTTTTACTTGTTTTTTCCTTTCCCTTTCCCCTGTCTCCCTTCCATACTAGACTTTTTTCTCACATTTTATTAATTTGCAAAGTACCCTAAATGAAAAGTATGGACAAAGCTAGAATCTAGTGAAAAGTACTCTGTAATTTCCTTCTGAAACATTTCTTAAAAATTTAATTAATTAATTTACATTCAATCCCTAAGCATCATCGCAGCATACAAAATGTGATTTCCCATCCAGAATATACTGCACAGTGGCTTAATCATACATGTTATTGTCAATAATTTTCCATTTCTAGTTTATATATATATATATGTATTTATATACACACACACACACACACACACACACATATATATATATATACATATATATGTATATATATATATATATATATAATTACCCCATTTCTTTTTTTTTTTAGAGGTTTTTGCTATAGGGTGTGTGCGCTTGCCAGAAAGACAGAGAGAGACAGAGAGACAGAAAGCGAGAAATCACCCCCCAGGGGGAATGGCCACGCCACAATCCCTTCTCCTCCATTCTCTTCTCGGGATTTTGGGAATGCATGCACACACACCCGGCGTGAGATTTAAGCCACCAGGTTCGGGATGCGAACCGCGGTCGACTACATGGGAGTCCAGTGACATAGCCATTATGCTAACTGCTGGTCCCTCCCTATTTCTCAGCCTCTGCCATTTCCCACATTATCTCAGGTGTCTACAGTTGTTTTCCATTCCTTTTTTCCCCCATATTTTATTGATTCACAAAATTTCTTAAATAATATAACTATTTTCAATAGCAAGTTCAGCTGGCATATACATATCTGTGAATACATGTCTGACTTTAGGTGTGAAACTCTGAGTGGAATGAATATACTATAGGGTAGCATCTAGCTGATGCTATTTAGCTTACTATGGTCATTAACTAGTTATTTTTTTAATATATTTTTTAATTTCAAGAAAAGCAGTTTTAGCTTTCCTAAATCCAGGAAATGCTAAGGAACTTTGCTTGAAACTTAAAACCAAGAAACAGGATAGGATTCTGTTCAAATAATAGGTACATGAACCTATTGGCAGCTCAAGAGAGGACTAAAATTCTTAAAATCAGAAAACAAAGCCTAGAAGAAAATCAGCAATGTTTTAGTCAAAAGTCATAAAATTCTATTTCACCAATTCACTCTGATGTACTTAATCTATCTTCTGTTGTGGTTCAATCCTCCCAATTAAATTCTGGGATATAACATTCAACTCCAGACTTGTCTCTACGATTAAGTTGGCCATTTTCTTAATTTTTGAACTCTCATTTCTATGTGCCTAAATTATTTTTCCTGGTATAGCACTCCCTTGAGAACTTCTTGGAGATCTAGTCTGGTGTTGGTAAATTCTTTCAGGTTTTGTTTATCTGAGAATGAAGACTATAACACAGGAAGTCAAAAACACCCTTGAAAGTATTAAAAGCAGACTAGATCTTACAGAAAATCAAATCTCACGTGTAGAAGATAGAATTGCTGGCCTAGAAAAATCCACCACAATGACTGAGAAAATTGCCCCCCAAAATTGATAATAATATACGAGAAATACTAGATACTATCAAATGTCCAAACATCTGGATAGCTGGTATTCCAGAAGGTGAAGAGACTCATAAGGGCATTGATAATCTATTCCATGAAATCCTGCAAGAAAACTTTCCAAACCTATAGAGGCATTCAAAGATCCAGTCCCAGGAAATACAAAGGACCCCAAATAGAATCAACCCAAGAAGATCTTCTCCAAGACACATTATAGCCAGGTTGACCAAAACCACAGACAAAGACATGATACTAAGATTGGCAAGAGAAAAACATCAAGTTACCTATTAAAGATATCCTGTCAAGCTAAGGGCGGACCTCTCATCAGAATCAATGTGAGCGAGGAAAAAAATGGGATAATATATTCAAAGTGTTAAGGGAAAAGTAATTGCAATCAAGAATACTGTACCTGGCAAGATTATCCTGGTGTGTTTTTCAAGCCATAGAGGCTAGGATTCAAGTGCGTGGTCAGCCATGTGAAGTCCCATTGCTTTTATGACTCGATACAGAGCCAACCCTTTTGTTTATTTTTTAAGATGTTTTAATGGACACATAATGGTTGTATGCATTTATAGGGTAGTGTGTGATTTTTTTTTTGAAAATGAATGCAATATGTAATGATAAAACCAGGATGAGTAGCACATCAATCACTTCATACATCCATCGTGGATGAGACTGGAGAACATTATGCTAAGTGAAATAAGGTCTGGCACAGCAACACAAATGCTACATGTTCCCGTTCATTTGTGGAAGTGAAAAAAGTTGAACTCACAAAAGAGAGTAGAATAGTAGTTACCAAAATTGGGGAGGGGACAGAGGAAAAAGGAATAGGATAATAGTAATAAATTGTTACAAATTATGCTTAGGAAGAATAAGTTCTAAGGTTATATAGCACAGTTAGGTGAGTATAGTTAACCATAATTTATTGTACACTCCAAGATAGCTAAAAAAAAGAATTTTGAATGTCCCTAATGTGATTTTAATTATAGAAGTTTGATAGTTTTTTTTGGGGGGGGATTTGTTTATTTGTTTAAGAGAGATGTTTACTATAAGGTGCATATGCTTGCTGGAGAGACAGAGACAGGATCACAGTTAATCCTGCCTAACATTCTGAGAGGTGACTGGAGGAGAGGGGATCGCCACATGGCCATTACTACACAGGAGGTGATTTTTTGCTTTCTTTCTGTCTCTGCAGCAAGCTCACGCACCCTATAGTAAAAGTCTCTCTAAAATAAAATTTAAAAAAATATTGGTAGGAGTATTCCTTCCCTTCTTTACCCTTATTTCTCTGGGTTGTACTAGGTGATTTTGCATATTATTTTTTCACATTAAATTCAGAAACAATTTGTCTAGCTCCAGAAAAAAAGCTTTCTGGTATTTTTTATTGGTATTGTATTACATTTATACACTAACTGTTAAGAGAGTTAAGGCATCATGATGACATTGAAATATCATAATTAAAAAGAAGCAATGTTGGGACCAGCAGGTGTCGTTGAGGTTAAAGCACTGGACTAGTTTGTAGGAGTCACCTAAAAACTTGATTATTTGATCAGGGTCAACCATCTTAACCAGTCCTGTATTCCAATTTCTGTCTTCTTTATTCCATGAGAATGCTGAAAGCTATGCTCATATTCTTAACTTTTAAGCCCTCACTGATGAATTTGTAAATGCTTATAAGGGAAAAGCGGTACCAAATGTTGTACTCACCTTTCTATGTGTCCTTTCACTATGGGATCTTGACCCCTCATGTCCTGCCTTTATTTGTACCTTTCTAATGCATTCAAGCAATTAAAAAACATTTTGTTTTGAAATAATTATAGTTTAATAGGCAGTTGTAAAATTAGTGTAGAGAGGTGCCATGTGACCTTCACCCAATTTCGTCTAGTCTTTATATTTTACATTGTTAAAATATAATATCAGTGGGGCCAGCAGGTTGCAGAGTGGTTAAGGTACTGGACTCCCACATGGTTTGAGTCCTGGACCTGGTGGCTTAAAACTTATGTTGGCATGTGCGTGTATGTGCCCAAAATCCCAAGAAGATAAGGGAAGAGAAGGGATTGTCGTGTGGTCATGCCCCTTGGGGGTTAATTTCACGCTTTCTGTCTCTATCTCTCTGACAAGAACACATGTTCTGTAGCAAAAATGTAAAAGAAAAAAAATTCAATATCAAAATCAGGACATTGGCATTAGTAAAATATGTGTGTAGACTTCTGTGCCATTGTAGCCCATATGTAGATTCATGTAATCACTATTGAAATCAAAATGCATAATTACACATTTAAAAATGTTTTTTTTCTTTTTTCTTCTTTTTTCCTTTTTGAGATGTTTTTGCTATAGTGCACGTGCACTTGCCAGAGAGACAGAGAGAGATAGAGAGACAGAAAGCAAGAAATCACCTCCCGGGGGTGATGGCCACGCTGCAATCCCTTCTCCTCCATTCTCCTCTCGGGATCTTAGGCACGCACACACACATGCCCGGCATGAGTTTAAGCCACCGGGTCCGGGACTTGAACTGTGGTTGCCTACATGGCAGTCCAGCGATATAGCCATTATGCTAACTGCTGGTCCGTAAACATATACATATATATTTAAATTAGTGTTAAAATTTTTAAATTAGCTTTATATTTTTTATGTACTTTTTCCCTGAGAGAAAGAGAGACAGTCACCAACAGGTTCTTTTACCAAAACCCACCCTAGCCTCAGCCAGCATGGATCACTGGCACCAGCATACACGTCTAGCCTGTACAGAGAGGCCTTGGACACGACCTCTCCCATGTATATGCAACATCACAGAGTGTTGTGTACTGCTATGCCACTAAAAATATTTTAACATGTTTAATCTAGCTTTTCTATTGATTCTTAGAAGTAAGTTTGGTCTAATCCTAGCTACTCATGATGGTTCCCTAAAATTAGCTTTACAATATTTATTCTTTATATTTACATTAGGAATCTTTCTGACTCTGAGATCATGTATATTGTGTGAATGTTTGAGACATAGATTTCAGAATTCGTTTTCTTCTCTACAATCTAGTGTGAAACTGGATAAACAATAGAAAGACAAAAATAATTATTGGATTATATTTAACTGTGAACTTTGTTCTGTAGACATAGCTACAAAGTCATTGTGGCAATATATTTGAGTGAAAACCATCATTCCTAGTTTACATAGAAGATGTCTAGTTCAATTTGCTGTTTTAGTAGAAATAAGCAAATCGAATCATGATTTGCTCGTTGTGTAGCAGGACATTTAACGAGAGAGACAGGACACCAAGCTTTTTAGCAGGAAAACAGCAGTCTATTCATACTAGCACTGGCTCAGTGGATTCAAATGCAAAGGCTGAGACCTGAGTTACCAGGGGCCCTTCCTTGTATTCATTTTAGTCTCTTTGTCCGCTCATATATTTCCATAGATTTTTGATTTGGTAGCTAATATGATAAGGTTGCTACTGTATCATGCAGGTATACATTCGGCTACCAGGCTGTTAGATAGGCACGTATATGGAGTTATAGAGTTGCCGAGTTGCTCTAGAGACAGTGCTACAAGGTTGCTACAATTCATGCATGTGTACTTGAATTTTAAATGTGCCACATTACCTTTTTTGGTCTGGAAGGCTCCCCTGCATCACACTTGTAAAACTATATCTCTGCATATACATACAAGTGTTCCTGAATGTTTCTAAAATCACATTTAAGTTACATTGGAGGCCCCACCTCTAGCAGGATGGTTAAGGCAGCTAGCTGGATTTCACATGGCAAACTGTATGATTGAAATTCCAAATCAGTGACATGGAAAACACACACGCATGCACTCACACATACACACATACACACATACACATACAAGGCACATGTGCATGCATCCCAAAAATCCTGAGAGGAGAATGGAGGAGCAGGGATTGTGGCATGGCTATCCCCCTGGGGGAGTGCTTTCTCATTATTCCTTTCTTTCTCTCTTTGTCTCTCTCCAGAGAATGCACACACCCTGTAGAAAAATTAAGGAAACAAAAAAGTTACTCTGGAGAGTAAGTCTTGCTCTGTTGTAAAAGAACTTAACTTTCAGGTTAAATAATGCAAGCACTTAGTAGATGGTGAATAGATATTAGTGGTTATTCAGCAGAGTAATGCCGCCTGATGAAACATTAGGAAACAGATTTTGTTGTAAGTGCACATAATGGCTAAAATGTGAAAAAGCACTATTTAAGGTGGAAAATATCATGAACAGCTGTACTGTTGGTCCAGGAAACTGGTGAATTAGCATTTTATAGCTATAAGAATATTAGAGTTTAAGTCCTTGACTTGTATAATGGAAGAGAAAATATAAGGTAAAAAGAAAAGCAGAAAGAAAAGGAAAAAGAAAATAGAGATAGCACAGGATATGAAAACCAGTTCAGAGGCATATAAAATATTTAAATACCAACTTGTGAGCTTTCATATATTTTTTAATTGGATTGTCAAATAAAAACAAATCCAGGTTAGATAAGAAGCTTTATTCTGAAGAAAGACTACTTGCAATAGGGAACAATGCTCTGATCTCAGAACTCTGCAAGTGTCTCAAAAGCAAATAGAATAGGATTTTCTTTTATAGGAAGAGGTAAGTAGTAAGTTTGGGGAAATCAGACAAATGAGAGGAAATAATCAGAGTGATCTGACAGGAAATAAGTCGTACTGTGGTGAACTGATCTCAGGATAAGCTGATAAGATGATTTTTTTTAGCTTCTTAGTATTTGTTGAGACTTGAGGACAAGCAGAATTTGGGGCTGGTTGGGGAAATATTGGGTTGTCATAAAAGTCATGATGCATTTTTGCATAGAAAAAATATGTTGTGATTTTTTTTCCAACAACCCAATAGAAGTCTGACTAGAGTTTTGTCAAGATAAAGCAGAAGATAAGAAATGGGAAATTGTGAACACCTAATCAGGAGCCAGCTGTATACCAGGATGCCCTGTTATTGGAGGCATTCCAATGGACAATAAATGACTTCTTGTGAGGTACATACACTGTAGAAGAAATTTCTTTTTTTTAATCTATTGGAATTTTGACCAAATGTCCTTCAAAATTTTATTCTAACTTGAGGAATAATTGTTTATATGATTCAGTGAGGGCTAGTATTTCTACATAAAAAAAATGGGGGTCAGCCGAGAGTACATTCTTGGACAACATGATGTGCTACATCATCTAATCGTTTTATATAGTATCTTTCAATGAAATTTAGTAAAGTCCTTTAAAAGCAAACTTTGCAATCATCATTTTGTAGGCTTTGTAAATGAATTATTCAGGACTAAGTATTTCAGAATATCTGTTATTTCAGACTGAACAGAATTGCTGTGTACAGGATATGTATTTCTTCACTTAGAATGCAATAATATATGGAAAGGATGTGCAGTATTTACATTTAGATTGGTATCACAGGAAAAGGGAAGCTTAAAAAAAATTTACCTAGTGAGGAGGAAAAAAGAGGAAAGGTTTGGTTAAATCTTATCAGACTCACCACTAGTCCATCAATTCAAAGTCAGCTTGGGGAATGATGTTGCTTTTCAAGCTTTCATGAAAAGACTTCCTGATTTGTAAAGAAGGCAAATTTATTTATGTAAATTGACTATTTGGCAGTACTTTCGCTTCTTTTAGTGTTGACTAGTCCCACCTCTGATAAGACAGATCTAATTTCATTTCCATTAAAATGCAATGAAAGGACATTTATGAATTTAATAATTTCTTGCCAAAGTCTGATAGAAGCATTAATGTTGTTAGTTATGGAGTGTTGTTAATAAATATTGCATTTTTTGTTAATTAAAGCAGACTAAGAAACACCTAGCTGACCAAGGATTTTTTTCTATAAATTATGAAAAAAATGAATTGGTAAAAGAAATAGTAATTTGCCCAAGGGTTTGTTTAATTGGACCCTCTTGCTTATCTCATTGTCAAGTTATTTTCAAACCTAAGGTTTTCCATATAATTTAAATGTTGCTGTACTTTGTTTTGCATAACTTATTCATCTTTCTGAAAGGAACATGAAACAAATATAAATGACAAAGCACGGAAAAAGAAAACTGACAGAGTGGACTTTTCTTTTAATTTTTCTTTTGGAAGACTCTTAAAATTTTTCAGTTTTGCTCATAGTTTTTATATTAACTACTTGTGTAAATACTATCTCTGATAATGTAATAAGCTTCCTCAATCCATAGCCCTTCCTGATGAAGTAGCATTTATCTGAAACTTTTCTGCACAATCCTTAAAGTAAATCATTTGTTCTTTAACCAAAAATTAGTAACTATATGGGAAAATTTAAAAAATATATGAAAGGCTTTTTTTCCCAATTGACAAAGTACTGTTTGTTGAAATAATCATCGTTTCTCCACTGGACTTCAATGTCATAAATCAAGAGACCAGGAATGTTTATCTTCTGCATCTTCATGTAAATGTTACATATGGCATATGAGTTCACCCAAAATCATCTTTAAGATTTTGATTAAGATTTCATTGAATCTATAGATCAACTTGGGGCTGATTTATATTTTTACAGTATTGAGTACCCAAATTAATAAACATACTATTTTTTTCTCTACAACTTATTGAATTTTTCCAGTAATGCTTTATAGTTCTCATTGTAGTTGCAGGTCTTTAGCTTTTTCTGTTAGATTTTTTCTTTTTTTCATAAGAACACAGTGTTTTTAATATTACTTTATGTTATCTTAATGAAAGTTTATTTTCTAATGGATTGTCAGAAAAGTCATGATGTATTTTTTCTATGTTTCTCTTTTCAAAGTGCATCATGACTTTTGTTTTTTGAGCAGGTGATAGGTTCAGCAATTTATTAAAATGTTTTTTGTTTGTTAATTTTTTTCTTCTTTTTTTATTTTTATTTTTATTATCATCATAATCTTCTTTATATTACATTGGATTACATATAACTTTACAGTGTATTACATTGCTTTTTCAAAAGGGAATGCCATGCATGTCAGTCAATACAGAGACATTAATCTCCCCGCTTCAATATATTTTTGTTTATAGCAATACAGTTAACTTCTGCATATTGACCTATATAACAACTTGGTTAAAATTTACCAATTAGTTCTAATAATTTGTAGGTTCTCCTAGATATCTACACCTACAACCCTGTTATGTGTGAATGATAAGAGTTTTATTTCTTTCTCTCCATCCTTTACACTTTCTTTGCTTTGCTATATCACATTGCTTAATGTCTCTAGTACAGATGGGATGGTGATAACAAGAATCTTTGTCTTGTCCTGGCCAGGTAGTGAAGCTAAGAATTAAAGTTAGGCAGTTTGTCTCCAAGCCCCACATGTTTAGTTATTACTTTACACTTTCTTCAAATAGTCCAGTATAATTATTGAACTATTAGAGATAGTTAATGAAAACATGTTATTGAAATCTCCAACTGCTGAGATTGAATGAATATGTGGGTCCAGATGATGCCCCTTTGATTAACCTGTATCTACAAATACATAAAAGGCTTTTAAAGATTATGAGAATCACTGGTAGCAGAGCTGATCATGATTTCCTGCCTAAATTTATGTTCCTGACTCCTCCTTCTCCTTAAAGAAACAAAACCAAAACAAAATCAAAATACAACTTACTCTTTCCATTGTTCAACAATCACTTGATTGAATTGATAGATCAGATAAAGACAAACAACTTTCTTACATCAAGAGACATGAATGTTTTGCCAAAATACTAAAAATCTGCATACAAACAGGAAACAATGGGCTGCATGCATCCAGGGTGCTGGAACAATCACATGACAGTTCAGTTTCTTAATCCTGATTTAAAATAAATAAATGCCAATTTACAAACTTTTAATTCCCTCATAAAGTAATGTCAGATTTGCTCATCAGTCCTAGTCCATACCTTATCAAATGGCCAATAAAAAATATGGATTGGAGTGTAAAATACTATGTGATACCAAACAATTCTTGCTGATCTATATGACTGAAACTTCCAGTTTAATTAAACGCAAAGAGGTCTCTGCACTTGAGGAAGGGAACTTTCCCATGGAAGATTTCTTATAGAGGAAACTTTTATTACTCCACCACTCTCTGACCCCTCTACTAGTTTTATGTGCGTTCCTGATTGATGTTTTTCATGTGGAATGAAAATCCATTTTATTAGAAATATTGGGTTGTCGGGAAACTCATGATGCATTTTTGCCTAGAAAAACAAAAAAATGCACACAACTTTCCTAATAACCTAATTATTCTGATTTCCTGTTACTCTGATTACAAAAAAAAATGATATAAAATAAAATAGCTAACAAAAATATTTGCAACGTACACCCTTATATAGATTATAATTTCGTAGCAAATTAAGAAAGAAAATATAAATTTGATAAGCATATCAAAACCATAAGCTTAGGGAACCAGCAGTTAGCGTAATGGCTATGTCGCTGGACTCCCACGTAGTCGACCACGGTTCACGTCCCGGACCCGGTGACTTAAAACTCACGCCGGGCGCGTGTGCGTGCGTGCCCAAGATCCTGAGAGGAGAATGGAGGAGAAGGGATTGCAGTGTGACCATCCCCTCTGGGGGGTGATTTCTCGCTTTCTGTCTCTATGTCTCTCTCTGTCTGTCTGGCGAGCGCACGCGCCCTATAGCGAAAATCTCTCCAAAAAAAAAAACCATAAACTTAGAACAAAAGTCATACTTAACGGTAAAATTTACTAATTTATTAAAAATTAGCAGTAATACAAACAGGACTATTATTGAATTTATTTGAAAATATGACCAGTGGATTAAGAAAAAGAAAGAGGGCGTAAGGAGGTGGCATGGAGTTTAAGGCAACTAGATTCTATATGGCCAACTGTGTGGTTCGAGCTCTCCCAACCCTGCCTGACTCTCTACTCACGGCTTGAGAAGCAGGCCAGGCGCATGTGCATGCATGTCCAAAAAATACTAAAAGAAGAATGGAAGAGAAGGGATTTATGTGTGGTCTTCGCTCCTGAGTAGGTGGTTATTTTTCACTTTATTTCTCTCTTTCTCTCTTTCTCTCTCTCTCTCTCGTCTCTTCTGGCTAACACAGGTGCCCTAGAACAAAAACAAAAACAAAACAAACAAACAAAAAAAACAGAAAAAGAAAGATATAAATACTGGAAAGATTGATATAAAATTATGAATGTTTTCAAATGCTTTGATTGATCTGATTGTCAAAAAATTACTATTTGTTCATCAGGAAAGTAATAATGCATTTTTGCATCGAAAACCCTAGAAAAATACATCATGACTTTCCTGATGACTTACTATTATACTTAGAAGGGATTTTCCAATACAATAACAAATATCTACATAATGTATTATAACCAGAAAAATAGACATACATATTGAAGCATATTCAAGAAGTATAATCTTATTTTAGGTTAAATTTAACCAGAAATTTGGAAGACCTATCCAAGAAAAACTATAAAACATTTTGGGACCAGCAGTTAGCGTAATGGCTATGTCGCTGGACTCCCACGTAGTTGACCGCGGTTCGAGTCCCGGACCCGGCAGCTTAAACTCACGCCGGGCGCGTGTGCGTGCGTGCCCAGGATCCCGAGAGGAGAATGGAGGAGAAGGGATTGCGGCGTGGCCATCCCCCCTGGGGGGTGATTTCCTGCTTTCTATCTCTCTGTCTCTCTCTGTCTGTCTGGCGAGCGCACGCGCCCTATAGCAAAAATCTCTCCAAAAAAAGAAAAAAAAAAAAAAAAAAAAAAAAAAACATTTTGACAGACAAAAACAGAAAAATCCCAAACTACTCTCAATCCAAAGGTTCATAAATTTATTCAAGTTTTGGAAATTTACTTCTATTAATTCTTTAGTAATTTTTTCCTTTTAATTTCCTTTCTTTTTTTTTTTCTTTATTTGGAGAGGTTTTCTCTATAGGGCACGTGTGCTTGCCAGACAGACAGAGAGAAACATAGAGGCAGAAAGCAAGAAATCACCCCCTGGGGGAATGGTCATGCCACAATTTCTTCTCCTCCATTCTCCTCTCGGGATCTTGGGCACACACGCACACGTGCCCGGCGTGAGTTCTAAGCCATCGGGTCCAGGACGTGAACCGTGGTCAACTACGTGGGAGTCCAGTGACATAGCCATTACGCTAACTGCTGGTTCCCTTCATTTCCTTTCTTCAAACTTTTGTATTTTTTTTTAAAGTTTATCCATTTGTTTCTTCCAAGAGAGAGAGAGAGAGAGAGAGAGAGATAAAGATATATGTACCCTCAACAGGGACCCCATACTGAAATATACCCCCAATCCCAACTTTTCTGGATCATGACTTGCCCACTTGCATAGTCAGCACATTTAGGGTGGCCCCAGGAGACCAATCTAGGACCTTTCCCTTGTGTGTCCAATTATGTCCATTGTAGCATTATCTCCTGGAATTGATTTCTCTGCTGTTATGTTTCTTGATAGCTGCTTACCTTATAGGGAACACTAATGGAAGTTTTAATAGGGAGGTAGCAAAAGTAGACATTTTGAGTGATAAATTTCATTTTAAGATTCCAGTATTGGCCAGCTATCGTGGGGCAGGCAATTGGGTGCCACTGAGTGATTCTGGGAACTAACGGGAAGATCCATGTTCAAATCCTAGGTCAACTTGAATACGCTGGGTTGGCCTGTAAGTGTACCTGGCTGACTGATTGGCTGGAGTTGGAGGGGATCACTGTGTGTTGAAGTATCGTTGAAAGTCAATCTCTCTCTCTCTCTCTCTCTCTCTCTCTCAAGGAAGAAATAAATTAACTTTTTAAATGCCTATATGAAGAATCAAACCCAATATATGAAAAACCTATCTCTACATAAATATGTCAATTTTGGTGTATGTTTCTGTGCTTGTGACTGTGTGTTTGTGTTTTGAACATGGGGTAGGAGGCACGGAAATGGTGTTCCCATTATCTGCATGGAGGAGAGTCAGAATGAGGTAGAGACTGGGCCAGTTTTTCCATACATGGTCATTAAAATTAGACTAATAGACCCTTCATAGACTAATTTCTTACTATGTTGCTGCATGGATCAACTGGAAAGACTAGGGTGATGGTGGAGACTAGAACTGCTCTCTGATAGACAGTAATTCAAATTAACACCTCTGTTCATGATGACTTCATGAATAGAGTCTCACTGGAGTTTTCTCACTTAGTTCAACTCCTAATTCCACTCTAGCTAACATATTCATGTATTCAGAACTATGTTTAGAACAGGGCAAGAGATGAACCTGTCTGAGGCTCCACGCTTTAGATGATCCTATATTACAAACATACAAATAATTAAACTTACTAAAGGACATATAGTGACTTCTGCACTCAAACCCAAAACACTGACCAATTTCTCTATGGCTAACATTATTTAGTTCCTGGAAAAACACTGTTCCACCTATCAGACCATATGCCTTAATGTGTCCAAATACCAAATAATCTTGTATCTTGAAGACAGTGCTTCAGGGTATGGGGAACAGTTGAGTGCATTATGTAACAGGAAACATAGATTAAATAACTTGTTCTATCTTTTCCCTCAGAAAGCAGGAAGTCAATATATTCTTGTTTAAGGAAATGTCACTCCCAGTAGTACTAGATATTCCTTTTTTTGTTTATTTATTTTTTTTGTTCCAAATCTTGTTTTGGGAGGACATACAAATATACAAAGTTTTTATAACCATAGTACAATGCAGCTGAGAAAAATCTTAACATTTAACAATTCATATTCCTAATAAATGTATGTATATTAATCAAGATGTATCATGTATCGAATGTAACACCAGTACTTTTTAAGAGAATTTATTTATTTTTATTGTGATCATGTTTACATATAGTTTTTGTACATACCAGTTCTTTACATTGCCAATTGACTGAACATTAAAAGGTAAAATTTCAAATACTTTAATATTCAGAAAAATATTTATTAAGATTTAATGAAATTTTCACCTCTTCAGCAAGTGGTGCTGGAAAAACTGGATTCTTACTTGCAGAAAGATGAATCTGAACCCCTACCTTTCACCTTTGACAAAAATCAAGTCTAGGTGGATCAAGGATGTAAATCTAAGACCTCAAACTATGGAGCCACTCCTGGAAAACACTAGGGAAGCTCTGGGAGACATTGGTGTAGGGAAAGACTTCTTAAATAAGACCTTCAAAGCACAGTCGATCATCCCCAAAATAGACAAGTGGAATTACATCAGACTAAGAAGTTTCTGCATGGCAAAAGACACAGTAATTAGTGTGAATCGACAGCCCTCAGATTGGGAAAATATTTTTGTAAATTTTGCATCAGATAAGGGACTGATAACCAGAATACACAAGGAACTAAAGAAGCTGTTTGGAAAAAAGATGATCAATCCCATTAAAAGATGGGAGAAGGAGTTGAATAAAACACTCTCTAAAGATGACATACGAATAGCCAAAAGGCATATGAAAAAATGTTCAACATCCCTCATTGTAAGGGAAATGCAGATAAAAACAACAATGAGGTACCACCTAACCCCAGTCAAAATGTCTAAGATAAAAAAAAAAAAAAAAAAAAAAAATGATAAATGTTGGCGGGGGTGTGGTGAAAGGGGAACTCTTTTACACTGCTGGTGGGAATGTAAATTGGTCCAACCACTGTGGAGAATAATTTGGAGATTCCTCAAAAATCTGCAAATAGATCTACCATATGATCCAGTAATCCCATTCCTTGGTATCTACCCAAAGGACAGAAGAATTCTTCATTGGAAAGGTGCTTGCTCATTGATGTTTATTGCAACGCTATTCATGATTGCAGTCATGGAACCAACCCAAATGCCCTCGTATGGAGGAATGGATTGAAAAACTGTGGCACATATACTCTATGGAATACTACTCAGCCATAAAAACCAACAAAACCCTGGCTTTTGACAGAAAGTGGAAAAACATGGAAGATTTACTGCTGAGTGAGGCAAGCCAGGCTATGAAGGGGAGACATTGTATGTCCCCACTTAACATATACCAGATGTCTGCACTCTATGACTGAAACTGATTGACTAACGGCTCTACAAACACAAGAGATGGGTGTGACTGTCAGATGAGGTGTATGTGGAGGAGTGGGGCCTAACGAAGGACATTTGGAGAAGGGATACGGAGGTAGATCATTGACGGGATGCGGAAGTGTGGTGTTATCGGTTGAAGATATTTTGATCAATGGGTATGGGGAGAAATGTTCACATATTGAAATGCTCACATTGTAAGCTAAACAATGCGATTGAATGTATATACAAAAAAAGAAATAAAATGAAAAAAATGAAAAAAAAGTGAAATTAAAATAAAAAATTACCTTTGTATAAAGATGAATAGATCCCATAGGGGAAGCGAACATGTAAAAATACATTACAACTCTGCACCTATTAAGTACCAATTGTTTTTAAAATTACTTTTTTTTTTAACAACAGAGAGATTGGTATTATATTGAGTTAACTCACTGTAATTCTCTGTTAGTCTTGTAGCCAGTCAGGATTATGAATGCATCAACCAAGCTCAGGTAGATCCTGGATGCAAATCCAAACCTTGCCATATGACTTTTAGAATTGTGCAGCAGTGCCTATAGTACCTGTACCACTGAGAATGGATGAGGTGACTACTGTCAACGATTAAAAAAAGATAAATTATGTGATTATATTATGCAAAAAGGCTTTTTACATACTCCATATTTTTACTTAATAATACTTTACATTTTCTACTAACAAAAATATGGAGACAATCAAAATTGGAAACATTGCAAGCCAAAAGTTTGGAGGTGCTGCAGAACTTTGTTATAGAGATATTTCAGTATTTTGCAGGTTTCTAAAAAATTGGTAAAATATATCAAATTGATATTACTTAACACATTATGGAATTAAAAGGGACAAAGTAAACTAAAAACAATACAAAGACAATAAGATTAGAATGGATATAAATAAAACACAAAAACCAGAAAGAACATTAATGTAACCATTAGCTTGTTCTTTAACAAGATCAACAAGCTACTAAAACTTTAAATAGGACCCTAGAAAACAAGACGCAAATCAATATGTCAGCTACAGAAGTAAAACATTATTACTGACCATAACAAAGTAAAAGGATTGTAGGAGAACACAATGACTAATAAGTCATGAATATAATGTGGGGACACGTTTAAGAGAGAGAATCTGAGGTGTGGGGACATGCTCTGAGCAAACACCACCTGCTCATTTGGGGTTTGGCAGAACCTTGTAACTTGTCTTTCCCTGACCTTGGCTGCAGACAGAGCAAGGGTGGAAATTACTGGGGGCATTCCAACAGACACATCTGATGGACTTCAAGAAACATCTTGACCCCAATTAGTAAAATTCAATCCCTGCTCTGCATCTGAAAGGTTCTTTAGACTTCTCTGGGTGTGGTGGTGCACTCCTTATGGAGAAGTTCCTTAGCTCCTTTCCCATACCTAACAGCTAGTTCTCTGAATTAGAAAAGAAGATGAGACTTTCTCTTGATGGGATTATCACCAAGGGATACACCTGGCCTGGTATGACTAAGCCCTCATAGATTTGTTAACTGCTTCCTATTGTCTGTAACCTGGCAACCAATCTATGAAGTGTCATGAAACATACATATGTAATGTCTCCTTGTACTATAAATAAAGTTGTCCAGTTCCTCTGGGCGGCACAAGTTGCTTGGGCTACCTAGGCTCAGGCTGCCTGTGTCCATTTCTACTCTAAAAAAAAAAAAAAGAAAAAATTCAGAAATATTATAACTTTTAGCTTTATTTAAATTGGATGTAAATTGTTTATACCTATTAACATTTTTATTTAGCCCTTTAATAATCTTAAATATTGTAGAAGAAAATAATGTTAGAAAAAAATATGAAAATAACTGTTTTAATATATCATTTTGAATATAGTTTCACTTCATATTTCAGTCTTTCATAGAATACTGTCAATACTGTTAACCTTATATGGAAATATTTATTATAACATCATGAAAGGCAAAGAATAAATTTTATTGAATGTCTACATGTAAATTATAATTTATGTATATCTATATCTTATTATTCATTCAAATATCAATGGTTAATCAATAGAAAATAGAGACATACATTAATAATAAATAATAATAAACTTATTTTTAATATTTTGTCAAAATGCAGTCATATTAAAATAAATTTCAACTATGCTTTATAATTTTTTTCAAGGCAAGATGATATATATATTTCATTTGACAGATTGCTAGATCAACATGGAGCTCTTATATACTTCTAGCGCCCAAAATTGTTAGATGTGTTCAGAAACCCATTTCATTTCTGGTTCCAAAGTATGTTTGAGTATCTTGGCTTTTTCCCTTTTTTTCTCTTCGCAGTTCAGACATTTCACCATGATATTTTTAGAAATGTCATATAAAAATAATTCTGCCCAGTCTTCTGTAAAATACTTTCACCTCAAAATAAATGCCTTTTAACCTTTGTTGAATTTGTGCCTGATCTTCAACATCTCCATGATCTTTGGGACCAGTGTGCCCTCTATATAAGACCTATGGCTTAGAGTAATAAAGCCATATCAGTGAAAGCTTAAAGCTAGAACTAGAAATACCTGTTAAGGTTTGGCAGGCTGAAAAGTAGCCCACCTGAGAAATCAAGAAAGAATTAGCACAGCCAGGTTAAGTGCTGAGTCTTTGTTAGAAGATTTGATTGAGAGCTTGTCAAATGTATGGTTAGGAGGGAAAAAAAATGAATACTCACTGCAGTCATATTCAACAAAGACCAAGGAGACCTATTACCACCAAGGAGACCTATTACCATCAAGGAACTGGCATTTCTGGTGAAAGAACCCTCTAGTTTCTATGAGGCCTCATAAATTTAGTCTTTTATGAACATGGACACTATTTTTCTATGTCATCCAGAGGACCAAGATAGGGATGTGATAATGCTTGTTACCTGATTAATATAGGATACAACAATAAAAAACAAGAACAGCAGAACTAAAAAACAAGGTGAATGCCTACTTTATATCTAAATAACATAGAGGAAAATGTCTCCCCTTGCCTTTGCATTCTATCTCTGGTTTCTTATCAACACTGAAAAGTAAAAGAGGGATTGGATAATTTGCATTTTATATAAGCTAATCTGTGTAATGTCCTGCTGTCTTGATTCAAATAGCAATGTTACCAACAAGTAATTCTCATTTCTCTTTGGTACAGGTAAATCATGGGAAAGCTCCCTCCTATTTAATGCTTCTTAGCATTTCGATTATGTTAATGTCACTATAGTTTTTGCTTTACTCTCATAGACTACAAGATCCATGAAGGCCAGAATCTTATTTGCTTCATTCTTGGTTCATCACAATTTTCTCATATATATTTCCATATTTCTAAATGCATTAGTTGTTATCAGGTCACTGATTATTTAGAATGTGTGATCTAGGGTTTTTTTTTTTTTTTTTTTTGAGAGGTTTTTGCTATAGGGTGCATGTGCTCGCCAGAAAGACAAAGAGAGACAGAGAGACAGAAAGTGAGAAGTCACTCCCCAGAGAGGATGGCCATGCTGAAATCCTTTCTCCTCCATTCTCCTCTCGGGATCTTGGGCACGCACACACATGTGCCTGGTATGAGTTTAAGCCACCAGATCTGGGACTTGAACCACGGTCGACTATATGGGAGTCCAGAGACATAGCTATTAGGCTAACTGTTGGTCTCTGATATAGGGTTATTTTAATAACACATTCAAAGGAGTAGATAAGTAATGTTCAAGTCAGTTGTCACAACAACGTTGTTTTAGTAGCCTATTACAAGATCAATATTCTAGTAACAAACAATATGCAGAAATAGTAAAAATGTATATATATCCAGGGCCAACAGATATCATGGAAGTTAAAATGACTAGATCCCACATGGCCAACTGTGCTATTTCAGTCCCAGACCCAGCGGCTTGAAAAACATGCCAGACATAAGTGCATGCATGCCCAAAATTCTGAGAGGAGAAAGGAGGATAAGGGATTGCAGGGTGGTCATCACCCTTGGGAAGTGATTTCTCACTTTCTCTCTCTCTATCTTTCTACCTCTCTCTGACGAGTATACATGCCCTATAGCAAAAAATAAATAATAATAATAATTTCCAATACAATATATAATCTGGTAGCTGCTGAGCAACCCAACCCCAATCATTCCAACTAAGAAATTCAAAGCATACTTATTTTTCATTATATTTATTTACTAAACATAAGCATATTTTAATTTTCTCTGAATTTCCAAATTTTTAGATGCTGTAGTTTGAATGTTGGGTCCAAAGTTTTAATATCAAAGTTGACTCATCTTCGAAGACATTATATAGAGAGCAGAGGAGAAAGATATGTTAAAAATAGAAAGAAACTATTATAAAATAATAACCACCAATAATTTCACTATCAAAAAAACAATTATTAAAATGATAGTAAAATTATTATAGTCCCTTATTTATATCTATGCCATCTATCTCAATGATCATTCTTTATTATTATTATTATTACTATTATTATTTTGCTAGACAGTATGTGTATTAACTGGAGAGAGACAGAGAGAGGAAATGAGAAAGACTCCCTCATGGAGGATGGTCATTCTGCACTAGCTTCTTCGGGTTTCATTTTTATCTCTGGCTATTGTAGTCTGCTGTGTATTCTGTCCTTAGTTTTTGTGCCCACTGTTGATAGATGTTACAGTATTTATGTCTGAAGGCAAGAACTTAGAGAATACAAGGTCAGCCATTTGCAATGAAGTCAAGAAAGGACCAACAAACTTGGAAAGAAAAAGGGAGGAAGAGAAAGAATTTCTGAGGCACCTGGGAGTTGTGAATGGACTTTTTAGTGAAAATAGCTAAGGTGCCAGTGAGAAACTGTTTTAACCCTTTTCCATCCCTAAGGCACTTGGGGAACATTTAACCATTTCACCTGGCATGTTTTTCAAGGTGCCAGATTTAGGACTTGAACCACAGAGTTGACCATGTGGAATCCAGCTGCTTTAACAACCAAGCTACCACTGGCCCTACCTACGTTATTTTTATTTGACTTCTTTCTTTCTTTTTTTTTTTTGAAGAATTATTTATTTTATTTTATTTATCATTATTACTACTATTCATCAATTTGACCAAGAGAGAGACACACACACACACACAGAAAGTGAGAGAAAGAGAGGGAAAGTGAGAAAGGAAGCTGCCAGGTTCAGAACTTGAACCATGGTCAGCCACATGAGAGTCCAACACCTTAACAACCATTCCACCTGCTAGCCCCTATTTGATTTCTTTCATTTAGTAATATATCCTGGACATCTAATAGTGATGTATGATAAGAATATAATGACTTAAAAAGTAATTCTTTTTATTTTTTTGGGGAGAGATTTTGCTATAGGGTGTGTGCACTCACCAGAAAAACAAAGAGAGACAGAGAGACAGAAAGCGAGAAATCACCCCCCGAGGGAATAGCCATGCCGCAATCCCTTCTCCTCCATTCTCCTCTTGGGATCTTGGGCATGCACCACACGCACCCGGCGTGAGTGTAAGCCGCTGGGTCCGTGACTTGAACTGTGGTCGACTACAAGGGAATCCAGGGACATAGCTATTATGCCAACTGCTGGCCCCAAAAAGTAACTCTTAATGAAATAAATATGTATATGAATATAATAGGAAAGATGTAGACATATGGTCTATTATATATATATGTATATTTTGTATACATATATTCACATCAAAACAGTGGACTATGATTATGTTTTCATTAACTTCCCATGGAAAAGCTTAAAAAAGATAGAAATGACACGTATAGTGTAATTAGAGAAAGATGAGAATCCCAAACCACAGAGATTCTGAAAGCCCCAGGGTCATAT
The DNA here is from genome assembly GCA_026018925.1 of Tupaia tana. Taxonomy (NCBI): domain Eukaryota; kingdom Metazoa; phylum Chordata; class Mammalia; order Scandentia; family Tupaiidae; genus Tupaia; species Tupaia tana. Next base: position 31,276,038 of record JAKSZU010000009.1, on the reverse strand, counting down.
TTCTTCTATTTAAGGCTATGTAGAATTTTGGAAAAGTAAATACATCATGAATTGTCAGTAACCCTTAAGTTGTAGGATCATGCTTTGAATCATGGAAGTCAAAGAAAAAGAAGAGAGCATCACTTTGAGGACTACAAATGCACAAATTGAAGAAAGTGTGTACTTAAATGATTATAATTTTTAACTACTCAGTCAAGGGAAATGACTTGGCTAGGAAGGTTGGAAGGCAGAAGGAAATATCTGAATTTTAGCTTTAGAGCTCGTAAACAATATCAACATTAGCAGCAGTTAAACAATAACAATAATGAAGCACCCAAGTGAACTACCCATGTTTCAGTGGTTTTAAACAGCTTGTAAAACCAAAAGAGAAAAATGTTTTCTCCCATGTTGGTTTACATTTATCAAATATAGATTCAACATATACCATTGCAGGATACTAAATCAGAAATATGAAGGATAAGCCGGTGAAAGATGCTGACAATACTATGAAAAACTACACAAAGGAAAACCTAATAACAAGCTAGATATGGAAGTAAAAATCTAAAGCCTCCAAAGTGGTATAGGTGCTATTTCTGAAGATGAAACCGGAACAAGCAAAACTCAAAAAATATATACATGTTTTGGACTGAATGTTTGTGTCCCTTCCCCAAATCGTATGTTGAAATCCGAGTCCCCAATCTAATGGTGTTAGGAGATGGAGACTTTGGGAATTGATTAGGTCTTGAGAGTAGAACCCTTGTAAGAATAATTTTAAATTATGCCTTTTTGCTCTGTAGAGATAAAATTTAACCTTTGCTTTTGCTGGACGCCCTTGTGATAAACTGCCCCAACAGACTTAATTATGCAAACCTCCAGAAAAGGAGCAAATGGAATGTGGACAAGGAACTAGAAAGACAACCCATGCACGTGTGTCACAAGACTGCCACTCTTCCCCCTAGAAATGAACTACCCGTTAAACTTCCGCATACCTTCTCCTGCTTATAAAAAGACCTATAACCCTAAAAACGGGGTCCTCGCTCAGGCCTGCTATGTCAGGTGTTTGCTTGGACCCCAGCCGGCTGGAAAAATAAAACCTCTTGCATTTTTTATCAAGAACTGACTCTTGTGGTTGATTGGGGGTCGCGTATCCTCTGGACAGAAAGCGCGCCGAGCCAGGCGGCCGGCGCCCTAACACCCTCATGAGTGGGATTAGTGTCCTTATAAGAAACACAAGAGAGATGATTTTTCTTTTTTAGCCATGTGAGGATACAACAAGAAGACAGCCATCTTTTATCGGTAAGAATGGTAAGAGTGTCTTCACCAGGCACAAGATTTGCCAGCACCTTAATCTTCAACTTTTCAGCCTCCAGAGTTATGAGAAATAAATTCAGTTTAAGCCACCTGAGTCTTTGTTATAGCAATTGAGACTGACTGAGACAATAAGTACATATTTAATTTTATGATGGAATACAAACTCTTCTAAATAAAACTCTCCTAAAATAAAGGAAGTCTTCAATCTATAGACTGAAATGTCTCATCGTGTACCAGGAAAAATTAAACAAGAATGATCCCTATAAATCAAAATCTGATGAATCATTTGCACTATAAGTATAAATAATCTTACCAGCATCCAAAGAGGAGAAAAAATTAATTTACTGAGTGAAATAAATCAAGTTGGTTTTTAAATGATCTGTTGCAACACTTGGTTTCAAAGGAAAATAGACAAATGTCAGCATAGAAAATTATGCAATGACTCAACTTAAAAGTTGTTCACCCATTCAGAAGTTGGTTCACTTGTAAAGATAACAGAAAAACATACTTAAGTCTTTAAGAATATCAATTACAATACTTATGAACATTTACTTGCAAGTCTTGAAAATGTATTTTGCCTATGAAAAATTGAATTAAAATAAGCCTCAGTAATAGAGAAGTCCTGGTGAGAAAAAAAAAAAAAAAAAAAAAAAAACATGTGCAAGAATTTTATTCACAATGGCAAAGAATGGAATGTTGATAATGATCATGCCAAAGTACAATTCTGTAATTAAATGTAATTGAAATAAATCTTGAAAGCAACGACAGCGTGCCCATATAAGTAAATGGCATAATAGTATTAGATAATTAGAAATATACTTCACTTTAGTAACCAATATATGAATAAAAAGCACATAAGCATCAGAATAGCCATTAAAAAGACTTAATGATAAAAATTAAACCCCCATCATGATATAAGCTTTATAGATAGTTGTGTTAACTAATCCTTACTACCCTAACACAGTTTTTAAAATAGGTAAATAAAATCTAGCATCATCTATTATGAAAGTAACATAGAACTATTCTCAGTAAATGCAAGACAAATATTTCTGATTTCATCATTGTGTTTAACACTGTTTTGTGTATAGCAGTTAATGCAAGCATATAAAGAAAAAAACATAAGAAGTTTGAGAAGCAGAAAAAAAACACAAGCTCTTATTTTACATAAGAATAATTCAAAAAAGCCATGTTAGAAGCTAATAGAAAAAGTAAGAAATAACATATGGTAATTATAAAATTAATATAAAAATTAAAATAGCACCTATAATGTAATAAATATTTAAAATTTGAAGTCTGTTGCCCATTTTTACATGATAATATAATATTGATCATTTAAAAAAAAACATTTGCCAGAGGGCATGTGCACTCACTGAAGAGAAATGAGGGAATGAGAAAGCCCCCCCCCCTCCCCGTGCCATGGGCTATGGTGCGCCATGTCCTCCACTTCTCCCTCCTCTCAAGATTTTTGGGCACACATGCACACATGCGTGCTGTGTTTCTTAAGCCACCAGGTATGGGACTCATACTGTGCAGCTGGCCATGTGGGATCCAATAAACTTAACCACCACCCCACTGGCTGGTCAGTGGTATTAATCTCTTAAAACATATGTATATAGGTTAGTCACAGTGGCACAGCAGTAGCATGCCACTAATAAATACTGGATTCATATAGACATTTGGGAATTTGGTTGCTGGGTCAACCTGAACCATCAGGTACTTCTGTGCCTATAATCCTGGTTGACTGGAAAGGCTACAGTGAGGATCGCAATGTGAGACCCTGTTGAGGACACCTGTCTCTCTGACTTTCACTCTCATTAAATAAATAAATAAATAAATAAATAAATAAATAAATAAATAAATAAATAAAATGCACACACATATATGTTTCAATACATTATATATGTTTCTATATTACACACGACTCTATATTTAAACATATATATGGATATATAAATAAATTTCATATAAATAATTCCCTTCATTTTGATTATAAATTTTTTTCTGTTTGGAATCATATGATTTCTGGCATTATTATAATTATTAGAAAGTCTTCTACATGTCCGAATTATTTGAAAATTTGACATAAATTTTATTCTAAATATTTCCTGGTTGTATTTATTTATTCAAAATGTATTTGAGGGACCAGCAGATGACATGGTGGTTAAGATGCTGAACTCCCACATGGCCGATCGCTATTTTGAGTCCTGGACTTGGCAGCTTGAAAATCTCACCAAGCATGTGTGTGTGTGTGTGTGTGTGTGTGTGTGTGTGTGTATGTCTAAAATCCCAGGAGGAGAATGGAGGAAAAGGGATTGTGGCGTGACCATTCTCCCTGGGGGGTAATTTCTTACTTTCCCTCTTTTTGTCTCTCTATGGCAAGCACATGTACCTTATGGCAAAAACTTAAAAAAAAATAACAAAAATTTTTATAAAATAAAATGTATTTTGATATACAACATAAATGAGAGATACAACACATTTTACCAATGAGTGTCCAGATAGTGAACTTATTTATAAAGTAGTTATTTCTATCTATTGATTTGAAGTCCTTCCTTCATCATAGACAAGAATAAAAATAAAATAAATTCAAAATTATCTAGCTCTTCAATAGAGGAAGAAACATTACCAAACTCCTTTTTGAGGCTAGTAAAATCTCAGTAATGATATAAAAATGGAAAAAAAACTGGACATCCTGATCTTAAAGGGAAAATTCTAAGTGAAATATTAATAAAATGAAAATAATTATTTAAAAAGATATCTCATTATCATCCTGGGTTTACTCTAAGAATGCAATATTGATTAAAAATTAGTTCTTCTATTAAACTAATTAATTACAATAGCAGATTAATGGAGAAAAAACACATGCCCACCTAAACAATGCAGAAAATCTTATATGTAATCAATATACATTCATGAAAAAATTACTACTGAAATAAGAATAAAGAATGAAGATTACAATGGGTATTTTTATACTCATTTGTGAAGCTTGAAATCAGAGATAAGATAATTAACTAAGAGCACTAAACAGTGAAATAAAACAAAATACAGGACCAGCAGTTAGCGTAATAGCGATGTTGCTGGTCTTCCATGTAGTCTACCGCATTTCGAGTCCCAGACCAGGTGGCTTAAACTCACACCGGGCGCATGTGCGTGCATGCCCAAGATCCTGAGAGGAGAATGGAGGAAAAGGGATTGTGGCATGGCCAATCCCCCCAGGGGGTGATTTCTCGCTTTCTGTCTCTCTGTCTCTCTCTGTCTTTCCGGTGAGTGTATGTGCCCTATAACCTCTCAAAAAAAAAAAAAAAAAAAAAAAAAAAAAGGAAATAAAGTTTATCAGTATTGCAAAGGAAACAATACTTATTATTACAGATGATGTAATTATCTATAGTGAAAACTCAAATGAATCTACAAATAATATTATTAAGTTTAATGAGAAAACATAATCATTTCATAAACGTAAGATGTATACATTAAAGTCTATATAAAAGCATTTCTATATATCTATGATATCTCTATATATAGATAATATAGATCTATCTATCTACCTCTCTACATATGAGAGCCAGTAGGTGACATGATGATTAAGGCAGTGGACTGCCACAAGGCCAACCACGGTTCCAGTACTAGACCCAACAGCTTGAAAATCATGTCAGGCACGTGTACATGTGTGCCAGAAATCCTGAACAGTGAATGGAGGAGTAGGAATTGAGGTTTAGCCATCTTCATGTGAGTGATTTCTCACTTTCCCTCTCTGTTTCTCTCTGTCTCTCTCCAGTGAGTTCATGCACCCTATGGTAAAAACCTAAAAATAAAATAATAAAAAGATATATGAGAGAGAGAGTGTGTATGTATGTTTATTCTTGCTATAACTCAACAATACCACTCTTAAAAATATATGCAACAAAATGTGTACGTATATCCAACAAAAGACATGTACAGAGGCCCATAATCTAAAACTGAAAAGAACCAAGTATTCATGAACAACAAAATTGATGAATATTAACCAGCAATTATAATGCATAAATGTTTGATACAAAAACATGGATGAATTCACAAACATTCTATTGAGCAAAAGAAGTCATATATAAATGAGGATTATGTAAAATTCTATTCAGTTATGTAAAATTCTAAACAAAATAGGTAGAAATAATCTTTGGTGTAAGTGTCACAATCATGGTTAATTTTGTGAAAAGGTGTGGGTACTGACTTAGAGAGTCCCAGACAAAGATATTTTTGATGTTGCCATTGTTCTATTTCTTGATCTGACATTACTATAAATACACTGTTCATTTTGTAAAACTTTGTTTTACAAAGTTTTGCACTTACATTTTATTATGCACTTACATTCTGTGCATTTTATTATATATTGATTTATATTGGATTTCAGTTAAACAGTTTCACCTAAAAACTGCTGGGGGTGCACTCTTTCTCTCCTATTTGTGGAAGAATCAATACATTTTAAACAATTAACTGGCCCTAGGTGCTTTGATGATTTTTGGATCTGTTTTACAATATTGGTTTGTAAAAGGATCCTTATGCCCATATCACATTGTTTTCATTACTGTAGCTCTGTAGTAAGTTTAAAAATTAGAAATATTTGTACTCCAACCTTGTTCTCTTTTAAGATTGCCCTGATTATTTGTTTATTTGTTTATTATTTGGAGAGGTTTTCACTATAGGGCACGTGCGCTCGCCAGACAGACAGAGAGAGACAGAGAGACAGAAAGCGAGAAATCACCCCCCAGGGGGGATGGTCACACCGCAATCCCCTCTCCTCCATTCTCCTCTCGGGATCCTGGACACGCACACACACGCGCCTGGAGTGAGTTTTAAGCCACCGGGTCTGGGACGCGAACCGCGGTCAACTATGTGGGAGTCCAGCAACATAGCCATTACGCTAACTGCTGGTTCCCTGCCCTGATTATTTGGAACTCCTGTAAATTCCATATGAATTTGAGACTTGGCTTTTCCATTTCTGGAAAAAAAAATTGTCTATTGGAATAGACTATTACTTGGCCACTAAAAAGAATAAAAACTTATTATTTGAAGCAACATGGATGAGTCTGGAGGACACTACGTTAAATGAATAAGCCAGACATGAAAAGATAAAAATTACATGTTGTCACTAATACATAGAAAATAAGAAGTATCCTCATAGAAGTAGAAAACAGAATAACAATTACTAGAAGATGACAAAAGGAATGAGGATGGGGAGGTGGTAAAAGGGTGGTTAATAAATACAAAATTACAGTTAGCTAAGAGATTTAAGTTCTAGTGTTCAATAGAATAGTCAGGTAATTATAGCTAATAAAACTTCACTACATATTTCAACATAGCAAAAAAGAGTATTTTGAATATTTTCAACACAAAGTACTGACAGATGTTTGTTAACAAATATGCTAATTACCTTAATTTTATTATTACACATTTTATTCAAATACTGAAAAATCACACTGTCCTTTATAAATATGTATAATTATTAAACGTCAATTAAAAGTAATGATAAAATGTTGGAATTTTGATAAGAATGGCCATCTCAGACTGTTTCATTGCTTCTGTATAGAAACAAAGCGGAGTTTCGCATGTTATACTGTACCCTCCAACTTTGTTTCTTTTATTTATTGGCTACAGTTGCTTCCTTGTGGATTCTTTGGGATTTCCTATGTTTAGTGACAAAGACTCTCCTTGACCAAACTTCAGTAAAGCTTCTCTGAGTCCTCTTTATGACTAGGCCTCACCGTCAAGCTCTGTCCTTGGTCTACTTAGTACAATTTCAGCAAGAATCCTGCTAAGTCAGTTAGCAAAAATCTCCCCCCACCCTTGATATTTGATTACCCTTGGTATCTGATCAAATTCCTTATCCCCCACCATTGATACCTTATCACTCTGCTTTCAGAAAGAATTCTGTTGTCTGTGTAGCAAGAATTCCCTAGACTTGATGTTTCCTCTTAATAATTCTTCATTCACTACCCCCCAACCTTCTACTTGGGTATAAATCTCCTCTTGTTATTGTATTTGGAGTTGATTCTGATCTTTATCTTCAACTACAAACCCCATTGCAATATTATCTTTCTTGAATAAACTCTTCTTTACAGTCTTTAACAAATGTCATGGATACTTTTTTTCTTTAATGATAGGATCATGTCACCAGTAAACAGAAGTGCTTTATCTTTCTTTTATCTTTTCCCTTAATTTAGAAGCTGTTTTTCTTCTTCTTCTTCTTTTTTTTTGGGGGGGGGTCTAACTGCTCTTTCTTAGATGTTCACTGTTAAAAGTGGGCATCCTTGTCTTATTCCTGACCTTAGAGGGGAAAGTTAGTTTTAGTAATTCCACATTGAGTATGATGGGTATTTTTTATAAATACACTTGTTCATGTTGAGGATGTTCCCTTTTATTCCTAGTTTTCTGAATGTTGTCTACTGTGAAATCATGTTGTGTTATAATAAATTCGATCTTTTTCCCTAGTTCCTGTCACAGAACTCCTAAAAGCCTTTTAATTTCCTGAGTGATAGGTGAGTCTTTTTCTGTTTATAATGAGCCCCTTTTGATCACAAAGGAGTTTATATTAATGAGGTGACTGAAGGTGGGCCTCTAGATTCTATCAAGATGGGGCTGATCACTAAAAAGACCAAGTGATTAGAGTGCTGGAACTTTAGCTCTACCTACCAAACTCTGGGGAAGGGTGGAGATTAAGCTCTATAAAAACACTTGAACAATGTTTGATGAACTTCTCAATTGTTGAACTTGCTGAGAGGGTGGAATGCACAGAGAGGGCATGGAACCTCTTCATTTCCCCTCCCCGAACTTTGTCCTATCCATTTCTTCATCTATCTGTACATCTGTATCCTTTTTATGAATAATATCCTTTCTAATAAACCAGCAAACAAATAGTATTTTTCTGAGTTCTGTGATACATTTTAACAAATTAGAAAACTCAAGGTGAGGATGGATCATGGGAATAATGTGTAAGGACTGCTTTGTTCCCTTTGGAAGTTGAAGAAAGGCCCTGCACTGGGAATGTAGTCAACACTATTCCAGGGACCAGCAGATGGCATAACGGTTACTTCATTGGACTCTGCTGCAGTTCAAATTTGAGACCCAGGGGCCTGAAAGTCACACTGGATGCATGTGCATGAGTACCCAAAATCCCAATAGGAGAATGGAAAAGAAGGGATGGTGCCATGGCCATTCCCCATGGGGGATGATTTCTTGCTTTCTGTCTGTCTGTGTTTCTCTGGTGAACGCAAGCACCCTAATAGTAAAAATCTCTAAATAAATAAATAAATAGGACTATTATAAGTCAGAGAGAGGATAGAGGAAAAACAAGTAAAATACCAATAAAGCTTTCCTATCTACCATTTTAAAATTGCCTTTTTCTTGATCTAGTGTTTGGTTTCTATAAACATTTGACACTTCTTGAATTAAGACAAGGTCATCCTCACAGTTTATACTTTCTTATATACACATGCATCTCAATTTTTTGTACCCTCTACTGAAATCTGGTAACACTGATTTTATTTTTTAAAATTTTAAAAGAATTATTTATTTAATTTTATTTATTCATTTATTTTATTTTAATTTGACCAGAGAGAGACACAGAGAGAAAGAAGAAAAGTGAGAAAGCAAGCCACCAAGTCCAGGACTCAAACAGTTGTTGGCCATGTGGAAGTGTCCAGCATCTTAACCACCATGCTATCTGCTGGTCCCCAGCACTGATTTTATATTAACTCTGAAATTAACCATTCTTAGATGGCTGAAGTATACCCTAGTACAGTTGTCAGTCAACAAGCAGATTTAAGCATGTTTGTTGTATCTTCCAAGAACTGGTGTCTGAAGACCAGTAGATGCATAATGGTTATGTTGCTGGACTCTCACATGGCTGAGCACAATTTGAGTCCCGGAACCTGGACTTAAAACTCATGCTGGGTGCTTGTGCATGTGGGCCTAGGATCCCAAGAGGAGAATGGAGGAGAATGGGTGGTGGTATGGCCATCCCCCCACCACTTGGAAGGAGGAGATTTCTGGCTTTCTGTTCTCTATCTCTCTGGCGAGTGCACACATCCTGTAACAAAAATTTTTCTTAAAAACAAAAAACCCTGCTGTATGAGAATGCCAAAATGTGATATGTAAGGTTAGCTATTGGTATCTAACTATGACAAAATATTATACACAAGAATATGTAAGGCTAATTCATATGTTGCCCATTGAAATGTAAAATTCCTTGGTGTTTTAAATAAACGCGTCTCACCTTTTATACAAAATCTTCTGTGACTTACAGGAAAAGGCAAAGTTATCACTTTTATACTGCTTGCATTACAGTGCTACATGATAAATAACAGGAAAAAGTAATTCTTGACCTGGGTTTGAGTCAGAGACAATTAATCATTCATTAAATATGTAAAGCTTGGTGATGTGCTACTTCTGGTTTCCTAATTAATTAGATAATAAGAAAGAAAAAATGTTAGATTACATAAGAACAAAGCTACTTAGTATAGAACAAAGCTTAACTTTTTATATTATTTAAAATTTTAGACTAAATAAGTTGATTTATATAATATATATAGAGAAGTAAAAATAACTTAATTATTCCTTTCCATCCTCCAATCATTCCTGTCACTGTTCTTTTGAGTCAGGTGCTTGCCAAAATTTATACTTTGGTACAAGCTTTATTTTTAGATATGTTGTTCTTTCTAAACTGAAAATCATTGATGCATAGAAATTTTCCATTTATTCACTGATTTGAAAATAATAATACATGGTGCTTTAGCAGCATGTCAAAGGAGCATACAAGGCAGTCATTCTCCAAAATATAATTGCAGGCAGTGCTTCAGTGTAAGACAATTTGCTTTTAAACATTAGAGAGCATATGGCCCAAGGAGACAGTGCTAGGAAGTATTATCTCTATTAGTTATTCTGGAATCTTTCCAAAACCTCCTCTACATCCCCTAAAACAAGCAAGACAATGATTACAAAGCTACCATAGGCCAATATGTTGAAATCTACAGAATCACCTCCAAATACACTGGAAAAAATATACAGGATTGTTGGTATCAAACGGTTATAAAAACAGGGGAAGAACGTCAGTGGAGCCTGAACACTTGCTCTAATAACTGAGTCACATAGAGGCTGCTCCTATTCAGAAGTCTTCCAAAAAAAATTGTGCAAGGGGGGCAGTTGTCAATATAATAACCTTATTTCCTCATGATCTAAAGAACTGTGGAATTTTAGAGGATGACTAAGGTTAACTCTTTAGTTATATACATAATCACCAATTACTCCTGTACAAAGTGGACCTAGCACCATGTAGGGTAATTTTATATAGCCTATTGTATTATACTCATGGGCATATAGACCAAAGAGGAAAGCACTGACTCTTAGCATTTACAGTATGCATCATCTGTGGGACCAGCATATGGCATAATGGTTGCATCACTGGACTTCCACACAGTCAACCGTGGTTTGAGTACCGGAACTGGTGGCTTAAAACTCATGCTGGGCGCATGTGTGTGTGTGCCCAAAATCCTGAGAGGAGAATGGAGGGGAAGTGACTGCAGCATGATCCTCCCCCCTGGGGAGTGATTTTTTACTTTCTGTCTGTCTGTCTTTCTCTGTCTTTCTGGTGAGTGTACACACTATATAGCAAAAATATCTCTCTCTAAAAAAATAAATAAAAATATTGGGTCATCTGAAAAGTCATGACTATTTTTCTGTTTTTCTACTCAAAAAGGCATCAGACTCAATAAAAATTTTATTACATTGTTGGGACCAGCAAGTGGCGTCGTGGTTAAGTTATGGGACTCCCATATGGTTGATCACAGTTTGAGTCCTCGACTTGGAGGTTTGCTTTCTCACTTTCCTTCCTCTCTCTTTCTGTCTCTCTCTGGTGAGCACAGGTACCCTATACCAAATTAAAAATTAATAGTAATAAATAAAATTAAATAAATATTTTTTAAAATGTTGTTACAGTGGATTCTGTTTTAGTGACCAAAAAATTACTCATATTGCTTTATGTTCCATCTTAGTAAGTTTGGAGTATTCACATAAATACAGCCAAAGAAATGCAGAGTAAATTGGGGACAGAAAACAATTTTCTGTGAAGATATCTTCTATAGAATGATTTGTTAACGTCATCACATCACTGTCTAATCAAATGGAGAGGCATATCTCCTCAACCAGAGTTAAAGAAAACGTAATAACCATTTGACTCAAGTAATAAAATGATAAATATCATTCTATTATATACAAATTATCAAACTTTCTGGCTTATTTTGCTTTTTCTATCCTTTATTAAAATGTATCAGTGATATTTTCCAAAGCAAACTGAAAGGCAGAAACCATAGTTGTCAAAAGCATTTCTGAGATGTTAGTGTCAAGATCCTTTGCCATTGAGATACCGATAGAATTTGTAGTTCAGTGGTAGATAGGAAGCACAAAAACTAGCATTGAAAATGGAAAATTCTATAATAAAAAAAGCACAGGAGTAAAAGGTTAGGTGACATAATTGGCAAAAGGAGTTTGATCTACTATTTAGAGAGTGCTACCATAATGACTTTTACCATAGCTTTTGATCAATTTCGGCTCTAACACAATGAATTTTGTGGGAATATGAAGTAGAACCTCAAGCATTTTCAATGTGACAAAGCACCCTTGCCCTAGAATTTTCCACTTGTGATTTGATCTTGTTCAACTGGCCTTCAAACCACATATGAACTCATATCTCAAATGCCATCATGTCCTTGAGCTTATCTTTATTGTCACATTATAGATGGAGGCAAAAATCATTTGACTCTTGTGTGTGAATTGTGGCTCATGTACAGAAAGCTTTTTACTCTGAGAAAGGTATTTTCTTCATCATTAATAAGAAATGCCACAGTTTATACAACCAATGACTATTTAGGAAATATTTGACCTTTGTTATGATCACCATTATACATCTCCAAAGGTCTCCCTTAAGGTGTCAAAGAAATTAGCATTAACTTGACTAACATGCTTTCTTTTTCAGCTTGTATGACATGACCTTTAAATAAAAGTGTTTGCTTTAGAAATAAATTAATATTTACTTCATTTATTCACAGTGTGCACTGAATGTTTTGTACTTGGCACATAGCATGCTGAGTCCTTTCACATGCTTCATTTCCTAATTCTCACAAAATCCTTTTTTTAAGAGGAAACTAAGATTTAGGTTTTGTAAACTAATTAAGGCCACATATCTAGTAAGAGGCAAAGCAATTATATGAACCTATTGTATTATTTGGATATTTAATTCTGCATTTTTGCCACTATTTTCTATTATTTTCTTATTATAAAAACCTTTCCAAACAAGTTACAATACTTTTAATGTATTCTTAGTTATGAAGAAGTGGGAGTAGTTATAGGAACCTCCACACCAGAATTTCTCAACCTGAGTAGTTGTATATTTTTCCAGATATTTTTTGTTTTTGTTTCCATCAGGAAATGACTGTCCTAGGCATTGTAAGAATTTCACAGTATTCCTGGCCTCTAACTATTAGATAGCAGTGGCAATCCCCACCCAGTCTTGGTTGTCATAACCAAATACATCTCCATACAATGCTAAATGTCCCAGGGGAGGGGAGAAATAAAATATACCCCTTGTCTTTTGAGCGTTACTCCTTTAGAATAAACAGTACTATGTTTTCCGGTTTGTTCATTAAAAAATAAATCAATAAAAATTTAAGGTTTTGTTCCCACAGGGTGCATGTACTCACCAGAGAGAGACAGTGAGAGGGAAAGTGAGAAATTAGCTCCCTGGGGGTATGGCCATGCTGCAGTCCCTTCTCCTCCATTCTCCTCCTAGGATTTTGGGCATGCACATACATGTGCTGGGCGTGATTTTGAAGCCACCAGGTCCGGGGTTCAAAGCATGACCAACTATGTGGGAGTCCAGCACCTTAACCATTATTCCTCCTGCTGGCCCCTTTTGTTAATCAAATTTATCTAGTTTTACAGTTTTCAGTAGCATGGTAGAATCTGACGTCCAATAAAAATAAATGTATTTTCTTTACTGTTATTTCCTCAGAAACTAGAAGGCAATGTACTATTGATTTAGCATCTTAACTGAAGTTTTAAGACAAACAAGCCCCATGTAATTTTAAGAATTTTTAAAGCTTAGGACTAATATAATTATAATACCTTATAATTAAGAGAAAACCTAACCCTTTTTTGAACAAAGCTAATATAGCCATATTCTTGCAAACTATTAAATGTGGACTTAGTTGATCAGTTATGACATTGTTTAAATTTTCTTCAAAGATGGAATCAGATGGGGAAGTATGGAGAATTTTCAGGTTTTAGGGTTCTCTTGAAGTTTTTGATATTATCTTCATCTATATACCAGAATATTATAGCATTCCATGGCATATCAATTCAGAAACATACAAAATATAAGAAAATGTGAATATAAAAAGAACTTGGGGGCCTTGCAGGTGGCAAAGTAGATAAAGGCGCTAGATTCCCACATGGCTGACTGGTTCAGGTCTCTGACCTGACAGCTGGGTTTCTCACTTTCCCTTTCTCTCTATTTCAATTTAAAATAATAATAATAAATTAAATTAAATAAATGAATAATTATTTTTTTAAAAAGTTACCTGGGTTTTGTAATTGGAATAGTTCCTTTTCCCTCAAAATTTGCATGTATTTTTTAGGTACTGTCAACTGTTAATCTTATGCCAAATCCATATGGTATTTTAGCTACTTTTATCTTCTTTTTTTGAAAGAGAGAGATTTTTGCTATCAGGCATGTGTGCTTCCCGGAGAGACAAAGAGAGAGAAAGACAGAAAGAGATAAATCATCCCCCAAAGGAGATGGCAAGCTACAATCCCTTTTCCTCATCCTTTTCTCAGGATTTTGGGCACACACGCAGATGCATTCAGCATGAATTTTGAGTCACTGGGTCTGGGACTTGAACTGTGGTCCACTAAGTGGGAGTCCAGCTGCTGGTCCCAGCTACTTTTGTTTTACACCACCCTGGTAGCTTCACTTTGAAAGTTATTCCAGTCTCAACACTCATCAGATACCTCTCTGTCCTATAGAGGACAGTCTGCTCACAAATCTCACAATATTTTGAAAGAAAACATATCACTGGACTAATAGCTAAGTAACAATTTATGAGCTACAAAATGTATTGTTTTTTCAATGACTACATACTTTATTTTCAGTAACATAATCACAGTCCTGCTTTTATGGTACTCAGGGCTATGTCTTTGTTTGTTTATTTAGGTAACATATATTGAGGGGGAAAAAGGCACAAAGATTATCTTGTTAAAGTAAGATGCCATCAATATAATGAAGTTTTGAGACATTAGTTTTGTGTAAAAAAGTTGTCATTTGAAGACATAAGGGTTAGACCGCCAGAGAATGCATTCATACTCTTCCTTACCAGCTCTTCTCAGGAAGGCTCCATTTTATTTTGAAAGCAGTGTTAATTGCTCCCCAGTACTCTGCCATTATGCACCCCTTCCAAAATAAATAATATTTATGAAACGTTGGAACAATAAATAAACTGTGTGTTTATTATGTTTACTCAACACTGAGGCTTCCTTTCCAAATTGCATGGCTCAGCTCTGACTGCTATTCAAGCAGAGCCATCATGCTTTCCAAAGTGCCCTGCCAACTTGTTTGTCTTTGCATATGCATTTTTTTTCTTTGAGACTTGGAGAATAGCAATTAGGCAATTCCAGGTGGTGTGGTTACCAGAAGATAATCACATCTTGGAGCCATTAGATGCTTCACACACACTGAGGCTTTGTAATTCTCAGGGGTATGATTATCTCATTCCTGCTCTTCTTCATGCCATGTCACTATCCCCTCCTGTTTTCACAGTACTAAGTTACAGCTTCCTCAATCCCTTCCCCCCCAATTATGTCCATTCAACCATATAATCAGTCTAAGAGCAGTATCAGAAAACAACCACAAAAAAACAACACAACATTGTACTGAGCCAACATTTTTTTTTCAAAATTTAATTGCAATATGTGTTATATTTTCCAGTAATTCATTATTTTTGGAAAACTAGCAGGGAAATTTGTAGACGTCCAGAATCTAGAGAGATCAAATTTTGGCAGGCAGTGGCCATACCTTATTTTTCTCCATTGGCTCAACTCATCTTATTTATCCTTTCCTTCGCACTTAACATGGAACATGGGCTAGCATGGTATATAATCATTGTTTCATCTTGAAGTGTTTGTAATCAACTAATATAATACAGAAATGACTGGAGCAGGAGCTCTAAGGCCAAATGTCAGTTGTCTTTGGAGACATTTTCAAGGTAGTCTCCATTTTTAAGACTGTGTTTCCTAAATTGTATTTTATGATTCTATGGTGTGCCACAACATGTTTAGAGATAGACTATAAAAAAATTGAGTCCGACGGTTACTTAAGTTTTCATATGTCCGGGTTAAATAAATTTTATTATGATATTAAAGATACTGAGAAATTCTATAGTTTTGTACATTGTAACTTCCCAGAACGATTTTCCCCCAATGGAAGGTTTCTACAATTTATTGGAACACAGAAATGCTTTCATTTATTAATACATGATGTGTTATATGAGTAGACTTTTTATAAAAGGTGTTATATAATCCAACTAAATTTAATAGCTGAAATATAAATGCTTAATTTAGGGGTTTATAACTTGACGTTCACACAAAGGTTTCAAGGAATCAATGTTAGTATCTATATTTTTCTAGACCCAAACTATTGGTGATTTGTGTTTGTCTTCTCGTAGGAATTATAGCACATATTATTAAGAGATTCACTTCAGCTGAGTGAGGAAGACCAGGAAAGTCCTTATTGGAGAAGGTGGAATTTTTATTTATCTTTCAGGATTTAAAAATCAAAGATGATAGAAAAGAACATTTCTTAAAAAGGATAGCTTAAAGAAATATATAGGAAAAGTAAAATGCTGGGCACATTTTCATGGTGAGAGGTCTCATTAGATTTGAGGTTAGGAGGCATAAGGTTTAAGTTCAGGATGTATGAGTGATATTACAGGAAATAATGCTGGGGAAGTAGATTGGAATCAAACTGAAGAGACTTTGAAACCCATACTCAGGATTTTGGATTTTAATCATTCTACTTAGCTATACATAAGTCTTCAATGGGTTCCCATTATCTACATATTAATTTCCTGCTTCAGAAAGTCATCTGGTAGTAATGTAGTAGATTTGGGAGGAAGAAAATGATAAAAGAATGATCAATTTAACAAACTCTGAAGTATAGTTATAGCATGATGAAGGCCCTAATTTTGGTAGTGGACGTAAGATCAGAGAAAGAAGGTTTACGTTTAGGTTTTGCAATTCCAAATACAGTTTCATTGATTCATACTGTGTTAGGCCTGGAATGGACCTTAGAGATCAGTGAGTTCAAGTCCCCCTCCCCTTTTTAGATTTTTCTATAGGGGGATTTGTATACTTGATGAAGAGAGATAGAGAGAGGGAAAGTGAGAAATCACCTCCACCACGCCAGACGGAATGGCCATGCTACAATCCCATCTCCATCTGGGATTTTGAGTACACACGCACACATATGTGGCAGGATTTTTAAGCTGTGGGTTTAGGGACTTGATCCTTAGTCAAATATGTGGAATCTAACACCTTAACTATCATGCCACTTGCTGACTTTCAAGTCCCTTTATTGTTGGAGAAGCTGAAACCCAGATAAACAAGCCTGCAACATTTTAGATTTTAAATAATTGTCTGTTTTAAACAGTTTTTCCAGATGACAAAGATCCCTTGAAGAGTGGATTGAAAAGAATACACTCTGAAAATCTGCCTGACTCTAAAGATTGAGGGATTATTCATTCATTCAATATATATTTACTGAATATCTACAATGTATCAGATACTGTTAAAAATACTGAAGAAAATGAGTGGTTTAAATACACATTCCCAGGGCCAGCATGCGGCATGGTAGTGAAGGGCACTGGACTCCATATGGATTCTTTATTATTATTATTATTATTATTATTATTGTTGGAGAGGTTTTTGCTACAGGGCATGTGCACTGGCCAGAAAGACAGAGAGAGACAGAGAGAGACAGAAAGTGAGAAATCACTCCCTGGGGGGGATGGCCACACCACAATCCCTTCTCCTCCATTCTCCTCTCAGGATCCTGGGCACACATGCAAATGCGCCCAGCGTGAGTTTAAGTCACTGGGTCTGGGACTGAAACTGTGGTCGATTACATGGGAGTCCAGCGATCCAGCCATTATGCCAACTGCTGGCCTCATGGACTCCCATGTGGTTGACTGTGGTTCAAGTCCAGACCTGGTGGCTCTCTCATTCTCTTTCTCACTCTGTCCCTCTCTGGTCAAATTAAAATAAATAAGTAAATAATAAATATTTTAAATAAAATAATTCTTTAAAAATAAAAATAAATAGACATTCCTTTTGGATTGTACAGTAAGTGGTCAAAATTTTTTAAGCAATACTATAACTAAGGTGGTAGGTACCCTATTTACTCAACTTGATGCCTATTGAGGATTCATGTACCACTCATCTTTCAATCTTAACACACAAATTACCATCCAATATGGTAACCAATAGCTGTGCACAGCTATTTACATTTAAATTAACATTAATTAAAGTGAAGTAAAATTAGAAATTGTTAGTGGGTACTTTATTGGACAGTGCAGATGGAGTCCATTTTTATTTTTCAATCCAGTTCTAATTAGAAAACTCTGCTTTAGGCTATAACACCTATGCAAAAATACAGCAGCCTGAAATGAGTGGTTATATATATATATATAGTATAAATTCCTGCATTACTAGCCCTCAATGAATTCTCAGGCAGGAAAATATAGTATTTAGAGTCTCCATTCTACACTTTCAGCCAAGTCAGTGCTTTCTTTTCACTCAGGTTTTCAGAACTCTTTTGCTATGTTGTCTCTTTCTTCTGTGGTTTCATAGCACTCAGTTATATCTATAAGGGCACTTATCACTTATTACACAATAGAATCATGGATTTTCTTGTCCTTTTCCTCCACTATGTTATATCCCCTCCTGTCATCTCATGGCACAGTGGGTGACAAAAAGGAACTTACAGCAAATTTTCTTAATGAATATTAATGAATGAATGAGTTTAATAAAGCAGCATCCTAGGTAAGTTATTAGCATGGACATGGCATGATATATTATTGAGGTCATTTGTTAATTCTGCTTCTCATATCACTACTTATTGCATGAGCAGTTTCTCATACCTAAGTTTCGTTTGCTACAGGAACCTTCAGATGTGGGTTTGAATAAAGTGCAAGTGTGGAGTATATATAGTGTCCCTCCTTATAAAGAGTTCACAGTCATAGACAGAATGGATATAAGCTTTCCCTGGGAGTCTGACAGAAAAGTACAGAAATGGAGAAGTACAATTGATTTAGCATCTTGGAGGAAAGGCATAGTCCATTATTTTCCTGGTGGATATGAAGATGTAACAACCTGAATTTACTACTTGGATCAGAGACAGCACTTACCAGGAAATGCATTGTGGCTAAATATCCACATTGCTTTGTGTTAATTAATTTCCCAGGATTATCGTTTTTGATTCTCCTTTTAATGAAATAATAAATGTACAGAGACTAAATGAGCTGGGAAATAGATCATAAGCTTGGTTACAATGACATCTTTTGCCTCTGCATAAAGGTGAAACTGGTTGACAAATAGAAAAGCTAGGACGCCTGGGATTGCAGATTAAATAGCACAGCAAGTATGTAGACAAGATAACTGCTTTTGGTAATTAAAACTGGCCTGCTTAGTAGTAGAAGGTAACAAAGATGGCCTGCTTAGTTCTTTTATGTTTGTGTAAAACACTATAAGCTCTGAACATTTTCCCTCCTGTCATCTCATAGGCTATCAATACTTTCTGTGACGAATGAGACCATGTCTCTAGGCAAAGTCCGAGTGTCATTTCAAAATCTGATAGAGCACTGGTTTTCCTCTATTCTCTGTTTCTTGAAATGGTCCCTAATTTTAAATCTCCAATCCTTGCATTTTCATTCCCCTTGTGAGAGCTCAATTCTCACTGTTGTCAGCAGAAGTAGTAGCTCAGTGTGGTGCAACAAGCCTGATAGATGGCTTTAATTCACTAGTCCCAGAATGCCTTTACAATTTCTTAGGTCCTGGAGAGAGCTGGCCACCCAAGGCAGCAATCACTGCCTCTGTGTTTCAACACCTGCCTCAACAGCCTGAAGGCATGGGAATTGGTGCCAAAAAGGAGACATAAGAACAGATATTTCTCATAATTTATTCAATACTGGGAGCTAGCAGGGTGAAGGAGAAGGTGTAAAGCAATAGCATTACATCACAACTGACCATGATCTCTCATTTACCACCATTGAAGGCTCATGATGAGATCTGGTCTGTTTCTTTCCACGATCATGACATAAGACAGGGAATATAGACAAATCTTCACCAAATCTAAGTTTAGGACAAAGTTTAGATACTTAGAATGACTTGTCTCCTTAAAAATAAAAGTCTTGGTCTTCTATAATTTCTCTACCCTCTATCTAGCTTAAATTTTTCCTCCTGATTCTTACTATCCTTTATTCATTAATTTACTTACTTTGTGCTATACTTTTTAGAGCTACACACACCCTTATTGTTACAAATACTCTGGTATTCCACACAAAGATGTCAGGAAAATGGTTAACTGGTATAATATTGGGCAGGACCCATCTACTCTCATTTCTGTTATTTGCCAAGTAGTTAGGTTAGTTAAGAGGGATAGTCTACTCTTTATTAAACCATTTCCTTATTGTCTAATGCAAAGCAACTTAAATTTTCAAGAAATTTGTATTTTAACAAGGATGTAGACATTGAGGACAATTAATTAGTAAGCCAGGCATTGCTTATCACAAATTTGGTCATCATAACCAGTCTATGTAGAGAACTTCATAGTTCATGAAGAATGTTCACATCTATAATTTCATTGACTCCTCATAACAACACCATGAGAAAGGTTGGTCAGGGATTGGTATTATCCTAATTTTACAGTGCAGCACATGATATAAATTATAAATCACAGAATTAGGAATCAACATTCATAGGATTTTATTTTATTATTTTTTTAGAGGTTTTTGCTATACGGTGCATGCACTTGCCAGAAAGGCAGAGAGAGACAGAGAGACAGAAAGTGAGAAATCACCTCCCCGGGGGGATGGCCACACCGCTATCCCTTCTCCTCCATTCTCCTCTCAGGATCTTGGACACACACACGCGCACGTGCTGGCATGAGTTTTAAGCCACTGGGTCTGGAACTCGAACCACAGTCGACTACATGGGAGTCCAGAGACATGGCCATTATGCTAACTGCTGGTCCCGACATTAATAGGATTTTAATCCTTTTATCATTCCCAGTGGTTATACTATGCTTTCCTAAGGTACTAATTCATATATGTAGCTATGTTGTCAAGAGGCAAAATCTGTACGAAGGCAAATTGAAGAACTCAGCTCTCTCAAATGCTTCCTACCAGACCTTATCTGATTCAAAGTATTTCTTCCTTTTTCCCAGCTCCTGTGAGTTATGGCTTGGCACAACTGTAGACTCAACATTACCCCAAACTCTGGATCTCACCTGACCACAGGAAGGGTTTCTGTAGCTCCAGGTCAACATTCTGTGATTATCATGTTGCCTTTATTGTTGTGCCAACCTTGATCTCATGCCACAGTAATGTAACTGGGTCTTGTTTCTGAGATTCAGCCATAGTGATCATTCTCCAGTTTTGATTTTCAGATTCTATTCCTCTTATATTTAAGTTCCTGTTCAATAATCTGCCAAGCACTTCCACAAAAATCTAGGATGGGACCAGCAGATGGTATAATGGTTACATCACAGGATTCCCACATAGTCAATTGCAGTTTTGAGTCCTGGACCCGAAGGCTTAAAACTCATTCCCGATTCATGTGCATGTTTGCCCCAAATCCCAAGAGGTGAATGGAGGAGAAGGTATTGAGGCATGGCCATCACTCCTGTAGGGTGATTTCACACTTTCCGTCTTTTTCTGTCTCTCCAACAAGCACACATGCCCTACGGCAAAAATCTCTCTTAAAAAAAAATTCCTCTATGACAAGAGGTCAGCCTATTTTTGTGAATGAAGTATTTTTGGCAACCTAACACAAATCCTTTGATTTGTGTATTGTCTATGGCTACTTTTGTGCAACAGAAGCAGAGTTGAGTAGTTGGAAAGAGATCACACATCTTGTAAAACCTAACATATTTATTGTCTGGGCTCAGCCACAGTGGTGCAAGCAAAAAAAGTGCCACTGCACAGTGGCTGAAGCTGCATGGGAGGTTTGCTTTATTTCTCAGGCCAACCTACACAGGCCAAGTGCAGCAGCACAAACCTGTAGTCCTAGCTAACTGGGAGGCTGGGGAAGAGAATTGTGACATGGTGAGACCCTATCAAAAATAAATCTCTCTCTTTTTCTCCCCCAGCCCCATACTCAAGCTCTCCCTCTCTCTTTCTCATAACAAAGAAAAATAAAAGATTTATTGTAATTCCCTTTAAAAAAATGTTTGCTGACCATTGAGCCTTGTCCTAGAAATGTACTTGTTCTTGCTTTCTAGTTTACATTCTGTGGTACATGAGTCTTATCTCAAGTATAGCACATTGGCTAGGATTCTGCAGCCTGAAAGGATATTTTTCTTATGTCTCCCTGTATGCTGGCTTGCCTTCCATAACTCGTAGGTATAATTTATCCATGGATTTCTACTAAAATTTACTTGGCCCTGCTCCATCAAATCATGTTAGTTTCCCTCTTCTTCTATTCATTGCTTTCCAGGGACACTGTCTGCATTTTTAACTACTTTTTAAGGGATTTCTGCTTGTGGAGTTAGGCTTCCTCCCATACCCTACATCTGTACCTATTCTATCTCCTCACTATCATCTAGCATCCTACTTGTCTCATTAGATAGACCCATGCCCAAGCTCTGTCTCTTTGTGGTCTGCTCATTCTAATTGAAGTCAAATATATTCAAATTTTGGAAGAACTCATGTTGTACTCTTTTCTAGGAGGCAACAGGAAAAATTAAAGTTAGTTTGGACAAATTTCTCTCTGAGTAGGTACACTAGTGTCTTTCCAATATAAATAGCTTCAATATAGCATGTTCTTGGGAGCACAGGAGATACAGAATCACCTGTACCTCAAAAGAATCCAATTAAAATTGAGATCTAAAAATATAAGGGCCTGATTATAATAAATGCTAGGCATACATTTAGCCTATATTCTGGGATAAGTGTCACTCTCCACCCTCTCTATCCTCCCCCTTGCTATTCCTGGGTATGGGGATAAATATTTATCACACAGGAACAATTAGCAGCAACTCTAAGATCCTTACCAAATAAGAAACAAATCAACAAAACCAGAAGCTTCATAATTTATAATTAAAAGTGTGATTTAAGTTTTATAAGTAGTTTTCTACAACTGCAAACATCTGAGGTAAAGCATATGTGTATGCTAGTAGCAATTCTTTTTTTTTTTTTTTTTGAAGGTAGATTTCTGCTATAGAGTGCATGCACTTACCAGATACACAAGGAGAGACAGACAGAAATCAATCCCCAGGGGGTATGGCCACATCACAATCCCCTCTCCTTCATTCTCCTCTTGGGATTTTGGGCATGAATGCACACATGCTGGTGTGTTTCAGGCTTCTGGTTCTGGGACTCAGATTGTGGTCAACCATGTGGGAATCCAGTGCATTAAACACCATGCCACATTCCGGCCTCTCCTTTAGCCATTCAAACTATTTAAATTTACACAGTAGACAATCTTGAATTTATGAAAAGCAAGCAGTATTCTCAGTGCCCTCAAATCAAAGTGGTTGATAGAAAAAGTGGTGCACTTTTCCCATTATGCCATTGGATAACTACATAGGTTGTCACCGTCTCCCAAAGATGGATACTATACTGGTTTTCCCTGCTTTTGGCATCACATGAATAAATGAGATGTGTGGAAAGTGATTTAACTAAAATAAATATTGTTTCTTTGTCTCTTTTGTACATTTAATTGCCTGGTGACTTGGTAAATTCAGAGTATAGCTTTTGTTCTCTTTATCACTGGCTGTAACTCAATCTAACAGTATTTTTGAACATCTTTATTGTTTTCAACAGAATTGAAATTTAGAAACACCCCTCTCCTTCAAATATAGCTTTCTGTTTTGTTTTGTTAAGGGGAAAATTTGCTGCTCCATAAAGCAGAATAATGTGTTATTTAAGCAAGAATGATGTATCTGTTCCATTTTCCAATTTATAGAAAATTTAGGCAAATTTAAAGTAGGTTAAAATATCATTATTGAAAAATTGAAAAGAATGATTGGCATCTTTAAGATTGCTGGAGGTTTTTCCAACCTTAAATATCATACTCAGGTGGGTGTGACCCTACTGAAATCTTTTTATGCAAAACCCCTGAAGATGGTTATTACTATTGGTCTTTCTGAATGACTATACATATCTTTCAACTTCCTATAGAAGATTTGGGGAGTGCTGAACATAGTTGGAGAGGAAAATGGCCAGATCAGGTTGGGCTGTTGTTCAGATACTTCTGTATATTGGCTCTGAGTTGTAATGAGGGTATAGAATTTGATTTGTTGGACCAGTAGATGGTGTGGTGGTTAGGGTACTGGACTTCCACATGACTGACCACTATTTAAGTCTCAGACCTGATGGCTTTCTCTCTCTCTCTCTTTCTCATGTGCACATGTACCCTATAGCAGATTAAATAATAATAATAGTAATAATAATAATAATAATTAAAAAATAAAAATTTAACATTTTTGGCACCACAGTGTGGTGCTTTCCCTCAGGCAGCATATTTAACACATGAAGAAGACTGTTTTATAATCAGGCTTTGATTCTTTTTTTTTTTTTTTTTTTGAGAGGTTTTCGCTATAGGGCACGTGTGCTCGCCAAACAGAGAGAGACATAGACACAGAAAGCGAGAAATCACCCCCCACCCAGAGGGGATGGTCACGCTGCAATCCCTTCTCCTCCATTCTCCTCTCGGGATCTTGGGCACACACGCACACGCACCCGGCGTGAGTTTTAAGCCACCAGGTCCAGGACGTGAACCGTGGTCGACTACGTGAGAGTCCAGCGACATAGCCATTACGCTAACTAATGGTTCCTGAGGCTTTGATTCTTGACAAATACTGTTATTTGTTTAGAGATAGCTAGATAAAATTAATTAACATACATTCCTTTCCTTCCTCAGATCATAGAATTATTATTATATGTGGAAAAAAATTTGGAGATTAATTATTTATACTTCTTTGTTTTGAAGATGAGGACTCTGAGGCCCAGAGATAGAAAATTATTCTCCCAGAACATGCTGTTGTTTGCAACTACAACCAAGGATTTAATCCAACTCATTAGCTTTTCTTCTGCACAATTTTACTTACCTTTCTTTTTCAGCCTACATTTTATTTTAGAAAGATGATGTAGCATGTGAACTCTATCTGAATATTGACCAGACAATGGGGGTGGAGTTACCTCATTCTATAGAGAGATGTTTGCCAGCTCTTATTCCATGGACTAGTTATGCTGCCCTTTCAAGAACTTGGATCTAGTCAAGAAAATATTAAACATTTGGGTTCTTTTTATAAAATTTTATAGGAAGCACATACATTCACCAGAGAGAGATGGGAGGATGGAGGGAGGAGATAGTGGGAAAGCAATCTCATAGGGGAGGGTCATGCTGCAATACTTTCTCCTCCATTTCTTCCTCCTTTCAGGATTTGGGCACATATACTCACATTCTTGGCATGTTTCTCAAGACCCTGTGTCTTGGGCTGAAACAATGGGATGGTCAGAAATGTGGGATGTAGCCACTTTAACCACCATACACCATGGGCTGGCTCAAACATTTGGATTCTTATATGTAATCTAAACCAATATGCACTTTGTAAACTTACCTTTGCTGAAATGAAAATCAGTGTAAAATGGCTCTCTTAACTTACATTTCTGTCAACAGTGTGTATCTCCTGATCACTTGCCAAGGCTCTGTGAAGAGACTATTGAGATGCTGAGTGGACTTTGATTGGGTTAAAGAGCCCACTGGCATATGTACCTTTCTTTACCAGGGATATATGGGGTGGTCTGAAAAGTCGTGACACATTTTTGCATAGAAAAACAGAAAAATAGTCATGACTTTTCTGACAACCTAGTAGCACATAAACTGAGAAGGCCTCAGACCATAGTTTGTAGATTGCCAACAATAATTTCTTTTTTCAAAAAAAGAATCATGTATTGGGACCAGCTGTTAGTGTAATGGCTATGTTGCTGAACTCCCATGTAGTCGACCGCAGCTCGAGTCCCAGACCTGGTGGCTTAAACTCATGCCAGGCGCGTGTGCGTGCGTGCCCAAGACCCGAGAGGTGAATGGAGGAGAAGGGATTGTGGCGTGGCCATCTCCCCTGGGGGGTGATTTCTCGCTTTCTATCTCTCTGTCTCTCTCTATCTTTCTGGTGAGTGCACGCACCCTTATAGCAAAAACATCTCCAAAAAAAAAAAGAATCATGTATTTAATTTTATTAGTTATTATTTAATTTGCAATAGGGCACATGTGCTCATGAGAGAGAAAGATTGAGAGAGAGAGAAATTATTTCTTATTGTTTTATCATTGGGTGGTGGAAGCTACAAAAGATTTTGCTTTGTTGTTTCTGTTTTCTATCTAAAATATGTATTTGAATGGAGATGTACACTAATTTATTATTATATGTTTGTAATAGAAATCATAGACATGTAATGGAACTTACAGACTGTTAATTTCCAAAAGCATTTCACTAGTAGTCCTGATCCTACAGAGAATATAATATACAAGATATATTACTGTAGGTCTACTTTACTTGAAGCAAGGATCGAGAATCTGAATTTCTGCCTGCTTTCCTTCCCAATGTAAATATAATTTGTGAATTTTGCTAAGCTTCAAGAATTCTATGAAGAATTAATGCTGAAATGACAATGAACTCTTTCTACCACTAGACACCACATATTACAGAATGTTAGATACTTCAAATCAGTGACTTGTGAGCTCCTAAACGAACATATATGTGTAGCAATCTGGCACAGATCAGATCATACATCTATCAAAACTACAACTAAATCTTTTCCATATTTGAAAGGTTATGGAAATACTTTTAGTTTGCTTATTTTTAGCTTTAGAAAATTTTGCCAAAAAAAGCAGTACCTAAAATACTACCTAAAATATTAATATAATGCTTTATAAATGGTAAACTTTACCTTTTAATTGTACAGCTCTTTAGATGCTGCCAAATGCATAGAGTCATAAAACCAACAACATAATTATTATATAAAATAGTTTCATCACACCTTTAAGTCCTCCCATTCCCATTTCTACTCAATTCTCCATCATAGCGCTGGCAATCACTTATCTGCTTGTGATCTCAATAGCTTTGGCTTCTTTGAGAATATCATAGAAAGAAATCAAACAGTAGATATTCTTTTGAATCTGGTTTCATTCACTCAACATACTGCTTTTGTGATTGATCTACTACAGTGCCTAGTAGTAGTCTATCATATTCGTGTACATTTACCAGTTGAAGGATATTTGGATTGTTTAGAGATTTTAGTAGTTATGAATAGAGATGCTATAAACATTAGCCTATAGGATTTTGTATGGATGTACATTTTTGGTTGACTTGCATAAATACCCAGAAATGGGATTTCTCTGTCAAAAGGTTAGTGAATGTTTAACTTTATAAGAAACTCAGTTTTTTAAAGTATTGGAAGCCTTTTGTATTCTCAAAAGAAATGTAGGAAAAAACAAACAATACACTTAATTGACATAAAAATGGGAAGTTACTTCCTGATGATAATGCATATGATAATGTCTTTGTCTTGACTGGGATGCACTGTATTTATGCTGGGAAAAACTATGTGTACAGTGTAAAGATGTACAGTGATTAAATATAAATATTATATATTATATATATATGTATATGTATGTATATAAAATAAATATTAAAAGAGAAATGTAGGAGAGTTGCTTCATATCTGCACTGCATTTTGCATCACCAGTGGATTTTTAAAAAGTCATCCAGTAGGTGTTTACAGGTATTACGGGTTTTTATTTTCATTTCTTCCACGTTGAACATCAATTAATATGTCATTTGAAATTTATGTATTTCTTCTACTGATATATTTGTGCAAATGTTTTTACCATACTTTTTACCCCCTTTTTTGCTGTACTGCTTACTTTATTAAGTTTTAGGGATTTTAAACTGCATTTTAGATATAAATCCTTTATCAGATATATGATTTGCAAGTTCAATAGGTAGTTCAGCTATAGTAGAAAAAAAATCTACTATATTTTCTTCTAGAAATTTTATTTTGGTTTTATATGTAAGTCCATGACATATTTTGAGTTATTTATTATTTTGTATATAAGGTAAGGAGAGCTTGAAGCATTTTTTATTGTTTGTTTTGAATCTAGCTTACTTCATTCAGCATACTGCCCTTGTGTATAGAGTTAGGAGTAATGGATATATACTACCGTTTTGTGAACTTGGATATCTGATTGTTCCATCAAAATTTGTTGGAGAAAATATACTTTCTCCATTTTATTGTTTTTACATCTTAGTCAAAACTCTATTGACCACAATCGTTGCCTGACCAGTATTCTATGAGACTGTCTGATGTGGAAGATTTGACAAAAATGAGGCCTTCATGCTAAATAATTGCCAAACAGAAACTTTCTTTTAGGGAACCAAACAAAAGTTATAACAAAAAATATAGGCACTATGGGGAAAAGAGGTGTGGTATTATCTGTTGAAGATATTTCATAGTTTTATCAACAGTACTAGGGAGAAATGTTGACCTGTTTAAATATCCATTTTGTAAGACAAATAATAATGTGATTGAATGTATGGAAGAAAATGAAATAAAAAAAAAGAAAAGAAAAAAAATTAAATAAATAAATAAATAAATAAAAGAAGGATAAAGTGAAGAGGTATAGAAAACCATCAGCAGAATGAATGCAGAAGAAGAGAGTAAGGAATTAATTTAGTATTAGAGAAATTGAAAGCAGAACTAAGGACTGGATTGTTATTCAGGAGAGTACTAGAGTTGGGAATAATGGATCCCTACTGGTGAGGACACCAAAGTAGGGCTGAATTGCTACCACTGAACTGTGTTCCAGATGATATTCCAGTTCCCAATGAGACTGGCTGTACTATTCAGATTCTTTCCTGGCTTTTCTTACTCTTTTCAGAATTCTTACTATGAATCAATATGTATGTTGCTTCTTCCTCATACTCAAAAGGTTCAACTAAAACCTCTAATATTTGCAAGAACCAGGAATATAGACAGGCTCTTTCTACCTGGTATACTGCTGACTCACAGATCCAGTGTCTTCTAAAGTCAGAGATACCAGGGACAAGTTTTGAGAGGGACTTTTTTTTCCTCCAGATTTGCTGAGATATAATTGAAAAAAATTATATATATTCAAGTGGTACAAAGTGATAATTTAATAAACATATGCAGTATGAAGTAATTAACACAATCAAGTTAATTAACACATCTATCACCACACATGGATTCCATTACCACACACGGATATCATTGTGTGTGTGTGCATGTGCACATGTGTGTGGTAAGGAAACTCAAGATCTACTCTCTTAGCAAATTTCAAATATACAATAAACTGTCGTAAGAATGCTAACTTAAGATGCTGTGGTATTTGGTGGTAAGGAGGATGAGTATGAACATGCCTTTGGTTTGATTACTGTACATCGTAATGCATGCCTTAGAGGGACATACAATGGTCCACAAAGATGTGCATCAATTGCATGTGGATCAGAGATCATAATTAAAAAATAAAGATCCTTTAAATGGAGACAAAAAGGAATTTACCTGAGTAATATTTGTGCTGAATATTTTATTATAAATTTCAATATTTAAAAATTAGTAAAAGAGGGGGCCAGCAGGTGGCATGATAAATAAGGTAATAGACTCCCACAGACTGGGTCGACCACAGTTTGAGTCCCAGACCTGATTGCTTGAATATCATGCCAGGTTGGGGCTGGTAGGTGGCATGGTGGTTAAGGGTGCTGGACTCCCACATGTTTGACTGTGGTTCGAGTCCAGGGCCTTTCTCACTTCCCTTCTCTCTCTGTCCCTACCTGGTCAAATTTAAATAAATAAATAAAGTTAATAAAAAAATTATTTTTAAAAAAAAAGATCATGCCAGGCACATTTGCGTGGATGCCCAAAATTCCTGGAAGAGAATGGAGGAGAAGGAATTGTGGTGTGGCCATCCTGCTGGGGAGTCATTTCTCATTTTCCCTCTCTTTGTCTCTGTCCTGCAAGTGTACACACCCTATGGAAAAATAATTAGTGAAAGAGAATATCCTTTGGCATCTTTGGTTCTGACCTTATACTAGATAGGCTATTTATAAAAAAAAAATTTTTTAGAAAAATAACAATAGCGTAGAATTAGACACATAAATGAGTAAGAAACTAGTGAGAAGATGTGACAATGTCCCAAGGATGATTTACAAATTAATATATTAAATATTTATACAAAATGTTCATACAAAATGTAGTAATATAAAATTGTATTTACATACAGAATTTAACATTTCTGTTTTAATATCTACAGACGTGATTTTTTAAAAAAATGGTATTTGGATCACTACATTTATTCTATTTGCAGTTATGAATTCTGGCTTGCATGTGATCATTATGAATCTTTGTAGGGTAGAGTGTGGTTTTTTTGAAGCATGCATGCAGTATGTAGTGGTCAAGTTGGGGATACAGACATATTAATTTTATTTGATATTAAACATTGCCCTGTTGTGCATATTTGATAGTGGTTCTATTAGTTTTTTTCAAGGATGAGGAGGTATATATGAGTTATCAATGATTTTTTTTTTGCTTTGCTGTGGTACAACATTTCATAACAAAAGTAGCTTTTGAATAAATTTTATAGGTCCTTGCATATAATGAAGCCAACTTGTCATTCAATAGAAATTAAAAACAAAACAAATGAAAAAATATGCCATGATAAAATGAAATGTTATGAAAGAAGAAAATAGAATACCTAGAACATTTATATTTTATGTAATTGTTGATATGGGTGGGTGTATAACTAAAATTTTAATTCTCGATTCCTATTTGTAACATTTATTCTTCATTTTTTTCTCCTTTTTCTTATTTTCTTTTGGATGAATTGAATATCTTTTTACCATTTAATTTTTTATTCTTTATTGTTATGTTAACCGTGATTCATTTTTACAATGATTTCTTCAGGGATTCTTGTTTACATTTGTACTTTATCAATTTACCTTCAAATTATAATGTACTGTTTCATGTTTACTGTAAAAACATTAGAAGAGTATGCTTCCATTTTCCTCTCACTGCCTTTGAGATACTGTTTCATACAATTTATATCTACATTTATTATAAACAACAATAAATGTTGTTGTTATTAATTTTGTTTAAAAAGATTGAACATCTGGCCAACGGGTGGCATAATGGCTAAGGTGCTGGACTCCCACATGGCCAACCACAGTTCAAGTACTGGACCTAGCAGCTTGAAACTCACAGTCTGTGTGTGTGTGTGTGTGTGTATGAGTGTGAATGCCCGAAATCCTGAGAGGAGAATGGAGAAGAGATTGTGGTGCGGCCATCCTCCATGGGAGGTGACTTCACACTTTCTGTCTCTCTATGTCTCTCCCTTGAGTGCACACACTCTATGGCAAAAACTTTTAAAATAATTAAAAAAAGGGTAGAAAGGCTTTAACTGGGTCCTTTGATAACCCTTACAGTCTCAGGACTCTCACACTTTTTTTACTTTTTGATGGTATATTCATTCATCTGACATTGGGAAATTAAAATTTGTTGATACTGTTTCTGATAGTTGCTATTAGAAGTGTTGCATTTCTCAAATGGCCAGATAGTCACTAATTCTGTTCATTCTGTTCTTGCTCTACTGCTAACATAATGATTGGAAAGTCAGTGAGTGCAATTACCTCTGTGTGTAACAAGGGCAAAGATAGGCACAATGTTCTTTCCTTTAAACTACATGTCATTGTAATTCTTGTATCTTCAGAAAGAAAGTTCAGAACTGGTAAATAGCAACTTACACAATGTTTAAGTTGTTAAGGTTTATTTTGCTAAGATGCTATCTGATAAGAACTGACTTATAAAAAATTGTTTAAATTTTTTGAATATTTGTACAGATCTTGTTACTTTCATAAAGATTTATGTAATATATTCTATATTAATACTAACATGTACATAACATAGAAATATATAATAAGTATTCATATAATATAATATATAATAATGCTGAAAGATGCAGGGTGAAGTTGGTTTAAGGCTCATAGAAGTCAGTAGCTCTGTGGTCTCTAATTTTTTCCTCCCCTTACATAAAGCAAACAAATTCTAAGTGATGTTCTAACTCCAACCTTCACCATCCTATACTAAAGATCATGAATGAACCATCAGTGCGATGGTTCATGAAATGAGCCAAGAAGATCAGATGATCTTAAGAGGTCCTAAAACCTACATTTACATAATTCACATCTTTTTAATAGGAAGCCAATGATAGAAAAGAAAAATACACATTGATTAATTAATTCAATAAGTACATATTGAGAACTCACTCTTCACTAAGCACTATTCTTTGTACTGGGAGTTCAGTGGTAACTATGATAGCATGCCTAGACATTTCACTTTAATAGAAAGGAGGAGAAAATAACAAGGAAAAAGCATAATTAAAGGAGATAGTGAGACTTCTGGTGCTGCCTAAGATGGAAGAAGTCACTACAATCTATTTCCCCAATAGATTACAGCTAAAAACTTTGAACAGAATACAAAAAGAAACTTTCAGGAGGCGCTGAATAGTAAACAGTAATGGGCCAGGGTTTTTTTGTTTTTGTTTTTGTTCCATTATTTTTTTCCTTTGTTATCTCCTGGCTTTGACTCAAGTGTAGAGTATAAACCCATTACCAGAACTGCACTTAGAGTGTAAAAACTAAAACCCCTGAAGAAACCATCTAGCTAGTGAGTAGGGAAAAGGGAACTCCAAAGTCAGAGAGAAGAATATGTAAAGAATCCCTGAGTTATTTTTATTCCTCCCACCCCATGGCCTGGCCATAAGGAAAGTCCCAAAGAAGAAGCTGCATAGCTCCAGAGCCATTAGGGAAGACAATAGAGAAACTTAAAATTCTAAAGGAAAAACCTGTCTCTCTAACTATAGGAACCTGAAAAAGGGGTCCTTGAGATCTGAAAAATGTGGAGGTACCCAGAAGAAAAGAGAACTAAAAAAGCAGTACTCCAAATTCTGTGCATGAATCAGTACAAGTTTGGGCTCATTCCCAAACTATGTACCTATGGATTAGACCTCTGAAAATATAACAAAGTCCTTAAAAGTTGAACTGCAATACACAATATCACCAAAATCCCAGACTAACCACTGAGAATCTCATGTGGAGGATAGACATGAAGAGTATAGCAAAAGATTTAAAAAATGAACAGACAATAGAACCAATGCCCACATAAAGTTTGAAGTAACTTACAATCTGAACATGACTGGGTTGATTGTCTGCTAAAACAAAAACGAAAACAAAATCAACACTCAGCAGAAAATTTTAACAGAACTCAGACTCTCACGACAAAGTCCAAGATACAGTTCCAAATTACATAGCTTGTATATAAAAAATATATGTGTTTCTAATTCCCAAAGTAAAAGGAAATCAAAATATGCTAATCCTAAAATGACCCAGATGATGGAATTATAAAATAAAGCACTTAAAGCCACTATTATAGTCATGTTCTATGCATAAAGGTAAACACCCTTGAAATTAATGGAAAGACAGTAGTTCTTTGCAGAAAATCATAAACTATAAAAAATGGTCATTTCATAGCTGAAATCAAATCTACAACTTACTAAAAAATGTGTTAAAAGTTGGTGAGGGGGAAAATAGGAAGGTAAGAAATGGCAGATTTGAGGGACCAGCAGTTAGCGTAATGGCTATGTCGCTGGACTCCCACGTAGTCGACCGCAGTTCGAGTCCCAGACCCAGTGGCTTAAACTCACGCCGGGCGCGTGTGCGTGCGTGCCCAAGATCCCGAGAGGAGAATGAAGGAAAAGGTATTGCGGCATGGCCATCCCCCCTGGGGGGTGATTTCTCACTTTCTATCTCTCTGTCTCTCTCTATCTGTCTGGTGAGCGCATGAGCCCTATAGCAAAAACCTCTCAAAAAAAAAAAAAAAAACCAGAAATGGCAGATTTGAGAGAATTGTTCTAGATAAAGCCTCAGTTTCTGACAAATTAATTTGCAGTGACCTATTAGGCATTAACAAGAGATGTCAAACCTGAAATTTTATGTAGAAGTATCTTGTTCATGAATGATATAAAAACAAGAGCTTTTGGTATATTATGATATTCAGAGCCATTGGATTTTATGAAATCATACAGTATGAAAACACAGGTAGATTTGAGGACACCAGCAAGATGGCAGAGTAGCACTTTCCAAAACTTGTCCCCTCAAAGAAATAGCAATTAGAACAACTATCCATGTATATGAATGCCTTCACAAGAGCTAAGGAACCAAGTGAGTGATTACAATAACCAGGTACAGTACAGAAATAAGGAAAGATACATTGAAGAGGGTAAGAAGGATAGTTTTGCATTATCGGGGTCACCCCTACCCCCAACACTAAGCAGCATAACATGGCAAGCAATAACTTCTGCTTAGAGGGAAAAGGAGAAAGGGAGCACCAGATTTTGCCTCAGACCACAATATTAGTCCACTCCAGTAAAACTCAGTATTGAGCAGATTCACACTAGTCCACACTCCAGGCCAATACTCATAGACTGAGCCTCAAAGCCTGCCCCACTGCCAATTCCTTCAGCTACAGGTTCTAGAAGTTCCTGGCAAATATAGTCTCTGGGTTCATCCCATGGTGAGGTTGACCCCTGCAGTAACAGGCTAGTTCCAGTGGCCCTGGACTTTCGGCCCATCCCAATACCAGGCCAGCCCCAACAAACTCAAGCTCAAGACCCAGTCCTGAAGACTCAGTTTCCAGGCCTACTCCAGGGTTTGGGCAGCCTCCTAATCCCTGGGCTCTGGACCACTCCCAACAGGAGGATAACACCAGCAACCCCATGCTTCAGACCCACATTAGTGGATTAACAGACCAATTCCTGTAACCCTAGTCAATAGACCCATTGACCCATGGGCTGGTACCTGCAAACATAGACTATGGGCCTGCCCAGGACCAGGTTATCTCCTGTGGCCCCAGGTTCCATGCCTGCCACAGGTTCTAAACCAGTTCAGATGTAGGTCAGCCCATATCACCCCAGGCATCAAGTCTACACAAGTTTCATGTCAGCACTCTTTGTGTCAGGCCACACACTGGCACCTGTGTGTACAGTCCTCAGGCCTGCCCAGTAAAGGGAGGTTATTGCAGCCTCACCCACTAGGATAATCCTTGCAGCTACAAGATCCAGTAGATTCAAAGTACAAGCCCATGACTATATATCTCAGTATTGGGCCAGCTTCCATGGATCAAGACTTGAGGAACTCCCCTGTGAAACCAAGTTATAGGCCAGCCCCCACAACTCCAATTACCTGGCCAGCCCTCACAGATATAGCTTGGAGGTCAGTACTATATATTTAGCTTCCATGCCAGCTTCTTAGACACATACTCCAGGCCAAATCCCATTGCCCTGAGATCCAGACCAGCCCCCACAATTTCAGGCACCAAGATAGCACTCATGATATGATTACAAGTGCCAACTGGCCCCTGTCAACCCAGATTCCATACTTGCTCAAGCACCATGCCATGCCCGGGTTCCAGGCAAGTTCCAATCTAGGCTCCACTGGACCCAAGGTCCAGGTCTGGTCCAACAATCCCAGAGTCTGGGCCATCATTATGGATCCAGGACATAGGACTGCCCCTGAGAACTTGGGCTCCAGATAAGGCATATTGTCAACAGAGCCACTAGAAACTTAGGTTCCAGGTCCATCACAATGGACCCAGGCATTAGTACCATGCCAATACCTGAATAACCATGGCAAATTAAAGCTCAAGTCCCAACTCAGGGCCAGGTCAGCTCCTGTGGACTCAGACTTAAGGCCAGCTCTCAAGACTAAGTCTCCAAGACCACCCCCATGGATCCAAAAGGTCCACCTAACTCGACAGATCTAGGCAGCAGATACATCTATCTGCCAACCCACTCACCAGGCCAGCCTGCCTAAAAAATTCCATTAGCAACCCCATCATGGACTATACCAGATAATTTTCTTAGAATCTCTGAACAAGCTGACTGGGGGAAGGGCTTTCCCAAACAGTCAATATATAAAGACTGGAATAAATCTATACTTCTTCAAAGACACCAATATATAACCACAAAACCCAAAAATAACCAGACATATAACATCACCGAACTAATTGTTTTGACGTTGCTCAGAAAAGCATTTTATTTTTAAAGACAAAAAATTTAATTCAATTAGGGAAACAACAAATGAACTCAATGAGAAATTTAAAAGAGATTGAAACTATAAAAAAATCAGAGTTGAAAAAGACAATAGAGGAAATGAAAAATGTAATTGAGAGTGTCAACAGTAGTCTTGATCAAGTGGAAGAGAGAATGTGTGAAATATAAGGCAAGTTTTTTGAAAATAATTAATCAAGGCTGAATTATGGCACAGTGGCAAAATGTGACACTGCAACCTGACTCACATGGGAAGTTTCTAAGTTCACATCCAGAGACCTCTCTGAGTACCTAAGACACGCACCATCCCATGATTTAAGATTGACTTAAGTTGAGGTAGGTTATTGTGTCAAGACAGTGTCTCTGTCTCCCTTGCTCATGGAAGAAATAAGTAAACTTTAAAAAGGAAGACAGAAAATATACAGTTAGAGGATAAAGAAAATGGAAACAAATAATGAAAGTTTACAGGACTTGTGAAAAGCATCGAAAGAACAAATATTTATTCAAATTGTAGAAATTGGAAGAGAAGAGCATAA
The DNA here is from genome assembly GCA_026018925.1 of Tupaia tana. Lineage (NCBI taxonomy): Eukaryota > Metazoa > Chordata > Mammalia > Scandentia > Tupaiidae > Tupaia > Tupaia tana. The sequence continues at coordinate 31,239,742 of JAKSZU010000009.1, read as the reverse complement.
AAAAGGGCCAGGAAATGTATTTAAAGAAATTATAGCAGTAAACTTTCTAAGTCTAGGGAAAGATATTAATATTAAGGTACAGAAAGGTCAAAGATCTCCTATCAAGTACAGCCCAAACAAAATTACACTAAGATATTATAATCAAATTTTCAAAAATTAAAGGACAAAGAGAGAATCCTGAGAGAAGCAAGAGAAAAGAAAATAATATATAAAGGATTCTGATAAGGCTAGCAGTGGATTTCTGAGCAGAGACCTTACAGGCCCCAAGAGAATGGGATATTATATTCAAAATGCTGATAGAAAAAAAATTCCAACCAGAAATACTTTACCAAGAAAAGCTTTAATCCAAAAATTCAGGAAAGATAAAGGTTTTCCCAAACAAAAGCTGAGAGTTTATCTCTACTATAGTTAACCTTAAAAGGAATTCTTGAAGTTGAAAGAAAATAATGCTAGTGAATAACACAAAAAACATTTTTTAGTGGCCAATTGGTAGCATGGTGGTTAAAGCAAGTGAATCCCACATGACCAACTGTATGGACATGGTGGCTTGAAAAACATGCTGGGTACGTGGACATGCATGCCCCAAATCCCAAGAGGAAAATGGAGAAGAAGAGGTTGCAGCATGACCATGCCCCTGGGAGGTGATTTCTCACTTCCCCTCTCTCTGTCTCTCTTTGGCAAGTGGATGTACCTTATAGCAAAGCATAAACCTTACTGATAAAAGTAACTACACAGTCAAATTGAGAATATTCTAGTATTGTGATAGTGATGTATAAGTCACTTATATCTATAGTATGAATGCTAAAAACAAAACTGTTTAAGACAGTCTTACCATGTTTCTGTCCTCCCTCAGTATCCTAGCTGTGACTATAGGCATGCATCACAACTGCCCAACACTTTCTTAGACACAATATCACTATGTTACCTAGCACAACCTCAAGTTCATGATGCCACTGCTTTAACCTCCCAATTTACTGAGATTACAGGTTCGTGCCATTGTACCCATCTTTTAAATTGGACCAAGAATCAAACCCAGTCCTCCTATGTGGTTCCAGCCTGCAGGGTATAGAATTTTATCATTTTGCACCACTGTGGCTAGGCCTAAAAGACAAACTATTAAAAATAATGCAATTTATATTAATTTATTAAGAGATATACAATATAAAAAGGAGTAAATCATGACATTAAAATTTAAAATGCTAAGAGACAGTAGCAGAGTAAAATATAGAGGTTTTTGGCAATTAAAGTTAGGCTGTTATCAGCTTAATATGACCATTATAAATGTAAGTTTTTCTCCGTATGCCTCATGGTAAGCACAGATCAAAAACCTATAGGAAACCAGCAGTTAGCGTAATGGCTATGTCGCTGGACTCCCACGTAGTCGACCACGGTTCGTATCTCGGTCCCGGTGGCTTAAAACTCACGCCGGGTGCATGTGCGTGTGTGCCCAAGATCCCGAGAGGAGAATGGAGGAGAAGGGATTGCAGCGTGACTATCCCCCCTGGGGGGTGATTTCTCGCTTTCTGTCTCTATGTCTCTCTCTGTCTGTCTGGCGAGCGCACGCGCCCTATAGCGAAAACCTCTCAAAAAAAAAAAAAAAAACCTATAGTAAATACACAAAAGATAAAAAGTAAGAAATCAAATCACTCAATCACAAAGGAAGACAGCAAAAAGGAAGAGAGGGAAAAAAGATTTACAAAAGAATCAGAAAACAATGTGCAAAACAGCAGGATTTAGTAAATCCTTACCTATCATTAATTACCTTGAAGGTAAATGGATTAAATCCTCCTATATAAAGACATAGAATGGCTAAATGGATTTTTTAAAAAAAGAATCCTCTTTATGCTGCACACAAGAGACATACATAAACTGAAAGTGAAGGGATAGAAAAAGATATTCTTTGTAAATGGAAAACAAAAGAGAACAGGATTATCTTATACAGTAATATCAGATAAAATATACTAAAAAGCAAAAACTGCAAAAAGAAACAAATAAAACCATTTTATAATGATAAGGGCCCAATTCATCAAGAGAATAAAACAATTATAAATATATATGCACTCAATGTAAAAGCACCTGAATACATAAAGCAAATATAAATAGATCAGAAGGGATAGATAGATGGGCATGCAATAATAGGAGCAGACTTCAATACCCTACTTTAAGCAATAGATCATCCAAACATGAAGTCAACATGAAAATATTAAACTACACTTTTGATCAAATGGACCTGACAGACATTTGCAGAGCATTTCATCCAACCGCATTAGAATATACGTTCCTCTCAATCACATACAACATTCTCCAGGCTAGATCATACATTAGGTAACAAAACCAGCCTTAACAAATTTAAGAAGATTGAATCATATCAAATATCTTTTGCAAACACAATGGTATGAAGACAGAATAAAGAATAATTTTGGACAATTCACAGAAATTAAACAGTATGCTACTTAGCAATTAATGAGCCAATGAAGAAATTAAAAGGGAAATTTTAAAATATCTTCAAATAATTGAAATTGGAAACACAATATACCAAAATTTATGGGATGCAACAAAAGCATTTCTCAAAGGTAAGTTTATATCATTAAACACATGAAAAGGAGTGGGCATCTCCTTGGCATAATGGTAATGTACTGCATAAGGGACACTGGATTCCACCTGGTAACTATGGTTCAAATCTGAGGCCTAGTCCACCTGAAATATGCAATTCATGTACATGAGTGTCCAAGGTCCAATGGCCTGGAGGACTTGATGACAGAGATTGTAGCATGACCAGACCCTGTGGAGAGTACTTCTCTTTCTTGAATAAATAAATAATTTTTTAAAGAAAATATCGCACATAAACAGACAGACATTACTCCTCAATGTCATTCAATGTAGAAGAACAACAAACTAAAGCCTGTATTCAATAAACAGAAATAATAAATATCAGAGAAAAGAAAATAAATGAAACAGAGACTAGGAAGCCAACAGAAAAGGTTAACAAAAAATTAAGAGTTCAGTCTCTTTTTTTAAGGTAACAAAATTGACGAACTGTTAGCTATACTAAGGAAAAAAGGGAGAAGTCTCAAAAAGAAAACCAGAAATGAAAGAAGAAAAATTACATATCATACTACAAAAATAAAAAATATCCCGAGAGACTAAAATGAACAATTATATGCTAACAAATTGGATAATGTAGAATAAATGGATAAATTTCTACTCATAACCTACCAAGACTAAATCATGAAGAAATAGAGCATCTGAGCAGATCAATCATGAGTAAGTATATCAAATCAGTAAGAAAATTTCTCCTCTCATCTAAGGAAGGTTCATGATCTGATGGCTTGATTGCTGAATTCTATTGAACATTTAAGGATACAAATTTATCAAAATGCTTCCAAAATTTAAAAATGACTGAATACTTCAAAATTTATTTAAGGTCAGGATCACCCTGGTATCAAAACAAGACAAGGACATTACAAGGAAAGAAAATCATTTGATAATATCCCTGATTAACATATATGGAAAAATCCTCAACCACATACTATCAAATCAAAATCAGCAGCATATTAAAGGCAGTACATTCACCATTATCAAGTGTGATTTACCCCATGGATGCAAGGGTGGTTCAAATATGCAGCTCAATAAAGGTGATCCATCACATCATCAGAATAACTGGTAAATACATATAATCATTTCAATAGATACTGAAAAATAATTGATAAAGTTCAACATTCTTTCATAATAAAAACTCCTAGGGCCTTGGGACCAGCAGTTAGCGTAATGGCTATGTCGCTGGACTTCCACGTAGTCGACCGCGGTTCGAGTCCCGGACCCGGTGGCTTAAACTCACGCCGGGCGCGTGTGCGTGCGTGCCCAAGATTCCGAGAGGAGAATGGAGGAGAAGGGATTGCGGCGTGGCCATCCCCCCTGGGGGATGATTTCCTGCTTTCCATCTCTCTGTCTCTCTCTGTCTGGCGAGCGCACGCGCCCTATAGCAAAAACCTCTCAAAAAAACAAACAAACAAACAAACAAACAAAAACTCCTAGGCCCTGTAGGTGTCATGGTGGTTAATTTAATGTGCTGAACTCCCATATGGCCAATGCGCTTTAAGCCCTGGATCTGATGGCTTGAAACAGACTGGGCACATATGCATGCATGCCCAAAATCCTGAGAGGAGAATGAAGGAGAAGGGATTGTTGTGTGGCCATCCTCCCATTTAATGAAAGCTTTCTGTCTCTCTCTGTTTCTTTGGCAAACACACACACCCTATACCAAAAATCTCTAAAGAAAAAAAACAAAAACAAAACTTCCCATTAAAAAATATAGAACAATTGTACCTAAGGCCCTAAAGAATTATGCCAACTCTACTCTACCTATGACCTATAAATAGAATAGCAAAGCCTGGATGATGGTCCATCTGTTTACAGAATAGTTTACTGAATATTTAAATCTGCTATTGTATTTAAGCCCACTATTCAGAAGTACTGCTCAGAAAAATAAAAATTAAAAAAGGATTTATTTCAAAACATTACTGCCTATTGACAATGCACTCAGTCACCCAAGAGTTCTGATGGAAATCTACAAGCAGTTTAATACTTTCATGCCTGCAAACACAACATCCATTTTGCAAAGTTATAGCTGCCATAGTTAGTGATTGTTTTGATGGATCTGGATAAAGTATATTGCCTTCTAGAAAGGACTCACTATTCTAGAAACTATTAAAAACTTTCCTGATTCGTGGGAAGGAAGTAAAATTATCATTAACAGGAATTTGGAAGAAGCTAATTGAAACTGTCAGGGATGACTCTGAAGGATTCAAGACTGCAGTGGATGTAATAACTGGTGGAAGAGTATTTTTTTTTTTTTTGCAATTTGAAGATTATATTTAATTCACCTTTATATGCCTGCTCTCTAGTTCTTGTTATTCTTAGAGAAGCAGAATTAGAAGTGAAGCCTGAAAAAGTGACTGAAGTGTGCTGATCTTTGTAATAAAACTTTGATGAGTTGCTTATTATGAATGAGCAAAGAAAATAGTTTCTTGAGATGGAATGCACTCTTGGTGAAGATACTATAAACATTGAAGTGTCAACAAAAGATTTAAAATATTACATAAACTTGGTTGATAAAGCAGTGTCAGAGTTTGAAAGGACTGACTTCAATTTTGAAAGAAGTTCCATTGTAGGTGAAATGCTATCAAAAAGCATTGTATGTACAAAGAAATCTTTTATAAAAGAAGAGTCAATTGGTGTGTAAAACTTTTTTTTCTTTTTTAAGAGAGAGAATTTTTCTGTAGGGAGTGTAAACTCACTGGAGAGACAGAGAGACAGAAAGTGAGAAATTATCCCCTGGGGGGTGGCCATGCCAAAATCCCTTCTCCATTTTTCTCTTTGGATCTTAGGCACACATGCACACACATCCAGTGTGAGTTTTAAGCTGCAGGGTCCAGGACTCGAACCACAGTCAACTACATGGGAGTAAAATTGCTAAGCATGGAAAGAAAATAAAAACACATGATCTCATTTAAATATGAAATCTAAAGAAGTTAAACTCATAGAATCAGATAGTAGAATGTTGATTACCAGGTGTTAGGAGGGTGAGGGGCTGAAGAGATAGTCAAAGGATATAAAATTTTGGTTACATAAGAGTAATAAGTTAATGAGCTGTTATGAAATATAGTGACTATATTTAGTAACAATTTTATTGAAAGACACTAAAAGAGAACATTTTAAGTATTTTCACTCCAAAAATAATATATGTATGGTTATACATAAGTTAATTAGCTTGATTTAGCCACCTCACAATATATACATATTTCAAATCATTATGCTGTACATGATAAATAAAGTTTTTAACTTATCAATGAAAAATTAATTTGGGTTAGCCACTGTGGCATAGTATTAATGCAAATGATCTACAAGGCTGGAGACTATGTGACTGACTGCAGGACTAGTTCCCTGAGGTGGCTTAAAAACACGCTGGGCATATGTGCGTATGTCTAGAATCTTGAAGAGCTGGATGGCTAGGGAAAGTGGATTGTGGAGTGACAAGACCCTGTGAAGAATGATTCTTTCTCTCTGTCATTCACACACACACACACACACACACACACACACACTCCATCATAAAAAATTACAGATATAAATGAGCAGACATTTCAGGAATAAGTATGAGATAATCAGATGAGGCAGGGCAAAGAAAGAAATCTGAGGATGAGAATCAAGAGAACAAAGGAGGAAAACCAAAAGCATGCATATCACGGAGAGCAAATTAAGATTATATCTCAAGAATGACAGTGTTGAGACCAGCAGTTAGCGTAATGGCTATGTCGCTGGACTCCCATGTAGTCAACAGCTGTTCAAGTCCCAGACCCGGTGGCTTAAACTCACTCCGGGCACGTGTGCGTGCGTGCCCAAGATCCCGAGAGGAGAATGGAGGAGAAGGGCTTGTGACGTGGCCATCCACTATGGGGGGTGATTTGTTAACAGATGGGAGAGTGTTGAGCTGCGTTGTGAAGTCCTTGGTTCTTTGGGTCCATATCACTAAAATTAGAGATCTGTCCCTAGGCGCAAAATGAAACTGCAACCACGAATGAAGTAGGTAGAAAAAAAAGATTTAATAGAGAGAAAGGAAAGGAAAGAAAGAAAGTACACCCAAAAAGGTTGTTGGGCAGGCAGGTTGCCAGGTGGCAATCCAATCGCACTTGGTACTAGTTAACCGTTATTTTTAATTACTAAAGGTCATGAATATTCATTAGTGGGAGGCCCCTTACGCTGCCTATGTTCTTCCTTTAAATTTGAATCCACAGGTTATTTTCCTGCACCTGCGCATCTTCCTCACAGGTAAAGAATGAGGAACTTGATCACCTAATTGCGCTCGCCCAATGCAAGCCAGGTTGCCCCAATTAGACTGTCCAATTAGTCCATTGCCCTAATAGGAATTGGGGCATTGACCAAAAACGCTTGCTTAGGTCTTTTTGACAAGAGAAAAATCTACGAATCATCCCTGTGCACTTCCCTCAGGCCACAAGGAAGGAAGATGGCAAATTGCCTCACCCTCCTGGCACCTGGAGCTAGATGAGCCTTTCGCTTTTCTCTTAGGGCTGCCCACTCACAGCTAACTGCCTACCACAATTTCTCACTCTCTATCTCTGTCTTTCTCTGTCTTTCTGGCGAGTGCATGCTCCTATAGAAAAAATCTCTCAAAAAAAAAAAAAAAAGAATGACAGTGTTTAAGTCTTTAATGCTGCTCAGAGGTTTAGAAGATGAGAATTGAGAGATGTCCATCGGGTTTAATAGAATGGAGGTCATCATTGGTCTCAGCAAAAGCAGATTCAGTGGAGTAGTGGTAAGAAAACCACAATCGAAGTAGGATAATGAAAGATTAGTAGGTGAGGAATATTAGTAATTACAATCAGGCACTGCATAGCAATGCTTCAATCAATGACAGATAGTACATAGGACGGTGGTGCCATAAGGAATATATATGTGTTACTGTATACCTTATATACTATATCACCCAGGTGTGTACTAGACTATATGATCTAGGTATAGTAAATGTACTCTATCATGTTTACACGATGACAAAATCGCCTCACAGTATATTTCTTAAAACTTATTTCTGCCATTAAGTGACACATGACTATATTTCAATAAAATAGTGAGTATTAGCCAGGTCCAGATAAAATTTGCTAAGAAGAAGCAAAATGAGAAAATTGCTTCTAGAGAATTGTAGTAAAGTTAGGGATTATAGAGTACTATAAGTGGAAGTACTATAAGTGGAAGGACCGAACTGGAAAAACAGGTCTACTTAGGGAAAGTGACAGGCTGAAAACTGGATGATAGGGTTAACTTTATTTATTGACTATTGATTTTCTTTCTACTTCTTAAACAAACTTTCAAGAGATAATCTATTTACTTGTTTACTTTTATGCAAATTCAAATAAACCTAGAATATTTAAGCTATACCACAGATAGGACCATTACTGTAAAGAGCAAAACATATTTTTATGGGCCTCTTTCAATAGCACACAATTCTAGTATAGTTTATAATTCAATATATATTTATTAACCACTAGCTATGCAAAAGGTGCTGTTAGAAATTCAAAATAAGTGTTGTATTCATCTTCTATTCTCAAATCATGTAGAGTCTAGTTTTGTATAGGTGAATAAAATGAACATAAAAAACTCTACTACAAAGGACAATTTAATTCCATGTCATGTTTCTCATTCTCTTTTACAGCATTTCTTTCGTTCTGCTTTCTATCACAGTGAGTTGACTGTCTCTTCTAATAGATGTGAACCCCTGGAGGGCAAGAGTTATGTCTTACTATCTCTGTGCCTTTTCTTCCACTCACCCTCAGTACATATTTATACATAGTATAACTTCTACATTCCTATTGACTTGAGTTTAACTGATGAATTAAAATTGTAATGAACACAGAATGCAACTGTGCTAAGGGCCAGATTAATGTAATGTTCTTCTACAAATGCTTTTCAGTGTGAAAATAAAAATTACCATTAAATAATTTTTGTCAGCATACTAACAAGTAACACATTCCTTTTTCTAGTTAAATAGCAGATCTGTAACCAAGATTTAACACTTTTGACTCCAATGAGAAATTAGACTAAAACTATAGTTCTGGGCCCAGATGTGGTGGCACAGGTGGTAGGGCACTACCGTGCAATGATGGAACTGCAGGGAAAAAAAGAAGAAAAATCACAAAACAAAACAGAACAGTGTATGGATCTCAAGTCAACCTAAACATGTTAGGTGTACCTGTGGGCAAACCAATGATCTAACTGGCTGGAAGGCTGGTGGGAGTGTGGAGATTCCTATGTGATGAGTTCCTGTCTAGGGTACCTATAATTTGCTCTCTAAATAAACTTAATACATTAAAATATAGTTTGAGAATCTTTGTCATCTAGACCTCTAAACACTGAATCAGTAGACATGTCAAAAAAGTTTCTTTCTTTCTTTTTTTTTTTTTGGAGAGTTTTTTGCTATAGCGTGCATATGTTCGCCAGGAAGAGAGATACAGAAAGCAAGAAATCACCCTCCAGAGGGGATGGCTGCACCACAATCGGTTCTCCTCCATTCTCCTCTTGGGATCTTGGGCATGTACACGTGCACACACACCAGGTGTGAGTTTAAGCCACCAGGCCGGGGGCCTCGAACTGCGGTTGACTACATAGGACACAGCCATTACACCAACTGCTGGTCCCTCGAAAGTTTCTTCTTAAATGTATATACCCATTCTATCCATGTGACATAGATAGACAATGAGTTCGCAGTTTCTCTCATTTGCTGTAGATTTCTCCAGTTAAAAATCTAAACTAGTAAACAGATTGGTTGAAAAGCAGATATACCTTTGACTTTTCTTAAGCAATGTTTTTAAACTTTCACCTGTTTCTAATTAATCAACTCACTTTTCTTACATATCTGTTACCTAAAACATAGGTAGGTACATATCACATTTACTATTGTGTTAACTAGTTGGCAGTGTGTGTGTGTGTATTATGTATAAAATACTCAGTGAATGAATTGAACTTTTTTTCTATTTTTGGCCAGCTGAAGTGGTGTCACATGAAAATGGCTTACAATTCTTTTCTGATTAAAGTAAAAGTTCTTAGTTCAGGAAGAGATTGGAAATTTATAATCAGACTCTGCTGTAATGTATGAGAAAGAAATTCACCATTTTCTTCTTGTTCTGAGATAAATATTAAGGACACTGTGGGACCAGCAGTTAGTGTAATGGCTATGTCAGTGAACTCCCATGTACTTGACCGTGGTTCGAGTCCCAGACCCAGTGGCTTCAACTCATGCCGGGCATGTGCGCATACACGCCCAAGATCCCAAGAGGAGAATGGAGGAGAAGGGATTGTGGCATGGCCATCCCCCATGGGGAGTGATTTCTCGCTTTCTGTCTCTCTGTCTCTCTCTGCCTGTCTGGCGAGCGCACGTGCCCAGTACCAAAAAAAAAAGCTCTCCAAAACAAAAAAAAAGAAAAAAAAAATTGGACACCGTAAATATGAAAAAGGTTAAAATAAATGATATAAATAAAATAAATACTATTGAACCATTATTGAAATGAATTGCTAAAAGGGCAAAAAAAATGAATTTAGTTGAAAATTTGAGGCAAAATTTCCCTGTGACTTTTAACTGCTCTGAGACAAAATGTGAAGATTTCCTAATCCTCTTATACAAGTTTATCTGCCAAACAGCATGCTTACTCATGGTGCTCTCAGATAAGTGAATTTAAAGACATATGTTAGGAGGTGGGCAGGGAAATGGATTTGGAATCATAAGAATTCTGTTTCAAGATGGAATCTGATGAAGAGCTATTTACATAAGTGCTTCCTGGTGCTTATTAGAGTTAGTGGGGGAGGAATGGGAATGTAAGGACAAACTCCAGTGCTTTGGAAATGGAAGACTTGTCTGGAGGAGGCTGGTTGAAGGATTGAGACTAGAGGCAAAAGTACTTTCTAGATGAGACCATGCAGTGTGAATGAATCTACTGATTTTATCAAGGGAAACTGGGATGCATATTTTGCATGTCTTTCGGAGAGATTAGTGAATAGAGATACCTAGGAAGATTCCCATTTTACATTTAAGTTTTATATTTCAACATTTAAATAGAATTGTTTGATATCCTTGGAGTTTCTCATGGCTTTGAATTTTACAAAGGTCAGAAAGTACTGTGGAGCTCATTTTTTAAAGGAGTCCTTGTAGAACAAAACACTTCCTTTTTGCTGTTGCTCTGAACTGAGTATCTTCTTTCTTCAGATACCCTAAATTATTCACAGTTCAGAAGTTAAACTATTATGAAAAAGAATGCCACATGGAACAGAAGCTACTATAAAAATATTGTGTCAACCTAGCTGGGCAGAGAATGGTTTTAACTGTCATTGATAGCAGCATAGTCTTCCTTCTACACGTATCAGTTTAACCTTGGCCTTTTAGAGATAGTAACATTCTAATTATTCAGAGAAGAATTAATAAAACATCTTACTTTACCAAAGCAGGGTAGCTGTCTCAAAGAAGAAATAGTAATATTTAATCTTTTGTTCAAAAATCAAAATGACAATATTTTGCACAGACATTTAATATTAAACTACAAATGTCTTATATTTAAACATTAATTTGTAATAGAATAGTTTATTTCTATGGCAAAATGAGTTCTGAGTTCCAATATGCTAACTGCTCAGTGCTTAACTTTCTAAAATTTCACCGATTTCAGATAGCTACCACAGCAATATTTCAACAATATCTAACTGCCAGTGTAATTTATTTGCATAGATAAAGTCAGTCTGAATTATAATTTAGTAAGTCACAAATTATTGTGGCCAATTGTGAGAATAGCAAATAGCCCAGAACTGACTACTGCCATGGCTTATGTAGAATAGTGTTAGAAAAAATCTCCCAACAATATTTGGACGTGTAAAATTGGGTGAAGTTTTTATTTTGTTTGTACATTTTTGCTTTTGCTTTGTTTTGTTTTGTTTAAAATTCCTCAAAGGTGAGAACAAGAGATGTATCATCACATTCATCTTGCAAAAAATCCAAACTCTACCCTGTACACATCAATCAAAAGCCTTTTCCAAATTTCTGTAGGCAACAGGGTAAAACTGTGTCTCTAGGATACACCAGATAAGTAAGAGACTATATTACATGCAAGATACAAAAGTGGACTAGGGTGATGGTAGAGATTATGTTATGAGAGATAGGTTGACAGCCCTATACTCCAAAAAATATAGGAGAGCAGTTTTTTCTTCATATCTTCTCAAAACTAGCATTCAGTATGGTGTTCAGCAAGTAGTCTATGCAAAAATGAACTTGGGACTTGACTGGATTTGAGATTAGACAAATGAAGTAGAGCAACCAGAATGAGAGAGAAATTCCGAAGTTCTCAGCCAAGATAACTGATTCTGAGGATGCTTTTGTTGGGGAATGTAAGATGATCTGCTTGTGGACCTTGTTTAAGAATGACACCCACACCTAACTTTCATGAAAATATTAGGCAGCTAGATTGAGCAGTTATTTGGGGAACCTGGCACTCTATATTCACTACTCATGATGTCTTCGTGTGGTGACAAAATGCATTTTACTTTCCATAAATTAAATAGAAGATGAAATGAAGTAGTGAGCTGTCTCTATGATAAAATCTTTAGAATCCCAAAATTTCTACTCACTTTATAAAATTACATGTAAATTACAACAATGCTGAATATGTGAATGGCATACACAACATATTCAAGTAATTAAAATTTGGTTAAAAGTTAACTGGCAAGCCAGTCCATGGTGTGGTGATTATGGCAGCTGGATCTCACGTGGTCAACTGTGCAATTGGAGTCTCAGACACTGCAGCTTGAGAAACACTCCAGACATGTGTGTATGCATGCCCAAAAATTTCAAAAGAGGTAGAAATGGTGGATAAGAGATTGTGGTGTGACCACTGACCATGAGGGGTGCTTTCTTTCTCTCACACTGTCTTTCTCCAGTGAACATATGTGTCTTCTGGCAGAATTTTAAAAAAAGGTAGATATCTCCGGAAATACCAATATAAATAAGAAAATTTGATGGGCTGAATGGTGATGTAGCATTAACATTCTGAAAGGCTTTTCTGCATGGGAAGGTTCTGAATTCACGTACTGAGACCTCTCTGAACACACAGGACATACATGTATGTACCCATGATCTAGGACTTGCTGAAGCTGTGGGTAGATTGCAGCATGAGAACTCTGTTGGGGGTGTCTATCTAATCTCTCTCCATCTCTTTTCCTCAAGGAATAAATAAATTAAATTTTAAAATTAACTGAGTTAGGAAGCTTTAGTGTCTTTTACATGCTAAAATAGGATACAAGATTCCAAAACATTCATAGAAATTTTTCATCTCAAGGGAAGAATCTACAATATGTTCTGTTTGTTTCTCTGATACCCTTTCTTTTTTAAGCTTAACTTTATTTATTTATTTATTTTAATTTGATTAGAGAGAGAGAGAGAGAGAAAGTGAGAAAGCAAGTCGCCAGGTCTGGGACTTAACAAGGTCGGCCATGTGGGAGTCCAGTGCCCTTAACCACCACAACACCTGCCAGCACTTCTGATACCCTTTCTTTAAACTAATTAAATATTTTTTTATCAGAATGTAGCTGAAATTACAAAAAACACAATATAAGAACTAAAAATATGACAGTTTAATATCACATTTAAGAAATACAAAGCTATATTATGCCAAGAGTCTATTAATTAAGAGGCTTCATAATATCAATAAGGATTCAAGTAAATTTTTTTTCTACTATACTTCCCATTTTGGATACTCTTCCCATATTTACAAAATGATTGCAGCAGTTCCAGACCTTATATTCTCAGATATTTCATTTTACAAATCCCTTTTTGTGAGCAAGTAAACCTGTCCCAGAAAATCTACCCTTACACTTCTCGGGATTTTCTTGATTAATCACAATGTACATCCCTTGAGACTGGAAGGAGCAGACCCTCAACGCATCTGGCATTTCAAAAGCTGAGTAAAATTGTGATATGAGTAGCAAGAAAGAAGGAGAGAATGGTTGCTAGGTAAGCTAACAAAAAGATAACTAGAAGTATACGAGATCATATGATGTGTATTATGTAGCCACTGATTTTGTTTTTAAAGAAAAAAGTGGGACTTGTATAGTATTTTTATTTGTATGGTTATACCTGACAAACTGTTAAGTCACAAGTCTACTAGTTATTAAGCATAAGCACCTAAGGTAAAGATAAAAACAGACTTTTTAAAATATCTTAAAAAGAATCATTCATAATAATGAATATAATGTTGGCATTCAGAAATGAAGTATAAAATGGAATATTTTATGTAATATAAGCTTACTTATGTCTGTCAATTCCAGTAGACATTTGTTTTGATTGTTCTTTCTGGATTGATTGATCAATTTATTGATAGAGTTGAAATTAGTCTGTTGTGTTTTTTTTCAGCATTAATGAAATCAGTGATGCTAACGTTTTTAAATGTGTGTAGTAGATTTAGCATTAGTTCTCAAGAATATTTTGGGAACAAGCAATCAGAAATAAAAATACAGAAAAAGTTAAAAACTGCTGTATCACTGTTTATTTTATTTTACATACTCTTATAATCACCATGACTCTTTTCTAAAAGGAATAACCTACATATCCACCAGTGTTATAGCCACTCAATACTGATTTTGAACATTAAACATATGGGTCTTGAGAGCAGAAAGTAAAATTTCCCTTAGGTCATTTGCAGAAAGTTAACACACTCTCTGTCAGGATGGCCTTACATAGCACAGCAGAACTTGTCATATATATTTGACCTCTACACATGCCTAAATTATTCAAAATATCTTTCTCACAGGCCTTCTATGGCATTACTCTTATTTCTTCCTTTGTCTCAATTTTTGGCAATTGGAGGATTCTTTATTCACAGTTTTATTATAGTTTGTTTCCTCAGAAAATAAGTTTAAAAAAAAAAAACTCTAAAAATGAGAAAAGAAAAAGGGAGTAAAAAACGGATGGGGATTGAAACTATTCAAGCCAAAAGCCAAAGAGAAAATAATCTAACAGTCATAAAGTAAGAGAAATGGTTGGGATCCTATTGTTTAGTCCAAAGAGAGATTTTAGCTATAGGACACATGTGTGCACCAGAGAAACAGAGAGACAGAAAGCCGGAAATCACCCTCCAGGAGGGATGGCCCATACCATAATCCTTTCTCCTCCATTCTCCTCTTGGGATTTTGAGCACACATGTAGATGGTCCTCGTGTGAGTTTCAAGTCACTGGGTCAATGAGTTGAACCATGGTCAGCCATGTGGGAGTCCAGTCACATAACCATTATGCCATCTGCTGGTCTCAGTCCAAGTTCTTTAGTTTACAGTTTAGTAGAGTGATACTTAGAGGGACCAAATGACTTAGTAAGGCTCACACATCTAATTTCAAAAGATCAAGTACAGGAACTTAGGCCTGCTTAAATCTAGAGCATTTATTTCACTTTCTTCATTGTTCTACTGAGGACTGTCTACATACACAGTGTGTACAGTTATTGCATTAGCATCTGAGCTTTTGTAGAGGCAGCCTCACTGCATGAAAGAACAATAGCTGCAGAAATTTAACACTAGCAAGCAAAAACGCATTGCAGTAACCAAGCCCAGAGGATTCCTTTCTCCAACAAAGTTCCTTGGCAGACTGCAGAATTAGCTGGTGAGGATGAGTCATCAATTGACTTTGGTGAACAAACCAATTGTCACCAATAGATAGTTTTCCTCTATCTCCCCAAATCTTCTTCTTTTAGCAGATTCACTCATTATTTTTTCATACCCACAGTTTTATTATAGTTTGTAATATATACAGTAATAGCTGCCTTATAATTTTTTTTTTTTCACACATGAACTGTCAAGATCATCACAAATAGCTTTCTGTTAATCCCAGAAAAGTTGTTGAGAAAATGCAGGGCAAAAATTTCAAATGGAAGTCTCAATGACATGATTTTATGCTTCCCTTTTATTATTAAACAACAGCATTATGATTGTTATAGTATAAGTGGCAATATCCATGTATTTAAAATTGTCAGGAGCAGAGGAAAAATAAATTCTTATATATACGTTAAAGCAGCAATAAAAAATAAATCTCCTGAGTTAATTTTTTTTCTTTAAGTAGACTTGTCATTAATCTTTTTGTTTCATTTGTTTGCTTAAGCTTATAAATAAAATTGCACATTGAAAGTTATGAAAACTAAATTTCAGTTTGATTTTACCCATTGCCTAGTGTTATTTGCCAAGTCAAAGAAGCTGACCATCTTGTAGATAAGTACACATTTATTTCCTTAGGATTTTAATAACTATGAATAACTATAACACCTAAAATTTCTATGGGGAAACAATGATGATTTGTAGATATAAAATTTGCAGCATAAGTTTTCACATCCTAGAACAGCCAAAGCTCATATTATACAAAATATCTGAGAATTACATTTTTCATACCTTTTATCAGATTTCAGAAATTTTCCAAAATTATTTCAGTCCACTCCCAATATTTTAAAAGCTAATCAACTATTACTTAAGCAACATTTCTGAGAAGTCATGCTGTAAGAATATTGATAACTACAGGCAAAGCAAGAAAAGTTTTGATAAAATAACTGAATTCTTCAGATATAAATTGTTGGAACTAGTTTAGATGTGAAACATGTTGACAATATCACTATTTCATATGACATTTACAAAACAGCAGACGCATTGAAAGCTATTTTATTAAAATGTGAGCCTATGCTTGAAAACCAAATAATTTGGAGACACATAAATTAGTGTAGGACATGATGGTTTGAAACTTAGTAAACATTTTTTTCAAAAAATGGCACTGGCTGAAAATCCATAGTGCCTACAATAATTTTAGCCTTTCATGTACATGTTATTGATAAACGCTATGAATTACTACCATATCTTTTGAAACCACTGTGTCTAAAAAAGTAATCTGGGTTGAATGATTCACAGCTCAGATTTAATACCATAAGCAAGATCTTAATTTCATATGTTAAGTCACACATATAGAAATCTTTGAATTTCTAAATGACCATGTCCTGCTCTAACACTAGCTTCTGTCCAAATTAAAAAAAAAATCACAAGGTAGTTTACCTCAATTTGGATCACAGAAAGATAAGCAAAGCAATAAACCCACTAGAAGGATTGTGAACTTTGAAGAGTTGACTCTTTTATTCCCCCCCCCCCCCCCATAGGGCCTGTGCACTTGCTGGAGAGAGACAGAGGGAAAGTAAGAAATCACCCCCAGGGGGTATGGCCATGCCACAGTCCTTCCTCATTTTTCTTCTCTTAGTAATTTAGATATGTATATGCACTGGCAAGATTTTCAAGCCACTGAGTCCATGACTAGGAGTCTAGTGCCTTAAGTACCGCATCACTTGCTGGTCTTTCAGAGTTGATTTCGAAAGGCAGGGCAAACTCTTTGTGAGTTCCTTTATTCTGCTTAGCTTGGACAAGGGGGTTACTCATTAATCCCATTACTATTACCTCTCTATTGTTACGCAAAATGATAAGAATATTAGTATATTGGGCATTTTAGTTCATGTTTAATGCTTCTAAATGATATTCCACAGTTGTGGTAACTCATTCTGGTAATTTGTAGATTGAAGCACCTATATGCAAAGAGATAGGTATTCCCAGAAGAGTCATGAAGAATAACTTTTCAATACATAGTGATAAGCGTAGAAACACAAATTAAACAATAAGGTCTTACATGGGAGAAAACATTCACTAACAACAACTAGAAGGATCAGCACTTTTTAATGGGTTTCCTTTCTTTGTCTCCGTGGAGATAGAATATTTCAGTCAGATATTACCAGCGTTAAAATCATTACCCGGTATATGGGCAGATGGCCGGCCAATAATTGTTTATAGGGACAGATGGCAGTTCCTTGTACCCTCTTTCTAGTTTCTGTGTTTTTAAAGCTCAGCAGTTGCAATGTGAAACCTTCATAGGACCATAAAATACAAACTACTTTAAATAACTCTGAACCAGGATTTTGACTAATGTGCTTAAAAGAAACAGCCACAGTTCAAAACTCCATTTGCAAAACGATACTAGGTGTATGGCCCTGCAGGTTATAATTTATGGAAATGGCAGACTAATTTGAGCTAGGTCTACACATAGGCACTCAAACTGGCATAAATAAAATAAAGAATTGAATCTAAACATGTGTTTGTACTGTATACCAAAGGCAAATTTCAGTATATACTCAATAGCACTTTTCTACAGTTCATTAGAGGTACAAAAGTAGTGTCAGACCTTTCCCTGATCTTAGTTAGCTGACGGTAAATGGGAAAACCCAATGAGAGGAGAGAGAGAGAAAGATCATTGTAATACAAGGCAGAGGGTGCTAAATGCCAAGTAAGTGACACAGACAATAGAGCTAGAGAAGATCAAACAGAGTGGTCACTGTGGATGTAAGCACTTACTGAGGATGATAGACATATGCTGGACAAGAAAAGGATCAGTGAAGGTTTAGCAGGTGGAGAGAATGGCATGAGCAAAGAAACAGACTGCAAGACACAGACTGAGCCTCAAAATTCTGTTCCTTTTTATGGCACTGTATTTTTGTTTCTTTTTCTTATTTCAGTCTCTTATAATGGCATAAGACTTGGAAAACAATATGCCTCCTTGATTAGTGTAAAAGAATAAAAGAAAATCCTAATACGTGGAAACTTGAATTCTGTGCTACTGATATTACACATTGTCTTTAATATAATTAGCAAGGCCGCTGAATTTTTTTTAAACAAATAGAAAGTGTGAAAATGGTATTTTTAGAAGATGTTGCCCTATAGTTTGTGGAAAAGGTTGAAAAGGGAGAACCAGGTTAGAACCCACTTAGGAGATTATTTTCATACTTTAACACAAAAGATGGTAATCTCTAAGATAGAGTAGAAATTATGGGGAAGAGAAGAAAGATGGTAGCCATTGTGAAGAGTCAATATAATGTGGTGTCTAGTCTGAAAAGAGAGTTAGATCAAATATTTATGGCTTGAATGATTTTAAAAAGTATAATATTTTTAGAAAGTATAATATTTTTCTTTCCAGAAATTGGGAATTAAAAAAGTAGTGGAGCAGAACGACACATTTAAATATATGTTTGAGATGTTATTGAGACATGGAAGTGGAGAGGTGCATAAACCAGGTGATGATTTGGAGAAAAAGCAGATCTTGAGGGAAAGCTTACGGAGTCAGTTACTATTAGTAATAGTTGAAGTGATAAAATTAGATGAGATCACTAAGGAGAAGTGTATAAAGGAAATAACAGTGTAAATGAAGACCAGAGCTTGGGAGCAATATTCACAATTTAAAGTTAGCTGTTTTCATGACTAAATTTAACTCTGTTTTTTTCCTCTGTGTGTGTGTATGTGTGTGTGTGTGTGTGTGTGTGTGTGTGTGTGAATCTTCCTGGTGTCTTCAGGTGAAACCCTGTATTTGTATGTTTTTAGTGAATATAGAATGTTGATTTTTTTTCTTATTTTATTATCCTATTGGAAATAGCATACTGCAGGCAAAGCATTCCCTTGAGTGGATGTTACATTAAAAAGAAGCTGCCAGAAAACAAACAAACAACAACAAATCACAGCAAATAAAACACACAAGTGTATGCATATATCAGCAGAAAAAATGTAGTTTTGATTTAACTGGAGATTTTTCTCAGCATTTCAAACAAAGCAAATGCAGTAGTAGCAATATTATTTCAAGGAGTTTATTTTCCCTAAATGATTCTCATCAGGGTCCAAAACAATACATTTTACAGTAATTTTCCTATTATTCTTATTTGTTTTCACTATACTTTAATTCTATTTCAAATCTCGAGAGTCTGTGCCATATATCTATTCAAGGAGTATAAACACTCTCTTCCTTCCCACCCCACCCCCAACACACACAGCTATGGAGTAAATGTAGTTTAAGCTTTAGAACTGAGTATATTAGATGAGGCATAGTTTAAAAGCACTGTAGACTTTTTGATACATGGGAAACTATGGATGCTGCAGTTTATTCACTTTGCCCTGACTGAAAAACAATATGCAGTGTTTGAACATAGGAGAAATTAAATGGGGTCTGTGTTATTTTGTTTAAATATTATCATTATACAGAATTTGAGTGGACCTTAGACATTCTGTAGTCCAATGTTCACATTGTTTAGACATTAAGGAAGTGGACACAAATCTATGTTTGATTATTCAGAGTGATAAGGGATTAGAGCTACACAGATTAGCTATTTTATTTTCAGGAAACTGAGCAGGAGAAAATTCTTGTCTATTTTGAGCTGGAATCAATACTTCAACTGTAAATGATAGTTTGACTTTACAGAGAGTTAAACAGAGATCAGAATGTTTTTGTGCTTCTACAGTTATATTTTTTATTATTTTTTTATGTTTTAAGGTTTTTGCCATAGGGCATGTGTGTTCACTGGAGAGACAAAGAGAAAGACAGTGATAGGGAAAGTAAGAAATCACCTCCCATGGGGGAGTGTGGCCATGCCACAATCCTTTCTCCTCCATTCTCCTCCTGGGATCTTGGACATGCATACAGCTACGTCCAACATGAGTTTAAAGTTGCTGGGCCCAGGACTCAAACCGTGATCAGCCATGTGGGAGTCCAACACCCTAACCACTATGCTGGCCCATCTTCAGTTATCTTTAAATTTGAACGAGGCATGACGTCTCTGTGTCCTCTTACCAATGGTGCTTGCTGCTGTAACACATATGCCTAACAGTGAATAAGAGTGGTGAGGAGGTACATGGACAGTATACTGTGAACAACTCGAGTGTAGGGATTATAAATTACATTTATTCTATCCCCACAGATAGCAGTTAGCACAGTTGATATAGTGACTCACACATAGCAAGAGCTAGGCAAACGTTTGATGAAAGCATGAAGGAAGAGAGGAGAGAAAATGGAAGAATTAATAGGAGCTTGATTCATACATGCTATATTTGCCAATCTTGACTTTTAATAGGGAAGAATTATTGACTATACTGTATTGTGGTTTAAAAATATATTTTATGTATTTGTATAAATATATTCAATATATATTTGTGTTATATATTTATATTAAATATTAGTATATATAATACATGTAACATTATATTATATGAGAGATCTTCAAAGATTTGTGGAAAATGTGTATTATAAAAAAAGCTATGCATGAATTTTAAAAAATTTTGCACCAAAATAAACCTGCACTTTAATTTCATTTTTCATGAAATTTTTGAAGTCCTCTTATGTGTCTCTGTGTATATATATTTCATATAGATAGATTGATAGATACATAGATATAGGTACAAATGTAGGAACTATTCATAGGATCCCTAGTCTAGACCTGTCTTGATATTTTTGTACACATATATATTTGTCTTTCAATGGCCAGTTCTTGTATTATTAAAATAATCACTTGAGTTGCCTCAAACTCACCATAGGGGATCTATTACTCAACTTTATTACCACTATTCCACTTACATACATTCAGTTCTAAGTGGTATGATTTGAGGGAGAGGTATGAAATTTTAATTTATCAAGGTGCCTTGAATCTTGAAGAGACTCCTCTAATGCTTAAAAACAAAAATAGGGAAAAGCAGATTATGTCACTGGATCCCCACATAGTTGACTGCAGTTTGAGTTGCAGACCAGTCACATGTGCATGTGTGCCCAAGATCCCAGGAGGAGAATAGAGGAGAAGGGATTGCATTTTACCACCGTGCCATGATCTATCACCCAGGTGCAACCCTCCTCCAAAGTATGAAATCCATGCATAGTTTTGTTTTAATACACATTCCATATTTCATGTTTGAAACAACTATGGAAAGGAAACCATGAAAATAATGATCTAATTCAATTTTCAACTAGTGGGATTTATTTTCCTTTATATATATAGTATATGCAATATATATCGCAAAAACAATTATAGTGCTTCTTGTATACCAAAACCACCTTCATATATGAGCTCATTTCATCTTCATAATAGTCTTATGAAGTAGGTACTATCATTATGGTTACCCATTTAAGATATGGGTATCATCATCAGGACCAGCAGTTAACATAATGGCTATGTTGCTGAACTTCCATGTAGCCGAATGCTGTTTGAATCCCGGACCCGATGGCTTAAACTCACGCCAGAACTCACGCCAGGCGTGACTGTGTGCATGCCCAATATCCCAAGAGGAGAATGGAGGAGAAGGGTTTGTGGTGTGGCCATCCCCCCGGGAGGTAATTTCTCGCTTTCTATCTCTCTGTCTCTCTGTCTTTCTGGCGAGTGCACGCGCCCTATAGCAAAAACCTCTCAAAAAAAAAAAAAAAGATATGGATATCATCATCATCCTCACTCTAATACTTGAGTTTCTGTGACATGAGCTCTTGAGATGTTTACATGCAGTTAGGACTTTCTCTGGGAAAGAGTCCCACTGAATCTACAGGGGATGAGATGAACCAAACCAGTAGCTGACCTTGTTATCTTCTTGTTTTTCACAAATACTACTTGGTCATCAAAAAAGTCACGATATATTTTTCTATGCAAAAATGTGTCATGGCTTTTCTGATGACTCAACATTTGATTTCTCATTAAATATTCTCAAAATTGAAGTTTCACTTCCTCCTTTAGCAACATAGAACCTGCCTACTTATTGTCTTTTTCTTTTTTTCTCAGTATCTAGAGCATATGAGAAAATGCTCTTTGTAATTTTCTTGTGCAGATGAGTATAGCATATATTTTTGCTCACTGAAGCATCTAAGTTAAGAAATATTTCACAGGATGACCCAATGGCCTGCTGGTTAAGGGAGTTGTATACCAAATGGCCAACTGTGAAATTGGAATCCTGGACCTAGTGGCTTGAGAAAAATACCAAGTGCATGTGCATGTGTACCCAAAATACTGAAAAGATAGGACAATGCAGGAGAAGGGAATGTGGCATGACCACACCCCATTGGGAGCTGTTTTCTCCTTTACTGTTTCTCTCTGGCAAGCATACTTCCCTTCTGACAAATTTTAGAAAGGAAAGAAGAAAGAAAGAAAGAAAGAAAGAAAGAAAGAAAGAAAGAAAGAAAGAAAGAAAGAAAGAAAGAAAGAAAGAAAGAAAGAAGAAGGGAAGGAAGGAAGGAAGGAAGGAAGGAAGGAAGGAAGGAAGGAAGGAAGGAAGGAAGGAAGGAAGAAAGAAAGAAAGAAAGAAAGAAAGAAAGAAAGAAAGAAAGAAAGAAAGAAAGGAAGGGAAAGAAGGGAAGGAAGGAAGGAAGGAAGGAAGGAAGGAAGGAAGGAAGGAAGGAAGGAAGGAAGGAAGGAAAGAAGAAAGAAAAGGAAATAAAAGAAATATTTCACAAAATACTGACATATTCTACCTGTAATGTCCCCAACTGCCACCTTAGTAAGTTAGTCCTTAGTAAAGTCCCATAGGTTTTAAGAAGGTTGTGAGTTCTTCCAACTGTAATTTCTATATTAAGATAGAAGATAGTGTTTTAGATTTGGAACTGAGATAAAGCATTCACATTAAATCTCAGTGAAAACACTGTAGTGTAGGAGAGGTGCCTACAGCAATCAAAATTTGGGGAGTGGTTAATTCCGCCTCTTTTCGCATGGCATTTCAGAAGTGACAGATCATTGGTAATCATAAGACAAATCTATCCAAACTGCTATAGCCTCAAAAAAAAAAAAAACAATTTGACGCATGTAATAATTAAAATATATGAAACATGGGGTCTGGATGAGTCCAATATTCTTTTAATGAAAAAGGATTCTGGAGACCATATAGTCCAAT
Source organism: Tupaia tana (assembly GCA_026018925.1). Classification (NCBI taxonomy): domain Eukaryota; kingdom Metazoa; phylum Chordata; class Mammalia; order Scandentia; family Tupaiidae; genus Tupaia; species Tupaia tana. The sequence continues at coordinate 31,216,459 of JAKSZU010000009.1, read as the reverse complement.
GAGTTCTATTCCTCTACTTTTGTAATAAGAGAAAAAGAAATACCATGTCTTATTTATCTTTGTTATTTGAACATTTGACATAATGCCTCACACAGCTATTGTTCAACACGTCTGTGGAGCTGTTTTATACTAGGAATCGTGAGTGACCTAAGTGTACACAGCTAGTAAGATTGGGTTAGAACCCTCATCTTAGGCTAGCTTCCTATAATTCTAGGCATTTACAAGACATGGCTGATTTCACAAAGTGACAATTTGAATCCCTGAATTGTCATCCTATACAGCAAGAGCCTGCTCAACCCTAGATAGCTGTTAGGGTGGATGTCGGTCCTACCCTCTGAAATTGCATTGAGGTATTTACCTCTAGCTACTCCTTTTAGTCTTTGTTTCAAAATAGAAAGGCCACATGATTCTTCAGACCATAGCTGTGAGACTCAAATACTTCTCTTCAGGGATAAGCAGTTTTCAAAGTATATATATATATAAGCAGCTGTGTCTAGAGAAGACAATGTCCTCATTTTCCCATTCTCTAACAGTTCAGGCTGGGAAAAAAATGACTCTTTATTTTAGCCATAATTAATTACTCTGAGAGTATTACCTATTTTACCTGAGGGACCACAGAGAATGAGTAGAAGGCAGGCCGAGTTATAACAGGGCATTTTTCTCAGCATATTGTAAGCAGCAAGTGACACTTAAGGGAATAGCCACACAGCCTCAGTCAAACACTACGTTCTTTCTGTTTAATACTATTGGAATTATTAATTTATGGATTGCTTCTAGAAGGAGTTACTCTGCACAGGATCCCTGTGGTTAAATGGAAAGACAAGCCAATAAATTACCAACCAGCACACATAATTAAAGAGTAGAGAAGGAAAGGTTTGAATTGTTTTGAACACTGTCACCACGAGATAAATTAAGCAATGTCGTAAGATAGCCAAAAACCCATGTGTGCCAGTCTTTGTCTCTCCCAATCCCTATCAGCTGCAGTTCTGAGAATTTTCCACCAACAAGATCACAGTGCCCAATCCTTGAGCCAGTTGTGACAAAAGTAGCCAAAAGTCCATTAATAGTAAAAGCCTTAGGCTATGGCACTGCAAATACTTTTACAAAGGTTAACTCTTTTAATCTTCATAATAATTCTATGTAGTAGAGACCATTATTCATTCATTCATTTTATGGAGAGATTTTTGCCTTAGGGCCATACACTCACCAGAGAGTGAGAGAGAGAGAGAGAGACAGAGACAGAGAGAGAGACAGAGAGAGGGAAAGTGAGAAATTATCCCCTGGGGGGATGGCCACGCCACAATCCCTTCTCCTCCATTCTTCTCCTGGGATCTTGGGTAAGTACACACATGTGCCTGGCATGAGTTTCAAGCCACCAAGTCCAGGACTCTATCTGTGGTCAGCCATGTGGTACTCCAGTAACGTAACTGCTATGCCATCTGCTGGCTCCAGACCATTACCCATTTCAAGGAAGAGTAAACTGAGGCACAAGACCTTAAATAACTTGCCTAAGTATTTTAGTGAAGATAATTCTAGCAGTAATAATAAATAAATACTTCCAGATTTCAGTGACTTTACTGTGATAATCTTGCACATGACGTTTTACACAACATTTTTTTTTCCTTTTAAGATTTATTTTTGCCAGGGACAGCACATGGCATAGTGGTTACTTCACTGAATTCCCACATGTCTAACCACAGTTTGAGTCCTGGACCTGGTGGCTTGAAACTCAAGTCAAACGTGTGTGAGCGCATGCCCAAGATCCTGGGAGGAGAATGGAGGAGAAGGGATTGAGGAGTGACTGTTTCCCTTTGGGGGGAGAGTTATTCCTCATTTTCCTTCTCACTGTCTCTGTCTTCCTCTCTCTGGCAGCAAGCACAGGCACCCTAAGGTAAAAATCTCTAAAAAATAAAAAAGGACTTATGCCATGGAGAATGTGTGCTTTCTGGAGAGAGAGAGATTGACAGAATGGGAAAATGAGGAATCACCCCCTAGGGGTGATGGCTACTCTACAATCCTTTCTCCTCCATTCTCCTCTCTGGATTTTGGGCACACAAGCACACACTCCCTGCATGATTTTCATATCTCTGGTCCAAGACTTGAACCACAGTAAATCATGTGGGAGTCCAGCATCTTAACAATTATGTTACTTCTGGTCCCTTACACAGCTTTTTTTTTTTTGGGGGGGGGGGGCGGGGGGAGGTTTTTGCTATAGGGCGCATGCGCTCACCAGACAGACAGAGAGAGACAGAGAGATAGAAAGCAAGAAATCACCCCCCAAGGGGGATGGTCACGCCGCAATCCCTTCTCCTCCATTCTCCTCTCGGGATCTTGGGCATGCATGCACACGCGCCCGGCATGAGTTTTAAGCCACAGGGTCCGGGATGCAAACTGTGGTTGACTACATGGGAGTCCAGCGACATAGCCATTACGCTAATTGCTGGTCCCCACAGCTTTTAAATGGCAAAGTCAATCAAAGTCAATCACCTCATAGTTAAAATTGAATTGTTTTTTTCCAACTCACCACTATGACTGCAAAATAGACACTACATATTTGCACAAAAGCTGGTTAATTCCCTGAACCTAAGAAATAATACACTACTTCTATGGTTGTAATAGCAATAAAATAACTAATATATTTAAATTGGTGATGTAACTATGCAGATTAAAATATTATTTTTAGAATCAGAATAAAGTACACCATATTAACACTAAAATTTTAAATATGCAGTAATGTCTAAGTACTTTACATATACTCACTTAATTCTTAGAGCCTCTTCCTTAAGGTTGTACTATTATTGTCTTTTTAAAAATTTTTTGAACGCTTCTCTCTTTGATTATTTTTAATATTTTTATTATGAAATAAAATACAGATTATGAAGACACACCAAAGAGGGACCAGCAGTTAGTGTAATGGCTATGTCGCTGGACTCCCATGTATTCGTCCGCGGTTCAAGTCCCGGACCCAGTGGTTTAAACTCACACCAGGCACATGTGCATGCGTGCCCAAGGTCCTGAGAGGAGAATGGAGGAGAAGGGATTGCAGCGTGGCCATCCCTCCTGGGGAGTGATTTCTTTCCCTCTCACTGTCTCTCTCTGGCGAGTGCATGTGCCCTGTTTATGACAAAAACCTAAAAAAAAAAAAAAAAGAAGAAACAGAATTGTATTAGCTGTCTTAAAAGTCCTTTCATTATTGCTGACAAAACTTTCTCCTTTTCCTTTTAAAATAATTTCTATCTTGGTTTTATAGTAATGTCTTTACTGTATTTATTTATCATTTTATCCATTTTATAAAGTTCGTGTTATTAAAGTTTCTTTAATATTTATATTCCCCCTAAAGCTCTTTACTTTTATCCAAATTTGTCTGATGAAGAAACCAAAGAATATGTCATATAGTCATAGTGTAGTTAAGTATGTTCCTCTATATTTGGTATTTCATTCAAACTGAGAGCTAGACCTGAAGTCCAGCTCTGGTTAGACCTAGGTTTGATTATTCTAGCAAAACTGTAGGTGATATTTTTTCTTTTATTGGAGGCACATGATATTTGGTTCTCTTTTTATGATGTTAGCAGCTGTTAATCTTCAATAGCAATTATCCATTACAGATTGAAAATGGTAAAAATTGTAATTCTATTATCACTCATTCTCTTATTAATAGAGGCATCCCTTCAACTACTCATTGATTACTAAACGGTAAAATCCATACGGGAGTGGTAGAGTAAATGCTTCATCTTTTAATTTATCTGTTTTAATATAAAAATAGTAAAATTCTAAAGATAAACAATTCACTTATTGCTTTATATAATTATATATTCATGGATTTAACATATTTTGTAGGCTTTAATACATTTTAATATTTGTTCTTAAATTTTAACTGTAGTGTATATATCTTAAAATTATCAATGATAACCATTTTTTTTTTTTTTGGAGAGGTTTTCGCTATAGGGCGCGTGCGCTCGCCAGACAGAGAGAGAGAGACAGAGAGACAGAAAGCGAGAAATCATCCCCCCCAGGGGGGATGGTCACGCCGCAATCCCTTCTCCTCCATTCTCTGGGGATCTTGGGCACGAATGCACACGCGCCCGGCGTGAGTTTTAAGCCACCGGGTCCGGGACACGAACCGTGGTCGACTACATGGGAGTCCAGCGACATAGCCATTACACTAACTGCTGGTTCCCTATGATAACCATTTTTAAGAATACTTATTTTTCTATGCAAAAAGGCATAATGACTTCTCTTTTTCTTTTTTTTTTTAATTATTTAATTAAAAAAAGAATACATTTCAATTCGGTACCATTAATTATTTTCATAAAGTTGTGTAACCATCACCTCTACTTCCTAGTTTATGTGGGTTATTATGATAGGTATATTAGGAGGTATCATATGCCTTTTGTGCATCAATGAGAAGCTCATATGTTTTTTTTCCCCTTGTTCTATTAATGCAGTGTATTACATCGATTGATTTTCTTCTACTTAGCCACTCGTTTTTCTGCATATATCTCTATTAGTAATGGTGTATAATCCTGTAAATGTGCTGTTGAAATCAGTTTGCTAGTATTTTGTGGATGATTTTTGTATTTATAGTTGTAAGAAATATTGATCAATACATTTCTCTTGTCATGATATCTTTTTTGAATTTAGTATCATGGCAATGAAAATCTCATAGGATGCATTAGAAAATGATCCTAAGTCTCACATATCTCGGAAGAGTTTGAAGTGGATTTAAGTTATTTGTTCTTCAAATGTTTGGTAGATTTTCAATTACTGATTCAATTTACTTGTTAAAGGTCTATTGAGTTTTTGTATTTCTTATTTGATCATTTAGGTAAATTCTTTGTCTCTAAGAATTTGTCCAGTACATCTAGGGACACGGGTAAATTTGACAGATAAAAGAAATGTACTATATCTAGATTATTTAGTGATTAGTCTACAGTAGGTGTTTGACAAGACTGGCATAAAAGTGCACCAAAAAGGGTAACTTTTACTATATTTATACTTTACATTTTTTAAATAATTATTTATTTAACTTTATTAATTATTATTATTATTTTTAGTCTGACCAGAGAGAGACAGAGAGAGAAAGGGAAAATGAGAAAGCAAGCCACCAGGTTCAAGACTTGAACCAGAGTCAGCCATGTGGGAGTCCAGTACCTTAACAACAACTTCATCTTCACCAAATTATACTTTAATTTTAAAAAGTGGAAAGAACTGGGCCAGTCATGGTGATTAAGGCAGCTAGATTTCACATGATTAATGATGGGGTTTGAGTCCTGGACCCAGGTACATGTTCACGCATGGCCAAAATTTCAAGGAGAGATTGAAGAAGAGATGTGGTATGGCCATCACCCTTGGGGGTAATTTCTCACTTTCTCTGTCTTTCTCTCTCTGTCTCTTTCCAGCAAGTGCATATATCCTGTAACAAACTAAAACAAACAAACAAAACAAAAGAACTATAATACAAAAATGGTAACTCTATCATATAAGCAAATGTAAAATTGTCCACTGTAAAATTCTTTAAGCTTTTTTGAAAGTTAAAAACATTCATAAAAAAATGGTAGGGATAAAAATACAGAACAGCATAAAGCAAGCAAACAAACAAAACAGAAAACAAATAAAAATAATTCTAATGCTTTGGGAAGATATCTATCATGTCAAGAAACAGCTGTGAGGGACCAGCAGTAGCGTAATGGCTGTGTCACTGGACTCCCATGTAGTCGACCGTGGTTCGCGTTCCAGACCTGGTGGCTTAGAACTCACGCCGGGCGCAGGTGCGTGCATGCCCAGGATCCCAAGAGGAAAATGGAGAAGAAGGGATTGCGGCTTGGCCATTCCCACTGGGGGGTGATTTCTCACTTTCTGTCTTTCTGTCTCTGTCTGACTGGGGCGCGCACGCGCCCCATAGCAAATAACTCTCAAAAAAAAAAAAAAAAAAAAAGAGGAAAAAAAAGAAAAAAGAAAAAAAGAAAGAAACAGCTGTGAGAAACACCAAGCAATTTCTATTTGTTTTGGCCATACTTGCCTTTAAAGAAGCCTTGAGCTTCTCAAAGTGACTATTTCTGATAAGGTCTTACAAAGCTGAAAATGTTCTAACAACATATTGCCCTACTTCCAAACATTAAAGCTCATTTTTAGATGTTTACCATAGGGCCATTGCACTGAATGGAGAGAGACAAATAGAGACAGAGAGAGACAGAAATTGAGAAATCACCTGCTAGGCCACCAGGGAAGATGGCCATGGTGCAATCCCTTCTTCTCCATTGGAATTTTGGGTCAAAGACTCAAACAGCAGAGTTGGCATTGTGGGATCCAGTGCCTTAACCAAACCACTTCACCTGCTGGGCCAAAACTCATATCTTAATATTGGGTATATTAGAGACCATACCAACAGATGGCAGAATGATTATGTGACTGGATTCCCATGTAGTAGACAGCAGTTCGAGTTCCAGACTGGGTAGCTTAAAACTCAAGCTGGGTGAGTGTGTCTAAGAAAACAAGAAGAGAGTAGTGGAGAAGGAACTGCAGAGTGGCAATCCCCCCTAGGGGTAATTTCTCACTTTGTGTCTCTCTGTCTTTCTAGCGGGCACATGTGCCTTATAGCAAAAATCTCTTTAAAAAATATTGGGGATATTAGTGATTTTTCCAGGATCAAGAAAATTCCTATGATCCCACACTGATCAAGGATTTCAGTATACGAAGTTTCACGTCTTTTAGTCAAGACCCTTCTTCTTTATTTCAAAAAGAAATTTATTTATGTCCTTTGAAAAGCAGTTTTGCCCAATTTTTACAGCAGTTTTATGTATATTTTAGCTAATATTTGTCTGTTTGGGGGCAACATCGTAGGGGCAGAGTAGTGGTTAGAAATCTCTCTTTGGGACAGCAGGTAGCATAGTGGTTAAAGGGCTAGACTCCCACATGGCCAACCATGATTTGAGACCCAGATCCAGAGGCTTGATGCTTGAAACTCATGCTAGGCACATATGTGTGTGCATGCCCCAAATCCCAAAAGAAGAATGGAGGAAAAGGGATTGTGGCCTGACCATCCTCCTCAGGGAATGATTTCTAATTTTCTCTCTCTTTGCCTCTCCAGTAAGTGCATGCAATCTATTGCAAAAAATTCTCTCTAAATAGAAACAAAAAAGAAAGAAAGAAAGAAAGAGAACTCTCTTCTTATATCATTATCTTAAGAAAGTCATAAAAAATAAGATTGGTACATTTGAGATAATAACCAGTTTTTATTTGCTTTAATATATAAGGATTTTAAAATGTATATTTAAATTCAAAATATTACTAGTTTATGTTTACATATGGTTCTGTTTTCATTCATTTATCTAGAACAAAAGTTCATATTTTTCTTTCTGTTCTTAAGTATATTTCTTTGTTTTTTTCTTTTTTTGGGGGGAGGGAGAGGTTTTTGCTACAGGGTGCGTGCACTTGTCAGACAGACAGAGAGACAGAAAGTGAGAAATCATCCCCCAGGGGGGATGGTCAGGCTGCAGTCCCTTCTCCTCCATTCTCTTCTGGGGATCTTGAGCACGCATGCATATGCGCCTGGCGTGAATTTCAGCCACCGGGTCCGGGACTCAAACCACTGTTGACTACATGAGAGTCCAGCGACATAGCCATTACACTAACTGCTGGTCCCTTAAGCATATTTCTTTTTTTTTAAGAATTATTTTATTTAACTTTATTTATTTTAATTTGACCAGAGAAGAACAGAAGGAGAGAGAGAAAGCAAGCTGCCAGGTCCCAGACTCAAACTGTGGTTGGCCATATGGGAGTCCAGCACCCTTAACCACCATGCCACCTGCTGGCCCCTTAAGCATATTTCTTAGGTCCAAAGAATGTAATTCCTGGGCCAGCCTCATGGCCTAGTGGTTAATGGAGTTGGATCCCAGATGGCTGACTATATAGTTCAAGTCCTGGCCCAGCAGCTTGAAAAATATTCCAAGCACATGTACATGTGTGCCCAAATATCCCAACATGATGGAGGAATGGAGAAGAAAGGAATTTTGGTGTGAGCATGCCCATTGGAGAATGTTTTCTCCCTGTCCTTCTCCTTCTCGTCCCTCTTTGGTGAATGTGCTTGCCTTCTGAAAATAAAAAAAATAAAAAGAGAATTTAACTCGTGCTATTTAGTTATTCTTTTCAAATATTTCTGTTCCAGGGGCCAAGAGGCGGCATAGTAGTTAAGGTGCTGGACTCCCATATGGTTGACAGCAGTTTCAGTCCCAGACCTAGCATGACTCATACCGGGTGCGTGTGCATGAATGCCCAAAATACTAATGTATATTCATTTCTGTGTGATTACTTCTTCAGTTTTTGTTCAGCTAACTTTTGACAGATATTTCTTTGGATGTCGATACTAAAAATTCCAAGAAGAATAACAAGACAATAAACAAACAAACAGAAAACAACTCCAGGACCAACAGGTGGCATGGTGATTAAGTTTCTGGATTTCCATATGTCCAACCATGATTCAAGTCCTGGACCTGGTGGCTTAAAAATCATGCAGGGCACTGTGTGTGAATACCCAAAATCCAATGAAGAGAGTTGAGGAAAAGGTATTGTTGTGTGGCCATACCCCCTGGAAGGTGATTTCTCACTTTCCTTATCTCTGTTTCTCTCTAGCAAGTGCACATGGCCTATGACAAAAGCAAAAACAAACAAGCACCCATTTCCTCCCTTCCCCCCATAAAAACACTTAGCCCGTGCTTGAACTGACCTTATGTATCAGCCTTAGTTGAAAGCATAGCATTTCTCAGGCCTCTTCTCAGTATACATGTGGTTTTCTGAATTTCCCTATATGTACAGGTCCTTTTACATATTTTAATTTCTAAAGAAAACACTCCCTTGTTTAGGTGAACTACTGTAGACTTTGTCCATATATTTTGTTCTAGGTACCTGCAGATATTTCAGCTTGAATATTTTCATACAAAGCCTGCCATTTTTACAGCTTGGCCTCTGAGTTATGTGAGACAAGGATGATAGCCTTATGTCTTTCCTGCAGGTATTCCCCAGTTAGGTTGGAATGGTTGGAATAGACATACACAATAATTTTTGAATTGGGTCTGTTCTCCTTTGTATTCATGAACCGGGATCCCGTGCTAGGAATATAGGCTTCCACCTTCAAGACTGTTACCTTGCTAGAGAAGGATGGGTCAAAGGCTAATTTAAACGCCACAAAGTTTTCCAGTTGCCTTTTTCTTGATTCACGGTTTACTTAGGTTCTCTAAACCTTTATCTGTTTTCCATAATTTTGAAAAATTTAATTCTAACAAATCTTTTTTTTTTAATGTTTCTGTGGGGAAGCAAGAGCTTAGAGCTGCCTACAATGACATGTTGTGACATCACTTCCTTGTAATCCTTTCTGAAGCTCCAGCTTTCCCATATTTCATCAGTGAAATCATTTTCAAATTGGCCTATGAGTTGTATCTTTTGTTGTTGTTTCTGCTTGTTTTGGGAGAGATTTTTGCTATATGTCATGCACACTCACCAGAGAGACAGAGAAAACAAAAGCAAGAAATCATGCCCCCCAACGGGGGAATGGCCGCACCGCAGTCCTTTCTCCTCCATTCTCCTCTCTGGATTTTGGGTACACATACACATATGCCTGGCATGAGTTTCAAGATGCCTAGCCTGGGACTCCAACTGTGGTTGACCACATCGGAGTCCAGTACCTTAACCACTGTGCCACCTGCTAGCCCCAACCTATGAGTTCATGAAACATGACCAAAGTAGATTATAACAGCATACTCACTATGTTGTATTATAAAATATTCTTGACCTAGGACCAGCCAGTTCCCTAAGATACCATGTTTTCTTCTGATGGAGCACGGAATTTCAAGTACACAATCTTGAGTGTTAGAGTGTTTACTGTTACTTGCTTATTCAATGTTTCTAAGCCTATTCATGTATAGATCTGCTGAAGAGGATGGATAGATAGATACAATACCTCATGAGTGTGTTCATATGTATATTTTCCATTCCAGTTCAGGGCTACAGGGTTTTTACTTAACCTCTTCTATATCACAACTTTATATCCTTTCTTCTGTTGTCATCCTATTTCAGCTGCTATTCTAAATTTTCTGCTATATTCCCAGTGAACAGTTTTTTGGCTTATGTTGTATTTTTTTTTCTTTTTTTTCTGTTTTTAGATCAGATGCTCTGTTACTTCCCTGTACTTTATTTTACACACTCCCTGATACCATGCTAGTCTTGCCATGTTTATATTTGTCCTGATCATCTGATTGTATTTTGGGACTGTGGGGTATCTGATCACCTACTTTTGTTGTAAATGTTGTCCATAAGTTTTAGTATCTAGTTGTTATGTCTATTTCTGAGAACTCATATTCAAAACTTATGCTGCTATTACCACCAAATGTTCTGTTATCATCTTTGTGTTTCTAGGCAAATTGATACACAATGAGATTAAATGAATTATTTAATACTACAGAGTAATTTATCTAAGCTGAGATTCAAGCCCTATTAACTTAACTAGAGTGAAATGTTTAACCTCTACTGTATGCTGCCACATCAACAAAGTAGCCCTTAATCATTTCACGGGGAGAAGATTCTTTTTTAACTCTCCTGTGATTTCTTTTATGGCATTTTATAAAGGGATTTTTCTTCTTTGTTTGGATAAAGGGAATATGGAATGGTGTTTGGAAGAGAATATTTCCACTTTACCTTTATATTCCTATACACTTTTCCAAGGACCATTTTTTAACCTGTTAATGTGATGTATTACATTGATTCTTTTGTGGATGTTGAACCACCCTTGAATCCCTGGAATAAAGTCTATCTGGTCATGCTATATAATCTTTTTAATGTATTGCTGGATACAATTTGCTAGAATCTTGTTGAGAATTTTTACAGTGCATTCATCAGGGATATTGGTCTGTAATTTTTTTTTTTTTTTTTTTTTTTTTTTTTTTTTTTTTTGGTGTGTCCTGGTCTGTTTGGGTATCAGGATAATAGAGGCTTAATAGAATGAATCAGGGAGGGTTCCTTCCTATTAGAGTTTTCAAAATAGTTTGAGGAGAATTGGGATTAGTTCTTTAAAAGTTTTGTAGATATCAGAATTGAAGCCATTAGGCCTGGACTTTTCTTTGTTGGGAGATTATTTTTTACTGATTAAATCTCATTGTTTGTTGCTGGTCTATTCAGGCTTTCTATTTCTTCCTGAGTCAGTCTTGTCCATCTCATCTAGGTTTTCTTGTTTGTTGACATATAATCACTCATAGTATTCTTTCATGATCTTGTGTATTTCTGTTCTGTCTAGTGTAATATAACCTGTTTTATTGATGATTTGATTGATCTGATTCTTTTCTCTGTTTCTCTTAATTAATTTATATAATAGCGTATCATTTGTTTATTTTATCAAATAACCACCTTTTAATTTGATTTATTTTCTATTTAATTCCTTTATTCTCTATTTCATTTATTTCTGCTTAAACTTTTATTATTTCTTTTCTTCTGGTAATTTTTGGTTGTTGTTGTTGCTTTTCCAATTTCTTGAGATTTCTCATTAGGTTGTCTATTTGTCACCTTCCTGTTTTTTTTCTTGTGGGCACTAATTGCTTTGAACTTCCTTCTTATGACTGCTTTTGCTGTGTCCCATGGGTTATAAAAACTCACTTGTTCATTATCATTGGTTTAGTTAATATTTTTATTTCAGTCTTTATTTCTTCAATGGTTGTAAAGTCATTCAGGAATAGATTGTTTAGTTCCTGTAAGTTTGTATGTATTTTCAGGGGTTTTTTCCTTAGTTGATTTCACGCTTGATTGTATCATGTTCAGAAAAGATGTTGGATATAGTTTCTACACCTTTGAATTTGTAAAGGCTTGTTTCGTGCCTTATCATGTGGTTGATCTTTAAAAGCATTCCACGTGGGTGAGAAAAAATGTGTGTTTTTGTGGTTGTTAAATGAAATATTTTATAGACATCTCTCAAGTCTATTTGATTTATGATATTATTTAGATCTTATATCTTTTTTGTTTATTTTTTGTCTAGATGATCTGTCCAGAGGAGGCAGTGAGGTGTTGAGAACCCCAATGATTACTGTGTTACAGTCTATCTCTCCCTTTAGATCTAACAGTCTCTATTTCACATATTTGGGTGTTCCAGTGTTGGGTGTGTAAATATTTATAAACGTAATATCTTCTTGATGAATCAGCCTTTTTAGTGTTATATAATGCTCTTCTTTTTCTCTTCTTACAGCTTTTGTCTTGAAGTTTATTTTATCTGATATCAGTATTGTGACTCTAGTCTTTTTTAAAAAAATTCCAATTGCAGTAAATACCTTTTAACAGCATTTCATCTTCAGACTATATATCTTTATCAATCAAATGTGTTTGTTATAAGCAGCATATAGAAGGCTCCTGTTTTCTTTTTTTTTTTAACCCATTCACCCTATCAATATTTGTGAACTTATCCCTTCCATTTTGTCAGCTATTTCTTGGCCATTTTTTGTTTGATTATTTCTGTTCATCTCGCTTTAGTTTTTCTTGTATAATACTCCCATCAACGCTTCTTGTAGAGTTGGTCTAGAATTGGTGAATTCTTTCAGTACTTGTTTATATGAGAATAATTTTATTTGTTCTTCCCATTCAAGGGATAATCTTGCCAGGTATTGTATTCTTGGTTAAAATTATTTTTCTTTTAATATTGTGACTATATCTTCTCATTCTTTCCTTGCCTGCATTGTTTCAATTGAGAGATTAGCCTAGTAGGATAACCTTTATAAGTAACTTGACATTTTTCTCTTGCCATTTTTAGAATCTTATCTTTATCTTGATTTTTACCAATCTGGCTAAGATGTGCTGGGGGAAGATCTTTTTATGCTGATTCTATTTGGGCTTCTTTTTTATTTCTCAGGTCTGAATTACTTTTTGTTTTTACAGATTTTGAAAATTTTCACACAGTATTTCAAGGAAGAGGTGTTCCATGACTTTATGAACTTCTTCACCTTTTGGAATAACCACTAAGTGAATATTCAAATGCTTAATGGTATCTAGAATTTACCAAATGTTATCCTAATTTCTTTGATTATTTTTTCATTGTTTTCTGTGTTTTGGTCTATGTTTGAGACTTTGTTTTCAAGGTCAGAAGTTCTTTCTTCTGCATAGTCGAATCTGCTTTTAATGAGAGAGAATTTAATTCCCTATATTGTGTTATTCATTTACAGGAATTCTGTTTAATTCTATTTTAGGGTTTCTATCTCTTAATGGACTTCCTCCTTCATGTCCTGGAATGATCTCCTCATTTCTGGAATTGGTTGTCTGTTCTTTCTTGCATTTCATTGAGTTTTGTTACTATGAACGTTTGGAACTCTTTTTCTGACATTTCTGTGAATTCTTTCATGTTCTCCATTGTTGGTGAGGGGTCATTGTGTTACCTAGGGGAAGAGTTATTTCCAGGTCTTCTCATTTTTAGTCTGCCTCTTCACTGATTTTTAGTAATTGGATGCAATATAACTTCTTCCTATTTATTGGAGACTATTTGGTAGTATCAGAGCAGTAAATATCACCTTTAGTTCTATGTGTGATCCTATTACAAGGCTGTGTCTTCCAGATCAGAGCAGATAAAGTTTGCATAGCTAGCTTCAGGTAGTTGGTTCTTCTACGAAATTTTCCACTTCTGATGAGCTGAGGATATGCTACAGAGATATGACTTAGTGAATAGGTTCAAGTTGCAAATTGATGCAGGTTAGAGGGCCCTGAGTTCCCATGGCAAATCCCTACAAAAGTGGTTGGGGGCTGGCACTCAGAAAGAGAGGCCTGCTGGAACCAAAATCAGTCTCCTTGTGGATAACTGGAGTCAGAGAAATAGGTCATTAGAGTGTAGCTGATGTGCCCCAACTTGAAACAAAAACCTGGAAGGTGAGGCAGCACTCATGAAAAGAGGCCTGATGCATTTCTATTAAAATCTTTAGTATTTCTTTTCTCTATCTCTCTTTCTTTTTTTTTTTTTCAATACCCTAAGATGTATCATTAGGTTGTCTATTTGCCACCTTTCTGTTATTTTTTTTTAACGTGGGCACTAAATGCTATAAACTTCTCTCCTATGACTGAATTTGCTGTGTCCCACAAGTTATGAAAAATTGTTTGTTTGTTGTCATTGATTTCAGTGAATCTTTGATCTCATTCATCATTTCTTCAGTGGTTGTGAAGTCATTCAGGAATAGGTTGTTCAGCTTCCTTGTGTTTATTTATTTTTAAATACATTTTTTTAATTTCAAGAAAGGCAGTTTTAGCTTTAATAAATCAAAATTTAAAAAGTTAAGAGAACTTTGCTCAATACTTAAAGCTAAGAAACAGGTTAGGATTCTGTTCAAATAGTAGGTACATGGACCTGTTTGCAACTCAAGAGAAGACAAAACTCCTTAACACTGGGAAACAAAGCATGGAAGGTCAGGAATGTTTTAGTCACAAGACATAAAATTCTACTTCCCTAGTTCAAGCTCATGTATTTTATCTTGTGTTGTGGTCCAATCTTTCCGTTTAAATTGTAGAAGATACTTTTCAACTCTGGACTTGTCTGTACCATTAAGTTGACCATTTTCTTAGCTGTTTTAGAACTCCTATTTCTGTGTGTCTGACTTTAGTTTTCCTGGGATAGCTCTCCCTTCAGAACTTCTTGGAGGGCTCATCTGGTATTGGTAAATTCTTTCAGGTTTTGTTTGCCAACACCTGAAAGTGTTTGTTTATTTTTGAGGATTCTTTCTGTAGTGATTTTTAGTTAAATTCTACTGTGGTCAGAATAAATGCTAGATGTAGTTTATAAATACTCGAATTTTTAAAGGTTTCATTTTTGGCCTCTCATGTGGTCAGTCCTTGAAAATGTTCCATGTAAGGGTTAGAAAAATATGCATTCTGTGGTTGTTGGGTGAAACGTTCTATAGATGTCTGTCAAGTCCATTTGATTTATGGTATCATTTAGATCTTGTATCTCTTCATTTATTTTTTTTGTCTAGATGATCTGTTCAGAGGAGGTAGTAGGGTGTTGAGATCCCCAACAACTAGTGTGTTGCAATCTCTCTCTCCCTTTACATCTAACAGCTTCTCTTTCACATATTTGGGTATTTCCTTGTTGGGTACATACATTTTATGTGTTACATCTTCTCAGTGAACTAACACTTTTAGTACTACCTAGTGGCTTTCTTTGTCTCTTCTTACAGCTTTCATCTTGAAGTCTATTTTATCTGATATCCGTATCATGTCTCCAACCTTTTTTGATTTCTATTTGCATGGTATATCTTTATCCAGCCCTTCACTTTCAGTCTATGTATGTTTTATTAGTGAGGTGTGTTTCTAAAAATATAGAATATTTCATGAATTTGTATGTCATCCTTGTGCAAGGGCCATGCTAATCTTCTCTGCATCTTCCCAAATTTAGTACACGTGCTGCCAAAGTAAGCACGAAGTCAGTTATCTTAAAATTGGGTGTGGAGAGGGAGCAGAAAGCTTAATCATAGCTTTAGATCCAAATCTACTTTTCAAATTTATATTTGTTGCTGATAAATCGGATGACTTGAATCCTTGATGGCTTCTTGTACTCTTTCTCAATTCAGCAAAGTGATAAAAATTTGCCATCTGAAATACCATTACCAAAATAGCATCTTAGAATGTTAGTTATTGAAAGCAATCTTTACCCTTATATTGGTCGACTAATTTTTTGATAGTTAATGGCCAATACACCATACCTAGGTTACCAGTGAACCTCTGTTGAACACGTGCAACTGTATGACTGTGTCTTAGTTCAAAATGGCTACTTTTATTTTGCCAAGTATTTCTTACTTTGTTTTTTTTTTTAATTTCATGACTTTTACTGCAGCATTCTTCAGCTTGAAAATACATTATGTTCACACAACTGCAACAGTTTAGCTTTGCTGTGGAACATGTACTTACATAAAAAATAAATAGTTTCCAAATATTTCATAGTTTTATTGACTTTGGTTTATTTTTTAAATAGTATAGAAGCAGTATAACATAGTAGTTAAGAAACTGAACATTGGATCAGACACATTTGTAGCCCTGGGACTTCAAATATGGTATTCCTATACTCTATTAGTCACCATGTCTTTATTAATAAAATGGAGCTAATAGTACTTTCTTGGCAATGTTCTTGTGAGGTTTACATTGGATCATATGTGCAAATCTGAAACCAGTTCCCAAATTAAGGAATCAAACAATGTTACTTCTCTTCATTTTCTTTTTCTTACCAGGCACCTTCATTTAGTAGGCTCACTTATTATATAGTCCTATATAGTATATATTAATCTTCCTATGGGCTCTCATCAGCATTACCTAGGCTTGTGTTAAAAATGCAGACTCTTGGAACCAGCAGATGGCATAATGAATATGCTGCTGGACTCCCATTTAGTCGGCCAATGCTTCAAGTCCTGAACCCAGTGTCTTAAAATTTTTATCAGGCGAGTGTGCATGCATGCCCAAAATATGAGGAGAAAGTGGAGAAGAAGGGATTGAGGTGTATACATCCCCCTTGGGGAGTGATTTCTTGCTTTCTGTCTCTCTTTCCCTTTCTGTCTCCCCAGAGAGCACATGCACCCTACAGCAAAAATCTCTCTGAAAAAAAAAATAATAAAGAAATGAAGACTCAGGCCCCACCCAGACCTACTGTGTTAGAATCTGCATATTATGAAAATCTCCAGGTAAAACTTACGCATATTAAAGTGTGAGAAGCAGTGATCTAAATGACTATGTTATGCTGCTTTACTCTTTAAGGAAATACTAATCTTCAATAGAAGAAACTGTACCTTTGGAAGAGGAAAAGAGGCAGTGGCTGATGAAGGTATGTAGCACCTTAATGAAGCCAATGATAGAGGAAGAAGATGGAATGAAACTAAAATTTAAAAGCAACACCAAAGAAGAGAATGATACAGGATTTATTTCTGAAAAGGGTGATGGCAGTGCAATGAACTTGGAAATAGAATCAGCAGCAGCTCCAAATTCAAGCTTGATCACAGTACTAGTGGATCAGGGACAGAAATATATCACCTTACTCAAAGCAGCTGGGGACCCTGCTGCCTTATAAGGTACCTAGGTAGCTTACCTGGAAATTGACTACTTCAGCTGGAAATGTCTCAGAAGCTCCAGAAAAATGCAGAGGCTCTTTTGTGCTTCTATATTCATTTTCCTTCTTGCTGTGTTCATGAGAGTTACTATCAAGCATCAGAGGACAGAAAAAGGAAGTCTTGTAAAGTAAAAGAAGCCAAAATAGAAAAGTGGAAGCTTTAGGCCTAATAGAAAGTTCTTATTATCCTGGTCCTTGGCATCCATTTGGCAAAAAATTATGGTTATATAAATATATGTTTCTTGAAACAAGTACACCATCACTCTGGGATTGGAAATCTTTGTTAGACAGATTTTTTCATCACAATATTATTCAAACTATGGTTACTATGAAATATGACTTAGGCTAATCATTTGGTAAAGGGCAGGATTTGTATATGAAGTATATGAGCTACTGTAATTGAATCATGGTAGGCTGTGGGTTTTGTCTGTAGTTGTAAATATTTGTACCTAGCCTTCCATGTAGTCTAAGTAGGCAGTTCTATATATATATAGTGAGCTTGGAAGGACACTTGCACCAATAGATTTCTTTCCCATCTGCTTGCTAATAACAAAATTCTTTAGCTAGAGGCTAAATATACTGTTCCTTAATGAGAGAAATGCTATGAAATGAAATAAACAGCAAAGGGAGAAAAGGAGAGTAGGGAAGAAGTCAAAAAGTCTAGGGTACTTGTGTTGAATAATGTTTACAATTGAGTGTTACAATTCAGTTGGAAAGAAAGAAGAGGTCTAAGTTGAGCTTGCGCACATGCACTCACACGTACCCTTCATTCTTTTTCAGTTGGAATTATCTGTTGTTTGGTTTGTATGCCAAGGCAGAGTCTGTTGCAATCTATCAGTAATATAGCATTGGCCACCCGCTGAGCTGAGATCTACAGTGCAAATAGTCTCCAACTTTTTCTTTTTTTTTACTTTTTTAAAATTTTTTCATTTCATTTTCTTCCATACATTCAATCACATTATTATTTGTCTTACAAAATGGATATTTAAACAGAAGGTATATGCCCTTACAGACAAACTTCAACATACAAGTTATATTTCAAGAGTTTAAATTGTATATGGATTGCCAGGACAGTCTACAGAATTTATTTGATTGCTAAACATTAAAAGTAATATAAAACAACATATTTTGTAATCATTAAAATGTATTATTTGAAGAATAATTATATACATGAGGATACTTCAGAAAGCACATAGAAAAGTAGAATTAAAGAATGAGTTTATTTTGGTACAAATAACTATTGAAATGCATGCACAGTTTATTAATAATATGTATTACCCATAAACTTTCAAAATAACCCTCATGAATATAAGTATTCTAAATAATCTAAAAACTCAAAATATACTTTCAAAAAATAAATAAAACTAATACCATAACCTTATGACTTGAGATCCAAAAGGAGAGGTTCACTTAGAGAGGAACAGAGTAAGTCAAGGAGGAAGAGAAAGTAAAACAGTAGAGAATGAAAAGAAAAGGTGATGAATAGAAGTAAGGGGAAGAAACAGAAGCCACTGTCAAATTCCATTAGTCCTCTGCTTAAGTAAACTCTGGCCTCCTACCCCTTTCAATTTATTCTCTTCCTTCTTGCTGGAGTGATAGAACAAAACAGTGAAATAATGACACTCTACTGCTTAGAAATTATGTTTCATTGTCATTAGAATAAAATTCTAGAGCTTTCAAGATCTGGTATGATTTGGATTCTGCCTATATCAAGCTCATGATTCTATTTCTTTCACCCTTGCTAAGGAATCTAGTTTTATTTCAGGTCTTTAAAGACACCAAGTCCCTACTTATAACAGTTTTTCCCAATCAGACAAGAATACAGATGGGAAAAAAAAAGCTATTCACATAAACTGCTATCCATCCATCCATCAGATCTTAGCTTAAATTTTCTTTATCAATGTCACCTTTATTGACTATCATCTCTACACCTCCAATCTGATTAGGACTTCTTGTTATACAATCAAAGAATCCTATATTTTATTTTGTGTGCATATAGGAATTACTATTTTAGTGTATATACATATAGCTCCTGTTTCTCCTCTTAAACGGTAGGCTCCATGAAAACAGAAACAAAACTTTCATTATTCAATGTTGTATTTTCAGCACCCAGCCTACTGCCTTGCTCAAACATTTATATCGAATGAATGAAGAAAGGAAGGAATATAGGGACCACAGAAGAGTTATTTACTTCCTATTTTCTGTGAATGAGTCATGAAGTTTCTATTAAGAACTGTAAAATAGGCACTAGGAAGTTGGCATGCTTTAAAAATCCTCCCTCCTGAGGTCCTAAGTGCCCTCATGGTACTTTAAATTCTCCTAAATTGGCCCTCATCTCAAATCATTCCTACCACCTAAGTGCTCTATATTCTGAAGTTTTCCTTTCATTCCTTTTTTTCTCCCAGTTATTTATATCACAAATTCTTTACAAAAGCTCCACATTACTTTTTATAGGGCATCTACTTTCTGGATCTTCAGTGATGATGAAATAAGGACAACAGGAAAATGGAGGGGAACAGAAGGCACCTGAAGGGCATTTGTTTATATTAGTTAATGTTTTGTTCATTGACAGCCTCCAAGACTATTATTACTGGAGACCAGATGTTGACAAGCCTTTTCTGTAAAAAGCCAAATAGTAAACATTTTCAGCTTTGCAGGCTATACATTCTCTTATACAACTACTCAGTTCTGCTGTTGTAATGGGAAAACAGTCATAGCCTATACCTAAACAAATAGGTGTGACTACGCTTCAGTGAAATTTTATTTACAAAAACAACAGAGAGAATTTGTTCCACAGGCTATTGTTTCTTCACTCCTGTATATAGATAGTCATTGGCCAGAGCTGGTGCTCTTGTCACCAAGTAATAGACTTGCGACACTCCTCAGATTACATGATACCATCTGAGGAAGAAAATTTCCTTAGTAGCAAGGTCTGATGGAATATAGGACACTTAGAACACAACTGTCAGGGGCTAGCAGGTGACATAGTGGTTAAGGCAGCTGGATTATACATGGCTCGTGGTTGAGTTATAGTCCTGGTGGCTTGAAAAACATTCACTGTACGTGTGCTTATGTGCCCAAAATCCCAAGAGGAGAATGGAGGAGAAGGAATTAAGGCATGGTCTCTCCACTGGGGAGTGTGCTCTTATTTCCCCCCCTCTCCGTCTCTGTCTCCAGCAAACACACACACACACACCAAAAAAACCCTCTAAGAGCAAAAAATAAAACAATGAAACACAGCCATCAAGACTTTCTTCCCATCTGAGACCAGTATTATAAATGAGTAGTGTGTGACTGGGGGGTCAATTCATTTGTACCATTTCAAACCCTGACATTTCTACAGTGAGTGTAATTACAAGTAACACAGTACTCCATTAAAATTGAAAGGAATTTGATCTTTTCTATCGTGTGTGTGTGTGTGTGTGTGTGTGTGTGTGTGTGTGTGAATTGAATTTCTAGAGAACTCAATAGTATGTGAAGCCCTTCAGGCATACAAGCTTGAGAACAAATATATGCAATTCAATGACTGTTTGTTTTCCTGAAGACCCCAAGAGGAGAGGAAAAGATAAGGCATTTATAGGATAAGGTGGTGTTCTGTGAGGAAAGAAAGCATAAACATACTAGAGGAGATTTCACAAGGTGAATCAGTTCAAATGATGCCAGTTAATTTATCTAGGGCCACGTGGCATAAGTTGGCACAACTGAATCCATAATATGACCCCAGATTCTGAGCCAGATGTTGCTTATTTAAAACAAGAGCTGAATACTGTAGGAGAAATCCGTTTGCCTGGTGACATTACCCATGAATAAAACCCTCTCTACTTCTCATTGCCAGGTATTTCATGGAGTGTTAGGAGCAAAACCAATAAAACAAATATAAAGCATTAATACTATTTCCTACTTGGACGTTTACATCCTAATTTGATAAAGGAGTCTAGACAGCCTAACATTCAGTACAAAAGATTAGGTTGGTTGTATTTGGTATGCTTCTGGTCAGATATAAAATAAACCTTAAAAAGGGAGACACTAGAATCACAGAAATAGGTTCAAATCCTGGTTTCCTGCTTATTATGTAACACTGGGCATGTTACCTAAGCTCTGTAGACTTTGTTTCTAAAACATCAAGATGATGTAAGTTGAGGTAACATGTAGAAAGTGCTTAGTTTATTACCTAGCACATAGCAATAAACTTTCCTCTTTACCTTCCTGAACTATTGCCAATATGAATATCAGAGTGTGTAGGATGGTATAAGCAGAGTAGTTTTGAAATCAGACGAATCAGTGATTAAAAAGTATTTTAATAAAATAGCTGTGTGGCTATGGACAGGTTATATATATTAGCTTAGTCAATCTCCTTGAACTTTAGTTTTCTCTTCTGTAAAATAAGGATAGCTTTTGTTGATGATGACATGTATAGTATTCTCACCTGGGCTGGACTGAGATGTATACTATGCTGAGTAAATTCTCCTTACAATCTAAATGATGTATAGCACTTGAATGTATAAATAATAATAATAATAATAATAATAATAATGATAGCTTTATAAACATGACATCATAAATAGAAATGATAATAATGATAGTAGTATAATGATCCAATCTTATTAAATATTCTCTACTTAAGTCTTGTTGAAACTTGAAGTAGTTTAAAAAGTAAAGGATATTTTGTCTATTATCTGAATTCTTCATACCACCTTGCATATATTATAATGTCTACCTGTCTTTTTGAATTCCTTCTAGGTATCCTACTTTAATTTCTCCATTCACAACATCCTGGCTTTCAGAACTATGGAGATCTGGACTGTAAGGGAACAGCATCCAAGGATGGTGAAGCTGTCTCACTTTGGAGTGAGAAAGCATTATATGGAAGCAGACAGCAGTCATGGGAAGTGAATAGTGCTAGAGAATGTATCAATTCTGACTTAGCCAGGACCAAAGTATCATCTTCCTTGAGGATCCTAACACGAAACCCATAGTTCTATATCCCTCATGTCCAGCACAGGAAATACTCTCCTTTTCCAAACTTGTACAACTGTTAGCAGAATGTTCTCCAAAGTTTTGCTGATACCCCATTATTCTTTTTCCCATAATAGTTTAGAGTACCACCTTGTAAAAAATTATTTTCTTCAGCAACCCCTAATCGGATACTTCCACTCTGAACACATAATCTGATAAGAATCAATTTTTATAAATTAACCTTAGACTCTACCTGTAATATCCCCAAATGCCCTGAATCATTAAAAAAAGGATAAACTGAAAACAAAATCAACATATAAAAATCTATAGAATTTCTGTACATCAACAGTGAACACACTGAATTGAAGAAAGCAATTCAATTTATAATAGCCATAAAAGAAATAAAATATTTAGGAATAAACCTAACCCAATAAGTCACAGGCCTCTACAAGGAAAAATATAAAAAACTAAAAAACAAACAAACAACAAGAAGGAACAAATTGAAAATGACACAAATAGTGGAAAGACGTCCCGTAGTTTTCTGGACTTTAAGAATTAATATAATCAAAATTGCAATACTAGTCAAAATCTTCTATAAATTTAACACAATCCCAATCAAATTACCAGAGAGATATTCATCACATATTTAGAAAAAACAACCACAATGATCTGGAATCATAAATAAGCCTATATTACCAAAGCAATACTGCACAAGAATATCAGAGTAAGAGGCATTTCACTTGCTGATCTCAAAATATATTACAAAGCTGTGATAATCAAAACAACATGGTATTGGCACAAAACCAGGCATGTGGATCAGTGGAAAGGAAAAGAGATCCCAGAAATAAATTTCCAAACATATAGCCAACTGATTTTTGACAAAGGGTGCCAGTCAATCCAGTTGGAAAAAAATCTTTTTAGCAAATGGTGCTGGAAAAACAGGGTATCTATCTGCAGAAAGATGAAACTGGGCCCCAATTTCTTGCAATTACTGAAAATCAAATAGAAATGGATCAAAGATATAAACCTAAGACCTCAAACTATAAAACTACTGGTGGATAACACTGGGGAAACTCTTGGAAACATTAGAGCAGGCAAATACTTTTTAAATAAAACCCCTAAAGCACAGGTAATAATCCCAAAAAGAGAAAAATGGGATTACATCAGGTTAAAAAGCTTTTTCTCAGCAAAAGAAACAATAGCTAAAGTAAACCAGCAACCCTCGGAATGGGAGAATATATTTGCAAACTATTCCTCAGACAAGGGACTGATAACCAGAATATGCGGGGAACTCAAGTGGCTTATCTGGGGGGAAAAAAAAAGAAAGTGGGAGGTGGAAATCAACCCAATTAAGAGATGAGCAAACAAGCAGAACAGCCAACTCTCTAAGGAAGACATATGAATAACCAAAAGTATATGAAAAAATACTCAACATCCCTTATCATAAGGGAAACGCAACTCAAAACCACAATGAGATATCACAAAACCCCAGTCAGAATGGCTAAGATTAAATAAAAAGATGATAAGTTCTGATGAGTCTGTGATAAAAAGCAAACTCTCTTACACTGTAGATGGAATGTAAATTAGTACAGGACTGTGGAGAACAATACTGAGGTTCCTCAGAGACCTACAAATAAAACTACCATATGTCCCAGTAATTCTAATTCTGGGTATCTACTCAAAGGATAGGAATGCACTCAGTTGGAAAGACACTCACACATCCACGTTTATTGTGGCATTATTCACAATTGCTTAGACATGGAAGTAACCCAATTTTCCACAAACAGATGAATGGATTAAAAAAGTGTGGCGCATATACACGATGGAAGACTACTCAGCCATAAAAAAGCAAGACCCTGGCATTTGAGAGAAAAATGGATTAATACATATTTACTGCTGAGTGAAGCAAGCCAGACTGGAAGAAAGACATTGTGTGTCCGTACTTAATATATACCAAATGTCCACACTCTGTGGCAGAAACTGAAAGACTGGAAGATACAAAAGCATGGAGAAAATTGCAGATAAAAGAGGCAGAGCAGGAGGAGGATGGGAAATGAGGTAGAATGAGAAGAAGGGATTCAAGGAGAAAAATAAAGAAGCAAAACATTTAAGGGACACAAAAAGGGAAAATTATCTATTGATGATAATGTCTTCAACTGGACTAATATACAGTGTATTCATGCTGGGAAAATTCATTTTACAAGCTGTAATGATATACAGTGATTGAGTGTATAAAATAAAGAAAGATAAACTGAAATGAATTACAAGACTTTAAGTACTCTTTTTTCAGTTCTTAATGTGTATTAAGTGACTTGAGTTGTGCTCAAATTTTGCAGATGTTGCTTACCCTTTTGTATTTGCATGGCAAATATGCAGAATATTTAATTAACCAAAATGGTACATTCTAGTGCCTGCTGGAAGACCAAGAATGGGCTGAATTAGATTGGTCTACTGTAACAATCTGTTACTAAATAATAGTGAGCTTGATAGCAACCTGCTGTTACAGTATATACTAAACAGAAGAATGCCTTCCTAGAACAGAAGGTGGACCATTTTTGCATGTGCTATTAAAAGGATATATTTACTCAGTGGCTTTTAATATCTCTGTGGGTAAACTTAGGTTTTAAAATAATGTTCTACTAAAATCTTTGTTAGAAAAGAAGTATGCTATATAACTATAAACGCAGACATATCCTATGTATTAGACCATAGCTAAAATCTTTGCCCTCCATACAATTATCTGCCCCATCCTACTTTTCTGACTTAATTTCCTCCAGGTACCAAACAGACTCTTGATTTCATTCAAGTTCACTGTTGCCAATATCTGTGTCTATTTCTATTTTTATTTACATTGACCATTCTTTTGCCTATAGTGCCCTTGCTTTTTCTTCTTTCTGCTCAGCCACATCTCAGTCTTTTGAGGCCAATTTCAAGATGACTCCTTTGAGAAGTCTTGCCAGACTTCTGTAGCCTTGACACACATTATTGCCTCTGCAATGTCCATCACAGATAAATAAATAAAGAAAAGATGGTACATAAACACAAAGGAATAGTATTTAGCTATTAAAAGAAGGATGAAATTCTGTTATTTGAGGCAGCATGGATGAGCCTGGAGAAAATTATGCTAAATGAAATAAACCAGGCACTGAAGATTAATACTGCATATTCTCACCCAGGAACCATGCTTTTTTACTACTCTTCTTTGGTTGATTCCTGTGTCTTGACATAAATTTTTCTATCTCAGGGAGATCTTCCCTGCTACACTAGAAGTCATTGTTTCTTAAAAGTAGAGTAGTGACTGGGACCAGCAAGCGGCATGATGGTTAATGCATTGGATTCCATTTGGCTGACTCCACACTTCAAATCCCAAAACTGACAGCCTGCAATACACACTGGGTGTTTGTGAGGTGGGTGCCCAAAATCCCAACAGGAGTATGGAGAAGGGATTGTGGTGTGGTCATACCCCCTGGGGGGGTGATTTCTCAATTTCATTCTCTCTGTCTGTCTGTCTCTCTCTCCAGTGAACATACATGGCCTTTTGAAAAAAACCTAAAAAATAAAGAATGTGAAGTAGTGTGTTATTTGGGAATACAGTATTTATTACACAAACATTTATGATTCTCTCTGGCTATCATTTTATTATTAAATTCTAGTTTAATTTCACTGTGGTCAGTGAACATGTTCAGTATGATTTTACTCATTTAAAATTTGTGGAGGCATACTTTATAGCCCAGCATATGGTCTACTTTGGTAAATGTTCCATGTGCACTTTGAAATAATGCGCATGCTACAGTTTTTCATTTCAGTGTTCTAAAAATGTCAATTAGGTCATTTTGTTAATTGTTGTAGCAGATGCCATTGGTGCCTTACTTATATCCCTGGGACACTATTGTGTGCTGTGCCTTACTGGCAGTTTGAAGTAGTTCTGTGCCTGAGAGCTTTTTACAGAGAGGTGGAAGGTCATGCTGCCCATGTGCACATGGCAGACCAGAAGTGCTAGAGAATTTATACTACTCAAGGCATTCCGTTTTGAAAAAGCAATGTAATACACTGTAAAATTATATCTAATCCAATGTAATATAAAGAAGATTATGATGATAATAAAAATAAAAATAAAAAAAGAATAGCACTTAATTCTAGGAAATAAGTATATAAATATTCTAAGTTTATTATTTCTTATCCCTCAGTTGGTACAAAACTGGATTTTTATTTAACTTTTTTTTCAGAGGTGACACAAAAATAAACTCCATTGCCCATAGTAGCACTCTAGTAGAAGGCTGGGTTTTTCTTCCCTTTGACAATTCCCTAGCTCACTGCTAATATTCCCTGGATTTCTCAACTCAATGAGTAGCATATATATCCTTGTCTCCAGACATGTTTCAGGGAAAGTTCAAATTAAGATGACTTGCTTATATTTTCTGTACCCTCATGAGATTTTTGTATGCTTGTTTTGCCACCTAGTGAGAGAGGTGTGCTAATATTTCTTAAGCGGATTATGCTTGTATATTTCTCCTTTTCTCCTAATGTGTGCTTTATATATTTAGAAAACTATATTATTAGGTGCATGCATATTTAGAATTATTAGATCTTGTTTAGTTGTCATCCTTTTCATTATGAAACTTGCCTCTTTATACCTTCCTTTTCTACTTTATTACCTTAAAGTCTAATATTAATAGTTACATGAGCTTCTTTTGGGCTTGTATTTATGGTGTATTTTTTTAACCCTCTTATGTTCAAGTTTTATATTTCCTTATATTTAAGTATATCTCTAGTAAGTAGCATGTATTTCAATTTTATTTCCATTTTTAGTGGCAACATTTTTCTTCTGTCTGAAATTTTTAGTAATTTTCATTTAATGTAATTACTGATGTTTGTGGGTTTATATCTATATACAAATTTCCATGTACTTTCTTTGTGGCCTGTCATCTATGTTGCTCTTTCTCTCTCCTTCCTTGGATTCTTAAGGATTAATCAAGTCTTTTTTATTCTATGATTTATTATCTTGTTAATAAGAAGTCATTTTTGTGTTATTTAATGACTACCCTAAAGGTTATAACATGTATCCTGTCTAATAAAAATGTAATATAATTTAGTGACTTTACTACTTTCCAAATAATGCAAGAACCTTCTACTACTTTACTTCTAATGTGATCTTGTTTCAAGGATTTTGATTTTTACACATATTTAAAGTCATATAATTCAGCATTATTATTAAGTTTAAATTTGTTTAACTCTACCTTTTCAGGCATTTTTCATTCTTTTTGCATTACTGTCCTCCTACCTAACATCATTCCTCTCATAAATATTTCCCTTTTAGTATGTCTTTTAGTGTAGATTTGCTAGTAATGGATTCCTTCAGTTTTTCTTTATCTGAAAAATGTTTTATTTTGTCTGTCTGTATAAAGAATATTTTCACTGCAAATTGAATGGTGAATTTGTAGTGACTTGCTTTTAGTCCATTAAAGAATTCCTATTTTTCTTATTTCAGTCATTGAAAAAAATCAACTGTTAGCTTTATTCATGTTTTTGGTTTTTTTTTTTTGAAAGGTAATAGGTCTATTTTCTTTCCTATTTGTTTGGCTGATTTAACATTTTCTTCAGTTTTCATAAATTTTACATGATATTCTGTGTGTGTATGCATGTATATGTGTCTGTGTGTATCTCTCTCTCTCTCTCTCTGTGTGTGTGTGTGTGTGTGTGTTTATGTGCATGCACATAAATACCATCTGACTTATGGCTGAAGGTTTCATTTTTGGAGAAGTGTTGAATGATGTTGTTTAAAATATTCTGCTGATACATTATCTATTTTTTCATCCTTTTCGTCTCTATTCTTAATTCTGTGCATTTTCTGCTGACCTCTCTTCCAGTTCTGTGTTCATTTATTATATACCTCCTGATCTGCTATTAAACCTTAACATTTAAAAAAATAACATTTAATAATTATACATATTTGTGAGAGTATAATGTGATTTTTTGGTACTCGAATACATGTAATATTTATTTATTTTTAATTTAGAGATTTTTGCTATAGTGCTCGTGCGCTTGCAGAGAGACAAAGTCAGAGAAACAGAAAGTGAGAAATCATCCCCTGGGAGATGGCCATGCACTATCCCTTCTCTTCCATTCTCATCTTGGGATTTTGGGTACATATACACACATGCTCGGTATGAGTTTTAAACTACAGGGTCTGAGACTGAAACCATGGCTGGCCATGTGGGAGTCCAGTACCTTAACCACTATACCATCTTCTGGCCCCAACATGTAATATTTAAATCATGATAATTAGTATACCCATCATCTCAACCATTTATATTGTTTTGGGTTGGGAACATTTAAAATTCTCCTTCTTAGGTTCTCTGAGATAACATAGTTGGTTGTTGTTAACTCTATTTACCTCACTATATTTTATTATACCAGATATTTTTCCTATTATCTCTCTGTAATTTTATTTCCATTAATCTGTACTCTTTTATTACCCACCACCATTTGGCCAATTTCTAACAGTTATTCATAATTTCTCTCCACCTATGAGAAAGGAAATAGGTTATTTCAATTTCTATGCCTCTTATTTAACCTCAAATGACAATTGTTTTTCATTTTAATGGCCGAATATTATTCCACTATGTGCATCACATTTTCTTCATCAGTTTGGGCACTTACATTGGCTACTATGAATAGTGCTGCAAGAAACATTAGGGTGCAGGTATCTTGACTCCACACCAATTTCCACTTTAAAAAAATATATACACAATAATATGATTTCTGGATTGTGTGGCAGTTCTAATTTTAGTTTTTGCAGAACTTCCACACTGGTTTCCATTATGGCTTTACTAATTTATATTTCCAATAACAGTGTAACACAGTGTCCTTTTCTCTGCATCCTTGTGAGCATTTGTTATTTTTTCACTTTTTGATAATAAACATTTTAACTAGAGTGAGATAATATCTCATTGTGGTTTTCTTTGTATTTTCTTAAGCTTTTTTACATATTTTGATATTTTATATATTTTTATATATTTTGATCTTCTTTTGAGAACTATTTATTTAGGTTTTCCCCCCATTTTAAAATTTGGTTATTTATTTTTTGCCTAATAAGTTGAATTCTTTGTATATTCTGGTTATCAATCCTGTATCAGAGGTATAGTGTTCAAATATTTTCTCTGTATTCTCTATTCAACAATGTTGATTGTTCTATTTGCTGTGCATAAGATTTTTAACTTGGTATAATCCCATTTGTCTATTTTTGTTTTTCTTTCATGTTTTATGTTTAAGTTTTTAATACATTTGAAGTTGATTTTTTTCCTTTAAATTTATTTATTTACATTCAAAATGAGATTCCCCATACAAAATACACTGTATATTGGCTCAAACAATATATCATGAGAGATATGGGTCTAATTTCATTCTTCTGCATGTGGATGCTTAGTTTTTCCAGAACAATTTATTGAAGAGATTATCCTCCCCAGTGGATGTTCTTGGCACTTTTGTCAAAAGTCAGATGGATTTATTTCTAGGTTTTCTGTTCTGTTACATGAGTCTACATGTCTGGTTTTCTTTTATTTTTGCTTTTTCTTTCTTTTCTTTCACTTCTTTTTTTTTTCTTCTTAGAGATTTTTTGCTATAGGATGTGTGTGCTCACCAGAGAGACAGAGAGAGAGAGAAGGTATGAAATCACCGCTTAGGGGGGATGGCCACACTGCAATCCCTTCTCCTTCATTCTCCTCTCAAGATTTTGGAAACGTATACACAAGTGCCTAGTGTGAGTTTCAAGTCACCGGATCCAGGACTCAAACTTCACTTGCCCATGTGGAAGTCCAGCGCCTTAATCATTACACCACATGCTGGCACCCATGTTTGTTTTTTTAGTGACAGTACATACTGTTTATACTACTATAGTTTTATAGTATATTTTTAAAACAAGTAGTATGATGTTTCCAGTTCCATTCCTTTTGTTCAGGATTACTTTGCCTACTTGGGATCTTTCATGCTTTCCTACAAATTTTATGATATCTTTTTCTATTTCTGTAAGGTATATCATTGGTGTTTTGATAAGTAGTACATTGAATTTGTAGATTGTTTTTGGTGGTGTAGACATTTTAACAATATTGATTCCTTTAATCTGTGAACATAGGATGTATTTTCATAGTTTTGTGTCTTCTTCAGTTTCTTTTTCATCAGTGGTTTAAAGTTTTCATTACAGAGATCTTTCACCTTCTTTGTTAAATTTATCCCAAAGTGTTTTATTTTCTTCATAGCTATTTTAAATTAGACTTCTTTTATGATTTTTTTTAAGAAAAAGAAATACAGGGCACCCAAATTGGAAAAGAGGAGATCAAACTGTAGGTCCCTATTTGCAAATGATGTCATCTTACATATAGAAAACTCTAAAGATGTCACAAAAAATAAAAACTACTAAAACTGAGTTCAGTACAGTTATAGGACACAAAATCAAAATACAAGCATCAATAATGATTTACACACCAATAATAAAATAGCTGAAGAATAAAAATTTAACACTTCTTCTCTGATCCTTATTAGTTCTTTCCTTCTGCTAATTTTGGGATTAATTCTTGTTTTTGTTATTTTAAGGTTTTCGTTTTGTATTATATAGAGATTTATTGATATAAATTTCTCCCTTAGAACTACTTTTGCCCTATCTCATAGGTTTTGGTATATTGTGTTTTTATTTGTTTCCATCAAGTTTTAAATTTCTATCTTGGTTTTCTTATTTATCCCATTGGCTATTCAGAAGCACATTATTTAGTTCCCATGTAATTATGTGATTTCCTATGTTCCACTTATTAATGATTTCTAGTTTTATTCCATTTTGGTCAGAGAAAATAATACAATTTCCATTGAAAAAATGTTTTAAATTTGTTTTGTGGCCTAATATGTGGTATATCCCAGTGAATTATTCATGTGTTGAAGAGAAGAATGTGTATTCTGTAGTTGTTTGATGGAAAATTCGGTAAATATCAGTTAGGTCTACTAGCTGTGTGGTGTAGTTCAAGTTCAATGTTTTTTTCCTTGATTTTTCTGCCTAAGTGATTTGTCCAGTGGTGAGAGTGGGGGAATAGAAATATCCAATTATTAGACTAGAGTTTGTCTTTTCCTTTAGCTCTACTAATAATTGTTTTATGTATTTAGGTATTCCCATACAGGGTGCATATATATTTGCAATTGTTATGCTTTCTTGCTGGATTGATTCTTTTACTTTACATAATGACCTTCTTTATCTCTTTTTGTAGTTTTTAAAATGCCTATTTATATGATATCAGTACAGGTACTTCTGCTTACTTTTGGCATCCATTTTTTGTGGAATATCTTTTTTATCTCTTTACTTGTGAGGGGAGTTGTCTTTAGGTATGCAGTGAGTTTCCTACAGGCAACATGTATTTGTTTTGTTGTTGTTGTTGTTTTCATCCATTCAGCCAGTCTGTATCATTTAAATAAGGAGTCTAATCTGTTTACATTTAGGGTTATAAATAAATAACTTACTCCTGTCATTTTTGTTAGGTGGTTTCTTATTGTCTTATGCATTCTTTGTTACTTTTTTCCTCTTTTGTTGTCTGTGACTGGTTTGGTGAATTTTTGTGATGATAGGGTTTGATTGATTCCTTTCTGTTTCTCATTTGCGTATCTAGTCTATCAATGCATTTTGTATTTTCGTATTTCTTTGCTTGTTTATGATAGCTATCTTTCTTTTGCTTAAAAATGTAGGGCTCCCTGAAGGATCTTGTAGGGCCAGTCTAGTGTTGGTGAATTCCATTAGATTTTACTCACCTTTAAAATGCTTTATTTCTCATTCAATTTTGAAGGATAAATTTGCTGAGTGTAGTATTCTTATTTGGCGGGTTCTTTTTTGTTCGTTTGTTTTAGGATTTTGAATATATCATTATATTCTTTCTAGGCCTGCATAGCTTTTGTTTTTTGTTTGTAAAGAGAGATTTTTGCTATAAGGTGCATGTGTTCAACAGAGAGACAGAAAACAAGAACTCACCACCGCCTCGCGCCCCGGGGGTGATGGCCACACTGCAATATCTTCTCCTCTATTCTCCTTTCAGGATTTTGGGTGTGCATGCATACATGCCTGGCATGAATTTTAAGTTACCAGGTCCAGCACTTGAATCCATTAGATTATGTGGGAGTTCAGTGACATAACCATTACGCCATCTGCTGGTCCAGCTATTATTTTATTAAATAAATTTGCTGTTACTATCTTAGTTTCTTCTCTTTCTGACACTCCTATGATGTGAATCTTTGTTCATTTGATGGTATCCCATCAATTCTATAGGCTATCTTTACTCATTTTACTTCTTTATTTTTTTCTTTGACTGGATGTTCTCAAAAGCGTTCAGGGGTGAACTTACTTGTTGTGCATGTTCTAATCTTCTGTTGAAGCTCTGTATTGTATTTTAATTTAATTCAGTGTTTTAGTTTTAGAATTTTGGTTTAGTACTTTTTAATGATTTTTTTAAAATTTCTCATTCTGTTCTTGTACTATTTTCCTGATTTTATTGGATTTTCTATGGGTATTTTCTTGTATCTGCCTAAGAATTTTTTAGAATCAGTACATTGAATTCCCTTCTAGACATTTGAATAATTTTATTTTCATCTTATTCTGTTACTGTAAATGAATTGTGTTCCTGTGGAGATGATAAATTTCCTCGCTATTGTATGTTTGTTGCATCCCTAAGTTGACATCTGTGCATATGGTAGGGTAGTCTCCTCTGCCAATATTTTGGGATAGCTTTCTTAGTGGAAAAGGTTTTCTCGAGGAATGTCCTTTAGTACTGATTAGGAAGGGTCTTTGGTTTTGAATGAGTCTTATAGTGTAATCTCTGTGGAATTTCTTGTATTCACTCTCAGTGATATCTATGAGTACCTTGGCATTATAGTGCTTGTGATATCAGTGGTCTGGTATTGCTAGGAGTGTGGATCCCCAACTGAGCCACTTGGCCATAAGTGTACTAGGGACCAAGGGTAGAGGCCATCAATCTCTATGGAGCCTGTTGGTCCCAGCAATGGAGAATGGGTAGTCATTTGAGATGGTAGGCTCAAGAGTGCCACCATAAAGTATATGAAAGACCCTCAATGGAAGGGGTTACACATGTGTTGTGAATGTGATGAGTGCCAGACTCTTCTTGTATCAGAAGTTTGTATCTTTGGAGAGCTCCCACAGTGTGGTGGGACCTTTCCATGGGAGTGGCTGCTTCAGCTGCTTTCCTGGGAGCAGCCCACAGTGTCTAAAAGACTCATTCAGTGGGGAAGGGCCATACATTCTAGCTGCAGAGTGAGCCTGCTTTGAGGAACTGGTAAACAAAGCACAAAGGTCTCACAGCTAAGCCTAGTTTACACTATAGCTTGAGTTCATGGCCTCTGCCCTCTAGGGTACCCTAGCAATCTTCCGACAGTTCTCATCCGTTTTTATGTTCCAGAGTGTGTAATGCTGCTTTGGGTGCTACAGTCATGTCCTTACTGCTCAGATTAGGTGGAGTGGCAGCTCTAGTTAGTCATGTGGGCTTGGTAGAATTTCAGTGGGTTCTCAAGAATCTGAAGATTTCAGTCAGTTGGTCCCATTTCAGATAATCCCTCAGAATCTGCATTTCTGTGGGGGAAAGGGAGAAGGATGAGTATAGACAAAGTATGAGAACAAATAGAAAGGCATGACATTAGTGAGACACAGAAATGTTTTATTGCCTGTTGATGATAACATGTATAGTATTCTCAAACTGGTTTGAGAAGTATTTCATGATGGATAAATTCTCTGTACAAGCCAAATGACATATAGTGATTGAATGTTTAAAAAAATTGTGAATAAATAATAATAATAATAATAATCTAAAAAATGGAAAGTTATTTAATGATGCTGATGTGGGTAGTAAGTCTTTGTCTTGACTGACATGCATGGTAATAGTTCTGGAAAAAGAAATGTAATACACTGTAAAGATATATGTGATTAAATGTAATGTAAAAAAGTAACAACAAAATAGGAGAGGCAAAGGGAAGAGGCTTTCTTGAAGACACAAGCCTCATGGATTCCGCAAACTAGCCATTTTGGGGGAACAGAAATCAAGACTTCCCACTGATAATTTGGCCTCTGGCACACAAAACTCGTGTGGTAGGAAGACCCCTTCCAGGCCTCCTTACTCTGTACCTGTCTTTGTCTCTCTCTATCTCTGTCTTGGTCACTGTCTCCTCTCTTTTTTTTAATTTTTGTTTTTTAGAATTTCGCGTGGCACGCTTGCGTGCCGCTTGGTTTTCCAATTTTTGTTTTTTTACTGAATTTTTTTAAAAATATTAATTTTTTAAGTTGTATTGAGAAGTTTTATCTTCGTTTTTTTCCTTCTCTTTTTCTGTTTCTTGTTTGTTTTTTTGCTGTTGTTGTTGTTGTTTCTCTCTTTCTGTTTCCTTTTCTGCACGCTCCTCAATGCTCAGATTGAACTTCTAAGTTTGGGAAGAAACTGACCATCAACCAGATGACTAGAAATTGCTGCAGGACCACAAGAAATATGGGAAAGCAGGAAAATACCTCTCCTCCAAGGGAAAAGGATAACTCGTCTTCATCCACACACAGTTCAAGGGAATTCATGGAAATGTCTGATAAAGAATTCAGAACATTCATAATGGCAAAACTAACAGAGATGGAAGAGAAGAGAGACAATGAACTGCTGAAGAAGAAGGAGAAAGAAGTTGTCGAGTTCCAGGAGGTGAGGAAATTCTTGCAGGATCTAAAAGAGGAGTTTCACACTTTACAAAAGAATCAGATGGAACTGTTAGAGATGAAAGCTATAATACAGGAAGTCAAAATCTCCCTTGAAAGTATTAAAAGCAGACTAGATCGTACAGAAAATAGAATCTCAGACATAGAAGAGAAAATTGCTAGCCTAGAAAAATCCACCACGAAGACCGAGAAAATGGCACAAAAATTTGAGACTAATATACGAGAAATACTAGATACCATCAAACATCCAAACATCCGGATAATAGTCATCCCAGAAGGCAAAGAGACACATAAGGGCATAATCTATTCCATGAGATCCTGCAAGAAAACTTTCCAAACCTAGAGAGGCACTCAAAGATTCAGTCCCAAGAAATACAGAAGACCCCAAATAGAATCAACCCAAGAAGATCTTCTCCAAGACACATTATAGCCAGACTGACCAAAACAACAGACAAAGACAAGATACTAAGATTGGCAAGAGAAAAACGGCAAGTTACCTACAAGGGGTATCCCATCAGACTAACAGCAGATCTCTCATCAGAAACAATGCGAATGAGGAAAGAATGGGAAAATATATTCAACGTGTTAAGGGAAAAGCAATTTCAACCGAGAATACTGTACCCAGCAAGATTATTGTTCATTTAGGAAGAAAAGACACGAACATTCCCAGATAAACAAAACCTGAAAGAATTTACCAGCACCAGACCAGATCTCCAAGAAGTTCTTAAGGGAGTGCTATGTCAGTAAGATTAAATGCAGACACACAGAAATAAGAGTTCAAAAACTAAGAAAATGGGCAACTTAATTGTAGGGACAATGTTCGGAGATGAATATTATATCCCAGAATTCAATCTGGAAGATCGAAACTTAACAGAAGAAAGATTAAGTACATGAGACTGAACCGATGAAACGACATTCTGTGACTTGACTAAAATATTGCTGCTTTTCTCCTAAGCTTTGTTTTCCAGTTTTAAAGGATTTTTGTCCTGTCTTGAGCTGTTGATAGGTGCACGTACCTACTATTTGAACAGAATACTAACCTGTTTCTAGGCTTTAAGTTTCAAGGAAATATTATTACCAGTTCAAAACTGTTCTTCCTGAAATTACCTGCTGAACTTGCTATTGAAAGTAGTTAGATTACTTATGATATTGTGTGATCAACAAAATGTTGGGGAAAAAGGAATGGAAGACAACTGTATATAGCAGAGATAGTGTAATAAGAGAATGGGAAAGGGCAGAAGGTCAAACATGGGGTAAAATCATATATATACATATAGGGAACCAGCAGTTAGCATAATGGCTATGTCGCTGGACTCCCATGTAGTCGACCGCGGTTCGTGTCCCGGACCCGGTGGCTTAAAACTCACGCTGGGCGCGTGTGCGTGCGTGCCCAAGATCCCGAGAGGAGAATGGAGGAGAAGGGATTGCGGCGTGACCATCCCCCTGGGGGGTGATTTCTCGCTTTCTGTCTCTAATGTCTCTCTCTGTCTATCTGGCGAGCGCACGTGCCCCATAGTGAAAAAATCTCTCAAAAAAAAAAAAAAAGGAAAAAAAAACATATATATACGTATACATATGTATGAAAGTAGAAATGGAATATTATTGATGATAACATGCATGATTAAGCCACTATGCAGTTTATTCTAGATGGGAAACCACATTTAGTATGTTGTGATGATGCTCAGGGAATGAATGTTAAGTAATTAAAAAAAAAGTTGCAGGAGGAAAAAAATGGTAAAACTGTTCATATCGAAATTTTTAAAAAATGCATATTTGATGACTGCAGTAAGCTATATAACCCCAGCTGGGTAATACTTTATAATATGCTCATTCTACTCACTGAGGTTTATGCCTAAAGTCTGACTTGGGTTCATGTATAGGTATATATCAGCTGTGTTAGCTATGGGATATAGTTAGACTAATTAAGTTCATTAGCAAATCAATTAAATGGGGGAGGGAAAGCATAGAAAGCAACCATGGATACCAGAGACAATGTGGGAGGAGGGTGGGACATGGCAGAGGGTGAGGGATAGGGAATCAAGGATGGCAAAACAAAAAGCAAAGTATACAAGACATAAGAATTGGAAAATTATTTGCTGAAAACATGTATGTTGATGTGCTTGATTGAGCCAATACACAGTGTATTTTGGATGGAAAATTCATTTGTATGCTGTAATGATGTATAGTGAATTAATGTAAAAAATAAATAAATTTAAAGAGAAAAAAAGAAAAAAAAAGAAGTAACAGCAAAATAAAAAAAGAATTTTCATTAAAAAAAAAAGAAATTGGATGCTGAATGTTGGGCTCATTGCTCTGTTTCCTATTTCTCTGAAGTTTTATTCCTTAAACTACAGATTTTTGGTATCCCTAAACTCAAGTATTTGTCTTCAAAGCCCAAAAAGACTGCAAAAGCTAAAGAAATCAGAAATCTGCTAGCTTTCATGCTCCTTGCCAGAACTGATAATGTCCTAAAAGGGAAAATAGTCACAATTTTCTGGCGTACTCTAATATGTCTTTATTGTCTCTTCTAGATACATGCTTCAAGTACTGGTTGCCTTTGATACTCTCCAAACTCTTTAATTAAGTCTTTTTGTGTTTTGTATATTCAAATGTGCCTGCCTCCATTTCCTTTGTGACCTGATAATTTCATAATCTAGACCTCTAATAGGTCTGTTTCTATTCACTGACCTTTCTCTTAGATTTCAGTCAGTTGGTTCCATTTCAGACAATACCTCAAGTCCTGATTGCCTTGGTTGCTCTCTGATGCCTTCAAACCACTCTTTTTTTAAATATAATTTTTCTTGGTAGAAAGAACAGTCTGATATCAATATCTGCTACTACATCTAAAGTAGACTTTTTTGATTCCTTTTTGATATTTACAGACATACAGGTTAATAACTATTTTCTTTTAAAACTTTAAAAATAACATTACATTTTTTCTAAGTTATCCATAGTCGTATTGTTGCTCTTTTAATTCTAATAAGCCTTTTTTTTTTGTCTGCTGGATTTAATAGTTTCCCTTTGTGTTTGATTCTCAGTAGTTCCCTTATATTGTAGTTAGGTGCTATTTTATTCATATTCATATTCTTGGTGTTTATAGTAGTTTTTGAATCTATAGCTCAATGTATTTTCAGTTTGAAATATTTTCAGCCATTAATTAAATATAATTTCTTCCTAATATTTTTGTCCTTTCAAATTAAATGTGTGTCTGTGTGTGTGCATAATTGTTCCATCATATCCAATATTTTGATTATGACATTTTCTTTTTTTTATTTTAGCACTACAATTGTTGATAAAGGCTCAAAATCAATAAATCTAGCATATATAGTGCCTTCATCCTAGCAGGAGGTCCAACAGATATCCAAGAATACTCTATTAAGATACCTTGTTCAGGGGCCAGCAGCTGGCCTGGCAGTTGAATCACTGGACTCCCACATGGCAGACCGCAGTTCAAGTCCCTGACCTGGTGGCTCAAGGATCATGCTGGACACGTGTGCAAGCATGCTCAGGATCCTAGGAGGAGAATGAAAGATAATGTACTGGGGCAGGGCCATCCCCATGGAGGATGATTTCTCACTTTCCTTCTCACTGTCTCTGTTTCTCTTCCTGGGCCCTAAGGCAAAAACCTTTTTTTTTTAAAAAAGGGAAAGAAAAAAAGATACTTTGTTGATCTTCCATTCACAGAGGGTATAAAAAGCTGACAAAGATGAGAGCCAGAATGTGTGTGGATCACTTCGACACAACATTTTAAATGCCTTAGTTTTTCACCACTAATTACCATTCTATTCATATAAGCCTACATCTTAAATGCCAACTCACAACGCCTCCAATCCAAGTGTAGTCTCACATAACAAACAAGGCAAATACAGACATATTTACACAACCCTGTAATTTCTAAGGCCCAGCTCAATGTTAAGGCATTACTCATATTCATCTCTTTTTTATTCTCTGTGCCTCAGGATGAATTTTCTTTCTGGCTAATCTTTAATTAACTATATTTCTGCATTTGTATCGTCTGTAAACCTGTGATTTTGAGTTCTGACTGTCAACTGACCTATCTATAAATTCTAGAATTCACATGTGATCTTCAATTTTTGGTGTCTAGTTCACTACCAAATTATTTTTTCTGTTTAAGTTCCTTAACATAGTGGTCATAATTATTCGATATTCCTGTTTGATAATGTCAATATGAATTTTCTGTGTCTTTTTGTTATATATTTTTTTCTTTACTTTGTAAAATCCTTCCTTTGTATGTAGTTATATATTTTCTAGAAAATCAAAGAATTGCATATAAAATAATAGATAAATTTGAGGTCTAAGATGATGTTATATCTTTCTTGAGATTATTTCATTTCGATTCTGGTAGTAGTTAGATTAGGGTATTCACAATCCCATATTTCCCTAATGCTTGTTAGGATTTATCTAATAAAATTCATCTTTGCTCTGGAGTGTAGGCCTTCTGTTCTCAACTGAAAACCTGAAACATTCAATAGGAACCATCCTTTTTTATGAATCCTGAACTCTAATTTGTAGGTCATACACACACACACATATACACACATACAAATATGTACATGTATGTTTTTTCTCTGTGTGTAATTTACATTACATTGCATTATATTATACTATAATGGTATTTTTATGTTTCACCCAGATTATCTAGGTATCTTCAGTAGAAGGAATTTTCTTTTCTTTTTTTTTTTTTTTTTTTTTTTTTTTTCTTTTTGCTATAGGGCTCATGTGCTCACCAGAAAGACAGAGAGAGACAGAAAGTGAGAAAGCGAGAAATCTCCCCCCAGGGGGTATGGCCACACTGCAATCCCTTCTCCTCCATTCTCCACTCGGGATCTTGGGCATGCACGCACAAAGGCCTATTTACATTACAAATTTATTTTAAATATGAAATATTTATGAACGAGGTATTTCATTACATGAAATTGTTTATGTTTTGAAAATATTGATTGATGAATAGTGCACCCTATTTAAAAAAAACACTGATATATATATATATATATACATATATATATATATATATTTTTTTTTTTTTTTTGGTGGGGAGAGGTTTTTGCCATAGGGCGCGTGCGCTCGTCAGACAGACAGAGAGAGACAGAGAGACAGAAAGCGAGAAATCACCCCCTGGGGGACGGCCACGCCACAATCCCTTCTCCTCCATTCTCCTCTTGGGATCTTGGGAAAGCACACAAATGCGCCCAGCGTGAGTTTAAGCTACTGGGTCCGGGACTCAAACCGCGGTCAACTACATGGGAGTCCAGGGACATAGCCGTTACGCTAACTGCTGGTCCCAAAACACTTATTTTTTTAACTGTTTCCATTTGCCTTTCATATAATTACATTTTAATTTTTCAGTGCATTTGTGAGTGAGAAAATATGTTTATCAGTAAATTAAGGAGTATCTCATATGCAGCATACATTGCTAACTATGCCTCTAAATTGACTATATTGCTTGAGAAATTTTTGCTATAGGGCATGTGTGCTCACCAGAGAGACAGAGAGAGAAAAAGAGAAATTGAGATATCATCCCACAAGGGGGGATGGCCACACTACAATCCTTTCTTCATTGTCTTTTCAGGATTGGGGGCACATGCACACATGCACCCAGCAAGAGTTTCAAGCCTCTGGTTCCAGGACACAAACCGTGGTTTTTCATGTGGGAGCCCAGTGCCCTAGCCACTATACCAACTCCTGACCCCAAAATTGAATATTTGTATAGGATACACAGCTGTTTAGAGCATGAATCCAAAGGCTGAGAACCACTATCTACCCACTGGCAAACAATCAAAATAAAGTTGCTAAGTACCTATAAGTGAATAAACAGATTTATAAGTACCGATCTTACAAAATCCAATAATAAAAGAAACAGTGGAGCCAGCAGGTGGCATGGTGTTTAAGGTACTGGACTCACACATGACCAATTAAAGTTCAAGTCTCAGACCTGGTGGCTTGCTTTCTCACTTTCCTTCTCTCTCTTTTTAGTGAGTGCATGTGCCCTTAGCAAATTAAAATAATAATAATAAATAATTTTTTAAACAGTAATAGTAAGTGGCATAGCTGATCAAAAAGATACTATTTTATTTTTACCTAGTATTTCAACTGAAGATTTGACTCACTACTACAACCTCATTATACCAGTGCTATCCCAGCTCACCATTTCAGATATGCTTTTTATAAATCAATTATTCGAATTAGATAAAATTTTAAAAAGAACAGGCAACCCTTGTGCAATAATTACTTTATTTATTCAATATGTGTGTATGGGGTACCTGTTATGATCTACGTTTTACATGAAGTGCTATTGTACAAATACATGACCCTGTCTCTGTTTTACTAAAACATAAAAAATGAAAAGCATGGGAACAGATGAGATTTTCATAGGGTCTATGCTGGGTAGGAAAGAAAATGAGACCTGGAGCAATTTGATTATCTGGCAGAAAAGATGGGGCTTGGCAAGAAGAAGGTAACAACGAGATGAAAGGAAGTTAGCTAGGCAGGAATGATGGCATAAAAACTGAAATAAAATGTCTTGGTATATCAGTGATATTGGAGTTTTGTTTTTGTTTATGAGATATAATAGTTTCTGATAATAATTTATAATAGTATACAACAACTGGCCATGGGAATAGATTTCTCAAGTAAACTGACTGTAATTTCATGGCATCCAGAAAGTTTGAGGCCAGGGTGTAAAATTCATCAAGAATGCAAACACTGAGATTCTACAGTCCTCACCTGAAATATGTGGTAGTGACTATAATATTGATAGGAGTAAACCTATGAGAATAACACAGCAGGTAGTATGGGCCTCAAATGGACAAATGTGCTTAAATGAAGATGAGTAAGTAATTGTTTGGAAACGACAATTAAAACTAGACTTTCAGAAAATAAAAATTGATTTCTACCACATTTCTACTACATAATGTCTTATTTAAGACCGTGTTCAAGAGAGCAGAAAAAATAAGACTGGGCCAGCCAGTCATAATGGTTAAGGCTACTGAATCCCACTTGACCAATTGTCCAGTTCAATTCCCAAACCCAGTGTCAAGAAAAACATGCTGGTCATGCATGCCCAAATTCCTCAAAGAAAAGAAAAATGGAGAAGGAATTGTGGCTTGATCATGTCTCATGGGGGTGCTTTCTCTATCTCTCTCTCTCTCTCTCTCTCTCTCTCTCTCTTTTTTTTTTTTTGCTTTTTTATGTCTTTTTCTGATTGTTTCTCTCTCCCTGGCAAATAACAAAAATAACAACAACAAAAACAGAGAAGATATGGGGGCAGCCAGTGGCATGGTGTGAAGGAAGCTAGATCTCTTATGGCTGAGTGTGCAGTACAAGTTCTGAACCCAGTGACTTGATAAACACACCAGGTGCATGTGTATACATGCCCAAAAATCCCACAAGGAGAATAAAGAAGGGATTTGGTGTAACATCCACCTTGGGGGATGCTTTTTTACTTTCTGTCTCTGGTGAATGTACACACCTTCTAGCAAATTTTTAAGAATCAGAAGACCATTATTTTATCTTATTATGCTTTTATAATTACTTATTTTATTTATTATTGTTTTAATTTGCTGTAGAGCATATGAATTCACCATAGAGGGACGAGAGGGAAAGTGAAAAAGGAAGCCTCCAGGTCTGGGACTTGAACCATGGTTGGCCATATGGGAGTCCAGCACCTTAATCACCACACCACCTGCTGTCTCCTATTTTATTATTATTATTTTTTGAGAGGTTTTTTTTATTATTATTATTTTTTATTACAGGATGAGTGCACTCACCAGAAATACAGAGACAGACAGAGAGAGACAGAAAGACAAAAAACAAGAAATCACCCCATAGGGGGTTGGTCATGCCATAATCTCTTCTGTTCCACTATTTTTTCAGGATTTTGGGCACACACATACATGCACCTGGTATGAGTTTCAAGCCACCAGGTCTGGGACTTGAGCCACTGTTGGCCATGTGAAAATCCAGCAACATAACCGTTATGCCATCCGTTGTTCCCATTTAAGATAAATTCTTTCCATGTTAGTATCCTTCTACCTCTGTCTTCCTTCTACCTCTGCCTTCCAGCTGGGCAGCTAGAACTACAGGCACATACTACCCCCATGTATGGCTTTTTTTTTTTTT
The DNA here is from genome assembly GCA_026018925.1 of Tupaia tana. NCBI lineage: Eukaryota > Metazoa > Chordata > Mammalia > Scandentia > Tupaiidae > Tupaia > Tupaia tana. Next base: position 31,173,545 of record JAKSZU010000009.1, on the reverse strand, counting down.
TTGACAGAATCTCACTGTGTACTGTGTTGCCTAAGCCAGCTTTGAGCTCACAATCTTTCTGCCTCAACTCAACTCAACTCTTTGGCATATAGGCATATGCCACTGGGCCCAATCTTTAAGTTGAACCAGGAATTGGACCTTGGTCTCCTGCATGGTTCCAATCTGTGCAGCATAGTATCTCTACAGAAGGTGTCATCACAGCTAGGCCAAGATGAACATTATTCACAGGTCTGTCGCCTACGACTGTGATAATTGGGATGACCATATATTTTATAACAAAAGCTGAAGAACTTTAGAGAGTGAAAGAGAATGATATTTAAAATTATGCCAAGGCAACAGGTATGAACTGGGACTGAACAGGGTGAAAAGAAACATGGAAACCAGGTGGACTATTCACATTTCTTCACCTGTAAAATTTGGAGAATATTCACTTTAAGACAATTATGTGAAAGTACCTAAGTCCTTAGTACGTGTTAAATTAATGTTTATCAAATTGTAGTTTTTGTTTTCCTGTCTTACTCCCAAAACAATAAGCTCCTGAAGTCAGAGAATGCATCTATTATTTGTGGCCCAGCAATAATTAGTACAGAATGGTGCAGCCACTTGGAATCTAGTAAGTGTAACTTCTGTCCTGCCTTTATAACATTATTTGTATCAGTCTACAGTTTACTGTCATGCCTTGATAATTTTGGAAACAAAACTTACCTTTAATATAGGTAGGAAAATAGAGATAGGAAAATGTTGCAAATTAGCAAACAAGTAGATTATGTTATGTAAGCAAAGATTTTAAAAAGGAAATCCAGGTTTGTATTAGTGCCTTAGGATCTGGAATGCAGCCAATTATTTTCCATTCAATCTTGTGAAGGGCTGTTCTGTCCTGTGGGCAGTAAACTGTTCAGTCTCAGACAGATGGAGGTACTTTGGGCATGACTATGACCTCTATCTTGCCAGTTCCTGGTGCTGCTTTACCTAAATGAAAGGGGCCAAGGACAAGCTTAAGGTTTTTTTTTGTGGTGAGGGCAAACTTAGTGTTAAAACTGGGCCCTGATCTTGTCTTAATATTTTGGCATTTCAGTCTCCCTGGTGACTTAAACACTTTTCCTGAGACACAGAAAAGTAGGCATATTTTTCGTCATCTCTTCGGTAAACATGTAAGAATTAATTTAATGCTTGAATTACTTCACCATTCTCAGCGACTGTTTCTCATTCTCTTCTAAAATGGTCTTTCTTCATCCATGGCTGATCTCTTATCCGAGACTGCTTCAAAAGTAACTTGACAGCTTATATCACTTGTTACACTAACCCCAGATTAATTTTGGTTTCTCTCCTCCCTATGTGTCTCCTTATTTTATTGTTTTAAAATTCTTCTATTATAATTTTGATAGTGAATGTGACATTTTCAAATATATATTGCTTGTCTTACTTTAATCAAAATATCCTATGCTCCTAATAGAAGCACAGTAATTAAAAACAGAATTAGAAGAGACCTTAAAAATCTCATAATACAAACTCCTCCTCTATCAAACTTTTTAAGTTTCTTTCCAATATTTCTAATATATCATTATACACAATGCTTCCTATTACTTGAAGATTTTTGCCAAAGGCTATATCTTGATCTAGCTTGTTTCTTCTTCAGTCAGGTATGATTGTAAATAATTTTTTCTTATATCTAAGCAGAATCTATTTATTCATAACTCTAGATTGATTGATTTTTATAACCTCATGGGGTTAAGCAGAAGTAAATGTTAGCAGTCTTTAAATATACACACACAGAAGAATTTATCATGCTTTCTCCAGGATAAATATGCTGAGATTCCCCTATTAGATCTTTCTACATGTATTTAAGTTCTATCAAAGGTAGCCAAGTTGTCTTGGTTTGTCTTTCTGGAATCAGAACTGAAATGTCTACATCCTTGCAACTTCCTCAATGTCCACCAAACTGGGATAAAAGGTCATTGTAGTTTTCACACCATCCTGATCGCTCTGCAGTGAACATATTTTAGTATACTGCTATTCTTTTTAAATGCCCAGACATAGATACACAATACAACTCACCATACAAGGAAATTTAGTATTATACAGATCACTTATCTCATGAATTGTCAATGACTTTATTATTATTTTGAGTTCAAGCCCCAAAATACCCACAATTATTTTTTTCAGTATACCAAAGCATAAGGCAGTTACTAAAATCTATGTAGTGGAATTTACATTTGTTCAAGACTTTTAAAATTTTATTTTATTTTTTATTTAATCACCGAATATCATTACAGCATTCAAAATGAATTTTTCCAGTATGGATACACTGCATGTTAGTCCATTCAAAAATATTACCATACCCATTATTATCAAAAGATAACTTTCCATTTTTGTGTTCTTTAAATCTTTTGCTTCATTAAAGCCCTTTTCACTAGCCCTCCTAAGTCTCTATTATCTTCACATACTTTCTTTATTTCCCCACATTACTGGGAAAAATAAACCTGAGAGTCTGGCTAGAACACTGCCTATTTTCACCTGGATCTTTTAGTGCTGGGTAGGACTACTTTGATTGAGCTTCCTAGTTGTCTTTTAAGATTAACCTCTACTGGGACCAGTTGGTGCAATGGCTATGTCACTGGACTCCCATGTAGTCGACTGCAGTTTGAGTCTTGGACCCTGTGGCTTAAACTCATGCTGGGTGCGTGTGCATGCGTGCCCAAGATCCCGAGAGGAGAAAAGAGGAGAAGAGATTGTGGCGTGGCCATCCCCCCTCGGGGGTGATTTCTCGCTTTCTGACTGTCTCTCTCTGTCTGTCTGGTGAGTGCACGTGTCCTATATCAAAAACCTCTCCAAAAAATAATAATCTTTACTTAAATGAATTCCTTTAGAGCATTGTAAGTATGTGAAGTTAGGGAAAACTCTCTATTTCTCTGGAGCACAGCATGTATAGAAAATACTAGGAAAAAAATGAATAGGCCTTATACCAGATTCTTATTAAGCTATACCAATTTGAATTAGGCTTTTGACCAGGTTGAGCCTTTATAAATTGTTTCCGTAATCATCCTGAAACCAAGAGAAATATCTGGATGCACTGGCAATATTATCAAAAGGTGAAAAGACCTGGATTATATGCTAATGCCCAATTTACTGCCAGATTAGAGCTTTTTCAGATATGTTGAATTTGAAATTAAAAACTGTCTACCTGCAAAGGTCTAAAGCAGAAGTTGAAAAGTGGCTTTCTATGGCCCAGACCTATCCTTAGTTATGGACATTTGCTAGTGTATACAGTAGTGGTCTTTTCAGTATTTGGTTTATTTTTCATTGAATTAGTTGCCAACTTTTACAAAGTAGATTTCACACCAAAATTTAGATTTCTAGCTTTTTTTTTGAAAAATTAGAAGTTCTGGCAACACTTTGCCCATTTTTATGACAATGTCCACTGGGATCAAAGAGTAGCTGCTGATGGTGCCAGCAGATGGTATAATGGTTGCATCACTGGACTCCCACATGGCCGACTGTGGTTTGAGTCCTGGACTCGGGGGCTTGAAACTCATGACAGATGTATGTGTGTACATGACCAAGATCCCAAGAGGAGAATGGAGAAGAAGGGATTGTGACATGGCCATCCTTCCTGTGGCGTGAATTCTCATTTTCTGTCTCTGTCTCTCCAACAAGTACATGCTCCCAATATTAAAAATCTAAAAAACAAACAAACAAAAATAAGATTAGCTGCTGCTGCTTTTAGAGTGAGTATTTGTTTTATAATTTACCAAATCCCTATTATAGCCCATTGTTCTCTGTCCCTCCTCTTACTGGCTTCATTAAATATACTACCTTCTTGATCCTTGTAGGGACTGGGTCTTGAAAAATCTGGTCTAAGTAGTCATTTCTTTGAACTATTGCTGTTTTACATATATTCCACTTCAAAAACACATGTGTTTTCCAAGCCACTCTTAGCAAAACTACAAAAAAGCATAGTAAATTCCTTTATCCTAGAGATGTCTACCATTTTATTGGGAAGAAAAAAGTTAACACATTTGCAGCTGTTATATAACAGATGTTTTACACTGAGTTAAACAATGGCTACAATTTTTCATGTCTCTCTAAGTCAGCCTTCTTATATTGAGTCTGGAGTTGACCACAAAACTTGCTGTAACCAATGAAACATTTGAAAAGTAAATGCAATTGTAGGCCTGAAAAAATAGTGTTTCCACTTCCTCTCTTGATTTTGATTTGTTTTGTTTGTTTTGTTTTTGTTTTGTTTTGTTTTGTTTCCTTTGTCATATACATACCCAGGCTAGCTTGGTGGATGAGATGAGAAACACAGTCCAGTCATGACTATTACCAGCCAACCACCAAACATATGAGTGAGCCTGAGTCTAGAACAAGTTCTAAAGTCTTAGCCCAAAGACTTGGGCTAAAATTAATACCTAATCTTTTAAATCCCCAACATGGAATTGTTTTGTTTGTGGCTTTATTTTAGCAGTAGACAACAAATATAGGAATTTGTTTTTAGAATCTAAGTGCTGCCATAGTAAAAACCTAAAATATGTGTGTTAACAGCTTTGAAAAAAGTCCAGGAGTAGAGACTGGGAAAGCAGTGTGGAAACAGTAGAGGCTAGAAAAATGGTGAGTAAACTTCTCTAGCATCCTAGATAAATGACAAATCATGTTATGTAGAGGTGAAGTATTTAGTAACACTTGTGGTAAACCTGGAATATAGAAAATAGACCAAATTAACATTTATACTTGAGTAAAGCTATCTGTAGGCAGAATGTTGAAAATGCCAGCTGGTTCTTACTAGCTGTGTATGATAAGGTACAAAAGCAGTGAGCTAAAGAAATAACTGGCCAGTTTGTGAGTAATATTTGAAGAATACCAAAATTCACTACATTGGAAAAACAATATTTTTTCCTTTCTCTAGCTTCTTAATATAATAAAATATGAAATCCAGGGAACTGCCAGAAATGTGATCTTAGTACTAAAGACTAAAAAAGTTTTTTTTTTTTTTAAATGGTGAAAAAGTGCGTATTTAGAATTAGCCACCTGGACTTGGTTTAGATGATTCCAATTTTGTTGACAACATCCAAAGCATAATCAGGATCCAGTTGCACATACGCCTTCTTCTCTCTATCAGGTCTGATTAAGGTGTTGACCTTGGCCACATCAATATCATAGAGCTTCTTCACAGCCTGTTTGATTTGGTGCTTGTTGGCCTTGATGTCCACAATGAACACAAGTGTGCTGGTGTCTTCTATCTTTTTCTTTCTTGTTTTTTGTTTGTTTGTTTGTTTTTGTTTTTGTTTTTGAGAGAGAGATTTTTGCTATAGGGCGTGTGTGCTCGCCAGAAAGACAGGGAGAGACAGAAAGCGAGAAATCACCCTCCGGGGGAATGGCCATGCCGCAATCCCTTCTCTGGGGATCTTGGGCACGCATGTACATGTGCCCGGCATGAGTTTAAGCCACCGGGTCTGGGACTCGAACTGCGGTCGACTACATGGGAGTCCAGCGACAGAGCCATTACGCTAACTGCTTATCCCTCTTTTATCTTTTTCATGTAGACTTGATAGTCAGGGGTAACTTGATGATGGCATAGTGGTGGAGCTTGTTTCTCCTGGGGCATTCATCTGGGGATATTTGGGCTGCCTCTGTAGCCGAAGAGTCTTGGGCCTCTGGAAGGTGGATGATGTATGAATCTTCCTTTTTTTTTTTTTTTTTTTGGCTATGGATGCCTTTCAGCACTGCCTTTTTGGCCTTCAAAGCCTTTGCTTTAGCTTCAGCTTTGGGAGGGGTAGGAACTTCCTTCTTTGCTTTTGGTGCCATCTTCCAAAAAAACCTTCCAAGACTCTTGTTTTATACCTTTGAAATAATTAAGAAAATGTTATATAAACCCTTTCAACTAGGCAAAAGTATCTCTAGGAATCTTAAGAGCACTATCTTGCAGGCTCATAAGCCCAAAGATACATTAATAAGGAATAGAGAAAAAGAGAAGATAATCTCAAAAAAACATTATGGCTGTGGCTTTTGTCCAGTGGAGTAGACTTGAAATGTGCATATATAAAGCCCAACAGATTTTAAAGGAGTTCTGTGGGCATAAGTGCTACCAGCTTGGGTTAAGAAAGAATGACATTGTAAAATTCAGAAAAGCACTGACCTTCAATATTCTCTGTGCAGGAGGCAGGCTAAGAAGTTTCTCAGAAATCATATTTTTAAGTGCCTTTTTCAGAAGTGACCAGGTAAGATAGAAAACAAATAATATTTCAGAGAGTAAAGTTAAGGACCATGAAGAAGAATGGACAATTGAGCTACTTCCAGGAACCATGTTGGATGCAGTGAAAGAGTTTTTTATGACCCCTGTGTGGCATCCTAGCCACATTTGCCCAGCAAGAATTGCTATAAATTATTTATGCTTGTTTCCTATTTTCGTTGTTGTTTGTTTTTTTATTTTCCCTTTTTGAAAGAGAGTGTTTTTGTAACTATCTAGACCGCATATTATCACTGAATGTTGAAGGTATGACTGGCCAATAAATTGTTATTGGTTTTTGGGCCAAGAGAACTCTTATCTGAGTAGCCACATCAGCACCTGATCATAGATCATGTGATTCTGGATTTGGGGCCTAATGATGTGATTGAATAAGATTTTTAAATCCTAGGTTGGAGGTGAGCATATTTTGCATGTAGGAAGGAAGTGAATAATTATGACAAGAGTAGAATATGACATATGAGTTACATTAATAACAATATATATCAAGGTGTCCTGAATCATTACCCCTTGTAGGCTCTGGGCTTGGCCTTGTGATGTGCTTTAACTATTTGGAAAGTAGAAAACTTAATGCAAGTAGAGGCTTTAAAAAGTACTTGAGTAGGGACCAGCAGTTAGCGTAATGGCTATGTCGCTGGACTCCCACGTAGTCGACCGCGGTTCGAGTCCCGGACCCGGCGGCTTAAACTCATGCCGGGCGCGTGTGCGTGCATGCCCAAGATCCGGAGAGGAGAATGGAGGAGAAGGGATTGCGGCGTGGCCATCCCCCCTGGGGGGTGATTTCCTGCTTTCTATCTCTCTGTCTCTCTCTGACTGTCTGGCGAGCGCACGCGCCCTATAGCAAAAACCTCTCCAAAAAAAAAAAAAAAAAGTACTTGAGTATTTCTACTTCTTCTCTTGCTACTCTCCTTTCAAGCTGAGGACATCCCTAGTGTAGACTGCTGCATGTTAAAAGACATGTGGCCCTGTCAGTCTTATCACCCAGCTATCAACGACCAAACATGTTAGTCCATCTGAGACCGGAAAAACTGGTCATCTGTGTATAGCTTCACTCATCAATATGTAGACTCCTGACATAAATGAAGATTTATTATTTTAAAGCCCCTGAGTTTTGCAGTAGTTTATTACACAGAGTTACTTTGTCAATAAGTAACTTCTAAAACAAGTTAGTATATAATCAAGGGAGAGATAGAGGAAGAAATTTGCGCCTATCGGCAATTGGTGTCCATAGATAATGAAAAAGCCTTCATAGTGCTGAACTACGATATCTTATGTAAATACTTTTTAACAAACTAACTATTGTCAAATGTGGTTTGAATTTTATTAAAATAATAGATTTAGTCAATCAACTTGGTAAAAATGAGTAAGTGAGCATACTCAAATCCAGACATATATGTCACAATTTTATATTCTGCCTTTCCTGTAATATTTCTGAAAGGGTCTTACAAAACAATTTTTTCACCACTTAACTTAAATTTAAATCCAAGATCTATTTCATGAGAGGAGAAAAAAAAAAAAAAAAGAGAACAGCACCAAAATGTCCCCAGTTGCTAAAACATCTATGTATGCATTAAGATTCTTAGGAATATAAGAACTCAGGTACTCATTCTGTGACCATCTTTCTGAGATTTTGTCTTCTTATCTATTAAGTGCCAATGATACTACATAACTTGAAGGGGTTTCATAAAATTAAGGTATAGAATATTTAAAGTACTTAACAGAATAGGAACAAATCAATTATTAATGACTTAGAATTTTTCTCAGAATTCTACAACTTCATACCATTTTTTCTTGAAATCCTGAAAGCAAAAGATATCTATAGGTACTTTATATACAAAATGTCAGGATAAATTGTTTACCTCATCATATAAATGAAGAACTCAGCTAATTTGTTTCACAGATCCATCACATTTCTACCTGTTTCAAGGATTAGGTTCCATTCCTGGATGGGACTCAAATAGTTTGGGTTGGAATGGAGAACAGACACTGTGAGTTCAAATCCTGCTTTGGACAGATAATTAATTGAGTAATCATGGGCAAATTGTTTAACCTTTTTGAGCTTCAGCTTCTAACTTTATATAAGCTGTTATGAAGATTGATATATTCAATGTAAAGCTCTTAATATAAATAAGAAGCAATGCACGGGTAGCTAATATTGATAAACATTATTCTCTGTCATTGCAGTAATAACATTATTATTACCATAAAATATTATGACTTGAGTGATACTGTCAGCCTCTTTGTGGTTGTATTAGCTATGACCCAGCTGGTGCTCCTTTTTTGGCTTTTTGAAACTTGGATACCCAACTGGGAAATTTTCAGGCTTTCACAAATCTTTTCACCAGATGAATGCTAGTTCCAGCGAGTGTTTCCAAAGGGAAAATGGCATTTCAGGAGCAATGATAAGTGTATTTCTAAAATAGAAGACACGCCAGACAGTTTCCTAGGACAGAACAATATCCTAGTGGGAGCAGCTGGGTTAGTTAGTGGAACAAATGGTCAAATTCAACTCCTGAGGATGCTCCGTAAGGCTGGGGGCAATAGCAACCATATGAGCTTTGTTCCTTGATAATTTTTGGTTTCCCAAATTGGATGGCCCTTTTCTCTTGAATGTGGAAGTTTATGCTTAAAAATGAAGTAAATACAATTCCTTTCCAGGATTGTGAGTAATACTTTAATGATTATTTAGCAGCAGTGACTATGTCTACTGTTTGGAGAGGATCTCAGAAGAGTTTTGAAGAGGTCACAGAGAACAGACATTCTCTCTCACCAGTAATTCTTCTGTTCTTTGGAAAACTATGTTTTTTTTTTTTTCTTGTCAGCTTCCAATCCACATGTTGCTCAGCAAAATTATATTTATTCCAAAGACAATTGTCTGCTATCAGCTTAAGTGAATCATTTGAGTCATCTCCCCAGAATTTTTCTAATCCTTATTGGTTGGGACAAGTAGCTGGATATTGAGAAAAGTATTTCACTTTCAGTTGGCTCTACGGTAGAACTAGGGCACACAGCACAGTCCTGAAACTATGAAATGTTGAACTGGGAACCTATAACTGGTGCATGATATATGAATGCAGAGTGGCCTGTGAGGCCTGTTTCTGGTGTTTATTTTTTCCCCCAACTCTAACACAGGTCTCTTTTAGGTAGAGATCACACACATATTTTAATGTTTTGTAACCACCCCTACCAGTCTAATGCCAGACACATATCAATACATACTCACTGAAGATAGCTTATAAAAACCCAAGAGTATTTTCTTTTTAGAGGTGTTTGCTATAGGGCATATGTGCTCACCAGAGAAATAGAGACAGAAAGCAAGTAATCACCCCCGGGGAAGATGGCCACATAGCAATCCCTTCTTCTCCTTTCTTCTCCTGGGATCTTGGGCACTCATGCACACGTGCCTGGTGTGAGGTTAAAGTCACTAGATATGGGACTTAAACTACGGTAAACTATGTGGGAGTCCAGTGATGTAACCATTATGCCATCTGGTCCTGAGTATTTATTGTTAATGTGTTTTCCTCTTATATGAAAAATATCATGTGTCTATCTTGCCCTCAAAACCATAATATCTCTGGTTTGTCAATGCAATAAAATATATACACATAATTTATTTGTACTGTGTATGACTATGGTTGGTCACACATAAATGTTCCTATTATGTTCCAGGCACTTTTGTGAGACAATTTGTTGTCTCAACAAATGTTGATGAAGATGAATAGATTTTCTCTATTTGAAGTTAACTGACCCACATGAAGCTTGAATTTGTTGTCTTTTTTAATGTTTAACCCTTTAAACATCCTCACAAAATAGTTATTATTAATCTCATCTTACTGTTGTGGAAACCGAAACTCAAAGAAATCAGGTGACATAAGAGAGATTTTAATCTAGCTTTTTTTTTTTTTATAACTCTAGACCAGTGGTTAGAGTCTGAAATGTCATCTTGTTCACTCTCAGTGCTTCCATGAAATGTTAAGAGTCTGCCAAAAATTCTTTCATGTCTTTTGCAAAGCATCAGTTGGTGGCAAATTCAGTAAATCTTTTATGTATTGCTGGCTTTCTTCATACTGCTGCTGTCGAGTGAGAAGCACTTGCAAATGTTTCCTCAGTAGAAATAGGGTTTTCCAAAAATTGAGGAGTTAAAGAATATATGCTGTAGCTCTACCCCAGGAAAATTGTAGTGCTATCCCATACTGATTGTCTGTGTGCACAGTTCTAAAGTGTGCAGCTTTGACCATGAGTATATATATTATAAATATAGAGTATAAGATGTTTATGGTGAATACTGGGAGATGATGCTACACATGTAAGTAGGTGGCATGTTATGAAGGGTTTTGTTTGCCATGAAAAAACTGAAAATTGTCCTATAGATAATGAGAAATCATTAAATGATCATAAATAAAGGAATAAGTTGATCGGAATTAGGTTCTAGAAAGGCCACTGTTTCTGGACACCATAGCAGATACAGATTTGAAATGGGGATGCCTACTGTCATATTATTGAAAGGAACATTATTGTAATAGCCAAGGAGAAATAAAAAGGAGGCTGTCAGGGTGGTTTGAGTTGCCGACCGTGGTTTGAGTCCTGGACTTGGTGGCTTGCTTTCTCAATTTCCCTTTTATTTTCTCTCTGGTCAAATTAAAATAATAATAAAATATTTAAAATAATTCTTAAAAATTTCAGAATCTTTATAGGTGATCATGGAATTCTTAGAAGTGGAAGAGAAGGCTGAAGGAAAGAATGGAGAGTAAGATGGGAGAACATTTAAGAAGAGAACTTTGAGGAAGAGCAATGGTTAATGGGTAGATATTTTGAGTCAGTTAATGGCATTTCCATGAACAGTGTGTTAACATTAGGCATGTTAAAAGTGGAGGAGGCATAACAAAGTAATAGAACATGTATCTGTAATCATGAAATACTTTGGCATATACTTTTATCTTAGATACCCTGTGTAATGCAAGAGAAGTGTTATCACACAACCCAAGGGAGCAATAATATTAAGATGGAATGGTCAGCACTATACAATGCCAGAAAGAGAGATGGGGATAACAAAGGATCCATCGTAATAGACCTAAGTTGTTTTAGTGGAGTTATGGGAAGTGCTTGGTTCAACCTGCTTTAAGAAGTTATGGGGAGTATTCAGTAAGAGGTTACAGCAGGATTGATTTATTCCTTAACCATGGCCCTAGAGATTACAGTGAAGAGCAATGGGAATCATGTAGGCAGTTAAAAAATACATAGTAAAAGGAAAAATATATGAGATTAGGAAACGGGGTGAAATCCCATTTCTCTAAGATGATGTTACTTTTATACATGTATAAACTCATGTCTCTAGTCATAAGAAAGTATAAAATTTTTGCACTGGTGAGACAGCTGGTCTAGATTAGCGATTTAACCTGGGGAAGTTGAATAGATTTTCTCTATTTGAAGTTAACTGACCCACATGAAGCTTGAATTTGTTGTCTTTTTTATGCAGGATGTAAATAATAGCTAGCCAAAAGTATTTAAGACTGTTCACAGCCCTATCAAGTACAAACATACAAATATAAAAAAGAGGATATGAAATAAAATTTAAGAAATATTGAGATAGTCCTAGAAACAGTGAGAGAAAAGAATCAACTCAGTGAATGAATAAGAGATTAAACTAGCAATGCATTTGATGAAATTTAGGCATAGGTAACAGTTAAAAGACACATAAGACTACCAATACTAGGTAAGTTATTAAAGTAGTTTTAATTTTAGAATAATGAAAAGATGACATAATATCTGAAATTAACGTATTGTTTAGAAACTTTCACAAATAAATCTATAGTTTGTTCAAGGAGAATTAGTTTGACCAATAGGTCAGATTTTACATAGATTTGTTGTCACTAGACTTTATTTGTTTGAAGTTTGAAAATTTGAGCTTTCTTGTTGCCATTACTTATAAAATATAACTGTGTGTCATGACTATGAAAAACTGGTAGATTGTTAGAACCAAATTTACTTAAAAAGGTATTTCTCATTTGAGAATGCTTTCAACACTTTGTTAGCTGATGTATTAATGAGCATGTCTTATGCAAAGTTTGGATGGTTGCATGTTCACACTAACTGATAGATAGAAATGGATTTCTAACCTACTCTAGTATTTTTCAGTTCAGTTTTAGGAAATGCGTCTTTTTTTTTTTTTTTTTGGAAGAGGTTTTTTTTGCTGTAGGGTGTGTGCGCTCGCCAGACAGACAGAGGGAGACAGAGAGACAGAAAGCGAAAAATCACCCCCCAGGGGAGATGGTCACACCACAATCCCTTCTCCTCCATTATCCTCTCGGGATCTTGGGCACGCACGCACACGCGCCCGGCGTGAGTTTTAAGCCACCGGGTCCGGGATGCAAACCGCGGTCGACTATGTGGGAGTCCAGCGACATAGCCATTATGCTAACTGCTGGTTCTCCCGGAAATGCGTCTTTTTTATCTTTAATTTTATTTATTTACATTCATTCACTGTACATCACGGCATACAAAATGAGATTTTCCTTTCAGAATACACTGTATGTTGACTTAATCAAGGATATTAGCATACATGTTGTCATCAACAAATAATTTTCTATTTCTTGTTTCTTATATATTTTGCTCCCGACACACACAGTTCCCCACCTCTCATCCCCTGACATTTCCCATCCTCTTTCCATACTGTATCTGGTGTCGACAGTTGCTTTCCATGCTGCTGGGGTCTAGCCTTGGCGGGGGTGGGTTATCTCGTCGGAGGCGGAGCAGGTAAGGAAGACGGAGGCCTTGGTGCCTTTACATGCATATCCTCAGTCGGATACCCTCCAGAGATTGTTCTCTGTAGAGTGACAACTGCTAGGAATCATCGTGCCTTTTTATTAAAAATGTGATACATGCAAGTAAATGGGTGAGGGGCTACGTGTTCCAATTATCAGTTCATAAAGTTTTAACAATAGGGAACATAGGCCCCATTCAGGGTTGGATTAAGGGTGGGTCTATTACAGTTCTGCAATTGTTCGTTTGATGTAGGCATGTCTTCATGGAATGCAGTTTCGGGAAAGCAGCTCCAGCAAGCAGAGATAACCATTAGCTGATGCGGCGGCAGCAGCCATCTTGTGATTACCGAGCACGATGCTGAGAAAAGAAAATCTCAAGTATACATATTAGTTCTTATGGATTTTAATAAAGAATGGTACTTATATAATTTTATAGGGATCTAAAACTTTATTTAAGAAATCCTAATATATTTTAATGAGGTGAAACTATTGTTCACTTTGTAAGGGCAGGGATAGCTTTTTCAACTGGTGGTAAAGTGATTAACAAGTTAATGAAGGAACTTTAAGGTGGGTTTGTGGCATACTTAAGCATTCTATTGTGCCTGTGGTGCCACTGTTATGTATTTTGTTAGAACATTAGCTACTGTGGGGTGGGAGTATTCTGGGACAGTTTCGCCCTAAAAGGTTATTTTTAAGCTTATGTTAAATGTGTCTTGAAGGGGCCTTCCAAAGGTCAAGAAGATTTCTGCCTAGATGTGACTTTAGCACATCCTCTATTGTGATCGCAATAAAGCATTTTAATTAACAGTAGGTGGTCAGGACAAAGGGGAGTGGTCAGGGGACTTTTGGGAAATCTTATCATATACTCAGAATGTGTAAGAGAGCTATGTAATTCTTTTAAAGTAGTATATCAGGGAGCCAGAGGGGGGTCACTTCGCAGCAAGGCTACTGCAGTCTCTAGAGCATACAACAATCGGCCTTGCCAACATGCTGAGTCGACCCAAGCTTTGCTCATAGGTTGGGGGACTTACAGCAGCAACCTTGCCAATGTGCTGAGCTGACCAAAGCTGTGCTCAAAGGTCAAAGGCTCAAAACAAATCCTGGGGCTCCATTGGGTCAGACTCCTCCACCATGCCTTTTTTCCCCATATTTTATTGATTCACACAATATCTTATTCTAAATACTTTCAGTAGCAAGTTCAGCTGATATATACATATCTGTGAACACATGTCTGACTTTAGGTATAAAATTCAACAAATAGAATGAAGATACTATAAATTAGCACCTAGCTGAGGCTATATAGCATACTGCAGTCATTAAATAGATTTTTAAATGTATTTTAATTTCAAGAAAAGCAATTTTAGCTTTAATAAATCCAAAAATGTTAAGAGAAATTTGCTTAAGACTTAAAGCCAGGAAAAAGGTTAGATTCTGTTCAAATAGGAGGTAGATGAACTTATCAACTGTTCAGGAGAAGATAAAAATACTTAAATCTGGAAAACAAAGCATAGAAGAAAATCAGTAATGTTTTAGTCAAAAGTCAAAAATTCTATTTCACCAGTTTAGTCACATGTAATTAATCTCTCTTCTGTTGTGGTCTGATCTTTCTGTTTAAATTCTGAAAGTTAACATTGAACTTTGGATTTGTCCCTACCATTAAGTTGGCCATTTTCTTGGTTGTTTTATGGGCTCTTATTTCTGTGTGTTTGTCTTTAGTTTTCCTAGTGTAGCACTCCCTTCAGAACTTTCTCTAGAGCTGCTCTGGTGTTGGTAAATTCTTTCAGGTTTTGTTTATCTGAGAATGTTTTGTCTTCTTTTCCCATATGAAGTATAATCTTGCTGGGTATAGTATTCTTGGTTGAAATTACTTTTCTCTTAACATTTTGAATATATTTTCCCATTCTTTCCTTGCTTACATTGTATCTGATGAGAAGTCTGCTGTTAGCCTGATGGGTTATCCTTTGTAAGTAACTTGACTTTTCTTGACAAGTTTAGTATCTTGTCTTTGTGGTATTGGTCAATCTGGCTATGATGTGCCTTGTAGAAGATCTTCTTTTTTATTATTTTATTTAACTTTATTTATTTATTTAAATTTGACCAGAGAGGGACAGAGAGAGACAGAAAGGGAAAGTGAGAAAGCAAGCCACTGGATCCGGGATTCGAATCACAGTTGGCCATGTGAAATTCCAGCACTCTTAACCACTGCACCACTTGCTAGCTCTAATGGAGATCTTCTTGAGTTGATTCTATTTGTGATCCTTGGTCTTTCTTGAGTCTGGATATTAGAATGCCTCTCTAGGTCTGGAAAGTTTTCTTTCAGAATTTCATGAAATAGATTATCAAAGCCCTTATTAATTTCTTTACCTTCTGGGATACCAATTATCTGGATGTTTGGGTGTTTCATGGTATCTAGTATTTCTCATATATTATTCTCATTTTTTAATTATTTTCTCAGTCCTTTTGGTGAAATTTTCTAGATCAGAATTTCTGTCTTCTACATCTGAGATTCAGTCTTCTGTGTGATCCTAATCTGCTTTTAATACTTTCAAAGGAGGTTTTGATTTCTTGTGTTAGAGCCTTCCTCTCTAACAGTTCCATTCAATTATTATTTTATGGTGTCTATTTCCTCTTTCAACTCGTGAAAGAACTTCCTCACCTCATGGAACTCATTGTCTCTTTTCTCCTGCATCTTCTGGAGTTCATTGTCTCTTACCTCTCATATCTCTGTTAGCTTTGTTACTATGAATATTCTAAATTCTTTATCTGACATTTCCACGAGTTCCATTGTACTGTCTGTGGATGATGAGGAGTTGTTCTTTTCCTTTGGGGGAAAGATATTTTCTTTGTTTCTCATATTTCTTGCACCTTTATGGTGGTTTCTGGTCATCTGATGGACTGTACGCTTCTTCCTAAATTCTCAAAGTTAAATCTGAGCATTCAGAAGTTTATAGAAGGTGATCTGCAGTCTTTCTGTAGTTCTGCTTTTCCTCCCTTTGTGCAGCATATTCAGTTGGAATTGAGGATTATGATGACCCTAATAGTATTCATCCATTTAGCTACTGTACACCTAAACCTGTCTAGACACTCAGTGTGTGGAGGCTTATCAGCAAAGTGATAAAAGTAAAAGAAAAAGAAAAAGAAAAGGAAAAGGAAACAAAGAAAGGAAAAAAAAGGAAAAGAAAAAAGGAAAAGGAAAAGAAAAAAAAAACAATAATAAGAAAAAGAAAACATTTTAAAAAAGCAAAGCATGCCACATGAAAACTATTGCTCACAGCTCAAATGCAGATGGCTTCTCAAAGGGCCTGTGCTTTGCCTCTCCTAAATGGGAGAAAAAAAGTGAGAATTAGCAAGATAAAGGAGAAACTGAGAGCCAAGAAGTACTTTACATTAAGAATAAAAAATAATAAATAAAAAAGAATTAAAGTGAGAGAGAGAGAGAGAGAGAGAGAGAGGGAGGGAAAGAGATACAGACGGTTCCCTGCCACTCTAGATCTTGGGGTCAGGAGGGTGAAGTCTGAGCAAAGAATCTTTGGTTGTCCTATCTCCTGAAAGGGATTGCTCACAGCTCAAGTGCAGATGGCTTCTCAAAGGGCTTGTGTTTTGCCTATCCACTCTAGATCTTGGGGTTGGGAAGGTGAAGTCTTAGCAGAAAATCTTCAGTTGTACTAGCCCCTGAAAGGGATTGCTCACAGCTCAAATGGCAGAAACATGTTTTAATATTCTTTTGCAACATTTAGATATGGTGTATAAATATGCCCAAAAAATGTTGATTTCTTTCTCTGATGAGTAAAGACTCACCAAAAGTTCCAAAACAGTCAAATACGTGGTAATCAAAGTGTTTGCATCACAGCTGAGTCTTCTTAGGCAATCCTGTTATCTTATCATCAACATAAAAATAGCAAAATATCTTATCCCCAGGGACCAGCAGTTAGCGTATGTCACTGGATTCCCATGTAGTCGACCGCGGTTTGAGTCCCACACCTGGTGGCTTAAACTCACGCTGGGCGCATGTGCATGTGTGCCCAAGATCCCGAAAGGAGAAGGGATTGTCGTATGGCCATCCCCCTGGGGGGTGATTTCTTGCTTTCTGTCTCTCTGTCTCTCTCTGTCTTTCTAGCGAGCGCACACGCCCTATAGTAAAAAACCTCTCAAAAAAAATCTTATCCCTGAAGTAATAGGTTATGAATCTTTCTCGTATAAGACATCCCTGATAACAAATCACTGCTGTTGATATATGTCAATTGAGCAAGTTGTTTAAAGTCATAGACAAAAATGTCTCTATAATTCTCCCCTAATTTTTTAATCTGTTTCTTTAATACTGTTTCCTTAAAACCATAGCATTTGCAAAGTAACATATCCCAGGACTCATATAGTGTAATATTTTTATATATGTATAGAATCATATTTTTCATTCATAACTTTATTCTGATCTGTAGTATTTATATCAGTATCTTTACTATCACTTTTTTTGTTTCTTTGTGCTTGTTTTGTTTTAGCTATAGAGCACATGTGCTTGCTGGAGACAAAGAGGGGAAAAGTGAGAAATCAACCACCACAGGGAATGGCCACACTGCAATCCCTTCTCCTGCATTTTCCTCTTGGTATTTTGGGCACACATGTACATGTGCTTGGCAGGATTTTCAAGCTACCAGGTCCGGGTCTTGAACTGTGGTTGGCCATATGGGAGTCCAGAATCTTAACTCCTACATACCACCTGCTGTCCTCTTTACCATTACTTTTAATGCAAAAGCTTTGTATCATTGATCTACTTTTATTATTTGGGTTTTTAACACAATAATAAAAATATAAACAAAAATAAAGACAAATAATACATTCTTTAAATATATATTAAACATGATAAATAAATGTTATCCAAATAATATTTTATACATACTTCTAACATGTAACTAACATTTAAGAATTAAATAATTCACCTAACCCTAGTCAGAATGGCCAAGATTTGGGGCCAGCAGGTGGTGTGTTTAAGGATGCTGGACTCCCACATGGCCAACCATGGTTCAAGTCCTGGACCTGGTGGCTTGCTTTCTCACTTTCTTTCTCTTGCTCTAGCTCTCACTCTCATTCTGTTCCTCTGTGATAAAATTAAAAATAAATACATAAAGTTAAAATTAAAAAAAATATTTAAAAATATAAAAGATTGGCCAAGATTTTTAAAATGAAGAACAGTAAGTGCTGGTGAGGCTATGGTGAAAAGGGAACTCTCTTACACTGTTGGTGGGAATGTAAATTAGTACAGTCACTATGGAGAATAATATGGAGGTTCCTCAAAAATCTACAAATAGAACCACCATATGCTCCAGAAATTCCACTGCTGGGTATCTACCCAAAGGATAGGAATACACTGAGTTGGAAAAGTACTTGCACATCCATGTTTATTGAAGCATTATTCACAATTGCTAAGGCATAGAACCAACCAAAATTTCCATGAACAGATGACTGGATTGAAAAATGTGGCACATATACATTATGGAATACCACTCAGCCATAAAAAAATAAGACACTGGCATTTGATATAATGTGAATGATTATGGAATATTTATTGCTAATCAAAGCAAGCCACACTATGAAAGAGAGGCATTGTATGTCCCCACTTAATATATTGGGTTGTCGAGAAAGTCATGACATATTTTTCTATGCAAAAATGCATCCTGACTTTCCTGATGATCCAATATACTGAATGTCTGCATTCTATGCAGGAACTGAAAGATTGGAAGGTATAAAGGGATGGAGAGCAACTGTGGAAACCAGAGAGAGTATGAGAGGAGGCTGGGAAATAGGAGAGGGTGAGAGGGAGGGAATCAAGTAGAAAAAGATAGAAGCAAAACATTTAAGAGACACAGAGATGGGAAATTATCTGTTGCTGATAATTTGTATGGTAGTATCTTTGACTGGATTATAATGGATTCATGGTGGAAAAATTCATTTGGTAGACTGTAATGATATACAGTGATTGAATGTAAAAATTATGAAAGAAAATTTTTTTTAAAAATTAAGAATTACTAACTACTTGATGTGGTTTGCTTCATATAATTATTTGAAACACACCACATCCAGTAATTAAGTCTTTTATGAAAACCCCCTTTGTGATCTTTGCAACTTATTGAACTTCAACAGGATTCCTTGATCTAAGAGAAATAAAAGCAGACATATAAGTATCAACAAGAAAAATATTTCTCCTCCCCCTTTTCATACCTTTCAGTAGGGAAACAAAGTATTGTGGTATGGTGGAAAGAACAGTAAACTAGAAATTACTCTCTGAAATTTTGGCCTGATGTTACTACTTATGGTCTGCACAATTTTAGACACTCCCTTTACCTTTATCTTTTTTAAGATAATTGTCCTTTTATGTCAAATGTGATAGCTGGATTTGGCCAGACTCACTGTGTGTAGCTTATGCTGACTATAATTCTGTGATCCCAGGATTCCCTGTCTATTCCATATGGAAGGTCTGGGTTAAAATATCTATCTGTAGTAGTTTTATTTGCAATAAGGATTGTTCTTGGAGAAGTAGATTCTCCCATTTCTCTCTTTCTTTCCCTTTTTTTTTGAGATATTTTTGCTATAGGGTACATGTGCTCACTGGAGAGACAGAGAGAGATAGAGAGACAGGAAGTGAGAAATATCCCCCCAGGGTATATGGCCATGCCTAAATGCTTTCTTCTCCATTCTCCTTTCAAGGTTTTGGGTATGCATGCACATATACCTGTCATGAGCTTTAAGCCACTGGGTCCAGGACTCAAACCATGGTCAACTAAGTGGGAGCCCACCAATATAACCACCATGCCATTTACTGGCCCCTCTCCCATTTATCTTAATGAATACACAGGAATTGGTTTCCAATCATTGAATAAGAAGATGTGAAATTTTACTGCGTTTCAGAAGGTAAGCTTTTCCTTTGTTTTAGGAGGCAACCTCATTACTTCTCTGCCAGCTGTGGAGACCTTTCTGTTCCCCAGGCTTTCATTTTGTTTGACATATGTCAGCTTGGTTTTCTTTTAAAAGACACATGATAGACAATGAAAACTTTTATATTCTTGGAATTTGTAATCTAGATGTTTTACCATTCATCTCATCAGGAACTTTGCCTAGTTTGTAATGGGTCCCTGTGTTGAGGTTACCAACAATGTCAATTAATTAAAATGAAATAATCACAAAATGACAGGTGAACAGATGTCAGCTAATACATGTGCCTAATGGGCCAGACGCCAAATCTGCACCTTGCACTAGGGTACCACTAACATGTTTTTGGCTTGATATTTGGCCTGCCCTGAGATTTCCCAAATCCCGCTTCCAGAAGTGTAACTTGAGAAGGGATTCTGAGGTGAGAAATGAAGGAAAAAATGCCCAGGTGTATTCAAACTGTCAACTCATCGATATGCAGAAATGATTGAGTTTTGCTTCACCTCACTGCCACCTCCTCCCTTGACACACCAAGAAATAGCTGAGAGGAAAATGTCGTGAAAAAAAACAAACTATTTTTTAAAAGAGTAACGTCGGGAGCAGGAGGCTAAAGCATAGTCTTTCTAACTTCTCTTATGCTTATGTGATTGAGAAACAGAAAACTGTTAGGGAAAAAAACTGTCTAGTCTCTTATTTGTGTTTTTCACAGTAATATCTCTTTAGGAATGTGGAAAAAAACGTGTGTAGAAACTGAATCTGAAGTAAGGCAAAATGAGTTGCTCAATGTCCACGTATATAAGTGACAAAGTTAGATTTATAACTAAAGCTTCCTAAATTATAGTCCTAGCTGTTTCGTTAGACCATGCTTGTGTGTTAATAATGTTTATCTTTGTGTCTGTGCTAAAGCCCAGGAAGTATTTCTTAGATAATAATACACAACTACTATCTTCTGCACTTTAAAGATATTGTTCAGCTACAAGCCACCACAATTTGTCTAGAACCCAGGTAGACATAACTGCTAAACAATATAGTTTAAGTATGTAGAAGAACTCACTCATTGAAAACATAATTTGCCCAAGAAGGGAAAAAAAATATATTTGGCCACCATCCTCAGAAATCGAAACATTTATTGGAACAAATCCTAGCATCATGTTTAAGAATTTGACTTCATTGAAACCAGCAGATGGTGTAATGGTTATGTTGCTGGACTTCCATGTAGTCGATTATGGTTTGAGTCCCAGTCCTCGCAACTTAAAACTCATGCCAGGTGCGTGCGCTTCTGTGCCCCAAATCTCAAGAGGATACTGGAGGAAAAGGGATTGTGGCATGGTCATCTTCCCTGGGAGGTGGGGGGGATGATTTCTTGCTTTCTATCTCTCTGTCTCTCTGGCGAGCACATGTACCCTATAGCAAAAATATCTCCTAAAAAAAGAGTATTTTACTTCACTGTTACAAAGATTGATTAGAATTCTTACTCTACCATTTGCTGTGAAACTTTGGTCACATCACTTTGCCCCTTTAAACATCAATTTTTTCATCTGTAAAACAGGAATGATTGGGATCAGCGGTTAGCTATGTCGCTGGACTCCCATGGAGTTGACCACGATTCGAGTCCCGGACTTGGTAGCTTAAAACTCACGCCGGGCGCCTGTGCATGTGTGCCCAAGATCCCAAGAGGAGAATGGAGGAGAAGGGATTGCAGCGTAGCCATCTGCCCTGGGAGGTGATTTCTCGCTTTTTATCTCTCTGTCTCTCTCTGTCTTTCTGGTGAGCGCACGCATCGTATAGCAAAAACCTCTGCCAAAAAAAAAAAAAAAAAAAAAAAAAAAAAAAGAAAGAAAAGAAAAGAAAAGAAATTACAAAAAAAAAAAAAAAAAAAAAAAAAAAAAACCAGGAATGATTCACATTCTCTTCAGAAATTTATTTTCAGGACTGAATAAATAAGATGATATTAGGCATTTAGCAACTGTATGGCATATAGTATCTAACATATGCTAGCCACTATTATTATCAACACTATACATTCAAGTCTCTGATAAAATGTTAGTATTGGCCCAGCTGGTGGCATGGCAGTTAAATCTCTGGATCCCACATGGCTGATAGCATGGTTCAAGTTCCAGATCCAACAACTTGAATGGCCATCCCCTCTGGTGGTGCTTTCTCACTTTCCTTCTCTCTCTCTCTCTCGTGAACACATGTGCCCTATGGCATAAAAACTAGAGAAAAGTTTGTATGTGCACACATACACACACACACATACACACACACACACACGTCTTTTCACAGATACATGCATATACATATATACACTGTGTGTGTGTGTGTTTGTGTGTCTGTATTTGTTTCATTTTCATCTTCTTTATTAGAAGGTAGACCTCATGAAAACAGCAATGTGTCTCTATTACTCACTGCTGAATCTTCAGTACCTAGGTCAGAGTTTTCTCAGAATTAGCAAACACCACATATTTATTTAGTGAACAAGTCAGGTGGTCCCCATATGTGGAGAACCTTCATGCTAGAACAAAAGTCAAAATTAAAAGAACTAATTACATTGAAACTCATTTTTGTATTGTAAGTATATTATATTATTTCTATTCTTCTCTAATATTTGAAATCCTCTATTCTATAGGAACCATCTTCACTGATAGAAAGCAATTTATCCTGCTCTGCCATGCTTTCAAAGATTTTAGTCTTTCTTGATTATTACATTAACCTTGTGACAATAGTCTTTTGCCATATGTTGAAAGAAATTTTAAATCACATTGACTAAGACCATCCATCTTGATTATAATAGGTGGTAGCTATTTGCTTTTTTCATTCAGTCATACTATTATTAAAATAATGGCAATGATAATAATAATACTGTGGGATAATAGTCCCTCCATGTTAAAAAAAATTGCAACCAAAGGATTAATGGGGACAATGTGAAATAATCAAATCTCTGTATTTTTACTGTCAGTCTAAGAAAGTCTACCTACTGCCTTGCTGTTTCTTTCATCACCCTCGCTGCCTCCACCACACATAAACGCATGTACCACATCTTACCTCCACAGTATTTACTACTGTGTTAGGTTCCCATGCCTTTGCAAAGAGAGCAACCAAAGGGTACAGGAAAGGTAAGAACCACAAGGAGGATTTGTACTAGAACACGGAGTTTAGACAAAGACTAACAGATTACACAAGGGAAGCCTGATATCCGCATCTGTTTTTCAGTTATACACATTGGATTTTATACACCGTTATACACTTGTTGGTCTGGTTCTTCATAGCTATCCTTATTTTATTTGAATCATTCTCATTACACAGTAGCTCCACATAGGCCACTTTTTCAAAAACCTTGGAGATGATGCAGTAGTGCAGTAGTGAAACTAGACCCACATGAGAGAGGTCCTGAATTTAAGTCTTAAGGCCTCCTTGAGCACAGTGAGTGCACATGTGTGTATATGACCCAGGCCAACTGAGACTGGGGGTAGATCATAGTATGAGACTCTGTTAAGGGTGCCTATATCTAAGTCTCTTGTCTCTGTCTCTGTATGTCAGTCTTATGGAGACATAAATAGATAAACCTCCTTTTAAAAAAATCTATTTTTACTATTGATAATTTTGTGTGTGTACTAGTTGGGGGTGAGCTTTTTTTTTTTGAAAAGTTGAGTCTAAAACTCCAAAAGCCACTCTACTTCAGGAAATTGACATAAGCTAAAAAAAATAAGACATTAAATCTACTAACTACCCACAAAATCAAATAATGCATCCCCAAACTGATGTGGTAGTGTAAGGACTAGCTCTTATTTTGGATTAACTGTGACCCTATTCAAAGTTTTTGAAGATATGTTATTAAATACTATTAATTTCCCATCTTTAACATTGCACCACAATAATATTAATATTTACTTACCTCACCTCAACGCTTTAAAAGAGCCATTCTCTAATGCTAAGTTACCCAGTAGCTCATATTACCATATAATGAGAAGTTACATGATAAGCCAAAGTGAGCGATGAGCTGGCCGTCAAACAACCTACATTCTAGCCCTATTTCTACCACTAAATTATACCTCCTGAGATAATTTTTTTCCTCTATATACCAGGTTGCATAATTTGTAAATGATGATTTTTAATGCCTAATTTATTTATATTTTTTCCTAAGTAACTTTTTTTTAATTATTCGATATTATACAGAATTAGAGATTGTTGTGATTTTTAATCAATTTGACATCCTGATTAGAATAAGAACAGAGAGAATGAAGCTTTATAAACATTGCAATATTACTACATCATTGGCATATGGCTTGCCTAATTTATTTTCAAATGATTATGATTCTCTGAGATACTTTGGTAATTTAGAAAGTCATGCAAGTTCTTTTTCTTCACCTAATTCATCTACTCTACAACAACTTTATTACAATGTCCATGTGGTTTAAATTGAACCTTTGAAATACAATACCTAGCAAGGAATTAGTTGTAATCTGGTTTGAAATATATCAAGGTGTTAAGCAATACTTTACTAATTTAACAATTACCTTAATATTTTTAAAGGTTTTTGTTTCTTTGAATTCTGCACAAAATTGTTATTTGAGTTAATCTAATTGATTAAATTTAATGAGACACACATACTCATTGAGGCTACAAATATGTATATGCTGTTGATCATTACAAAAGGGGGCCGGTCCTGTGGTTTAGTGGTTAAGGGTTCTGGATCCCATATGGCCAACTGAGGTTCAAATTCCAGTTCCGTGGATTGGGAAAACAATCTGTGCACATGTGCGTAACCTGAATCCTGACAGAATGTAGAAGTGGAGAAGTAATTGCAGCATGACCACATCCCATTGGAAGGTACTTCCTCCCGCCTCTCTCTCAATTTCTATTTCTCTATCTCTGGTGAATATGGACACCCTTCAATGATTAAAAAATAAAACAAAAAAAAGGTAAAGGATGTAATATTTGAAATTCATCTGAAATAATACTTCTCATGCAACAAGTGACATTAATAATGTTAAAATAAAAGGAAGGCTTAGGACTGGCCCTGTAGACTACTGGTTAAGGGACCCAGATCCACATGGCCAACCATGGTTCAAATCCTGGCTACAGCAGCTTGAAAGACATGCTGGAGGGAACCAGCAGTTAGCGTAATGGCTATGTCGCTGGACTCCCACGTAGTCGACCGCGGTTCGCGTCTCGGACCCGGTGGCTTACAACTCACGCCGGGCGCGTGTGCGTGCGTGCCCAAGATCCCGAGAGGAGAATGGAGGAGAAGGGATTGCGGCGTGACCATCCCCCCTGGGGGGTGATTTCTCGCTTTCTGTCTCTATGTCTCTCTCTGTCTGTCTGGCGAGCGCACGTGCCCTATAGCGAAAAACCTCTCAAAAAAAAAAAAAAAAAAAAAAAAAAAAAAGACATGCTGGACACCTATGCATGCATGCGTAAATCCCAACAGGATGGAGAAATAGAGGAGAAAGAATTTTGCCATGACAGCTCCTCATTGGGAGGCACTTCTCCCTCTCCTCTTGCTCTGTCTCTTTGACTCTCTCTGGCAAGCTCATGTGGTCTTTGTTCACTTTCTGTTTTGAAGAAGAAGGCTTAAAAAGTTTTCTGTGACCTAGGAGAAAGTCATGTCATGGGACTAGCAGTTAGCATAATGGCTATGTCACTGGACTCCTATGTAGTTGATTACGGTTCGAGTCCCAGACCAGGTGGCTTAAACTAATGCCAGGCACGTGTGTGTGCATGCCCAATATCCCGAGAGGGGAATGGAGGAGAAAGGGTTGTGGCATGACCACCCCCCTGGGGGGGTGATTTCTCACTTTCTGTCTCTCTGTCTCTCTCTGTCTTTCTGGGGAGTGCATGCGCCCTATAGCAAAAACCTCTCAAAAAAAAAAAAAAGAAAGAAAAAGAAAAAAGAAAAGAAAGTCATGTCAGATGCTCAGTATTAGAAATATATATTTGAGGTCAGCAGGTGGCATGCTGGTTAAGGTGTTGAACTCACACAGTGCTGGATTCACATAGTTGGTTGACCGTGGTTGTAGTCTGGACCAAGCAACTTGAAAATCATGCTGGGTGTGTATTCATGCATACCTAAAATTTCAGAGGAGACTGGAGTAGGAGGGACTGCTCTGTGGCCATCCCCATAATGGGTAATTTTTAACTTTCACTCTGTTTCTGATGAGTGTACATGCCCTATGACAAAACATTTTTTAAAAAGATGCATATTTGTTTAGTCCAATTCTCTTCATAAAATCAGAACATAAAAAGAATTTCCCTTCACTTACACCCATCCAAATCTGAAAAGTGAGAAAAAAACTGCTAAAAATAACTGAATATCCAGTATATGGGTACAGAAACCCCATGCCTTTCCTTCTGCCTGTTTATTATGACAGACAACTCCATAACATATTAAGATGTTTTCTCCAAACTAACAGTAAAATCTAGGGATAGTCCTCAACTGTTTCAACAGCCATTCTATAAAAGAATAGATGTGCAGAGTCCTATAACCCATGATATCAGTTCTTCAATTTATTACCTTAATGATGATGTACAGTTTGCTTACTTCACTTCTGCTTTGTATTTCCAGAAGAAAAAAAGAGCTGTAGAGCTATAATATTTGCCTTTAAGTGATAAGGGTCAGAAGAGGTTCTTCAGGATGTTGAAAGAATGCATGGGACCAGCAGTTAGCATAATGGCTATGTCGCTGGACTCCCATGTAGTAGACCGCGGTTCGTGTCCTGGACCCGGTGGCTTAAAACTCACGCCGGGCGTGTGTGCGTGCATGCCCAAGATCCCAAGAGGCAAATGGAGGAGAAGGGATTGTGGCGTGGCCATCCCCCCTGGGGGGTGATTTCTCGCTTTCTGTCTCACTGTCTCTCTCTGTCTGTCTGGTGAGCGCACGTGCCCTATAGAAAAAACCTCTTCAAAGAAAAAAAAAAAGAAAGAAAGAAAGAAAAAAAAGAATGCAAATGACAGTGTCATTTCTACTTGTGTTGTTTATTTGAAGCTTGTTGTGGATTTTGGCTACATCTGTGCTGACCATGCAAGAACAGTGTGTGCTTTTTTCAGATGAGTGGCTTTCTAATGCTCAGTTTTTTGCAATGATTTTGCTTAAGCAGGATCTTTGAAAATACAAGGAACAGCTAAAGAACAAAACACACAGTATGTTACTCAGTGACCTCATCAAAATTACCTCCATTCAGAAGAGAAATTTCAAGATTAGAAAATTAGTTTTCTGATGAAGCCGGTAGGTGGCATAGTGGTTAAAGTACTGGATTCCCACATTGTTGATTGTGATTTGAGCCCCAGACTCAGTGGCTTAGGAAATCACAGTGGGAGTGTATACATGTGCCCAAGGTCCCAAGGGGAAAATAAAGGATTGCCACGTGGCCATCCCTTCTAAGAAATATTTCTCACTTTCTCTCTCTCTCTGTGTCTTTCTGTTTCTCCCTGGTGAACACACATACCCTACGGCAAAAACCTAAAACAAACAAACAAACAACAATCAGCTATCTGTATAGTTTTAGAAGAAGTAGCAGAAAACTGAAGTAATTTCCTATCCAGTGACATTTGACATATGAAATTCTTTGGATTCTTAGTCTTTTTCCAAAATGCCACAATCAAGTAGTATTGATGGTTCTGGAAAAGAACCCATTTACCACTTCTAGTTTTCCTCCTTCCAATGGATTGTCAAAGAATGAAAGTCTCATGCAATTGGGAGTGCAAAATGGCACAACTTTGTCACTAAACAAATGACTGCCTTATGATACAGCAATTCTTCTCTTCGATATGTCACCAAGAAACATGAAGACATATGTCTACACAGAGATTTATACAGAAGTGTTCATAGCCACTTTAGTCATAGTATAAATATGTTGAAAATGACTCATTTTATATACATCAGCAAAAGAATGGACACAATCTGTAGTACATCTGTATGTGGGCTACTACTACTCAACCATCAGAAGAAGGAACTATTGATACCTGCAACAGTATACATGAATCTGGAAACCATTATACAGGTTTAATATCTTTATCTGAAATGCTTGGGACCAGTAGTGTTTCAGATTTTGGATATTTATAGAGTTTGTAATATTTTCATATACATAATGAATTATCTTCAGAATAGGATCTAATTCTAAACACAAAATTTTATTTATGTTCCACATACACGTTATACACATAGTCTAGAGGAGATTTTACACAAATATTTTTTTACTGCAGCATTTTGACTTTAACCTGTCACATGAGATCAGGTGTGTGAAATTTTCCACTTCTGGCATCATTGCACTCAAAAAGTTTTGGAGTTTTGAGCATTTCAGATTTCTAATATTTGAATTCAGAAAGCTCAAGCCATACTTAGTTGAAGAAATCAGATCTAAAATAGTATTCATCACTGTATGATTCTATTTTTTAAAGTTGTATCATAGGAGACACAAATTTATGGATAGAGAAATCAGGAAAGTGGTTATCACTGGAAGAGCAGGGAACTAGACCAGAAAAGGACACAAGGGAACTTTTTACGGTATTGGCAATGCTCTACATCTTGATTGGGGTATTGGATTCAGGTGTCGACATTTGTCAAAACTAATCAAAGTATACACTTAAGATCTGTGCATTTTACTGAATGTAATCATAACTCAATAAAAAAAGAGAATGTCATAATCTGAAGTTGATTAGATATTAGCTTGAACTAAGTTTAGGTACTGATTTCCATTTCTAAAGCTATACCCAGTGGCTTTGCTAATTTATGTTAGATTAACTCCAAAATATGAGTCACACAGAAGGGTGAACAGCCAATTGTGATATGAAAATGTGAAGAAACTTCTTTTCATATATACTTAGAAAACTTGCATTTATTTAAATTAAAAAAATACCTTTATGATATTTTTAGATTTGATAAATACTGAAAATAAAATGTTAGCATACCTGCTCAATGGCAAAATATAGTTTTTCAGAAGTACATTTTAAATCAATGGAAGTTTTATTTTGTTTTGATTTTAAGTGACTTTTTCCAAAGATAGTCTGCCCCAGAAGTAAATTGTCATATTCCCTTCTGGATACAGAATACTGCTGCCATTTTTGCAATGATTATTTTTCAGTTAACTAAAATATTTAAAGTCCCACAACACTTCACATCACAAGGGAGCATAACATATCAAATATATCATCCAGAGTTACTCTGGTGGAAGAGTCTATGAGAAGTCTGAAGTTCAGCCCTAAGTGCTTCTTTCACACTTCCTCCTCCTCAATAATCAACCCTGAAGATACTTCTTTATTTGCCCATGTCTAAGATGCAACTTAGAAATCACTGACCAATTCAACATTACTAATGGAATGAATATTCATTTGGGAATGAAAATATAAGCTTGAGCTCTACAAGCTATTTGGCCACAAGAATCATTAACAGGGTTAAGAAGTATATGGGATCAGCAGTTGGTGTAATGGCTATGTCACTGGATTCCTGTGTAAGTTGACTGCAATTCGAGTTCCAGACCCGGTGGTTTAAAACTCACGCCGGGCCAGTGTGTGTGCATGCTCAAGATCCCCAGAGGAGAATGGAGGAGAAGGGATTGCAGTGTGGCCATCCTCCCTGGGGGATGATTTCTAGCTTTCTGTCTCTCTGTATCTCTCTG
Source organism: Tupaia tana (assembly GCA_026018925.1). Taxonomy (NCBI): domain Eukaryota; kingdom Metazoa; phylum Chordata; class Mammalia; order Scandentia; family Tupaiidae; genus Tupaia; species Tupaia tana. The sequence continues at coordinate 31,144,008 of JAKSZU010000009.1, read as the reverse complement.
GCTTTCTGGTGAGCACACACACCCTATAGCAAAAACCTCTCCAAAAAACAGAAGTAGGTATGTGGTGCTTATGAATCATATAATAGTACATTAAAGAAGAATAAAGACCAAGACCTGATGACATAATACAATGAGAGAAAAGAGGTAAGCTAAAATATTGGGAGATGTTGGTAGTAAGCAGTAGATTGTTACTGGCAGTAGTTGCTAAGGAAGTACTAGTGCCTTCAATTTATATGAAGAGAATTTTTCTTTTATTTTCTTCTGAACCTCAGCCTGGAACATTTCATTCCCTGAGAGACCATCACGGTATGGCTATTTGGAAAATGCCTGACTTGGATCAAAAAGCAAGCCTATATATCGGCACTTAATTCTATGTAACAAAAATCAGTCAATACAAAGAGCAAAGTCAAATGGTAGTTTGGCCTCCAGAATTTTTAATCCTCCCAGGCACTGTGTAGATCTGATATAGATTGAAAAGATATACCACAATTTAGAAGGAGACAGGAAACTTCTGAAAGATAAATGTGACATCGGATGGATGAGTAAAGAGTAAATTGTCACTTTTGTAAAGATTATCCTGGCAGCTCTGAGGGCTGGCAGCATTTTTTAGTTGATTCTCTTCCAGTTTTTAAAAGTAATCCCACACAAAGTCAATCTAAAACCAGAATTTACTGTTAATTGATTTTTCACTAATAAAACTGAAGCTCCCCGGGTTTTTTTTGTTTGTTTGTTTGTTTTTTTTTGAAAGAGGTTCTATTGCCTTAGACATAGAGGGAGGGAAAATCAGAAATCACCCCCCTTCCAGGGGAGATTGCCATGCGGTAATCCCTTCTCCATTCTCCTCCTGGAATCTTGGGTGAGCAAGCTTGCACATACACACCCAGCGTAAGTTTCAAGCCTCCATGTCTGGGACATGAACTGTGATTGGCCATGTCTGAGTTCAGCAATGTAACCATTATGCCATCTGCTCGTCCCCAGTTTTTTCAAAACATCATTATTCACATTTATACTTAAAGTCCGGTATTTTATAACTGAAATAGACTCTTTTTGTATGTGTGTGAAATACCATGCACATTATTTTGTAAATAGGAATTTTTGGACCTAGGTATCAACATTTTTTGTTGATTTTTGCATCTGTGTACATAAAGGATATTGATCTGTAGTTTTCTTATGCTGTCATTGAGTTGAGTATCAGAGCAGTATTGGTATATCAACAGTTGCAAAGTATTCCCTCTTGTTCTACATTTTGTAAAAGTTTATGAAGCATTGATGTTATTTTTCTCTAAAGTTTGGTAGAGTTCACTGTGAAGCTATGTGGACTTGCAGTGTGTGTGTAATGTTATAAAATTATTAATTCAATCTATTTACTTTTTATAGGTCTATTTAGAATTTTGTTTCTTCTTGAGTCAGTTTTGTTACTTCATATTTTTCTAGAAATTTATTTCCTCCAGTATATCTAATTTTTTTGGCATATAGTTTTTTGGTATATAGTATTCTCTTAAAATCCTTTTAAATTTCTGCAGGGATGGTAGCAATGTTTCCTATTTCCTTCTTGGCATTATTAATTTGAGTATTTTATTTATTTATTTTGTCAGTCTAACTAAAGTTCTGTCAATTTTGTTGATCTTTTCAAACAAATTTTGGGGTTTTAAGCTTTTTTCTATTTTAAAAACTCTTGATTGTATTTATATATACTTCAAATTTCTAACTGATTTAACATTTCCCTTATTGCTACTAGTATCATAAAACTACTAGATCCTCTGGATTCATTGTAATCATTATTCTCTATTGTTTTCAACATTACCCACAAGCATGAACTTCTCTAGGTTTTGTTACTAATAGTATATTCTCCTTGAACAGAGCTTCAAGTTCTCTTTTTGTTTTAGGGTTCTATAGGAAGACAGAAACAATAAGAGGGATAAATGTGTGTGTGTGTGTATGTATATATATATATGTGTTTGTGTGTGTGTGTGTGTGTGTATATATATATATATATATAAATATGTATATATATATATATATATATATATATATATAGAGAGAGAGAGAGAGAGAGAGAGAGAGAATTGGTTCATGCATCATACAATTATGGTGGCTGAAAAGTTCCACAACAGGCTGTCTGCAAGCTGGAGATCTTGGGATGCTGATAATATAGGTCAGTCTAATTCCAAAGGCCTCGCAGACAGATAAGTCCATGTTGTAACTCATGTTCTTGGGCTAAACGCTTGAGAACCTCTGAGAGGTGGGGTGCCACTGGTGTGAATTCTGGAGTCCAGAGTCCAGGTGAGCCTTAAGTTATGAAGTCTATGGTAACAGAAGAAGTCTGCTTTCTCTCAAAGAGATCAGTTTGTTTCCTGTATTTGTTCTCTCTGGACCCCTTCTTGGTTGGATTGTTCCTGCGCACACTTAGAGTGAATCTTTTTCACATTGTCTACTCAGACTCACATACAATTTTCTTCTGAAAACATCTTCGCAGAAACACTCAGAATAATACTTTGCCAGATTTCTAGGTATACCTCAGTCCTGTCAAGGCAACACCCAAAATTAATCACTACAACTTGCATAAGACTTGCCTCTTTACCTGGGATATAATTGTGTATCTTTATCGTGGGGCAAGTAGGAGAGACATCAACTTGCTTTTCCCAGAGTTATATCACTGAGAGGCCAGAGATGGTAGTGTCTGATATTCTTGGCTTATTGCTTCCAGTTTGGAGCCTCTGATTTATGTATGGACTGGGGTCTGAGTGATCAGAGGACCAGGATTTTCAGCCTGTCATGCCTGAACTAGGATCCTTTCCCTAAGAGTAAGAGTTAGGTTGTGGAAATCATTACCAATTTTCTTGGCCACATTTTGCCATGATAGCACTACTACAACATGGGCCTGGGGAAAACAAGAAGATATGTTTTTAACCTTCCTGTCCTGATATTGAACTATAACTCTAGACTAGGAGTTCTCTAGAGCAGGAGCCAGTTCTTTTCTATTTACCTGACAGGAATAAAATGCTGGAAGTAGACCTTCTGTGACCAGCAGGTGGCATGGTGGTTAAGGTGCTGGACACTCCCACATGGCCAACCACAGTTCCAGTCCTGGACCTGGTGGCTTGCTTTCTCACTCTTTCTCTCTCTCTGTTTTTCTCTGGTCAAATTAAAATAAACGAATGAATAAATAAAATTAAAAAAAAAAGAAGTAGACCTTCTGTCACATGGAGCTGGTGGAGATAGGAAGGAGTCAAGAACCAGCCAAATAGCAAAGATTCTTACTAAGCTTTGATAGATTTTCTTTAATATATACTTTTCTTTTTTCTATATACTCTTAAGACAATTTCCAGAGGTTTCTTCTTTAATATAATTCTAACATATTGAATGGCTATTTTATTGGAGAAAGAATACACTGAATTTCTCACACCACCATTCCAGAAGTTCTGCCTGAATGGCCTAAGTTTTTACATACTTTGTGCCAGGAACCATTCATGAAATTGGGTGTGCAAAAATGAATAAAATTATTTTTTTTATCTCACACATGAAAATAGATAATTTCAACAAAATGTGATATCATCCCTCCTGAATTCTAAGCTCTTAAAAATATGATGAGATATCTATAAATATTGTCTATGGAACTGAAGAGCATGTGTTTAAGGAAAGAAACAGGAGGCTTCCTGGAAGAGTTATGTCACTCAAGTCTAAAGAATGAATATGACATTTTTCAAGGGAAGAAAGAGGTTAGCAGGGCATTCCAGGCAAAGAATATAACAAGAGTGAAGTCAGAGAAGCATGAAATAAGATGGGGCAAGAGGAGAACCATCAGCAGTTTACTATTACTGGAACATAAAATATAGGAAATAGAGTGGCAACACCTCTGCTAGAGAGGTAAGCGTGAATTATAACAAGCCATGTTAGGGAGTTGATATATTATCAAAAGGTGAAAAGGAGTTATTAAGGGCTTTTAAACAGTAGAGTGACATAGTTGAGGTTAGTCCTTTAAAAGGATTGCTTTATCTGTGCTGCAAAGGAAGGTAAGAACACTACTAAACAGAAGCCAATACGGTTTTTTATAATGTTCTGTTTAAACACACCGTATGCTTTCATTTACATATCGTATATGACTGCTCTCATACCAGAATGGCTGAGTCGAGAAGTTACAATAGAGACTCTATCACTTCCTAAGTCTAATATATTTACTATTTGGCCCTTGACAAAGTAGATACAGATAGTTTGAAGGGAGTCAAAACTTAAGGCAAGTAAACATGATAGAATGCTATTGCAATAATTCAGGCAAAAATGAATGGCAGCTCATATTTATTCTTTATTGAATGTAAAATCATCATTAGCCTAGTGTGCTGCCTCAGAATCTTTCAGATATATTTTCCTGCTTTGAAACCTCAGAGGATCATAAGCTTTTATAACTGACTCCGATGTAGAATGAAAATTATAGTAAAAATAAAAAAAATACACTAATAAGGTCTTTCTAGGACTGAGCAATATAGAATAAAAATATCAGAGACTATCTTAATTAATTAGTGACTAAGGAGTGGGTTAAATTCACCTCATTGGTCCCTATCCTTCTCTTGCACAGACATTGTTTCTATGAAGATTAACCCATACCAACTAAGACACTAATAATTGTGCAAATGATTTTCATATTACTAATTTAGTTGTATGGATTTTAAAAATATATGATGGCTCTGGAAATAGAGTTGACACCTCAATGTATACTAAAAAGGAAGAGAATGACTCAGGAGGCAATGAGGATAAATACAGGTAGCCTATGTATATAAGGGACTCTTCTCTGCCCTATTTCTGTGAAGAACTTTAAGATGGATGCTTTCTCCACATCTGCTTATTTTTAGCTCCACTACTAGAATATATCCATACCAACGGGTTGGACATGTGGTGTCACTCAGTGTTAGACCAGGAAAATCTTGAATTTAGTGTGAGACCAAAAACTTATTCTGAAACTAGGAAATAAGTTTTTTTGGGGGGAATAACTAACTTATGTTTTTAATTTATGTTTTATCACTGTACATCTTTACAGTGTACAACACGGTTTTTTCTAGCACAAATACAGTGCATAATAGTCAATTCAAAGACACTACTGTATACATTTTTATCAGTGGATAACTCTTCATTTTTTGTGTCTATTGAATTTTTTGTTTGTTTTTTCCTTGATTCCCTCCTTTCCATACCCTTTTACTTCCCATACTGTCTCTAGTATTTAATTGCCTTCCCTGCTATTATACCTTCTAATGTTTCAGTATCTTCTATAGAGTACAGGGATTCAGTATATATTGAGTAAGGATATACAATGCCTCTTTTTCATAGTCTGACTTGTTTTGCTTAGCAGTAAACTTCCCTATTCATTTATTTTATATCAAATGTCAGTATCTCATAGTTTTTAATGGCTGAATAGTATTCCATGGAGTACATTTGCCACAATTTTTCAATCCACTCATCTATTCTTAGAAACAGAAAATTTCCATTTTTAAAATGGAAACTATTCATTTCAGGCCAGCTAGTGGCATGGTGGTTAAGGCTGTTGGATCCCACATGCCTGACCATGTGGTTTCAGTCCTAAACCTGACAGCTTGAAAAACATGCCAGGCATATGTGCATATATTCTCAAAATCCAAAGGAGAAATTGAGGAAGATGAATCAAGGAGTGGCCATTACCCATGGGGAGGGTGTTTTTCTCACTTTTCCTCTCTCTCTCTAGCAATACTTATGAGCCCTCTATCAAATTTTTAAAAACCTGTTAATTTGGAAATAACCAATTTTATTTTCTAATGTATTTTATCCTGTTTCTAAAACTATCAAGTATTTTAAAATGATCTTTTATGAGATAACACTATAAAAGATATAAAAAAGGGACCCGCTGTTGGTGTAATGACTGTGTCGCTGGACTCCCATGTAGTCAACCGTGGTTCAAGTCCTGGACCAGGTGGTTTAAACTCACGCCGGGCGCATGTGTATGCATGCCCAAGATCCCAAGAGGAGAATGGAGAAGGGATTGTGGGGTGACCATCTCTCCTGGGGGGTGATTTCTTGCTTTCTGTCTCTCTGTGTCTTTCTGGTGAGTGCACGTGCCCTATAGCAAAAATGTCTAAAAAAATTAAAAACAAAAGAGTCAGAAGACATGGATCTTTGTCTTTTTAGAGTATACTGTCTTGTCAGGATACCAAATTTTTCCATAGAAATTTAGAAAAGAGAAATAGATAATAAATGACTGAATAAGGTACATTACAAAATTTGGCAATTTGCCAACAACACACTGTATAATTAACTGTCTACTGTGGGACGTCTGGAAATTCAGCTAGGAATTCAGAGAAGTTCAGATTAGTAAGGGCCTGGATCTCACAAAGGAAGATGTAATTTAGTAATTAAAATGTGCTGTGACTCTTTAATAAATGGTAGGTTTTTTTCTTCAAGAGATATAGAAGACATTTTTGTGGTGGAAGTAAAATATAGAATAAGGAAAATAATTAATTTCAGTATTATTGCTTTTATTACGTAAAAGTTCAGACATGCTAACATTTCTGAATGAATCATTCTCTTATTATTTGGTAATTGAGCTGTAATCACCTTATAAAAATCCTATCCATGCTCGAAAAGTTATTCAAGTCAGCATTATAATTGAATAGGTACTATATCCCAAGCAGTATGCACAAATCAAGTGAAAAAGAAAATCACACCAATGCAAGAGGAAAACACAAATAAAGGGAAATACCATAAATGTACACATAGCTTCTTCGGATATTGATTTAATGTCTCTTTCAAGCTTTAGCATGTTACATTTAGAGCATAGGGCAGAGTGTCACATCTTCATTCCTAATTTTACCTCTGCAGAGGTGGCCCCTTTCAGCTCTTTAAGCTGATTCTTCTAATATATCTCTCTAAACAACTTGATACTTCATTATTTTTTCTTTAGTGTTTCTTCCATAAGAAGGAGAAAGACAGAGTACTCTAACTCCATCTTGACACAGAGATCCACCCTCAGCCTTTAGCCAGCCCCAGATAATTGGAGCATTTGTGTCCAGCATATTCAGGGACATCTTGGACTTGATCTAGCAAACTTCCCATGTGACATTGCCTCACCGAACATCACATTTTACCACTGCATCACATCTGATCCTTATTTCTTGATTTATACATTTCAGGAGTTCATTTTTTTCTGACCTTTGTCTTACCTCAGGTTCCCCACCCTGAGTAAAGAGCCTAAAATAAAGGTTTACTATTCTTAGTTAACAGGAGCAGCAAACTGGAAAGAGTAAAACATGAAATAAGTGAAATTCAATGCAAGATGTGTTACCATCTTAGTTGCTATGGACATCTAAGGCTCCTTTCCACTGTAACACTGCAAGGAGCTATGTAGAATGCATCTTTCTACACAGAACTTTCTGAAGGATGGAATAGGGGAACAAATATTTACTAGCCTCCATTCCCCATTGGTCAAGACCTTCCCCATGGGATGTGGAGTCCTTAGTATCGTTCCCAAGTGTTTCTTGATTTGCATATTATATTTGTCAAGATTATCTATAGAAATAGAACCAGTAGAATATACATACAGATATATAAAAGGAGATTTACTGGGGAAGTTGGTTCATGTGATTATGCCAGCTGAGAAGTCCCACAATAGTCTGTCTGCAGGCTGGAGATCCTGGGATGCTGGTAGTGTGGCTCAATCCAAAACCAAAAGCCTCAGAATAGAGAAGTTAATGATGTAACTCAGTCCAAGGCCTCAGAACTCAGGAAGCTGCTAATGTTGAGTCCTGAAGTTCAAAGGCAGGTGTGTCTTGAGTTCTGAACTCCAGCATAGTAGTAAAGGACTGTCATGATTTCTCAAGAGAGACCCTTTCACCTTCTGTATTTGTTCTCTCCAAGCCTCTTATTGATTGGATTGTGCTCACCTACATTGAGGGTGGCTCTCCCTCATCCAGTCAACTCAGATTCACATGCAAATCTCCTATAGAAACATCCCTCCAGACAAACACAGAATAATGCTTAATCAGGTTTCTAGGTATTCATTAGTCCAGTGAAGTTGACACCCCAAACTACCCATTACACATATACACAAGTCCAAAGGAGAGTCTCAGGGCAGAAACAGAAATAAGTGGGATAGTTGTGATGGAGGAAGACTGTCAAGTTTCACCAGATTTAAGTTGATTGCTATAGCACTGTCTAAAGTAAATATTGTGCCAGAGTTGTGTAAAGCAGAAGAAAAGAAGGGTCTGATATAGTCCATCCTTTGTACTATTCAGATCTGCTTATTCCTTCCATTAAACTGAATTCATATATAAATGTTTCAAGAAGCTGTAGTATCTTCCAAAGACTTAATCCAAGAGGGCTGTTAGACCAATACAGAATTCCCACTGGTTTAACTTTCTGAAAGCCATGATTGATAACTATTATCATCTTCCACCACTCACTCTACATTTCTGTTATTTATGCCAGCACTTTATGAGGTCTAGGTTGCTTATTTAGTGTGGTAGCCGAGGCCTTCATCCCTCAGAATTCTTAGGCAATAGTTGCTTAAACCCAGTTTAATCATGGTTACTACCATTTCCCATTTGGTATCATCATTGGGCATATAAGCAACAAAGATGTCTTCACTAATGCCCTTGATTCTTAAAATATTCCTACTTATTTGTTCTACAGCAATGATTCTAACTCTTTATTATAATCAAGCTCAATATCTCCTACCAATACAGAAATATTTTTTTTTCTATTAGTTTTCCTGAATGATGAATCTAAAATATCTAGAAGTCACAGCTTCATTTTTAGTTAAAATATTTTTACATTCACTACTTGAAAAAAATTCCAAAGGTTTTGGAGGTAGAAAGCACACATTTCCTGATGAGATCATTTGGTTTCTTTGTAAGACGAGCCTGTCATACTTCCACTCATTGTTTCTCTATATTTTTGCTAAAGGGGACAAGGAACCATGTGTTACTTATTGTTTCAGTGCAAATATTGGATTTGGGAGGATAGTGCTCCAACCCTGTAGGACATTTTCCAAGAGCTAAACCTTAAATGGGTCATTTCTTTGTTCAGTTCTGTTATCTGCTTCTGTGTGATGAGGCATATAAGAATTCCAACAGATTTTGTCATCAGCACTTCCGGTCATATCTCTTTCCTTGTAGCAGGGATCCCTTGGTCTAATGCACTATTGTCCAGAGAAACACACCGGTAATACAGGTATTCTGTAAGTCTGTGGATACTGGGTTATTGCATAGGCACAGAGGCAAAGAAGGTAAACTCACAAAAGAGGAATGAATACAAAATTCAGTAAAGAAGAATCACTACTCTCTCCTGGGTAAAAAGTGTTATAACAGATATGCCACCAATTGATTGGATGAGCTTAATTGATGATACTACATTAAGGGTTCTCTCTCTCTCTCTCTCTCTCTCTCTCTCTCTCTCTCTCTCTATATATATATATATATATATATATATATATATATATATATATTCATGGGCCCATTGAGTAAGCACTGATGTGGCCAAGGAGAGGATCTAGCAAAGGAAGAATCATCTTATATACTTGGTTGTTATGCCAATCCTCTTCTACTTGATGCTCTTGATAGCATTAGGTGCTGAAAATAGAAATTCTCATACTTTATGCCTATTTTAAAAGAATTATTGCCATGTCTCTCTTCCATATACTTCCTTCTCTCACCTCTTCCATTCTTGGGGTCAGGTGGAGGTATGGAAGTGGCATGAATGGACCCATATAGGAAAGGTCTCAGGTTCATGTCCTGGGACATCTCTGAGCACACTAGGTTTACATATATGCCCATGATTCAGGTTGGCTAAGACTGGGGTGGATCTGGCACCAGCAGATGGCATAGTGGTTAAGGCACTGGACTCGCATATGGCCGACCACAGTTTGGGTTCTAGACCTGACGGCCTGAAAATCATGCTGGGTGCAGTGCATGCATGCCCAATATCCCAGGAAGAGAATGGAAGAGAAGGGATTTCAGCGTGACCATACACCTAGAGGTGATTTTTCACCTTCCCTCTCACAGTCTTTGTCTCTCCAGCAAGCACATGCACTCTATGGCAAAAAAAAAAAAAAAAAAAAAAAAACCTTTAAAAAAATGACTGGGATGGATTACTGTGAGAAGACACTCAAAGATCTCTCTCTTTCTCACCACAGGATAAGTCAATTAATTAATTTAAAAAGTTTCCAGTCTTGTTTCTTCCAGGCTTTGTCCCAGAAATCCATATAAATAGCTTACCTCAGACCATTATGCCAAATATGCAAAGTAAGTAACCAAGTGCAATATTAGCAGCTCTATCTATTGGAAATAGTTTTCTTTCACAGTGATTCCTGGGTAAGGTCATAGTATGGTAGCAGTCTACTTACAGCTGTCATCAACTTACCAAACCAATCTGTGTCAATTGGTCCAAAGAAAATCTCCATGAAACTGCCATGACATCACCTTTTTGAACTCTAAAACTAGGAACCCACAAGCTTCAGTTCAGGGAAATTCACCCTCCTCCATTTTTTTTAATGTCTATATATAACGTTGTTTATTTGTAGCCATTAACAGTCATACATTGAAGAATAATAGCTTCAAAACATACCCATCATTTATGAAGAAAAAAATGGAATATAAAACTATATGTAACTCCTAGTCTATTTATATTTCAATTTATTTTTAATCACATTGAAGTAAATATGATTATAAAGAAACCTATAATGTATTATTGATAGTTATAGTCAGGTAGTAGAATCAGACATGATTTAATTTTCTTTTTATACTTTTCTATTTTTATAGAATTATTTATCTGATTTTATTTATTATCATTATTTTTAATTTGATGAGAGAAAGAAAGGGAACGTGAGAAAGTAAGCTGTTGGGTCTGGGTCTCAAACCATGGTCGGCCACGTGGGAGTCAAGTGTCTTAGCCATCATTCCCTGCCAGCCTCTACTTTTCTTTTAAAAAAAGATATTTTGGCATATTTGTTGCACATATTTATCTTTGGAACTCAAATTATTAGGTGTTCGACTTTTTAGATTTTGCCTCTAATTTTTTTCCTGGCTTGGATATCCTCATACCTAACTCCTTGTCATTGTTTTCTAACATGTAACAATTTACCAAATTTATATTTCATTATATTGAATCTTCATTTGTAATATATTTTTAAGAGATATTTAGTTTTAATAATATTACCATTTGATTTGCATTGTTTATTGTTTTTCTTTCATGAAGAAATATCTACTCTTATTATTCTGAAGCTATCAGGTGAACATTTAGTTTTAGTTTTATTTAAGCTTCCTGAATATTTTCTATTTTCTCCACGTCATTTTTCTCAAAAAATGGGTCATAAGGATATGATAAAGTTTTCTAATTTTACCTTTACAAGTCACTTTTCATACTACTTCAATATTAGAGCTTATTGTCTGGAATTTTGTACAAACCATGCTCTGTATTTTCATAGAAAACTATTATGTATTAATTGCAAGGTTTGGTCTTCTAAATTTAACATAATCCTTTTTCTATTTCTTTTTTTAACCCCTGACTGATTTATAGTAGAGTTGATTCTAGTGTATGCATATTCAAACTTTTCTTCATCAGCAGTTTGTCTTTTAAAAGAACTTATTTAATTTTATCTATTGTTATTATTATTATTACTATTATTATTTTTAATTTGGACAGAAAGAGAGAGAGAAGGAAAGTGAGAAAGCAAACATCCAGCTCCAGGACTCTAACCACAGTCAGCCATGTGAGAGTCCAGCACCTTAACCACCATGCCACCTGCCGGCCCTCATCAGCAGTTTTGAATTTAGCACCTTAGTCCAAGTTGTAGAAATTCTATCTACTTGGGGACCAGCAGGTGGTGTGGTGGTTAAGGCGCTGGACACTCCCACATGACTGACCAGGGTTCAAGTCCTGAATCTGGTGGCTTGCTTTCTCACTTACTCTCTTTCTCACTCTCACCCTCTGTCTCTCTCTAGTCAAATTAAGAAATAAATAAATGAATAAATAAAATAAATAATTTAAAAAATTATAAAAAAAAAAGAAATTCTATCTACTTTCTCAACTCTTGGCAAACCTCTCTTCTGGGCAGTCACAAGAGCAGAGAGAGCAACACATGTAGTGGGTACAACAACAGAGTAAGATTTTATCTTTTTCCTATACTAGGCCTCAGTTACAGGTTTCTTTCCAAGTAGGAGTGCTAAAATAGATTAATTTGACAGGTTGTAAATATATTGACTTGCTAATTAATAACAGTTTCTTTTTTCTTCCATTTCAAATCTGATTTTCCTTTAGGCCTTTCTCCTTCTCTTACATACAATATATTTCCCTCTGTTCAAAATTTTTATTCAACCAAGGAATCCTCCAGTCTGCTATCAGAGCAGTATCAACATGGCAGCTGTAACATAGACTCATTGAATTCCTCTCTCTTTCAAATGGTACTGCTGCCTTCATTTTTCTCTAATATCCCTGAGTCCAGACTTTCTTGATTCATAATCTTCAATATGTTATCTCTTCTCTCTTTATTGTTTGTTGAACAGGATATGTAAAACTATTGAATGTATTTCAACTAGCCCCCCTTTTTTCAGCCTTTAAGTATAGCACCACTTTTGGAGGTATCAGGTCATTCAGATTCCTGAAACTTTGTAAGATTCTGCAGTTCCAGTGGTTTTACTTCTTGCTACTGTTCCTCTTGTACACTCTACTGAAATCTTTTTCTTCTCCAATTAATTTCTCTCTCTCCTTTCATCTCTCTCCCTCTATTTTTCTTCCTTTCTCCCCACCCCACAGGTTAATGCCCCCTTGTGTCTTAAAGTTCATTCATTTTCTTTCTTTCATGAAAGAGAATGCAATAGAGGTCAAGATAGATACAGGATCTCTCAACAAGGTTCTTTCATGACACAATGCTCCCCCTCCTCCAGTTGCTTTCCAGTTGGCTAGAATCTTGGGTGCACTACCTAGCATGTTTCAGGTTGACACAGGATCTGAATCTCCATAAGCCATGTGTCTCCAGCATTGCAGGAGTACCACTGTGGCTAAGACTTATTTGTTTCTTTATTTCCATTTCAATTAGGTCTCAGGAGAGAATGAATAAAGATATGTATATATATATATATATATATATATATATATATATATATATATTTGTATTCTGTCCATGTGTTTATCTAAAAGAGTTCAAACACATTTTTTTCATCACATGAAGGAGATGGCTTTATCAGATGAATTTTAGCCAAGAGGTGGACATGCATATAATTTTCTTTTTTTTTTTTTTTTTTTTTTTTTGGAGAGGTTTTTTGCTATAGGGCGCGTGCGCTCGCCAGACAGACAGAGAGAGACATAGAGACAGAAAGCGAGAAATCACCCCCCAGGGGTGATGGTCACGCCGCAATCCCTTCTCCTCCATTCTCCTCTCGGGATCTTGGGCACGCACGCACATGCGCCCGGCGTGAGTTGTAAGCCACCGGGTCCAAGACGCGAACCGCGGTCGACTACGTGGGAGTCCAGCGACATAGCCATTACGCTAACTGCTGGTTCCCAACATGCATATAATTTTCTGACATCTTCAGTGATTCAGTGTGCTAAGTGGATATGAGGATGATCTGTGATATCTATCATCTCATTCATACTTAGAGTTGATTTAATAAATAAATATGGCTATGTAGTTATCTATTTCTTTCATCATAGCAACAATAAGTCTATTTCTGCTTTAAACAGACAACCTTTCAGGCAGAAAAGAGACATTCTTAAGGCAGTATCCATAAATTCATATATATATATATATATATATATATATGTCTTGATTTCTCCAATGGGCTCAATATCTCATACACAAATCATTTTTTCTTCAGTCTATATACTTTGAATCTTGATCTTTATTGGATTAAAGTTTTAAAGCACATAGTTCAGAAAAAAATATCTAGGAGCTTACATTTAAATATTTTATTTATAGGCATCAATTATATTTTCAAAAAACAACCACCATGGGACTTCATGTAATCTGTAAATGGTTTATGTCAGTAGTCAAAAATATAGCAGGCACAGGAAAGTAAATCAGATAGGAAAAATAGTCAAATTCAGTTAAATGTTTTCAACAAGATTGACTATTCTATTTATAGCAAAAGTATTTTGAGCTTCTCTCTCCACTGTTTGACATCATTGTCTCTTTCAAATCTTATCTTTCCACAACTCTTTGTCAAGAACTCTATACTCCAGCAAACTTATTGATATATTTTTCTATATATCTTTAGTTTCATATCCTAACTACATATTTTTCTCTGATTGTTTATTTGGATATCCATCTTCCAACATCTTTGCCAAATTAAAACCTTTGAATTTCCTAAGATTTAATTGAATTGCTATCAATAATCATGTTATGTTTATCCATCCTCAGATGATCTCAACTTTTTTTCTGAATTTACAACTTTTTTCTGAATTTCTACATGTCTAGAAATGTCTATATCAATGTCACAGCTCCCACCTTGTATCACACTTATTTATCTGAGAGTCTCATATTCCCTACTAAAAATAGCCAAGTCACTATAAGTCAGATTGTTAAAAACTTAGACCATGTGGTCAGTAAATCCAGATTTGAATTTAAGCTCTGTCCTTCACAAACTGTATGACTTTGGATAAATAAGATTCATCATGAGCATCAAATTTAATATTTGTAAATGGTTAATGATGATAACCATCTTATAGAATTTCTTCACTGATTAAACGTAATTATGTATTATATGTTCCCAATAAATGCTACAATATTATAAGTAATAAATTGTGTTCATAACTTTGCTTTTTCTAGACTCTAAGACACTCTATATGGAAACATGTCTGCCTTAATTTTTTGTTTCTCTCACATTACCTAGCACAGTATCTACATATAGTTTGCCATTTGACTGAATCATTCCCTTAATAAATGTCCTTGCCTTATAATATTTGGTTGACTACTTCTACAATATTTTAAATATAATCATAGCCTCTGGCTCAGACATAACGATCACTAATTAAGGCCTCTATGACTCTAATATCTATCTCCAAGATTTGCTTCTTTCCCACCATATGATGGTAGGTAGTTCCAGAGAAATTGAAAGATTCATTTCTACATTCTTAAGTTGTTTGTGATAAAAAAGATATCCCTGATGAACGAGATCCTATCAAAATGAGAAAAAAATCCTGAAACCTTTATTTCCCCTTTTAAAAACAAAGCCTTTATATGATTCGGTTATGGAGTCATAGATACTGAAATAATTTTCAGTGAAGAAGTTAGGAAGATATGGAGCATATCCATACTCTTAGACACTATCAACAGATGGCTAGAGCATGTGCTGTGATTCCCTAGGCTGGCAGCTTGCACTTTCTGACCCTGCCAGAGAACAACCATGCAATGATTAATATTCAGCCATCAAAAAGGTATTTCCCAGTTTCTGTTTATGAAACTAAGCAGCTGACAAGACTCTTCTTTTAACAAATCTGACTCATTTCCATCTTTCCTGATATCTGACCACACCTAAGCATTTAAGCATTCTTGGCACAAAATTAATGTTACTGACTTGACAAACTTTTATTATGGCCTTGTTATTGGCACCCTTAGGCTTTGAAACACTCTTTAAAGCATGGATTTGTTTGTCACAGATGTAGACACTTGACTTGTTTACAAAAAGGGATCTGTGTAAGCTTGCCAAGAAGCACATGAGCCTGTCTCTGAATGTATGAGCAGTGTCATCATTGTCCTTGAGGGAGAACACCTGCTATGATGCCATCACCAATTAGCTCTTCTCTTTCTTTCCCTCCCCAGGAGGTACACTCTTCAGTTCCTTGTGTTCTATAGTTTCACCAGATTGGTTTCTGGTGGGGAATTACATGAATCAGAACACTGCATGGCTTTTCTGAAATGTCTATATCCTCTTAGCTACAGAGAATACATATTTGGTGACCTTCTATGACACACTCTATGCAATTAAAAGCATGTGTTTTTTTTTCTTAGCTTTATTGAGGTATAATTGAAAAATAGGAATTTTATATATGTAAGGTATATAACCTGATGTGTTGATATATGTATATATTATAAAATGATCACCATGATCATACCATTTTACATAGTTACCATTTTTTTAAAATTTTATTTATTTATTTAACTCCATTTGTTATTATTATGTTTTTTAATTTGACCCAACAGAGACAGAGAGAGAGAGAGAGACAAGGAAAGTGAGAAAGCAAGCCAACAGGTCCGGGACTCAAACCGTGGTCAGCCATGTGGGAATCCAGCGCCTTTAACCACCACGCCACCTACCATTTTTTAATTTTTTGGATGAAAACACTTAAAATCTACCATTGTAGCATTTTTCAAGTATATAATACAGTATTATGAACTGTAGTTACCATTCAGCATATTAGATTTTTAAACTTATTAATCTTGTTTAAATGAAACTTTGTACCCTTTGACCAGAACCTCACCATTTCTCTCTCCTTCACCTCTACCACTGGCTACCACCTTTCTACTCTCTGCTTCTATGAATTTGATTATTTTAGATTCCACATATAAGTGATATCTTGCTACATTTACCTTCCAATGTCTGGGTTACTGCACTTAGCTTGATGTCCTCCAGGTTCAGCTTTATTCACAATAGCCAAGATATAAAAACAACCTAAATGCCTGTTGATGGATAAATGGATGAAATATGCACATACACATGCACACATTCAAATACTATTCAGCCTTTGAAAGGAAGGAAATAAATGTGCTTTTTTATCATAGCAACTTACTGATCACTTGTCTTTACCTATAATCTTCTTCCTCTTAAAAACAATTTTATTTATTAATTTATTCAGTGAGTGAGAGGGAGAAAGAGAGAGTTAAAGAGGAGAGCAGCCTTGACAGGACTGCAACAACCTGACCCACCCCTATTTCCATCCAGCCTGTATCATGGGCACATAAGTGCCCAGTGTACTCAAGGAGGTCTCCAGGTGCAACTTTCCCATATGGGTAAGTCTCACAAAGCATTGTTCTTTACTGCTGTTCCTCCATATACCCCTCCAACCATGTGATTGTTAAAAGTTCAAATGAGGATGTTACAAGTCACTTGTTATAATAGTGAAACTATGTGGCAGACTGGATTATTTTTTAATTAAATATTGAAATTCATGGGAACCAGCAGTTAGCGTAATGGCTATGTCACTGGACTCCCATGTAGTTGACCGTGGTTCGCATCCCGGACCCGGTGGCTTAAAATTCACACCGGGCACGTGTGCATGCGTGCCCAAGATCCCGAGAGGAGAATGGAGGAGAAGGGATTGTGGCGTGACCATCCCCCCTGGGGGGTGATTTCTCGCTTTCTGTCTCTATGTCTCTGTCTGTCTGGTGAGCGCACGCGCCCTATAGCAAAAACCTCTCCAAAAAAAAAAATATTGAAATTCATCACTCCCATCCTTAACCTAGTGAAAAAAAATATTTGAAAGTGGTCATAGAAAAAAAGAGTAGGTTTACTTCCTCAAAACAGGCCTGTTGAGTATTTTGATGTTTTCTTGACACAGAGTTCCCTAATACGGAGATATGCACAGAATAACCATAGTATAAGCAAACAGAACAGTTGGTTATGTGTATGGTTTGCTTGCTCCACACAATGCAATGTTTTCCTTTTTATTTAGTTATACACAATTTTTCTATTTTGCCACAGGGTGCATGTACTTGCCAGAGAGAGACATAGAGAAAGAGAGAAAGTGAAAAATCATTCTCCATGGGGCATACCCACTGCAATCCCTTCTTCTTTATCATTCTCCCTTTGGGATTTTGGGCATGCAAACACACACGTCCAGCATGCACTTTAAACTGCCACGTCCAGGATGTGAACCTCACAGTTAGCCATGTGGAACCCACTTGTCACAACCACCATGTTGGCTCTAGTTATACATTTAACATCAGGAAATTTTACATAATTCACATAATTGGATTCTTTTGGTTAAGAAAAAATGTAACACCTGGTATCATTGGAACTGCATTCTCAAATGACAACAGTTGGTTAGGGCTGGGTTATGGCCTTTAAGAGAGTCATGCACTCTATTATTTCAGTCTTAATTATTTCCTGTTGTTTTTCCAACTCTAATGCTTAGCGTCAATTGCCATTTATAACATTAAATATGACCTTTAAGTGTGTGAAAGCTTAATGTCCTTAAGGTGCTCTTTGATACATTCTGAATCAAGTTTCAAACAATACATTTATAGATTTATGGGTCCTTGGGTAAACAAAAAAAAAATGACCTCAGTATAAGTAACATGTAATAGTTTGCTATTGTTGTTGTAACAGATTTGTTCCAATTTAATGATTTAGAACAACACATATTTATTCTTTTACAGTTCTGCAGGTTGATATCTGAAATGAGTTTGGACAAGACTGGTTCTTTCTGGAGTTTCTGAAAGGTAAATACATTTCCTTGCCTTCAACATCTTCTAAAGGATATTCCTTGGCTTGTGGTCTATATTTTTATCACTCCTTTATGTTATCATATATTCTACTCCGACATTGATCCTTCTGCCTTCCTTTTATAAGGAGCCTTGTGATTATAATGAGCCCATCAGGATGATCTGTCATCTCACCATCTCAAAAGTGTTCAACATAATTATATGTGTGAAGTCCCTTTTGCTATGTAAGGTAATGTATTCACAAATTCTAGGGATAAACATATGTACACCTTCGGAGAGCCAGTATTCAACTTACCACACAGTGCCATCATTCAGGCCAACAAATCATAAAGAAAAAGTTGTTCGTGGGACCAGCAGTTAGCGTAATGGCTATGTCGCTGGACTCCCATGTAGTCGACCGCGGTTCGAGTCCCGGACCCGGCGGCTTAAAACTCATGCCGGGCACGTGTGCGTGCGTGCCCAAGATCCCGAGAGGAGAATGGAGGCGAAGGGATTGCGGCGTGGCCATCCCCTCTGGGGGGTGATTTCTCGCTTTCTATCTCTCTATCTCTCTCTGTCTGGCTGGCGAGCGCACGTGCCCTGTAGCAAAAACCTCTCCAAAAAAAAAAAAAGTTGTCCGTGAGAAATATTTATGTCAGTAAAGCTTTTTCAGTTTAGAAATACATCCCTCATGATGAAATAGAAAAGAAGTAGCAAGAGACAGGCAGCTGTTTATAGACACACAGCCAAAAAGTGCTAATTATTTTGTTTAGAGAACTTATCATTTGAAAATTATTCAAAATGATAAATTTATTAGAATCTTTATCTTATGATCATGAGCAAATTGTACCTTTCATCAATATGTTGGCCACACAGCAAGTCGCCGTTAAGGAGCTTTCTGTCAGTAAGACATTGTCAGTTCATTATTCAAGTCCCTCCCTCATCTGTAAATGAAGCAATGAAAGATAAATTCTTAAACAAAAGTGATGCTTAGAAACAAACTGAACATTCCTGTAGATTAGAAATTGAAAAGAAGCACACAGTTGTAAACTAGAGCTGACATTGTGCCCTACTAAACTTAAAAGGTGAAAACAGGTAGATGTGGATCAGAATTTAAACATAGAAAAGGTCAAAAATACTTTAGGGGACATTAAAGAAAGACTCATTGATTGGAATCAGGGATCTGAGGTGCTATTCTCCCCAACACAAAAAGAACCTGAAAAAAATGTATGTTATACTTGTCCTGGGCAATAGTTTTTGTAATATTTAATAACTGGAATGGTAGGTGGAAGCAGAGTTACAGAAAAGCAAGCCTGGAGTAGCTCAAATGAAAGCTTAGTGACTGTGTCTTAGCCTGTGTTCCCCAGGAAATAGAGTCTGAAGCAAAGTGTTTTGGAACAAGGGAGAAAGAAGATCAATTCAGTGTGAAAGGAAAAGGGTTGAGACGCCCAACTTGACACCACTTGATAATAAATGCAACTAGTTTCCAGAAGAATATTATTACAACAACCCAAATAATTATTCCTTAGAAAAGTCTATTTCAAGGGAAAAACAAAGAATTTATATGCCAGCTTTATTGGCAAAAGCTTCATCTCTGAGATTTTAATTATAACACTTCAATAGTGTGGGTGTCAATCCAAGCTTTAATGTCAAGAAGTCTCAGAGAAGGTAATGAATGAGATGAGCTACATTCAGATAGTTCACAATTGAACTTGGGTTACTCAAGACAGCTGGGGCTAGAATGACTGGCCTAAGGTCCCAAAAACAAATGAGTCTGAGAAATTCTGAAAAGGCCCCTAAAAGCTATGTAACAGATTGGGTTTGTTATATCTTGTTATCATTATGCCTTCATAAGCTCCTAGTCACTAATAAAAATCACTCTGAGTGAGGTAAAACAAAATCCCATTCAAGATGAGTCATTATTTTAGAGAGGTTTTGTTTTTGTTTTTGTTTTTGCTATAGGGCATGTGCACTGGCCAGAAAGACAGAGAGAGACAGGGAGACAGAAAGTGAGAAATCACCCCTTGGGGGGATGGCCATAGCACAATCTCTTCTCCTCTCAGGATCTTGGGCACGCACGCACACATGCCCAGTGTGAGTTTAGCCACCGGGTCTGGGACTCGAACCATGGTCAACTACAGGGGAGTCCAGCGACATAGCCATTACACCAACTGCTGGTCCCAGGATGAGTCTTTTAAGTGAAATTTGAAAGTATAAGAAAACAAATAACAGTAATAAATCCAACAACTTAGAATTTGCGAAATAAATACATTTACTTCAAAATGCATATAATATAGCAAATTCAAAATTATACCAAATTATGTTTAATATCATCTGGTATGCAATAAAATATAATGTGCTCCAGCAGATGGGATAATGGTTACATTACTGGACTCCCATGTAGTTGACCATGGTTCAAATCCCAGACCCAGTGTCTTATAACTCATGTCAGCTATGTGAGGATGCATATCCAAGATCCCAAGAGTAGAATGGAGGAGAAGGGATTGTGGTATGGCCACTCCCCCAAGGGGTGATTTCTCGCTTTCTGTCTCTCTGTTTCTGTTTCTTTGATGAGCACACACACCCTATAGCAAAAATCTATCTAAAACAATAAGAATAATAATGTGCTGTATGTATTAGTCAGCAAGCTAAAAATTAATATATTTTAAATGGTTGAAAGAGGCAAAATAATATCTCGACACATGAAGGTTATAAGAAATTCAAAGTTCAGTGCTATAAATAATTATTTAAACATAGCCATGATTTTTTAATTTATTATATATGATTGCTTTCATATTACAGAGGGATATTGAGTCCTTGAAACAGAGACCATATAGCCTGCAAAGTCTAACATATTTACTATTTGGCCCTTTACTAAAAAAGTTAGCTGCTGACTGGTTTAAGACATAAAAGTGGGAATGAAATTCACAAACAGAAAAAAAATACTATAAAATAAAAGCATGCTCCAATGAATCACAAACAGATATTCATGAAAATATCAATCATTCTAAATCCAGTAAAGAAAAATCATAGTAATTTAAATTTAAAAACAATAAATGGGATAAATTCTATGCTTGACATAGGTAAAAAAAATTATGAATTGATAGATAGTAATGTGGAATTAATTAGAACACGTGTCAAAGAAAATGATGAAAATATGAAAGAGAAAGTAACCTTGAAAAATTATGAGCTAAAATAATAAGGAGCAAAACCGAAAATCACATATTAATAGGATTCCCTTTATATGAAATGTTCAGAATAGGCAAATCCACAGAGAAAGAAAGTACATTAGTGGTTGTCAGGCTGTAAAGAAAGCAGAATGAAGAGTGTAAGGGGTTTCGTTTTGTGGTGATGAGAATGCCCTGATATTAAACAATGATATTCATTACATAACTCTGTGAAAATACTAAAGACTGCTTAATTGGAAATTAAATGACTGAATTTCGTGAGTTATGAATTACAACTCAATGAAACTATTATAACAAATATAAAAATAATAGAGAAGGAGTGAAAACATGGGCAGAAAGGCAGTGTAGGGAACTCCAAGGGCCCTTTCTTCAATAGAAACTTGACAAAAATAGTCCAAAACTTCCAGAATCAACTCTAATGGGATTCTGGAAAATAGTCAAAGGCTTAAACTTACTATAACCAAGCAAATGCTTAGTCAAGAAAAAAGCAGTTCTTCTCTGTGGCATGATTGTTAAAGCAGCCGGATTCCACATGGCCTACCAGGTGATTCTAGTCCTAGACCCAGAAGCTTGAGAAACACAGTAGGTGCATGTGTGTGTTTGTGCCTAAAATCCTGAAAAGTGGAAGAAATGGTGGAGAAGGGATTGCAGCTTGGCCATTCCCCATGCGAGGATTGCTTTCTCCTCTCCTCTCTTGCCTCTTTCTGGTGAGCGCACATACCCTCTAAGCAAAAGGAAAAAAAAAAAAAGAAAGAAAGAAAATGGAAACTGACATACAGTAGAACTTCATGGCATTTTAATTTATCACATGATGTCTTCCCCAGGTTTGGTGGCAATCTTGAAAAGGGAAACCCACGTTCCTAATGTGAGTTCCTGAATCTGGACAGAAGAGAGCAAACCTTGTTCTTAAATAATTTTGTTTGTTTGTTTTAACCTATCCCTAGGCTCCCTGAGGAACTAATACAAAGTGCTGGCATTAATTTTGTCTAAGTTAGACCTTTCTCTTGACGGAGAGTGGCTACACAAAGGGCATTCCTAGAAAACATTGAAAGACAAATAAAATAGACTGCCTCCTGGGGCAAAGGATGGTGCAAAAAATAAACATGCCAAAGAATGTGAGAGGACAAGCTGGGTAGAAAGAAATTTTGAATAAGAACCTTGATGTTAAGGGAATCTGGAAGACTTACATGCATGTCCAGGACATGGTGCAAAATGGCAGAACTTAACCCTTTACTATCAGTAATTACTTTAAGTATAAATGGATAAAACTCTCAATTAAAATAAATACTTGGGAGATTGGATAATAAATTATGATTCAACCATGTACTCTCAATAAGAGACTCACTTTAGAATCAAAGACAAAAAATAATGGGTAAAATACTCCATGAAAAAAGTAACAAAAGGAAGCTGGAGGACCTATTCCAGTATCATACAAAATAGATTGTATCAGCCAAAAAAAAAAGAGACAGTATTGATATTACATATTGATAAGATGTCCAATCCATCAAAAAGAAATAACAATATAAACATGCTCAACTGACAACAGATCTCCAAGATATATGCAGTGAAAACTGACATAAGTGAGGAGAAAAATGAGTTTTACAGAAATAGTTGGAATATTCAAAAGCTAATTTCAATAATGGACACAGAAGATATAGGATTTGAACAATCCTATAAACCATGTAGTACTAATATATTTAGGACAGATCACCCCAAAAGGACAGAGTATACATTCTTCTCAAGTGCACACAGAGCATTGTCCAGTATTGAGCATGTTAAGCAACACGCACACACAAACACACACACACACACATACACTAAATGCACACTCCCGCACAAATACACAAATCAAGTAAATTTGAAAAAGATTGAATCTAGGGTCTTGCACATAGCATGGTGGTTAAGATTCTGGATCTCTCGTGGCTGACTCCCTGGTTTGAGTCCCAGATCTGGCAGCTTGAAAAACATGCCAGGCACGTGTTCATGTGTATCCAAAATCTCAAGAGGAGAATGGAGGAGAAGGGACTATGGTATGGCCATCCTCCCTAGCAAGGATGATTTCTCTTTCCCTGTATCTCTGTGTTTCTTGGTCTCTCTTCAGTGAGTGTATTATGTACTCTATGGCAAAAATCTTAAAAAAAAGATTGAATTTATACAAATTATCTTCTACAACCAAAATGAAATTAAGTTAGATATCGATAACATAATCTGGAAAATCTGTAAATATATGGAAAACAAACAATAACTTCTTAACCAGTTGACCAAACAAGAAATCAAAATAAGAATTTTAAATATTTTGAAACAAATAAAAATGAAAACATAACATAGAATAGCTAATAGAATAAACAAAATCTTTAGAAGGGAAATTTTTAGCTCTAAATGCCTACATTAAAAAATGCAAATACATACCATAATTTTAACAGTAAGAAGCTGGAAAAATAATAACATAAAACCAAAGCTAACAGAAAGAAGAAAAAAGTCAATATCATAAGGGACTTTCAAAAATTTCTTGGACCATGGGTTTAAAAGATAATACATAAGGGCTAGCAGGTAGAGTGGTGGTTAAGGGCACTGGATTCCCACATAGTCAACCGTGGTTCGAGTCCTGGAACTGGTGGCTTGCTTTCTCACTTTCCCTTTCTCTCTCTCACTCTGTCCCTATCTGGCCAAATAAAAAAATAAATGAATACATAAATAAAGTTAAATAACATAATTTAATTCTAAAAAAATATTTCTTATAAATTTTTGAAGGCCCCTTACAGAATAGAAATAGAGAATAGAAATGCAACAAACAAAACCATTGACACTAAATATTATTTGTTATTTCAAATAACGAAATTGCTATCGTTTGAAAAAAACTATTCATTTATTGAAAGGGGGCCGAGGTGCTTTTTCCAGGGTCTCACCACACTAAGACCCCCTCCTGAGTAGCCTTCTATGCTACCAGGATCATGGACATGCTCATGAATATGCCTGGTATATTCAGGACAACTTGGAATCTGAACACTGGGACCTTCCCACATGGCTCCAGTATTGCACAGTGGCTCTCCAATGCCTGTGCCTCTATGGTTAGGCCCGAACTGCCATTTTAAACTAAAATGACTAAGAACAAAAAGAGAAGACACTCAAATTATTAAAAGCAGAAGTAAAAGGGGGGATGATTATCTACCTTATGGAAAATAAAAAGCATTATAAAAGAACATGATAAAATCTCATGCTTAAACAAATTAGATAACCTAGAGAAAAGAGACAAATTCCTAGAAACACACGAATTACCAAAACTGACTTAAAATAAATAGAAAACCTGAATAGACTTATAGTCAGGAAAGAAATTAAATAAGTAACAGAAAACCTCCCAACAAAGAAAAGCCCAGGATTACATGATTTCACTGGTGAATTTAAACATATAAAGAAGAATTAACACCAATAGTTACTGAACTCTTTCAAAAAGTAGAAGAGAAGGGTGCAGTTCTTATTTTAGTATATATGGCCAGTAATACTCTGATACCAAAGCTAGATAAGGACACATATACCTGATGAAAATATATGCAGAAAAAATAGCAATCTATTTAATAAGATATTAAAAGAATCATATACCTTGATCAAGAAGGATTTATCATAAACAGTTCTGCAGGTGAGTAAAGAATGTCACTTCCTGACAGGCCTAAAAAACTTTCAAGTACAGGTACTTAAAGGTACAGTCAGATGGTGAGTTCCTGACTTGGGTCAATAGTCTTGGAAGTCTTTTTAAAGAGTCTAATCTGAAGCTTCTTATAAAAGGTTCCAGCAAAGCCAACTAAACCAATCAGTGTTCTTATGGGGCTTTGTGCAAATAACTGATCAAATTAAGACAAAACATTTTTTTTTTGCAAATAAGTTAGTTTATGCTTCTCTTTAGTAAAAGGAGGAATGGAGAGAGAGAGAGAGAAAAAAAAGTTTCAGAAGAAAATTACAGTACACTTGGTACTATATTTTAGCTTTGTCCATATCTATTTTTTGAGTTTTTAGTATATACTTACTGTTTGAACAGAATCCTGACCTTTTTCCTGGCTTTAAATATTAAGCAAATTTTTCTTAAAAATTTTTTATTTTGATTTATTAAAGCTAAAACTGCTTTTCTTGAAATTAAAAAAAATACATAAAAAACAAACTATAAATAAATAAATAAATAACCTGCTTAATGACTGCAGTAAGTTATATAGCTTCAGCTAGGTGCTACTTTATAATATGCTTATTCTACTCACTGAGTTTTATGCGTAAATTGACACATGTGTTCATAGATAAGTTTATATCAACTGCACTTACTATTGAAAATATTTAGTTTAATTAAGATCTTTTGTGACTCAATAAAATGTAAAAAAAAGAAAAAAAACATGGAAAGAAACTGTAAATACCAGAGACAGTGTGGGAGGAGGGTAGGATATGGCAGAGGGTGAGAGGGAAGGCATCAAAGGGGGAAAAAAAAAGTCAAAGATATAAGAAACAAGAACTAGAAAAGTACTTGTTGAAGATAACATGTATGGTAATATCTTTGATTGAGCCAATATACAGTGTATTCTGGATGGGAAAGCTCATTTTGTATGCTGTAATGATGTACAGTAGATGAATGTAAAATATTTCAAATAAAATTTAAAATAAAAAACAAATAAAATATAAAGAGTATTTATCTCCGAGGTGCAAGAATGTTTCAACATAAGAAAATCAAATAATGTCATATACCGTGTTAAAAGGATAAAGGAAGAAAAAACAATACATGATGATCTTAAATGATGATTAAAAAAAAAACAAACAAAATCTTTTGACAAAATTCTCCAGCCTTTCATGGCAAAACCTCTCATCAAATAAAAATAGAAGGGAATATACTCAAACTGATAAAAGACATTTATGAAAAATTCATAGATACCATTACACACAAAGACATAAGACTGAAAGTTTTCTCTTGTTAGATCAATAATAAGATAAGGGTTCCTAGTATCACTAGTAGTATCTTATTGGGATTTGGATTTCAAAAGATCCTTGCCTTCATTTCCTTGATACAGGAAAGGAAAGATGGAGTCACTTGTCTGTGAAGAAATGGTCCCCAAATAAATTGCTGTCTATTGGGGGGCTGGAGTTTCAGTCAGAAGTAGATTTGCTTCTGCTAAATCCTAAACTATTTTTTTCAAAGCACATATTTTTCTCAGTGTGGAATTTATTTTACTGTCACCACTTTAATTTCCTCCCACTTAATCTCACCCTTGTTCTCTTTCTCATAGTTAATATATTTCATTGTTAATTTCCAGAATTAGGTGCATACATTTCGTGGATAATGGAATCCATTAAATAATTTGTGTTCAATCTTCATAAACCACAATACTATAGATAAATTTAAAAAAAATAATCTTTGGAAAAGACATGTATCACAGCAGTGAGACAGGAAATAGAAGTAGTTTTTAACGGTGTAGCTTTACCAGTTATTATCCATAATACAATTTTGCTGATGATATAAGAAATGTTCCTATCTAGCCAGTCCAAATGGGTAAAAGGATATAGTTCTGATTTAATGTTTCATGAAATTTTTCCCACAGATCAAATGTAGGCTGTTTCATGAATTAAATATGCTTTAAACTGTGTAAGGCATTCTCAAACTTGTTTACAAAGTGAACAAAAGGGACTATTAGTTGCAATTAAGTCACATGTTCTTTCATGGGTATCCAGCAAAAGATAGTTAATGTTTCTTTACATCAATCCTAGGCCTACTCAGTCTATACAAAATCCAATTAACTTAGGTGATTAATAAAGTAGGTTTAATTTTTACAGGGAAATGAATTTGCTTACTCACTATCTGTTGTGTTTGCTGTTTTTAAAATTTTAGTTCTAGGGTAGACCTAAGATTGTATTGAGGCTTTCTTAGTATTATTTATAACCCCAAGTACCCAGAAGGATTGTGTATTTTTGGTACCCAAATCTTTTAACTTCACAACCTTCCTTAAGCGCTTCAAAATCACTTTTATTTTCTTCTTTACAAACTTCTTCTAAAAAGTATTATTTATTGTTTACTACACAGTAATAAAACTTTATAAACTTTGCCAACTTAAATGATGTAGAAATCTATTTCTAAAATTTTTCCTACCTGATTCATAGATATTTCGGTAATTTGAAAGATTTATTGATATAAGACAAGGCCCAAGATGCTCAGTCTACCTTTTACATAAACATCACTCATGACTCCAATGCATGTGAAAACCCATTTCTCCACACCCTTGCCAACATTGAATGCTGTAAATATTTTTAGAATTTATCAGTTAAATTGATAAAATATGGTACTATAATTGGCTTTGAATTTGTATTTCCCTATATGTAAGTGAATTTAAGCATGGTATGCTATCACTTCAATTTTTTTTTCTGTGAAATTTGTGTTGGAATTGTCTATTTTTTTCCACTGATTTAAAGAACATCTCTGTATGTTTAAAAATATTAGTCCTTGTTGTTCGGTTTTTTTAATTTTAATTTTAAGAACTCTTCTTAGCATTTTGTTGTAAAGGTTGTCTAGTGGTGTCTTACTCAGGCTTTATCTGGGAAAGTCTTTATCTCTACTTTTGAAGGACAGTTTTGCTAGGTATAGTGTTTTTGTTTTACCGGTATTTTTGTTTTCTTTTTTTCTTTTCAAGCACTTATAATGTATTTTCTTAATCCCTTGTATCTTGGAAGATTTCTGCAGAGAAATTCAGTGACAGTCTTATACAGACTCCTTGTGTTCCACTAATCTTTTTATATATTATTTTATTTGTTTCTTTCGTGAGAGAGACAGAGAGTCAGACAGACACATGTACCTCATGGTGTCTCACTATGTCGTAATGCCCCACCTCATGCCCCAACAGCTCCTCAGCCAACCAGAATCACAGGCATGTGCAGAAACACCTGGCATTTTTAGTGAGTCATCAGAAAAGTCATGACATGTTTTTCTATGCAAAAATTTGTCATGACTTTTCCGATGACCCAATATTTCAATGTGGGATCTGTACTCAGGCGACCTGTGTGGTGCTGATATCACCCAATGGTGCCCTACTACCTATGCCACTGTGGCAGGGACCACTGATATTTTGACAGAGATTTCCTTGAATGCCAGGAGCTAAAACAAACAAAATATACACACACACACAAAAGAAAATAAAACAAAGCAGAATGCAGAAGAATGAGACAAACAACAATAAGAAAACCCAACTTTTTCCAGTCTTTTCAGATTGGCTCTATTCTGAGGTATACTTTCAACATATAACCAGGCTTCCTCTAGGACTATAGAGCTATCTGATGTGAAAGCTTAAAGCTTTCTTGGGCTTTTTAACCTGATGCAATCCCACTGTTCTATTTTATGGATGACTACCTGAGCTTTGAGGGTCTTATTTAAGAAATCTGTGCTTACTCCGACGTCTTCAAGAGTTTCTCCTATGTTCTAAACCACTAGTTTTATAGTTTGAGGTTTCATGTTTAGATCTTTGATCCATTTTGAGTTGATTTTTGTTAATGGTGTGAGATAGGGTTTCAGTTTCATTTTTTTCCAGATGGATGTCCAGTATTTTCAGAGCCATTTGATGAAGAGATTTTCTTTTCCCCATTAGATTGTCTTGTGCCCTTTGTCAAAAATCAGTTGGCTGTATGTTTGGGGGTTTACTTCTGGGTTCTCTATCCTATTCCATAGGTCTACATGCCAGTTTTTTTTTTATTATTATTATTTTCTGCCAGTAGCATTGCTGGTTTTTTTTTTTTTTTGTTTGTTTTGTTTGTTTGTTTTTTGAGAGGTTTTTGCTATAGGGAGCGTGCGCTTGCCAGACAGACAGAGACAGACAGAGAGACAGAAAGCGAGAAATCACCCCCCAGGGGGAATGGCCACGCTGCAATCCCTTCTCCTTCATTCTTCTCTCAGGATCTTGGGCACGCACACACACGCGCCTGGCGTGAGTTTTAAGCCACCAGGTCTGGGACGCAATCCGCTGTAGACTACATGGGAGTCCAGTGACATAGCCATTACGCTAACAGCTGGTCCCTACCATGCCTTTTTTCTTATTACAACTTTGCAATGTATTTTGGGATTAGGGAGTGAGATACCTCCTACTTTATTCTTTTTGCACATTATTGCTTAGGCTATATGGGGCCTTTTATGATTCCAAATTTTATGACTTTTTTTCCTAATTATGTTAAGAGTATCTTTGCTAGTTTAATTGGGAATGCATTAAATATGTAAATTAACTTGTGTAAGACTGACATTAAAAGAATGATAAGTGCTGGCAAGGCTGCAGTTAAAATGTAACTCTCCTACACTGTTGGTGGGAATATAAATGAATGCAGCCGCTGTGGAGGACAATATGGAAATTCCTAAAAAATCTACAAATAAAACTACCATAGAATCCAGCAATTCCACTCCTGGGAATCTACCTGAAGGATAATAATACTCTCAGTTATAAAAGCAGTTGCACGTCCATGTTTATTGCAGCATTATTCACAATTGCTAAAACATGGAATCAACCCAAATATCCATGAACACAAGAATGGATTGAAAAAGTGTGGCATGTTTACACTGTGGAATACTACTCAGCCATAAAAAAATGACCCTGGCATGCATTTGATAGAAAGTGGATGAATATGAAAGATTTAATGTTAACTGAAGCAAGTCAGACAGTGAGAGAGCATTGTATGTCCTCACTTAATATACACTTAATGTCTGCACTCTAAGGTAGATAATGAAAGATTGGAAGGTATAAAAATATGGAGAGTTTCTGTGGATACTAGAGACAGTGTGGAAAGGCAATGGGCAGTGGGGTGAGAACCAAGGGATAAAATAAGCAAAACATTTAATGGGCACAGCAATGAAAAATTATCTGTTGATGATAAGGTTTATGAGAATATCTCTACTAACTTTCAGTGTATTCATGCTGGGAAAGTTTAGTTTGTAGGCTGTAAAGATGTACTGTGATTAAATATAAAAAAAAATAGGATAAAGAAAAAAATGTTTCTTGTTTTTTTCTGAGCATGCATCTTGTCTAGGCAATATGTGACTTTCAAAATCCTCTCATGTACACAATTGCTTTTCATTATCATAATTTTCTAACTATTCTCACCTCAGTTTTTCCTCCAGGCTTTAGGTATCTTGTCTCAAACATCTGTGACTCTATCATCCACCTAGCAGCACTTATTGTCAGTACTCACTGTTTTTTCTGCCTGAAAACTGAGTCAAGCACCTTGCAACAGACCTCAGGTCTCACTCAGATATGTACACAATAATTTGTAAATAAGATCCATCTTTTCTCTGGTTTGAAGGAGAGAATGGGAGACTGAGCTCATTCAACTTCAATGTCAAAACTCTTGCTGTGCTGAGTAAGGGGAGGGGCAAGGGCAACTGAAAATGCCCTACTTTAAGACACAGTAAGAAAGGGAACTTTCCTACTGTTTTCAGGATGGTTTGTTCTTGCTTGCTATAAATCTTGAACTCTTTTCCAGAGTTCTGACAAAATTGAGTCAGTTTCTGCCTTTGTATATGCGTATTTCTTTAGAGTAATGAACCCTTGAAGCTTCCTGTCAATAGTTCACTCTTTGCGGGACCAGCAGTTAGCATAATGGCTATGTCGCTGGACTCCCACGTAGTCAACCGCAGTTCGCGTCCCGGACCCGGTGGCTTAGAACTCACGCCGGCCGCGTGTGCGTGCATGCCCAAGATCTCGAAAGGAGAACGGAAAAGGGATTGCGGCATGGCCATCCCCCCTGGGGGGTGATTTCTTGCTTTCTATCTCTCTGTCTCTGTCTGTCTGGCGAGCGCACGCACCCTATAGCAAAAACCTCTCAAAAAAAAAAAAAAAAAAAAAGAAAAAGAAAATAGTTCACTCTTTGCTAGGTATAATTTATTTCATTTATTTGTCCTTGTTGTACAAGATGTTGATTATCAATTTTTGTGTATTTATGTATCTTTATGACTATCTTGATGAGATGTGAGTAAAAAACTACCAAAAAGTATAAGCCACTGCCAAATTGAATTGGACTTTCCAACACCTCAAATTTAATGTACATAAAAATATCTTCCTCATTTTCCCCTTAACTGGTAGCTTTTCCTAGCTTTCTTGGATCTACAAGGAACACTAATTACCTTGACAAGAAGTTAGTAAAAAGTCTTAAACTTCAAACACTTCAAAGTTAATATATACAAAAATAACTTCATCAATGTTTCCTCTAATTGGTGGTTTTTCCTAGTTTCCTTGGTTTCACAAGGAACACTAATTATATTCCATTTACCTCAGTGTGAAAAATTTTTGTCAATGTTGAATCTTCTTTTTCTTTGTAACTATATGTAAGATACACTAGAAATATGTATTGTATCTACCATAGTATTAAATAAACTGTATAACATCTCTATCCCTAGTTACCTATTCTTGTGTATTTATCATCCTAGTTCCATGCTGTTTATATCCCAGCATAGAGCATTCTCTTCTTTCCCTAACATTCATATCTAATGCATCATACAAGTCTAAGCACCATAACATTTCTTCAGTGATATTTTTTCAGGGTCCCGTTGTATCACTAGCATCTGGAAAAGTATCTACACATGTGCATGTTTAAAACTATTTATTGATTAGATGCTCCATTGAATATTTCTCCTGTCCCTCAAAACACATTAATCCATAAACTCCTATCATGCTTTCATGATCAAAGTACATATTATAAAACTTACATTGTACTGTTATTCTTTTTGAAGTAAAAAGATAAAAAATGTAAGAAGGAAATTAACCTGAATTGAGAAACTCCCATGCATCCAATATTTTACAGATGTTTTATGAAAAAAAAGTCATGATAATCTCTACTTTAGAAGTATGAGAATTTAGATAATTTGTGCAAAGCAGTTTGAATGAGAGCAAGACTGAGTCTGCCAGCCTGCCAAATTCATCATCGTTTCCAATACATGTGCTGTCTCAGAATAGTATCTTAAAAGAGCTTTACTATTTTTACCATTATGTTACATATGTTCTCTTCTTTCCAGATCTGTTGTCATCTTGAGGTTCACATCAATTAACCCCTGTAATAGCCCCTTAAGTTTTATGAATTTTTCCACCTACTTTCAACCTTATATACTTGGCCAAAGTGATACATAAAACAAAACAACTAAAAACCCAAACTCAATATTTTACATTTTCTTGAATATTCAGTAATTCTCCATTGGACTCAGGATATAGGGCAAATTCCTTAGTCTGAAGTTCAATGCCCTCTATGATTTTGTCAATGTTTTGTCAATCATTTTCTAATGATTCCATTTATAAATCCTATATGTCATATAAATAAAAATGTTTACCATTCTTAATGCTTCCACTGCACCCTATACAATTACATTGTTTTAGGCTTTTTTCTGTGACTATGTTTTCTGGAATACAATACTTCCAGAGTCTATTCTACACATGTCTGGGTCCTCCACAACACTTAATTTATGTGCATCATAGAGATAGAATGACATTGTACTAAAAGTTCGAAAATGACAAATTCTGTTAACTTCCTGGATAAATAGAATATTCCGTAAGAATTCATTATTTCAGGGGATGAAGCATAGCACAGTAGCAAAATGAGATGCTCTGCAAAACTGACATGAGAAGGTTCAAGGTTTGTGTTCAGAGACCTTCCTGAGTATGCACACACATGGGCCTCTGATGTGGGACTGGCTGAGGCTTGTGGTAGATCGTTACATCAAGACCCTGCTTTAGAGGTGCTTTACTGTCTCCTGTCTCTGTCTCGCTCTTTCTCATGAAAGAAATAAGCAAACTTAAAGAAAAAAAAATCATCTCCTCAAATTCCCCCAAGCAGCAAGAACAGTATATGTCAGAGTAGGCATCCAACAGTTGTTTCCTGAGTTAATAAACAAATGTCTCAGTTTAGACCACTGAAAAGCATCGTAGAGTGAAATCACCTCTCTCCTCCTTCCAGCCAAATAAAAGTAATTCCAAATAAGTGGAGGCCAATGTACATATTTTTCCCCTCCAAGAACTCACAATCTATTATAATCGCTCATTTATTTTTATAAGTATATTACTACGGTTAAATGCATGATGCTGTGGGAGCAATAGATCAGATCTTGTGAAAGAAGGGGAGATTTTCTAGAGAAGACAATGGACATATGATAAATAAGTTCTAAGAAGAAGATAATTATATTTGTGTTTTAGAAAGATCATTTCATTGGCAATATGGGCTACCAAAATGGAGGAGGTTCTATTGTAAAATATTCAAAAGGAAAATAATTTCAATTCACCTTGAACTTATTTATGAATAAGTGTTTTTTTCCATTGGTTACTAAACACAGATGGTTGCCTTCTTAATATTAATGTAGATATTTACCATGACTCTGAAGTATCACCTCACCAAAGAAATAATCTTGGATCAGAAGAAACATTAGGACAAGTACTGGGAAATTTCTGAAATCCACCTGTTACACACTAAAAAAATCTCCTTTGATGATATCTTCTCTGAAATTCTGTGCATCAAGCTAACCACTAAGTTCTTTTAATTCTAACTCCTGGTTAATTTTTTTTTCATGTTTATCCCGTTATATACATTGCTAGATACACTTCTCCTTTAAAAAAATTACTATAAGTGGATAAATTTTATTTGTAAACCTTTATAGAGTACAAGTGTTATTATAATTTATGGATACAATATATAATAATTAAGATAAAAAACATATGCATCAACTCAGATACCATTTTGTGAAGAATACACTTAAAATTTACTGTCGATAATTTTTAAATGTACTGTATTTATCATGCAGTGCACTAGATATTTAAAAACAAAGTTAAACAAACAAACATAAAAACTTATTCCTCCTGTCTAACTGAGGCCTTGAAACTTTTTACCATCATCTCTCCATTCCTCCCAACTCTGCCCCAAACCCCAGCCTCTGGTAACCACCATTCTATCTGTGCTTTTGAATTCCATTGTTTTAGATTCCATATATAAATGAGTAAATTTAGTATATGTCTTTCTGTGCCTGGCTTAGTTTCACTTAGCATAACATTCTCACAGCCACTTTTGTCTTTTGTTTGTTTTTGTTGTTGTTTTGTTCTAGGGCACATGTGCTCACCAGAGAGAGAGAGAAAATTCACCAGCCAGTCACAATCCCTTTTCCTACAGACACCTCCAGGGATTTGGGGCACGTATGCACAACAAACCTAGCATGATTTTCAAGCCTCCAGGTCTGGGACTCAAACAAAGGAGTTAGCCATATGAAATCCTGCACCTTAACTTCCATGCTACCTGCTTCCTCTCAAAACCACTTCTTAAATCTGAGCCAAAGTTGTAGGTAATATGAAGCTTTGCAATACCAGTCTAATATCTCTGCCTGTAGTTTAAGCACTCAAATTACTAGCCCACATTTCCAATGAAATGATCTTTCTAAAACACAGATGTCATTATTTTCTTCTTTTTAAAACTTATCATTATATGTCCATTGCCTTTTCTGGAAAATCTCCCATTCTTTCACAAGATTCCATATATTGCTCCCATAGTATCATGTGCTTAACTGTGAGTTCCTTGAGGGAAAAATTGTGTCATTATTGCATCACTGGTGCCCTGTATATTTTCTATCACATAGAAGGCCTTAAGAATATTTCTGAAGAAAGATTTAATGGAGTCTTTCTAATATCTAGGTTAGAAAGCAGGAAAAATGGGGATTTGGAGTATATAACTATAGCTCCCATAAAATTTTTAAAAAATTTCATTATAAGGTGTGCGCAGTTGACAGAGAGACAGAGATAGAGAGCAGTCACACCCAACAGGGTCTTCATACCACTATCTTCCTTCGTGCTCAGCCAGACATGATTATGGAGATAGACACCTAGTGTATACAAGAATACTTTAGGACATGACTCCAGGATATTTCTGTGTAGCTTTAGCATTGAGGAATATGACATTGTTGCTGTGCCATCATGGCTGGCCTTTATTTCGCTTTCGATTATGTTTAACATTTGGGGCAAGCAGGGGGTGTAGTTCAAGTATCATAAGGGGTATGTAAAATCTCACAAGGCTGCACATAAATATTTTCCTTCTTGGCACATCTTGAATTAGTATGGATGAGACTGAGGTTTCTTTGTAACTACTTAGATGAACAACATTTGGAAGGGTGGATGATATCAGTCTTTGTGATACAAGAAAAGTGTAAGGGGCTGCAGGAACCTATTCAATTCTGTGTCTTATTTCTCCTGGAAATCATGTTATTTTGCAAGTTGACAGAGTGTAGAAACTAAAAGTCAGTTCATATTTACTAGCCTTTAAGAAGTGCACAAATTGCTGCTCTAGTGCTAATGCATATATTTTGGTCACAAACAGAAATTTTGGCCATTTTTACATTGCATTATGTCCTCTAGCTTTGAAACTTTGAGTGATAATGGGCCATGATTTTTAGTGGATTATTATTATTATCACAATGGAGAACAATTTTAAGAACACTCTACAAAGTTGTGGTTCAAAAATAAATATCTTTCTTCTGTCTATATAAATTGAATAGCCAATTGAGAATGTTATTTTGACATTTCAGGGGAGCAACTTGACTACACATGAGTTGTTTAAAATTCTATAGATATAGTTTACATTGCCAAAAAGTTTAATATATCCAATAAAATTATAGAATCACATGCTCAATTAGATGGCATAAATATGAGCAATTTCATCAGTACTATTGATTATCGTCATCACTATCATCATCATTTCTTGAAACATCTACTAGATTCTTCATATATAATGTGTTGTTGGACAAGTCATGATGCATTTTTTTTCAGGGAAAAACATAATACAAATATGTCATGACTTGTCCAACAACCCTATAGCTTCAGATTTAAATATCTTATTTAATGATACCAAGGAAAGCTGGAAGGATTTTAAAATCATGATTTCCTCTTAGAGACATAAATGTCTCCATAGAAAATATGGCTTTTTGCTGACTCTTGTCTGGTGCTTAGGGCAGCCAGATCCCACATGACCAACCACACAGACTTGGTGGCTTGAGAAGCATGCTGGGCATGTGTA
Organism: Tupaia tana; assembly: GCA_026018925.1. Lineage (NCBI taxonomy): Eukaryota > Metazoa > Chordata > Mammalia > Scandentia > Tupaiidae > Tupaia > Tupaia tana. The sequence continues at coordinate 31,107,423 of JAKSZU010000009.1, read as the reverse complement.
CATAGAAGCCCAAAATCTTGAAAGGAGGGATAGATGGAGGAGAAGAGATTACATTGTGACCATTCCCAAGGGGGATGGTGCTTTCTCCTTTTCCTCTCTCTATGTCTCTCTCTCTGGTGTCATGCATTCTAGCAATAAAAGAAATATGAATGGCTTTTATAGGCAATTTATATTACCTTACATTTCTGTAGTTACCAGAAACATCTATAATCAATGCATCAGGTAGAACTTTTGAGGCAGAATCATCCTAGGTTGCAGGACTTGAAATTCAAATCCTAATTACTTAACATTGCCTGTTGAGTGAACATATCAGTTGGCTAGAAATGGATTTAGGGAGGAGGTCTATTTGTAGACATTTTAAAATTTCTTATACTTACCTTCAAGAAATTTAATTTTTATTTTTACATTTTTAAAATCTTCTATAGAACATATGCACTTGCTAGAGAGAAATGAGAGGAGGGAAAGAGAGAGAAGAGAGAAAGTGAGAAAGTATCTTTCAGGGAGGATGGTCATGTAGCAGTACTTTCTCCTCCATTTTTCTCTTGAGATTTTGGACACATACACATGTGCCCAGCATGTTTTTTCAAGTTGTCAGGTCTAGGACTTGGACCACACAGTCAGCTATGCGGGATCTAGATGTCTTAACCATCACACCACCAACTATCCCATGAAACTCAATCTATTGAGGAAGATGTATATACTAATAAGCTTAAGATAACATACAAAAATCACTGGTAACATACTCAAGATGTAGTTATGGCTGACCTTGTTCACTCCTCCAGTTTTGATCTTGAGCAAAGATCAGAGCACAAAATACATTGAATGACATAGAAAAGGTGTGTAAGTAAAGGTATATTAAAAATATACTTCAGAAAAAGAGACTCCAGCAATTCATGTATTTAGTAGAGAACTCAGATCCAGAACACATGAAGAACTTTTATAAATCAATAAGGAGATAAACCACCCAATTAGAAATGGGTAATTTGAGCAGACACATCATAAAGAAGTCATATAATAAGTACCCTAAAAGATGCTAATCATCTTTCATAATCAGGGAAATGTAAATTAATATTAGAATGTGATACCAACATACCCCCCTCCCTCAAATGGCTAAAATTTAAAGTGTTGGCAGGGATATGGAGCAACCAGAACCCTCATGCATTATTAGCAATGATACACAAAATTTAATATTTACAAGTTTATTTTAAAGGTAAGCCTGTTCTTATCACAGGACCCAGAACTACACTTCAAGGTATTTAGGGTAAGAGAAATGAAAGGGTATGTCTACATTGACTTGTATACAAATATTTATGACAGAATTATTTATAATACTTACAAACTAGAAACAAAGTAAGTGATCAACAAGTGTGATAAACAAATTGTGAAAAATACAGAAAGGGGAATAATACACAAAAATAAATAGAACTATACTGTCAATTCATGTAACAATATGACTAAATCTTAAAATCAGCCTACTGAATGAAAGACACTGGATAAAAAAGAATATATATTGTCTGGTTCCACTTGTTTGAAATTACAGAAAGATACGTTTAATCTGTAGTTACAAGATCAGTTTGCCTAGGATGAGGGCTGAGGATAAGAACTGAGTCAGGAGACCAGCAGATGGCATAATGGTTATGTTGCTGGACTCCCACATAGTCGTCCACAGTTTGAGTCCCAGACTGGCTGACTTAAACTCACATTGGGTGTGCATGCATGCATGCCCTAAATCCCAAGAGAAGAATAGAGGAGAAGGGATTGTGGTGTGGCCATACCCCTGTGGAGTGATTCTCACTTTCACTCTCTCTCTCTCTCTAGCAAGTGCACATGCCATATAGCAAAAATCTCTAAAAAAATTAAAAAGGACCAACAGTTAGCGTAATGGCTATGTCACTAAACTCCCACGTAGCCAACCGTGGTTCGAGTCCCAGACTGGGTGGCTTAAACTAACGCTGGGTGTGTGCATGCGTGCCCAAGATTCCGAGAGGAGAATGGAGGAGAAGGGATTGCAGCATGGCCATCCCCCCTGGGGGGGTGATTTCTCGCTTTCTATCTCTCTGTCTCTCTCTGTCTTTCTGGTGAGCGCATGCACCCTATAGCATAAACCTCTCCAAAGGAAAAAAAAATTAAAAACAGAATTGACTCGGAAAATCATGATGGAAGCTTCTGGGATTGATGGAAATTTTGTCTCGATGTGGTAATGCTTATTTACATGGGTATATAAATTTATCAAAACTCATTAAACTATATACTCTGAATTTATATTCTTTATGTAAATTATATTATAAATATATTACACATTATTTTACATATGCACAACCACACCCATTCTCTTTCTTTCATTAAAACTCTCAAAATCAGCAAAAAGTGTAAAATAGAGAACACTTTAATAAAATCATGTAATACCTAAAACCTGAAACCAGAGATATGAATAAGCTGGGAGAAATGGTGTAAAATTTAGACAAAATTAAGACACTAATATACCATATAGGTGTCATATAGGTAATGTTTTCTCTGAAGTATTAATGAATATTGAAATAACTTATTAATGATTTTTTAAATTTCTGAGGCAAGGACTATGGCTATAGTCCTTCAAAAAAATGAAATTTATCTCTGTAAGAACTCAAATCCACATAGACTGCTGGTGGGATCAAAAGCACCAAAGGAGTTAAGTATTTGCATAGACCCACCATATTTTTTTTCTTTAGATTTTAGTCCCTAATAAAACAGCACAGAGAATCTATGACATCTAGGGCTTTACTCTTACTTGTGATCCTCTCCTACAGGAAAAGCATATTTATTCCAGGGAGGGAAATGACATAGTCTGATAGAAGATAGCCACCTACAGATGATATGATAATACATTATTTTGAGACAAATATTGAAAATGAAGTTCTGGCTGAATTGGCTTATGCCTCCTGCTCTTCCCCATTCTTATCTTGAATAAGCAGCAGGACAGAAAATGGGAGGAAGTAAGGAAAGGAACATAATCAACAGTGTATTAAAAATACACCTCACAAAAAGTTACATGAGAAAACAGAGCTTATGGTGAATGTTCTATGCAAAAGTATTTTAAGTCATTAAACACATCATGGACACTTATGGTTTAAACTCTATGTATGATATGTCAAAGTAGTTAGCTAAAGAAATTTAAATATATAAAAAATGAAATAATCTTCCATTTTATATGAGAAAAATAAAGAAAATAATAATAGAAACTAAAAGCTTATTAGAAACACTAATAATTATAGGCTGGGGCCAGCAGGTGATGTGGTGGTTGAGGTGCTGGACTCGCACATAGCCATCATGTTTCAGACACTATGGCTTGAAAATCACCCAGGGTGCATGTGCATGCATGCCCCAAATCCCCAGAGGATAATAAGGAGAAGGATTGTGGGGTGGCCATTGTGGGGTGGCCATCTCCTCTGGGAGGTGAGTTTTCGCACTCTTTCTCCAGCAAGTGCATGCCCTATGACAAAAAAAAAAAAAAAAAAAAAAAAAAAAAATTATATACCTCTAGGAAGAGAAGAATCATTGATAAAATTAAAAGACCTGAGAAAACCATATAGATTTGAGAGAAAATTGATAAGATCAAAGCAATTCAAAATGTTCTAAATACACACATAAATGATGTTGCTGAGAAAATATATGGAAACATATTAACCTTTAAATTAAAGACAAATGAAAGTCTTCGATTTTCAGATTAAAGGTTAAAAAAGGGAATATAAGTTTCAGCTCTGACAAGTAGAGCTTGTAAGTTATCGCTTTCATCCTAACAACTAGAAAAAAAGCTGAACAAACTTAAAACCCTTAAGACAATTGAGGTCAGAGCGTAATCTGCCATCCCCAAATCTGGAGAAACAGGCAAATATAGAGATCGGCCTGGCTGGAGAAGTTGCTGGAGTCATAACCTAGTATACAACTAGAGTAATATTGACAAATAACAGTATGTTGAGTGTAGACGAACTCAAGAATGAGAAAATCCTGAAGGCTTGTGTCTTAAGAATGTTCCCAGGCCAGCAGGTGGTGTGGAGGTTGAGGTAGCTGGATTCCACATGATTCCACATGTCTGGCTGCTTTTTCAAATTCCAGACCCAGAGGCTTGAAAATCATGCCAAGCACATGTACGTGTGTGCACAAAATCCCAAGATGAGAGTGGAGGAGAGGGGATTGACGCATGGCCACCGCCGCTGGGGGTTGATCTCTCACTTTCCCTTTCTCTCTCTCTGTCTTTCTCTAGTGAGTGCACACACCTATGACAAAACAAACAAAAAGTGCTTCCATGTTTTGTGGGTTTTATCTCCAGGAATTTCACCAAGTTTTCACAATGAAGGTCCAAGAAAAATCTCCTCACATTTCAGGCGGGAAAAAAGAAAAGTAATCATTTTGAAATACATTGAGTGTTCTCCATAACAAAGGCCAAATGTCCAAGGAAAAATGTTTATCATAGTTTTATATGATGCTTCCCATCACCATTACACTGGGCACCAAACTCCAAAGCACCAACCTCTGGGAGACAAACCATTATACAAACCATAGCACACTTCTAGATATACACCCACAAGGTTTGAATCCATATATTCAAATTAATATATGCTTATGTATGTTTCATAAAAGCACTGTTCACAATAACCAAAAGGTGGAAACAATCCAAATGTTCTTCAAATGACAAAAGAAAAAAGTACACCAAATTTGGTATAGTTATACAAAGGATTTTTATTCACCCATTAAAAACAGAATGAGATATAGGTATATATTACAACACTGATGAATCTCAAAAAAATTATGCTAAGTGAAAGAAAGTCAGAACAAAAGTTTACATATTTTATAATTCCATATGTATGGAATATCCACATTTTGGAAATCTATAGAATAAGAAAAAAGATTAGTGCTTGGTGTTGGCTGGGGGAAAGAGGAAATGATGACTGACAATGGGTACAGGTAATGGGTGTATGAGGAAAACGTCTTGAAACTAAGTAGAGTTAATGGTTTTACAATTTTACAACACTTTGAGTGTACTGAATCTTACAAAATTTTATCCTTTACAATGGTTAATTTTATGTTATATAAATTTTACTTCAATAAAAAAACATAGTCCTCAAAAAATGAATGAATAATTAATTATTTTTACTAAAATAAAAAGTGAATGAAAAGACAAATCACAGACTTGTAGAAAATATTCAACAAACACCTATCTAATAAAATATTTATATCCAAAATATGCAAATAAAACTTAAAACTCAACAATAAGAGGTAGAAACCCAATTTAACAAATGGTCCAATAACCTAAGGGTACCAAATGCTGGCTATGATGCATTACAGCAAGAATTATAATTCACTGTGTTCCAAATACAGAATGGGAAAGCCACTTTGGAATGCAGTTTGGCAGTTTCTTACAATACTAAATATTGTCTTACCATATGATTCAGCAATCTTGCTCCTACATATTTACCTAACTGATTTGAAAGCATATGCTCACACAAAAATTTACATGCAAATATTTGTATCTTTTGTTTATAATCACACAGAACCAGAAGCAACCAAGATGACCTTTGATACATGAATACATAAACTTTGAAACCCAAATACAACTGAATATTATTGAACACTAAAAAGAAAAAAAGATAACTTATTAGCTATCAAGCCATGACAAGACATAAATAAATCTTAGATGTTTATTGCTAAAGAAAAAAAAATGCCATTCTGAAAAAAAGCCTATGTACTATATGATTTCAATTAAATGACATTTTGGAAAAAAAAGTAAAACTATGACAACAATAAAGTGGTCATGTTTGCCATGGTGTTGGATGAATGCAAGCCAAAGATTAGGTGAAGTACAGGATGATGTTTTTATGATGGTGAAACTATTTTGTAATGGTGTACACATGACATCATTATGCATATGTTGAACCTATAGAACTTTATGATGCAAACAGTAAATCTTAATACGTGCAACTTATAAATGTATTTAGAAAGTGTGGGGAATCCCAGAACAGAATACATGCTATAGCAAAGAGTCTAACTTTCTTATAACCTCACTGAAAGGTTTGTGGAAGGAGGTGGAGGCCTAATTAACTTTGGAAATGAGTGGCTTCTAAAAGAAAAGGAGAAGGAATTTCATTGCACTTTCGCTGATACAGTTCTTCTCACTGGAGTACAATTTAAATAAAATTCTGATACTATTTTATAGTATGCTAGTCTTGAATAATTTAGTAGATGGATAGCAGATGGTATGAGCCAAGTTTTCGCTATCAGAATGGGGGTTTATATACAGTAAGGGTATGGGCCTAGAATGATCTATGTGGTAATGGATTATAGTTGATGGTATCAGTATGAACTCATGTTCAATTTAGCACACATATATGTGGTTACACATATAAACAGTTATAGATATGTGCAGGTAAACAGGTCAATGCATGCACATATACTTTCTTGCTCTGTCATTTGAGAGATTTTAGAAGAAATGACTGCTACCAATAGTAGAATACATGTGTTATTAAGCATTAGCTGTGAAGATTTCAGCAATCTTTACCAACATTGACCTCAACTGACAAAGCTGCATGGAAACAATGTTGCTACACCCTAAACAAAACCAGGACCACTGCACCTTATCTAGCCAGCATACATACACCCTCCAACAGGGAAAAATAATTCACCACAAAACCAGCACATACAGTCTGGAGGAAGCAACTTCTATAAAATGTGTAGCTATCAAGGTAAGATAACAAGAGACATGAAAAATCAACAAAACATATCACCACCAAAATCACAATGATTTTATATATATATATACATATATATATATAAATATATGCATATATATGTGTGTGTGTGTGTCTGTATGTGTATATGTGTATATATATATATATATATATATACACATATACACATACATACATTTGTCATAGGGCACATGTGCTTGTCAAGAGACAGAAAGAGAGGGAAGAGAGGAAAATTGCAAAATAACCCCCTGCAGAGGGAATGGCCATGCTACAATATCATTTCCTCTATTGTCTCTTGGGATTTGGGGCACATACATGCAAACACATGTAGTGTTTTTTCAAGTTGCCAGATCCAGGACTTGAGTTGGCCATGTGTGATCCAGCACCTTAGCCACCATACCAATTGCTGACCAAAAAAATGGCATTTTAGCATAGAGATAAAAATCATAGAAAAAAAAATCCAGGAACTATGGAGCTGAAGAATGCACTGAATGAAATTAAAAATGGAATAGAGAGCATCAGCACAGAAGTGATAAATTGAAGAAAGAATTTGTGACTCCAAGACAAGTTATTTGAAAATATTCAATCAGAGAATTAAAAAAAAAGAATGAAAGGAAATGAAGAAATTCAATGGAATTTATGAGTAAATATCAAGAAAACTAGCAGTCAAAACATATTAGACAAATAAAGGTGAAGATAGCAGGAACAGGACAGAAAGCTTATTTGAAGAAATAATAGCTAAAAAAAAAAATTCCCAAATAAGAAGAACAAAATAGGGAGGTAATATGTTTCCAATTAGGTTAAATCTAAACAAACTACATCAAGATTTAGTATGTTAAAACTTTCACAAATCAAAGACAAAGGGTCCTTAAAGTAGCAAGAAAAAGCATATCATCTGAAAGGGAGTTACGATGAGGCTATCATTGGATTTCTCAACAGAAACCTTACGGGCCAGGAGAGATTGAGAATGATATATTCAAAGTGTTAAAGAAACAAAACTTCCAAACAATAATATTTCACTCAGGAAAGCGGTCCTGAAGAAATCAACACTTTCCAGACAAACAAGAACTGAAGAAATTCATTACCTCTAGACCTGCCTTACATGCAATGATAAACGGATTTGTTCAAGCTGCAAGAACATTAATTAGTAACATGCAAATATGGTTCTAACAGGGAAGTTTATAGTAATAAATGCCTACATTAAAAAAAAAATCTGAACTAAACAACCTGACATTACACCTTAAGAACTAGAAAAAACAAAAGACTAAAGTTAGAAGGAAGATATAAAGATCAGAACATAAACAAATTACGACTAGAAAAACAATGTAAAAGAGCAATGAAATAAGTTATTTTTTCAAAGATATCTAAAATCTAAATATTCTTTAGTCTTTTTTCTCTCTCTGTCTCACATGTGCACACATATGTTCTTTATTATAAAAAAACTATGAAACTACTACATTATTTGAAAAAACTACTTTGACCTTGATTAAGAAGATATTCCATTTCAAATACTTAGAGGTTTATAGTTTAATATTAAAATCTAATGTGATCCCATTAAAATATTTAAGAGTTTTCATTTTTATTTTATTTCAGTCATGATTAAATCAGTATAAATTATCTGGAAAGATAAGTATGTGAAAATATCCAGAGTAAAAAAGAAGTAATGAAGCAAGATGATCTCTATTATATATGAGTATGGTAATACTCCAAGAATAGCTCAAACAATGGAACAGAACAGAGGAACCACAAACAAATCCATAGAGATTCAGTATATTATAAATATGTAGAGAAAAAATGGATTATTCAATAAGTTTTGTTTGGACAATTGACTATTTGGGGAAAAGTTAAACAATTTAGATTTCTATGTCAAACTTTACACTGAATTAAATTCCAGTTTGGTAAAAAAAAAAAAAAAAAAAAAAAAAAAGTCCTCAAATAAAATATAACTCCACATGATTCTTGAAAAATGTCTCTTTAGTCTCAGATAAGAAAAGGCTTTTCAAAACAAGACGTGGAGACCATAAAATAAACTCTCAATACTTGTTTTATATAGTAACATTTCAGAAATAGCATAAAGTTATGAGAATGAAGGTAAACTAAATCCAAATATTTGCAGTATATTAACAGATAAATGATTAATTTCCTTAATGTAGAAGGAGTTCATAAAAATTAATGAGAAAAATATGAACTAGCCAGTAGCAAAATGATCAAAGTATATAAATGATAAAAGTACACAACAGAAACAGAAACAGCTAGTAAGTGCACTGAGATTTACCATTGAAATTCAAAAGATTCATATTAAGATTCAAAATATTTCCAGTCTGAGAGTACTCAGTTTCTCAGTGGTTAAGACAAGACCCTATAAATGTCACTTTTCAATCTGCCATAATTTCTGTATAACTTGAGAAATAAGAGAAAAGAGTAACACAGAATTAGTTACCTAACCTAATAGTGGTGATGCAAGACAGGATTACCCTTACCCCAAAGGAAAAAGATGAAGGGACCAAACCAAGTATGGCCAGTTAATTTTTCACAAATGTACCAAACTCACAAATAATTTCAAGTCCATGAAGAGGTAGAGGAAAACCATATAAATTAATGTTCCTCCACATATATGAAAGTATCAAGACTGGATAAAACATATTCTCCTTCGATGATTGGTAGTGGCTTTTATCATTTAATGTAACCATTAAATCTATAGTCAGCCAGTAGTTTGGCTATTAACTTCATGGAAGAGGTCAGTTATTTTTGAAGACAGCCCTACCTACTCCCAACTTCATGAGGCTGATCCCCCTCTACATGACCACTGATTTTTCTAATGTTTTTCTGAGGCCATGATTGGCCCAGATATATTTTGCCTGCTGAGAATTCTGAAATAAAGCAAAATTTAGGCCAAAGTTCATTCACTATTTTATTTCACTGCTGAAATTACATTCAGCTTGGATGTTAAACAGATCCTCTCAGAGATTCTACAATGAGAACAAAGGACGTCATTAAAATACTCCAACAATGTGACCAACAGATGGTGTAATGGTTATGTTGTTGGATTCCCATTTAGTTGATGGGGGTTCAAGTCACATACCTCACAGCTTAAAACTCATGGCGGGTACAGGACCAGCAGATGGCATAATGATTACATTACTGGACTCCCACACAGTTGAATATGGTTTGAGTCCTGGACAAGGTGGCTTAAAACTCATGGCAGTAATGTGCATGTGCATGCCCAAAATCCTGAGAAGAAAATGGAGGAGAAGGAATTGTGGCATGGTCATCCCCCTGAGGGGATGATTTCTTGCTTTCTGACTCTCTCTCTCTGTCTCTCTGGCGAACATATGCACTCTATAGCAAAAATCTCTTCAAAATAATAATAAATAAATAAAACTCAAGCCGGTACATGTCATATATGCCCCAAATCCTGAGTGTATGATAGAGGAAAAGGAACTGTGGCATGGCCACCCCCCCCTTGGGGGTGATTTCTCAACTTTGGTCTCTCTGGTGAGCTCACATGCTCTATAGCAAATATCTCAAAAAAAAAAATCCAACAATAAGGGGCCTGCAGATGGTGAGATGCTTAAGGCCAACCATTCTTTGAGTCCTGGACCTGGTAGCTTGGGAAAATCACGTCAGGTCCATGTCCATGCTTGCCCAAAACGCCTAAAGGAGAGTGGAGAAGGGATTGCAGCATGGCCTCCCCTCTGAGGGGGTGATTTTACTTTCCCTCTCTTTGTTTCTCTCCAGCAAACACACACCCTCTATGACGAAATTTTAAAAAAATAAATTAAATTAAAACAAACCTCTATCACTAAAACGTCAACCATAAGATAACCACATTTTAATGTGTCACTCCATTGTCACGTTCCCATGGAGAAAATAATTAGTTCCAAAATTAACTCTCCTATAAAGTTAATATCCAAAGATATTGAAGTTTAAAGGATGTAAAATTCTAAATCAGATTATGTTGTTCTTACTAATTAAAAGACTAAGTTAAAATTTCCTCCCATTTTTACCTCCTAAATCAAATACATTACTGATCAATACCTTGCTAGAATCAGCATTCCTTGAACAATTTTAGTATGGTCTCTTAGTTGAATGAAAATAGTTGTTTCAGTTACTCAGTTACTTCATTTTCAAATCTTTCATGATCCTTGATTATCAAACAATTCAAAGACCTCAAAGAGTACACAATTATTAGAATGCCAAATTTAATTTAAGTTCATTTATTTCTTCCATAGTGAGAGAGGTACAGAGAGAGTAAGAGAGTACCTCTAACAGGGTTTGAATGTTTTAATTCACCCCAGCCCTGGAGCATGGGGCACACATGCCCAGGATAATTAAGATCTCAGATGTGAACCTGCGACCTTACTTTTTGGGTCAGCCTTGCAGTGTATCGTGTTTTACTGTTGCTCCACTACCTAGCTCTAGATATATTTATTATTTTTTTAAAAAAGTCCATCTTATATCAGTTATATCAGACAAAATTATGTTCCCAAAATATAATACTAATCTGTGTCAAACACCATGGCAAATTCACTGGTACCTAAAGAAAGAAGAGCAGAAAAAGAACAGTTTACTTTTTTCCTTTTTTATTTTGTTTTCTTTTATACATTCAATCACATTATTTGGCCCGCGCGTGGCCGCCGGGCCTGAGCGTGGTTGCGCGCGCTTGGGGCTGACGTGTGGCCGTCGGGCCTACACGTGACCGCCGGGTCAGCGCATGGCCGCTGGGTCTGCGAGTGGCCGCTGGGCACACGCATGGCCCCCAGACTGGCGAGTGGCTGCCGGGTCTGAGTGTGGCTGCCGGGCCCGCTCCTGTGCATGGCCGCCGGGCCTGCGCCTACACATGGCTCCCGGGCCGGAGCGTGGTCACTGGGCCGGCGCACGCCGGGCCTGCGTGTGGCTCCCGGGCCTGCGAGTGGCCACCGGGCCTATGCATGACCTCCAGGTTGGCGAGTGGCCACCAGGTCTGAGCATGGCCGCCGGTCCTGTGTGTGGCCGCCGGGCCTGTGCCCGTGCGTGGCCGCCGGGCCTGTGTGTGATCGCCGGGCCTGTGCGGGGTCGCCGGGCATGCGCCCACGCGTGGCCGCCGGGCCCGCGCATGGCTGCCGGGCCTGCGCCCAGGCGTGGCCAACGAGCCTGCCCGTGACCGCCGGGCCTGCACGTGACCGGCGGTTGCGAGCAGCAAACTGAAGCCGAAAACAAGGATTAAGATCTTGCAAATATAAGCAGAAGAAGGAAACCTTGGATGTCTTAAACCAATTGAGAAATGTATGGTATAGGAGGATTTTCGCTGCCTATGGGCAGTGAGAAGGCGATGGTACCAGCCCTGCATTACCTCAGGGAAAAATAAGAACTATTCTACCATTCTTAAGGAAGCCAGATACTCGAGGATGACTCACGCTGCAGATCCCCACAACACCATCCTCGGTAATCACAGGATGGATGCTGTGCTGCATCAGCTGATAACCGTCTCTGCCTACCAGAACTGCGTTCCTGAAACTGTACTCCATAGAGACTCACCTACAACTGCGGAGCTGCACGAGACCCACCCTTGACCCAACCCTGAATAGAACCTATGTTTCCTATTGTGGAAAACTTTATGAGCTCATAATTGAAAAAGGAAAAAAAAAAAAAAAAAAAAAAAAAGGATGAAAGATCTGGAGGGTATGGTCGCAGGGATGGCAACTGCGGATGCTGGAGACAGCACGGGAGAGGTAATGGGAATGAATGATGGAGGGCGGTTCAGGGAACGATCATCACGTTTGATGGACACAGGGGTGAAGGGTGGTCTGTTGAAGATGATGTATGTGGGGGTATCATTGTCTTGGCTAATGTTAACTATACTCATGCTGGAAGGGACCATGCTGTACACTGTAAAGATGTCCAATGAAAAAAAAAAATAATGATAACATTATCGGCACTCTGGCAGAAGGAAAAAGATCCAATGATATGATAGCGGAAAGGATAAATGTGGATGCCGGAGCCTGTAAGGGAGGGGAGTGGGTGGTCAGGAGAGGGTGGTAGAAAGTGGGCGTGGGGGGCAAAAGGAGGAATCAGTTAACACCAAAAAAAAGTAGAGTTCTCTGTTGAAAACTATATACATATATGTATATTGTATACATCATAATGGGAACTTTATGTAAAATGAATTTAATTAATCTGAGAAAAATAAAATAAAATAAAAATTAAAAAAAAAAAAGATTTAAAATAGAAAAAAAAAATGGATATTTCAAGAGGTGAACATTTCTCCCTAGTACAGTTGATAAAACTATAAATTATCTTCAACAGATAATACCACATTTCTTTGTCCCTTTAGCTGCACTGATGTATAAAATGGAAGCCAGTTGTCCTGACTCTACAGCCTGTATACTAAAAGAAATCTCTCTACAAAAAGCAAGTTTTCACACTATCAAAACCATTTAGCTTCTCTTTGGTGGAAGTCCACCTATAGAAATTGACACCTCTCTCAGAAACATTTGAAATATCATAATCTTTCTTTGCAAGATTGGATTATGAAAGATTTCATATAGCAAAGATGAAGGAATTATACAATGAACCTGTTGATAAGCACAATCTAGATTCTACTATGAACATTAATTATATTTGATTTATAATGTATCCATGTATTCACTTATTTATTCTTCAATTTCGAACATCAGTACAATTTTCCCTTTATATGTGAGTATGTGTTTTATTAGTAACAATTCAATATTCACAGAAAAGTTTGTTTTGATGTAAAATATACATATAAAAAAGGTAAAAATCCTTTTTTTGGTTTTTTTTTTTTTGCTATGGGGCATGTGCGCTCACCAGAAAGACAGAGACAGACAGAGAGATGGAAAACGAGAAATCACTCCCCAGGGGGGATGGCCGTGCCGCATGCAATCCCTTGTCCATTATCCTCTCAGGATTTTGGGCACACACGCGCATGCCCCTGGCGTGAGTTTAAGCCACCGGGTCCGGCACCCATAACAGGAGTCCAGTGACATAGCCATTGTGCCAACTGCTGGTCCTGAAAGGTAAACATTCTCTAAGGGTGGAATTGCTGAAGTTTGACATGTACATACACATCTGTGTAACCCAAATCTCTATAAAGGTATTGGATGTTAACATCACCCCAGAAAGTTTTTTTTATCCACTTTCCAGTTTATCTCCATTTCTACCACCCCGACATACATATATAGTTTTGCTTATTCTAGAATAACAAACACAGATTAATAGAATCAAATACTGTATGCACTCTTGTCTTTATTCTTTCACTCAGTGTGATGTTGTCAAGATTCATGCATGTAAAGACCAGCAGTTAGCGTAATGGCTATGTTGCTGAACTCCCACACAGTTGACAGTGGTTCCAGTCAGACCCGGTGGCTTAAAACTCACGCCGGGCGCGTGTGCGTGCGTGCCCAAGATCCCAAGAGGAGAATGGAGAAGAAGGGATTGCGGCGTGGCCATTCCCCTTGGGGGGTGATTTCTCACTTTCTTTCTTTCTGTCTCTCTCTGTCTTTCTGGCAAGCGCGTGTGCCCTATAGAAAAAACCTCTAAAAAAAAGATTCATGCATGTGTGTAACAGTTATTCCTTCCATTTTACTTCTGAGCTAGCATTCCTTTAGTTACTTCAATCTGGGCTCCCGGTGGAATCAGTATAGTCCTTCACATACATAAACACGGTTTATTAACCCATTTTTTTGATGCATGTAGGAGTGGACTTCAATTTTTGGCCATTATGAACAAAGCTGTTATGAACATTTGTGGAACACACCTTTATGTAAACATAGGTTTTAATTTCTCTTTGGAAAATATTTAGTAATAGAATTGTTCTGCTATAAAATATATTAGTTAGATACGAAAGCACCAATACCATTATATCATTTTATGTTCCCCCCAACAATGTGTAAGGTTTCCAATCATTTAACAACTGCACCATCATTATACCAATACCATTATGCCATTTTGCATTCCCATCAATAATAAGTTTCCATCTGTTTCACTTGACCAGCAGGGGGTACATTTAGTACTTTTATGTTTGGACAGTCTTGTCTGTTTGCGCATGTGTCTGTGGTGTCATTTAATCATGTCTTTGAATTGAATTTCCCTAGGGGAAACTATAGAAGACTTTCATTTATTTATTGGTCAAATGTACGTCTTCTTTTGAGAAGTAGCTGTTCAAATATTTTGCCCATTTTTTGTCTTTTTATCATTGTGATATACAGAAGTTCTACCTATATCATGGATAACATTCTCCTTACATATATATTTCTTGAGAGTATTTTTTCCCAGTCTATGTTTTGCCTATTTATTTATTTATTTTTATTTTTTATTTCATGTTCTTTTATACATTCAATCACGTTATTTAGCTTATGAAGTGAATATTGCAACATGTGTACATTTCTCCCTAGTCAAGTTGATACTATAAAATTACCTTCAACAGATAATACCACATTTCTTTGTCCCCTTAATGCTTTTCCTTTCTATGCCTATTTATTTTTAGTGTCTTCTGGTAGCAGAAGTTTTCAAAAGTTTGGTGAAGTATAATTTGCCATTTTTTTTTCTCTATGATTTTTCTTTTCTGTGACTTGTCTAAATATTCTTGGCATAGAGCCAGCCAGTGACATGAGCCTGGGCAGCTGGCTTTCAGATGGCTGCCTGCCCAGTTTGAATCCCAGACCCAGAGGCTTGAGAAACACACCAGGTATATGTGTGTGCTCACCAAAAATCCTGAGAGGGAAATGGAGAAGAAATTCTGGCATGACCATGCCCTGTAGTGAGTGCTTTCTTAGTTTCTCTCTGTCTGTCTCTCTGGCAAGTGTATGCGCCATAGAACAAACTAAAAAAATAATAAAAGTTAAAAAATTATTTTCCTATACCCAAGTCACAATATTTCTCTGCTTTTCTCTAAATGCTTTACAATTTAAAAATTTTGCCTGCCAATATTAAATCTTGAATTAATTAGTATATATGGTATGATTTATGCTTATTTTTCATCTTCAATATCCATGTATTTCAGCTGCATTTGTTAAATGTTACTTTCTGTTTTTCATTTGATTGCTTTGGTACTTTTACTAAAAGTCAAATGACCATATATGTGTTGGTGAATGGCTCTCTATAATGTATTAATCAAGCTTTATTAGAATAAGATTATGTCTTGATTAGTGTCGATTACTAGTCAGCCTTGAAATCAGGAAGTTTTATTCCTCCAGTGTTGTTTAAGATAGTATCAGATAAGCTGTATTTTTCCCATGTAAATTTAGCATAATTTTGTAAATTTTGTAAAGAAAGACTATTGGGATTTTAATTTTGACTGAACTGAATCTATTGATCCTTTGGGAGAAAAACTTATCACTTAATAAAATTGACTCTTTCAATCCATGAACAAGGTATATCTCTCAATTTACCTTTATATTTTCTTTGTTTACTTTTTAAAAATTTACCAGAGGGCATGTGCACATACTAGAGAGGAAAAGAGAGAGGCACCCCCTCCCCAAGAGGGCATGGTCACACCACAATCCCTTCTCTGTTTTTCCTTCCTGTCAAGATTTTGGGCATACATGCACAGGAACCCGGTATGGTTTTCAAGCTGCTGGGGCTGGGATTTGAATAGCACAGTCAACCATATTGCATCAAACTTTCTTAACTGCCAGGCCATTAAGCTGGCCAACCTATTCTTTGCTATCTAACCAACACATTTTACTTTTAGTTAATTCCTTGATAAATTCACTTATTAGTTTTAAATAGTTATGTCTTACTTCATTATCATGCTGCTAAAAAGAAATATCTGAGACTGGGTGATTTTTAAAGAACATAAGCTTATTTGACTCACAAATCTAGTGTCTAGCAAGTTCAAAGGCATGAATGGGGTTGGCATTAGGCAGATAAAAATGCTATATCTCAGCATAACCAATAGAAACAGAGAAGAAGATGGACATGTATGAAGAAAGAATACATAAAATTGTCACTTCTTCTGTTTGTTCTTCCCAGTTTGTTCTGCCCTCATAAAGGTTTCAACATCTCCCAAGGTCATTATACTGGTGAATAAGCTTCCGTATCATAAACCTTTGAAGGGAAAAACAATTATCCAAACCATAGTGAGTTGTTTTGTGTATCTCTAAGTTTTAGGAATATACAATTTTCTATTTAAAATTAATCATTTCAAAATAAAGATAGAATTGCATTTTTTTTTAGAGAGGTTTTTGCTATAGAGCGCATGTGCTCGCCAGACAGACAGAGACAGACAGAGAGACAGAAAGTGAGAAATCACCCCCCAGGGGGGATGGCCATGCTGCAATCCGTTCTCCTTCATTCTCCTCTTGGAATCTTGGGCATGCACACACACATGCCTGGTGTGAGTTTTAAGCCACCGGGTCTGGGATGCGAACCGTGGTTGACTACATGGGAGTCCAGCGACATAGCCATTACACTAACTGCTTGTCCCAGAATTGCATTTTTTAAATCAATATCTTTAATTCCTTCCTTACCTTCTTCCTTTCTTTTGTCTTTTTAAAATGGCTGGAACAGCTAGTACAACACTGAAAGGAAGCAAAAGGAATGGGCAGCCTGGTCTTGCTCTGAATCTTTTTTTTTTTTTTTTAAGAATTATTTTATTTAACTCCATTTATTTATTTATTTTTATTTGACCAGAGAGGGACAGAATGAGAGAGAGAGAGAGAGAGAGAGAGAGAGAGAGAGAAAATGAGAAAGCAAGCCACCCAGTCCAGGACTTGAACCACTGTCAGCCATGTGGGAGTCCAGCACCCTTAACCACCATGCCACCTGCCAGCCCAGGCTTGCTCTGAATCTTATGGAAAACAATTCAGTGTTTTATCATTAAGTATAATTGTAGCTATATGTCTTGTTTTTATTTTTTTAAGTAAATATTTTAATTTTGATGAATTTCTATTTTTAATTATGAATGGATATTGAATATTGTCAAAATGTTTTGCCCTGTTTAAAATTATTATACAGTTTCTCTTTTTTATTTTATTTATATAATAAAATGCATTGATCAATGTTTGAATGTTAAAGAAGATACTATGATTTGAATATGTCTCTCAAAATCCATGAGTTGTTGGTCAATATTTTTTATATATCACTCTCATGTTTGAATGTTAGCAATTTAATAAATTATGAAATTGATAGGGAAGTGTTCCTTCTTACTCTATTATCTGAATAAGTTTATATATTCTTGATATTATTTTTCCCTTAAAAATCTAAAATGTTGGCAACCTTGTTCGCCAGATCTTGAGACCACTTTATTACTTTTCTAAACATCTTTATTCACGTTTATACTTTAAGGCCTGTATTTTACTATTGAAACAGACACTTTCTTGTGAAATACTATGCACATTAATTTGTAAATGGGAATTTTTGAACCTAGGTCACAGTGCTTATTTCCACGGCTGCTAGTTATGCAACAGCTGAAGAGTTTGAAATCTGTCTTTTGAGAAATACAAATTCATGCTGAGATTGCATGTTTGGGAGTTACTCTTGAGACTTTGGACAATCTACGTGAATTTAAATTTGTCCCCATCACTATTACTTCCTTAGTGTTGACTGTGATACCAGCTCCTGAGGAGTAAAAATATTTTTTTCTTTTTTCAGTATTAAATATAATATTTACAAGGTAAAACAATAAATATTCCTAGAGTCCTAGGTAATTCACTTTATACAAGATGAGTTTCTGCTCTTTCTCTCTTGACTAATTGACACTATCTGCATATTATGGTCCTGGAGTGACCACATTGTGAAAGCCTTCATTGTTCAACTTCTACAAGACACAGTCATAATTAGCACATAAAAACTGAAAAGATCCAGGTGTCCTAAGAACTTTTTTGTCTTAAGTTCTTTACCTAGACCAGATCTGATGATAACATCTACGCTGGACCCTCCTGACAACTGCCTGGTATCAGGAAAACATCACCATCCATCAACAGTGGCATCATAGAAACTTTTCTAGGAAGTTTGGGACCAGCAGGTGGCGTGGTGGTTAAGGTGCTGGACACTGTCACATGGCCGACCACGGTTCAAGTCCCAGACCTGGTTGTTTAGTCTCTCGCTTCCTCTCTCACTCTCTCTTTGTGTGTCTCTCTCTGGTCAAATTAAAATAAATGAATGAATAAATAAAATTAAAAAAAGAAACTTTTCTGGAAAGTCTCAGGATTCCTACCCCTAGATCCTTACACTGTCACATTCTTTTTTTATTTCAATTTCTTTTATACATTCAATCACATATGTCACTTAGCTTGCAAAGTGAATAAGTGAATATTCCAACATATATACATTTCTCACCAATCCAGTTGAAAATATGCTACACATTATCTTCAACAGATAGTAACCCATTTCTTTGTCCATTAAATGCCTTGTCTCTCTATTTTTCTCCTTAATGTTCTTCCTCAGACTGTCCTCCTTCACCCACCCTCTACCCACACTGTATCTCGTATTTATAACCATTTTCTGTGTATCTATATCCTCTAGTCATTCAGTTTCAGCTATAGAGTACAGACAGTTGACTGGCATTGTCACATTCTTTACTTGTATTTTATTTTATTTATTTATTTATTTATTTTTTTTGGAGAGGCTTTTTCGCTATAGGGCGCGTGCGCTCGCCAGACAGACAGAGAGAGACATAGAGACAGAAAGCGAGAAATCACCCCCCAGGGGGGATGGTCACGCCGCAATCCCTTCTCCTCCATTCTCCTCTCGGGATCTTGGGCACGCACGCACACGCGCCCGGCATGAGTTGTAAGCCACCGGGTCCGAGATGCGAACCGCGGTCGACTACGTGGGAGTCCAGCGACATAGCCATTACGCTAACTGCTGGTTCCCTTTACTTGTATTTAACAGTCCTTTTTGCCCCTCAATTGTGGAGACAGTTCTTGTAGAGCCTTGGATTCTCCTAGCTGATATCTTCCATAATAAAGCCTTCTTCGAAGTAAACTCTCCTTGCCTCAGAAATTGGCTTACTGTGTGATAAGAAGTCAGACCCAACCTGTATGTTTGTCTGATAACAAATGCAGCAGATCTAAGGCTGCCTTTTTAAGGCTGTAATAATTTTATGTGAAAACTCTTGCATTCCATAATGTCTGAAGAATTTACCTACCTTTCCATTTAAAGCAGCACATTTTTTTTTTTGTCAATGGCTAAAAGTCCTACTGATGGAAACACTCCCTTTTCCCCAAATTTGATTCTTTACCTCAGTTATACTTGCTTACCAAGGCCCACTAATGTCTACTGAGGCTTTTTTAGCCCCACACATGGGATAAGGACAGTTTACTATGCAGCTTAAATTCAAGTTGCAATAGCCAGCCACCTAAATTCCCCACAATTTACGGGGAGGTTGTTCACATAACGGGAGACTTTTCTGAGGCTCACACCTTTGCTGAAGCCAGTATGGTTAGTATTTCTTTGCAAAGCCCCATGTGGCCAACATCTTCTGGGGCTATTTCATACCTAATTGTTGACAGTGGCCCTCTTGCCATTTGCTCCCACTGATTATTTCTTTTCTGTGGTCCACATTTATAAAAATTTCTACCTACATTTTTTATGAAACCTGAAACCCTAGGTTTGTATTTTTGGTTAAGGCCTGGTATCTGCAACACCTCTAAAAAAGACATTTGCTTAGGAAAAAAAACTGCATTAGCTATATTCATTTGCCAAGAAGGTCAAAACATTACACAGCCTAAATTATAGCAGATAAAAGCTAATTTCACAACAATCCAGCCATTTTGCACATTATAGTTCACTGTAAACTTGAAGATCAAAGACCCATGTACCTTTCACTTAATAAAATGCTACCAAATTTCAAGGTCATCTGTAAAAGAAATGTAAGAAGCCTCAACCTCTGGGTATTATTTTGCCCCCAAAAAGTCTATTTCTCAGTATTGCTGGAATAACAAAGTGAGAATTAAAACAAGTAATAGGGAAGATGGAGATCAAATATAACCTTTTATTACTAAAAATGTTATGTTAGAGAATGTGGCTTTTATTTATAAGTGGGTTTTCTATTAGTATATTCTACTAGAATACAAGAATGCAAGAATAAATTATTCTGATCAGGGAGGGGGATTTCACTATTAAAGATTGCAGAGCTGGGACCAGCAGGTGGCATAATGGTTATGTCGCTGGACTCCGGCATAGTTGACCACAGTTTGAGTCCCGGACTTAAAACTCACACCAGGTACTTGTGCATGTTTACCCAAAATCCTGAGAGGAGAATGGAGGACATGAAACTGTAGTGTGGCTATACCCCTGTAGGGTGATTTATTGCTTTCTGTCTCTCTATCTCTTGGGTGAGTGCATGCACCCTCTAGCAAATATCACTCACCAAAAAAAGGGAAAAAAAAAGATTACAGCACCAATACACCACTGTGCCAAGTCCCGATGCCCAGTATGCCAGTTCTAGTAAGCTGTTCCTTAGAGGAACAGAGAAGAAATCCTTCCTACAGACAAGTCATTCCCAAGAGAGAACAAAAAGAAGACTCAAATACTCTGCTAGGCAGAAAAATGTTCTCCTTCAGAAAAAAAAATCACTAATCACTAACAAGATTAAGTCATTCTTCATTCCATAAGACAACATGGCAAAAAAAATAGAAAGAGGGCAGGCATGTTATGCAAATAGATGTCCTTTAACATAGAGGGAAAATTGGGAATAAGAAAGAAAGATTTCCTCCTAATTCCATATCCAAAATATGGCATTCAGTTACAAAAGTAAGTTTTGAGTTTGAGTTTGTTTTTTTCTTTTTTTCCACTTAAGTAATAAAGATAAACAATCCATTCAGCTTTTACCGTGTAGAAAAGAACAAAGCCCCAAAGGACAGCAATTTGTGAGAAGAGGAAAGGAAGTAAATACATGCATTCTACACTACTTTTTCCATCTTTCATTATGCAAGGGGTAAAAAAGATAAAATAGTATCTTGAGGGCAGCGCAATTAACAAAGCTTTCTTTTAGAATGCGGATGATAATGATAATCGTTATGTCAGTTGAGAGGACAACATCAGTGCTGAGGAAGAGACTGAAGAAACAGGGAGAAAAAAGGAAATCAATGATTGTTGATAATCGTTATGTCAGTTGAGAGGACAACATCACTGCTGAGGAAGAGATTGAAGACACAGGAAGAAAAAAGGAAATAAATGATTGTTGGCTCTACCTATTTTCTCTTTCCTGGAATATTTATCTACTAGGCCATATGAATAATTCTGTGTAATTCAGATTTGGAAAAAAAATGGGAGTATTCATTTTCTGAAACACATGAAAAAAACTTAAGGAAAAATGGAGATGTGAATAAATATGGAGGTAAGTGGGAAAGCATAAATCAAGCCTTCTGATTACAGAAAATATTGTCTTCTATATTCCTTACAACCAGAAGCTGAAAATGTTAATACAACTTGGAGGACTTGAAGAAACCAATAATGTTGAAAAAACTGCTATTCACTAAACTTAAAAATTATCTAGTGGTGACGTCTTTGATGTGACTGATATACACTCTATTCATGCTGAGGAAAACCATGTATACTGTAAAGATGTACAATGAATAAATGTAAATAAAAATAACTAATAAAATAAAATAAAATCTTATTCTAACACACACACACAAAGAACTGCTATACGGGAATCATTTTCTCATGACTAACACTACCCAAAACCTCTATCGTAGCAGTCGGTCTAGATGGGCATGTCTGTAATATTATTTGATGATCAGCAATTCAACCAACCATGTTAATTAATTAATAAACCATGTTAGATTAAATATGTGTTTTTCTTCTCTAGGAATTGTGACTTAGAACACTGAGAGAATATTCCAGGTAGTTGTGGGAGTCTGAGAGGATAATGCAGTAAATAAATGAAGAGAAACAGAGAAGAGAAATCATATGGTGTGAGAGGTAACCTGCTAAAGAAAGAATGAAAGAGACAAAGTTGGTACCATAGTACACAATGACATCCTAATTATAATAACCCTGAGTCCCTCTGAGTCTGGATATATTTATTTCCATGATATCTTTGTACCTTTCAATACTCTATTACCCCCTGTTCTTTCAACTTAATTTGAGCTATCTTACAATGAAAAGAGTTTATTTTGTTTTGTTTTGTTTTTCACAAAAGAAAACACTGAGAATGGGTAAAGTAATTACTAATAGCTAAGTTGTGGATAAAATAAATATGGGAAATAATATATTTTCTTTTTTTCCAAACAAACAAAAGCCTTTATTTCTAAAGATGTCTGTCACAGTGCTGGCATAGTCACAAGAAATTAAAAACAACCCAAGTGGTTAAGAAAGTAGTCATTCTTTATAAAATATCGTCCAGCCACTTAATATTAAGAAGACTTGGGAACAACCCTACATTATGATGTTAAGGAAAAATGGCAAAATATGAAATTAGATTTTCAAATATATTCAGTAAACTATCTCAGTGAAAAAATAAAATAGAAATTTGCCAGAGCTAAAAGTAATCAGAGGAATGTTTAAAGGCATTGCTGCTGGTTATTTTTCTTATTATTATTTTGAAAGATTTTTTTAGTTACTTATTTCTTCTATGAGGAGAGAGACAGAGAGAAGGAGAGATATAATGAGAGAAAGTCCTCCCCAACAGGGTCTTCATGCCACAGTCCCTCTCCAGTGTTAGCCAGCCAGGATCACAGCACACGCACATGCATGGCAGATACAGGGTGAGCCTGGAACATGAACTGGGGACCTTCCTATATGGCTTCAGCATTATAATTAATGGTTACTATAATAATATATTAATTATAATTATAATTAATGGTATAATTAATGGTTACTGCTGTGCCACTTATTGTCATACACATTATTATCAGCAGACAATTGAGCCAATTTCCATGTGTTGTATAATTTTCTCTAGCAATGTTCCGAAGCATAGAAGTAGTCACAGAAAGTAGGTTGACTAAGGCTTCTAGAATTAATTGACTAGGCAGGTAATGTGAGAAAACAAAAAAATTCAAGTTGCTGATGAGACTACACTTTAAGAAGCTTATATTTAGGTAGGATATAAAGTTACGAGAAGAAGCATAACAGAATTGAATGTTTTGATTAAAAAAAACTCGGTTTATTTTGAGTGCAATAGTAAGAAAACTTGAAAAATAGATAAAGCTATGAGAAAAATCTCAGTGTTAACAAGTACAGAGGTAGAAAAGTTCTGGCTGATGACAATTTTCAGTAATTTTCATTGTAAGCAAATTGCAAAAGCAGAATGTGTAAGATGGTCAAGGAAGTATAAGGAATTATGAAGCAAGTGTGTTCCATGAAGCATTTATATTTTAGTTAAAATATTTTGGGATTATCATGTAGATGAAAAACATATAACTAAAGCTGATGCCAGCATTTTAAAGGATTATGAAAAGGTAACTTGAAAATGAAATTGGACAGGAAGAGAGTAGTTTTTGAAATTCAAAAAACGTATGAGAAAGGGACTAGCAGTTCGATTGGTGGTTGAGGTGCTGGACTTTCACATGACTGATCATGGTTTGAGTCCCATACCTGGCAGCTTGCTTTCTCACTTCCTCTCTCTCTCCCTGGTGAGCATGCATGCCCTGTAGCAAATTTAGCAATTAATAATAATAATAATAATAATAATTTAAAAATTAAATATATACATATATATGGAGACCAGCAAGTGGCATGGTGGTTGAGGCACTGGATTCCCATGTGGCCAACTGTGCTTTAAGTGGCTTGAAAATCACACTGGGCACATGTTCATGTGTGCCAAAAATCCCAGAAGGAGAATAGAGGAGAACAAACTGTGGCAAGGCTATCACTTTCTCTTTCTCTGTCTCTTCCAGTGAGCATATAAGCTCTATAACAAAAACTGTTTACACACACACACACACACACACACACACACACACAAACATATGCATGCATGTGTGTGGGGGAGGGTATTGAACAAATGTGATTAAACAATATCTGAAAAATAATAAATAAGAATTAGAAGGATTCCAGCCTATTTCCATGTCAGTAAATACATATCTGCTGTGAAAGAATGAGGAAACGTCAGTTGTTAGTGTCACAGGGGAATTAGTGTCCATGATGGAGAACCAGGTTTCAGTTAATAAAACATGAATATATAAACATGCCTCTTTACAATAGAATTAAAATAACAGGGGCCAGCTTGTGGTGTGGTGGTTAAGGTGGCTGGATCCTGTATGGTGACTATGCAGTCCCCAGCTTGGAGGCTTGTAGAGCATGTATGCCTAAAATCCCCAGAAGAGGGAGAAATGGAAGAGACAGGGTGGTACCATGACTGTGTCCCATGTGAGGAGTGCTTTTTCACTTCCCCTCTTTGTCTCTGTCCAGCACATGTGCCCTCTGGCAAATCCAAAAATATTAGCTTACTATTTGGGGGCATATCATTACTTTGTTTATAGAGTTTGAAGTACTACATGTTTTTTGAATTATATTTATAACATACTGTTTTACCAAATCAGAGACTTTTCTCCTAAAGTAAGTTCAATTTACTGAGATCTGGGGGTTCTGATCTTTCTTGTCATTTATCAGCCATGCCATATAAAGGCAACAAATTAATTTGGATGAGGTTTAGAATCCAATACTGTTACCAATATTTTTGGAAGTAAGAAACTCATTTAACTCTAATTTAAACTCTCTCCAATCACATAATTTCAACATGAGTTGACATCATGTATTCTTAATTTCTTTTAGTCATCCTCATTATGAAACATATTGTAAATAACCCCATAAAGTTAGACACCTTATAGATAACTTGTAAAATGGACAATTTGGATCCAATTTTTTTCTGAGTCTTTAAGAAAGTAAGAGAAGAAAATATGTTCTTTAAAATATGCCATCAGTTTACATTTGTTTACCATCATTAATTTTCCTTTCAAATAATGTATTATAAAATAATACTGAACTTTGTGTCAGAAGGTTTGAGTTCTACTTCCTGCCTTGTCTTCTTTGAGCTAAGTTTTTCACCCCCTGCAGAGTTTTTTTTTTTTCCTATCTGTCAAACGTAGAGAATAGTCCGAATAATTTCTAATTCACTTTGCAGTTTAAAATTGTGTTGGCTCCTCTCCCTTAGTATATATCTCTTCTATGCTTCTTTGTTTAAATATAAGAAAAAATGCAAAAGCAGCCATGAACAAATATCTCAGAAGATTTGCTTTTAATCCTTGATTCAAAAGCACTTTGCTTTTGACTAAAAAGGTCTATCAGTTTTAAAGGGTCCTAGATTTGATCATGTGGCACTAGGTCTCTGGACTAGAAATGGAATTTGTGATTTGAATTGCATGTTTTTTAACCACATGAGTGATATCATGTAAATTTGACCTTTATTATACTTCTGTAAACGTGATTTATACTAAGGAATCTTATAATAAAGTATATGTGTAATAAAGCACATTTTTTGATATAAGCAAAGGATAGGAAACTTCTTTTACAGCATTTCAGCATTATAATAATACTTGGGATTAAAATTATTTTAGGAATAATGGTGCCTTCTGAATCCTCAAAGAAATGTTAAATACTATTTGGGCTACAGTTAGTGCTTCTCATATTGTCTAGAAGTTTCTCATCCTTAAAGCCAATGGGCTATATAAAAGAACTTAAAAACTGTGTTTCACAGACCCCTAGTGATTCTTAATAGTAGTCTTATTCACTTATTTATTTATTCAAGCATATTTCTTGAATCTCTTCTATGTACCAGACATTATCTTAAATGCATGCAGAATCAGATAAGAGGATGGGAAGAGAAAATTGCATCATAGAAAGAAAAAGTTGGATCTTGTGCCAGGCCCGTAGTGTAGTGGGTGTGACTAGATTCCACTTCGCCAAATGTGGGTTTGAATACCAGACCTTGGCTTTAAAAAAATCATGTCAGGTGCATGTGTATGCGTGCCCAACATCCTGAGAGAAGAAAGGAGGAGAAGGGATTGTGATGTGATTATCTTCCTTCAAGGGTGCTTTCTCCCTTTCTCTGTCTTTCTCCCTTTCTCTCTGTCTCTCCCCAGCAAGTACATGTGCCATATAACAAAAAAAATTAAAAAATATATTACTTCAATAAGATGTCTGCTTTAGTTGTTTTTGTTTGGTTGGTTGGTTGGTTGGTTTTTGTATTTTTACTTTCACAAAAGATTTTTATGACTAAAGCCATGAAATCATTAGTATAGATGAAGTAGCAAAATATCCAATCCTTCACAAAGTTAGTTACCTGAAAGTTCACTGGATTTGCTTCTTTTTCAATCTCTGATAAAGAAACATTACTTTGGATGTTTCATATACATATCACATTGTAAAATTCTTAGTGTCTTTCAAAGTGTCAAAATTTCTATTGTTACCAAGTTGAAGACTGATTCAAAACAAGAGCAGTACACTCTGCCTCTAGTACTTCCAGAAAGGTCTCAAAACTGTACTGAACTGTCTCCTGTCCGTTATCACAAATTTCATACTTCCAGAGATTATTATTTTTTTTTTGAGAGATTTTCGCTATAGGGCGCGTGGGCTCGCCAGACAGACAGAGAGACATAGAGACAGAAAGCGAGAAATCACCCCCCAGGGGGGATGGTCACACCGCAATCCCTTCTCCTCCATTCTCCTCTTGGGATCTTGGGCACACACGCACACGTACCCGGAGTGAGTTTTAAGCCACCGGGTCCGGGACGCGAACCGCGGTCGACTACGTGGGAGTCCAGCGACATAGCCATTACGCTAACTGCTGGTTCCCTAGAGATTATTTTTAAAAATATCTTCAAATAACCCGTGAAGCTGGCTAATTCCAATTAAATTATCAGTCATTTTTTTTGGTTTCCTGTGAGGCTTTGCTTTTGTATCACAGCACATAGCTGAGTGCCCTGACTGGAATACCGGCATTGGTGTTATGATTATGATTATCATTATCATTAAAATGATTCCTTTTATAGTAAGTTGACTAACAGTGCTTAAGTGGTAATTAGAAAGATTATCTTTCTTTTTTAATATTTAAAATGTTTTTAGCTATTTATTTACTCTTATTTCTCTTTCTTCATTCATTATAGAGTGCACGTGTATATATGTGAGACAGAGAGAGAAAGAGATGATCACATTCTACAGGATACGTTCACACCATAACTCCTTTCCTTCAGCCTGTCAGATCTTGACAATTGTGTCATGTTTCAGGCTGATTGGACTGCATATTTGAACCACAGTTGCCATGTAGGATCTAGTTTCTCTAGTTCAACGCAGTACCTTTGCTAGTCCTATTTTAAAAGTTTCTCCATCCATTTCTTCCACTAGAGAGAGACAAAGAGACAGGCACCTCACCAGGGTTTCTATGTCACCATTAACCTCTAGCTCCACCAGTCCAGATCATAGACATAGACATGTGTACACTCCTGGTACGCACAAGGAGGCCCTGGAATGCAAACCTCAGATCCTCATACATGGTCTGATTTTAAAAAAGAAAAGTGTACCACCACTGCACCACCATCTGGCCTATGTCTTTTTACATTTTTATCCTTTCCTTTATGTGAGAGAATTTCTGAAATTCATGAAAAATGGAACTAAACTTGATTTTAGGGGCTGAGCAGGTGGCATGATGGTTAAGGCACTGGATTGCCACGTAGCTGAATGTGGTATGAGCCCTAAACCGAGTGGCCTGAAAATCACACCAGGCATGTGCATGCCCAAAATTCCAAGAGGAGAGAGGCGGAGACGGGACTGCAAAGTGGTCATTCCCCTAGGAAGTAATTTCTCACTTTCATTATCTCTCTCTTTCTCTCCAGTGAATGCATGCAACTTATGACAAAAAAAAAATTTAAGTTTATTTTGGTGCCAAAGAAAATTGAAATTCATGTACAGTTTTTAAATATCATAGTTTCCATGAACTTTTTGACAACCCCTTGTATATTTGTGGCATCTTTGATAAAGAAGAATGTCAAAGTGCCATTTTGGCTAAAAATAAAAGATTTGCAGACCAGAAGATGGTGTAATGGTTACGTTGCTAGGCTCTCATGTAGTTGACTGTAGTATAAGTCCCAGATCTGGCAGCTTAAAACTCATTCTGGTTGCATGTGAGTGCATGTCCTAGATCCTGAGAGGAGAATGGAGGAGAAGGGATTGCGGCATGGCCATCCCCACCTGGGAGGGTCATTTCTTACTGTCTGTTTCTTTGTCTTTTTCTGTCTTTCCTATGAGCACAGGTGCCCTGTAGCAAAAATCTCTCTCTAAAAAAAAAGAAGAAAAAAAAAGTTTTGAACAAACAAGGAGAAAAATATCTGAACTAGTAAGGAAAACAAAATAAATTAAAAGTATAAATATTCCCAATTTCTTTCCTAGATGCTAGTTAAAGCTGATATAAATGAGATCATTAGTCCCCAGATTATACTAGTTAACTGTACTTAAACTACTGAAAAATCCATAAAAACAAAGCAAAAAATGCCAGTCTTCAAACACTGATGAAGATGTTTTTCACATTCTGGCTTGGTTATCAAAATCTGCATCTACTTCATTATCTATTAAGTAAATCCAATGAAAGCAGCTGCTGAGAAGAACAGCTTTACATTTTTGTTAGAGACTTTGTTTCACATGAAAGTGTGCTGATATAAGTATATGAACACACATATACAGCAACATACATACAAATATACATGCAACCTGTTGTATACAAAAGGGAGGAAATATTTGAAATGCTGACAGTTCAAACAGTTGAGATAATTATACCTAGTAATATTTTGTTTTTGTATATAAATTCAAGTGGATATGAATCTTTAAAAGTACATCATAATATTTTTTTCAAATATACCGTTAAGTAATCCATGGTTTGGCTATTTAAGGTCATGAAAATCGAAAGAGGCTTGGTCAGTGAGAAGGGTTCAAAACATATGACACAACCTTTCAAGAAAGGTTGCAGTGGGCTTTGCCTTCTGAAAAGTGTGCACTCAGAGGTTTCATTGGTAGAATACTCACCAGCATCTGAGATACCACCATAAACAACTTATCACAGGGTTGCAGACAATGTACTTAGTCTGCTAAATATATTAAAAGGGCTTTAAGACTCACTACTTCTTCAAGCTGTGGGACTTCTGTGCCACCCTAAGAGCAAGAGAATGGCATGTTCTTCATTTCTAGGTTGTGAAGTGCCCCAAATGGAGACCATGGGGCCTGCTGCTGTGATTCAATCTCCATTATTGAAGAAAATGAGCTTTTATTCCTATTTATCTTTTTTTCTATAGAGCACTTGATAGGAAATATTTTAGACTCTGTGGACTGTTGCAGATATTCAACTACACTATTGTAGCACTAATGCAGCCTTAGCAATATGTAAATTCATGAGTATAATCACATTTCAATAAAAGTTTATTTATAAATGTACTGAAATGGCCAGGCATGATTTGGTTCATAGGCTGTCATGGCTGTCATTTGGAGATTCCCTGTCCATATTATTATACTAAATAGAGTTAGTAATCTTGATATAGTTTCAACACTTAAATATTTTATAATTCACACACACACATATATATATATATATATATAGAGAGAGAGAGAGAGAGAGATAGATATAGATTAGATATAGATATCTATATCTATATCTGTCTCTCTCCTTTCCTCCACATTCCCTCTTTCTTTGTATGTTTCATTAGGTATAGTTCAGTAAAGTTGTCACTGAATCAGGGGAGCAGTGATCTAATACTACCTGTAGCTGAGAACCTCACAATCAAAAACACTATTGCTTTTAAATATTCTGGAAGCCTGGCTCTTTGATTTTTCCTGTTGTGCATGGAAGAAGTAAGGAAAAGTAATAAGGGCTGAGTTGGGGACAAGGAGGCTTGGTTTCTGAGAAATGCGTATATCCCAACTATTTGCTTCAGATTGAGAGTCTTAATTAACCATAATCAGGGTCATAATAAGAGTCTTTTGGAGACCAGCAGATAGTGTAATGGTTACATCATTGGACTCCCATGTAGTTGACTGTGGTTCAAGTCCCGGACCCGGTGGCTTAAACTCACACCAGAGACATGTGCGTGCATGCCCAAGATCCCAAGAGGAGAATGGAGGAGAAGGGATTGCAGTGTGGCCATGCCCCCCGGGGGATGATTTCTCGCTTTCTGTCTCTCTGTTTCTCTCTTTCTGGCAAGCGCACACACCTTATAGCATAAACCTCTCTCAAAAAAAAAAAA
Organism: Tupaia tana; assembly: GCA_026018925.1. NCBI lineage: Eukaryota > Metazoa > Chordata > Mammalia > Scandentia > Tupaiidae > Tupaia > Tupaia tana. The sequence continues at coordinate 31,076,588 of JAKSZU010000009.1, read as the reverse complement.
AAAATAAAAGAAGTCTTTTGACATTTTAGCAGTAAAGCTAGATACCCTTGTCATGACACATTGAACACTGCAAGACCTAAAAATAGCACCAGCTACGGAAAAAAAAAAAAAAAAAAATAGGTCTGGACATGTGATCTCCTTAATGATGAAATTTAAAAATTTCCACTTACTGGGATTAGCAGATTGCATAATGGTTACGTCACTGAACTTCCATGTAACCCACTGTGGTTCAAGTGCTGGACCTTGCGGTATAGCCATTTCCCCTGGGGGGGTGATATCTTGCTTTCTGTCTCTCTGTTTTTCTGTCTCTCTGGCAAGCACACACACCCTAAAGCAAAAATCTCTCTCTCAAAAATATTTCCTCTTCCCACAACTTAATCAAAATTTACTTTTTAAAATTGTTTAATTGACTCAGTATCAACTTAGCAAAGAGCATGGTACTAAGGAAATAAGATTGAGGATGAGAAATTTGATGGGGAAGGAAATTCAGAGCATAAATTGATATCTAAGATGGTCTGATAAAATCTTGGGAAGCTTCAGGAAATCAAAGTTCAGAATGAAGGCTCTGAGTGCCTGAAGAAATAAAATAAGTCAATAGATAATTCTCTATCATTAAATTGCCTGAGGTATGTTCTTCAGTAATGTTTTAAATATGAGAAATGTGGAAAAGCAGATGGGATATATAATTGCAGTTTAAAGACTGATAATCAAGATGGGCTCACTTAAATCCAGTTGTAGCTAGGATATCCGTTGAATGGTTGGGAGATGTTTCAAGCAATCCTATATATATATATAAAGTACTGCATGTACCAGGCCCTATGTCAAGTGCTCAAGGCATATAAGTAAAAAAGGCATACTCTTTCTTCATAAGGATCTTGCTATGTGATTACCTGTCTTGTCTCTTAACAGACTATTAAAACACTGGTTTCATTGCCTGGTGGTTAAGGCAGCTGGATTGCACACGGACAACCTTACAGTCTGAATCCCAGATCCAGTGGTTTGAGAAACATGCTGGATATGCTCGTGTGTTCCTGAAATCCCAAAAGGAGGTAGAGATACAGGAGAAGGAATTGCAACATGACCATTCTCCATGGGGTGATATTTTCTCCCTCTCCCTCTCATTTCTAGTGAGCACACATGTGCTCTGACAAAAAAAAATTAAATTATATATTATTTTTTGAGAGGTTTTTTTTGCTATAGGGCGTGTGTGCTCGCCAGACAGACAGAGAGAGACAGAGAGACAGAAAGCGAGAAATCACCCCCCTACGGGGGATGGCCACGCCACAATCCCTTCTCCTCCATTCTCCTCTCGGGATCTTGGGCACGCACGCATATGTGCCTGGCGTGAGTTTTAAGCCCCGGGTCTGGGACGCGAACCGTGGTCGACTATGTGGGAGTCCAGCGACATAGTCATGATGCTAACTGCTGGTCCCTAAATTACATTTTTAAAAGTGTGATAAGAATTTGACATTTGTGGGACACAGTAATAGTTTATTACCTATTGATGATAACGTGCATAATAGTCTCAACTGGACTGCTCTGAGAAGAATTTCTTGATAGGTGAATACTCTTTACAAACCAAATGATGTCTAGTGATTTAATGTTGGAAAAATTGAGAATAAATAATAATAATAAAAATAATCGAAAAAAATGAAAAGCGACTTGATGATGATGATGATGATGATGTGGATAGTAATGTCTTTGTCCTGATTGATATCCATGATTATTGTGATGGGAAAACAAATTTTATACACTGTAAGATATATATGATTAAATGTAATATAAAAATTTTTTTAAAGTGTGATGAGTACTACAATATGAACCAGTACAGTATGTTAAGTGAACACCTAAGAAGAGTACCTATTATTTATCATTAAGAAATTCTTCTTGGAATAATTTATAATTTCCATTAGACTTGAACAAAATATGTTTCCGATTGGGGAATAATAAATTGATAAAACTTAAAGTCAAGAGAAGTATAGAACATTCTTGGGATGGAAAAAAGTTGTATTTGGTTTGAGAAAGAGAGACTAGTGACAGAAAACACCAGTGAGGCATTGGTATGCCGAATTATCATGTGAACTGGATAATCAGGAACATCAGCAACTGAGGAGTAAACATTAACCCTGACTCATTTGTGAACAAAATTGAGCCCAATCCCATCCCAGAAACCTCAAAAAATCCTCTATGGGATAGACTAAATAGCCAAGTGGAAGTAATGAGTCAGTCTAATTTGGGCATAAATGTCAATGTTGATTTCATTTTCGCCCTTATGCTCATGAGGCCTGGGGACATTCAGTTTACATAAAATTGATTTCCAGCCAGGGCAGCAGGGCATTTGTGGGTCACAAAATTATCCCTCACTGTCCTTTGTATATTTACAATTGGAGATTAAATATATGATTAACCACTAATGAAAAGGGACACCAAGATAGTGTTAGATCACCAGTTTGGTGGGGAGCCAAGAGGAAATCTAGCAAACCCTCTAGCAAGGACAGTCCAGCTAATGACCTTTACACAAGATTTTTATCAATACATGACATCATTAAGCCCTAGGGACTCCTTCTGTAACTCAAGGCTGGTAACTGATTATACCCTCTTCTTTTAGTTTATGCACGTGTACACACAGAAAAAAACATGTGTCATCGGAATGTTTGATATTCTGATTATAACAAAATTTAGAGTTTTAGATCACAATTTGCAAAAAATAAAGTATATTTAAGACTAAAACTAGATCAAATATAATTTAATTACCCATGATTTAGTGCCTCAAAATCATTCATATATGTAATACGAAAAGTAACATTTCTATATAGTGAGATAGGGGTCTAGTTTCTTTCTTCTGCATATAGATATCCAATTGTTCCAACACCATTAATAGACTGACCTTTCCTTGAAGAATGTTCTTGAGACCTTTGGCAAAAATTAGTTAACTGTATGCATGTAGCTTTATTTCTGGGTACTCTATTCTTTTCCATGTTCAAAGGAAAGGAAATGAGTATGTCAAAGAGATACTAGAGCGCCTGTGTTTACTGCAGCATTATTCACAATAGCCAAAATATAGAATTAGTCCAACTCTTCAGCAGTTGATGAGTGAATAAAGAAAATGTGGCATATATACACAAGGGAATATTACATCATGACAGAAAAGGATGAAAAACTGTCATTTGCATCAGTATGGAAATTATGCTAAATGAAATAAGCCAGGCAGTTAAAGATAGATACCATTGTTCTCACACATTAGTGGAGGCTAAAATATTTGACTGCAAGGAAATGAAGACTAGAATGGTGAATATCAGGAACTGAGAAGGGAAAAGGAATGAGGAAGGTAGAGAGAATTTGTTTAACAGATACAAAATTGCATGTAGATAAGTGGAATGAGTTCTAAAGTATTACAGAACTGTAGAGTAACTGTAGTGGATGATCATATAATTATATTTCAAAATAGCTAGAGAATTTTGAATGTTCACAACATGAAGTAATGATAAATGTTTGAGATAATGAATTTGTTAATTGCCCTGATTAGATCATTACACATTGTATTCATGCATTGAAAAAATCATACTGTACTCCATAAATATGTACAACTATTATATGCCCATTAACATTTAAACAAAAAGAAAACAAATTACATAAAAACAGGGGGAAAAAAAGCCAAAACCAAGCATTTCGTGTCTTTCATCTGTTTTGTTTGTTTGTTTGTTTCGGTGTGTGTAGTTGCCACAGTGTGAGTCTCTCGTAACACTTGTTTCATTTGTTATTAGAATTTTGTGACCACATTGATTTTGGGAAACACCCAGTTAAACCACAATATCTGTCACTGTTGTGGTTGTTTGTTTAATTTTTTATTGAAAAATTTCACAGAGACTTGAGTATGCCAATATCAATTCTGACTCTACAAAAGAAGTCTATCCTATACATCATCTGTTACTCACATGACTTGAAACTTCTATAAGAAGCAGAGATTATGTTGTTTATTGTTACATCCTCATACCCTAGTCATTTCCTGGCAACTAATAGGCATTTTAAATATTTGTTAAATTAATGAATAGCCATTTTAAGGATTAATGTTCCATGGAAAACATTATGTAAAGCACTTCTAAAATATTTTTATAAAATATCAGATAGGATTTTATGTTTCTGTTTGTTTATATTTTATATCCAACCTAAAAAGAAGTACTACCATTTTGGTAAAACATGTATTGAGAGCAGCAATGCTGAAGCCAGAAAAATGTCAAGATGTACCAGTAAGTATTGAGACAACAGGAAATTCTCAGAGAGAAGTCAGTTGATAAGAACCCTACATAGTTGAACTATTTCAGCTAAACACTGCCTGTAATTTTCACTCTGCTTCTAAAACATCTTTGATTATGTATACATAAACTATGTAGTCAAAAATGCTATATGATTATTAAAGAATGATTATTCTTCAAAATTTCCTTGAGATATTGAGGAAGTAAGTTTGCTTGGTAGTTTCTTTTAGATTTTAGTCTCTTTCAAAAAAAATAAATAAGATCTTCTGGGAATGAAGATGTTTTATAAATAAATTGGATATGCATTCTGGATGGCAGATGCTGAGTTCAGAAACCTTTTGTCACTTTTTATTGGGAGCACCATCTTGCAATGCACAATATGCTAATATGTCCTCATATGATTAGAGGAATCACTGCCAATTATTGATGTGAACAGACAGCAACTGCTAATCCCAAAGCTCAGTTGTTTAGATCATGAAATGAAAACCCTTTAATTAAACCCCATAGCCAATTTATAATCACCCATGCACAGGGCATTCCTAAAAATTTTCACTTTAAGCATGCAATAAGTTCTTGGCATCTGTCCCTCTCTGATTTCCCAGCTTAGGAACTCTATCACCAGGAGGAGTGAATTGAGTATGTACCCTATTCTTTTTGGCAGACTAAGAAAAGCAGATAGAGGAAATGAATCTTACTTTTATTCCCCCAGCTGTTAATCATGAACAGGCTTGGGACCAGCAGTTGGCTTAAAGGCTATGTCACTGGACTCCCATGTAGTCGACCACGGTTTGAGTCCTGGACCCGGTGGCTTAAACTCATGCCAGGCACGTGCACATACGTGCCCAAGATCCACAGAGGAGAATGGAGGCAAAGGGATTGCAGTGTGTCCATCCCTCCTGGAGGGTGATTTCTCATGTTCTGTCTCTCTCTGTCTTTCTGGCAAGCACATATGCCCTGTAGCAAAAACCTCTCAAAAAAAAAAAATCACAAACAGGCTTTAACACCATATAATGTAGTTTTTTGTTGTTGTTTTTATTTTTTTATTTTTATTATCATCATAATCTTTATATTACATTTGATTACATATAACTTTACAGTGTATTACATTGTTTTTTTCAAAAGGGAATGCCATGCATGTCAGTCAGTACAGAGACATTAATCTCCCCACTTCATCATTCAATATCTTTTCTATGTAGTTTTCATGTTTTACTGGGAAAGTTAGCTAATACAGTTTCCTCCTTTTTTCCCCTTCTCTGCAAATACTCAATATTTCTAATATTTAAAGCCAGCTGGAAGCGCACTGGTAATGCAACTATATCCACATGGGAAAGGCCCTGTATTTGCATTCTGGGAACACCAGGTTGGAGTCTTCGACCCAGAAATTTAAGGAATATGGGGGCCATATTGCAGCAGCAGCAGTTCTAACTGAAGTAGAGACTTATTTTTCAGCTTCTTTTGGTGAGACTCCGAGAAATTAAATAGTACTTCCTCAAACCATCAAGAAGAAAAATGTCTGTGACCTTGCATACTGATGTAGGTGACATTAAAATAAAAGTCTTCCGTGAGAAGACACCCAAAACATATAAAAATTTCTTGGATCTTTGTGCCAGCAATTACTACAATGGCTGTATTTTACATAGGAATATTAAGGGTCTCATGGTTCTGACAGGAGATCCAACAGGTACTGGAAGAGGAGCTACCAGTATCTGGGGCAAGAAGTTTGAGGATGAATACAGTGAATATCTTAAGCATAATATTAGAGGCGTTGTATCTATGACTAATAATGGTCCAAACACCAATGGTCTTCATTACTTCATCACCTATAGCAAACAACCACATTTGGACATGAAATACATGGTATTTGAAAAGGTAATAGATGGTCTGGAGACTCTAGATGAATTGGAGAAGTTACTAGTAAATGAGAAAACCTCTTAATGATGTACACATTAGGGATATAACTATGCATGACAACCCATTTGCTCAATAGCCATAATAGACCCGGATGAATATTAGGCAAACTATTTGCTGAAATGACTATTGTAGTTTATCCAGTTTCAATGGTGACAGAGATTACATCATCTTTCTGCTTGTTTATGACCAATGGTGGCCCTAAGGGGAGCCCAACAACTTTTATCCTCATTGAAGAGCATATTGTTAATATAACCATTATACAATGTATTTCTTTAATTTTAATATAAAAAACTTTAATTTTTGTTAAAAAATATAGGGGGCACACGTTTGTGTATCACCAAAATCCCAAAAGGAGAAATGGACGAGAAGGAATTGCAGTGTGACTATCCTCCAAGATCCTGACAAGCTGAAGGGCTAAGGAAGAGGAATCATGGTATGATGAGACTCTCTACTTCTCTCTTTCTCAAGTATGCACACATGATTTCTGTCCTGACTAAAATAAACAAACTTAAAATAAATTTGTGTTTGTTTACTGGTTTAAGTAATGCAGTCAAAGAAAGATAGCAGAATAATAACAGTAAGAGCTGAGAAGATGGGGCTGACATTTATCCTAAGCTTTGGTGGGACATTATAGTTGAATGTGATCTTATATATTTCTTTGTCTGTAGGGATACATGGGCTTCAACATGGGGCCACCATGATCGCCTATTGGTTCCTAAGAAACAAAAACAAACAAACAAACAAAAACAAAACAGTTAAACCAGACCCTAAGGTGGTCTGAGTAAAGTGTGAAATATTGATTAAGATGCATATCATGACTTTAAGTTGGGGATATTGCATCCTAATTATTTCAAATCTATGATTTTCTAGTTATTGCAAGAACTCCATATGGGTTAGACAGGAGGTATATACACGGAACCACACATAAGTTTGAAACTATTGTCATAATTATGGAGCAGTATGTCTGTGAAATGATATTAGCTTACTAAATAATCAAGTACTGTTTTCTGTTTCTCACTGTTAGACTTACAAAGTAAATATACTGTGACAAGAAGAATCTGATTATATGCTTGTGAGTAATAAATTATTAGTTATAACTGTATCTTTAATACTTCTTGATAAGCAATGTTTCACTCCTATCTGCCACAGGCTAGGTTAAGCATGGTTCAAGAAGCCTCCTTAAAAATAGACAGCAATACAATAATAGTAAGAGACTTCGATACTCCATTTTCAACAATGGATAGATCATCCCAACAGAAAATCAATAAGGAAACTCTACTCGAACAACATTATAATCCAAATAGACATATACAGAACATTCTATCCAACAGCAACAGAATAAAGTCTTCTCAGGCACACACAGAATATTATCCAGGATAGAAAATATGTTGTTGGGCCAAAAGACAGGTTTTAACAAATTTAAGAAAATGGAAGTCGTATCAAGTATCTTTTCCAACATCAATGTTATGGAACTAGAAATCAACAAACAAAAGGAAAATTGGAAAATTCACAAATATGGGAAAATTAAGCAACACACTCTTTTTTTTTTCTTTTTTTGGAGAGGTTTTGGCTATAGGGGGCGTGGGCTCACCAAACAGACAGAGAGAGACAGAGAGACAGAAAGTGAGAAATCACCGCCCAGGGGGGATGGGCACACCACAATCCCTTCTCCTCCATTCTCCTCTCAGGATCCCGGGCATGCACGCACACGTGCCCAGCATGAGTTTAAGCCACTGGGTCCGGGACTTGAACCTCAGTTGACTACATGGGAGTCCAGTGACATATTGTTTCTATTTTTGAAATTAATTTATTCTTTTTCTAGGTCCTTGAGTTATAATGTTACATTGTTTGAGGTCTCTTTTTTCAAAATGTGTTTTTTACTGTTCTCTCTTAGAAATGCCTTTAGTGTTGAGACCAGCAGAAAGTGTAATGGTTACGTCACTGGACTCCCACATAGTCGCCTGGGTTTGTGTCCAGGGCCCAGTGGCTTAAGCCTCATGCATACCTGCCCAAGATCCCAAGAGGAGAGTGGAGAAGAAGGGACTGCGGTGTGGCCATCCCCGCTGCGGGGTGATTTCTCACTTTCTGTCTCTCTCTCTCTCTCTCTCTCTCTCTCTCTCTCTGTGTCTCTCCAGAGTGTGCACATGCCCTTTAGAAAAAAAAGAAATGTCTTAAAAAAAAAACTGTCATTGCTGCATCCCAGCATCCCATATGCTTTGGTAGCTTATGCTTTCATTTTCATTTCTGTTTTTAGAAACAGAATATACCAGAACTGAAACTCCCAGAACTGAAACTGGGAGTCGTTATTTTTAAAGATAAACAAAATTGAAAAATGTTTAAGAACAAAAGAGAGACTCAAATTAAGTTATAAATGAAAGAGGAGACAGTAAAACCAATATCATGGAAATACAAAGGATCATAGGAAACTACAATGAACAAATATATTCTTCCAAATTGGATAACATAGAAGAAATGGCTAAATTTCTAGAAACATATAACCTTCCAAAACTGAATCCTAAAGAACACAAATTATTAATGAGTAAGGATATTGAATCATTCATCAAAAACCTCCCAACAAAGAAAATATCAGAACCTAATGGTTGTATTGTTGAATGCTACCCAATATTTAGAGAATTAACACCAATACTTCTGAAACTCTTCTAGAAAGTGGACAAGGTGAGAACACCTCTTATTTCAATGTATAAAGTCACATTACTCTCATACCTAAAGCCAGACATGGCTTTTACAAGAAAGAAAATTACATGCCTTTTTTGTTTTTTTATCTTAGACATTCTAACTGGGGTTAGGTGGTACCTCATTGTTGTTTTGATCTGCATTTCCCTTACAATGAGGGATGTTGAACATTTTTTTATATACCTTTTGGCTATTTGTAGGGATGCAGAGGCAGAGCATTGATGGGAGGGGAGGTGTGGTGTTATCTGTTGAAGATATTTTGATCATCTGGACTGGGGAGAAATGTTCACAAATTGAAATGTTCATTGTGTAAACTAAACAATGTGATTGAATGCATATAAAAATAATAAATTAAAAAAATAAAAATTACATGCCAACATTCCTGATGAATACACACACACACAAACACACACACATATATATAATATATACACACAAATCCTCAACAAAATATTAGTAAACTAAATTCAACAGCACATTAAAAGGATCATTCATCACAATCAAGTGAGATTCATCCCGGGAATGCAAGCATGGTTTGACATGTGTGAAACTATTTATGTGACACTTCAAATTAACAGAATGAAGAATAAAAACCATATGACCATCTCAATATGTGTAAACAAAATATTAAAAACATTCAATATCTTTCATGATAAAAATGCTCAATAAATTGGGTGTTGAGAAATGCATGTCAACACAACCATGTATGACAAATTCATGGCTAACATCATACTCAATGGTGACAAGTTTAAAACTTTCTTTTTAAGATTAGGAACGAAATTAGGATGTTCACTCTTACCATTCTATTCAACATAGAACTACAAGTTCTATCCTAAAGCAATTACGCAAAAGAAAAAATTAAAAAGCATCCAAATTGAAAAGGAAGAAATGTAATTGTCTCTGCTTGTACATGGCATGATCTTATATTTAGAAAACCCTAAAGACTTCATAAAAAATTGTTAGAACTAATAAATAAAATACATAAAGTTGTAGAATACAAATCAACATACAAAAGACAATAGGACTTTTATACATTAACACTGAGTTCTCTGAAAAATACATCTAGAAAAAAATTAATTTGTAATAGAATTTAAATAATTTACTTTGAGATAAATTTAACCAATAAAGTATCTCTACACTGAAAGCTATAAAAAATTTATTAAAATGCAGAAAACGCAAAAATAAGAAACATGATGTGTTCATGAATTAATATTGTTAAAATGTCCATATAATCAAGATAAATCTACAGATTCAATGCAATCCTTATCAAAACTCCAATGAGACATTCACAGAAGTAGAAAAAAGTACTTCCACAATTAGTATGAAACTACAAAAGAGCCCAAGTAGCCAAAGTAATCATGGGCAAAAAGAATGAAGATAAGAGCTTCACTTCTTGATCTCTAAACCTACTACAAATTTATGCTAATAAAAACAGTAAGGTACTGATATAAAAAGAGACATACAAATTATTCTGACAGAATAGAGATTCCAGAAATAAATCTATGTATTAATGGTCAACTGATCTTTGACAAAGCTACCAAGGATATATACTGGGGAAAAGACAGTCTCTTCAATAAATGAGATTGTAAAAACTGATTATCCACATGCAGAAGAATAAAATTAGACCCTTATCTCAGAGCATACACAAAAATAAACTCAATATGGATAAACTATATGAAAATGCAAAGCTACCAGAAAAAAATATAGAAAAATCTTGACAATAATCTTGGAAAAGATTTTTATTTTTTGGATGTGACACCAAAAGCAAAAAATAAATAGATCTGAGCAAACAAATTTTCCTGCACAGCAAGAGAGGCAATAAGAGTAATGGATTGGGAGAAAATATTTTCAAACTTTACATATGCTAAAGGGATAATATTGAAAATATGTAAGAAATTCTGGGACCAGCATGTGGCATGGTGGTTAAGGGTGTTGGACTCTCACATGGCTGACTGCTATTCAAGTCCTGGAACTAGCAACTTGCTTTCTCACTTTCTCTCTTTCTCTCTCTCCCTCTCTATTTCTCTCTCACTCTACTTCTCTGGCCAAATTAAACATAAATAAATAAACAATTAAATAAAGTCAAATAAAAATAATTCTTTAAAAATAAAAAGAAACAAAAAGAAAATACATAAGAAACTCAATCAACTCAATAGCAAATAAATAAATAAATAAATAACCTTATAAGATAAGTATAGATACCAGAGACTGTCAGGGCAGGGAGGGGATAGAGAGTGGGTGAAATAGGCAAAGGAAAGAAACATTTAACAAACCAAAGAATCAAAAGTTCTTTGTTGAATATGATATATATGGTAATATCCTTGATTTGATTGTCATGTGCTGCAAAATCCTTGGATAAACCATATTATGTGCTATAGAGATGAACAATGATGGAATATAAGTTTTTTGTTTGTTTGTTTTTGTCACAAATAGGACTTTTTATTTGTCACTATTAAAAGTTTGAGCTTTAAACATGTTCTTGGACTGGTGGTTCATATCCATCAGCTCCTTCAACTTTGGCGCCCGTCTCATCCCCAGTAGCTTTTCCAGAGCTACTACCTTCACCATGAAGTTCCATGAGTTTCCCAATTCAAACTTGGGCTTCTTCAGCATTTTTACTTTTCTGACGAAGACACCATGGATAGGTTAGATGGATTGGCAAGCCTTTTCTACGCCTTTTCCAATGCTGTCTGGAATCAATTTATTGACCACTTCTTTCAAGTCATTTATCTGCACCTCCCAGGTCATGATTTTCATTATCTTCTTCTGAATTTGGAGGACCTGCTGATGCTGGGGTCTTCTGTGAGGTCTTCTGTGTCTGATTATTGCATTTTTTAGTAAACCCAGCACAGAAGAGATGAAGCAAACAACCATCGGTAGTCTTGACATTGATATGAGCTTTAATCTTGGTCTGCCATTTTTTGACCATTGAACACATTTTGTCACTGGTGAGATCCATGGCATGGAAGTTAGTCAGGCAGTTTTTGCCCTGAACATCCTCAGTAATTAGCTTTAATTTCCTAATTGTGACTTCATCATTCTGCAGATCTGCAAGGCTCACTTCAAACACGGGGCCCTTAAGGCCGTCAGATGTAATTTTGGTTCCTTGAGTGCTGGTAACGAGTGTCTTCCCAATATTTATGTAGAACATAGCAGGTGCTTTCACGTCATACCAATCATTTTTAGAAAATGAATCAACCACTTTCTTCTTGGCTCCTTTTTTGTAGCCTTTCATAAGGCACTTATTCTTGCCAACTGCCATGGTACTACTCAGAGAACCAAAAGCTTATTTCTTTTTGTTTGTTTTTAAAGGTAAAGGAAATGAATTAGTACTTCTGAAATTAAAAAGATGGCCAGCAGATATATGAAAAATATACTCAGCATCACTGACTATCAGGAAAATGAAAGTATAACCAAAACGAGATATTATCTCACATCTGTTAGAATGATTATTATCTAGTGACCAGCAGATGGCAAAATGGTTACATCGCTGGAACTCCTTCATAGTCAACCATGATTTGAGTCCCAGACCCAGTGGCTTAAAACTCAAGCCAGGTGTGTGTGAATCCATGCCCAAAATCCAGAGAGGAGAATGTAGGAGGCAGGATTGTGGCATGGCCATTCCCCTTGGGGGCTAATTTCTCACTTTCTGTCTCTCTGTCCCTCTGGTCAGTGCATGTGCCTTATAGCAAAAATCTTTCTTAAAAATAAAAAAAAGAAAAAATAAGAATGACTATTATCTAAAAGACATAACAACAATTGGCAAGGATATGGAGAAATCAGAATCTTTTTATGCTTTTAATGGGAATATAAATTAGTATATCTATTATGAAAAACAGAATAGAGGGAGCCAGCAGTTACCATAATGGCTATGTCGCTGGACTCCCATGTAGTCGACCGCGGTTTGCATCCCGGACCTGGTGGCCTAAAACTCACGCCGGGCGTGTGGGCGTGCGTGCCCAAGATCCTGAGAGAAGAATGGAGGAGAAGGGATTGCGGTGTGACCATCCCCCCTGGGGGGTGATTTCTCGCTTTCTGTCTCTATGTCACTCTCTGTCTGTCTGGCAAGTGCACGCACCCTATAGTGAAAAAACCTCTCCAAAAAAAAATAAATAAATAAAAAAGACAGAATGGAGATCCCTCAAAATGGAAAATAGGACTACTGTAAGATCCAGTAATTGCAGTACTGGTTAGATGAAGTAATTTCAAAAAGTTCATGGAAAATGGAATTAAAAGGTAACAATAAAAACCATAAACTTTATTTTTTAACATAATTTCCATCAAATTCAAGACATTTTTGTAAGTGGTAGTATCATTTAGTACATCTTTTAAGGACTGAGGTCCTACAAATTTAACCATGTCAATAGTCTTTTTTACATTATTAACTGAACAAAAGAGATACTTTCAAATTTTTTTAAGATTAATAATTTAAAAAAATCAGAAGAAGCCAATTCAGGATTGTAAAGTGAATGCCTAATAATTTCTCTTTAAAAACTCTTTCATTATTACCTTAATTTGATAAGAGGAATAAGGTGGACAAATGACATGGTGGAGAAGAACTCTCTTGTGAAAGTTTCCTGGGTGTTTTTCTGCTTAGAGTTTTAGCTAACTTTCTCAAAAACCCTCTCATAAGAAGCACATGTTATTCTTTGGCCCTCCAGGAAGTCAACAAGCAAAATGCTGTTGAGTATTCCAAAAATGTTGCCATGACCTTCACTCTTGATCAATCTGCTTTTGCTTTGACTGGACCAGTTCTTCCTCTTCATATAAATTGCTTTGATTATGCTTTGTCTTCAGGATTATACCACTAAAACCATGTGTCATCTCTCGTTACACTTCTTTGAAGAAATGTTTAAGGATCTTGATCCCAATTATTGAAAATTTCCCTTGAAAGTTCTTTTCTGCAGCTGATGTGGGTTCAATAATTTTGACATGCATCAGGCAGAAAATTTGCTCAACTTTAGTTTTTCAGCCGTAATTGTGTAAGATGAACCAATTGAGATGTCTATGGTGTCAGCTGTGGTTTCTGCTGTTAATTATTGGAGTTCTCTAATTTAGGCACAAAAAAGGAAGATTGTTATTTTTTTTTTACTTAGAAATTGATGCAAATTGTCTGCCACTGCCAGCAAGCATAATCTTCACCATTGCCTCAATTCTTTTTTTTTTTTTTCCCTTTGGAGAGGTTTTTGCTATAGGGTGTGTGCACTCACCAGACAGACAGAGAGAGACAGAGAGACAGAAAGCAAGAAATCACCCCCCAGGGGGGATGGCCACACCGCAATCCCTTCTCCTCCATTCTCCTCTCGGGATCTTGGGCACACATGCACATGCGTCCGGTGTGAGTTTAAGACACCGGGTCTGGGACTCGAACCGCTGTCAAATACATGGGAGTCCAGCGACATAACCATTACACTAACTGCTGGTCCCCCTCATTCCTTCTTAAAACATATTTTCTATTTGTAAACTTCTGACTTCTTCAGAATACCGTTTCCATATATTTTTCTTAATTTATCAAGGATTTCACCATTTGTTCACCCAAGCTTCCCCATAAATTTGATATTGGCTCTTGCATCAATTTTATCAAAATTCATGTTGCTTTAATGGGGACTCTTTTCTGTTTTTTTTTTTTTCCTTATTTATTTATTTAACATTTTTCCACAAACATTTACTTTACATATCAAAAAATTTTTGCTCATACTCCATAGTTCTTGACTGACTGTTAATAAACAAATTTCAAAATTTCCAAAGAAACTAAACTTTAAAGATAACTTTCAAAATATTTGCTATAATTTTTTGTGACTCTATAACAACAGAGACAGTATGGTTTTAAATATTTTTCAGAAAATATTTACATGTTAACTACTCAAACTGTTGAGAAGCAAACACCCAGCACATAACTCACATATGAACCTTCCCAACTCAGTTCTGCCTACCAAGTATTCTGTAGGATACCATCTGGTAGCAAAGATCAGCCTCTTTTTCTTCCTTCAAAGTCTTCCTCAAGGTAATCTTCTGGTTGTGGCTGCTCTTTTGCAATCTCTACTCATTACAATGCTAGGCTGGAAAAGTCCAGGTTATTCTATGTTATGAATTCTTTCATATATCTTCTCTAATCCTCTCTGCCAGGCAGAACAGTTTATGGTACCAGGCCATCTTTTCGAGAGCTCCTGTTGGTTTTCTTGAGATCTACGTCAGTTCCATAATTTCCTGGTCATATCTTCAGATATGACATTCCAGTCAGAGCCCTGGCAATAATGAATATTTCCAATTTCTGATGCAAGGCAACAGGTATTATTGAACCTATGCAAATAACCCTTGTGCCACACAAATAAGAATACTCACAAATATTTTTCCATTCCAGAGGGGTCAGGAAGGGAAAAAAATTTATGTTTCAATTAAAAAATACCAAGCAAAAAATACTTGAACAAATTGATGAACCTATTAACAGTTCAAAAGAAAGACAAATCTTTAAATCTGGAAAATAAAGCATAGTAAAAAAATAATTGGTATTGTTTTAGTCAAAAAGTCATAAAATTCTATTTAACCCGTTCAGTCTCATGCAATTAATCTCTCTTCTGTTGAATATGCAGCGTTACTGTAGTCCAACCTTTCCATTTCAATCCTGGAAGTTAATATTCAAAATTACTGATATTTCCAGACTTGTTCCTAACATTTTCTTGGTTGCTCTTAGTTCTCTTATTTCTGTCTGTGTGTCTTTAGTTTTTCTGGAGGAGCACTCCTTTTACAACTTCTTGAAGAGCTAGTCTGGTATTGGGACCAGCAGTTAGCGTAATGGCTATGTCGCTGGACTCCCATGTAGTTCACTGCAGTTCGAGTCCCAGACCTGGTGGCTTAAACTCACAGGGTGAGTTTAACTCAGAGGTGTGAAGGAGGAAGTGATATGCAATCTCTCTGCAGTTCTGTTTCCCTGATGTCACCAAGCAACCTGTGATTTTGACTTTGGAACTGGATAATACAAAGGCCTCACAGTTTCTAGGGAATAGGTGGACCTGGGTTGAGCTGTGGGGTTTTAGCTGAGAGTTCAAAGTTGTGTCAGAGGAGATGAGCCATGCTCTCTGCAGCTCCTTACTTCTCCTTTCTGTTCACTCTACACTCTCTCTTCTCTGAATTTTAGTCATTTGTTGGTGAATTCACTTTTGGCTAATTGCTTAGTGAAGTTTTCTGCAACTATACAATCATGTGCTTCCCTTTACTGTAGGGTACTTCTGAGACAATTTCTCTCCTCTACTGTGTTTTGCAATATGGTATCCACAGAAAGAGATTTTGAGTTCAGATTTATAAAGAAGAGTTTCTTCCTTCAGGAAGTAGGTTCAGTAAGGGCTGAGAATTTCTATGACCATAAAAGTATCCAGATACTTGGCTACTGTGCATCTAGGCCTGTCTAGACACTGAGTGTGTGGAGGCTGAACAGCAGAGTGAGAAAGTAAGTTTAAAAGAAAAAGAAAAGGAAAATAAAACAGGGAGGAAAAAAATATCAACTAAAACAGGAAAAAAAAATCTTTTTTTAACAGCAAAAAATGGAAACCACAAGGCTCACAAGCCATGCAAACATGGCAGTTTGAAATGGCTTCTGTTTGAGATTTTTTCGGTCTGAAAGTTGGGGCTTAGAGCAGAGATTCGGTCACCTTGGTCCCTGAACATGGCGGGACACACCTCAATGGGGACTCTTTGCAAACTTATGTCATATCTCTTGTTAGTGCCTCAAACTAGATTCTGCTTAGACATGTCATAACAAGTTAGTATGAGCATAACAATTTAGTATGAGTTTTTTAGTGCAGAAAAATTTTGAAATTCTTGCAGAGATTTTTTCATAATATGCATTTCCATAAACTTTTTGAAGATTCCTTCTATTTTCCCCCAAAAATAAAATCAATATGCCAAAGAAATGTCTGTACCCCCATATTCACTGCAGCATTATTCATAATAACTAAGATATGAAGTCAAACCAACTATTCCTTAAGAGTAAAGAGATAAAGAAAATGTCACACACACACACACACACACACATTGGACTATTATTCAGTTTTAAAGAGAGGAAATCCTGTCCTACATGCTTGCAACTTTGATGAACCTGGAGGATATTATGCTATGTGAAATGAGCCAGGTACTGAATGACAAATACTGAATAATCTTAGTTATATGTGGAATCTAAAAAGTTGAGCTCATATAAAAAGAGAGTAGAATGGTGTTTGCCAGGAGCTGAGGTGGTGGAATGGGGAGATGTAAGTCAAAATGTATAGTTTCTGTTAGAAAGGAGAAATGAGTTCTGGAGATCTACTGTACAGTGTCATGATTAGCTAATAATATACTGATAAATTAAAATGTGACATAAATATGTAATTAGAAGGATTAAATCTTTTCACAATGTGTATATTTATCAAACGCCAGGTTACATATCATAAATATATATAGTTTTGGTCAATTATACTTTTTTTTCTGGAGAGATTTTTGCTACAGGGCACATGCGCTTGCCAGAAAGACAGAGAGAGACAGAGAGATAGAAAGCGAGAAATCACCCCCCAGGTGAATGGCCATGCTACAGTCCCTTCTCCTCCATTCTCCTCTCGGGATCTTGGGCACACACGCACATGCACCCAGAGTGTTTTAAGCCACCAGTTCTGGGACTTGAACTGCGGTCAGCTACATGGGAGTCAGTGACATAGCCATTATACTAACTGCTGGTCCCTCAATTATACTTTAATAAAGCTGGAGAAAATTAGATGTCCAATGTGTAGAAGTTTTCAAACTTTCTTACTCATCAATTCTAGTTGTTCTATGAAGCCTTGAGATTCTGTGAAGGAGTCTCATGGTTCTACCTTAGGGGCATACAGGAACGATTTCAGGCTCTGCATCCATGGCCATACTGTGCTATGAAACTTCAAAGATAAAATGGAATGAAATATCCATGTAAGCAAGTGGAATAAGCCATGGAACCACATGGTACCCCAGGAGACTGAAAAAATTCTTGTTGGCAATTCAATATATTCTCTCTCCCAAAATAAACAAAATGAGTTGAGCGAATAACAAATGTGCAGAACATAATGTAATGTTTAATTTTGAAGATGATGACTATGTTTTTATCCTTGATTTGATTGTTACACACTGTATGCATGTTTTGAAAACCATACTGTACCCAAAATAAGATGTATGATGATTATATATAAACCAGAAATTACTGTAAAAAAATAAAATGAAAGTTCCAAGCACCTTATTGGATTTTTTCTTTTCAATTGTTGCTTTTTAACTCCAGAATTTTAAAAAATTTGCTCTATGGTTCATGTCCTTGCCAGAAAGAGTCATAGAGAAAGAAAGGGAAAGTGAGATATCACCTTCCACCTTGCTGCAACCTCCTCTCCTCCATTCTCCTCTAAGAATTTTTGACACTCTCAGACTTTTTGACATGCAAGCACATGTGCCTGGCATGTTTCTTAAGCAACTCTTTCTGTGGGATCCAGCTGCCTTAACTACCACACTGCCTGGCTAGGCCCTGGTAGTAGATTTTCTTAAAAATATTTCAGTTGGGGCTGGCCCCTAGTAGCAGATTTATTTCAAAAACATTTCAATCAAGTGGTTAGCAAGTGACGTAGTGGTTAAGGCACTGGACTCCCACATGGCTGACTGCATTTCAAGTCCCAGACCCAGCTGCTTGAATCATGCCAAGGGCCTGTGCATGTAAGCCCAAGAATCTCTAGAGGAGAATAGAGAAGGGATTGTGATGTGATCTACATCCCATCAGGGTGTGGTTTCTCACATTTTCTCTGTTTCACTCCGTCTTTCTGGCAAGTGCATAAACCCTATGACAAAAATGTATCTAAAAAGAAATATGTCTATATATCACTCAGAGCCAGACATGTGACATGATATTTAAGGCAGCTGTGTCTCACATGACCGATTCTGTGGTTTGAGTCCCAGAACCCATGTCTTGAAAAATGTTCAGAACTGAGCCAGCAAGTGAAGTGATAATTAAGGCAGATGCACTCCCACATGGCTGATCACAGTCTGAGTCTTGAAACCAGCGGCTTGAAAATCATGTCTGGTGCACGTTTGTGGGTGCCCAAAATCCCAGGAGGGGAATGGAGGAAAAGAGATTGAGATGTGGCCTTCCTTCCAGGGAGATGATTTCTCGGTTTACCTGTCACTGTTTCTCTCTGTCTCTCTCCCAAGCACAATTAGGCAAAATTTAAAAAAATAAAATAAACAAATCAAGGCATGTGTGTATACATGCCCAAAATCCTGAAAGGAGAATGAAGGAGAAGGGATTGTGACATGACCATTTCTCAGAAAGTGCTTTCTCACTTTCTCTCACCTCTCTCTGTCTCTGTCTTTCTCTGGTGAGGGCATGTGTCCTAATGTTAATTTTTTTAATATTTAAAGAAATGTATTTCAATCACTTATTTAGGCTACAATTTGTTTTCTACTTGTGTTTTGTGAGTTTTGTCCCAGAATAGTCTAGAGCTTCCTTCATTCATGAGATGGATATTTTTAATATTAATATCTAAGAAAACATTGAGTTACCAATTACCAAGTGGTGTATCAAAACACATTTGTTGGGACCAGCAGTTGGCGTAATGGCTATGGTCCTGGGGGGTGATTTCTCGCTTTCTGTCTCTCTGTCTTTTTCTGTCTTTCTGGCGAGCACACGCGCCCTATAGTAAAAACTCCAAAAAAAGGAAAAGAAAATATATGGCCCTGGTCACTACCAGCAGATGTATAATGGTTATGCCATTGGACTCCCACATAGTCTCCTGCAGTTCAAGTCCCAGACCCAGTGGTTGAAAGCACATACCAGATGTGTGTGTGTGTGCATGCACAAAATCCCAAGAGAATGAAGGAGAAGGGATTGTGGTGTGGCCATCTCCCCTGGGGGGGGGGTGATTTTTCACTTTCTGTCTCTGTGTCTCTCTTTTTTCTCTGACGAGTACATGCGTCCTATAGCAAAAATCTCTAAAAAATAAAACAGAAAAAGAAAATATTTAGCCCTGGTTGATATAGGCAGTGATCTTGTGATTGCGAGGGAATGATCTAGAAAATTAATTGGACACCTCACAAGTACAGTGCACTGTCTGAAAAAAAAAGTCAGGTGCTTGGTGACAAATTAAATTACCAAATGAAAACAACAAAACCAATTCTGGAGCCATCTTACCTCTTCAAATAAATTACTTATTATTTAAGCAGGTTTGACTTAAGTCTTCTGTTGTTGAAACTTTTAAATTGTACTAAAATGATAGATGCAGAAATAAGAAAACTTTCCATCACTGGAGAATTTGGAGGATTTTGACTGCACATTCGTAAAAGACCTAGAGTCACACATATAAGGTATAAGAACATTACTTAGTGAGCTATATGAGATTCAAATCCATTCTCCATAATACTTCTATTCCTTTGTATAACACCTTACTCATTTAAAGGTGTTTGAGGTACCAAGTACATTAACACTGTGATGAGAGAGTTGTACAAACTACACAGTGCAAGTTTACCCATTTGAGCACATCCTTAAATTTCTTTCTGTTTTTGTAGTGTGGTCTGGAGTTTGAAATACACCACTATTTTCCAGTCCTATAAGACCAAATGTTTTCTTTCTTATGATAAATATGTAATAGTGATCCTTTGCTATTCTTAAATTAAATTCCTAAAGAATCTAACATACCTACAGACATATTTTTAGATGTATTTCCTCAAGTGTAATAATATAAGTAAAGTAATTTATAGTCAGATAAGCACAACTACACTAGAAGTTATATGAAAGCTATCAGATGCTATACCTAATGTGACATTGCTATGAATGTGACACTTACAAATCTAACACAGGTGTGTTGTACCACTTATTCAAATATCACAAGTGGAATTATCTTTGGTGACATTATTTTCCAGAGTGGCAAAAAATGTTTTCTCATATTCCAAGTAAAACACAGTATAGTCATCCCTTAATTTATCTGTTAATTTTATTCCTCAAAAATACAGTGTATGGGACCAGCAGTTAGCATAATGGACTCCCACATAGTTGACCACGGTTTGAGTCCCAGACCTAGTGGCTGAAACTCATGCTGGGCGCATGTGCATGTGTGCCCAAGATCCCAAGAGAATGGAGGAGAAGAGATTGCAGTGTGGCCATCCCCCCTGGGGGGTGATTTCTCACTTTCTGTCTCTCTGTCTCTCACTCTCTCTTTCTGGCAAGTGCACATGCCCTGTAGCAAAAACATCTCCAAAAAAAAAAAAAAATACAGTATAAAATTGTGGGGAAAAAGGTTATAGATTTGTAAGCAAAACGGTTAAGTTTTAGATTCAGAATATTATTTTTTCTTTTATCCTGCATACATATACAGCAGAATATTCAAAAGTCATGGGGAACACAGATTCAGTATTTATTGTTTTGGGTTATCGTACATATTGAAGCATATCTTGTATTTCTTATTTTAGTTCCTGCGTCACTGTGAAAAAATTGGCTATGAGACTGAGACGCAAAGGAATTGAAAAGATAAAGGTTATATACAAGAGGCACTAGAACTCTCCTACACCTAGAAACTCAGTATGAATTGAATGATATAGCTGAAACTTAGTAAAGTTTTTATACTTTTCTCTGGACTCTGTGTGAGAAAATAAGCTACTATCAACAAGAATTTATTCATTCATTCATTCATTTATTTATTTTAATTTTGCAAGAGGATGTGTGTGCTTTCTTGAGAGACAAACACACTCAGAGAGAGAGAGAAAGCAAGAAAGTACAAAAGCACCTCCCCCCTATGGGGGATGGCCATGCCACAATTCCTTCTCCTCCACTTCATTCTTCTCTTGGGATTTTGGGCATGCACACACATGTGCCTGGAGTGGTTTTCAAGCTACTAATTCATATTCAGATTGCACAGTTAGCCATGAGGTATCCACCCACATTAACCACTATTCCACTGGCTGGACTACAACAAGGTTTTAAAATAATGCAATGCAAGTATCTTCCTTCTGCTCTTCACA
Organism: Tupaia tana; assembly: GCA_026018925.1. Taxonomy (NCBI): domain Eukaryota; kingdom Metazoa; phylum Chordata; class Mammalia; order Scandentia; family Tupaiidae; genus Tupaia; species Tupaia tana. The sequence continues at coordinate 31,054,743 of JAKSZU010000009.1, read as the reverse complement.
TTGGTTTTATGCAATACTTATTAAATTAGCTATTTGATTTTGTTTATTGCTTTATGCATTGTTTTGCTCAGTTCCACAAAATGTGGTCATGAAGTAGTAAATGAGACCAAACAAAGAAGGTCTCTAGAACAAACATAAAATATAATTCTAGGGCCAACCAGTAGCTCAGTGGTATCACTGTATGATGCTGGATCCACATGGAAAAGTCCTAGGTTCACATATCAAGGTTTCCATGTACATGTCGGATACTTCCACACATACTTCTGTTCCTGGTTGACTGAGGCTGGGGATGGATTGCAACATGAATAGTCTATTAGGGGTGCCTCTCTCAGAAGAAGTAAATAAATAAAATTTTAAAAGTATGCTTCTACAGATTGGTGTGGATATATGTAATAGAAAGATGAGGGGGGTCAAGATTTGTATTTCAAATATGAATGAAATTTAGTTGGAAAAAAAGTTGCTCATTGGTGTCTCTGCACACCTGCATTGCTCATTCAGTGTGGCATTAGGAAACTCGCTCTCCAAACAATGTAAAAACAAGTAGTGATGGCCCTCTCAATAGAAAGGGAGCTTCAGGAAGCTAAACATTGAGTGATCAGGTGGTTAAATGTAATGAGTTCAAATCACTCTGGAGGCCTTTGTAATTTCTACTTTCAGGAAAAAGTGCATCCCATTTCCAGATTGCTATTGAAGTTTTTACAGTGAAATATTTTCCTGTAGCTGTTGAGTAACTAAGAACTAACTGGCATCTAACCATCTGTCTTGGCTTTATTTTATCAGTATTATTTTTCTCATATCATGATTTATTAATAGTTCCACTGAATTATGAAAGCTTATTTGGCAAGTTAGAGCAACAATTGTGAACACTCTATTTCATCCAAACAAAAACTCATAAGGATGGGGAAAATACTGATTACAAACAGAACAAAACTTGACTTTCTAAAGATACAATGATACTATTTCCATCTAATATATATGGCAATACCATCTGCTCTAAAATGATAGCTTATTAATTACTTTCCTAGTTAGTGAACTCTCACAGAGAAATTGATTTTTTAAAATCTATGAGAGCAAAAACTATTTTACTGTGCTTGCTACTGTTATATTAAGATCTGAAGGAGACCTTAAATATTGATACATCCTTGGACCAAGATTAAATTGATAATAGTGAAATGATCAATGTCCTATATTATCTTAGATTGTTTCCTTCAACAACTCTAATTACTAGGTTCAAATCTTAACTTTGAATTGTAAGTGTCTGTATTTAAATAGCACCATACAACCTAATATCCCACCTCATATGTTTTAGAAACCGTCACCACCTAATACAGAACTGGACAAGTTCTAAGAATTACCGTACTCTGTAGTTCCTCTTAGAAACAGTCTGGTTTCTCTTAAAGTATTTTGTGGAAGAGTAGATACTTTTAAGAAGTTGTCTTAATAACTCTAAGTAATTATTACAAACAAGAGAGTAATTGCACTAGAATGAATATCTTAAGGAATCTTCAGGGTTTAAGACCAAGAGTAAGCTGGTTAACCACTTTAACATCTCCACTTCAAGGAGAAAAGTTAGCTTAGTTAACGCGATGATGTGAATCATTTCTTCGTGTCGTTCATTTCACAAATGGAACTATAGAACTCTGGAGAGGTTTGAAACTCAGAAGCCTTATGAAAAGTACTCATTTTATCAGGAGAAGGACACACCCTCATGAACAGTTTTTATTGGGAGAAAACTATCTAAGGATAAATAATGCATGGAGACTTTTCTTTCCCTCCTTACCACATAAGAATTAATGTGATCAAAGAACAAAAATGTACCGTGGAAATGGGAGAGAGGCAGATAGATTCGGATGAAGGGAAAGTAGAAACATCATTTCAAATGAAGGAAGGAGAAAACTGTAATGTATAGCATTTGCTGATTTCCCTTTTCAAGCTATCAACCCGACATCACTGAACGAGGAGTTGGGAAGAGATACACAACAGCATACTTTTATGTAGTTTCTACTTCACAGGTACAAGAGATGCACATAACAAAGAATATAGAAAAGTTAAAAAAATCACAAAATACTTATGATGTTATAATTTTGATTATTTATTCTCATTTAATATGAAGTATTTATCTCTTTGAAATAATGACTATTTCACATCTGGCTTTCAAAATTGCTCTGGCAAACCACTGGTTGCAGAAAATAGATCAGGGCTAGTAAAATTAAATAGGCATATTTGGGTACTGAGGACCTAGGTACTCTTCCTTAGCAAGACTGCTTCTTTCATTCTTTATGTTAAGTTACCTATTCTTCATTTTGGGAAAGCTTAAGGAATAAAGGTAAACTGTAATTTAAATAATACACACTGACAAATATTTTTTTCATCATTTTTGAGAGGTTTTTGCTACAGGGCGCATGCGCTCGCACGTGCGCTCATCAGAAAGAGAGAGACAGAGAGACAGAAAGCGAGAAATCACCCCCAGGGGGGATGGCAACGCAACAATCCCTTCTCCTCTATTCTCCTCTCGGGATCCTGGGTATGCACACACACGCGCCCGGCATGAGTTTAAGCCACCAGCTCCGGAACTCAAATTGAGGTTAATTATATGGGAGTCCAGCGACATAGCCATTACGCCAGCTGATGGTCCCAAGGGCTTTATATTTTCTATTCCATCTCCAGAGGTCAGTATTTTCTCTTTCCCATCCATTGAACAAATTTCTGAAATTCTCTCTGAATGGAATAGCAACGTAGCACCTTTCTCTTCATCAGTCCATCTGACTGAAATAAAGACATATACTGATTGCTTAGGCCAAGCAAGAATCATCCACACATTCCACCCAAAATAAATCCCACCTAAAGTGCATGGCTGTTATACAATTGAGAGAAGAGTGAGGGAGGGTTGTCCAATAAAGTATGTTTCCGCAAATACGTTATCTTTCCCTTAGTGTGCAAGTAGATGTTAAATAAAACTTACTATCTGAGAGGATGGTTTGTATCTATTTTTTTTTTTTGCTCTAGTAGATTCCTCTATTTATACTTCTATTTTTACCATTAACATTCCCCAGAGGAATTGATTTATGTATTTTATTATTATTATTATTAACCTTTCCAGAAGGCATATGTGTTTGCCAGAGGGAAATAGAGACATGGAGAGAGGAAAAGTGGGAAAGCACCCCCTCACACATGGGGAATAGTCATCCCACAATCTATTCTCCTCTATCTCTTCCTACTTTTGGGGGATTTTGTGCACACTCCACATGCACCTGGTGTATTTCTCAAGCCTCTGTGTCTAGAACTCAATCCACATAGTCAACTATATGAGATTCAGCTCCTTAACTACCAAGCCATAGGCTGGCCCTATTTATTTTTCACTAGCAGAGGGCATTTGTTCTCACCAGAGAGAGACAGAGAAACAGAGGGAAAACAAGAAAGCACCTCCCAATGGAGCATGGTTATTTCACAATATCTTCTCCTTTTCTCTGTCCTATCATGTTTTTCAAGCCTCTAGGGCAGGGCTTTAAACCCCAGCTGGCCACATGAGGTTTGGCTCCCTTAATTACTAGGGTACGGACCAGCTCCCCAAGAGAAATTTATATATGACATATATATTATTATATTAAAAGAAAACACATGTAGTTCTTGAATGTTCATTTCTCTTTTTAAAAATTGTTATTTCATTTTTTTTCCTCTTTTAATTTCAAGTCTGGAAGTTTATACTGACCTATCTTCAAAATCACTAATTTTTCTTCAGCTATGTCTGGGCTACTGAAAAGTAGCTTGTTTGTTTGTTGATCTTTTATCTTTAATTTAAAAATGCTGAATTCATTTTCATTAGTATAAAATGAATTCATTTTCTTTAAAGGATTATATTCAATATTAAAGAATAATCCCAGATCCTTCTTCTCTTCCTCACTTATTTTGTCTATATTATATGAGCTATGGATGTAATAATATTATTTCCCCATATCCAGACAACAAAATTACTCTAATATCTTTTATTAAAGCATCCATCTTTACACATCGATCCAAAGTGCCACTCTATGGATTTCCTTTTCTTTTCTATTGATCTATATGTTTATCTCTGTATCAATATAACATTTTTTCAATAAGTGATACTTGGCAATATGTATGTAAAGTATCTCCTCACCATTCCTTAACATATTTTTAATGTTATTTAGCATATTTACCATGCATATCATATGCTGCTGAATGCCTATCCATCAACCAATCTCTTTTTTTCTTTTTTAAGATTCTTGCCATAGGGCATGTGTGCTTGCCAGACAGTGAGAGGGAAAGTGAGAAATCCCTCAGAGAGAATGACGACACCACATTCCCTTCTCTTCCATTCTCCTCCTGAGATTCTGGGTGAGTACACACATGTGCTCAGTGTGATTTTTAAGCCACCAGGTCCAGGACTCAAACTGAGTTCTGCTGTGTGGAAATCCAGCACCTTAACCACCACACCACCTGCTGACCCTTTTTCTACCTTCTTAACAAAACACAGTTTTTTAATAAAAATAATTTATCTTGTTTTATTCATTTATTATTATTATTATTATTATTATTGTTATTATTATTAAATTTGACCAGAGAGAGAGATAGAAAGGAAAGTGAAAAGCAAGCCTCCAGGTCTGGTACTTGAACTACGATCAGCCATGTAGGAGTTCAGCGCCTTAACCAACTGCACCACTTGTCAGCTCCAGAAGAAATATTTTAATCAGATGTCTACCTTCCTCCACACTGGAGTGTTTCAGAACATCATCAAAGTTTCCAGTTCTATTGGTTGATCTCAATTAGTCTAAACTCATCAAAGTGATTTAATTTCCTTTGCTAGTGATTCATTTTTACAAATCTTTCTTTATTATTTTATTTTATACGTTCAATCATTGTACATCACTATAGCTTGTAAAATAAATTACCCAACATGAATACACTTCATGCCAGTCCAGTTGAAGATATCATACATGTTATCAACAGATAATCCTCTATTTCTGTGTTCCTTAAATGTTTTGCCTATTTACATCATGATTATGAAGATGAAAGTGGTTTTGATTGAATAGTGCATCTGATGATATAGCCACCAAATAAAAATTAGAATCCCATTTCATAGATATTGTAAAGTCATTTAATAAAACGTTTCACACCTACTTTCAAAGTTACTTGGAAATTAAGTTATACTAGCCAGAGCTGAGAACTGTCACTGGATTTTCTTCAAATTTGAAAGTTTAGAAGTCATACAAAGTATGCTTTCAGACCTCAAGGGAATTAAACCAGAAATAAATAGCATTCAGATAGCTAAAAAATACCCTAATAACTTGGAGATTGAACAACAAACTGTTAAATAACACATGAGTAAAGGAAGAAATCCTAAGAGAAATTTCAAAAATACTTTGGAATGAAAGTGAAGATACTTTTTGTCCAAATTTGTAGACTGCAGCAAAAGTAGTGGTAAGAGAAAAATTTATAGCACTGAACGTATATCTTAGAAAATAAAAAATATCTAAAACCAAAGTTCAAGAATTCTACCTTAGGGAAACTAGAAAAGGAAGAGAAAAGTAATTCTAAATAAGAAGATAAAAAGAAATAATAAGATATGAATATTCTCAACAAAGACCATGGTATATCTCTCCATTTATGTATCTTTTGATAATGCATAGCAAAAATCTGTAGGATTTTTTTAAAAATAATTTGACACATGTTTGCTTAGACTTACTCTTAGGTATTTAACATTTCTGAAATAGCACTACAATGTGTTTCTGTGGACTTTTTATTTGCTGTTTTCTAAAAAAAAATTTCCTGCTAGATATTTATTATACCCTTTATAGTAGCAGTCTTCGTCCATCCAGACAGCAGTAATCAGCCTTATAGAAGACAGTCTCTCCACAAAATGGATGTAGAAGGGATTGGTCCCAGGATGACTCAGTAGTACCACATTCACTTTTCTCTCCATTTTCACCAGTACCCCATTGCAATATACACTGAAACAATCATACAATAATAGGGTTTGTGCTCACATAAGAATCCATTACCTTTACTGATCTGACAAAGGTGGAGCCAAGGGAGCAATGAGAGTAATGGAGAATTGCTACAAACACAGTCCAAGGCTTGTTGGCTTGATTGCTCACTCCCCACTACATGGCACTGCAGCCTGGCCCCCAACAGCCACAAACTGGCACTGGTCTGTGGTTGGAAGATTGGGGAACACCACTTTAGAATGTTCAAGTCATTCTTCAGTTGTGGAAAATTTTAGTTATCTCACTATTTTTCTTCCAGTATTTTCTTAGTCTTTCACTTGATTCCTTCTACTCTCTCCCTCTCAAACGCTGACTTGAAAAATGTTGGAATTTATAGATTTATTTTCCATTTTTCTTAGTTTGTTTTTAATATAATATTTTTCTAGCTCTTTATACTTTGTTCTGGGAAAACTCCCTAGGTTAGCCCTCCAGCTCACCAATTCAACCTTCTGCTTCCTTTTTTGTACTATATATTTTTGTACTATTAACTTATCCAATCCATATTTAACTATTCTGCATTGAATGGCAGTTATATATTATGTGTGCCTATTATTAAGTGTCATAAAGAAAAATAAAAGCATATTTAGAGAATGGAGAGTGAAAGAGATACTACTTTAGACACAGTGATCAGAAAGTCCCCTTTTAGGAAGCGATGATTGAGCGGATACTTGAATCAAATGAGGGCATGGACCATGCAGTTACCAGAGGAAAGACTACGTATAAATGCACCAAGCAAAAATGTGCTTCAACAAGGAAAGCAGTGTGGCTGGAGCCTATTAAGGAGGAAGACAACCCTCAAGGTCATAATGAGGACTTTTGATTTTATTTGTGTGTGACATTCTGCCATTGGAGTGCTTTGTACAGTGTTTTGAACAAGAAATTACATTGAACAGGGGAAAGGCATAATCTAATTTATATTATAAAAGGATACCTCATACTGCTCTGATAAGAATAGGCCTTAGGAGGACAAAAATGGAAACAGGGAGACTAACTATGAGACTACTATAGTAGCTCCAGCAGAAGATTATGGTAGCTTGGTCTTTGGGTTTCTAATTTCAATAGTTTTTTCCATGATCTTTCATTGTTTCTGCCATTTGTCCTAAAAGGAAAAGCAGATAGCTACAGCATAGGGACTTAATTTTCTGAATAGGTATGCAGATCTGATTATCCTATTAGCTTTCCTTAAGTTTCTGAGTGCATCTGGCTCACTCCACCTCTAGATGTAAACAACCTTTGATGCTGATACTTTCTTTCTGGTGACATAATGTCCTCATGCTTAAGTTTGACTGTAGTTTCCTTCTGAGACTCTGTCTTCCTTCTAAGGCTTACTGCCTGCTTTCCAGTTTTCAATGATTGCTCATAGTCTCTTTCTCTTGCTTTCACTCTCTCTCCCTCTTTCTTCCCCTCCCTCTCTCTCAATACATGTATTTGTGTATGTATATATATTTATTTAATATATTTCCAATCATACCTATGATTTTGTGGGTTTAGTGCCAGAAAGAAAAATACTTGTCTTTGTACTCAGCTGAATATTAAAGCTTGAAGGTAATTGCTTTTAGTTTTATACAGGGTCTCACTATATCTCAACCCTTCTGCTTCAATCTCCCATCTGGGACTACATGCCATGGCACCACACCCAAGTTTTAGGATGGGCCAGGAATCTAATCTTGGCCTTCCATGTGGCCTCAGCAGGATCATATCAGCATGTGCTACTGTGACTGGGCCTTGAAAGTAGATTTTAAAATATTTTTTTTAAGAAATGATTTCTTGTAATCAGGCATGGTGGAGCTCACCTGTGATCTAAGCTACTTGAAAAGTTGAGAAGCTGAGGCAGGAGAATTGTGACTTCAAGGCTAGCTGGGGCAACATAGTAAGACCTTGTTTAAAAAGAACAACAACAAAAAAAGGATCCCTTGGACAACTTGAGGAAGACATACCATATATAAAATTCCAGAGTTCCTCTAGATTACACTGTGCATATACTTTTGTTGACTACTGCATGCACCTTTTATTTTTGCGAGGGGAGGCAGGGGATAGGACTGGAAGGACATTTGATGTTTCAGAAGAAATTTAGTAATCTGGTGGTTGATGTTGATTACTAACCTAAGAGGCACTATCACTGTACTGTAGTCTTTCAAACAGAAAGATTACTGAAGAGTTCCTGTTTCAGATAATGGCAAGATCCATTGTCATTATCTATATTTTGCTTAGTTAATTTTATGGGTAAGAACATCAAACAAATGTGATTCATATTCCCCTAGCATAGTTTGTCCCTCCAGGACAGGAGCACTGCAAAACACACACCTTATTTGGTGGACTAGACTTCTATTTCTACTTTTAACTTAAGGATATATTAAAATAGGAGGAGTGGATGACATAGTGGTTACATTGCTGGACTCCCACAGACCGAGTGAAGCGAAACACACTGGATGCATGTACATGCATGCCCAAGATCTTGGGAGGAGAAAGGAGAAGAAGGGACTGTAATGTGGCCATTCCCCACTGGGAGGTGATTTTTCACTTTCCCTCTCACCATCTCGGCCTCTGCCTCTCTCTACTGTGAGCACTCATACCATAAGAGAAAAAACTCTACAAGAAAAGACAATATAGTAGAATATATTGCTTTCTGTCCTCTAGTATAATAACCTTAATATAATAATTAGAAAAAAATATGATCACCTGAAGATCATTCTTAAGTGATAGATCCAAAGGGACAAACCTTACAACTGTTTTGAGACACATTAGTGATGTGCAGAATGAATGAATGAAGACATTGCAGCCCAGGTCCCAGATAACAGAAACAATATGTGGAATTCTCTATAATGAGTCCTAGGATTTTCTTTGGAGAAGAATGGAAACATATTTGTAGTGAGTACTGCCATTGGTGGTTTCTGAGCACGAAAACTATTGGGAGCACAGGAAAAAATCGAGAAATTAGATCTGCCTAGACCATAAAAATATCTGGAAAAAAGTAAAAGTTACATTTAACTAGGTAAATGTGCCATTTTTTTCTAACAGCTCTTACATTTTTTTAGGTAGAGAGATAAGTTTATTGGATTAGAACAAAAGACTGTTCAGGTAGCTAATAATTCTCCCCTGCTACTAAAAGCTACTTGTCATAAGTAATGGAGAGAATAATGCTACTTTTGTTAGCACCCCACCAAAAAAGGTAAGTCCTATTGCTAATTGAGTCCTGACACCTGCCAATAGGATGTCACAGAAGTCCACCTGCAGGTCTCTCATCTCACAAAGAATTACTTGTCTACACAAAACTGAGACTCTTAGAGTAGCAAATACCTGATCAACTATTGGAGAAATACTGAGAATAGGAAATACCTGATTAGCTGTTGGAAAAATACTAAGCATAAAAATTGAGTGGATATACCCAAGCATAATCCTTATGGATGATTATAATACAATAATATTAATAAGATGATAATGATGATTATCCTATTTTAGTATTAACATAATCTCAAAACAGTAGTGGAACATTGGTATGGTTCAAACCAAGAAAAAAACATTCCAAAGAAACACTTTTCTCTCTTGAATTTAATAAGGATGACTCATCTTTATGCAGATCTGCACTTAAAAATCACAAGATGCTCCCTGTGTTGTCCATTTGAGCTGCTATAACACGATACCTTAGGCTGGTTAATTTATAAACAACAGAGATGTAGTGCTCCCTGTTCCGGAACCTGGGAAGTCTAAGATAAAGATGCCAGCAGACTGATTTCTGGTGAAGGCCTGCTCCTCTTAGAGGATGTGTTCTATGTTTCACATGGTAAAAGGGGCCAGGAGGCTCCCTCAAACCACCTTTATAGGGATCTCTCAAAGACTCCAACCTCTTAATACTATCACATTGGACATTAAATTTCAACATATGAACGTTGGGGTGACACTCACATTCAGACCATCAACTTCTCTAAGCATTAACCTTTCTCCTTTCTTTACTTTATTCCTTGCTCCTTCTTTCGCCCATTTCTTCTTTCCCTCCCTTCATCAAATGCAGTACAACAAGTAATCAATGTCATAATCCTGATGGAAGGACATTTACATTGGCACGTGAATGATCCTATCCCCTAAGATATATCCTAACCCACATTAAATATCACCATTGTTCCCCCACAATCAAGCCCCCTCCTCAGAACTTTAGGTTATAACCAGAAAATAGTTAAGGAATGAAAAAGGCTTATTGGAATTTTCCCATCATTTAAATCTCACTTACAAGGATTAATGAGTAAGAGATGGAAGCTTTTGTTGTAAAAATAGAGTAAGACTTAGAGCATTTATAACGACTATTTGTTGATTTAGTAGAAATTGTGTTTCACTAGCAGGGTCATTCATCAGCATGAGACAGTAGCAGCAATGTGCACAGGAAAATCAATTCTCCAGAAGACTCAGAGTTTACCAGAAGTTTTATGCTCTGAAGGAAGGAGACTCAGTTTGGTTGCTGATGAGTAAAAAGAAAGAATAGAAATCAGCATTTTAAATGAAGGCACGCATCAACATTATGTGTGTCACATTTTTATAGTTAAAGCAGTTTAACAAAATTTTAAGGATTTAGTAAACTTTTTATAGCAGAAATAAATCATTTGGGGTTTTGGAAGTCTGAAACAGCTAGTATTTCAGATGGACTTTATGAATATGAGTCATTATCATCATCATTTGTCATTGTAGTCATTGTCATCATCATCATCAACAGATATGGCATTTTAGTTAATTATTGACTATAAAACTGACGATATTTTATTGCTTTCAATACTATAACACAAAATATGTAATTTTTCATTCATTAGTATTTACATACCTATCCTCTACCTAACTTTTCTTCACATTTAAGGACAGGACATTATTGCAGGTAAGTTTTTCACACAGAGTAAACCCCTCACTACTACCAGTTCTTCTGTCTACTCTTGCCTTTTGAGGAGACTTCATTTGAAGAAATGGCAGCTGAAACAAATCTTGAGTTCTATCTCTGAAATGGGTGGGATAGAACAGTGGCTATAGTGGTATGACTGTAAACAAAACATTATTTTTAACGAAATGCCAATTTTCATTGTTTATGGTGGGTATCATTTCATGGCAACCAAAGTCCTTGAGGACTATAAGAACTAGAATTTCTGAAAGTACCCCCAATCAAGCAGTTGTAAAAAGGAAATTATTTATGCATGGAAATGTAATATGACATTTTTTGTTATGAAGGCAAAAAAAAAAAATAGATAACTGCTTATTGGGCCCTGAATATTTGGCTTTATTCCCTGAGTACTAAGACGTGATTATGTCCATACCTGGAATCCAGTGAATAGTTTTTTCTCCACAATATAGAGAAAACTCCCTTTAGTCTAATCTCACTCCATTCTCTCCAACACATTAAGCCATTTCATGAAACAATACTTTTGTAATGTTGTCAAATCAAGGATCTTTAGTAGCTCTCAACAACTGGCACTAATGATTCTTTAAGGAGATGCCTCATGCAGTAGAAATTACACAGGATTTGGAGTAGACAAAGCTAGATTCTACTGCATGCTTTGCTAATATGGGCATTTGCAAGTCATTCAAACTTTCTGCTTCTCTAAAGTAATGAGAAGTTGAATATCCACCTCAACGGTTTACTTTCAATAATAGACATAATGTCGTTATAGATCATTTTAAAAGGGCTCCTAAAATTCCTTCCAATCTTGCATGCATGCCACTTTTCAGTATAATTTTGTGCCTTTTAACATCAAAAGGTGGAGTTTCTTTCTCTATTTTTTTTTTTTTTTTGGAGAGATTATTGATATAGGGTGCATGCACTCGCCAGAAACACAGAAACAGAAAGTGAGAAATAACCCCCACAGGGGGGATGGCCATGCCACAATCCTTTCTCCTCCATTCTCCTCTCAAGGTCTTGGACACACACGCACATGTGCCTGGAATGAGTTTAAGTCACTGGGTCTGGGACTTGAACCGCAGTCGACGATGCGGGAGTCCAGCGACATAGCCATTACACCAACTGCTGGTCCCTCTTTCTCTATTTCTTAATCTGAAATTATCCATATGATAAACTTTGGCCAATTGATCATTAGCAAGCAATGCAAACAGAGACTTGAAAAGTGCTTACATATCGCCCCTTTTTAAAATCTAGCCACCAAGTAAAAGGTGCTGTGTTAGCCTACTGAATAATGAGAAATGCATGGCCCACACATCCTCATTGCATCAATTAAAAACTCAACTCTCCCCCCTACCAAAAAAGAAAGAACTCAACTCTCAGAAGCTAGCTGCAGTTGTACAAGGGAACTTCAAAAAGTTAGAGAACTAAAGCACAAATTTACTTTGGTGCAAAAAAAAAGTTTTTAAGTTTATTTATTTATTTCTTCCATGAGCAAGAGAGAGAGGGGGAAAGAAACAGCAACACCAACAGGATCTTGACATTGTGATGCGCATCCAGCTTCGGCCAGCCACAAATCATGGGCAAGCACATGCCTAATATACTCAAGAAGGTCTCTGGATATGAAGCTGGAATATTCATATATGGATCAGTCTCACAGAGCTTCATATTTTATTGCCACCCCACAATCCTGCCCCTTCTGGTGCCAAAAACATTCTGGAATTCATATATAGTTTTTTTTCACATTACACATTTTCCATAAAGTTTTGAAGACCCTCGTGTATGAATGATACAGATAATCAGAACTATCCAGGTGATCCCAACCTAAATTCCCAACCTCTGAAATTTTGAACCAGATAAATGAATTTTGTTTTAAATCACCAAGTTTTGAGGTGGACTGTTGTGTAGTAAAAGTTAAGTGATACAAATGAATGTAGGGATTTTTTATAGTATGTAAGATTAGTATATGCTTGAAAACCATATATCTCCATGTTCCCTAATAAAGCTTGCTTGAACTTTCCAAAATTTTTACTCACCTACATGAACTTTGCCAAAAGCATGGACACATCTTTCTTGCTGCTTTGTCTCTCTGACTATGAACATCTACCTCTCCAAAATCCATCCTAACTTTAAAACATATTTCAAATCACTAACCCTCAACAAGGACTTCTTTAGCCATTATAGTCTACCATGATCATTGATTTTTCTGAGTCTCTATTACTTATAACTTAAAATATACAATGGGGCCAGTTCTGTGGCATAGCAGTAATGCACTTCTCAAGAGATGTCAGATCCCACACGGCAACAACTGTTCAAATCCTGGGTTTGACAGGGGAAACACTCCAGACATGGACATAAATGCCCAACATCTTATAGGATGAAAAAGTGGAGGAAGAGAATTACGGCGTAACTAGACCTTATGGAGAGTGCTTTTCTCTCTCTCTCACTTGTGAATGTACACACTGTATCATGAACAACAACACAACAACAAATATACATATATATAAATGTAGCTCTTTCGATATTAATACACTATCCTTCAATAACGGATTTATGTCTTGGGTGGGTCTTTATTCAGTGGATAATTAATAAATGCAGGACATTGTAATAGATTCTGGAGACAGAGGAATAAAACTCAGTCATACTCTCAAGTTATTTACAGTAGCAAGAAATGCAAACAAATAATAGTGATGCAGTAGGATACACACACACACACACACAGAGAGAGAGAGAGAGATAGCACACAGGTAGCTTAGAGGAGCTAGGAAAATCTTAACACAGGAATTTCTATTTCACCCCACACCTCTACATCTCTCCCTTGAGCCCAGTCTTTCAGTATTCAGAGGAATAGCACATACAAAGTTACTAAGAAAATATACTTAGAGGTTTTCGCTACAGGGCGCGTACGCTCGCCAGACAGACAGAGAGAGACAGAGAGACAGAAAGCGAGATCACCCCCCAGGGGGGATGGTCAGGCCACAATCCCTTCTCCTCCATTCTCCTCTCAGGATCTTGGGCACGCATGCACACACGCCTGGCATGAGTTTTAAGCCACCAGGTCCGGGACGTGAACCGCGGTCGACTACATGGGAGTCCCGCGACATAGCCATTACACTAACTGCTGGTCCCACTAATTACTGTGTCCTTTGCTGTGCAGAAACTTCTTAATCTGATGTAGACCTACTTGTATCTTTTAGGGATTATTGTTCATGCTTTGGGAGTCTTATTTAAGAAGTCTGACTACCCCAATGTCTCTCAGAGTTTCCCCAGTGTTTTCCACCAACAGTTTTATAGTTTGAGATATTAGGTTCAGGTATTTGATTCATATTAAGTTGATTTTTGTTAATTGTGGAAGATAGGGATTCAGTTTTATCTTTCTGCAAGTGGATACTCAGTTTTTCTAGCACCATTTGCTGAAGAGATTTTCCTTTTCCCACTGGATTGACTGGTATCTTTTGTCAAAAATCAGTTGGCTGTAAGTTTTGGGGTTTATTTTTGGGGTCTTTATTCTATTCCATTGGTCCACTTGTCTGTTTTTTGTGTCAGTACCATGCTGTTCTGATTATCACAGCTTTATAGTATATTTTGGGGTCAGGGAGTGAGATGCTGCCCACTCCACTCTTCTTGTGCAGGATTGCTTGGGCAATATGAGGTCTTTTATGATTCCAGACAAATTCTATGATTGTCTTTTCTAGATCTGTGAAGAATGTCTCTGGTATTATGATTGGAATTGCATTAAATATTTAGATTAATTTGGATAGAATTGACACTTTGATTATATTAATTTTCCAATTCAGAAAAATGCATGTCATTCCACTTTTTGTGTCATTTTCAATATCTTTTGAAAAAGATTTTCAAAGTTCTTTTTGCAAAGGTCTTTGACTTCCTTAGTTAGGTTTATCCCTAGGTATCTTACATATTCTGTGGTTATGGTAAAAGGGATTCCTTTCTTCAGCTCTACTTCATTCAACTTGTTGTTCGTATATAAAAATGCTATCGATTTTTGGATGTTTATTTCGTATCCTGACTCTTTACTGTTCATTTATTACTTCAAGAAGTTTTTTCATGGAAACCTTTGGGTCTTCTAAGTATACCATCATGTCATCTGCAAATAAAGATATTTTTATCTCTCCTTTGCTTATTTGAATGCCTTTTATATTATTCTTTTCTGATTGCACTGGCTAGGACTTCCAGAACTATTTTGAAAAGTAGTAAAGAAAGTGAGCAGTCTTGTCTAGTATAAGTTTTTAGTGGAAAAGCTTTTAGCTTTTCCCTATTCAGTATAATGTAAGCTACAGATTTTTCACATATGGCTTTTATTGTGTTGAGAAATTACTCTTTTATATCAGTCTTGCTGAGAGTCTTAATCATGAAGCGGTGTTGTAGTTTATCAAATGCTTTCTCTGCATCAATTGAAATGATCATTTGTTTATCTTTCTTTCTCTTAATATGGTGTAATATGTTTATGGTCTTGCATATGTTGAACCACCCTTGCATCTTTAGAATAAAGCCTACTTGGTCATGATGAATAATCTTTTTTATATGATTTTGGATAAAATTTGCAAGTATCTTGTTGAGAATTTTTGCATCTATACTCAGAGATATATGTGTGTGCTTTCCTGTTTTGCAATGCCTTTGTCTGTTTGGGTAATGAGGGTGATGGAGGATTCATGAAATGAATTTTGGAAGTTTCCTCCCTTTTGGATCTTTAGAAATAATTAAAGTAGACTGGGGGTTAACTCTTCCTTAAATGTTTTGTGGAATTCGGAACTGAAGCCATCAGGAACTGTTTTGTTGTTGTTGTTGTTGTTGTTATTTGTTTGTTTGTTTTGTTTTGCTAGGAGGTTATTTATTACTGATTCAATCTCATGACTTGTTATGGGACTATTCAGGTTTTCTATGTCCTTCTGATTCAATCTTGATAGATTACATGCATCCAGGAATTTGTCCATCTCCTCCATGTTCTCTTATTGTTGGCATATAGTCACTCATAGTATCTTCTAAGAATGTTTTGTATTTCTATTGTGTTTATTGTGATGTTGCCTGTTTCATTACTTATTTGACTTATCTGGTTTCTTTCTTCTTTATCAGTCTAGCTTCTGTGTTGATCTTGTTCATCTTTTCAAAGAACAAGTTTTTGATTTCATTTATTTTCTGGATAGTTCATTTATTTTTTATTTCATTTATTTCTGCTCAAATTTTATGATTTCTTTTCAACTGGCATTTTTTGGTTTGTTTTTGTTTTTGTTTTTCCAATGCCACCAAGTCGAGATGTTAGGTTGTCTATTTGCTACCTTTTCATCTTTTTCTTATGCACATTAGATGCTGTGAATTTCCCTCTTATGATTGTTTTTGCAGTGTCCCATAGATTATTGAAACTCATATACTCATTATCATTTGTTTCCATATTTTTTTATTTCAGACTTAATTTCTTCAGTATTTAAGAAGTCATTCAGAAATAAGTTGTTTAGTTTCCATGTGTTTTTGTATTTTTGAGGATTTTTCTTGAAATTATATCAAGTTTAATTCCATCATGGTCGGAGAAGTTGTTGGATATAGTTTCTGTAAGGGCTTGATTTGTGTCCTATCATATGGTCAATTTTTGAAAAGGTTCCATGAAGGGGTTAGAACAATTCTGTGGTCTTAGGATGAAAAGTTCTATAAATGTATGTCAAGTCCATTTGATTTATAGTATCGTTTAGGTCCTGTTTCTCTCTGCTTATTTTTTTGTCTAGAAAATCTGTCTAAAGGAGATAATGGGCTGTCAAGACCCCCAACAATTATAGTGTTGCAACTATCTCTCCTTTTAGCTCTAGCAGTCTTTCTTTCACGTATTTGTGTGCTCCTGAGTTGGGTACATAGATATTTATAAGCATTATGTCTTCTTTATAAATTATTTGATTTACTACTATATAATGTCCTTCCTAGTCTCTTACAGTTTTTGTCTTAAGGCCTATTTTTCTGAAATCAGTATCACAACTTGAGTCCTTTTTTATTTCTATTTGCATGGAATATATTTTTCCAGTCTTTCACTTTTAGTCTATGCATGTCTTTATCAATAAGTTGCATTTCTTGTAGGCAACAGATAGAGGGTTTCTGTTGTTTTTATCCATTCATCAGTCTGTGTCTCTTGATTGGAGAATTTAATCCACTAACGTTCTATGTTATTTTTGATATTTCCAGACATGATCCTATCATTAAGTGAGCCATTTTCTTGGATGGTTTTTCTTCTCTTATATCCGTCTGTCTGAGTTTTTACTTTTCTTTGTATAACACTCCCTTCAGAAGTTCTTGAAGGTCTGGAGTTGGTAAATTCTTACAGGTTTTGTTTATCTGAGAATGTTTTTATCTTTTTTTTTTCCCATATGAAGGATAATCTCGCTGGATATAGTATTTTTGGTTGAAACTGTTTTTAATTTAATACTTTGACCGTATTTCCCCATTCTTTCCTTGTCTGCATTGTTTCTGACAAGAAGTCTGATGTTAGCCTGATGTGATAAACTTTGTAATAACTTTACAGTTCCCTCTTGCCAATTTTAGAATCTCGTGTTTGTGGTTTTGGACAATATGGTTATGATATACCTTTGGAAAGGATCTTCTTGGATCAATTATATCTGGGATCCGATGTATTTCTTAGGTCTGAATATTCGAATGCCTCTCTAGATTTGGAAAGTTATCTTCCAGTATTTTATGGAATAAATTATCAATGCTTTTATTATTTTTTCCTCCTCCAGGATGCCAATTATCTGCATGTTTAGTCACATGATGGTATCTAGTATTTCTCATTTATTGTCCTTATATTTCTTGGTTTTTTTTTTTTTTTTTCCTCAGTCCTTTCGGTAATTTTTTTCTAGGTCAGAGCTTTTCTCTTCTACATTCGAGATTCGATCTTCTGCATGATCTAATCTGCTTTTTATACTTTCAAGGGAGGTTTTATTTTTATCTGTCACATTCTTCAACTCTAAGAATTCCGTTTGATTCTTTTTTATTGAGTCTATTTCTTCTTTCAAACCATGAAAAGATCTCCTCATCACCTGGAGCTCATTTTATCTTTTCTCTTGCATCTCATTTAGTTTGGTCACTATAAATATTCTGAGTTGTTTATCCAACATTTCCACGAGTTCCGTTGTGTTGTCTGTGGGTGATGAGGAATTGATATTTCCCCTGAGGAGAGAGACATTTTGCTGGTTGCTCATATTTCTTGTGCCTCTGTGAAGGTTTCTAGTCATCTGGTGATCTATACGTTCCTTCTTAAATTATTCAAGGTATCTTCAGTGTTCAAAAGTGTGCAGGAGTATACAATTGGCGATCTCTCTTCTCCTCTACCTCCCTGTTGCTCAGCAGTATCTTGCACTGTTGTCACTGGTCCTGGGAGACCCAAAGTCTTCCTTCTTTTTAGAGAACAGATGCACCTGAACTGAGCCACTGAGCTTCAGTTCAAGAACAAAGAAGAGATTGCAACATGTGTGCACTATATAAAACACTGAAGTGCTGAGAATTCAAAGGCTAGTGGGGGAAGAGATGAGCCATAGGTCCCAACCATTAATCCTCCCAGCTGCAGGTGGCCTGCCAGAAAGAACGGTATTTGGATGGTGTGGCAAGGTGCACAAGATTGTCTCAAAATTTCTAAGCAACAAACCTGAGAGTCCAAAGGCAAGTCAGGGAGGGGATGAGCCAGGGGTCCCAGCTGTAAGCCCTCCAGCCGCAGGTGCCCTACCCGATGGCATGGTCCTTTGTTGGAACGGGCATCTGGATGGGCCCAGGAGGGGCAGAAGATCCCCTTCTTCTAAGCCTTTAATGCTTGGTCTTCCCTTGGCCTGAAATGTTTTCTTTCTCTTATGTGCTCCCTTCATCCTTACACCTGGCTCACTACTGCTCATCCTTCAAATTTCAACTCAGGCATCACTTCTTACTTTATTTTATGCCACCAGGTGAGTGTGTGTGTGCACCTGTTAAGAGCAAGAGAGATAGAGAGACAAAGCACTCCCCCATGGGGCCTAGTTATTCACAATCCGTTTTCTTCCAATTCTTCATACCATCAGGATCCTGGGAATGTGCAAATGTACCTAGAATTTTTTTTCATGCCACCATGGTTGGGACTAGAACGTGGTCATCCATGTGTGATCCTGCTTCCTCTGTGCAGTGCTTGACTACTTCACTGTGGGACCAGCCCAGGCATCACTTCTTAGAGGAAGTAACCTTAATACCCAAACTAAATCAGTTCCTCCTGTTGGAAAGACCAACATAATTTTGTGTATCTTTATCATTTTAATTACATGTTTACATTTTATCTTTTCTTCTAGAATGATAATACTCTAAGAGGAATCTCTTGCTCACTAACTTGTCTCCTACAGTGATTACCATATAGTAGGTCTTCACGATATTCATTGACTAATTTAAATAAATTTATTATTTGGTGAGAAGTTCTGTGAGTTTTCTGTATGGAAATTGGTATTTTGTTGTGAAGTAAAATATTTTATTTGCAATTGAACTATAGCTTTATGTGGCACCATGCTTGGAAAATGTCTACACATATTGTACTCATTCTGTATTTGGGTCCATATTGTGCATACAATATCTTTGTTGATAATTGGAGATATGTGACTCCCATGTAGTCAGTACTAAGGCTATCATTTCACTTCCATTGAGTCAGCATTGTCTAAAATCAAATAGTAACAAAGTGATCATGAGATACATGATTTTACTTTTCCCTTCTTTTATCCTTTCCTTCCTTTCTTTATTTTTATAAATCAGCCAGTGTCAGCTACTGGGAAGTTTCGGGGAAGGTATGAGAAGCTATGTCTTTCAACTTCCTAGTATATCCTATAAGAAAATGCAGCCTAAATTGTCATGAAAGTTTTGTTCGATATATTTTATTTGTGGTGGGTGTAAAGAATGGGCTGAACACACAAGAAAATAGAAATGTAGAGCCTTTATTAGTAGTGGTCCCGGGCGAGGTTTGCTGGTCCAAAAGAGAAAGAGAGGGAGAGACGGGCTAGAAAAGTCACACGCTAGTGCAGGGTTTAGTGATTTTTATAAGGATATAAGGAGGGGGAGTGTCTTAGAGGTAGGAACAGTCCATGTATGGTAAAGGTTTTTGAGGGAGAGCAGACAAGTGTGCCATGTAAGCAGAGTAGAGTTCTATGCGCATAGTAGAGCGCATGTGCAGAGTAAAGTGTATGTACTACATCCAGGTTAGATCCGAGTGCAGTGCAGGTCTGATGAGAGACTAGTTCCGGGTTGTATCAGCCGACTAGGGCATGGAGTCCAACCCCCACATCCAAGCTGCCCAGGCCTCTGGCCTAACATTGGCTGTTTATGTACATTGTTTTTGCCATAGAGTTTATAGCAAATATTTTTCAATTCTTAAAATATAATAGTCATTGAATCATCATCAATGGAGTATGTTGTCTAGAATAATTCACTATACTTTATTAGTTGTATTATGAAAACAAAACTTTTTTGAGAGTACCTATTTCAAGTAGCATAACCCAAGGCTGAAATTTATTTTGAGCTCTGCCATTATATAGTTAGCATTGGTGGGTCTTTGAACAAGTTATCTAATCTTTTTAGTCTCAGGTTTCTTATCTGTTTAAACACTGAACATAGGGGGCCAGCAGGTGACGTGGTGGCTATGGTGCTGGACACTCCCATATGGTTGACCACAGTTTGAGTCCTGGACCTGGTGGCTTGCTTTCTCACTTTCTCTCTCACTTTCTCTGTCTCTCTCTGGTCAAATTAAAATAAATGAATGAACAAATAAAATTAAATAAATAATTATTAAAAAAAACACTGAATGTAACTAATTTGTTTGGCCTTAAAAAAAGCTTAAATTACGGGTCAGTAGGTAACATGGTGGCTAAGGTGTTGGATTCCCACATGGTTAACTATAGTTCAAGTCCTGAACTCAGTGGCTTATGAAAAATTATCCCAGGCACATGAAGGTGTATGCCCAAGATGCCAAGGAGAGAATGGAGGAGAAGGGATTGCCAAAAAGCCATTCCCCAGGAATAAGGGATTGACTTTCCTTCTCTCTGTCTCTTTGTCTGTCTCTGAGAGCACATGCCCTATGACAAAAAACAAACACATAAACAAAAAAAACCTTCAAATTAGTGATGTACCTTATACTCTTTTCAAAGGTTTACCAAAATACCCACATCCATGGATGTCTTTAAAGTGTGTTCCAATTTGTTTCCTATTTAATTATTGTACTTTAACAAACAAATATGTTCAACTGTTGAACTAGAATTTGTCCTAAAATATTCTGAGTGTAAAAGCATACCCTGCATTTTGCCTCTTTTAACTACAACCATAGAGTCTACTTGTTCCAAATACAAGGCTACTATTGCAACACTGTCAGGCTGAGAGCTGATCCTAGTTGAAGCCAAATACTTAGGGACAAGTCATATTTTTCCACTAATTCAAAACACTGTTGAAACCAAACAACTAATTATTTTGAAAATAATTTATAGCCCTTGTTTCAATAGGCCTTGTTGAAAATAGATAACTGCTTTTTAAGTTAGGTCATTTATACAGATACAATCTATGAGTAATGGCAGTCATTTTAAGTTTTAGGAACTACTCTTACATTTCATTAACTTTGCCATATGTATTTCCAAATGCACTCTGCATTTTCAATGCATTTAGAAGTGATAGTATAATAATAGCCTCTTAAATGTTTATCTATGTAAACCATTACATTTTAATAGTATTTTATGTATGATTTCTCATATAATCTTTTAAAAAGCCTTTGAGGGTTTTTTTTTATCATTTTACAGATACATTAATTGATGAAGTTAAGTGGTTCACTCTAGGTTGCATAGTCAGTAAAAGGCAGACACACCACTGGAATTCATTGCATCAACTCTCAGTGCAGAACTTCCATTTCACCAAATCAAGCATCTTTTCTCTCATAGAAAAGAGAGAAAGTCTTCACCTTGAAAACCATACTTTAAAAATATTTTAGATTTTTGCTCTTTTCTTCATTAATCTTCACATTTCCTTCTGTCTCTTAAATCATGGCCTTCTGTCACTACCAACGACATCCAGAGTTTTATGCTTCTCCTGCCAATGTAGTACCACAGCCTTCTTCACAGAGAAACTCCTACAGGCAATTTTTTATGGTGTTTATAGGAATACTACTCTGGGAATAGCAGTTCATCATTGAGACACTGGAATTCTGTTCTGATGTCTAGGATAGGGTGTGGATAATTCTGTATAGAAAAGCAAAGTTGTATAACTCTTTGTCATATCTTCGCATAATCAATGGGCTGTTTTTTTATCTGTTTGTTTGTTTTTTTTTGTTTGTTTGTTTTTTCCACTTTAGTGAATTGAACTGAACAGGGGTCCTAGTATTTCCTGAGTGTGTTAATTAATTAGAATGGGGATTTGCTTCTCTTAGGGGCCGAGGTGAAAAGTGATAAAGATGACCAGCCACAGACCAGTGCTGTTCAGTGGAAATGTAATGCAAGAAATGTATGTAATTTTACAATTTTGAGTGGACACACTTAAAAAGTGAAATAAACAGGCAAAATAAATTTAATATTTAATCCAATATATCCAAATATTATAATTTCAACATGTAATGATTATTTAAAAGTTAGTTTTTCCTTTTATAGCAGAGAGAAAGAAAGGAAGAGAGACAGAAATCAGCATTCTTGACAGGTTCTCACTGAATTGCAATCTTTCTGACCAGCCTCCCAATTAACTATTGGGTCATCAGGAAAGTCATGACATATTCTTGCATAAAAAAAACCAGAAAAATATTTCATGACTTTCCAAACACCTAATAGTATTACAGGCATGGATAATCACACTCAGCATGTTCTGGTTAGCCAAAAAATGGAACCCGGGCCACCCTGCAGTTTTCAGTCTTTTAAGCAGTGGCACTATCAGGGACAGTATTTTAAAAAAATTATTAATATTTTACACTCTTTTCTATACTATGTTTTTTTAAATAATATTAAACTTTTAATTTTTTTCCCTTTCATTCCTTCCCTACCACTGTCCATCCCCTCCCCCACTGTACATTCTCCTCTCTCACAGTGTCTGTTATCTACAGTTTCTTTACAGGCCTTTATATCTTGCAATCTTTCAGTTTCTGACATAGAGTGCAGACATTCAGTATATATTAAGAAAGAGCATACAATCTTTCTCTTTAATAGCCTGACTTGCTTCACTCAACATTAAATCTTCCATATTCATCCACTTTCTATCAAATGCCAGAGTCTCATTGTTTTTTTATGGCTGAATAGCATTCTGTAGTGTATATGTGCCACACTTTTTCAAAGTATTCATCTGTTCTGGGACTTTTGGGTTGATTCCATGTTTTAGCAAATGTGAATATATGTCACTGAAGTGGAAGAATTAACATAGCCAAAATGTCAACTCACCCTAATTAATTTATAAATCTAATCAATCTCAATCAAATTACTAGAGACATTCCTCACAGAGTTAGAATAAGCAATCATAAAATTTGTCTGGAATCATAAAAGTCCCCATACTGCCAAATCAATATTGTGCAAAAACAGAGGAGTAGGAGGAATCTTACTCCCTGACCCCAAAATTACAAAGCTGTGATAATCAAAACAGCACGGTCCTGACACAAAAACAGGCACACTGACCAATAGACAGAATAGAGAACCCTAGAAATAAACCCCAAAATGTACAGTCCACTGATATTTGACAAAGGGCACAAGTTAATCCAGTGGGGAAAAAGATAATCTGTTTAACAAATGGGGTTGGAGAAACTGGAAATCCATCTGCAGAAAAATGAAACTGGATCCCTATGTCTCATCATTAATATGCTATGCTTTTGAAATCTAGTGAGTTAGTTTACAATTACAGTATGTATCAATTTGGATCAACCATTTTACAAGTGTTTAATATCCATACATGGCCAATGTCTACAGAAAGAGTCTGGAACTTTTTATTTTCTTTTATTTTTTTTTGAGAGGTTTTCGCTATAGGGCGCATGCACTCACCAGACAGACAGAGAGAGACATAGAGACAGAAATCGAGAAATCACCCTCCAGGGGGGATGATCACACCGCAATCCCTTCTGCTTCATTCTCCTCTCGGGATCTTGGGCACGCATGCACACACGCCCGGTATGAGTTTTAAGCCACCGGGTCTGGGACGCGAACCGCAGTCGACTACGTGGGAGTCCAGCGACATAGCCATTACGCTAACTGCTGGTTCCTGAGTCTGGAACTATTATTGAAGGGTGTTTCAGGTAAAGCCACAGAAATCCTAAATTGCTATTATCATTCAGAGAAAGATACAGGTATAATTTCAGGCCTCCAGATGAGAGAGTTCATAAAAGATTGATATACAAATGTACTAAGGTAGTGCATCTCAACCTCAGGACTATTGGTATTTTTGACTGTATAATTACTTGCTTTGGGGGCTTTCTATGTTTATTATAGGAGGTTTAGCAGCATCCCTGGCTTCTACCCACCCACTATATGTCAGTTGGAATCCCTCAGAGTTGAGACAACCAAAAATTTATCCATAATATGCCAAATGTCAATGTGGTGGGTGTTGGGTGAGAGTAATATCACCCCTGGTTGAGAATCAGTGATCTAAAAATGACTCCAAGCAAAGTTTTTTAGAATTAGGCTACATGATATATAAAGCAATGATTCTTAATTGCTGAGCACTGAATATCAATTCTCCATCATTCCATTGTCAGTGTGTACATATTGACTGGATCGATTAAAAGTTTGTTATAACTTAAATCATGGTTTATTCCCCAGAGTTTCTTGTTATGGAGTTTTGTTTTAATGCATAATGACTGAATGTTTCCAAGAATATTATGTATTGGACTGGATTGTATTATTAACGTACTAGGTGAAAATTTCTTTATGGTGTCCCAGGGTGAGACCTACTAGGTAATGATTAATTCATGGTGATTGCAACATAGAGGCAACACAATGATGATGTCTTGTGAGACCCAGTGAGTTTTAGATCTCATGAAAACATGTTAGTTATTATAAGAGCTGATTACAGGATACTGTCTCTCTTTTCATGCACCTGCCATCCTGTGTACTTCAATTAACCATGCAGTAAGGTCCAGGTCTTTCCAACCACCAGAATCCAGAGTTTTGTAAGTAAAAGATTTTCTTCTTTATCAAAGCATCCAATCTCAGATATTTTTGTTAGCAACACAAAAATGGACTAAGACAAAGACCAACATGATTTGGTAAATTTTATTTGCATTTTTTAAGGGGTAGAGTATTGCCGTATTGCTCAAGTTGTCCTCAAGTGATCCTCTTTGTCTCAGCCTCCCCCTTAGCTGAGGTTACAGGTATGTGCAACGTGCCAAGTTTTAGTAACTTTTAAGGTATTTGCTATTACCCTTGATAATTGTTGGTTTTTCTTTTTTTTTTTTTTTTCATGATAGAGGATGTGCATGTACGAGGGGGGGGGTAGAAAAGTGGCCTCCACTTATTGCACATGGTATTGACAATGATTTTGAGCCTAGATTGAATTAGTTAACTTTCCTTTCCTCAACAGTTAAAGAGGATATTCTTGAATCTCTCCCAGAAGTAAGTGGAAGGAACAGATAAAAGACTAAATGGTTAAGAGAAATTCAATTTAAACAACTCAAGGAACTGACTTGTGTCTTGCAAACGGTAAATTATGAAAGGTTATAGTCATAACACATTATTCAACTCTCAAAACTCTTCAAAATCTGACATTACCCTATCTATCCAAAATTATCTCTCACAACTCCCCAATAGGAAGTCTGAGCTAGTCAGCCAGAACTCCTTATTGTTTGCTAAATATACCATGGTCCTTCCCGCAGTCATGCATTTATTCATGCTGTTCTCACATAGGATGCTCTCCCTATTTCCTTTTACTGATCTAAATTTAATTTATCTTTAAAGTCCTGCTCAAGTCCTAACTCATCCTTAAAGCCTCTCCGACTTAATTGACTTACAGTGATGAATCTCTTTTCTTTTCTGCTGAGACAACTTAAGTGTTAAGTTGTTAGGTGCTATTTTGTGTGAACTAGTTTTATGTCCACAGTGCAAGAAAAGTTCTTGGAAGGCAGGGATTTTAGTTTATTTTACCCAACTACAAAAATACACAGACCCTTCAGACAGTACCTGGCAGTATGTTACAAGCTGAATTCTCTGAGAAACAGGTCCTTAGTTGGAGTTTAGTGTGCAGGGTGTTTATTAGGGAGTGCCCAAGGGATCAACACCTGTGGAAGGGGGAGGGAGAAAGTAGAACTGAGCAGAGGGAGAGATTTTGCTGCTATGCAGTTCCAAGAGCCTCAGCCAATCCCACAGGGAGCTCTATGAGAGCTAGAATAGCCCTCAGTGGGCCAAAACTGCCAGAATTTTATAACTTCACCTCCACAAGTCATTGAATATCAGCTTCCTCTGACAGTGTATGACCTTCAGTAGTCCTTGAAGGGGCTGAGTATGCTTTAAAGAGCTAGGGAAACAAATTCTTCCTTGAAGAAGGATCAAGATGACACATTTCCATATCTATTAAAGTGATTGGTGTATAACAGATGTTCAGTGAATGTTTGTTGAGTGCTACAAAATCTTGTAATAATGCTAACTAGCAGAAGAATAAATAAGGGGATGCTTTTGTATGTCACTCTGATTGGGTGTTCCTATATAGTAGCTAGTAAGATGGCTTTACTAGCACTCTCTGTCCAAGAAAAGAGATATGATTCACCCTGAATTACTCCATCAAGGAATAACAATTATTATTGTTTTGAAGATTCTACAATAAATGTTACTTAATCAAACATATCTCAAGACTGAGTCAGTAAAAATCTCTTGTGGGTATGTCAAGAATCAAATTATTCTGGTACACATCCTATCTGTGCTTGTGCACTCAATGACATTAAAAGAAAAGCAAATAAACCAACCCCTGAACTCCTGAATCTGCCTTTTACATTTTTCTATACACACAGGAAGAGTGACTTCGGTAGGGTGATGGGGGACACACCTTTAGTTTATATTATATGCCATTTTTTCTGCATTTACCTATTTAATTTCTCTGGTAATCCTTAAACATAGAATAGTCATGGAAATCTACTTTTGCAGATGAAAAACCTGTAGTCTTAATGTGTAAATTTTCCCTCGGAGCATCATCTTTTCTTGATTGCTGTCGTTATCATCATCACCATTGCTAAAGCATACATAGTGCTTAGTTTTTGCTAAGCATTTTTTAAATGTTTATCCATTTTTATCTTTTTCATGAGTGAGAGAGGCAGAGAGAGAGACAGGAGGACAGCACCCTCAACAGATTCCTGATGCTCCAAATCCACTCCATACATGCATGCCCAGCATACTCAGAGAGGTCTCTGGATGTGAACCCAGTATCCTCCTCTGTGGGTCAGTGTCACAGAGCATTGTGTTTTACTGCTGTACTACTATCCAGCCCCTGTGTGTATAAAGTAGTCATCTCTAAGATGAGTACTTTATGTTGTCCTTATATGAACTCAGTTCCTTCTCATAACTGCCTTATGAAGTAGGAAACTTATTCAGCTTATTACTTTACTCACATTTACAGGTAAAGTAACTGAAGGACAGAGAAATTTAGTAACTTCCTCAACGTTAAGCAAATAGTGGTAAAGCTGTGGTTTGAAATCAGGCTAGTTGTATCTAGTATCTGTTCTCTAAACCAATATGCAAACTTGGCAAAATATTAAGAGGAAGAAATGGGGCAGAAAAAACAAATCTGTCTGATTTCCAGAGGATGCCATTTTCTACTACATATGGATATGTTCAAATACAGTGCTTTGTACATTTTGAGAAATCATTCTATTTTGATTGAAGGCAAGGCTTAGTTGGCAAATTGATAAAAATGGTCATTAAGTGACTCTTAGGAGAAACGTGTATCTTAGCAGGTCACTGAGAGGATTTCTCATTAGAAAATTTGAAATCTCTAACAAGGTGGCTGGAAATAAGATGTCATACTTTATACTTCCAATAAAATAATAGTCTTCTCACTCTAATTAGTGTAACCATCAAATATTTCTGAAGCTTATTTGGCTTCTTCTAGACTATGCTGCCATATTTGCTCCCCAAGTGACAGGACAAGGCCAAATTAAGTCCCAGCAATAGGGGGCTTAGTAGGATTTGAGTTGCCAGAATTGATTCTGACAGAAACTTAGCCAACTCCCATAGAATTAGCTTCCAATTGTATCCTCTATATTTGGTGTATCTGTTCAAGTGAACTGCAAACTCATCCAGAGTAGATATTGTCTATTATTTGTATCCCCTTCCACTATAGAAGATAAATGAGGTTTTGAAATTATGCATATAGAAACTTACCAGTAACTGTATCATAGGGCTAATACTTTCTTGACCATGTTGAAAATATCTTTTCAACCCAGTGTATCGCATTAAAATAAAACACATTTAATTACAGTGTTTCTGCAATGGTCGTACAGGTAGAGAATGGTCAAATAGGTTTCATACATCCTATCAATATGCCTTTCTAACAAAATTAAATCTTTGGGGGCAAATTGTAACTATACACCAGGCCTCATGTCAACATAGTGTACATAGAAACCAATGTTATACTCAAATTTTATTAGAAACCAAAATGTTGAGGTTAAGGTCTGGTTTATGGTTGATCGTGTGGCAGAATTGGGACTTAAAGACAGAAATTGTGCATTTTGTATACTCAGGACAAACATATTCAAAGTGGACCAAGCTAAAGAGTCAAAAGTTTTAGGGGCCAGCAGATGGCATGATGGTTAAGGTGTTGGATTCTCACATGACCAACTACAGTTCAATTTCCAGACTCAGCAGCTTAAAAATCAGACTGGGCACTTGCGCATAGTACCCAAAATCTCAAGAGGAGATTGAAGAAGGGATTGCACTCTGGACATCTACCCTGGGGGAGAGGGCTATTTCTCACTTTCCCTCTCTCTGTTTCTCTCTGTCTCTCTCTGATGAGTATACACACTCTTTGGCAAAAAGCCGAAAAAAAATGAATTAAAAAGTTATAAATCATGAATCTTCCTTAGAACCAGAAAAGCAGCAATAAACTGTTAAAGATAGTTTGCAAATCAACAGAGAAATGATAGGGCTAGATAGAATGACCTGAATTTCCAGAGTTAAAATTTCTGAGTGATGGGGCCAGCAAGTGGTATAGTGGTTAAGACGCTGGACTCCCACATGGTTGACCATGGTTTAAGTCCTGTCTCTGGCTGCTTGAAACTTACACCAGGCAAGTGTGCATGCATGCCCAAAGTTTTTGAGAGAAGAATGAAAGAGAAAGGATTGCAAAGTGCCCATCCCCCCGGGGGTACTTTCTCACTTTTTGTCTCTTTGTTTCTCTCTGTCTCTGCTGAGCACAATCACCCTACAGCAAAAATATCTAAAAAAATAAATAAATTCACTAGTGAGTTTCTACTTGCTATTTTTTTTTTTAGTTTGCTATAGGGTGTGTGTGTTTGCCACAGAATGAGAGAAAGAGAAGGAGAGACACGAAAAATGATAAATCACCCCCCCCCCAGGAGATATGGCCACACTGCAACCCCTTCTTCCATTCTCCTCTTGGGATTTTAGGCACACACGTACACACACCTGACATGATTTTCAAGGTGCTGGGTCCAGAACTCAAAGTGTGGTCAGCTATGTGAGAGTCCAGTGCCTTAAACACCATGCAAATGCTGGCCCCAACTTCCAAAATTTTAATAGATGTTAACACCAATTTAAATTTTTATCCATAGAGTTTTTCCTATATGCTATGGCAGAAATAAAGTATAAAATTATTGTTTTGCTATCCAAATATCTTGCACAAAATGATGTGTTTTTTTGCATGTAAACTACACAATTTTTTTGTTTTTGAGAGGCTTTTGCTATAGGGTGCGTATGCTCTCCAGACAGACAGAGGTATACAGAGAGACAGAAAGAGAGAAATCACCCCCCGGGGGGATGGCCACGCCGCAATCCCTTCTCCTCCATTCTTCTCTCGGGATCTTGGGCACGCACGCACACGCACCCAGCGTGAGTTTAAGGCACCAGGTCTGAGACTGGAACCGTGGTCGACTACGTGGGAATCCAGCGACATAGCCATTACGCTAACTGCTGGTCCCAAACTACACAATTCTTACTTTGAGGAAAATTGTAAGGTATTGATGGCCAAGTATTGAGTCAACCCATATTGAGAAAGAGATCAATCAGAACTGTCTATGATATGTCACAATTAGCTTGTGACAAGATAGATAAGCCACACAATGAATTTCTTTGATTATGCCTCACTGAATATAGAGACCAGAACATAAATACTACTACTCAACATCTTAGCACAGATTAGCTTTTACAATTTATTTAGGACTCACTGAAAAATGCAGTTTCAATCAAATGAGATTGTTATTCCCTGTATTTTCAGACTTTAGGTATTTGGCAGGAATTAGGTGATGACAGTTACACTGAATTTGGCCTTAGTATTTAGTAGTAGCAATTTCAAAAGCCTTTGTAAGTAGATTCAATATCATTGGCTTAACTGAAATATATTAATTTAATATGACTAGTCCTAGATTTTTTAGCCCAGACATATTCCCAAATGTCCCCTCCCTTCATAAAAAAGTCACTTTCCATAAACCCCCATAATTCCTTTTCAGATTATAGGCAAATCTGCATTCAGTAAGCGACATTCTCAGTAGGGTTGTTCAAAGTACTATTGGATGTGCAAGTAATTTTTTCATAAGTTTATTCTATTACTTATACATTGTTAAACATTCTAGGATTCATTGTGTTTAAAACTGCAATAACACAAGGCCTGGTCTAATGGTTCTTGGTTGAATATTGAGGGAGGAGATCTGTTTTATTAAAGGAAAACAATATGCTTAATATGTTGTAAGATGTGGTTTAGGACAATCATATGGAAAAACTCATTCTAAGGAGAAGTTGACTTTTTTATTCAAATTGAGTAGATGCTGATTCATTTGAAAAAAAAAAAAGAAAGAAAGAAAGAAAGAAAGAAAGAAAGAAAGCAGATCTAAGAAAGCTTTCAGTTGTATTCCTAGCACATTTCCTAAAGACAGTTTGAAGACATTTTTAAAGAAGAATATTTCATGCTTGAAGTTAACTTTTCAATAAGGATTATTGCTTGCTTGGAATTTAATTATCTCTCTGAGGTAAAATCATATTTTATTAGGCTCAAGAATGGTTTACTAATTCATGTTAATTCCTGAGAATTGGTGATGAAAGAAAACAAGTAGCTGAGAAAGTAATCTTGCCTTCCTTATTGTAAATTTAAAAAAAGTAACAAATTAGTTCTTTATGAATGCATTACTGAAGGTAAAAGCAAAATTCCTATTACATATATGAAAATTACAATAGAAATTTGCAATATTACCTGCCATTAAATCTATGCAGAGCAAAGTGTTGTCTTAGACATAACTTAAAGGTGACTTAAAAGTTATGGGTTAGGAAATTGAAGTGAGCCAATATCTGCAGCTTCATAATACATTTTGCTAAAATATAGCAGTTCTACATGAAAATGACTTATCGAACTCTTCTGTCCTTTCTAAGTCTCCAATCTATATTTCTATTTTATTGGTACATGTTACATGTATGATTACCAGCTGAGCTAAGTGGAATATTCAGTTCAAAGTATTTGGAAACATATTTGAAATTATTAGAGCAAAATCATCAGCATTCTATTTTTCATTATACATTGTTAAACATTCTAGGATTCATCCTGACAACAGTTTTGGCACTTCAAAAAGCAAGCTTTTGTACAAACATGTTAATTTATAAAAGTTGCTCTTCCTTAACTGAATATTTGCATTCTACTAGACGATAAGTAAAGTCATTATTTTCTTACCAATCTGCCTTTTAGTGTTTCATCTATCCTGATAAAGCAGATAGAGTCTAAATTCTGTACCAGAATCCTTTAAAAATATAATATACATAACTAGATGAAAACTATTATATGTAGACATAGCTATTTCCTTTTCTGTGCATAGAAGTGACCTCACTGTCAAACAGTGAGGGGTAACTAAAGAGAGGAAAGAAAGAAAAAGAATTATAGGGGCTGGCTAAGTGTCTCCAGACTTCCACATGGCCAACTATAGTTCGAGTCCTGGACCTAACGGCTTGTTTTCTCTCTCTCTCTCTCTCTCTCTCTCTCTCTCTCTCTCTCTTTCTCTCTCTGTCCCTCTCTGGTAAAATGAAAAAATAAAGAAAAGAAATAAAGATAAAATAATTCTTAAAAAAGCCTAGCTTTAAAAAAAAAATAAGAACGAATGAAAATAGAATTTTTGAACCTGAGCGACAGAAGGGACAAGAAGTGGTTATGGTGACCAAATTCAACCTACTCAGGACATATCATTATTTGTTTTCTTCCTGAAATCCTCTAAGAAAGAGATTTCATGGTTGCTGCTATTCACTATTTAGCATATTTTGTCATAGTAATATTTGAGTCTTTTTCCTTGTATCTGAATAATTTCAATTTCAGCCTATAGTTTCCTTTTCAGATCTCTCCCCGTATGAATCACATAAGGAAATTGATTAGCATCTTTCTTATAATAACTGCTCCGTTGAATCAAAATAGATTATCACCCCATCTCCAGACCAAAAGCAACTCCAATTCCCTTACAAAATTTCATAAGAGGACTTAATTTTATTATTTTAATATAAGCCTTGACTATTCTAAAAAGAACTTTCTGGACAATTGAAATCTTCTTAAAAATATGATTAGCCCAAAGGGTACAAACTAATCTTGGCACTATTCCACACTCCTTCAAGTGTCTTTCCCACAGCTGTGGTCTCAAATCTCATCTCTGTACTTTTGGCTTCTAGCTTTGATCTTCTTTACAAACACTACTTTAGTACGTCCACCTTGTAATACATATCATCATTTAAACATTCCAGTGTCATTCCTTGAATGCAAAAGAAAATGTTGGGGGGCTAGCAGGTGACATAGTGGTTAAGGCGTTGAACTCCCACATGATCGACCATGGTTTGAGTTCTGGACCTGACGGCTTGAAACTCATGTTGGACATGTGTGCGTGCATGCCCAAAATTCTGAGAGGAGAATGGAGGAGAAAAGATTGCAGTATGGTCATACCCTCTGGGTGGTGACTTGTCACATTTTCTCTTCCTTTCTCTCTCTGTTTTTCTGATGAGCACACATACTCTATAGCAAAAATCTCTCTAAAAAATAATAATAATAATAAAAGAAAAAGTCTTGCTTTTATTTTTTTATTTTTTAATGTAATCTCTGAAGTTTTTATTTATTTTCTAAGTTGAAGGCATGATAATATGTAAATGTACACATACATTCAAATGTTGTGTGTGCTCTGCTTATATAAAGCACCAAGTTTGCAAACTTCCTGATGGCATTATTAGCTTCCTATAGTAGAAGTAATTGGAGATTAGAGAGGTTATGTTACTTGCCTTTGGTCACAGAGTGATTTGGGGTAAATTACTTAGGTTTTTTTTTTAAATTTATTTATTTACATTAATTCACTGTACATTATTATTGCATACTAAATGAGATTTTTCCATTCACAGTGCATTGTATATTGGCTCAATCAAGCACATCAAGATGTGTGTTATTGTCAACACATAATTTTCCATTTCTTGTTTTCTGTATATTTTGCCTTTTTCCCATTCCTGATTCCCTATCTCACCCTCTGCCATCTCCCACCCACCTCCCACAATGTTTCTGGTATCTATTGTTGCTTTCTCTGCCTCCACTATTTTATTGTTTCACTAAATATCTTAATAAATCTAAATATTTTCAATAGCAAGCACAGCTGCAATATACATATCCATGAACACAAGTCTGACTTTAGGCATAAACCTCAGTGAGTAGAATGAACATACTATAAAGTAGCACCTACCTAGGGCTATATAGCTTACTGCAGTCATCAGATAGGTATTTTTAATGCCACCTTTTTTTTCTGAAAATTTTTTTTCTATTAATTTACATTCATTCCCTGAGCATCATCACAACATACAAAATGTGGTTTCCCATCTAGAATAAACTGGATAGTGGCTTAATCAACTGGATAGTGGCTTAATCATGCATGTTATCATCTGTAATATTCCATTTCTACTTTCATGTATATATTTTTTTTACCCCACGTCTGACCCTCTGCCCTGTTCCACTCTCTTATTACACTATCTCTGCTCTCTACAGTTATCTTCAATTCCTTTTCCCCCGACATTTCATTGATCACACAATATCATAAGTAATCTAACTATTTACAATACCAAGTTCAGCTGATGGTTTCAAGAAAAGCAGTTTTGAACTGGTAAGGATATTTCCTTGAAACTTAAGGTTTCAAGGTTAGTATTCTGTTCAAATATTAGGTACATGAATCCATTGACAGCTCAAGACAGGACAAAAATCCTTAAAACCGGACAACAAAGCTTAGAAGAAAAGCAGCAATATTTTAGTCAAGTCATAGAATGTTGTTTCATCATTTCAGTCTCATGTACTTAATTTTCTTCTCCTTCTGTTGAGGTTCGATTTTCCAGATTGAGCTCTGGGATATAATACTCAACTCCAGACTTTGTCCCTATAATTAAGTTGCCCATTTTCTTAGTTTCTGAACTCTTGTTTCTGTGTGTCTGCATTTAATTTTACTGACATAGCACTCCCTTAAGAACTTCTTGGAGATCTGGTCTGGTGCTGGTAAATTCTTTCAGGTCTTGTTTATCTAGGAATGTTCGTGTCTTTTCTTCCCAAATGAACAATCACCTTGCTGGGTACAGAATTCTCGGTTGAAATTGCTTTTCCCTTAATGCTTTGAATATATTCTCCCATTCTCTCCTCACTCGCATTGTTTCCGATGAGAGATCTGCCGTTAGTCTGATGGGATATCCTTTGTAGGTAACTTGCCGTTTTTCTCTTGCCAGTCTTAGTATCTTGTCTTTGTCTGTGGTTTTGGTCAATCTGGCTATAATGTGTCTTGGAGAAGATCTTCTTGGGTTGATTTTGTTTGGGGTCCTCTGTACTTCTTGGGAATGGATCTTTGAGTGCCTCTCCAGGTTTGGAAAGTTTTCTTGCAGGATTTCATGGAATAGATTATCAATGCCCTTATGAGTTTCTTCACCTTCTGGGATGCCTATTATCCGGATGTTCGGACGTTTAATTGTATCTACTATTTCTGGTACATTATTCTTAAATTTTGGGGCCATTTACTCAGTCTTCATGGTGGATTTTTCTAGGCCAGCCATTTTCTCTTCTACATCTGAGATTTTATTTTCTGTATGATCTAGTCTGCTTTTAATACTTTCAAGGGAAATTTTGACTTCTTGTATTATAGCCTTCATCTCTAACAGTTCCATCTGATTCTTTTGTAATGTGTGAAATTCCTCTTTTAAATCTTGCATGAATTTCCTCACCTCCTGGAACTCTTCAACTCCTTTCTCCTTCCTCTTCAGCAGTTCCTTGTCTCTCTTCTCTTCCATCTCTGTAAGCTTTGCCATTATGAATGTTCTGAATTCTTTACCAGACATTTCCATGACTTCCATTGAACTGTGTGTGGATGAAGAGGAGTTATCCTTTTCTCTTGGAGGAGAGGTATTTTCCTGCTTCCCCATATTTCTTGTGGTCCTGCAACGATTTCTAGTCATCTTGTGGATGGTTGATTTCGTCCCAAACTTGGAAGTTCAATCTGAGGGTCGAGGACTGTGTAGAAAAGGAAACAGAGAGAGGGAAACAAAAGCAACAACAGCAAAAACAAAAACAAAAACAAAAAAACAAAAATGGACAACAAACAAAGAAAAAGTGAAAAAATGAAGAGAAAAACTTTCAAATAAAACTAAAAAAAAAGAAAATTAATATTCAAAAAATTTCAAAAAAAAAACAAAAATTAGAGCACGCCGCGCGACATGGCTAGATCGCAGGAGCCATGGAGCTGGTTCTTGAAGAAGGGCTGTTCTGTTCCCTCTGCCTCTTCTGGGTGGGGAGTGGGAGAGGGAATCACTAACAAGATAAAGGGCTAGGCGGGGCCAAAAGGCCCAGAAAGATGCCTCACCTCAAACAAAATTCTAAAAAGAAAAAATTTAAAAAAAGAAAAAAAAAGAGAGAGGAGTCAGAGACAGAGACAGAGATAGAGAGAGACAAAGACAGATACAGAGAGAGGAGGCTTGAGTCTTCCTACCACGCAAGTTGTCTATACTGGAGGCTGAATTATTAGTGGGATCTCTTCATTCCTCCGTTTCCCCCAACATGGCTAGATCACAGGAGCCATGGAGCTGGTTCTTGAAGCAAGTCTTGCTTTTATTTAAATAAGCCTCTCTTGGTTGATCTCATGGTTCGATTAATCATATTTCCCTTCTTTTTTTTTTTTTTCCAAAGAGGTTTTTGCTATATGGTATGTGTAAGCAAGAAATCACCCCCCAGGGGGGACAGCCATGCCGCAATCCCTTCTCCTCCATTCTCCTCTCTGGATCTTGGCAACGAACGCACAAATGCCCCGCGTGAGTTTAAGCCACCGGATCCAGATCTCGAACAATGGTCAACTACGTGGGAGTCTAGCGACATAGCCATTCCGCCAACTGCTGGTCTCAATCATATTTTCCTTCTCCCAGTTATTCAGGGTCATCCTGCAGGGCAAATGACGGCCCTAGCGCTTCACAAAATTTTGGAGAACAAGGTCAGGAGTAATGAGATAAGATGGGAGCCATGCAGTTTCTAGATGAACCAGAAAGCAAAAAACAAAAGCAAACAGAAAGCAGCCAGGTTGGCTAGATCAAATGTCATCCATGTTTTGTCACACACAATGTCAGTATTTGGCACACTGAAAGTGGCACCTCTACCATGTTCTTAAGTTATAAAGCATTCGAATCCTGATAGTTATACACATAATGTAGAACATTCAAGTGTGTTAACTCACAAGAGCATGAAGAAAAAGATCATGCTTGGATCATTTGGATTCACAGATTTTTTAACACCTTTCAAAACTATCCATGTCATTATGATTGTAAAAAAAAGAAACAAATTAGGAATAAAAGTAAATTTAAAAGGTTTAAATTTAGTATTGCCTTTAGGGCTAGCCAGTGGTGTGGTGGTTTGGGCAGCTGGATTCCACATGGCTGACTGCCCAGTTTAGAGTCCAGGACAATGTAGCTTGAAAAATACATCAGGAGTATGTTCATGCATGCCCATAATACCAAAAGGAAGGAGAAATGGAGGAGACGGGATTGTGGCATGGCTATTTCCTTGGTGGGTACTTTCTCACACTCCCCACTTCCATCTCTGGAGAGTGCCCATACCTTATATAAAATTAAAATAAAAATTATTCTGACCCTCAGTTCAATAAGTCTTAAGTCATTACAACGTTATCTCTTATATTTAGCCTATCAGTCTAGACTTTTCCCCTAGTTTCAAATTCAAAAGTCTTTAAAATAAAAGCTATTTGCTAGTACTTGAGACAATAAGATTATTGTTAGGACAAGTTATTTAAGGTTCTTCTCTTCCTATTTGTGAACAGAAACTAAATGTCTTATGAATTTCTAGAAAAAGTGAAAGTAATTTGACTCCATCTATGTTAATGGCTTCTTTGGCTTTTATACTAGGATGGGCTACTTGTGACTGCAACATAGTGCTTTGTTGGAATACTCCGATAAGACTTATTTTTGGTGATTAGAGCTAGCGACAAGGGTGTGTTTTTCTGCCTATAAACCATGAACCATTAGTTTCTTTTTTATTTTATTTTATTTTTTCTTAATGGTTGTGTGTGCTTGCTGGATACAGAGAGAGACAGAAAGTAAGAAATCCCGCCCCCCACCCCCAGTGGGTTGGCCATGCCTTAGTCTCTTCTCCATTCTCCTCTTGAGATTTTGGGCATGCATGCACACACACTGGCATGAGTTTGAAGCTGCTGGGTCTGGGACTTGAACTGCCTACAATTGGCCATGAAGGAGTCCAGTGATGTAATCTTTTCACCATCTACTGGTTCTGAAACATATGTTTCAATACTTTATTTTTCCATGTTAATGTAATTTTTTCAAAATATTTTTTGATTGGCTGAGAGTTGATCTTGTCTTACCTGTAATACCTTTTACGACTCACTCACAGGGGAGGGAGTATAAATAGGCTGGTAGTTCTCAAAAACAATTATACTGGAAATTTTAAGGGACAGTTTTGAGTCATGAAAATTGTGGGGAGTTGGCTCTACTGGCATTTAGTGATCAAAAGCAAGGAATACAGTAGAGAAACCACAAAAATGTCTTGCACAACTTTTGAATTTCCTGTTAGGCAGCCACTCAAGTAATATTATCTGAGCTAAATAAGCATCTGAGCCTGGAAAATGATCTGAGCCTAGAACTTAACTTCACTATATATATATATATATATATATATATATATATATATATATGAAGTCAACATGCTTAATTTTTAATAAAATAAAATTAATTAATTAATCAAATAAAATCATTTAATAATTATTTGATTATTATTTAATAAAATTAATTAAATAAATAAAATCACATGTATACTGTAGTTTTCAACATTACAGGTAGCTTGTAGATTGAGGGAATAATTTACATTTGTTTGTTTAGAATTTCATCAAGACTTGCTCATTACTGAAAAAATGACATGGTATTTGAATTGGCAAGTCAAAATTACTTAATTGGTTTGGAATTTTAGCTGTCAAATTTGTGGTGGTAAACCACACTGGTGTAAACATTGAACTATAGACTTCATTGTGTCATCTATTGCAATTGAATATCTACATATTGAAAAACATCATTTTATTATGATATACTTTAAATTTAAGTCATTTATTTTTAAGAGATACAGAATGAGAGAGAGAGCAAGAGAGCAGCACCCCAATAGGGTCTCCATGCCATGATCCACCGCAGCCTAGATAATAGGCTTAGGCACACACCTAGTGTGTCCAGAGTACCTTCAAGACCCAAACCCAATACCTTTCTAAGTGAGCCCAGTTGCATTACTGCTGTACCACCATTTGAGTCTTATGATATACTTTAAAAATTCTTCCTTATGGTTTATGACCTGTTGATGATGACGTGTATAGTATTCTCAACTGGATTGGTCTGAGAATTATTTCATGTTGGGTAAGGTCTTTTTACAAGCAAAATGAGAAATAGTGATTGACTGCTTAAAATAACAATTGGGATAATAATAATAATGATCAGGAAAAAAATGAAAAGCTATTGGATGATGAAATGGGGATTTTAATGTGTCTATTGACTTATATGCATGGTATTTCAGGAAAAAGAAATGTAATATACTGTAAAGTTATATGTGATTCAATGTAATATAAACAAGATTATGATAATAATAAATAAATTTTAGAAAAATCTCTTTAAGTTATATGAAAGACAATATACTGAGATTTTTTTGAGAGCTTTTTTTTTTTTTTTTTTGGCTATAGCACACGTGCACTCGCCAGAAAGACAGAGACAGAGAGACAGGAAGCAAGAAATCACGTCCCAGGGCAGATGGCCATGCCACAATCCCTTCTCCTCCATTCTCCTCTCGGCATCTTGGGCATGCACACACGCACGCAGGCCCAGCGTGAGTTTAAGCCACCAGGTCTGGGACTCGAACTGCTGTTGACTACATGGGAGTCCAGCAACATAGCCATTATACTAACTGCTGGTCCATATGTTGAGATTTTAATTATATGTGTATGTAGGTTATATTAACTATGAACTTAATTGCCAGATAGTAAAGAGAATGTCAAGATATGTTTGTTAATTAGAGTTTAAGGCTCATTGAAACTATTTTAGAATAAATATTGGATTGTCAGAAAGGTCATTATGCATTTTTTTCTATTTTTCTATGAAAAAAATGCTTCATGAATTTACTGACAACCCAATATTAGGTATTATTTGAGAATATTGCTCTTTGTAGGGATAATTTTATCTTTCAGAAAAATTGAAATAATAAATCATCCATTTGGTGCTATAAAGATTAAGTCAGATTATGCAATTAAAGCACTAATTATGGTGCCTAGTACATAGAAATACTCAATAAAATAATTATTATCATCTTTGATAATTGATGTGACACTTCATAAAATATAAATCACATGTATACTATAGACTGTATATTCCACTAGATATAGTTAAAAATATCTATGCTCTGTAATATACTTTTGGGTCAGGGAGTGAGATGCCTTCTAAATTCCTCTTTTTCCACAATATTTCTTTGGTGATACGGGGCTTTTTATTATTACAGACAAATTTTATGATTACTTTTTCTGATTATGTGAAGAATGTTTCTGGTAATTTGATTGAGATTGCATTAAATTTATAAATTAATTTGAGTATAATTGATATTTTGATGGTTAATTCATTCAACCAAAGAACATGGAATGTTCTTCCCTATATTTTGTATCATTTTAAATTTCTTAAGTTTTTTATAATTTTCCTTGTAGATGTCTTTGATTTCTTTGGTAAGTTTTATCCCTAGGTATCTTTTTTCTATTGTGACTGTTGTAAGTGGCATTGTTTTGTTCGATTCTACCTCAATCTGTTCACTGTTAATGTACAGAAATGCTATAGATTTTTGTAAGTTGATTTTGTATCTTGCCATTTTACTGTATTCATTTGGCATATCTAAAAGTTCTTTTGTGAATTTTTTTGGGTTTTCTATGTACATAATCATGTCATCTGCAAATTGAGAAAATTTCACTTCTTCTTTCCCTGTTTGAATGCCTTTTATTTAAGTCTGGATTGTCTTGGACTTTCAGTACTTTATTGCAAAGGAATGGAGAATGTAGATAGCCTTGTCTTGTTCCAGTTTTCAGTGAAAAAGCTTTCAACATTTCCCCATTTGCTATGATGTTAGCTATGGGTTTTTCTATATATGACTTTCATTGTGTTAAGAAAAGTCCCTTCTATGCCAATTTTGCTGAGCGTCTTAATCATAAAGGGATGTCGTATTTTATTGAATTCTTTTTCTGCATCAGTTGGCATGATCTTATGCTTATTATCTTTCGTTCTATTTGTACGATGTATTACATTTATGGTTTTGTGAATGTTGAACTACTCTTGCATCCCTGGAATAAAGCCAACCTGGACATGCTGTATAATCTTTATAATGTGTTGTTGGAAGTGATTTGCTGGTATCTTGCTGATAACTTTTGCATCTGCATTCATTGGAAATATTGGTCCGTAGTTTGCTTTTTGTGTGTGATGTACTTCTCTGTTTTTGGAATGAGGGTGATGGAGGCTTCATAGAATGAATTGGGGGGGTGGTTCTATCCTTTTGTATCTTTATAAATATTTGGAGTAGAATGAGGGCTGGCTCTTCTTTAAAGGTTTTATAGAATTCATAAACTGTGATAGTCAAAACAACATGGTTCTGGCACAAAAGCAAACACATAGATCAATAAAATAGAATAGAATAGAGAACACAGAAATAAACCCCAAAACACACATGCAACTGATTTTTGACAAAGGGCACAAGTCAATCCAGTGGAAAAAAGAAAATCTATTCAGAAAATGGTGCTGGAGGGACCAGCAGTTAGCGTAATGGCTATGCCGCTGGACTTTCATGTAGCCAATGCCGGTTCGAGTCCCGGACATGGTGGCTTAAACTCATGCCAGGCATGTGTGCGTGCATGCCCAAGATCCTGAGAGGAGAATGGAGGAGAAGGGATTGCGGCATGGCCATCCCCCCTGGTGGGGGTGATTTCTCATTCTCTCTCTCTCTATGCCTCTCTGTCTTCCCGGTGAGTGCACATACTCTATAGCAGAAACCTCTCCAAAAGAAAGAAAGAAAGAAAGAAAGAAAGAAAGAAAGAAAGAAAGAAAGAAAGAAAGAAAGAGAGAAAGAAAGAAGGAAAGAAAGAAAATGACGCTGGAAAAGCTGGATATCTACTCACAGAAAATTGAAACTAGACCACCATCTCTCACCATTAACAAAAATCAACTCAAAATAGATCAAAGATCTATACATAAATCCTTAAACTATAAAACTACTGAGGGAAATTTCTTAGAGACATTAGACTTAGCAAAAGCTCTTTAAATAAGACTCTTGTGCATAGCCAGTAACCCTTAAAAATAGATAAGTAGGATTATATCAGGTTAAAAAGCTTCTGCACAAAAGAAACAATAATTAGAGTAACAAGAAACCCATTGGAATGGGATATTTTCAAACTATGCCTCAAATAAGGAACTGATAACCAGAATATGCAGGGATACAGGGAACTCAAGCAGCTAAACTAAATAATAATAATAATAATAATAATAATCAGTTTAATTAAAAAATGGGAAAATAAGCTGAACAGAAAACTCTTCAAGGAAGACATACAGACAGCCAAAAGACATCTGAAAAAAATGCTCAACATCCCTTTTCATAAAAAAGATGCAAATCAAGACCACAATGAGATACCATCTAACCCCAGTAGAGTGGCTAAGATTTAAAAAAAAAAATAAAGAATCATAAATATTGATGAGGCTGTGGTACATTACCACACTGTTGGTGGTAATGTAAATTAGTTCAGGCATTATGGAGAACAATGTGGAGAGTCCTCAAAAACCTACAAATAGAACTACCATATGATTCATCAGTTCCACTCATAGGTATCTACCCAAAGAATAGGAATGCACTCAGTCGGAAAAGTACTTGCACATCTATGTTTATTTCAGTATTATTCAGAATTGTTAAAACATGGAATCAACCCAAAAGTCCCAGAATAAATGAATCCTTTGAAAACATGATGCATATGCATCACAGAATACTACTCAACCATAAAAAACAATGAGACCCTGTCATTTGATAGAAAGTGAATGCATATGGAAAAGTTAATGCTGAGTGATGAAAGCCAGACTATGAAAGAGAAACATTGCATTTCCCTGTTTAATATATACCAAATATTGCACTTATAGTAGAACTGAAAGATTGGAAGGTATGGAAAGCAACTTAGATAGCAGAGACAGTGCAGGAAGAGGATGGGCAATGTGCGGGGAGAGAGGGAATCAAGGGGAAAAAAGAAGAAAAATAATTTAATGAACATAAAAATAAAAAATTATCTGGTGATAGTAATGTATATGGTCCTATCTTTGACTGGACTAGTATATAATGTACTCATTCTGGGAAAATCCATTTTTTATGATGTAAAGATGTACAAAGATTGAATGTAAAAAAATAGAAAAGAAAGAAGAAATGACAATAATATGAAAAAAAGTAAAAGGAAACCTATCCTTTCTAAACTTTAATCTTCACTCAGCTTGTGTATACCAAAACCTCATGCATTTCCTCTTATTCCACGAGATCATCATTCTGTTTTCCTTTCTCATTACTTCTCATCCCTGACATACTTCTTTACTATGGAGTGTTCCATAGCTCATAGCCTGGACATTTTCTCATCCCTATATACAATTATTCTGTTGGTGGTTTCATCCTGTTTGATGGCTTTGAGCAATATCTATATCACGATGGGTCCCAAATCCATGTGTTTAGCTAGGAACAGCTTCCTGAAGTACAGCCTCATATATACAACCACATATCTAACATGAATATTAAATGAAGATATCTAAAACCAAACTTGTAATATATTCCCATCTGAAAATAATAATTTGTTTCTACTATCATCTTTCCAGTAATTGAATCTAAATCTTTCCAGTTACTTAGGAAAATAAGTCTTGAAAACATTCTTAGCTGCCCTCTTACACTCATGCCTTATAACCTAGTCTATCATGAAATCCTTCCATTGGCTCTGTTCTCAAAAACATCTTGACTGTGACAATTCTCACCCCCTCTGTGGTTAGCAGCCTGGTTTAAATCACAGTGATATCTGCTCTGAATGATTACACTGTCGCCCTAATTGTTTTCCCTCATTTCATCCTTATCCTTCACCTCTATTGTGTTCATAACACAGGGCCAGTGTGATACTTTTAAAATATAAGCACTCTAGGGTCTCCCCATCTAACTTGAAGTAAGTGCCAAAGCTTACCAATTCCTAAATAATACATCTTTCCAAAATTATCAATCACTATTTTCTGTACATTGTCCCTCCAATTGCCCTGATCTTGGTGTTATTTCTGGGAAAAAGTCTCCTGCTTAAGGTTCTTTACATGCCACTTCCTCTGTTTAGAACATTATTCATGGGACCAGCAGTTGCATAATGGCTATGTTGCTGGACTCCCATGTAGTTGACCACGGTTCAAGTAGTGGATTCGGTGGTTTAAACTCACGTCAGTTGCGCGTGCGTGCGTGCTTAAGATACTGAGAGGAGAATGGAGTATTGCGGCATGGCCATCCCCCCAGAGGGTGATTTCTCGCTTTCTGTCTCTCTGTAACTCTCTTTCTGGTGAGCACATGCACCCTATAGCAAAAACTTCTCAAAAAAAAAAAAAAAAAAAAAAAGCATATTATCCCCCTAATTGTCTGCATAGCTTGCTCCATCATCTTCTTAAGATATTTTTCTTCTTTTTTAAGATGTATCTGCTCCAGTATCAGTATCTTTGAATGTAGTTTTTCCT
The DNA here is from genome assembly GCA_026018925.1 of Tupaia tana. Classification (NCBI taxonomy): domain Eukaryota; kingdom Metazoa; phylum Chordata; class Mammalia; order Scandentia; family Tupaiidae; genus Tupaia; species Tupaia tana. The sequence goes on along the minus strand of JAKSZU010000009.1, from coordinate 31,010,461 downwards.
GACCATCCTTTTTAAAATTGAACACTCACCTCAGCACTGGTACTAAATTAATACTTATAAAATAAATGCATGAGGATTTTACCTTTTATTTAATAAATGACTGAGCAAAACATGGCTGAATGAATATCTCCTCCATGATACTAACATCTATTACAGAAATAATTCCAGGAGAAAATAATTTCAAATCCTTGGTGTCTGTGTGTATGTGCGTGTGTGTGTGTGTGTGTGTGTGTGTATACAAAGCAAAACATATTGAAAGTGAAACTCTGTGGGGCCAGCAAGTGGTGTAATGGTCAAGGTGCTGGACTTGCAAGTGGCTGACCTCGGTTAGAGTCCTGGACACAGCAGCTTGAAACACACCAGGTGTGTGTGTGCATGCCTAAAATCCTGAGAGGAGATTGGAAGAGAAGGGATTGAAGTGTGGCCATCTCCCCACCCCCACTGCCTGGAGTATGATCTCTTGCTTTCTGTCTCTCTGCTTCTCTGGCAAGCACACATGCCATATAGCAAAAATCTCTCAGGGAAAACAAAAAATGAAACTCTGCACTTTTATAAAGTGCATTGACACAGAAGTGCACACATTTTTTTTCACACTTAGCTTTTTCCCATGAATCACAATTTTGAGTGGTATAGAAAGTAGGGAATATTATCTTTATTTAACAACAAAGAAAACAGGAGTTATTGAAAAATAACTGATTAGCCAAGGAATCTGTGTCTTCCCTTTTCTGGTCACTCTAGTTTGCCAAATTAATTTAACCAAATAATACACTTGGCATTTTTACTGTGGAATAGAAAAATGTGACCTAATTCCTTTGGCACTGATGACATTTTTGTGTATCCTGTCCCTAGAACCCCATGTGTGATATTCACATAATTTGCACGATAGCATAAAAAGAATAAGGAAGAACAAGGCGACGACTTGTTCATGTTTTATTAACCCTTTTTATTCCTAAGATGTCTCTTGTTGTAGAACCTCAATAAATACAGTTTTGTGATGCATAAAAGTAGCTCGTGAATACAAATTATTATTGACAGATAAGGTAACATTTTTTCCTTTACCTCTTCATGCAATGGTAATGTTTGTAGGCTACAATGTCAGCTACTAATAAAAAGACCCCATAAAACACACTTCCAATAGATATTCACACACACTCTGTCTATTGCTTTAAATAGATGATACAATGCTTAGGGAAATAAGAGATCCAATTTATGACAGAGCCATAATGAGACTGGTGTAAACGAAGTTGTATGCAAGATATTTATCATCTCAAGACACACTAGAAAGGTAACAAACACTTGGGAATATTTTAGTTTTGGATATTGATGCATTTGATCATGAAGATCTGCTAAAGTAAAATAGAGCATATGCATTATAACATTTAGATTATCATTAATCTTGTGCTTATATATTGTGAGCTAAAAAGATGTTTTTAGTACAGATTGAGTCAAAAAAGAAAACAAAAATATCAAGCTAGCAGTAAGAATTAACAGACATCATTTTGATAATACATTTCTTAGACAATATAGAATTATGAAATATGAATGGTTATTATATCCCAGCTTATTATTATTATTATTGTTGTTATTATTGGAGAGGTTTTTGCTATAGGGCGCGTGTGCTTGCCAGAAAGCCTTTAGACTTAAACCAGGAACCTTCTTGTGAGGGACTGCTTTGTAGAGCATCATATTTTATGGATTGTGTCACTTTTTGATCCCCTATTCATTAACTCTTATAATGGAGCATATTTGAGACTACTGATATATCTTCAGAGAATATATGTCTTCATGCTTAGGACACGGAGAATTCTAGAGCCTATACAAAATTAATTATTTCATGCAGTAATAATGTCCATCACATCTCTTCCTTCAATTTCTCCAAGTCTTGAATCCATCATGTGGGTAGCTCCATGATAAGGACAGCAACTCATTCTGTAGGCTGTGTTGTTGAAGACAGAGGTGATGGGAGACATGGTGTAATAGTCTTTATAGCCTGTTCCTGATCATGAGATACAAAGAATGAAGGATAAGCCTATCACATGGATAAAACGTTTGAAATAAATTTAGCAAGTAACAAACAAAGAGGATTAATTTCTCATACAAAAATAATACCAGCAGTTAGCATAATGGCTATGTCGCTGGACTCCAACGTAGTCGACTGTGGTTCGAGTCCTGGACCTGGTGGCTTAAAACTCACGCCGGGCGCGTGTGCGTGCGTGCCCAAGATCCCGAGAGGAGAATGGAGGAGAAGGGATTGTGGCGTGGCCATCCCCCTGGGGGGTGATTTCTCACTTTCTGTCTCTCTGTCTCTCTCTGTCTGGTGAGTGCACGCGCCCTATAGCAAAAACCTCTAACAAAAATAAAAATACCTAAGCAGTCTCGAGGTGATGACAGGGTCTTGAGCTAAGGAACTAATGCAAAAGGGCAGGGCTCTCTGGAGATTACTGAAGAAGTCTATAATGTAGTTACTCCAATAGTCATCAGAGGGTTTTTATGGGCTTTGAAATCAGCAGCCACATCTTACTTTCCTTAAGCCATTCCAGTGAAGTCCAGTGTAATTAATTTTAATGAATTGATCAACCACTGAGTTGTTGTGGGCTATGATCTATTTTTTTAATGAACTTGACTGTGAAGTACAAATTCACGTGAAAATAACTGAAGAGAAATGAGCCAGATAAGTCATTTGTAACCCCTTCCCAAGGTACAAAGGGAACACATTATTGTTGTGTTTCCTAATACATTGAATAAACTTCATGTGGGTCTTTTGTGACATCTATGAGCCTGTTAGAAATGCATGCTTATTACTAAATATGGAACTAAATATCATTTATAGAACAAGACAACTGAGCCAATAATAAAAAGAACTCTCCTCAGTTTTATTTGAACTGTGAAATTATGGCTTTTTTTTTCAAGGTGAAGATTTAAGAAGGCTACCCTCAGTTTCAATTAAAAAAAATCAAAACAAAACAGAAACCTTTTTCAGTGGTTCAGCTGAATGATGAGTTGATTGGTCAGTGGGGATTTCCAATCAGATACCTCAGATTTTCCCTTCAGGGAATCTGCTCCAAATATGTCTGTTTCCTTTGGTAAGTGTGTTTCTCATCACATGCAAACCCCACTGGTTATCTATTAGCATGAAATTCACCATGGGGATTCCTACAGGATGCAGCAGGCAAAATAATTGTATTTAACCTGACTCTGCAATTTGTCTTTTTATCCCCCCAGCTATCTTTGGCATTGAGAGAGATATCTATTTTCTAAGAGAGAGATTTTTGCTATAGAGCATGGGTGCTCACCAGAGAGACAAAGGGCAATAAATCACTCTCCAGGGAGTATGGACATGCCACAATCCCTTCTCCTCTTTTCTCCTCTTGGCATTGTGGGCATGCGTGCACACATACCTGGCATGAGTTTTAAACTGCCGGGTCCAGGATTTGAAGTGCGGTTGATTACGTGGGAGTCCAGTAAGTGACTATTATGTGATCTGCTGGTCCTGAGAGAGAGAGAGAGACAGAGAACTTTTAACTGAAGTTCAATTGTTTAACTTTCCTATAGTAAAACCTCTCTAATATTCCTTATAAATAGAAAATATTCCACTCTTAATTGTCCTCCAAATGAGAGGACAGAGCTAGATAATGCCAGAAGCATTCATATGGACTTCCAAATCTCTCACATTACATAACATAATGCATAGTTCTCCTGTACTCCTCAGCCCCCTGTGGAAATTACTTCCCCGGATGGGGCATGGTGATTATATACCGTGCCACTCCAGCTAAACTTAAAACCTGTATAATTCTGTGAGTCTATCACAAGAGCGATATGCACAGCATTTGGAAGGTGAGTATAAAATAGAAAACATTGTATTCTGATGATTGGTGTAAGATTATGAATCGAGCAAGAAGGTGGCATGGTGGCTAAGGGTGCTGGACTCCCACATGGCTGAGCACGACTCAAGTCCTGGACCTCGCAGCTTGCTTTCTCACTTTCTCTCTCTCTCTCACTCTGTGACTTGCTGGTCAAATTAAAATAAATGAATACGTATAGTAAAATAAAATTATTCTTAAAAAATGATTCTGCATTTCTGCATCCTGGAGCTTCATATGTGTGTGTGTGTGTGTGTGTGTGTGTGTGTGTATTTTTTTTCCTGACCTGCTGGCTCATCTAATTGGCATGGGGCTGTAGCTGGTTCCAGAGGTCTCTGATGTCTACACACATCCACCTTGAATTTTTCCAAGTCCTGAGGACAGCAAGTATGTTGCTCCAATGATAAGGGCATGAACTCATTCTGTAGGCTCTGTAGCTGAAGACAGAGGTGGTGAGAGACAAACGTGGGCTTCAGTTTGTCCTTCTAAGTTCTATTTGTTCTTGTGGATTCCAAATTGTTCTCATAGGTTCCATTTTGGTCACATTCTCACTTGTTGAACATCTAGTTTTTCTTCCCTACTGGCCCTATTGATTTAGTAATTTGGGATATCTCTAGATACAGTGACAACAGCCTTCCACAAACATTTTCATTAGTGTCTCTAATTATCTAGGATCTAATTCCTATATTTTATTCTTTAACATATATGGTGATTCTGCAGCTCTAATTGAACCATAACTGAAACACTGGTATATATAAGATATGTTATTCTTAACTGGTAGTATATATTACACCACCCAAATTACTGCTGCTTTTCTGGACAATTCTGAATAACATTATGATACTTTGGGTAGATCAGAAACATATATATAAAATAGCTTCCAAATACTAATTCTATAAGAAATATAAGTTACTGATGTTCCATTTACTAGCTAGGACATTTGGCATTCTTTTAAATGAAGATCTTACTATTTTGCAGCCCAGGGCAATGCTTTGACCTTTTCAATATTCCCTAATTAGATTGGCTGCAATTCTATTTTGCCTCCTGTTTACAGTCTAAGCAGCCTCTGGGAAAGGGGCAGAATGGCCAGCTGTTCAGAGTTGAAAATATTTTAAAGGTCAAAGAAATAGAGCATTTCAACTGTATTTTCTACTGAAATGCATTCACTTTTTTCATAGGAATCTAAAGAAACAGGAAATGTACTCTCTGTAAAACAAATACAAAATCATGAAATTTTGCTACTTCATTTAAGAAATTTCTGAGCTGACCTAGGTAGATGTCTCAACCCTTAGACAAAGAAAGATATGCTCCTCAAAGTATGTTTGCCTGCATCTTTCTTGAGTCATCCCATCTCCCAAGCACAGCATACATCTTTGTGTTTATTATTTCATAGTAACAATAATAAGATATTTTGATAAAATTTAAAGAAAAGTATAAAGCTCCCATCTAATAAGATGAGTGATATCTGACTTGTGAGATAGTGTCATATTTCAATAAATGCAAATATTGATGGACTCAATTGTTCTAGTTAACAGAATGTGAGAGTGTAACAACGGTTTATTTTTTTAAGAATTTTGCTATAAGGTGTGTGTGCTTACAAGGGACAGAGAGAAGAAAGCAAGAAATCATCCCCCATGGGTGATGACCACTCTACAGTCCCTTCTCCTCCATTCTCCTTTGGTATTTTGTGCATACATGACTAGCATGAGTTTCAAGCTGCCAGGTCCAGGACTTGAACCATGGTCAGCCATGTGGGAGTCCAGCACCTTAACCACTATGCCACCTGCTGACCTACTAACCAGAATTCTTAATGCTTCATGCTTTGGTTCTACATTATTCAAGCAATTTTCTTCTTGGAGAGGTTTTTTTGCTATAGGGCGCATGCGCTCGCCAGACAGAGAGAAACAGAGAGACAGAAAGCAAGAAATCACCCTCCACGGGGGATGGTCATGCCGCAATCCCTTCTCCTTCGTTCTCCTCTCAGGATCTTGGGCATGAACGCACACGCGCCCGGCGTGAGTTTTAAGCCACCAGGTCCGGGACGCGAACCGCGGTCGACTACGTGGGAATCCAGCGACATAGCCATTACGCTAACTGCTGATCCCAAACAATTTTCTTCTTAATGAATACATTATAATAAATATTAAACGCTGCTTCAAAAACTGAGGCAATCATATTATAATATCAAGTGTGATTTTCTAGAATTGGCTAGGAGAAGATATGAATTCCTTATGAAATTAATGACTTAAGAATGTAACCTGAAAGATTTTTTTTTTTTTTTTTTTTTTTTTTTTTTTTTTACTAGAAGGCACATGTATTCACTGGAGAGGAGAGAGAGAGAGGAAGAGGGAGAAAGAGAGAGAGTTTGAAAGCACCCATCATAGGGGATGATCTTGCTCCAATTCCTTATCCTCCAATTTTCTCTCCTGTTGAGATTTTGGGCATGCACACACATACACTATCAGCCTATTTTTCAAGCCACCTTCTCTGAGGCTTGAACTGCACAGTTAGCCACATGGGATCCAGCTGCCTTAACAACCATGCCACTGGCAAGCCCTGAAAGTTGTTTTTTTTTTGTTGCTTCTTTTCTTTTTTTTTTTTTCACTCATCTAAATTATGACAAAACAAGTTTATAAGAGGGGCATTTTATTTCTCCATTAAATATTCAATATAAATTCATATTGTGGTTTGCTTGATCACGGATAATTGAGGTTTAACTGATGAATTACTGTTACCTTAACTTGAAGACCAAAAATATTATAAACTATTCAAGGAATAATGAGAGACCAAGAGGTATTTAATCAGCAGTGTCATCCCTTACATTATTGAATGGAGATGTTAAATTATACTGTAGTATTAAGATTTTTGTTCAGGATTAAAATTTGTCTTTGTGTTAATGTATACTATGGAAGACTTAGAGTTATTTCTGTGGAGAAGGAATTGACTACATTGTCAAGCTATCTGGACTTGAATAGCAGGGAGAGAAGTCATATCTAATCTAGCTCAGGAAAGAATCCATACAGAAGCTTGAGAGTTCTACCTTGAGAAAAGATATGGGATGAGAGTAGGCAAAGATTTATACTTTCTCCAAGGAGTAGTTGAAGGAAGCTAAGGCCATGACAAAATAATTATTGTTACAAAATCATTATTCTCTGGGGTTCTCTGAAAGACCTTATGGCTAGAACTGTAAGGTGATAACTTTCATCAGAGTTACCCATTCATCTGGGGAAACAGAGTTGTACAACCTAGAGATGCACTGCAAAATCCTGCACTTGCATGCATAGTTGTTACAACAGATGGATCCCATATAGCCAACTGCAGTTTGAATCTTAGCCCTGGAAGCTTGAAAAACATGTCAGATGAGAGTGTGTGCATGTTCCAAATCCTGACAGGGTAGAGAAATGGAGAAGGAATTTTGGCAAAATACTCCCCACTAGGGAGTCCTTTGTCCTCTCTCGCTCAATCTCTCTCTGGTGAGTGCATGCGCCCCCCCCCCCCCCCCGCCAATTCAAGAATGTAGAATATCCAGAGAAACATGGACACACAAGAACTTCAAACTGATGTGAAAAAAATTATGATGGATGTCAGAGTCATGCACACTAGAACTATTGTGACTTTGTCTAGAAGATATGCTGAAAAACAAGCATGTAAGTCAAGATGATATTGTCCAGAAGTCACCAAACTTCGGTTCTTGGGACCATTCATCAAGGGGAAAAGTTGTCATTAAGAAAGTGCAAGTTTTCCATGAACCGGTATGATCAGAGAAAGGCTATGGATAAACTTTATCTAATATGGAAATGATAGCAAGTGATGATTTTTGCGTTTTTAGACATGTCATAAAATAAGAAAGAACAGATACAAAAATGAGCCCCTCTTAACTCCTCACCCATGGATAATTAGCATCCATTTAATAGCTTGGACATACTAGATTCTTTTTCTGTGCCCCTGCTGATACTTGAATATTAGGCAAGGCTTTGTTGTGTCTAATCCTTTACTGGGGTCTTTACCACTAATGTTAACAAGTAAAACAGACATTTTTTTTTTTTTGAGAGGTTTTTTCATTATAGGCCGCGTGCGCTCGCCAGACAGACAGAGAGAGACAGAGAGACAGAAAGCGAGAAATCACCCTCCCAGGGGGGATGGCCACGCCGCAATCCCTTCTCCTCCATTCTCCTCTTGGGATCTTGGGCACGCACGCACATGCACCCGGCGTGAGTTTAAGCCACCAGGTCTGGACACAAACCACGGTCAACTACATGGGAGTCCAGCGACATAGCCATTACGCTAACTGCTGGTCCCGACAAGTACACAGACATTTTTTCAAATTCGATAGCAACATAGTTGAGATTAAACAATCTCCACTCAAGACTACAACATAATTCTCAGAGTAAACCACTGGAAAGATTTAATGCAACCCTGAAGGGAATAATTAAAGAGTATGTGGATAATAATGCTACTAATTTAGATGAGAAGTTTTATCACTCTGTCATTTACATATAGAGAGGTCTCATAAGAATTATTTCAATTTTCATAATTCAGAATTATACATAGGAGAAAATAAGGGAGTACTTTTAACTCAATAACTATATCTGCTATGAACAATGTAGTTATTGAGTTAAAAATAGTAGAATACTGTGTGAAATTGTAGAATTTGATATATATGGCATCATTTTGAGGTAAATTGTGTAAGTATCACCTTGATAATAATATAGAGCATATTATAGTCATCTGATTCTTTAGAGACATCATACATGACTTGTGGTTTATATGTTTTATTATTAACACTATCCTCTATAATTCATATATGATTTTAAAATCTTAAAGTTTATGCACATATCAACTGAAATGATACCAGATGTGTATCTATAACAAGATACATAGTTGGGACCACCTCCATGGTGTGGTGGTTAAGATAGCTGGAACTCACCAGACAAACTGCACATCTTAAGTCCCAGACACAGTATTTTGAAAAACATGCCAGGCACATGTATGTTCATGCCCAAAATCCTAACAAGAAAAAGAGATCAAAGAGAAGAGATTGTGGCCTGACCATTCCCAATGACAGGTACTTTCTCCTCTCTGTCTCTCTCTGGCGAGTGTGCACAATTTCTTGAAAAAAAAAAAGATACATACTATGTATATATACACACTATATATAAATTTGTATGATTTATATACTATGTTATAGTATTATATTAATATGAATACCAAATGCCAGCTTTTTTCTAGAATTTAGGGAGACTCCTCGCTATTGGCCAATAAAAGCAAACAAAGATTAAAAGAATTGGGAACATATTCTAGCATACTGAAAATGTGTGATGACATAAGTATAACATCAGAAAGCTGCTAAAAGGCTACAGTTTAGGGATCAGCAGTTAGTGTAATGACTAACTGAACTCCCATATAGTCAACTGCGGTTCGAGTCTTGGAACCAGTGGCTCAAACTCACGCCAGTGCGTGTGCATGTGTGCCCAAGATCCCAAGAGGAGAATGGAGGAGGATTGCAGCCTGGCCATGCCCCTGGGGGTTGATATCTTTATTTCTGTCTCTCTTTCTCTCTCTGTCTTTCTAGTGAGCACACATGCCCTATAGCAAAAACCTCTCAAAAAAAAAAAGCTACAGTTTAATAGAAGGCAGGGGAATTTTCAGAGTATAATATGCCAAAAATATCTATATGTAAAACATAGACTAATAAAAACACATGTCCTTTGGAGAAAAACAAAAATATAAAAATTATCTAGCAACTGGGAACAGTAGATAGAGTAATGGTTGTGTTACTGAATCCTCACGTACTCGACTGTGGTTTCATTCTCAGATTCAGTGACTTAAAACTCACACTGGGTGCATGTGCATGTGTGCACAAAATCCTAAGAGGAGAATGGAGCAGAAGGATTTGTGACATGGCCATCCCTCCCTTTGGGGTGATTTCTCATTTTCTGTCTCTGTCTCTCTGGTGAGTACACATGCCCTATAGTAAAGATCTCTGTCAAGAAAAAAAAATTCACTAACAACTTAGAAGCAATAAATTTATAAAAATAACACATATTGGAATTTTTGAAATAGAGAAGGATGACACTTCTGTCTCTTTATAAAGGTAAATTGAAGATTATTGGAGTGATCTATCTATGATTCCAAACTAGCTAAATAAAGGGTCTTACACAATTTCTCTTGAATAAGAAACTCTAAGTAGTATATGTAAATTAAACTACCTCATTCTTCTTAAATATAAATAACAATCATAAATACCTAAGTGTTTTAGAAAATATAATTATTGACCTCTATAACTATGGAGCTGATTGAGTATGTTATAAAGGTAGCAGTATACACTAACAAAATTCTTGGTCATCATAATAAAAAGTTTCCAACTATGAAATTTCAGTATATAGGAAACCTGAAGAAGCCTAGCTCTAGGTCTTACCCCAAGATCTAATGGAATCAATGGACAAAGAAACAATTAGCATTTTTTATCATCTTCTATAAGGATAAGTCCTGAGAACCGTTTCCAGTGGTATTGTTTACAACAAAATATTCACTTTTATGTGTCCAATATATCTATTTTTGTGGTATGTAAGAAAAAAGTTAAATCTGCACTAAGAGAGATTATAGACATACTTCACTGAAAACCATATAGAATCAATTTGGCTGTCTATACACAGATTATGATAATTCAATTAGAACCCCAATTTATAGAATGAATACAAAGGTTTTAGACTGAATCCTAATATTGGTGAGATAGTAAAATAAAGAATTAATTACACTTCTCAGATTTAATCTTGATCTTATTATTAAATAAAAGGCATATTAAATCCTGTACATATATCTCATAGATAATTAAATTCCATAAAAATGCTTTAATGTATACCCTGACCCATAAATTAATGCTTAATTGATTAAGTGGAAACTTCTAAAATTATGTCAACTACAGATTACAGTAGTGAATATTTTTTAAAAAGTTGTATTGAGATATAACTCACATACCAAAACATTCCCTATTTTTTGAGAGATTTTTACTATAGTGCATGTGCACTCACCAGAGGTAGAGAGAGAAAAAAAATGAGAAATCATCCCCTGGGGGGATGGCCGTGTCTCAATCCTTTCTCCTCCATTCTCTTCTTAGGATTTGGGGCACACACACACATGTGCCCAGCATGAATTTCAAGCTGCCAGATCCAAGACTTGAACCATGGTCAGCCATCTGGGAATCCAATACCTTAACCACCATGCCACCTTCTGGCTTCAACATTTACTATTTATACTATCCAATTCAATAGTTTGTACTATATACACATATTTGTACAACGATCATCACAATCTAAATTTAGAACATTCTCATCACTCCAAAAAGAAAACATATCCATTAGCAGCTATTGCCTATTCTACTTCATCTGTCTCAGCCTGAGATGATCAATAATCTATGTAATCCTTCTATACAATCATCTATTCATTATATTTCATATAAATTAAGTCATATAATATTGATGTTCTGTGACTAACTTCTTTCATAATGCCAAATGTTTTCAAGGTTCACCCAATATAGGTTTATCTAGATTTTTCTCCTGTGTTAACCTAGTGAGCACACATGCCCATGTGTGTTTGTTTGTTTTTAGTTTTTGCCATAGGACACATGTACTTTATTTGTTTGTTTTTAGTTTTTGTCATAGGACACACATGCTTTCTAGAGACATACTGACAGAGACAGACAGGGGAAGTGAGAAATCACCTCTCAAGGAGAATGGCCATGACACAATCTCCTCTCTTCCATTCATCTCTCAGAATTCTCAGCATACGTACATACACGCCAGGGGTGATTCTCAAGCCACTGGATCCAGGACTCAAGCCATATAGCCAGTCGTGTGGGATCCAGCACCTAAACCTCCACACCACCTGCTATCCCCTCTTCTAGTAGTTTTACAGTTTTGTGTTTTATATTTAGATATGTGATCCATTTGAGTTAATTCTGTGAAGAATGTAAGGTCTATGTCTTCATTTCATTTTTGCATGTAGATGTTCAGTCCTTCCAGAACCATTTGTTTAAAAGAATGTCTTTAGAAAAATAAAAACAAAAATAATGTATTTTTCTCCATTCACAAAGGATCAGTTTGCTATATTTATGTGCAGCTATTTCTGGGCACTCTATGTTTTTGTTTTGAAAGAGATGTTTGCTATAGGGTGTGTGTGCTAGCCAGAGAGACAGAGAAAGATGAGTAACAGAAAGTGAGAAATCCCGGCCCAGTGGGGATGGCCATGTCATAATCCTTTCACCTCCATTTTCCTCTTGGGATTTTGGGTATGCATGCACTCACTCCTGGTGTGAGTTTTAAGCCACCAGGTCCTGGCCTCGAACCACTGTCGACTACATGGGAGTCCAGCAACATAACCAGTATGCTATCTGCTGGTCCCTGGGTACTGTATTTTATTCCATTGATCTATCTGTTTATTCTTTTGAAAATGACATACTACTTTGATTAGTGAAGATTTATATTAAGTAATGAACTCAGGTGGTATTGTTCCTCTAACATTGGTCTTCCCCTTCAATATCATATTGGCTTTTCTGGATCTTTTGCCTCTACATGTAAATTTGGAATTTATTTATCAGTAGCCACTATATAACTAGCCAGGATTTTAATCGGAATTGAATAGAATGAATAGGCCAAGGTCAGAGGAGCTGACATCTTGACAATATTGAGTCTTCCGATCTGAGAATATGGAATATCTCTTCATTGATTTAATTATTTGATTTTTATATTATAGTTTCTGTAACATAGATCTTGTATGTATTTCCTTATATTATACCTAAGTATTAAATTTTTGAGGTGCTAATTAAATGGTATTGTATTAGTAATTTCAAATTTTACTTGTTTATTATTGGTATATCGAAAAGTGATGGACTTGCATAGTAACCTTGTATCCTGTAACCTTGCTATAATCACTTATTAGTTCAAGTTTCTTATTGCTGATTCTTTAGGATTTTTCACATAAATGATCATGTAATCTGTGAATGCAAAGTATTTTATTTCTTTTTTCCTAATCTATATGCCTTTCAATTTCCTTTTCTGTCTTATTGCGTTAGCACACTAAGTCTCCAGCCATTTGCCAACTACAGTTTAGGTTTTTCTACCCCAGCAGTCCCCATGGATTTTTTTTTGCTCTGATAAGTAATGACTCTGTATTTGCCTGTCTATCATTCACATTTTGGGGACAATGGTTTGCCTTGTGACCTCACTTCTCTTATGGATCTAAGGAAAATTGTTTCTTTTTAAGTTTTTTTCTTTCTTTCTCTTTCTCCTTTCTTTCTTTTTTCTTTCTTCCTTTCTTTTTCTTTCTCTCTTTTTCTTTCTTTTTTCTTTTCAGCTTTTACTTGTCATTAGTACTGAGTAGCAACATTGAAGCTTCTTATGTGGTGACCAGAAACCACAAGTGCCTGGTAATTTTTTTTTTTTTTGGTTAATTTTGATTATTATATATTTTAACTTCAGAATTTCTATTTTTAAAATATTTTATGCATTTTTATTTATGGTCTTTATTTGATGTGACATTATCATCATACTCCTTTCAATTCTTTCAATGTGGTTTCCTTTAAATGTGTCTTTTAAAAAAAGTTACTATAAGGTACATGCACTCACCAGGGGAAAAGAGCCAGAGAGAGAGACAGAAAGAATGATATTGAGGATGTACCTCCTAGGGGGATTGTCATGCCCTTCTCATGATTTTGGGCATGTGCACACATGTGCTCAGCATTTTTCAAGCTGCTGGTCTGGGACTCAAACTGCACAGTAGGCCATGTGGGATACAGCCACCTTAACCACCATGGCACCAGCTGGCCCTGCTTTAGATATTTTAGCATATTTAAAATAGCTGTTTTAAAATCTTTGCTGTTTCACATCTGTGCTGCAGGAAAGGCAGCTTTGTGCCTGTTTCTATGGATCATATTTTCCTATTTCTCTAAGTAGCTTCTAATTATTTATTGAAAAGTGAACATTTTAAGATAAGATGTTGTAGAAATTCTGATGCTAACTGCCCATTCCTGGGACTTGTTATTGATGTTTTCTCTTTTTTTTTTTTAATGACTTGGATAGAAGAAATTCATTAAAAGATAATTCTCCTGCAGTGTACAACCTCTGACATTATTCTTAGGAACATGCAGCCTTAGGCATGAGCACAAATCTTTCTGACCATCATTGATGATTATGGTTTTAGCCTGGGTCTCTTTGACTGTCTCTTTTTCTGATATCTCTGCTAAGCTTATGGGTGGCCTGCATATATTGTTATCAAACCCAGTTGTTAGCTGCTACTAATTTCTTTTTTTTTTTTTTTTTGAGAGGTTTTTCGCTATAGGGCGCGTGCGCTCGCCAGACAGACAGAGAGAGACATAGAGACAGAAAGCGAGAAATCACCCCCCAGGGGGGATGGTCATGCCGCAATCCCTTCTCCTCCATTCTCCTCTCGGGATCTTGGGCATGCACGCACACGCGCCCGGCGTGAGTTTTAAGCCACCGGGTCCAGGACGCGAACCGCGGTCGACTACGTGGGAGTCCAGCGACATAGCCATTATGCTAACTGCTGGTTCCCGCTGCTACTAATTTCTAACAGTGTTCTCTATGGATTTCAACAACTCTCTAGGGTAGGATCAGTTCATAGTTTGATCCATTTAAAGTTGACTCCTGGGACCATCAGTTGGTGTAATGGTTATGTTGCTGGACTCCCATGTAGTCTACCGCGGTTTGAGTCCTAGACCAGTGACTTAAACTCACGCCAGGTGTGTGTGCATGCGTGCCCAAGATCCTGAAAGGAGAATGGAGGATAAGGGATTGTGACATGGCCATCCCCCCTATGGGGTAATTTCTCGCTTTTTGTCTCTCTGTCTCTTTCTGTCTTTCTGTCGAGTGCACACACCCTATAGCAAAAACCTCTCAAAAAAAAAAAAAAAGTTGACTCCTTGACAAGGGCAGATATTTTAGTATTTGAGACCTGCCATTATCCTCTCACAGGCACAATGTCTGTGTAATAGAACAGAAACTGTAGTAGGTAGAAATGGAAACTGGCATCTCCACTATTCTGAATTGCCAAGAAATCAGATATAGGGAGGATCGGATGGACTGTACTGATGTTACCCAGGTGATGAATCTCGTCAGAATAGCTCTTGCATCCTGGGAACCTGGGGGAGATGGGAAATTCCATTTGGTTGCCAAGTTCACCAGAGCTGCTCTTCCACAACACTGTAGTGTATAGGAAAGGGGGGCTTCCTTCTTCCCAGTCTGCCCTGTCCAGGTACTCCCTGTGTAGCAGGAGGTAGGTGAGGGGTAATGGGTGCTGCTTGGCTGGTGATACCTGATACCCACTAAGTGTAGGTCTTCCACAGCACAGAGTTGTAAAAATGGGATCTTCTGATGTTCACTAACTGATGAAAGAACTGAGAATAAATCTTCTACTCCAGAGATCTAGGCGAGATGCAGACTACCACTCAGCTGACAAGCCTGCTGAAACACTTTTCCCTTTTTTTTTTTCAGATGCAGAACTTTGGAGGAATGAGTGAAGTCTTTAGCTCAAATGTGGCAGCCCCCCAATGTTTTTACTGAGTTTCTGTAGATGTTCTTGAATAAATGCTTCTCAATGGGTTGCAAGTCTGTTGATCAAGCTGTAGCAATTTTGGAATATTGTCTTTAATCATTTTGATTAGACCTATAGATATCTCTCTAGGAGAGAAGTTTCCCTGTGCTCCTCACAATGCCATCATTCCATAAATCTTTAAACATTTTATGAAAATAAAAGTAGATAAGTAGCACATGAATAATTTTTTTTTTTTGGAGAGGTTTTCGCTATAGGGTGCGTGCGCTCGCCAGACAGACAGAGAGAGACATAGAGACAGAAAGCGAGAAATCACACCCCAGAGGGGATGGTCACACCACAATCCCTTCTCCTCCATTCTCCTCTCGGGATCTTGGGCACGCACACACACGCGCCCGGCATGAGTTCCAAGCCATCGGGTCCGGGACACGAACCGCAGTCGACTACGTGGGAGTTCAGCGACATAGCCATTACGCTAACTGCTGGTTCCCGCACATGAATAATTTTGATATAGACTTTTAAATACATATACCACACATGCACGAGCGCACTCACACACACACACACACACAGACAATCGCTCACAGGTTTCCATGGTAAAATTAATTTGGGTAACTGTTGGTTAAAAAAAAAATAAATCTAGCCTTAAAAAAAAAAACTATAGATAATTTCAGAGTCTTAATGAGCTAGCATGCATTTTAAAATCTTCAATGAGATTATACAGTATGCATCTTGCCTAAAATTTACATGACCAATTAACCATTTTGTTTTCTTTGTGTTTGTACTTGTTTGCTTTATTGCTGGTTTTTGTTGGGCATTTCTCAAGATTCATGAATTGCAAATAAATTTTGGAAAAATACCAATTAACATGGTACACTATAAGCCAAGAAGTTGACTCTTTCCAGTACCTGGTTGATAGTTTATTCTAGTAACTATTTCTTTCTCTATAGACTACATGGATTGCCTGTCTATTTATCCAGAGAATATATGAACATCTAGGGAAACTCAGGATGTGGCTAAAGTACTAGCCATCAAGTAAAATTTATGGAGGAACTTGAAAGTGCCAATCTGAATTTCTGAAGGTCAAATATTAAGGACATACAGTGAGAACTAACCATAAAATTCCACTGTCAGATAAACGAGATTATAAGAAATTGTCAGCCAAGAAACAAGCTAGGTTATTCTGAAGACTAACATAAGATAACAGAAGGGTTGGGCCCAGCAGATGGCATAATGGCTGTCACTGGACTCCCTTCTAGTCAACCACAGTTTGAGTCCCAGACCCAGTGGCTTAAACTCATGCTGGGCGCATGTGCATGTGTGCCCAAGATCCTGAGAGGAGAATGAAGGGGAAGAGATTGCAACTTGTCCATCTTCCTGAGGGATGATTTCTCACTTTCTGTCTCTCAGTCTCTTTCTGTCTTTCCGGGCGAGCACATGCGCCCTATACCAAAAAAAAAAAAAAAAAAAAATTACAAAAGGGTTTATCCCCATGTGGGGACCACAGCAGTACCATTTGCTGAACTAATATAACCAATGATATTTTCAAACTTCAGAGGCTTAAGAAATTTTTTTTTGAGAGGTTTTCACTATAGGGCGCGTGCACTCGTCAGACAGACAAAGAGAAACATAGAGACAGAAAGCGAGAAATCACCCCTGAGGGGGGATGGTCACGCCGCAGTCCCTTCTCCTCCATTCTCCTCTCGGGATCTTGGGCACGCACGCACATGCGCCCAGCATGAGTTTTAAGCCACCAGGTCCGGGATGCGAACCGCGGTCAACTACGTGGGAGTCCAGTGACATAGCCATTATGGGAACTGCTGGTTTCCTAGAGGCTTAAGAAATTTTTGCAGATCTGAATTAGGTTCTTATTTATTCACAGATTTTTGGAGTAAACTTTCTAGATGAAAGAGCATGAATTTTCAGTATGAATTAAAGCAACAGCATAGGTTCATATATTACTCTGCCCTTAGTAGTTGTGACTCTTGGCAAATTGTTTATCTTATTTGAATCTCAATTTCCTCATCTATAAGGTAAGGATGATAATACTTACTAGAATTGCCTGGGGGCCAGCTCTGGTGTGGTGATTAAGGTAACTGGATTCCACATGACCTACTGTATGTTTTGAGTCAGACCTAGGGGCTTGAGAAACACTGCTGGCACTTGTAGGTGAATGCCCAAAATCCGAAAAAAAGAGGGAAAAATAGAGGAGAAGGGATTATGGCATGAACTCCCCATGGGGAGTGCTGTCTAATTTTCTCTCTCTCTCTCCTCTCTCTCTCTCTCTCTTTTCCTGGTAAGCACAAATGCCCTCTGGCAAAATTAAGAAACAAAAAAAGAATTGCTTGGAAATGTAAAGATAGTCTAGGGATATTCAGATGCTTAGCAGATAGCACAGCCACCCTAGTTTTTCAGCTCCCTTCGATGTAATTAATGATTTTGTACTAAACTGTAATGATAGTTCTAGACAACACACATGGTATATTCTTAGCAACAAACGTAATGTCTGGAATTTATTGAGGGTTAACAAAAGTTTATTTAATTGAGAGAAAAAGAAACATTTGTTTAATGTCTACAGTATACCAGGTACTCTATATAAATTATTAGTTTCTATAATTTATTTATTACATCAATTTTGTCAGCACTATTGTCACTATTTAATAAATGGTAAAATATAGGTTTAAAAACTTCATTGATTTGCTAGTACTCACCTAGTACAAGGTAGATCCAAGAAATAAGTCTATCTGACTCAAAATCCTGTAGCTCCAGTATGCCAGGCTGCCTATGGACTAGTTAACAAATTTGGGTATTTTTCCTATACCTATACTATACATTTCTTGGAGGAGTCTGACCTGGCGAGGCCCCAGGATCTGTCTGAGCCCCCCCCCCCCCGACCTTTGAGCTCCGCTTCCGGTCAGATCAACATGCTGGCAAGGCCACTGTTGTGTACCCCCTGACCTTGGAACAAAGCTTGGGTCAATTAGCATGTCAGCAAGGCTGTTTGCTATTTGCTCCAGAAAACTGGTAGCCTTGCTGGGAAGCGACCCCCCTCTGTCTCCCCAATTTACTACTATAAAATAAATGCATAGCTCTCTTACACATCCTAAGTATATGATAAAATTTTCCAGGAACTCCCCCGACCGCTCCCCTTTGCTATAATCACCTACTATTAATTACAATGCTTTATCTCCATGGTCACAGTAGAGGGTGGGCTGAAGTTCTATCTAGGCAGAAATAGTCTTGACCTTTGGAAGGCCCTTCAAAATACATTTAAGGTAAACTTAATCCTTTCTTTACTTAAAATAGGATTAGGCCAAAACTGGCCCAGGACACCTCCACCCTCACCAAGCGAAATAGATAAATATTTTAGGACTCCTCAAATCAAGTTTTAGATCCCTATAAAACTATGTAAGTATCATTCTTTATTAAGATCCAGAGGAACTAATATCTATTCTTGAGATTTTCTTTTCTCAGAGCCATTCCTGGTAATCACAAAATGGCTGCTGTGCCCCATCAGCTGATAATCATCTCTGCTTACCGGAACCGCCTTCCCAAAACTGCATTCTATGGAGACCCACCTACAATTCCATGGAGACCCACCTACAAATGTGGAACTGCACGAGACCCACCCTTAATCCAACCCTGAACTGCAGGAGACCCACCCTTAATCCAACCCTGAATAGAATCTATGTTCCCTATTGTTAAAAACTTTATGAGCTGATAATTGAAACACTTAGCCCCTCTCCCATTTACTTGCATGTAACACATTTTCAATAAAAAGGCACGATGATTCCTAGCAGTTGTCACTCCCCAGAGAGCGATCTCTGGGGGGTGTCCGGCAATTTCTGGATAGAATATTTTGTATATTGTTATGTGATTAAAAATACAAAGCTATTTTAATAAGTTACCAATATAGTTGTGGAATTTGGGGGTAGTCTTAATAAAAATTAAATATATTTTTCATTTTTTTTAAATGAGAGAATGCCCTGGCAGGTAAGCTTACTGAATATAGGATGATAAAATACATTCATCTGGTATCTTATGAGTCTACCCTCAACTGAATGAATGTTACCTTAAAAAAATTAGTGTATGAGTATCATAGTGAAGAAAAGATGAGAAAATGCACCATATATATTTGTTAAGGTACTTTATTCTATCAGGTAAAAAAGTATCCTTTAAAATTTTCAGTTGGAATATGAAAGGATAGGCTTTGATAAAAATAGCTGCACTACACATAGTTTGTATCAGGAAAACACAAGGGAAATCTCTGGAATGTCTTTCAGTCATTCTTCAACTGAGAAGAATGATAAATATTTTAAATAAGGAAGCATTTTATAACATTCTGCCAGTGTGTCAGAACCATAATGGGGTTCCCTCCTTTTTAGGAACTGAATAAGAAATTAAATTTTATAGCTGAAGATTAACATCTTTTCTCTGGGGCCCAGCAGGTGCCATAGTGGTTAAGGCACTAGACCTCCACATGGTCGACTGCTGTTAGAGTCCCCGTCCCAGTGGCATGAAACTCATGCAGGCATGTGTGCATGCATGCCCAAAATCTGGAGAGGAGAATGTAAGAAAAGGGATTGTGGCATGGTCAACCCCCATGGCAGGTGATTTCAAACTTTCTCTCTCTCTCTGTCTCCTGCAAGCTCACATATCCTATAGCAAAAATCTCTCTCTCTCTCTCTCTCTCTCTCTCGAGGAAAAAAAAAAAAAAGAAAAGAATATCTTCTCTCTGATAAAATAAAAGACAGGTCACTATGCTTTAGAAAAGGCTAAGAGTAAATACTTTCAAGTTTCAGGTTCCCAAACAGTGTTAGAAGCAATAAAGAGAGCTGAGAATAGTTAAGCATACCACAAATGGAAAAGTTGAGTGTAAACATAGAATTGAGGTAAGTAGGGATAAAAGGTTAATCAAACCATAAAATAGTAAGGGGCAAAAATATGTATCACTCCACGAAATTGTTTTAAATGTTGTTTACAGAAGAATAATGGTTATTAAAAGTATTAAGAATGCTTTCTGATTTAATTATATTATCATTACAGTTATCACAGTTTACATCATTTTGCAAGAATAAGTCATATTTAAATGTAGACTTGCATTTGCATTTTAATTTCTTTCTTTTTTTTTTTTTGGAGAGGTTTTTGCTATAGGATGCATGTGTTTGCCAGACAGGCAGAGAGAGACAGAGAGATAGAAAGCAAGAAATCACCCCCCAGGGGGGATGGTCACGCCGCAATCCCTTCTCCTCCATTCTCCTCTCGGGATCTTGGGCACTCACGCACACGCGCCCGGCGTGAGTTTAAGCCACTGGGTCCGGGACTCAAACCACGGTAGACTATGTGGGAGTCCAGCGACATAGCCATTACGCTAACTGCTGGTCCCTGCATTTTAATTTCAACATTCAGTTCTAACTCCTGGAAAAGCTTTTCTGTCTAGCGATTTGTAATGTAAAGTATAGCTGAAAGTGTTGCAAAATGGCTTCTTTGATGATATCCAGGTTTTTGGTTTTTCAGCCAAAGAATTGAAACAGACCAATAGTGAAAGGAAAAGGTCGTTTCTTAAGTAAAAGTAAAAGTACAGTCCTGAGAGATAGGAACGGGCCTGAGCAGACAGAGAAAGAGTGGTTCAAAGGTCCCAGCAGTTACATTCTGTGAGGTTTATGATTTTTATTTATTTTTTTAAACTATTATTTTATTTAACTTTATTTATTAGTATTATTTTCCAGTTTGATCAGAGAGAGACAGAGAAAGAGAGAGAGGGAAAGTGAGAAAGGAAGCCACCAGCTCCAGGACTTGAACCGCGGTCCAGCACCTTTATCACCACGCCACCTGCCAGCCCCAAGGTTTATAATTTTTAAATCTAGGTCGTGTTGGTTGTTTATTGGCTAGGCCCACATATTTCTCATTGCCTATGTCAAAACTCCCAGGGCCCACTGATTCTTCTCATTGGCTATATCAAATATGCTTAATCAGCTAAATATCCCTTACTAACCTCTTTCCTACATTACCTAAGGCAGGGAATTTTCTGCCTCGATCAGGTGTTTCTATCTAGCCATATGGGCAGAAACTACAGCCCCCTTACCTTCTTCCATTTTCTAGCTTTCTCCTGTCTCATAAGAAGTAAACAAACAGCCTCTAACATGGGGCTTCTGAATATATTTCAGTAATCTGTATGGTGGCAAGTGTCACAAAAATAATGGCTAAGAACTTTTATTTGAGTCAGGGAAAAACATTGAAAGTCATATATTCTTCATTTAAGAGTTTTAAAAATTGTTTCTAAACTTATTTAACTAAATAATGGTCTTTTTTGCCAAAATAAGCTAAAATTAAAAATAGATGTAATAGATGCAATATTCTTTTTGTTTTTGCATTGTATCTTCCTATACTACTGTAGCAATCCTACTTATTGAAAGCTTTCTCTAAAATCTAGTGTATCTGATTAATAAAATTCATTTAGCATTTCAAACAAAAGATTTCCTTTTTATATATGCCATGTATTTATAGTGAACAATTAGTTTTTTAAAAGCTATTTGTGGTCCAGCAGGTGGTGGTGGTGGTTGGGGTGCTGGACACTACCTGGTTAACTGGGGTTCCAGTCTGGATCTGGTGGCTTGCTTTCTCACTTTCTCTCTCTCTCTCGCATGTGTGCCCTGTAACAAATTTAAAAATAATAATAATAAATAAAATTAAATAAATAATTCTTAAAAAAAGTATTTGTTTTAGGATAATCTATTTTTCTCTATTTGATTTTTAACAAACTTGGAAAGCATTGGCTAATGTAAATTGCAGACTTAATCCAAGCAACACTGCATTTTATTTTATTATGTTTGATGCACATATGTTATAAACCAAGAATCTGCCAAAGCTTTGATTTATAAAGGCTTTCTTACATTGTTAAGGAGTAACAGTCATTCCATTTAGTTATTTTAAGATATATGTAAAATGGTACATATAAAATGCATTGTTAGTACTAAACCAGTGCTGTGTGCAATAAATTTCTTCAGAATTAAGATGCATAGCAGCTAATCTTTCAAAAAACCTTGCTTTCTGAACTCTAGGTAATAACAACTCTCTAAATTTCATGATGCTTCTTATATATGTTTCACTATTGAGCTTTACTCACTGAAGTGTAGTGAATTTAAAAAGACTCTAGATAAAATGAGTATGGATCTTAGATCGGAAGTCTGGATCAATGATGTTTTGTTTAGATGTGTAATTTCCTGACTTCCTCATTGATCAGAGGTTAATGATAGCCATATCTTTGCATCTTAAATGCATTTAAATTTTATCTATTAAAATTCTTAAATTTAAAACATTCTAAAATTTCACATTTCTTTCCTACAACTGAAAGACATATGTTTAGTTATTAATTTACTTGAAATACAGTGATAAAAAATATGTATAGGCAATTAACCTCTGCATTTCACAGTTTGATTATGACAGATCATTGCTTTTCAAAATCTAGGGATTGCACATCTTTTTCCAAGTCATTGCTTGTAATATCTCTGCATTCAATTTCTCAATGTTTCAAGAATATTCTTGCTATTTCAAAAAGTAAAATCAGCAGATTTGAGGTAACAGATGTCAGAAATTACCAAGGCCATTATAGGCTAATTATTTACCCAAACATCATCTTAAAGACAAAGTGTTCAGAAATAATTATGGCTTTCTATATTACTCATTGCAGTCATTAGAAATTTCTTTGAAGGCCAAGAACTAAAGTTTTCTCAGTCCCTCCTCCTGTCCCACTTAACATTGAATCAGACAGTAAGACACCTGCTTGCAGCTGCATGGAAAATGAACATATAGAAAATTCTGTTGGTTTATTATTCTAACATTCCTTAGAAATGTTTTACTGAGACCAATGTAATAAAAATAAACACTAGAATCACATTTGTTTCTCCCTGAAAATTTAGGAAGCTTTCACATTTCACCTTTTTCCACAATGTGTATACTAATTTAGTTAAGTATATATTATCATTGATACAACTTGAATTTACTAATCTCAGAATTCTAGCATTTCGAATTCATAATATGTACTTTTTAAATTAATTATTCAATTTTATTTATTCATTCATTTATTTTAATTTGACCAGAGAGAGACAGAGAGAGAGAGAGAGAGAGAGAGAGGGAAAGGGACAAAGGAAGTCACCAGGTCCGGGACTCAAACTGTGGTTGGTTATGTCAGAGTGTCCAGCGCCTTAACCACCACACCACCTGCTGGTCCCCAATAATCTGTACTTTTTTAAAAAATGTCTTTCGTGGGCCAGCAGGTGGCGTGGTGGTTAAGGGCATTAGACTTCCACATGTTTGAATGCAGTTCTAGTCCCAGACCTGGCTGCTGGCTTTCTCGCTTTCTCTTTCTTGTTCTGTCACTCTCTGGTCAAATTCAAGTGAATAAATAAAGATAAATTTTAAAAAGTTTTTTGCATAGGGTGCATGTGTTCACCAAAGAGAGGGAAAGTGAAAAATCATACCTCACCACCTACAGGAGATAGTCATACCACAATCCTTTATCCTTCGTTCTCCTCTTGGGACTTGGTCACACAGGCACACAGTCCAAACTTGAAGTGGGGTAGACCACATAAGAATTCAGCTCAACTACCATACCACCTGTTGGCCCCAATGATCTATACTTTTTAGGTATGATGATCTGCAACAATAGGTCACACATGTAGAGAAGAAATAGCAAATCCTCATCTTATGGCCAAAAAGGCACTTCTGAGAGTTGTGATCTGTTTAATTCTATTTTACATAGGTTCTGTATCAAATGCCACTTTTGACAGGTTACCTGAAGTGCCATGCTAAAAAAATACTCTTCAGCCATATCAAAGTTCATCAGGAAAGGCTTTAATGATTAATTACAATAGCAAAACCTATCTATGCAACTAATTCACCATCCTTACAATAGTAAATGTATTCCTACTTGTAAAGTTCTTAATTCACAATCCTTGCAATAGTAAATGTATCCGTAATTATAAAGTTTCCTTGAGTAAAGGAACCATTAGGTTACAGAAAAAAAAAAAAAAAAAAACATGAAAAGTCAATAAGGAAGGGCAAACAAATGTAAGAATAGACAACTTAAAAACATAAAACTTTATTTCCCATATTCCACTCACAATTTAAAAGTGCTTCTTCCTATTTCATCCAAATTGATTTGCTATTCTTTTTTATCCACATTTTGTATTGTTTCAGCCAGTCATTATTCATGTGAAATATGTGTGTGTATATACACATATATATGTGTGTTTATATACAGATATGTACACACACTAGCCAATGTATAACCCTGTATAACATGTAGTTTTTCTTATGTTCAGTATTGCTCACGTAAAGGAAAAATAATCTTGGGCTGCTCAAAAATTTAAAATGTCTACCAGTCTTCTGTGAACTCTGTGACAACTCAGTTACTCTTACAGAAAGCGGAACTTGCTTAGGGTGTTTGTGTACAGCCATCACCATTATGCAATTCCAGAACATTTTCAAGGAGTAGAAAACTTGTCGGCCTAAGGTAAAAATTCACGCTAAAGATTATACAAATTGATTGGCCAAAGTTTAGGGAACATATGTCCTCCTGCAAAGCTGCTTTTTCCTTCCCTGAGATAACCAAATGAGGACAAAAATAGATGGCAGGAGAAGGTATATATAACAGGTCTTGTTATCACTGGTCAGACAGTAGCAGCTGCCATATGAAGCAAGGTTTTCCAAACAGATATACACATGCACACATTTAGTTTTCTTTTGGCATCTACAGATGATAATTGGTTTCCTCACTTTTCTCTATTTTAGAAATATTTCAATAAAATCCAAATAATCAACTGTTTCATTCTGCATTTTACT
The DNA here is from genome assembly GCA_026018925.1 of Tupaia tana. Taxonomy (NCBI): domain Eukaryota; kingdom Metazoa; phylum Chordata; class Mammalia; order Scandentia; family Tupaiidae; genus Tupaia; species Tupaia tana. Next base: position 30,985,193 of record JAKSZU010000009.1, on the reverse strand, counting down.
GGTAGTCCTAGCCAGCAGAATATGTCAAGAAAACTAAAACAGCAAAGATTGATTAGAGAAATAAATAAGGTCATATATCAATGAATAAGTTTATATATCAATACATGGAAAGTACAGAAGAATCTAGACATAAAACACTAAAGTTAATTAGGGGGTTAAAAAGATTGCTAAATTTAAAACCACTATTTATAAATCAGTTACCTTGATGAGACAATCTTTTCCCCATTCTCTGTGATTAGTATCCTTGTCAAAGATCAGGTAAAAATTATATATATATATACACACACACACACACACACACACACACACATTTATTTATTTCTGGGCTCTTTATTTTCCTCAAGTGGTCTATGCATCTCTTTTTATGCCAATACTGCACCTTTTTTTAATTAAAAAATCTATTTAATTTCATTTAATATTATCATTTTTATTATTATTTGGTTATAGGACACACATGCTCATCATGGATAGTATAGACATTTTAACGATATTGAGTCTTCAACAAATGGTGCTGGGAAAATTGGAAATTCATACGGAAAAGAACGAAATTGGATCTTTACCACACATCATACATAAAAATCAACTCGAAATGGATTTAAGACTTAAATGTAAGACCTGAAAGTGAGAAATCACCTCCCCACATGGGGATGGCATAAGGTAAAGCTTATGACAGTAGTCTCGACAATAAGTTCTTAGATATAGCACCAAAAGCATAAGCAGCAAAGGAAAAAAAAAAAAAAAAAAAAAAAAAACCAGCAAGTTTGAGTACATGTGGTCCCTAATTTATGATGGTTCAACTTGGTGATTTTTTGACTTTACAATGGTGTGAAAGCAATTAGCATTCAGTTGAAGCCATACTTTTGAGTACCCATACAACCACTGTGGGTTTCACTTTCAACTCAGTATTCAATAAAGTATATGAGATATTTAACATTTTATCATAAAATTGGTTTTGTGTTAGATAATTTTGCACAACCCTAGGCTAACGTAAGTGTTCTGAATACATTTAAAATAGATTAGGCTAGCTATGGTAGTGTATTCAATGCATTTTTGACATACAATATTTTCAACTTGTGATGAGCTTATTGAGATATTTATCTCATTGTAAGATGAGGATCATTTGTATTTATGAATGTTCACAAGACTATATAAACAGTCATCTGTTATCTGAAGAAAAATAACTAGCTCTATCAGTTATTTAAAATTATAATACAGTCAGAATAATTAAAACACTGGTAAAAGGATTAAAGAAAAAAAAAAACATAATAGACTCCAGAATAGACTCCATGAATCAACATACTCACATGAGAGGACTTCATAAAGTTTGTGGAAATATGGAAATAAAGTACAAGTTTATTTCAGTACAAAAATATTTGAACTCTATGCATAATTTTTCCATAATATGCATTTTCATAAACTTTTTGAGAACCTTACTATGGACATTTCCTATATAACAAAAAGACATTGCAAATCAAGGGACAAAGAACAGACTACTCAACAAATGAAGATGAGATAATTATATAACTTCATGGGGAAAAAAATGAAATTTGACCCCTTGCTGACATAGTCCAGAATCAACTGTTTTTCTCTTTTTTTAATTAATTAATTTACATTCATTCACTGAGCATTGTCCCAGCATACAAAATGTGATTTCCAATCCAGAATATACTGCATAGTGGCTTAATCATACATGTTATCAACAATTTTCCATTTCTAGTTTCATGTATATATAGATATGTGTGTGTGTGTATATATATATTTTTTTCCCCTATTTCTCACCCTCTGTCATTTCCCACCCTCCTCCTACACTATCTCAGGTGTGCACAGTTGTTATCTATTCCTTTTTCCACTACATTTTATTGATTCACAAAATTTCTTAAATAACCTAATTTCAACAGTAAGTTCAGCTGGTATAAACATATCTGTGAATACATGTCAGACTTTAGGTGTGAAACTCTGAGTAGAATGAATATCATATAAGGTAGCACCTAGATGATGCTATATAGCTTACTATGGTCATTCAATAGGTATTTTTTTACTATATTTTTTAATTTCAAGAGAAGCAGTTTTAACTTTAATAAATCAAAGAAATGCTAAGGAAATTTGCTTAAAACTTAAGGCCAGGAAACAAGTTGGGATTCTGTTCAAATAGTAAGTACATGAACCTATTGGCAGCTCAAGACAAGACAAATATCCTTAAAACTGGAAAACAAAGCCTAGAAGAAAATCAGCAATGTTTTAGTCAAAAGTCATAAAATTCTATTTCACCAGTTCAGTCTCATGTACATTATCTTCTGTTGTGGTTTGATCTTCCCGATTGAATTCTGGGATATAATATTCAACTCCAGACTTGTCCCTAAAATTAAGTTGGCTATTTTTTTAGTTTTTGAACTCTCATTTATGTGTGTCTGTATTTAATTTTCCTGGTATAGCACTCTCTTCAGAACTTCTTAGAGATCTGGTCTGGTGGTGGTAAATTCTTTCAGGTTTTGTTTATCTGAGAATTCTCTTGTCTTTTCTTCCCATTTGAAGGATAATCTTGCCAGGTACAGAATTCTTGGTTACAATTGCTTTTCCCTTAACACTTTGAATATATTTTCCCATTCTTTTCTTGCTCACATTATTTCTGATGAGAGGTCCGCTGTCAACCTAATGAGATATTCTTTGTAGGTAACTTGACGTTTTTCTCTTGCCAATCTTAGTATCTTGTCTTTGTCTGTGGTTTTGGTCAATCTGGCTATAATGTGTCTTGGAGGTCTTCTTGGGTTGATTTTATTTGGGGTTCTTTGTATTTCTTGAGACTGGATCTTTGCCTCTTTAGGTTTGGAAAGTCTTCTTCCAGGATTTTATGGAATAGATTATCAACGCCCTTAAGAGTCTCCTCCCCTTCTGGGATACCAGTTATTTGGATGTTTGGACATTTGATGGTATCTAGTTTTTCTCATATATTATTCTCATGTTCTTGGACATTTTTCTCAGTCTTTGTGGTGGATTTTCCTAGGCCAGTAGTTCTATCTTCTATATCTGAGATTCAATTTTCTGTATGATCTAGTCTGCTTTTAATACTTTCAAGGAAGGTTTTTGACTTCCTATATTATAGCCTTCCTCTCTAACAGGTTCATTTGATTCTTTTTCCTGTTTTAGATCTTGCAAGAATTTCCTCACCTCCTGGAATTTGTCAGCTCCTTTCTCCTGCCTCTTGGGTAGTTCATTGTCTCTCTTCTCTTTAATCTCTGCTAGCTTTATCACTATGAAAATTCTAAATTCTTTATCTGACATTTCCATGAGTTTCATCGTACTGTCTGAGGATGAAGAGGAGTTATTCTTTTCTCTTGGAATAGAGATATTTTCTTGATTTCCCATATTTCTTGTGACCCTGCTGTGATTTCAAGTTATCTGATGAATGGAGCATTTCTTCCTAATTCTTGAAGTTCAAGCTGGGTGTTCAGAGTCATGCAGGAGAAGATGATCTCCAATCTCTCTTCCATTCCGTTTTCACTCTTTGTGCATCAGATTCAGTGGGAATAGAGAAATATTCTGATCTTAATCATATTCAGATGTTTGAATCCTGTTCACTTGGACCTGTCTATACACGTAGAGGCTGAGCAGCCAATGAGTAAAGATAAAGAAAAAAGGAAAAGAATTAGAGAAGAGGAAAGAAGAAGAAAAATTAAAATAAAAAGAATAAAAATATAATAAAAAACTTTATATTTTTATTTTTAAAAGCAAAAAATGAAAATCACATGGCATGCTTGCATACCACCCAAAAGCAATATTTCACAGCTGAAGTTCGGGATCCATCTGAGAATGGACCTGGGTTTTTGTCTTTCCTAAGTGGATGGGGAAAGGCATCAATTAACACAATAATGAAGGGGCTTGAGAACCCAGAGTATACTTTACCTTAATTTTTTTTTAAATGAAAAGACACAGGTAGATACAGAAACAGAGCTAAATGGAGAGAAGGAGACAGAAGTAGCAGACGGAAGTAGTACTACACACTAGAAATGAATGTGGAGGCAAAAATCTCAGCAGAGAATCTTCAGTTTTAGTCCCTGAAAGCAACATTTCACAGCTGAAGTTCAGGATCCATCTGTGGATGGGCTGGATTTGTGACTTTCTAGAAATGAATGTGGAGGGAGAAGTGTCAGCAAAAATTTTTCATTTTTAATCCCTGAAAGCAATATTTCACAGTTGAAGTTTGGGATCCATTTGAGGATGGGCCTGGGTTTGTGCCTTTCTAGAAATAAATGTGGAGGGAAAAGTCTCAGAAGAAAATCTTCATTTTTAGTCCCTGAAAGCAATATTTCACAGCTGAAGTTCGAGATCTTTCTGAGCTCAAAAGTTTATTACAAGACTCAATATAAAAAGCAAAGACAGGGTCCAGCCAGTGGTGCAGTGGTAACAAAACATTATTTTATATTGGTGAAAAGTTTAAACCATGCACGTTCTAACTTGCTTTGGGAACTCTCACCAAAACTTTACTGTTCATTCTTATAACTTTGTTATGCAAATTCCAAAGATTTTCATATTCTCCTTGTGTATGTGGTGTCATCAGTCTTCATATCTGAACTAGATTGTGGGTGGTATGTCCAACATCCCTCATCAGATTAACCAGTACAATTCTGAGTGAGCACGATGTCTAGATGATGACCAACACTACAAGAAGACATTCTTCTTCTGCTTTGGCTTACTATCAATCTGTGTTGCCTTCTGGCAAGCATATATTTTGAACAATGTTGGTGTCTGTTGGAAAGTTTATGCTTTCATCTGTGCTATTTTATTTCTTTTTGTTGTTGTTGCATTTACTTATTCCTATTAGGCCTCTTTGTAGATTTAACTGACCTAAATTAGAAGGTTATGGTCAGAACCTTGGAACAAGATTGTGAGACTGGAACTCTCCTTCAAGTGGCCCTGAGCATGTGTCATAACATTGATCTATCCATGTGTCCCAAATTGAATTGTACATCTTTATTCAAGCATAAGCAATGACTGATGCTAGGCTCTGGAATTAATTTTACCCTTTAATTACTGGTGATGTATTTCAAACTATTCGGTAGAGTGCTCAAGGGAAAATGATACCACTGTACCACTGTGTAAAATGAGTCCAGTGGATGTTGCTCATGTGGAAGGGCTGTTATCAAGTTGCACGCTGAAATCATACTCCTAGAGGTATATGGCTCATTAGGACTCTATAGAATGTCTTTGACACTACTGCTACTGCCTATGACCCTGTTGCTACAAAGATTCTGATGATAAGTGTTATAGCTATAAACAACCAAGATACCTATGTGATACAGCCAATAGGTTAATTTATACTTAATTTATGCTGGGGTTCATAAATATGATAAGGTACCATTGCAGAATAAATATTTCAAATTTCTGTTCTAGAATGTGAGGACATTGGGAGTTGCCACTCCAATCTAACAAGTAAAAAGTTTGTTAGGGGGACCAGCAGTTAACATAATGGCTATGTCACTAGGACTGCGGTTCAAGTCCCAAACCCGGTGGCTTAAACTCACGCCGGGCCCATGTACATGCATCCCCAAGATCCCAAGAAGAGAATGGAGGAGAAGGAATTGAGGCATGGCCATCCCTCCTGGGGAATGATTTCTCGCTTTCTGTCTCTCTGTCTTTCTGGCTAGTGCACGTGCCCTATAGCCCTCTTAAAAAATAAATAAATAAATAAATAAATAAATAAATAAATAAATAAATAAAAACTGGAATGAGACAGTGTCCACTTTCTTGTCTCCTATTCAACATTGTACTGAAAGTCCTAGGTAATGCAATCAGACAGTAGAATGAACTAAAAGGCATACAGATTGGAAAAGAAGAAATTAAATTGCTGTTATTTGCAGACGACATGATTTTGTGCACAGAGAATCCTGAAGAATTCACCAAGAAACATCTTAGATGTGACAAACAAACTCAGTTAAATCACAGGATACAAAATCAGTAAACAAAAACTTATAGAATTTTCTACAGTAGCAGTGAATGAACTGAGATGATAATAAAAAAATCCCATTTACAATAGTCATGAAAAATTTAAATTAACATACTTCAGAATAAATCTAAACCAGGAGGCAAAATGTCTCTGTAAGGAAATTTATAAAAAAGAAATAAAAAAAATACAAATTATAATTAAACTGTCTATACTACCCAAAGCAATATACAAATTCAATGCACTTCCTGCCAAATATCTGTGACCTTCTTCACGGGAATAGAAAATAATCATAAAATTTGTCTGGGATCAGAAAAGATGTCATTAGTGCCAAAGTAATATTGTACAAAGAGAGTTAAGTCTTTGTCTTGACTGATACATACTGTATTCATGCTGAGGAAAATCAGGTTGTACATTATAGAGATGTATACAGATAAAACATTATATATATATATATAGATAGATAGATAGATAGATAGATATAGCGAGAGAGAGAGAAGTTTGAGGCATCTCACTACTTGACTTCAAAATATATTACAAAGCCATAATAACCAAAACAGCACAGTACTGGTGCAAAAATAGACTTATAGACCAATGGAACAGAATAGAGAATTCAAAAATATTCTTGGCAACTTACAGCCAACTGAGTTTTGACAAAGGTCACATGCAAATACAGTGAAGAAAAGACAGTCTTTACAATAAATGATACTGGGTAAACTGGAAATCCACCTGCAGAAGAATGAAATTAGACCCCTATCTCTAACCATTTATAAAAATTAACTTCAAATAGATAAAATACGTAAAGGCCAAAATCATAAAACTACTTGAGGAAAATGCAGGGAAAATATTTCAAGATATTGGAATAGGCAAAGATATTGTAGGTATTTTGTAAACCAAAGGAAACAATACACAGAGTAGAGATATGACGCACAGAATGGGAGAAAATATTGCAACCTACACTTCAGATTGATAACCAGAATATATAAGAAATTCAAACAGTTCACCTGCAAAAACAAACAATCAAAAACATGAACTAACAGATATCTCTCAAAGGAAAATATATGAGTGGCTAAAAAGCACATGGAAAAAAAATGCTCAGCATGTCATATCATAAGGGAAATGGAGTTGAAACCACAATGAGGTATCACCCACCTCCAATCAGAATGGCTGTGAGTAAAAAAAAAAAATAAAGGGACTAGTAGATGGCATAATGGCTATGTCTCTGGACTCCCACGTAGTTGACCACAGTTCGAGTCCTGGACCCTATAGCTTAAACTCACGCCAGGTGCGTGTGCATGCGTGCCCAAGATCCCGACAGGAGAACGGAGGACAAGGGATTGTGGCATGGCCATACCCCTGGGGGGTGATTTCTCGCTTTCTGTTTCTCTGTCTCTCTCTGTCTTTCTGGAGAGCGCACACGCCCTATAGCAAAAACCTCTCCAAAAAAGAAAAAAAACATTTAAAAATTAAAAAAAAATAAAGAATAACAAATGGGTCCAGCAGATGGTGTAATGATTACATTGTTGTACTCCCACATAGTTGACTGCAGTTTGAATCCCAGATCCAGTGACTTAAAACTCAAACTCAAAAAACAGTTACTGGGGCTGACAGGTGACAAGTTGCTAGGGGTGCTGGACTCTGTCTCTCTCTCGTCAAATTAAAATAAATAAATAAATAAATAAAGTTAAATAAAATAATTATATATATATAAATATATATAAATATATATATAAATATATATATTTATATATATATATATATATATATATATACACACACACACATATATAATATATATTACTAAGCTATAGTAATTTTATTAGTATGGCATTAGCACAAATATAGACATATAAAGAAATAAAATTGGTTAAAAACCCCAGAAATAGACCAACATATTCACAGTCAACTGATCTTCAACAAGGATATTAACAATACACAATGGGGTAATGGTAGTCTTTTTAACAAATGGTGTGGTGAAAAATGAATACCCACCATGAAAAAAAGAAAATGAACAGTGTTTCACAGTATACTACAAAACAAACAAACAAAAACCCAAAATGGATTGAAGACTTTACTATAAGAACTGAGGCAGTAAAACTCTAGAGGAAAACAAACTAGATCTGCTTCTTGATATTGGTGCTGGCAATGATTTTTTGGATATGACACCAAAAGCACAGACAATAAAAAAATAGAAGAATGACTACATTAAACTAAAAACACTCATACAACAAATAATCAGTCAACAAAAAGATAACTTATGGAATAGGAAAAATTATTTGCAATTGCATATCTGATAAGGGTTTAAAAAACAAAATATGTTTTTAAAATCCTACAGCACAATAGAAATAGTAGTCAAGAAAAACAACAAAACAATTAAAAGATGAGCAAGGGCATGAATAGACATTTCTTTAAAGAAAATACATAAATGGCCAACAGGTATATAAAAAGGAGCTCAACATCACTAATCATTAGGAAATGCAAATCTAAACAAAAATCAGATATCATGTAACATCAGTTAAGATAGCTATTTATTTATTTATTGGAGAGATTTTTGCTATAGGGCACGTGCACTCGCCAGAAAGACAGAGAGTGACAGAGAGACAGAAAGCAAGAAATCATTCCCCAGCAGGGATGGCCATGACACAATCCCTTCTCCCCCATTCTCCTCTCGGGATCATGGGCATGCACACACACGTGCCCAGTGTGAGTTTAAGCCACCGGGTCTGGGACTTGAACCACAGTCGACTATATGGGAGTCCAGTAACATAGCCATTATGCCAACTGCTGGCCCCAAGATAGTTATTATTTTTAAAAAATTATTTTAAGTGAAGATCTGGAGAAATTGGACCCATGTACATGGGTGATGTAAAATAGTGCCGCTGCTATGGAAAACAGTATGAAGGTTCTTCAAAAAAAAAATATGATCCAGTGATCTTATTTATAGCTATATATCCAAAGAGACTAAATCTGGATTTCAAAGGAATATTTTCAATCACATGTTTGTTGCAATGATCTTTGATGTTAAAAGTGATCCTTGATATAGTTGGATTCATATCTACCATGTTCATTGTGATTTTCTGTTTCCCTCATTCTTTATTTCTATGTTCTATTCTACGTTTTTCTTACTTTTGTGGCATATTTTTCTTCAGTTTTTCTTTTTTCTTTTTTTCAATTTTTTGACATTGTAATTCCTGAATTACAAATAATCACTGTACATCTTTATTTGGTACAGTATGGTTTTTCAAAGCATGTATATAGTGTGTAATAATAAAATCAAGGACATAAACGTATGATACTGAGCATTACATAATGCTATGCTCATTCAATAATAATTTTACTAGTTTTTTTGTTTGCTTTTGTTTTTAAAGTATATATTGAATTGCTGGTGACATATTTACTCAGTATGTATACAGTTCCATACTCTAGACCTTCTTCTGCTAAATATTCATTACCAACCCCCAGGATAAAAGTAACACCTAGCCTCATACTCAATGCAATTGTCCTTCTCTGGCAGCTGCCCACCTTTTAGGCATGAAGGTGTATTTCCTTCCTATTAGAAATCTTTACTTTTCTATGAAAACTTTTCTTTTCCTCCTTTAAATACAAAAGCATAAACAAATCATACTGTATTCCACTTGTCTGCATGCATTATTTTGTCTGTTACTGATTTTCTCCAAACCTTCTCCCTTTAGCCTGTTGAAATTTCTGATAGCTACCATTATTCTTTCTACTTCCAGGTCATCATATACTTCAGTTTCTACCATTGAGTGTGGGTGTATAGTACACATCAAGCGGGGAAATACAGTACTTGCTTTCACTTGGCTAATTTCACTTAACATTATATCTTCTAGGCTCATGCACTTTGTGTCAAATAATAGGATTTTTTGTTTCTTTTTTTGCTTTTGATTTCAAAAACTGAGGATTTATGTTTATATACATAGAGCACTTTCTTCATGTCTCAATTAAGCTTTTTGGGAAATAGTAGTGTGGATTTTGGTCTGGCTCTAGGTGAGTTTCTTTTTTGTTCTTTTTAAAAATTTACATTTTTAAATTTACATTTAATCACTATACATCTTTACAGTGTACAACATGATTTTTCCTAGAAAGAATACAACGACATATTAGTCAAGTAAAAGATATTACCATATACATTATCATCAACAGATAACTCTTCATTTTTGTGCCTATTAAATGTTTTCTTTGCTTTTAGCTATAGGGCACATGCACTCACCAGAGAGAGACAGAGAAAGTGAGAAATCACCTCCTAGAAGGTTGGCCACGCTGCAATCTCTTTACCTCCATCCTCCTCTGGGTATTTGGTGCAGACAATCACATGCATCTAGCATGTTTTTCAAGCAAACAGGTCTAGGACTTGAGCCAAATAGTTGGTCATGTGGAATCCAGCTGCCTTAACCACCATGCCACCAGTTGATGCAAAATATTTTATTATTCTTTATGGCTGAGTAATATTCCAATGCATATATATATCCCATATTTTCTTAATCCATTCATTGGTTTGGGGCATGTACTCTGATTCTATATCTTAGCTATTATGAATGATATTGCAATGAACACTAATGTACAAATGTTTCTGCAACTGAGTACTTTACTGTCCTTTGGGAAATACACAAAGTGGAATTACTGGGTAGCACAGTCATTTTATTTTGAGATTTTTCAGGAACCTCTAACCTCTATTGTTTTTCACAGTAGCTGTACTAATTTACCGTACATGAGGGGTCTCATTTCTCTGCAACCTTTTAAGCACTTCTTATTCCACCCAGAGTGGATGGCCACACTGCAATCCCTTCTCCCCCATTCTCTTCTTGGGATTTTGGGCACGCAAGCATGCCTGTCCAGCATGAGTTTTTAGCCACCAAGTCCAGGGCTTGAACCACAGTCAACTACGTGGGAGTCCAGTAAAGTAACCACTACACCATATGCTGGTCCCTAGTAAAATACTTTTAAGTCAGAGGTGTGATATTTCAAGCTTTTTTCTTTCTCAAGATTGCTTAGACTATTTGGGGTTTTGTTATTCCATATGCATTACTGAATTATTTATTCCTGTTAAAGAAAACATTTATTGGGATTTTGATGAGGATAGCATTGAATTTGAAGACTGTTTTGGATATTATGGAAATTTTGAGATTATTAAGTCTTCCAATTTAAGATAAGGATTTCTGTTTAGTTATTTTTATTAAGGCTTTGTACTTTTCATGGTATATATGTCTTTTGTCTCTTTGGTTCCTTTATTTGTGTCAATTACTTTTATCAATCTTTTATAGTTTTCAGTGTACAAATCTTTTACCTCTTTGGTTAGGTTTATTCTTATATATTCATTTTTTTCATGCTACAATAAGTGGAACACTTTCTTAATTTCCTTTTTGGATAGGTCATTGTAGGTATAGAGACATAACTATGTATGTCCACTTTATGTACTATAATTTTATTGAGCTCATTTAGTAGTTCTAATAGTTTTTACCTGAATCTTTAGGATTTTCTATGTATGCATCATCTGTAAATAGGGAAAATTTAACTTCCTCCTTTCTTATTTTGAAGAATTTTATTTCTTCTTTTTGATGAATTGCTTAGGGTAGGATTTCCAGTACTACATTAAGGATAAGTGGGAAAAGCAGAAACCTTTGTCTTGCTCCAGGTCTTAGAGGAAACACTTTCAGTTTTTAGCATTAAAGATGATATTTGCTGTGGGATTTTCATGTATGATTTTTGTTATGTTGAGGTATATTCATTCTATACCTAAAATATTGAGAGATTTTACCATGAAAATGGGTTGAATTTTGTCAAATGCTTTTTTTTGCATCTATTTATATTGTCATAACACTTTTCCCTTTATTCTATTAGTGCAATATACCACATAAATTGATGTATGTGTTGAAATATCATTCCACCCCAGGGATAAATTCTACTTGGTTATAGAGTATGATCATTTCAAAGCATTTAAATGACTAACATCTAGTATCCAAAACTCAATAAAAGAAAAGACATGCTATTCAAAATGAAAATGAGCAAAATATTTGTAAAAGCACTTCACAAAAATGGAAAACAGGACCCACAAATTATTCTCTCATTGTTTTCTGGATGACAAATGAACCCTCCTTATAATTTTAACCCTTATTTCCTCACTCCAACCAAGTGAAAATACTATCCAACACACACACACACACACACACACACACACATATATACACAGTTCCAAGATTTCCAATGAGTTCATGATAGTTGTCATAGTAAGTTCAGGCTGACAAAACAAATCACCATTGACTGATCAACTTAAATAACAAAAAATTATTTCTCACAGTTCTAGGGGTTGAGAAGATCCAGATCAAGATGAGGACTAATCCAGTGTCTTGTTTACTCATTTGTCCAGATAACTAGTTTGCAGATGGCTGTATATCCTCACATAACAAATTTTCTGGTGCCTCTTCTTAATGGCATTAAGACCTCATAATGGCATTAATTCCATTATGAGGTCTCCTTCATAATTACTTCCCAAAGATACCATCTCCTAGTTCCATCACATTGGAGTATAGAATTTCAGCAAATAAAGTTTTTTTTCAGGGGGGACACAAATATTCAGTCCGTAACAATAGTGAAAGCAGTTTATAAACTGTGAAGCTCACTGTAATGTAAATTATTCTTATTCATATTTTTGCTGCCCAATATGGTATCCCTTATTAGTAAAACTAAGAGTATTAAAAACTGACAATCAGAATAATTCAGTGTTCAGTATTCTTGTGTCACTGTCTTTTTAATTTTTAAATTTTCTATTTAATTACTATATATCTTTACATTTTACAATATGGTTTTTTACAACATAGTTTTTCCCAGCATGAATACAGTGCATATCAGTCAAGTCAAAGACATTACCATATACATTATTATCAACAGGGAGCTATTAATTTTTGTCTGTTAAGTGTTCTGTTTGTTTGCTGGTGTCACTGTCTTAACCAGACTCAATTTTAGATTTTGAACTACTGCTTAACTCTTTTTTAAGAGAGATTTTTGCTACATGACACATGTGCTCACCAGAGAGACAGAAATACAGAGAGACAGAAAATGAGAAATCACTCCCCAGGGGAGATGGCCATATCATAACCCCTTCTCCTCCACTCTCCTCTCAGGATTTTGGGCATGCACGCACACGCACCTAGCATGAGTTTTAAGCCGCCAGGTCCAGGACTCAAACTGCAGTTGACTTTACCAGTGATATAACTGCTACACTATCTGCTGGTCCTTACTGCTTAACTCTTAAGGCAGGACTTTGGTTTTCTATTTCCAATCTTCTATATTAGTTTAATCTATCTACTGCTAAAATTTCTCACAGAGACGTGAAATAAAATTTTATTTTCTGGGATGAGCAGTTAGCATAATAGCTATGTCACTGGACTCCCACGTAGTTGACCACAATTCGAGTCCTGGACCCAGTGCCTTAAACTCACTCTGGGTGCATGTGCATGCATGCCCAACATCCTGAGAGGAGAGTGGAGGAGAAGGGATTGCGGCATGGCCACCCACGCTGGGGGGTGATTTCTCACTTTCTGTTTCTCTGTCTCTCTCTATCTTTCTAGCAAGTGCATGCTCCCTCTAGCAAAAATCCTCTCAAAAAAAAAAAAAAAGAGAAAAAAATTATTTAACCCCATTTGTAGTATTGGCTAGGCCTCATTACGTCGAATCCCATTCAAAATCTTCAAAACTTCTTATAAGTGCCTTCTTTTTCTGACAAATCACATACTAGTTATACTTACATTTTTATGACTCCACTGTCTGGTTCAACATTTTGAAGAAGTTTGGTCCCCATTTATCTTTTCAGAATTCTCACACTTTTCATTTCCTCAAGCCTACAACTGTATTTATAACCCAGCTTTGTATAGTAAACTGAAATTCCTCAAAACAGCACTCTGTATACAGCTTCATAATCTACCTTGCCTTCTGATTTGACTGACTTCGGTACTACAAGTCCGTCTCACACTGAGCTCACCACTGAGTCATCACTGGAATCAACTGACTTAACTTCCAGGTTTTCAGAGCCCTAGCATACTGGTAGTAAATTACTCATTTCCTACTCTATTCCTGAACCACCTAGTTTTTAGATCCTGCCCTGACTTGACATGTGGCAACCTTGGTGTCCTTAAACTGAAGCTCACTTAAGAAGTATCCCTATTGTCTTATATCTGTGATCTCCCAAAAGATATTTTGCAGTTATAAACTTGAGAGCTATTTATATATCTAGGACATAGGTAAAAATTGTGTTCCTTACTAAATGATAATGATGATAATAATGGTGTCATGAAAAAAAAAAAACTCAGACTAGTTTATCTTCAAATCTAAACATCTGTAGATGCATTGATAAGGTTCCATTAAACCATACAGTTTTGAACATATAAATGGTGAGAGACCATATTTATGTGATTCTAAGTTCTGAGGTGACAAATGTGTGCTATTCTAAAACAAATTGTAGTCAATTATAGTAATACCTCGGAAGTATCCTCTTTGGATTTTTCTAAATTCACAACTAAATTACACTAAATTTTTCATGGAGTAGAATTTAAATGGTACCGAATAACCATGACATTGATGGAAAGTGTGACTTCTATGTCTTTTGTGACATTGTTAATTAAAATTAAGTGGAAAAATTGACCTACATGCTTATACCATAACCTAGTTTTATGGATTTATTTACTTCCTTACTTATTGCATTGGCCAAAAATATCTCATTGCTCTCACTTCATTGGGCAACATTCTTGGGATTAGGAAAAAATAACCTTACCTCAGAAATAAAAAGATTGGGAAATGCTATTCTGCTATATATTGTTTCCAGCTTTCTACTTGCTTAACTTTTTTTTTTTTAATTTTTATTTTTTATTTATTTGCATTCATTCTCTGAACATCATTACAGCATACAAAATGAGATTTTCCATCCAAATTACACTATATATTGTCTCAATCAAGCACATCAACAAGCATGTTATTGTCAGCAAATGATCTTCCATTTCTTGTCTTCTGTATGTTTTGCTTTTTTCCCCCCATCCTAGATTCTCTATCTCTTACCCTCTGCCATCTCCCACTCTCCTCCCACAGTCTCTGGTATCTATGTTTGCTTTCTATACAGTTTTCTCCTCACATTTTATTGAATCGCCAAAGACCCTAATCAATCCAAATACCCTCATAGCAAACACAGGTGATACCCACATTTCCATGAACACAAGTCTTACTTTACGCATCCTATAAAGTAGCACCTAGCTGTGGCTACATATCCTACTGCAGTCATTGAATATATATATATTTTTTTCCTGAAACTTTTTTTTTTTTGTAACTCAATTTACATTCCTTCCCTAAGCTTCATCACAGCATACAAAATGCAATCTCCTATCCAGTACACACTGCATAGTGATACAATCATGAACATTACAAAAAAATTTTCCATTACTAGTTCCTAGAATTACTTCCACCCCTCTTTCTGACCCTCTGTCCCTTCCCACCCTCCTCTCACACCACCTCCGGTGTCTACAATTGTCCTTCATTCCCTTCCCACCCACGTTGCATTGATCACACAATTTCCTACATAATCTAACTACTTTCAATGGTGAGTTCACTCATTACTACTAAGAAAACCAGTTATAACTTAACTCAAAGAAATGCCAAGGAACTTTGCTTAAAGCCAGGAAACAAGTTAGGATTCTGTTCAAATGGAAGATGCATGAACCTATCAGTCTCATGTACTTTTATCTTCTGTTCTGGTTCAATTTTCCTGATTAAATTCTGGGATATAATATTGCTTAACTTTGAAGGGCAACACTTTGCATTGAAAATGGAGGCCTGTTGAATGGGTAGCAATTTGAGAATCTATAATGCCTTTACAGAAAAGCCATCCACACCTCAAATTTAACTGAATATGCTTTGACTACATGTTACCACTGAATTTTGAAATCCATGAATAATAAATGTATGGGTTAATTTTGGGACTCTCAATTCTCCCTTATTTTTTTTACCTCTTTATAACACAAAACCTTTTCCTATAGGGCCTTTTAAAGAGATGAGAATAGTTTGATATTTTTATGGAGCTCAAATCAGGCCTATTTAAGTAAATCAAATAACTAGCAGGGAGTTCTTTTTCTTTTTAAAATCTTTTATTTGAAGAATATCATGCATAAAGAACAGTGTACCATCCTTAAGTATACAGCTCAACTAATTATACTAATGAGAACACACATATGTAACCACTGCCCAGTTAAAGAAACAAATTATTAGTACACCTGCTGCCTCCTATGTGTCCTATATCAGTAACTATTCAGTAACTAATCAGTAACTAGTTTCTCCTTTACAAAGGTCATCCCTATCATGATATGTGATATCATAGATGAATTTTTTCTTATTTCTGTGTGCAATAGGTACATATTTATTTTTGTTGATGGACAGTATTCCATTGACTATTGGGGTCATTTCTTATTTTGATTATTATTACTATTAGTGTCCTTGTATATGTCTTCTGATGTATCTGTACTCATTTCCATAAGTGTGTATGTGTGTGTGTACTTGTAGCACAGTCTTAAATGAAGTCTCTGCTCAATGCCACTGTCACCAATTCACCAGTCAGGATGTAATCTTCTGATTTTAATCTTGTGTCTTAGGTTCGTGCATTCTTCTGATTCCCTTTCTTTTTGGTAAATCAAATAATGGCAGGTTCTCCAGATACTATTTGAAACTTTTGAATTTGCCTAAAAACAGTAAAATTCTTCCCCTTTTTCTAGATTCCCAACTGTCTTCACATGTACTCCTAAATAATCCTTTATTTTTATAAACAGTTTTAATAAGATATAATACATATACTATAAAATCCACTACTTTAAAGTCTAAAATTCTGTGGCTTCAGTGTGTTCATAAGGTTATGCAATTATCAGCACAATGTAATTTTAGAATATTATCATTTTCCCCAGAAAGAGAACATATACCCATTCATAGTCATTCTTCATACTTCCACCAAACCTGGGCAATCATGAATCTACTTTCTGTCTCTATGTATTTGCCAATTCTACACATTTCATATAAATGAAAGCATAAGATATGTAATTGTTTCTTTGTCAAAAATCAATGAATAATAAATGTATGGGTTAATTTTGGGACTCTCAATTCTCCTTTATTTTTTCATTCCTATGATAGTACCACACTGTTTTGATTACTGTCACATTATAACAATGTTTAAAATTGGGAAGAATAAACTTTATTTTACATTTTCAAGTTTGTTTTGGATACTCAGGTCCATTTCATTACTATATGAATCTTATGATCAGCTTGTCAGTTGCTGCAAAACAGGATTTGCATAAATATTATATTTAGTCTGTAGATAGCTTTAGATTATATTGCCATATTAACAATATTAAGTCATCTTAATCATAAACATTGGCTATATTTTTATTTATTTAGGTCTTATTTCTTTTAACAATATTTTGAAGTTTCCAAAGAAAGTTTTTGAGACTCCTGTAAAATTGACTTCTAAGTATATTTTTCTTATTTGTGATATTTTGTTGACTGTTTTTTGCCAGAGGGCATGTGCACACACTAGAGAGATAGAGAGAAAGAGAGAGGAAAAGTAAAAAAGAACCTCCTATGGGAAATGGTCACATTCAATCCCTTCTCATTCATTTCTCCTTTTGGGAATATGGACATGCAGTACATGTGCCTGGAGTGTTTTTCCTCAAGACTTTAGGTCCAGGTCTCAAAACACTCAGCCAGATGGGATCCAGCTGCCTTAACCACTGTGAAACAGGCTGGCCATTTTGCTATATTTTAAATGGAATTGTTCTTTTAATTTTATCTTTGGATTGTTCATTGTCAGTGTCTAGAAACACAATAGATTAATGCATACTGATGTTCTACCTTTCAAAATTGTTAAACACCTTTGTTATTTCTAGGAAGTTTTAGTGGATTCCTTAGAAAATTCTATATAAAACACTATGTCAAATTCTAAGAGGGATGGTTTTACTTCTTTCTTTTCAATCTGGGTGCCTTTCATTCCTTGACTAATTGCCCTGTCTATGATATTCAGTGTAATGTTGAATAGAATTGGCAATAGTGAACAACCTTGTCTTGTTTGTGACCGTGGGGGAATGAATCCAATTTTTTACTATTAAATATGATGTTAACTCTGAGCTTTTTATAGATGACATTTATCAGGATGAGGAAATTCCCCTGTATTCTTTGTTGAATAAATGTTGTGTCATAAAATGTTGTTGGATTTTTGTTAAATCCCTTTTGTGGCTCTATTGAGATGATCAATTTTTCCAATATTCTCTTGACACATTGTATTACACTAATGATTTTTAGAAGCTAGACAACTTTGCATTACCGTGGTAATCCCACTTGGTTATGGTATTATATATCTTTTTTTTTATTTTGCTGGATTATGTTTGCTACTTACATTGCTGAAGAATTTTGAATCTGTATTCATTTGAGATATCAGTTTTATTTTCTTAGTTTTTTTTGGTTCAGCTCTAGTGGGGTAATACTGGCCTCATGAAATGAGTTA
Organism: Tupaia tana; assembly: GCA_026018925.1. Taxonomy (NCBI): domain Eukaryota; kingdom Metazoa; phylum Chordata; class Mammalia; order Scandentia; family Tupaiidae; genus Tupaia; species Tupaia tana. Next base: position 30,966,714 of record JAKSZU010000009.1, on the reverse strand, counting down.
AGAAAAATCCCTCCTCTTCTATGTTATGGAAGAATTTATGAAAAACTGATATTAAGTCTACTGTAAAATTTTGTAGAATTAAAAGTGAATTCTTCTGGTCCCAGATCTTTCTTTGTTGGAAGACACTTAATTAGTAACATAATCACTTTGGTTGTTGTTTCTGTCCAGATAATTTATTTTTTCTTGAGTCAGTTTCAACAGTTTGTGTCTTTCTAGGAATTTGTATATTTCATTAAAGTTATCTGTTTGCTTAGTATGCACTTGGTCATAGTACTACCTTATAATTATTTTCTTAATTATTTCTATAGAGTCAGTATGAAGCACCCTCTTTCATTCCTGATTTCAATAATTGTATTATTTTCTTTTTTCCTTGGTACATTTCGCTAAATGTTTGTCAAGTTTATTTATATTTTCAAGGACCAATTCTTGAATCTTTGACTTTTTCTATCAATTTTCTATTCTGTATTTTATTAATTTTGCTCTAATCTTCATTTTTTCCTATTTGTTTTGTGTTTAATTTCCTTTTAAAAATTTTTTATTTACTTATTTATTTATTTTTATTAGCATATAAATGTACATATTAGTTGGGGTACAATGGGATTTTTCTGTACAAGAATATAATGTGGAATCATTAAATAAGAGTAATTAGTATACCCCTCATCTTCACCATTTGTCATTACTTTGTGTTGGGAGCAGTCAGACTCCGTTACTTTAAATACTCATAGATATATAGTAAATAGCTATTAACTATATTTACTCTGCTGAATTTTATAACACTATTCTTCCTCTTATCTATCTGTAATTTTGTTTCTGTTAATCAGAATCCTTCTATTCCTACTCTCTACTTTTCTTTACATAATACCTTAATATAGGTGATTAGGTTGTTGATTTTCTTTCTTCTTCTTCTCTTTCTCCCTTCCTCCTTCTCTTCCCCATATTCCTCCTACTACACCTTCTTTATAAGAGGTTTGTGATCCTCCTGTCTTAACCTCCCATTGCCATCAATATGCCAGATTCTTTTTAGACCAGGGTCTTTCTATGTTGACCAAGCAAGCTTCAAGTTCATGTTCCTGCTGCCTCAGCTTCCCCGAGTGGCTGGGATTACAGGCACATATTACCATACCCAGCCATCAGATTGGACCAGGAATTGAACTTGGACATCCCATGCAGCCCAGTCTGCAGGGTACAGCATTATAGTAATGTATGCCACTGTGGTTAATCAGTCTTCTTTTTCAATGTATGTGTTTTGGGTTATAAAATCTCCTTCTAATAACCACTTTAACTTCATGCTTAGAGTTGTGATATATTGTTTTTTATTTTTATTCAGATGAAAATTTTTCTGTTTTCCCCAAGACTTCACTTATGATCCATTGGTTACTAATGAATCTGTGTTTAATTTTCATATGTATATGAATTTCTCAAATTTCCTTCTGTTATTGACTTAAACTTTCATGCTGTTAGTACTCAAAAAATATATTTTTTATGATTTCAAATTTTGTCAATTTGTTGAGGCTTCCTTAATGTCCTGGCACATGATCAATCTTGGGTAATACTCCAGGTGGACTTAAGAAAACTGTGTCATCTCCAGGAGCTAGCAGTTGGCATGGTGGTTAAGGTGCTGAACACTCCCACATGGCCAACCACGGTTTGAGTCCTGGACCTGGTGGCTTGCTTTCTCACTTTCTCTCTCTGGTCAAATAAAATAAATGAATGAATAAATAAAGTAAATAATAAAAATACTGTGTACTCTGCTACTGTTCAGTAGAGTGTTGTGTAGATGTCTGTTAACTCTTGTAACTTTACAATGTTGTTCTAGTCTATTTCCTTGTTGAACTTCTGATGACTTATCTCTCTACGTTTTTGAAGCAGAATAGCAAAGTCTACTATTATTGTTGAATTTCTTATTAATTTTAAAATTTTTCTTTGATTTTCTTTTTTTTTTTTTTTTTTTTGGAGAGGTTTTTTGCTATAGGGCGCGTGTGCTCACCAGACAGACAGAGAGAGACAGAGAGATAGAAAGCGAGAAATCACCCCCCAGAGGGGATGGCCACGCCGCAATCCCTTCTCCTCCGTTCTCCTCTCGGGATCTTGGGTACGCAGGCACACGTGCCCGGCGTGAGTTTAAGCCACCGGGTCCGGGACTCGAACCACGGTTGACTACGTGGGAGTCCAGCAACATAGCCATTACGCTAACTGCTGGTCCTAAAATTTTCTTTGATTTTTAACTACACATACTTTGGGGCATTGTTAAATGTATTTATATTTATATTTATCTTCCTGATATATTGCTCTTTTATCATTATGAAATGTCATTGGTTTCTAGAAACAATTTATATCTTAAATTATATTTTGTCTGATATTAATACTCACATACCTATTCTCTTTTGCTTGTCATTTTCTTTGTTTTATCTAACTATATAAAGCTACATAATATATACTTCGATCACTTAAATTTTTTTTTAGGTTTTTAATTTTTTTTCTGTCATGAGAGAAACTGAATGAGCGAAGGAGAGAAAGACAAAAGCCACCATATGAGAAAGTCTCATGCCACAATCCTAATCCTAACCCCTCACATTTCCCAGACAACTAGCATTGTAGGTACATGTGCATGCTTCGTGTGTATAGGTTGACCTCAGAAATAATTCCTGACCTTTCATATGGCCTCCAGTATTGCACACCATTGAGCTACCACTGTGCCACTACAGCTGAGCCTGAATCCTCTTTTTAAAATGTCCATTCTGCCAATTAGTCTTTTCATTGGAATACTCAGCCTATTCACTTTTAGTTCAGTAACTACCATGATAACATTTACAACTGTTACTTTTCTATTTATTATATATATTATATATATACATACATATACAGGAGATATATACACATATATATGTATATATATGTGTGTGTTATTTTCTCCTATACTACATTCAGTCCCTTATTTTTTCTATTACTTCATATTTTCTGAGTTATTTTTTTAGTTGTTGCCCTAAGAATTACAACTGACATCTTACCATTGTATTGATATCATCTGTATTTCAATTGTGCAAAATTTTTTTTTCTAATATATCAACCTTCCTTCACTGATCCTTTTGCTATTATTGCCATACAAGTAACTTTTAAAAATTATAAGCATATGAAAAAAGTTTCTAATGTTTTTGCTTTGTACAATTGCCTTTTAAATCAGATAAGAGAACAAATAATTACAAATAATAAGACATTTCAAGGCCTATGTTAGCATAATTCTAATCTCTGCCATCGTATTCACTTGGCATTACTTGTGTGTTTCTTTAAATCACTTTCTTTTGTGCATGTATGTGTCTATGTTCATATATGTCAAGTATATATCTTAGTTGCTATGATGAAAGGGATTCCACTGCATTTAGTGTGTTTAAACTAGAAAGACTTGTCTGCTAATGTGTAGGTGAGATTGACATAGCAAATAAATAAATAAATTTCTTTATATCCTGCATACTTTCTGACTATATTTGCTTAGTCATGTAGGACAAAAATAGTAATAATAAACAAAAAAAAACTTTTTAAAATGATCTGAGAGCTAGCCAATGGTGCGGTGGTTGGGGATGCTCGATCCCATATGTCTAACTGCACAGTTTGCATCCCTGACCTGGAGGCTTGAAAAGCACACCACGTGCATGCATGTGCATGACCAAAATCTCAAGATGGGAAGGAAGGATAAGGGATTGTGGCATGGCTATCCCACTGGAGAGGGACTTCTCACTTTCTCTCTCTCTTTGCCTCTCTCCAGTGAGCACACATGCATTATAGCAATTTTTTAAAATTTCATGTTCTTTTATACATTCAGTCACATTTTTTAGCTTACAAAGTGAATATTCCAACATGTGAACATTTCTCCCTAGTCCAATTGATAATACTATAAAATTATCTTCAACAGATAATACCACATTTCTTTGTCCCATTAATGCTTTGCCTCTCTATTTTTCTTGTAAATGTCCTTTCTCAGACTCTACTTTTTCACCCACACTATATCTGGTATTCACAACCATTTCCTGTGTTTCTATATCTTTTAATTAATCAGTTTCAGTCATAGAGTCCAGACGTTCAGTATATATTAAGTGGGGGCATACATTGTCTCTCCTTCATAGCCTGGCTTGCTTCTCTCAGAAGTAAATCTTCCATATCCATCCACTTTCTGTCAAAAGCCAGGATCTTGTTGTTTTTTATCGATGAATAGTATTCCACAGAGTATATGTGCCATAGTTTTTCAATCCATTCATCTGTTCGAGGGCATTTGGGTTGGTTCCATGTCTTAGCAACTGTGAATAATGCCACAATAAACATCAATGTGCAAGCACTTTTCTGATTAAGGATTCTTCTGTCCTTTGGATAGATACCAAGTAGTGGGATTGCTGGATCATATGGTAGTTCTATTTGAAGATTTTTGAGGTATCTCCAAATTGTTCTCCACAGTGGCTGAACCAATTTACATTCCCACCAGCAGTGTTAGAGAGTTCCCCTTTCACCACACCCTGGCCAGCACTTACCATTTCTTTTTTAATCTTAGTCATTTTGACTAGGATTAGGTGGTATCTCACTGTTGTTTTGATCTGCATTTTCCTTACAATGTGGGATGTTGAGTATTTTTTTTTTTTTTGTATACCTTTTGGCTATTCATATGTCATTCTTAGAGAGTGACTTTTTCAACTCATTTGCCCATCTTTTAATAGAGTTGATCAACTTTTCTCAAAACAGTTGCTTGAGTTCCTTGTGAATTTTGGTTATCAGTCCCTTATCTGATGCATAGTTTACAAAAATATATTCCCACTCTGAGGGCTGTCGATTCACACTTATTACTGTGTCTTTTGCCATGCAGAAACTTCTTAGTCTGATGTAATCCCACATGTCTATTTTGGGGATTATCGACTGTGCTTTGGGGGGTCTTATTTAAGAAGTCTTTGCCTACCCTAATTTTGCCTAGAGTCTCCCCAATGTTTTCCAAGAGAGTTTTATAGTTCAGGGTCTTAGGTTTAGGTCTTTGATCCACCTTGAGTTGATTTTTGTCAATGGTGAGAAGTAGGAGTTCAGATTCATCTTTCTGCAGGTGGATATCCAGTTTTTCCAGCACCATTTGCTGAAGTAGTTTTCCTTTTCCCACTGGATTGACTGATACCTCTTGTCAAAAATCAGTTGACTGTATGTTTGGAAATTTATTTCTGGGGACTCTATTATGTTCCATTGGTTCACGTGTCTGTTTCTGTGCCAGTACCATGCTGTTTTGATTACCACAGCTCTGTAGTATATTTTGAGGTCAGGGAGTGAGATGCTGCCCACTCCACTCTTCTTGTACAGGATTGTTTTGGCAATACGGGATCTTTTATGATTCCAGACAAAATTTATGATTGTCTTTTTTAGATCTGTGAAGAATGTGTCTGGTACTTTGATTGGGATTGCATTAAATATGTAGATTAATTTGGGTAGAATTGACATTTTGATTATATTAATTCTTCCAATCTAGGAACATGGGACGTCCTTCCACTTTTTTGTGTCATTTTCAGTTTCTTTTTTTAGCTTCTCGTAGTTTTCCTTGTGGAAGTCAAACTTTTTTATAAAATGACCTGACTTAGCACCTAACAATTTTTGTTATGCATTTAATATTCTAGTGTAACTATCACGTTAATTGTGGGAAGGTTATAAACACTTTTTTTGTTTAGTTTACTAAGACCATTTCATAAATGATATTTAATTCTTCAATAAAACACTCTTGTCAGCTTGCATTTATACCTGTCATTCATGATGATTCAAAATATTTGATTTTGTCATTATATCTACCATAGTCATGTTCAAGCATTTGTGTACTAAACTCTAGATTGTTTTATTATACACTAATTTTCGTTTGGAATGTATACATAGGACATTATATTGTTTTTTAATGTATAGATATAGGTTTATTATTCTGAAATTTCATTTCAAAATTGTAGTGAAAAATATTTATATACAGAGAGACTAATATAGTTGAAAAAAAATTCTACTCCTCTTCTGTTTCTAAATAACTTTACCAATTTTTGTCAAAACTATATAGTTTCATATTTCATCATGATTTTATTTTCTGTTCACCCACAGGACTATAAACTTCATGAGGTCAGAGATTTTTGTCCACTTATTTACTGATGCATCTGAAAGTTTAGAATGAATAATTAGACAAACTATTTAAATCAATCTCTTTATTTATTTGTTTGTTCAACAAATACTCAGTAAATGTCTATTAGATGAGTAAAAAGTGAGTTACTCAAATTACAAAAATGAATGACACCATGTTATAGAAGCAGATCTAGGTACCAGCAGGTGGCGTGGTGGTTACAGGTGCTGGATTCCCACATGACAGACCATGGTTCGAGTTTCTCACCCCCCCCCCCCCATTCTGTCCTTCTCTAGTCAAATAAATAAATAAAGTTAAATAAAATAATCTTATTTAAAAAAAAAGAAAGCAGATCTAGTTGAAATAAATGGAACTTTAGAATAAGATATAGCTATGGCTTATTACTGGTTATATAATATTAGAAAGTGCCCCAAGTACTTGGAGACTCAGTTGTCATCTCTGTTACATGAGGGAAAATATTTTCCACATTGTAGCATTAGAAGAGTTGAGTAAATAACTTTATATAATACATTTAGTGTAGTTTCTGGTAGATTAGGCATAGTTAAAGTCCTTGAAATTGTAAATATCTAGCAAGCATTAGTGCAAGCCACCTTGAATCAAAAAGAATAAGTTAAAATGTGGGAAAAAAACTGATGACCTGAGCTGGTTCATTATATCACAGTCTGGATATTCTAGTTGAATTGTTGAGTTTTTGCTTGAATTTCAAAAGAAAATTTCATGTTTGGACTAACACAGAATAAAAGGTAATGAATGAAAGCTAAGAAAAATTTAAATTAGATACACGCCAATTGTGTCACCTTTTCTGTCTATACCAAGTGAAAAGTGGATAGCTTTAATCAAGTTTCCAGACTGCTAAAATCACCATAAAAACTTATAAAAATTTCTTTCATCTATCATTTCCCATATTTCTAATTTCTATACCATGAACCACATCTTGCACACTTCATGAAACTCTTGTGATGTTGGCCAACACTAATTTCTCCTCTTTACCTCCCACACCTTTTTGTACCAAACTTTTTAGCACTTGATTACAAGTTATCTTGTGTTGTTCTGTTCTAGTGATTCATGTTTATGAAGGGGTTTTTCTCGTGTACAACTAAAATCCTCTTTAAGGACTCTTACATTAGTCATTGTCAAAGTAATTATTGATGCTACTTATTTGATCAAGATGACCTAAACAGGAATGTGACTGTAGATGCCAATATATATGAAAATCCTAAAAGCTAATAAATTTGGGAAATGAAATTAGCTACAAGTTCTATAGAAATCATTCTGGGAAATCACTTGAGGTTAGTAAGCCCCAAAAACCACTGAATGAAAAGAAAAGGCAGCTGTAATAATTTAGCTGGCTATCAAGTTTGATCTTTATCCTCTACTGTTTAATTTACTTTACTGGTGGAGGTTTGAATTACATCACAATAATCGTGAGTTAACCCAAAATAAAGGAGTTATAGGTTAAAACCTTGGGAACAATGTGAGTCAATGGGGTCATGGGGATGTCAGTTTGTCTCTTATTATTTTTTAACTAATTTAATCTATGCACTACAGTTCTGATCACTACTCCTACCTGACAGTGACTCGAATGTCTAACAGGAGCTTCAAACTGTCAGAAAATGAGTCCCTATTATTTCTCCTCTTTCCCATACCAGCTACTTTTGCAATCTTCCTATTCACTGAATATGCTGTTTTCTTTACCTAGAATGTTTTTCCCTCAAGTAGATACACAATTTGTTCCTACATTTCTTCCACATATTTACTCAAGAATCATGATCTCAGTGAAGACTCCTATGGTTACTCTATCTAAAAACCCCTTCGATGATTCCATTCCCCTCTCAGAAGTAGACTTAAGATTTCCTGCTTAGTACTTACCACCATATAAAATACTATTTTTTCTTATTTATCTTATGAATTTTCTTCCTTATCCCACTAAATTATAAACTCCTAAGTGGTACCACTAATTCCAATTACCTAAAAATATTCCTTACCCTTGACATAGGGCACACAGTCATTTGTTGAAATGAATGAGGGAAAAAGCAACAATGAATATGCTCATGTTTGATGCTGGGAGAGACCCTTTATGTGGGAGAAGAGAAGTGATCCAGTGTGGAATTTAATTATGTCTTCTATGTCTTTGCAAGACTAATAAAACACAATGAGAGTTTGCAATTAGGAATCCAGGTAAAAATAAGAAACAAGGGAGTTAAGCAATCTGGGCCTCAAATATCTCTTTACTGGTAATGAGAAATCTTAACCACATGCTGTACAAAGGTAAAGGAAAAATAAATTGTATTGGAAAACAGAATCTTTCAGTACTGTGGCAATATGATTAAATGATCATGCTATTCCTTTCCACTGAACTCAGATGTAGCTTTAGAATCCTTCTTAACACAGCACTACAGATAACCAGGTATTACTCATTTGAAGATGGAGCATGTATTTCAAGTTATTTCTACTCCTGAAGATGTTCTTTGAGTATATTAGAAATACCTTATATGGAAGTCACTTTGAATATTAGAAGATTCCAGAATAATGGAAGGGGAATTAGCTAAAAAATATCTTGATATCCTCTTCTGTGGCCAGGAATGTTGGAGGTGGAAAAACAAAGCAATATAAAAGGCAGTTTCTGTGCTCAAATACTTGCTTTCTGATAAATATGTAGTATGAGGAAAGGACAATGAGATAGCTTAAACAGATGCACATATCACACATATCAAAATGATCATTTTCCCTTCTAAGATCTATATTTAACGACACAAATATAGAAATGAAAACTGAAATGTTGGGTTACTTGACACTTTTTTTTTCTTATGAAGCATAGACCTGCTGCTTTTCTTTTTTCCTCTCATAGAATTGACTGCCTCAAAAATATGTTAAATTAGTTTAAAGTTAGATTTTGCAAGTAAATTTATGTTGAAATAAAAACTTATGCTCAAAATGACTCCATTAAGAGATGAAAAAGAAAACCCCAAAGTGGAAGGAAAGATCTTAAATGCATGTATTATTACCAAAGTTATAAAAAGAATTTTAAAAATCAATAGAAAAATAGATAACTCATCAGGAAAAAAAATGGGTAGGAAATATAATCAAGCACATTGCATAAGGAGTAGACACTCTAGCTGAATGAAAGTAGAAAATCTAGTTAAAAAATCAACACTTACTGAATATTCTTAGAGGGTTGCTTAGGCAAAAAAGACTTGAAGGGATATACAAGAAGAATGTTGAAATGTGTTGAACACAATTTTCTACATGCTGTTTTCCTACTCTACATACTGTTTTTCTACTCCAGTCGTTTACCAAGTCATCATGTGCAGAAAGAGACTGAGTAGCTGGGCAGAGGTGTCAGCAGAGGCAGAGAAACCAGAAGATCTTATATCTCTGGGAAGAAAAAAAAGCAGTGGAATCCAGGACTGACCAGGAGGCCAGAAACTGCTAGGAAAAACAAAAACAAAAAAACATAAAAAAGAAAACTCTAAGACCAAAAGGAGAGAGATCAAAAGTCAGCACAAGTTTTTTTTTTTTTTTTTTTCTGAAACATTTGTTAATTAAGAGCTGAAGATAAGTAAAATGCTACTAGAAAACAAAGCAGAAGTTTTGAAGTCACCCCAGTGCTAAGAATTAAAAATGGTGTTCATGTACACTAATTAGTAAAATATAACATTATCTTATTAAAGAATAATGTAAAAGTTATAAAATTTGGCTGCAGAAACTGCAAGAGAGATAAGAAATCAATTCCACTGCAGAATTTGAAATTGTTGAAAGTAGTAAGAAGTAGTATCAATAGTACACCAAAATGAATCAGTAGATGACAAATGCAAACAATCTCAGAACTCAGAGGAAAGTAGAAGAAATAAAAATGTTAACAAAAAGGAGGGTAATATAGAAGATTAGGGAAATATATAATTTACAGAAAAAAATATATATCATAAAGAAAAGACTACAGCAAATAAAATTAATATAAGATAAAAAGAAAGAAAATTTTATGGAATTTAAAAAATAGTCTCTAGGGACCAGCAGTTGGCATCATGGCTGTGTCACTGGACTCTCATGTTGTTGACTACGATTTGAGTCCTGGACCCAGTGGCTTAAACTCACACCAGGCACGTGTGCCCAAGATACTGAAAAGAGAATGGAGGAAAAGGGATTGTGGCATGGCCATCCCCACTGGGGGGTGATTTCTCACTTTCTGTCTCTCTGTCTCTCTCTGTCTTTCTGGTGAGTGCATGTGCCCTATAGCAAAAAATCTCTCTTAAAAAAAAAAAAAAAAAAAAACTATCACTATAAATTGATAAGGCTCACTAAATACCAAGAGAATTTCATTAGTATGTACACCTATCATGATGATAAAATGTCTGGATAGAAGAAAAAATACAAGTATCCAAGGAAGAGAAGAATCAAATTGCTTTTAGTGAAGGAAATCAAATTGATCTGAACTTTTCAGAGATATCAAATGGAACAATAGAATGATGTAAGCAGCTGAGTTTTGAGAAAACAAGTTTATAATTAAAGTACTGTAGGGGCTGGCAGGTGGCGTGGTGGTTAAGGGTGTTGGACTCCCTCCCACATGGCCGACCGCAGTCCTGGATCCAGTGGTCTGCTTTTTCACTTTCTCTCTCTCTCTCCCTTACTCTGTCTCTCTCTGGTCAAATTTAAATAAATACATAAATAAATAAAGTTAAATAAGATTTTCTTTAAAAAAATAAATAAAAGGATTGTAGGCTCCATCAAACTAGTAAAGGTTTTTTCTGACACTTTTCTACATGAAATTTATTCTCCAATTTACCTTTCTCTGAAAAGAAATGCCCTCAAGACCAAGACATACATAAACAATAAAGAAATTTTTTATAAACACTTTGTAGTAAGAAAAATGCAAAAGTGAAGAATTACGCCAAAACAATAGCTGTTATGACTTGCCTTGGTTCAGGTTGGTATTAAAAAAAATACCATAGACTGGATGGCTTAAATTAAAAAAAATGTATTTGTCACAGTTCTGAAATCTAGAAATTTAAATTCAAGTTAAATTCCTGGTGATAATCTTCTTTCTGGTTTGCAAATGAATGCCTTCTTGTTATATCCTCATATGGAGGAGAGAGAGAGATCATCTTTGGGATGTCTCTTCTTATAAAAGCTCTAATTCCATTAATGAGAGCTGTGCCCACATGAAATCATTATTTCCCAAAGTTTCCACCTCTAACTACCATCACATTGAGGATTAGAATTTCAGTGTATGAATTTGGGGGAAGAGGGTGAACACATTCAATCCATAGAACATAGAAGTATGATTACTAAACTAAATTCAAGTAATCAAAATTCATTAAAGACATTTAAAAAAAGACTTGCTAATAATAGTTGAATAGTGGGAAGAGAAGAGAAATGAATGCTAATTTTCTTTTCCTATGAAAGAATAGTATATAGATATTATTTTGTTCTTAATGTTGATAAGTCTCTTTTAAGCTTCTTTAAACCTACTTTCCGAAACACCCTATGCTCAATTAAGGTAGAGTATAAACCTTTCACTTAAGTAAGCATGCAATGAGAAAAAATTATATCTATGGTCACAGTACTAAAACATAAAGACCATAAAATGATTTGACTAAATTCAAGAACAAAATAGCAATAGGAAATGTAAAGATACAGTATGTAACAGTGATGGTAGAAATTCAACTTTCTCTGTAAAAAATAAGAGACTCAAATAAGGATTTTAAAAATGCACTCCATAAGGGGACTAGCAGTTGGTGTAATGGCTGTGTTGCTGGACTCCCATGTAGTCGACAGTGGTTGGAGTCCCAGACCCAGTGGCTTAAACTCATACCGGGCACATGTGCGTGCATGCCCAAGATCCCGAGAGGAGAATGGAGGAGAAGGGATTATGGCATAGCCATCCCCCTTGGGGGGTGATTTCTCACTTTCTGTCTCTCTGTCTCTGTCTTTTGGCAAGCACACGTGCCCTATAGCAAAAAAACTCTCCAAAGAAAAACTGTACTCCATAAGAATAATACTGAAAGTGACTTAGAATTATTAACATTTGTAACAACTAAACCAAACAAAACCAGCTCATCATGCTATTAATAGCATAGAAAGTAGAGTTTATTGTAAGAATCATTAAATAATACAAAGGATTTAATGTTTATTGGTGAGGGATGAAAATATACAAAAACGAAAGATGAAAAGACAAAAAAATAAAAATAAGAGAGTGAGTTAAACACAGTTTAAAAGTTAAATATAGCACTAGCAGTTTAAAACACAGAGGTGTTGAAAAATATAATTGCTAAAATTGTATATGTCAAGTTTTGTTCATTAACATTCTTTTTAAATACATACGAGAACTTTATATATTGATGATAAATTTCAAAAAGTAGAAAATATACAGCCTCCAGCTATATACAATAACAGTATAAAATTTTAATCTAACTTTAAAAGATAAACAACCTACTCAATATAATGCATAAATAAGTATATGATTAAAGAGTAAATCAAAATTTCAATGACCACTTCATTGAATAGTAATAGTCTTAATTTTCCTCTTTTTTTCCCTTCCTTTCCCTTGCCTTCTCTTTCTTTCCCTTTATTTTTTTCTTTTACCTTAAAATTTCAGTTCTAGATCCACTAAATGGGGCATGGCAAATAGATATAGATGTTGCTGATGTGTGTTGGGGTGCATCATGGTGGCCTTGTGCTGGGACAGAGTCTGAGTAGAATTAAAAGAAATGACGTCTATATTGAGAGATGACTTGGTGTTGAGTGTGAGGACCTGTTAAGGTAAGGAGGACATTCATGAGGGAGATGGGGGAGGGGGCATTAATGGGGTATCAATGTCTAAACATGGTGAGGAAGATGCCCATGAGGAGCAGAAGCCTGATTTGCGGTACTAGAGCTAGAAAGAGGTTAAGCACAGTGTCCATATGTGGAGATGGCACAGTGTGTAGCATACAAGAACCTGATCAGGATAAGCAGGACACTCATGAGACAGAGTAGTCAAGTATGGTTTAATTGAGTCCATGTAGGGTAAAAAAAGTCTATAAGAGAGAAGTGTTTTGATTTGGGACATCAGAGCCAATATAGTGTGAAGATGGTGATAAATGGGAAAGCAGACTGACTTCAGGAGACAAAACCACAATAGGAGCAATAGGAGGATATCTGGATTGGTTAGACAATGGAGAAAGAGATTGGTTATCTACAAGGTTATAGATTAAATAGACTTTTTTTTATAAGGAGGAGGCAGGGAGAGATAGAAAGGTAAGTATTTTTGACAGGTTCTCACTCTATCATGATACTCTTGCCTTAGTCTCCTAGTTAATTAGGACCATAGACACATGCCACCACACTTAGTCTATTTAGGTTGGGCCAGGAACAAAACTCAAGCCTCCAATGTATTGCATAACAGTGCCTCCTGCTTGCACCACTGCAGCTAAGTAAATATTTTAAAGATAATGGGAACCAGGTCTCTCACCATGGGAGAAGATACTTGTAAAATGGAAAATGAAAGAATTTAAATAAACCATGATAATTGAATGAAAATGGGAAGTATCAGCTTGAACTTACTATTTTTATATAGATAGGGAGACATAAATTACGTGTGTGCATGTGTGTGTGTGAGTGTGTGTGTGTGTGTGTGTGTGTGTATCTTATATTCCACAGCTCTGAAAACTGAGAGAGCCTGGAATCAAAAATACTTAATACCAGTGAGCACATTTGGTCTCCAGATCTTTCTTCTTATGTAACATGTTTGTTTTACTAAGAATCTAAGGATTCTTGTTGAAATAGCTGAATCCATGACTACAGAAGAGAAAGTATGAGATGAACCTGGCACATCTTCTTGTGCCAGAAAGCAAGGAAGTGGTCAAAGAGCAGTGGGTTCATGCAAATGCACACACACACACACACACACACACACAAATGAAAGAGTTTTCATTGGCCAAATTGGGAACAATCTGAATAAACTAGGAAACCATAAGTTCTTACAGATACAAATGAATGAACTAAAAATCTGATGAGAACTAGGATATGTACATAGTTCTAAAGTACCTCCCCATAAAATAAGCATTTATTTCAATAAAATAAAAAAGTAATTTTAGAATGAAACAGCCTGGCAGACATCATCTTAATAAATGGTCACTTCATCAGTAATGGAAAATATTGAAATTATACATCACCTGATAGGATGCAATGAGAAGGACTTGACAGTACTTCTGTGATGTGCCTACCAAAACTACATAGACTGAATTGAATTGTTAAGAAACATTAGTAAAGCTCAAGGTAAAGGGTATTCTACAAAATAATTGGCCTTTGATCTTCAGTCTTTAACATCACCATGTCAGCCATAGAGATACTCCTCTCAGATCTTCCTTCAAAGGGCACTAAGCACAAAGGAGAATAGTCAAATTACAACCTCCAAAATCTGCCTCATGTTTTGAGTTGGAGAATATGCATTTCCCAAGCAGTGCCCAATAAATGACTGAGCACAAAGGTCGTTAAAGGGCTTGGGTGGATTTTGCTTAATGTGGGATTGCTTTAGAACAATCTTCAAGTACACCTCACCACTGGGTTAGACATACTATCAGTGACAAATGTGAGAATCTTTCTATCCTAATTGTCTATACTTCCCCTCTCATTTTGTAGATGTGAGACTTGCATTGTGATATTGAAAATATCCTCTTCTTACTCCTGTTCCTTTTCTAGTTTATTTTTCATAGGATTTAGCCCTCAGTAAATATTTTACGCTTCTATCTTCATCTTGGTGTCTGTTTTACAGAAGATTCAATTAATATATTTGTTGTCAAAAGTGATCCAAGACAACAGACAGTTGGATAAGATTTGGGGACTTTTCACATACCATCAAAATGGAAAGGAGGATCATATCCCAAGTGGTATGTGGGGAAGGAAAAATCCTGAAGAATAATGGTGGTCCAGCTCATAAGCATTTCACCAGTGGCAGCTTGAGAGAATATTCTGATGAAGGGAAAAATCTAAACCAAGTCAATGATTCAGGAATTTAGAAGGATGGGTGTAGCAATGTATTCAAGGACAAGGGAATTTATTGATTTTTGCTAAGTTGCACTGAGATATACAGAGGAATAATGAAAAACTGAGTGTAGTTAACAGTTAATAGTTCAGTGTGAGAACCAGAAAGTTCTTTGGGAGCCTACAGTCAATTATCTCCTTCTTTGAGAAAGCAGACAGGACTATGTTGTAAATTTATGATCTGATAATTATGTTCGCAAACCTTCAATGAAGACTGCCTCTTTAGCTGAGGAAAGTCTGTTATACTAAGGTCAGTGTGCTATGTGGGAAAATATGGACCCTGACACATGATGTGGAGAAATTTGGGAAAATGGAATAAACCTAAATATTGTACCTCTTCAGACAGCCCTAAACCTCTTAGCCTGCTGAGGTGTACCTCTCCTCCTTATTAAGAGCCAGCAATTCCTAGTGAAAAGGCACTATAGAGGCTTTTCCAATGAAATTCAAGAGGACTGTCCCTCAGGAGATGCATCCACTTTTTCTCCTGGTTGCAAGGATATATATGGTTAAATAAGAGCGTACTCTGGCTGGGATCTGTGGGATGTGATAGAAAGAAAAAAGAGATTGCATACAAAATGAGCTGCAGGAATTAAGTGATATTTACCAGAAGGAGCCAAGAGAGTACCCATAGGATTATATTTTAAGGGTGCTAGATCTCAATTATGCAACTGGATAAAGCAGGAGTTCAACAAATTTGGGGCATTCTCTCAGGGAATTCACATTATAGCTAAGACCTTAGGTCATGAGACAAATGTACTGCTGGAGTGGTGGTTCTTAGAAGGCTGAAAAAAAGATAATGCATGTTGAAACAATTTGAAATGCTTGACTTACATGGCACAATATGGAAGAAAGGATTAAAAAAAATTTTGGAAGTAGAATAATGGAATTAGATGAGGACAGAAGATACAGAAATTGATCATGCTGCATAGAAGGACTCAGAGAACAAACCTTTCACCAAGGTCAGAAAGAACATGCCAGTGAAAGAGGAACCAGAATCATAAGAAATAAAGTGATATTTCTTCTCTGTAGGGCTAATGGTAGCAGAGACATGCTAACAGCTTGGTTTATTAACAATCATGGAGATTGGGACCGGCAGTTAGCGTAATGGCTATGTCGCTGGACTCCCACGTAGTCGACCGCAGTTCGCGTCCCGGACCCGGTGGCTTAAAACTCACGCTGGGCGCGTGTGGGTGCGTGCCCAAGATCCCGAGAGGAGAATGGAGGAGAAGGGATTGCGGCGTGGCCATACCCCTGGGGGGTGATTTCTCGCTTTCTCGCTTTCTATCTCTCTGTCTCTCTCTGTCTGTCTGGCGAGCCCACGCGCCCTATAGCAAAAACCTCTCCAAAAAAAAAAAAATCATGTAGATGACAAGGACCTGAAGCAATAGATTTCTTTTATTTTTAAAATTTATTTTACATTCATTCACTGTATATCATTCTGGATAACAAAACCATGATTCACTTATACATTGGAAAACAATTCAGCATTAAAAAGTTAACTAATGATACACACAAAATTATGCTGAGTGAAAGAGGACAGAAAAATGAGAATACATGCGGTTAGTTATTCTATTTATATTAATATATTAAGGTTCTCCAGTGAAACAGAGTCAATTTAATGTATAGATATAAATGAATATGGATATTGATATAGGTATATGAGAGAGAATCAATAAGGTGTGTGTGTGTGTGTGTGTGTGTGTGTCTGTGAGGACACCTCAAAAGTTCATGCAAAAATGAAACTAAAGTATGTTTATTTTGGTGCAAAAAATTTTTGAAATTCATGCATAATTTATACTATATATTTCCATGAACTTATTGAAAACCTCCTCATATATACATGCGTGTACATACATATATATACCCAGAGAGTGAGATTTCTCTTAAGAAATTATTGATTCTCTTATGAGATTGTGGGGACTGGTAATATGCAGAGCATGCCAGCAGGCAAAATGCCCAATGAAGTGTTCACTTTGCACCTTAAGTTTGAAAGCAGTCTGTAGACAATATTTTCTATTCTTCAAGGTATCTGTTTTTTTCTCTTAAGTATTCAACTGATTGGACAATTGTGAAGGACAATTGGTTTTACTCAAAGTACACTTATTTAAATTTTACCTCATCTTTAGAAAAAGACACCTTGTACCAGTCCTATAGCCTAGTGGTTGGGGGAGCCAAATCCCACATGGCCAACTGTGGTTCAAATCCTGGTCCCTGCAGCTTGTAAAACAGGATGAGCACATGTGCATGTGTGCCTCCAATTCTAATAGTATGGAAAAGTGGAAGAGAAGAGAATGTGATCATGTTTCATTACAGGCGGAGGTGCCTTCTTCCCTCCTCCTCCTTCTGTCTCCCTGTCTTTCTCAGGAAACACACATGCCTTCACTCAACTAGAGTGAAATATAGACTTGTTTTTGACCAAATATCTATGCATGATAGCCTAGCCAAACTAGCAAATAAATTTAGCCATCACAGTAAATTTCTTGAAATACAAACAAATGAATAGCATCAGAGTATAGAGTGATTATCTTGGTTAGAGGGAATATGCAGAGGAAAGAGAACAATTACATAGAAATAGGAAAAAGCTTTTGTGGGTATTAGTGTGCTCATAATGTTGATTATAATAATGATTTCTTGGTTGTATATTTATGTCAAAACCTATCAAGTTCGGGAACCAGCAGTTAGTGTAATGGCTATGTCGCTGGACTCCCACGTAGTCAACCGAGGTTCGTGTCCCAGACCCTGTGACTTAAAACTCACGCCGGGCACGTGTGCGTGCATGCCCAAGATCCAGAGAGGAGAATGGAGGAGAAGGGATTGCGGTGTGACCATCCCCCCCTGGGGGGTGATTTTTCGCTTTCTGTCTCTATGTCTCTCTCTGTCTTTCTGGCGAGCGCACGCGCCCTATAGCGAAAATCTCTCCAAAAAAAAACCCTATCAAGTTGTACATTTTAATTATGTGTGGTATATATTGTATATTAGCTATATGTCAATAACTTTGTTTAAAATGATAAAACAAGGTATGACACAAAGTTAATGCTCAAACATACCTGTTGAATGAAAATAAATTAATTAGGCATTCAATTCAAGAAGTTAGAAAAAAAGATAAATTTAAGAAAGCAGGAGAAATGGATTATTTCAATAAACACATGAACCATTTAATTAGAAACACATGTAACAGTATGGATGTTCCTCAAAAACATACAAATTACTGTATGACCTAGTAAACATACTCCTTGGTATTTACCCAAAGCATAGGAAAACACACATTCAGAAAGACACTTGCACAGCCACATTAATTGCAACATTATTCACAATTGGTAAAACATGGACCCAATATGAGTGTCCAAAAATTAATGACTAGGTTGAAAAGCTGTGGCACATATATACTATGAAGATTATTCAGCCATAGGGAACAATAAGACCCTATCATTTGAGTCAAAGTGGATGAATTTGAAAGATTAAATGTTGATTGAAGTGAGCCAGACTTTAGAAGATACACACTGTATATCCCCACTAAATATACACTGAATGTCTGCACTCTTTGGCAAAGATGGAAATTTCTGAAGATATGATAGTAGACAGGATACATGTAGATACCAGAGACTGTAAGGGAGGGGAGTGAGTATTGGAGTGGTGGTAGTGGGTGGATGAGAGGGGCAAAGGGAAGAAACATTTAACAGACAAATAATTGTAAAATTCTCTGTTAAAAAAGTATATATTGTATATATATCATGATGGGGACTATATGTAAAATGTGAAATTAATCTGAAAATTTGAAACATTTTTAAAATTAAAGGTGTATTCAGACACACGGGAATAATCATCTCCAGAAACTATACAATGTATGGAATATATATGTTTTGATGTGTTAAGTAACTCATAAATGATTCCCAAAATGCTAAGTGACATCAATGTGGTAAAAATGTCTTCACTTTTAAAAATAGAAATAAAAGGCCTAAATAAATAAATAAGCTAAGAAAAGAAACAAATGCGTAACATTAATGAAAATAAACACAGGACTCCAGGAAGATGTAATAGGAGGAAGCATCAGGAATCCCTCTGCCTACCCAAGACAACAATTACACTGGCAGAATCCATCTAATGTAACTATTAATATTTTGGAACTCCAGAGTCTATTGAAAGTTCAGAAATTCCAGACAAAGGCTTGAATGGCAAATTGCAATTAAGTTAATTTTGGTCAATTTCTCTTTGCTCTTAGTCTGCTAACAGCTATCCATTCCCTCTTCTCCATTCTTGTGGCAGGCTAGCTGTGATGTGTTCTTTGAGCAGCTGGCACACAGTTTGTAGAAATCAGAGTGAGCAATAAGGACCCTGTTTTTCAAATACCAAGGCTCTGTGTTTTGATTGCTGCTTCTGATCACAGAGGTGTAGACACAGAGGTGGGAAGCTATTTTTGTTGCACCTCTTTTCCATTGTTGTAAGCCCCTCTTACTCCAACTGAAGTAATTTCTAAGGGATCTAAAATTTGGGGGGAAAATGAAGAGGTAAGACACTTGTAGGACACAGATAAAATTTATTATCTGTTGACAAGGATGTGTATGGTGGTCTCAAACGAGCTGGACTAAGGTGTACATCATGCTGGGTAAAGTGTCTTCACAATCTAAATGATGTATAGAGATTTAATGTATGAATAATAATAATAAAAAAATTAATTTAAAAAATGCTAGTGCTTTTTTCTCCTTTGATTTTTTTTTCTTTTTCTCCTTTTGGTAGTTAGAAATCAAATCTTAGAACATTCAAAAGCAATTGCATATATATAGGGGAAATTAGAAGTCTACCATCATCCCTCATCGTAAGGGAAATGCAGATCAAAACAACAATGAGATACCACCTAACCCCAGTCAGAATGGCTAAGATTAAAAAAAAAAAACGATAAGTGTTGTCGGGGGTGTGGTGAAAGGGGAACTCTCTTACACTGCTGGTGGGAATGTAAATTAGTCCAACCACTGTGGAGAACAATTTGGAGAGTCCTCAAATGTCTACAAATAGAACTACCATATGATCCAGCAATCCCATTCCTTGACATCTACCCAAAGAACAGAAGAATTCTTCATTGGAAAAATGCTTGCACATCGATGTTTATTGCAGCATTTTTCACGATTGCTAAGACATGGAACCAACCCAAATGTCCCCGTACGGATGAATGGATTGAAAAACTGTGGCACATATACTCTATGGAATACTATTCAGCCAATAAAATAAAAAACCTGGCTTTTGACAGAAAGTAGAAGAATATGGAAGATTTACTGCTGAGTGAAGCAAGCCAGGATATGAAGGAGAGTCACTGTATGTCCCCACTTAATATATACCAAGTGTCCGCACTCTATAACTGAAACTGACGGGCTAAAGGATGTACAAACACAAGAGATGGGTGTGAATGCCAGATGTGATGTGTGTGGAGGAGTGGGGCCTGGGGAAAAACATTTGGAGGAGGGATATGAAGACAGCATTGTTGAGACAGGGAGGTAGTGTTGTTATATTTTGATCAACTGGACCAGGGAGAAATGTTCACATATTAAAATGATCACCTCGTAAGCTAAATAATGTGATTAAATGTATTAAAAAATGTAAATAAAAATAAATAAATTAAAAAAAAGAAGTCTACCATACATGCTAAGAGAAAGATATGGGCTGATCCTCAGAATAGACAGCCTATAACAATCAAAAACAAAATAAAATAAACAAAAACAGCAAATACTAAGGGGAATGATTTAATTTCCAGTTACCACATTATTAGATTAAATGTCTAGTTTTCAACAACAACAAAAGTCACAAAGCATAGAAAAAAATAGGAATGTATTATCCACTCAAAGAAAAGAATAAAGTGACAACAAATGTTCCTGAGAAAGACCTAATTGCAAATATACTAGACAAAGACATTAAAATAATTGTTTTAGGTGCCAAAGATCTAAATAAAGACATAAAAATGTCAAGGAAAGATGTATTAACAAAAATGTGAATAGCAATAAAAATATGGAAAGCCTAAAAGGCACCAAAAACATCTTAAAGAGATGCATAAATGAGTCAACCAGTAAGTGTGTATGTATGTATGTATGTGTGTGTGTATGTATGTATGCATATATATACATATATATACATATATATACACATATATATGTATATATATATGTGTATATATATATATACATATATATATTGCTATATGGCACATGTTCTCATGGTGGGAGAGGAAGGAAGAGAGAAAGTGAGAAATCACGCCAAGATGGGATGGCCATACCACAGTTCCTTCTCCTCCATTCTTGAGATTTTGGGCATACATGCACACTCAACCAGTGTGTTTTTCAAGCTACTGGGTCAGGGAACTCTTTTACATTGTCAGTGGAAATAGAAATCAGTACAGCCATTTTATGGAAAACAGTATGGAGGTTCCTCAAAATACTCAAAATAAGGGATCAGCAGATGGCATAGTGGTTACATCACTGTACTCCCATATGACTGACTATAGTTCAAGTCCTGGACCTGTTTGCTTAAAACTCATGTTGGGTGCATGTACATGTGTGCCCAAGATCCCAGGAGGAGCGTAGAGGAGAAGGGATTGCTTTGTGGCCATCCCCCTCAAGGGGTGATTTCTCACTTTTCCTCTCACAGTGTCTGTCTCTCTATCCCTCTCCTTCAGAGTGCACACACTCTGAGGCAAAAACCTCTTCAAAGCAAACAAACCAACAAAAACACTCAAAATAGAACTGCCATATGATCCAGCAATCCTACTACTGGGCACATATCCAAAGAAAAAGAAATAAGGATGTTATAAAGACATCTACATCACAGTGTTTATTTCAACACTATTCATAATAGGTAAAATATGGAATCAACTTAAGAATAAATCAACAAATGAATGGATAAGGAAAACGTGGTATATCATCAACCCATGATGTAGTGGTTAAGGCATCCGCATGGCCAATCCCACCCAGCAGCCTGAAAAACATAACAGGTGTGTGTGCATGCAAGTCCTAAGTCCTCCCTTTCAAGGAATGATGGAGAAAAAGGGATTGTAGTATGAACATCCCCCATGAGGGTAGGGGTCTTTCTCTCTCTCCAGCAAGCACACACACACTCTCTGGTAAAATTAAAAAGAAAAAAAAAGAAAGAAATAGAACCCTGCAGTGACATTGAAACTCATCGCCTCTTTTAGCTGGGATTGCTTCCAGAAACCAAGAAGTTCAGAAAGACAAAGTGCAATACCAACTCAAACCAGAGGAATGCCCAGGGAACAATCAAGTACATAGTGACAAAGTGAGGTGCTAAGTGAAAAAGGTGCTGGGTGCTAAGGAGGAGGATCTGGGCATGCTCCAGGAATCTCTGGGTGCAAATCATGCCATGTGCAAACCATGTGGAAGGCAAAAGAGGCAAGACTTCAACCCTATTCAAGTTACAGTTTGTCATTCAGGGAGAAGGTACCTTCAGAACATTAGTTCACCCTTCTCCATTCTTTGCACAAAAAATTTTACATCAAACCTGAAAAAGGCACTGGATAGAGCAAGACTTCTTGCATCCCAACATATGAGGATCAGGTTGGTAAAACGTGGCTTAGAATTCTGGCTTATGGATTTTTGTCTTTGTCTTGCATAAGGTAACTTATCCCAGGTTGTTTATGTTGCTGCTACTACCATACTCTCACAGGTTGCACATCAATAATTTATGCAGTACTCCCTTGCAAGGGACCCACTGCATTCCTCATCTCCTCTATTAACCCAGGGAAGAGGCCAAATAATACCAAAGATTTTTAGCACATGGAGATTGGGGACAAAGTTAGGAAATAATGATTGAAAGACAGCATTGCCTATCCCCAGCATTGTGCTGGTAATCCAGTACTCAGAGGAAAAAAAGAGCCCTGACTTCTAACATTTGCCATTTCTGTTGATTAAACACATTGACCATGAAAAATGATCAATTTCAAGCTACCAATGTAACATCACTAAAATGTGAGAAGACATATTAACAGATGGCTCTCCATATAAGCAGTCTTCATATTTCACTGTTAACTTTGGGACAATATTGTGAATTATGACATCTTTTTTACTTCATTTTTCTTTTTTTAGTACAATAAAATCCTAGGTCAGTGTTTTTCTGTTATTAGTATTCTTAGGCCACCAGAATCAACTGCAAAGTTTGTTAAAACGTAGAAGTCTGGGTTCCATCCCAGACTTAGAAGTGTGCTTTGAAATCCATATTTATAAAGGAATTATTTAATTTTATTTATTATTATTATTTTTTCATTCACAAGAGAGAAGTGGGGGGGGTAGAAGTGAGAAAGCAAGCTGCAAGCTCTGCTGCTTGAACAGTGGTCGGCCATGTGGGAGTCCAGTGCCTTTACCACCATGCCACCTGCTGGGCCCCAAATCTATAATTTTAACATCTGTCTAGATGATCGTGATACACAATAAAGTTTGCTATTCAAAGTCTCAAATGCTCAGTTTCCTTTAGCTACCATTAACGTGTTCATAATTGAGAACTGAAACAGCAGAAATTGCTGAAGTTCAATCTTCCCAAAGAATAGATAATGTCAGTTACTACTATGTCTTCAAAATATCAACCTGCATCAAAATTTAATAAAAGTATTAAGCTGTCTACATTGTCTCCAATCAAGGATTGGACTGTAGTTCTGTTTCTTGTATTTGTTTACTAAAGTTGACATTAAAAAGTACCACAGACTGGGTGGCCTAAGCAGCAGGAATTTATTTACTTACAGTTCTGACAGCTGGAAGTCTAATATTAAGGTATTGGCAGGGTTGGTTTTATCCTGAGGTCTCTCTCCTTAATAGGTATATGGCCATCTTTTCCATTTATCTTTATGTGGTGTTTCTTTTGATGTGTGTCTGTGTCCTAATGTCCTCTTCTTATAAGAAAACCAGTCATATTGGAATATAACAACCTTAAGGACCTCATTTAACCATAATTGCCTCCTTAAAGGTCCTATCTTCAAATACAGTCACGTTACAAGGAACTGGGTATTAGGACTTCAACATATGAATTTGAGGGGAGTACAATTCAGCCCATAAAAGTTCCTAAATAAGCTACAAGCAAAAATATGTGAGAAATTATACTGAGCCATTAAATGTGACACATAGATTCAAACCTTCATGTATTTAAGCATCTCAGCTAGAATATATCTGGCACCAACAAATGTTAGCATCTCTGTCACACTGAGCCATCAGCTTGCAGAATGTCTCTGGCATGAATCCAAACAGCCCTTTAGATTCCATGGAACAATTCATTCACTTAAAATCATGAGGACTAATTCATAGACATCTTGTGGATAGCTAAAGGCAAAATTATATTTATTCTTTAGTTGATCAACATTTTGATTTATGATTTCATAGACTTGGGGGCAAAATCTGCCTTTGAAGTATGGTCTCAAACCTGTTATATCTCATACAGGACTATTCATAATAGGTATAAGTTGCACCCCCAAAACATTGAAAAAAGTTGCCAAGGAAGAGATGCTATTGAAAGCACTTCCTAATGATTTTTTCCACATATGTTTAAAATGCATTGTTTAATGCTGGGTGGACCTTCCATTTAAACTTTACCTCTGGTCCAACTCCACAGATTTCAAAATTTTTGTGCCAAGCATATTCCAGATAAGTACCTTGAGTGCTTTACCACTCACTTATTCATTCTCTCATTCAATATTAAACAAGTATGTGTTGGGAAGCTATTGTACACTTTTGTACTAAGAGTTAGAAGATACAAATCGGAATAAGTCATGGTCCTGTTCTCATGAAACTCAGGTTAATATGTGTCACAAATAATGGAACATGTGCTAACATAATTATAGGATCAGCATGTTATAGGGTAGGGAACAGACATTGGTTAGCTTTGTCTGAGGAACAGAGGGAGTTTCACAAGAGTGTATTATATTTTAATTATGTCTTATGGATAGTTTGGGAGGTTGCTAACTAGAAAATAGTATGCAAGATACTATATTACTTAGATAAAATATAAATGGTTAAGTAAAATAATGGTGAATGATGGAGTCTAGAAAACATAGATTGAAATCACATCATTCAGAACACTGTATATCATCCTAAGGGGTTTGAATTTTATTCTAGAAGCAAAGAAAGGTGTGTGGAGTAACATGATTAGATACATGTTTTACAAAAATCTCAAAATTGAGTGCCTGATTTTCCTTCACTCCAAATTGATTCCACAGTCTTCCCCATTTTAGTTAATCCCATCTTTCTGGTTACACATCTTCCAGTTCTAGACACCATGGAATTACTATTACCCACACCGTTTCCAGACACATTGCTTGCACTTGCTCTTTCTTCTACCTGTCAAGAAATCTTCAAAGTTATTTGTTAAAATTATATTCACAAACTGAACACTTCCTTTGCTGCTAGCAAGGCACTATCATGTGTTACTGGATTATTGCAATAACCTAGTAACTTGTGTCTTTGCTTTCACCTTTGCCCCCACCCCCACCCAAGTTTTTCTCCACATAAAATCCCAAACAATCCTGCTAAACTGTTACTCAGACTATATGCTACCCTTCTGCTCAAGTCTAACCATTGACTTCCTACCTCACTCAAAGTAAAAGTCAAAATCCTTACAATGAACTGCAATGTCCTAAACAATCTGAGGCACTCTTAGTTCTCTGACCTTGTTGATAACTATTCACTGACTCCCACTTTCTCATCCAGATATATTGGCCTCCTTGCTGTTCCTATAATATGCCAGATGCATTCCCACCTTAGAGACTTTGCACTTGTTCTTTCCTGTGCCTGGAATGCTCTTCTACCAGACACCTGCATCAGTTTTTCTCTCACCTACCTCATTCAAAGGACATTTTAGTGACAGGAATCCTAATCATCCTATTTTAATTTTGTTCATAATTCAGTACTGTCATTCTCCTTCCTTCTTTTATTTTGCCATATGTATGCTATTTACTTACTTATCTCATGTATTATTTGTGTCACCCCACTAGAATATGAGCTCTATAAGGACAAGTTCTAAAAATTTGGGAGTATAACAAAATTCTTAGAATTCTTACTTCATGGTGCAAGAAGAGTTATAATAAATATTTGTAGAAAGTTGAATGAAACTCTAGAAGAGAATATGAATTGAGTAAGTAAGATCAGTGAGAAAAATTTTGGTAATAGTCCAGGATGTTTGTATTATTGATTTATTAAGCTAACCATCTCCCTGATATTCCATATTTTCCAGTTTCTGTGAAAAGTAGGAATATATAAATTTATTATGTGGAATAAAATAATGGTTTGTACCAAATCTTGCCTGTCACTTGCTCTTACTTCCTGTCTTGATGCTTACTTTCCTACCTTTGCTATCACCATTTTCAAATCTAATCACATCCCATTTCAATCCCAGTTGTAATTGCTTTTCCATTTTTGTTGCACTTCAACTTTGTTGGCCAGTTCTTTCTTTCGGTTATCAATTTTTGTCAAATGTTGAATGATTTTTTCATTAGAAGACAGAAGGCAAGATGATTATACTCTTTGCTGTCAGTGCATGACTGAATAACAGATGTGCAAAGACCAATCAACAAAAGACATTGAAAGAAATGGCATGATTACTCACTGATCATGATGTGCAAGTGTTAGTTACACATTGACTTATGGGATGAAAATCTAGTAGCAAAGTTTTATTTTATGTTATTACTCATACTTATTACACCATGGTGACTTAAATTTAAACTGTGTCATTTGGGGGCTGGTGTTATTTAAGCTGTGGGTAACCAAAATGTAAGAATATCAGACTTGTAAAGCAAGGGCTTCTGTGTGTGTGTGTGTGTGTTCCTTAAAGTATTATACACACTTATGGAATATAATGCAATTTCATGTGTTTTCATTTTTTGTTGGAGAGGTTTTTGCTACAGGGCACGTGCGCTCGCCAAACAGAGAGACAGATAGACAGAAATCGAGAAGTCACCCCCCAGGGGGGAATGGCCACGCTGCAATCCCTTCTCCTCCATTCTCCTCTCGGGATCCTGGGCATGCACGCACACGCGCCCAGGGAGAGTTTCAAGCCACCAGGTCCGGGACGCAAACCATGGTCGACTACACGGGAGTCCAGCAACATAACCATTACGCTAACTGCTGGTCCCTGTGTTTTATTTTTTTTTATTTTATTTATTCACTTATTTATTTTAATTTGACCAGAGAGAGACACAAAGAGAGAGAAAGAAAGTGAGAAAGCAAGCCACCCTTTCCAGGACTCAAACTGTGGTCAGCCATGTGGGAGTGTCCAGCGCCTTAACCACCACTCCACCCACTGGTCCCTGGTGTTTTAAATCTTATAAAAACCTCATCATGCTGTATTAAAACCTGTGTTTGTCATTTTTATCTATATCGCATAATTGTATAATATACATGGTTATTATCTATATGTTATAAAATTGTATAATATGCATGGTTCTGATTGTATTTTGCTGTTCATCTTCCAAAACACCCCACGTTCTTTTTTTCTTAAATAGTTATTTTTTATATAACTTTATTTATTTATTTATTTTAATGTGACCAGGAGGGACAGAGTGTGAGAGATAGAAAAAAAGAGAGAGAGGGAGGGAAAGTGAGAAAGCAAGCTGCCAGATCCAGGACTTGAATTGTAGTCAACCATGAGGGAGTCCAGCACCCTTTACCACCATGCCACTTGCTGGCCCCCATCCCACATTCTTTGTAAAAAAAAAAAATTGCCAGAGAGCATGTGTGCTTGCCAAAGAGAGAGACAGACAGAGACAGAGAAAGCACTCACCAACAAGGCATAACCATGCCACAATCCCTTCTCTTACATTTTTTCACCCTGTTGGGATTTGGGCACACATGCATATGCACACAGCAAGATTTTCAAGCTATCGGGACTAGGATTTGAACTGTGTGGTCAAATATTTTAGATTTGTCTGACTTAGTCACCATGTCACAGAGTGAGCCCACCCCATGTTCTTAATTAGAGAAATTTAATATTAAATTCTGGTATCTAATAAGGAATGTATCCCCTCCTTGTTTTCTTGACCCATTGTTGTTACTTATACATTTTAGAATACTCTTATCAAAATCCATGAAAAAAAACTTGTTAGTATTTTGATTCAATTGCACTGAATATATAAGTTCAATTTTAGGGGAATATGGCATGTTTTCTATACTAATGTTCTTTCTACATGAGCACAATTTATCTTTCAACTCAAATTCTAACATTTGAGATGCTAAAAAATTTTTTGTAACTATTTAATAAAAATTTTTAATTCATGATAATGCACATGAGAAAAAGAGTAAAAGAACAAGAGAGAAGCCTAGACTTCTCCATAGGCCTAGTCATGCAGTAATCCTCTTCTTCCAGTCCTTCAGCCTCCTAGAATCCCAGGCATGAATGTATGCTCCTGGCATATTTTCAGGCAGACAGCATCAGAGACTTAAACCACAGTCAACATGTGCCTTCTGGTTCCAGTCTGGTATGCTACTGGGCTGTACCTCAGCGGCTGGGCTAATAATATTTCTTTTAGAAATATTACACCATTTGTCTTGGAATTTTTCCAGATACATTGTAGTCTGTAACACTTCTACAAAAATTATCTTATTTTAAATTACATTTTCTAGCTATTTTTATTTTTAAGTCAATTTTATAATGAATATTCTTCAAAG
The DNA here is from genome assembly GCA_026018925.1 of Tupaia tana. NCBI lineage: Eukaryota > Metazoa > Chordata > Mammalia > Scandentia > Tupaiidae > Tupaia > Tupaia tana. Next base: position 30,937,929 of record JAKSZU010000009.1, on the reverse strand, counting down.
TTGTCATATTTTTCAAATATAGTGGCAAATAGCTGTACAATGATAGATTTTATGATTCTTTTAGTAGAATTATTTGTAGTCAAAACACTGTTTGTTGGCATTATTTATAGTGTCTCTCAATTATTTTTGATCAGTATTGCCAGCATTTTGCTTCTTAAGTGTTTTAAAGAATTTAGTTTGATTTGCTTCAGATATATTACAAATTACTGGATAAAATTTCATGACTCGTACAGATAGGAGCAGCCCTTTCCAAAGAAAAGAAAAGAAGCAGAAAATGGGGACTAAGTGTTACAAGGATTCTCCTGAAGATAGTAGGATTTGAGATTGGAATGGTGGACACTAGCCAGAGAATACCATTAATTGCCATGCTAGGCATCTGACGTAACCAGAATCATCCTTTCAACACATCCATTAGGCTCTGCTCTGAGCCCTAAAGTACAGCAGTGAGCAAAACAGTTACCTTGCCCTTGTGGCATGCACATCGGCATTCTAATTCCTATTCCCAGCAATAACCCCACAGCATACAGAGATTACTCTCCCTGCCCTCAATGAGTGCATATCAACATTCTAATGCCTATTCCTAGTAAAAACTGCTACAACATATAGCGGCTATACGTACAGGTTCAGATTGGACTACAGACAAGGACTCACTGGACATTCTCCTGGCTCACTAGCTATGAGATATGTGATATTGAGCAAGTCACTTAACCTCTGAGTCCCAGTTTGTCTCATCTATAAACTGTAGATAACATTGTGCCTACTTCATAAGGTTATAAGGATTTAATAAATTAATATGTGTTCCTAGCATATAGCAAATACCTATATATAGATAGATAGACTTCTAACTTAACTGAAAAAATTATTGAAGTATACATTTGTACTTTGCTTAATTTTTAAATGTCTTTCTATGTGTGATATCTTACTACTAACATTAGCTAATATATGTTTAGGACATTTATCTCACATAATTTAGGAAAAGGTAATCATTAACAGTAGTGGATATACATTCACATATTTAAATCCCTTCTTGATAATTTCAAACATTTTGACTGACTTATAAAAATGGATTAGATCCTTGTTATTTTTTACCACATATTTGACTGTTGAAAAAGTTCTATTAGCAATAGGAAAATTGTCAGTTTCCTTTTTGCATTTATGTTTGAATTATTAATATTATCTTCAGTCTGAAGTTTTATTTTTGTCATAATACATTAACTGCTTGACTCTGAAGAGAAACAAATAAGAGTATCACTGTCAACCCCCTGTACTCTAAAGAAGGACAAAGCACATTCCAGGCCAAGGAATCATCTGTCCAGGCCTTAGATTGGAAAAGTACACAGTGTGTTCAATGAGATAAGCAGAAGTCAATGTGTAGAGTTAAAAAATAAAATCTTTTAAGGAAAGGTATTAGGAGCATATCTTTTATAGCAATTGGGCTATTTTTATTCTCAGAGATCTCACATTAGTGTTCGGAATAAAGCACAGATAGAGAGGATATCTACAGTTTTATAAATCATGCCCTTAATAATTCCACATGTATTCCATTCCTTTGGTAAAATTTGGGCAAGTAACTTATAAAATTTGTAAAACAAAATACAACATTCTTCCTTTATCTTTGATATGGAGATTAAGATATTAAGGTGACTATATTAATGCCTATTCTGGAGAATAGGGAAAATAGTAAGGTAAATTTTCCTGCAGTGATCACTATATCATAAGGGACCCAAAATAATCCACCAGATATTTAAACATACTCTTTTCAAAACTTTTCTAAAAAATGACATCTGCAAAAAGGATTTTAGTGTGAGTAATCTCTTGGCAGTATTTAATATAGATTGAAGTTCCAGAAATAGAAGGCATGAACATTGAGTAGAATATAGATATAATCAACCAAGAATAAGATAATGAAGCTTGTCTCGGGCTGGAGGCACTTAGACTGCTAAGGAAAGAGCAAAGAATTAAAGGTTCCGATTCCTAACATGACGGTAAACTGCCATCAGTTACTGGTTTCCTACCATGAGCAAAACATAGAAATTCACACACACACACACACACACACACACACACACACACACACACAGAAAATCCACGAAGGGGATCTGTTGGATATGTTAAATTAATACAACCTGTAAGAATTCTGTAAAATGACAGAAGTTGACTGTATTGGGTTGTGTGGCAAAGAGAAGTATCCCATAATAGTTGAGACTAAAACCATGAATAAAAGGGAGGATAAGTGAGGGGCGGGTTTTGTTTGGTTTTATTTTTTTAGTGCCTTTCTTTCTTCCCCTCCCTTATTTCCCTAGGAAGACATCTACCTTACCTGTCATCGTTGAAAGGAAGAAAATCAGCCCACAGTGTGGGAGGATATATAGTAGACTAAAAATCTTAACAAATTCTGTTCATAAAAAGTAACAATTAAACTGGACAAAATAATTTATAATAAAATAAATAGTAAAACTAGAGAAATAAAAATTTCTGAATTCTGAAATAATTTTTGAACTAAAAAAAAATCATGAAACAATTGAGAAGTATTTATTTACAAAAATCTATCAAATCTTGGGTAAGAACTTGGGAGTATGTGGCATTCTTTCCTGGGGCTGCTCCTACTAACAGCCCCGACCCCCATGTCCCCATGCTCTGCTCAGTTTGCTTAGTAGTTTTATCAGAACACTTTTTGAGAGTAAAGTTGCTGGATTACAGGATCTACCTTCACTTCTTATTAGAAACAATGAATGACAGAGGCAGTGTGATGGCATACTCAAAAAGCTAAAGTAATAAAACTGTCGTCCAAAAAATATTACACAGCAATATATAAAAAGGATAATATATTCTGACCAAGAGGAGCTAATCAAACAAATGCAGGGTTGGATTAACATTCAAACATAAACAAAGAAAAGAACAACCATATGATCAGCTCAAAAGATAGATTAAAAAAGTTGGACAAAATACAGTATCACATGCAGAGTAAAACTTTCAGCAAAGTAGGCAGGAAATTCCTCAAGTTTATGAAGGACTTATATGAAAAAAAAATCATCCTACTTAATGGCAAAATATAAATTATTTCCCCCTAACGTTAGGAACAACACAGGATATCTTCTCTTACCACTTTTATTTAACTTTGTACTGGAGATTTTATCCTGTGCAATCGAGCAAGAAAAGGAATTAAGTTATGCAGTTAAAAAGGGAAGTAAAACTTTCCTAATTTACAGATGACATAGTCACTTACATAGCAAATCAAATGGAATTTACAGAAATGCTATTACAACTAATAATGGAGTTTTACAAGGTTGAAGGATAAAAGGTCAAACAAAAAATCATTTGTTTTTCTATACACCAACAAAGAAAAATTTGCTTATAAATTTAAGGTATACAACTTATGATTGTATAAAAAGCTAAATATTAGTGATGAGCCTGCCAAAAGATATGAAATAGAAAAAGTGGAAAACATTGCTGAGATAAATTTAGAAATGCCTAAACCCTGCTTATAGCTTGAAAATTTCAAAATTGTTAAGATGCTAATTTTCTCCAAATTGATTGATAGAGTCATCGTAGCCCCAGTAAAAATCCAGTGCGAATTTTTATGTAATTTCGCAAATGTATTCTGAAATGCACACAAAAATGTGAAGAAGCTATAATAGTCATAATTAAGTGTGAAAAAGAACAAAGTTTAAGGACTAATATTACCTTATTTTTAGACTTATTGTAAAATTATACTAACTATGGTATTTAACTAAAAATTGACAAAGGAATCAATGTAACAATATAAAGAGATAGAAATAGATGCATGAAGTTAATTTTTTATTAAAATGCAAAGAAAGTTCAATGGAAATAATTTTTTTCAATAAATGTATCTTAAATGGCTGGATAATTAGATTGAGAAATAATCATTGAGTCAAAAATCACATTACATACAAAAGTTAACATAATACGAGGTTATTTTAGTGCAAAAAAGTTATTGAAATCCACCCATAGTTAATTCTTAATTCGAATTTTCCATGAACTTTTTGAAGAATTCCCTTGTTTTAACTAATTTTAGAAAATGAACAACCTAAAAGCAGTGCATATTGGGAGAAAGAAAATAATGTATGTGAAAATCAAGGATAACAGAATGAAAGGTAGAAAGAAAGCATACATGAAATAAAATGAAAGAGGAGTCTAACGATGATAGCATGCTAAGGACTTAAGTGTATGATTGATTTAACATTCTGCATTTGATATGCAAAACTCCAAAGCAAAAGCAAACAAACAAATGAAATAGCAAATATAAGAAATGATAAATTTTATAAAGAATTGACAGAAATTGACTTTCCCCTGTGCCTAAAATTTCAAATTGTCTAAGATGACAAAAGATTTAAGCCTGAGCTTCAGAACAGATGATTTACTCGCTTTCTTATTTTAATTTATTTTATATATTTGATCACTATACATCTCTTAGCTTGAAAACTGAATTTACCCCACATGAATACACTTTACACAAGTCCAGTTGAGGATACTATACTCATTATCATCAACAGATAATAATCCATTTCTGTGTCTTATAAATGTCTTGTCTATTTTTCTCCTTTCTTTCCTCACACTCTCTCCCTTCTCCCATCCTCTGCCCACATTGTCTCCAGCATCTGTAACCATTTCCAATGCTTCTATATCCTCTAATCTTTCAGTTTCTGCTATAGAATGCAGACAGTCAGTATATATTAAGTGGAGACATACAATGTCTCTCTTTCATAGCTTGGCTTGCTTCACTCAGCAGCAAACCTTCCATATTCATCCACTTTCTATCAAATGTCAGGGTCTTTTTTTTTTAATGGCTGAGTAATATTCTATAGAGTATATGTGCCATACTTTTTCAATCCATTCATCTGTTCATGAATGATTGGGTTGGTTCCATGTCTTAGCAATTGTGAATAATGCTGCAATTAACATAGAGTGCAAGCACCTTTTCAACTGAGCATTCTCCTGTCCTTTGGGTAGATACTCAGGAATGGAATTACTGAATCTTATGGTAGTTCTATTTGTGGATCTTTGAAGAACATCCATATTGTTTTCCACAGTGACAGGACCAATTTACATTCCCACCAAGAGCATAGGAGAGTTACCCTTTCACCACAGCTCTGACAGCATTTACCATTTTTTGTTTTTTAAATCTGGGCCATTCTGTCTGGGGTTAGGTGGTATCTCATTGCAATTACGATGAGGGGTGTTGAGCATTTTTTCATATGCTTTTTGGCTGTCCATATGTCTTCCTTAGAGAGTTTCTTGTTCAGTTCATTTGCCCACCTTTTAATTGGGTTGAACATTTTATTTTTCAGGTAAGCCATTTGAGTTCCTGTGTATTCTGGTTATCAGTTCCTTATCTGAGGCATAGTTTACAAAACTATTCTCCCATTCTGAGGGTTTTTTGTTCACATTAAGTATTGTGTCTTTTTTGAGGGGGGTGGAGTTTTGTTTTGTTTTGTTTTGTTTTTGCTGTAGGGAGTATGTGCTCACCAGAAAGACAGAGTGAGACAAAGAGAAAAAAAGTGAAAAAATCACCCTCCAGGGGGATGGCCACGCTACAATCCCTTCTCCTCCATTCTCCTCTTGGGATCTTGGGCATACACCCACATGTACCCGGCGTGAGTTTAAGGCACTGGGTCCAGGACTCGAACTACAGTTGGCTACATGGGAGTCCAGGCCATTATGCCAACTGCTGTTCTCAGTACTGTGTTTTTGCTGCACAGAAATTTCTTAATCTGATGTAATCCCACTTGTCTATTTTTAGGATTATTGCCTGTGCTTTGGGAGTCTTATTTAAGAAATCTTTGCCTACCCCAATGTCTCTCAGAGTTTACCCAGTGTTTTCCATCAGTAGTTTTATAATCTGAGGTCTTAGATTTAGATCTTTGATCCACTTTCAGTTTATTTTTGTTAATGGTGAGAGATCGGGGTCCAGATTCACCTTTTTCCAGGTGGATACACAGCTTTTCCAGCACCATTTGCTAAAGAAGTTTTTCTTTTCCCACTGGGTTGACTGGTACCCTTTGTCAAAAATCAGTAGACTATATGTTTTGGGGTTTATTTCTGGGATTTATATTTTGTCTCATTAGTCCACATATCTATTTTTGTGTCAATATCATGCTATTTTGATTATCACAGCTTTTGGGGTCAGGGAGTGGGATGCTTCCTACTCCACTCTTCTTGTACAGAATTGCTTTGGCACTGCGAAGTCTTTTATGATTCCAGACAAATTCTATGATTGTCTTTTCTAGATGTGTGAAGAATGTCTCTGGTAATTTGATTGGGATTGCATTATATATGCAGATTAATTTAGGTAGAATTGCCATTTTGATTATATTGATTCTTCCAATCCAGGAATATGGGATGTCCTTTTATTTTTTGATGTTCTTTTAAATGTCTTTTTTTAGATTGTTTTAGTTTATCATATAGAGGTCTTTGACTTCTTTGGTTAGATTTATTCTTAGGTATTTTACACTTTTTGTAGTTATGGTAAATGGGATTACTTTCTTCAGTTCTACCTTAGTCTGCTTGTTGTTGGTAAATAGAAATGCTATAGGTTTTTGTAGGCTGATTTTGTGTCCTGCCACTTCACTGTATTTATTTATTCCTTTCAGGAGTATTTTTGTGGATATCTTTGGGTCTTTTATGTATTCACTAATGTCATCTGCAAATAGAGATAATTTCACCTCTCCTTTCCCTATTTGAATACCTTTTATTTTATTCTCTTTTCTGATTGCATTGGCTAGGACTTCCAGCACTATATTCAGAAGGTGCGTTGAAAGTAGGCAGCCTTGTCTTGTATCAGCTTTTTGTAGAAAAGCTTTCAGCTTTCCCCCTATTCAATATGATGTTAAAATTTGGAGTATGTTACAATGCTTGTATTTTATAACAGGAATTCACCTAAGATTAATTTCTATCTCTAAGTGAGGGAATCACTTTTATCACTCTATTCGCCACTGATGATGACATAAATTGACTAAATGGAATTTCCTCAAATCAAGAAACAATATTAGTAGTAGTATTATTTTGCTTCTCAAGAGCCTAACATGGTGGGTGGCATATATAAAGCATTCAGGGACTGTTTATTGAATAAAACATACGTTTCCAGTCATTTGTTGTGCTCATTTTCTGTTGGAATGACATTAAAAATAGCTGAAAATTATATCTGCATAGAACAATGTCAATAGTTGATCTATATTCACACACTGACAGTCTTGTTGTAAAGATGGGAAATGCAAAGAAACTGCTACATATACTGAGGTTTTCGTTGTTTCGATGTGACTCATCTAAACTAAATGATGATTCTAATCAAAGCCAAGATTTGCTGAATATTGTTGGCAGTTGAGGTTGTGTCAGATCATTTTGTACTTAACAATTCCAACACGGCAAAGTTAAAGAATTATTTTTCAAAGCCCCTGTCTATTTCCTTTCCTAAAATATGAGAATAATTGATAGTAAATAAAAAAATTGTGACCAAAAGTAGCAATAAACTCTTCCCGACCTAGTGGTGGGCTTCAGTGCTTTGCAAATTGAGGGGCTGCATGCTGACCCGCTTTTAGAAGCTCTAAACTAGAAACAAACCACTATAGAGAGATGAGAATTTTTATTCCATTTACATAATTGTGAGATTCTATCTGTGACATTTATGTATACAGAAAATACTATCACTACTGTCTGTTAATTACCATAGAACTCTTATTACACAGAGGAAGAGAATTTAAAATTTTTGACAACTAATGCTATTAAAGTGATATGCATTTATTTAAAGCTTTAGTGCTTTTTAATAAGCTATCATATCTATGATACCATTTTCTTTTTTCACAACAAACCTATTAAAAATAAAAATAGTCATTATTTTCCCTGCTAGTCAAATAGGCAAACAAGTAACTGGGAAGTTAAATGGCTTTCTCCAAGTCATGGAACAAATTAATGACAGTGTTCAGGCTGGAATCTGAATTTCCAGATGCAATTCTCTACCTATAAAGTCTCATTTAACCATATTTTCTCCCTAAATATTGAATATAAAGGAAAAGTTAAAATAGAATTATTCTTGTATGATTGTTACAACTTCTGGCTTTCTTAAGCCTTCAAATTGCTTAAATATGGATACATTTTCCATCTCATTTTTAGTTGTTTTTTTTTTTTTCCTAAATATGTTGCCTACTGTTGGAACTCTATCTGTTCTGATCACCTTAATAATGTTCAGGTTTCTATCAAGTCATATTTGAAGGCTTATTTGTTTCTGAATATCTAATTTAATCTTCAGAGAAGCCCTAGAAGGGAGTTTCTCTTATTATCATCATTTTACATTTGGAGAAATGGGCATAGGAAAAATGAAAAACTTTTCTAATGCACTCAGTGGATTTAAAAATACAGATAAAATACAATCCATCTGGCTCCAGAACCTGCATGATTAGTTATGACGTTACTAGGTAAGAAAACACATTATAAAGGCTTTGCAATTAAAACATCTTTCTGTTACTACAGTTGTGAAGTTTGTCAATAAAAGAAAAAAGAAGTCATAAACAGACACATACTTATCAGAGTACATGGAAATTGAATATGTGCCCTTTCAAATAAGAATGCTTTATTTATTTCCTAGGACACAGTACTGAAAAAATTAAATTCCATATAAAGTCTCAAATATTTAAAAATCTATGAAATAAATTAAAAGATTTATGGTAGTACATTTATAGCCTTCAATGAGAGAAAGCATTCTTAAGATTCAAAAGTTAAGAGCCATAAAAACAGCGGGACCATAGAGAAAGATAACAAGTGAACAATAGAGAGGCAGGACATTAGTGAGAAACAGATATGGCTTATTAACTGTTGATGTTGACATGTATAGTATTCTCAACTGGATTTGTCTGAGAAGTATTTCATGATGGGCAAAGTATTTGTACAAGCAGAATGAGAAATAGCAATTGACTCTTTTAAAAAATAATTAGAATAATAATAATAATGATTGGGGAAAACATAGAAAAGATATTGAATGTTAAAGTGGGGAGATTAATGTCTCTGTACTGACTGACATGCATGGCATTCCCTTTTGAAAAAGCAATGTAATACACTGTAAAGTTATATGCAATTCAATGTAATATAAAGAATATGATGATAATAAAAAATAAAAGTAAAAAAGAAGAAGAGGAAAAAAGAAAAAAAACAGCGGGACCAGCAGTTGACGTAATGGCTATGCTGCTGGACTCCCATGTAGTCAACCATGGTTCGAATCCTGGACCCAGTGGCTTAAACTCACACCGGGCACATGTGTGTGCATGCCCAAGATCCCGAGAGGAGAATGGAGAAGGGACTGAGGTGTGGTCATCCCCGCTGGGGGGTGATTTCTCACTTTCTGTCTCTCTGTCTGTGTCTGTCTTTCTGGTGACCACACACATCCTATAGCAGAAACCTCTCCAAAAAAGAAAAAGATTAGTTAATTCAACTACATTAAAATTCAGAGCTAGGAGAAAAAAAAAAAAAAAAAAAAAAAAAAAAAACAAAAAAACAAACAAACCCTCTCCTCTATCTCCCAACAATTCATTCTCTACCTTGGTTCCAAAGCATTTTTTGTTTTTGCTATAGGGCACATGCACTCACCAGAGAGAGAGAGAGAGGGAAAACAAATGAAGAATCACCCATTCCTCACAGGGGTGATGGCCATGCTGCAATCCCTTCTCTTCCACTCTTCTTTTGGGATTTTGGGCATGCATGCATGTATGCCCAGTCTATTTTTCAAGCCGCCCTTCAGGATTCACACAATTGGTCATATAAGATCCAGCTCCTATATCCACCATGCCACTGACTGGCCTCAAGGTACTCAGTTTTCTTTTTAAAGAATTCTTTTATTTTCATTTATTATTATTATTTTAATTTTACCAGAGAGATATGAGAGAGAGCATAAGCAAAAAGCAAGATCCAGGACTCGAACCATGTTCAGCAATGTTGGAGTGTAGCGCACCTTTACTGCCATGCCACCTGACGGCCCCCAAAGTACTGAAGCTTAAATACACATTATTCATTACTTCTCTTGCTTCAAATTGATGAATTACCTTCTGTTGCATTAAACAAAAATCAATCATAGTTTTCAACGTCCTATGAGATCTCTAGCCTGTCTACTTTTTCAGTCTCAGTAAATACCACCAGTATCCTTGAAGATCACACTTCGAATACACTTTTTCTTTGTAGAACAAGCCAAGTTTGTCTCCATTTTTGCATCTTTGCATTTTCTGTTTCCTTTTCCTGGAATAATATTTCTCTTTCTTGTTATTTGGTCTTGGGTTAAAATGTCATTCCCAAAACTATGTCTTACTTGAAGATTTTATTATAATGTTGAATCCCACCACTGAAATTTATACTATATTATAACACTATTGCTACTTGGTATAAAGCTAATTATTTATTTGTTTATTATTTATCTTCCTTATAAGAATATGTTTTATCATGAACAAAATATCTCGGTCCAATTTTTATCAGTATACCTAGTGTCTAGGAGAATTCCTGGATTATAAAAATTCATTTTTTTCAGTGAATATACTGTTGATGAGAATGTAAGTTGATATATCCTCTTTAAAGACAAAAATAACATTAGAAATGCACATATTCTGGCACCAGCAGATAGTGTAATGGCTATGTCGCGTCGACCCCGGTTCGAGTCCTGGACCCAGTGGCTTTAACTCACACCGAGCGCGTGTGCGTGCATGCTCAAGATCCTGAGAGGAGAATGGAGGAGAAGGGATTGTGGTGTGGCCATCCTCCCTGGGGATGATTTCTCACTTTCTGTCTCTCTGTCTCTCTGTCTTTCTGGCGATCGCACGTACCCTGTAGCAAAAACCTCTCCAAGAGAGAAAATAAGAAATGCACATATTCTATGACGTAAGAATTGTATTTCTCAGTTTTTATCCAAGACACACACCAGTATAAGAAGATAGATACAAGGATGCTCATTGGGTCATTGCTTATAATAATGAAATATTTTGGGAAATTTTCAATGTTTCTTAATTAAAGAATTACTGAACACACTATGATGTATGTCAAATAAAACTATCTCAGCTATAGCCATTTTACTCACAACCTAATCAACAGAAACAGAAAGTGGTCCAGAACTGAGGAAGGTTCTGCCTTCTTCCTGAAAATATACTTTCTAAAAGTCACATGCAATATTTTCATTGTATCTCCTTGGCCAGAAATTAATTACATGATAATACCTGACAGTAAAAGAGACTGAGATGTTGTGTTCTTATTCAGATGGCTTGGTCATATGCCAAGCTAATGACCAAAGTTTATATTACTAAAAGAAAAAAGGATGGTATATTTTGGAGGATATTTGGTCACCTGTGTCACAGAACTATTGCAACATGGTCCTATGCAGTGTGATGTCTTACACAACATGAGGCATCACGATTCTAAAAAGTAAGTGGTATGGTATACCCAAGACAACTTTTTTCATTGAAGAGCAGTGTTGGAAAATAAATGCAGATTTCACTAAATAACCATCTATGGTAAGACATGGTTTGGTAGGTACATAACCACACAGTATCATAATCTCAGAAGGGCTTCATTCTTTGTCTCATATTCTGATGTCACCATCTTTAAATTCTTAACATTTAGCAGGAATGCCACATTTCCGTTTATTTGCTAGGCCCCACAAATTATAGAGTTGGTCTTGTCTGTGACACATTTTTTTTTTCTTTTAGAGTTTAGCCACTATGGATCAGATTCAGGGCTTGAATTTCCTTTAATTGTTCACTTCACTTGAATTATAGAAATATCTTCAGTATATAAAAGATATATGTCAAGGACCAAATATATTGAATCTTGAAATAAAGAGACCTCAAATGACAGCATGAATTTAATAAGTAAAAGAATAGGAATCCTGAGGGAATCTTGTAGGAGAGCAAAGAGCAAATGTGCAATGCCAGTAAAGTGAAAACAAATACATGACAGTGCTTAATGGACTTCCACCAAAACATCTTCCCTAAGAATAAAGCTGAAATTGCCTGTCTTGAAGCAGGACAATTTCTCAAATGTAGAACCAGAACTCTTCCCAGGTAGAAAATGAGTTTCCAAGTTTTCTGGCAAAAGGCACTTTGTTAACATTTCTTTTTGCCACACTGGCTACCCTGTTTTTTTGCTTGCTTCTCCTTCACTGTGATGGTCTTGTCATCAGCTTCTCTCTTCCTTGCTGCATTTTATTGAAAAGAGACTACAGAAAAGAGTTACCTTTGCACCTAAAGCTTTCAATTTGTTGATTGGCTTTGTACTGTACCTGATTGAGTGGACTTAGTACTGTCCATCATAAAATTTTATTATTATTAAGAGGCTTTTGCATTAGGGCACATGCACTTGTAGGAGAGAGAGACAGAGACAGTGGAAGGGAAAGTAAGCAATCCCTTGTCCTCCTTTCTCCTCCCTAGGATCTTGGACATGCATGCACATGAACATGCACCTGGCCCATCAAACACTTTCTATTGGTAATTTTGTTTCTTTCAGGAACCATATTACTTTTTATGAATCAGGTTTGGGATTAAATCCAAAGTCAACATTAGAGTATTGAAAATAAAGAACTTTACCTGCGTGAATATTGAGTAATAGTGAGAAACTTCAGTAAATTATTGTCTAAAATAGTTTCTAGTTACAGATCTTTCTTTACAAATTGTGAAATAAACATTTTAGTCAATATATTTGCTTATATAGCCTATTGTTTATAATAACTAAAATAATAATAAATGCATATTGAAGCAGACACTAAATGAAAGACTAAGTGTTCTTAACCCAATGGTCGATACTATTATTATCCTTTTCATATGAAGTGACTAAGATTCATGTGAACAAATGAAGTAACATATTTAAAGCTACAGGGATATTCAATTCCAAAACACAAAAGACATAAAATTAGGTATGTCTTATGCATTAAACACAGGCAGAGATTCTAGGCTTTCACCTTCAAATACTCCTAGTGTCTAGTATTGTATTCTTTACATAGCATGTACTCCTGAAATATTGTGAAAAAGTTCTGGAGAAACCATTCACATTGTTACCAAGAGAAATGCAACACAGCAATTGTGTTAACCTGAATTTAAATACTAAGTTATTGAAGACAGTCACTTGACAATTGTGAATATTGACCCATATTGGACAGTTACATGAGTGAGAAATAAAGTTCTGGTATGCCTCATTAGGGAAATGTTGATATTTGTCACAGCTCTTAATTTTTTGTTAACTACTACAGAATGATATTTAATGACTTTTCATTCATATTAAGAATAAAATCTCTAAGTTCTGGCAAAACTTTATGAAAACCACTATTTGTTGGAAAACAAGAAAAACTGAAACTAGATGAAGCAACAAAAGTATCTAAAGAAGATAGGAAAAGAACAAGAAAATAAAGCAGTAGAAATCAGAAGGAAATAATAAATATGGAAAGATATGAAATTGAAAGCAGTCAAAAAGCATATTTATAATCAATAATGCCATAAACTTTTTCATGTTTGTATTTTTTTAAAGAGATTTTTGCTGTAGGGCTTATGCACTCACAAGAGAGACAGACAGAAATCAAGAAATCACCCCTCAAGGGGGATAAATATGATGCAGGTATGCAGAGGTGCAGGGGTGATCAGATCTAGCACTCAGAGTGAGACATGGATTCTTGTCCCATGCTCAGGAAGAATTAGAGACGTGGACACAGAAAGTAGGTATAGCAAAGCTAGGAGTATATTGAATGAGAGCGAAGAAAGAACTGAGCTCCTAAGAAGGGAGGGGTCCCAGAAAATGGGTTGCTGAAGGGGAACTGGAGCAAGTGGGGACATTTGGGTCTGAGGAGCCTTGTTTAGGCTTGTTCTAGGTGGGGCTTGCTCATGTACTACCTGCTTGCTGGGGCGTGGCACATGTCAGATGGTTCCAATTATTTTCCTAATTTTGGAGTGGATACAAAGGTCAGGAGATTCTTTTTCTAGAAGCTTTGGGTTACAAAAACTACCTTATCCTCTTCCTGGAATTGTGGCAGGCCTGGAAAAAGTCTTTGTTTTAGGTCTAGGTTACGCTACCTAGGTCAATCACTGAGCTACAGCTGCACTAGATCTCTCTGAGCAAGCAGCTGAGCTGCTTTGTCTCTATGCTAAAACGAACTCATTTTGTGATTCCATTTTGGGTCTATACCCTAACTATATTTTTAGCGTCTCTGTCTCCTGCCTTAGCCACACTGCAATCCTTTATCCCTCAAGATCTTAGGTACAGGGATGAGAAGTTAGCATAATGGCTATGTCGCTGAATTTCCATGTAGTCAACAGCAGTTTGAGTCCCGGACAGGACCCGGTGGCTTAATCTCACGCTGGGCACATGGGCGTGCGTGCCCAATATCCCGAGAGGAGAATGGAGGAGAAGGGATTGCAGCATGGCCATCCCCCCGAGGGGTGATTCCTAGCTTTGTATCTCTCTGTCTCTCTGGTGAGAGTGCTCGCGCCCTATAACAAAAACCTCTCCAAAAAATATAAAAAATCTTAGGTACATAAGCACATTCCCCCACTGTGAGTTTTAAGGTGCTGGGTCCAGAACTTGAATGGTGGTCTAGTACATGGGAGCCCAATGATGTGTAATCAATTAACCATCTGCTGGTCCCCCCGATAGTTTTTTTTTTTTTTTTTTTTTTTTTTTTTTTGAGAGGTTTTAGCTACAGGGCACTTGCGCTTGCCAGAGACAGAGACAGAAAGAGAGACAGAAAGTGAGAAATCACCCCCAGGGAGGATGGCCACCCCACAATCTCTTCTCTTCCATTCTTCTCTCAGGTCTTGGGCATGCACACACACACGCCCGGCATGAGTTTAAGCCCCTGGGTCCGGGACTCGAACCACGGTAGACTACATGGGAGTTCAGCGACATAGCCATTACGCTAACTGCTGGTTCTCCACCATAGTTTCTTAATTTTGATGAAATATACATGACAAAATTTAGCATTTTAATCACTTTAAGTAGATAGTTTTGTGTCACTAAATATATTCACATTGTGGATAATGTTACAATATATATTGAAATACAGATTTCTTTTCTACCTACTGATTTCAATTCCTTTGGGTAGAAGTGGAACTGCTAGATCATATAGT
Source organism: Tupaia tana (assembly GCA_026018925.1). Lineage (NCBI taxonomy): Eukaryota > Metazoa > Chordata > Mammalia > Scandentia > Tupaiidae > Tupaia > Tupaia tana. Next base: position 30,922,837 of record JAKSZU010000009.1, on the reverse strand, counting down.
AGGTCTGTTTTAGTTTTCTGAAGAACCTCTGTACTATTCTTCATAAGGGCTGTGTTCATTTACATCCCTACCAACAGTCCAAGATAGTTCCATTTTGGAAACCAGCAGTTAGCATAATGGCTATGTCGCTGGACTCCCACGTAGTCGACCACGGTTCGCGTCCCGGACCTGGTGGCTTAAAACTCACACCGGGCGCGTGTGCGTGCGTGCCCAAGATTCCGAGAGGAGAATGGAGGAGAAGGGATTGCGGCGTGACCATCCCCCCCGGGGGGTTATTTTTCGCTTTCTGTCTCTATGTCTCTCTCTGTCTGTCTGGCGAGCGCACGCGCCCTGTAGCGAAAATCTCTCAAAAAAAAAATAGTTCCATTTTCTCCTCATCCTCATCAACACTTGTTATCTTCAGTCTTTCTGATAAAAGCCATTCTAACTGATGTGAGGTGTTATCTCATTGTAGTTTTAATTCGCATTTCCCTAATGATTAGTGATGTTAAGATTTCTTTTTTTCACTTGCCTAATGGCCATTTGTGTGTCTTATTTTGAGAAATGTCTATACAGTTTCTTCATCTAATTTTTTAATTGAGTTATTTGTTTTCTGGCTATTGAGTTGTTTGAGTTCCTTATACTCTTTAGATATTATCAGACATCCTATACATGGGTTGTCTGTTCACTCTGTTGTTTTTCTTTTTTCTTTTAATTTTTATTTTTATAAAAAATATAGTTGGTTTTTTTTAAACAAAGAACTTCATATTCTTTTGACTGTGAATGTGTCTTCTATTTGCCTCTAGAAATGTTTCTTCTATTTGCCTCTTCCACCTACTCTCTACCACTAACTCACTTCACTTATAGTCTCTGGTATCTACACTTATACTCATTACTACCATATCTTCAGGTCTTTTAATTTCTGCCATAGACTAGAGGCATTCAGTACATATTGAATGAGACTACACAGTGTATCTTTCAAAGTCTGGCTCACTTTGCTTAACATTAAGTCCTCTATATTCATTCACTTTGAATCAAACTGTAGGGTCTCATTATTTCTTGTGGCGAGGTTGCATCCCATAGTATTTAAGTGTCACAGTGTTTTAATCTAGCCAGCAGTATTTGGACACTTAGGTTGATTCCATGTCATGTCTTAGCAATTGTGCCTAATGCTGCAATAAACATGGATGTGCAAATGTCAATTGCTTCTTTTGCTGTGCAGAAGATTTTTAGTTTGATTGAACACTGGTTTTTCTTTTGTTGCCCATGCTTCTGTAATCACATCCAAATAATGATTGCCCAGACCAATTTAATGGAGAGTTTTCCTGTTTTATTCTAGTAGGTTCATAGTTTCAGATCATTTTCTTTGTGGTGTGAGATAAAGGTATAATTTCACTGTTCTGCATGTGTGTATCTAGTTTTTCCAACACCATTTATTGAAGTGACTGACCTTTCCCCATTGTATATTTATTGTATGTTTGTTTAAAATCAGTTGACTAAAAATGTTGCTGTATTTATGAGCCCTTTATCCTGATTTATTGGTCGATATTTTTGTTTATATTATAGTACTACATTGTTTTGATTAATATAGCTTTGTAATGTATTTTGAAATCAGGTTGTGTGATGTCTCCAGCTTTGTTGTTTTTGTTGAAGATAGCTTTGGCTATTAATTTTTGTTTTGATTTTTGTTATTACATTTTATCAGAGCCCCTTTACAGAAGGTGATCCTCTGGTAGGTATGGAAGAAGCAGAATTTGAGAAAAAGATCGCATGGCCCATTTCTTTTACAGCAACCTTTTATCCCCAGTGACTTGGCTTTTTACAGTAGTGGCATAACTCAGAGGGTTTATATTTAGTGATCTGTCCCTGGGAGCTTCCATCTGCTGTAATTGGAGATTAATAATTTTCATGCTTTTCTTTTTAGTAGTGTCCTCAAGGATGTGGGCAAATTGATTTGCTAAATTAACTAGATAAGAGTAGGCATGGTTTCCCATTCCAAGTGGGTTTTTTGGATAAGCTGGGAGAGTTTTTGAGAAAGCCCATTCATGAATATAGAGTTGAAGGTTACTCAAGTAGAGTCAACATCCATAGGTAATCCAAAATTTTCTTTAAAGATAAGTTGGAGCTAACTGTAACAGTTATAAACTAACTCATCAGATTCTTGGGCCCAGGTCTGAATTTCATTCCAACCAAGGAATTTAGTAAAAGCGTAGTACTCAAAGACAGGCCAAGAATATTTATGACTCCTATGTATCTTACTTATTGTATGTGCTAGAAATTATAAATATTAGAAAGATATAAAATGATATTCATTCATAATTAATATAATCACTTCTTTAGAAAATTCAAGTAAATTAACTGCAAAACCATTGGCATATTAAAAGAGAGCAGATAATTACTCAAATATAAAATCTACATACAAAAATTAATACTATTTTATAATATCAGTAACCAATTACAAAATATCATGAATGATCTCATTTTCAGATACAACTTATATTTGACCTAGCTTTGAAATAATAAAGGTAAAGTTAGAAAAATTACAGAAAAATAATTTTTAAAAATCATATGGTAGAGAAATAATTTTTAAAGATAAAAAGCTAGAAACAAAAAGGAAAAAAATTACTGTGCTTACTATATTCAAATAAAGTTTACTACTCAAAAATACCGATAAATAGGGCTGGTTAAGGAAATCAAATCCTACGTGACTGACAAGAGTTTGAATATTGTCTTTGGTGGCTTGAAAAAACACACTCAGCATGTGAGTTTTTATGTCCCAAGTTCCGACAGGGAAGGACAAATGGAGGAGAAGGGATTGTGGCTTGACCACACCCCATTGAGGGGGGTACTCTCTTCCTCTCTCTTTTTATCTCTTTGTCTTTTTGTGTCTCTCTGGCAAATGCATGCAGTATGCAGCAATTAAAAACAAATAAACAAAAAAAGGCAACCATAAACCCCCCAAAATATCCACAAATAAAAGTAAATGACAAATTCAAAGAAAATATTTGCAGATATGTTTTGTAAATTGTTATCCATAATAATAAATATCTCATACAAATTTTTAAAAAGTAAACAAACTTATAGATGAGAGAACAAAACAATCAGTCAGAAATGTATAAACAAGAAACAGATGGTGATGTGGAAAATAATCAGTCTTACTCTCAGGGAAATGAAAATGAAAATAACATTGTGTATTTCTGGGATAGTGGAAGAAAAAGATTTTTCTTTACTCTGCCTAGTGAATAAAACATAATTAAAAACAATTACAAAAAGTAATAATTCATAGTGTCTTGAAATTCCCCTATAGGCATACACCTTCATATTTGAGAAATTTCTGTTCTTTGGTATAGATATGTTTAGAATTGCCATATTTTCTCATAGGATTTACCCTATTATCAACATGTAATGTCTTAATCTCTTATGTAAGTTTTTAACTTAAGGTCTATTTTTTGTCTCATAATAGTATAGACACATAAGCTATCTTTTTGTGACTGTATACATATGGTACACATGCTATCCATCATTTCACTTTCAGCTTTTCTGTGTATTTGGACCTAAAGTGAGTATCTTGAAGACAACATATAATTGGATCATGTTTTTTTAACCCATTTTGATGATCTCTTCCTTTAACTTGGGAATTTCATGCTTTTACATTTAAAGTAATTCAGATAAAGAAGGCCTACTTTTTTCTATTTTTTTATTGTACATACATTACATGCATTTTTAATTTCTCACTCTATGAACACTTTCTTTTATCCTGACAGGTTTTTCTTAGTATGTTGTTTAGATTTCCTATAGCCTTTTTTCCTGAAATTTTTTAAGGAAACTTTTTTTATATTTTTTATATTTTTAGTAGTCACCTTGGGTATTACAATTAACATATTAACTTTGTAGCAATTGAGGTTTAATTGACACCACCTTTTTTTATTAAAGAACTGTTTCATTTAATTTAATTTGTCTTAATTTGACCAGAGAAGGACAGAGAAAGAGAGAGTGAGAGAGAGAGAGAGAAGGTAAGAAAGCAAGCCACCAGGTGCAGGACTTGAACCACAGTCGGCCATGTGGGAGTCCAGGGGTGTCCTTAACCACCGTGTCGACCCCTTGACACCAACTTTGATTCAATAGTGTACAATAACTGTTCATTTGTCTATACCTACTTTATATTGAGAATTATAAACTTTATACTTTATATGTCCATTAATATATCTTCATAATTTTATGTGTTCATCTTTCAAAAATCTAGGAAAATATAAAGGGTCATTATTAACCAAATATGCATAACTATTGGCCTTCATTTTACCTTGTGGCTACCTTAACCATTGGATTTTATTTTTTCATGTTACTTTGCCTTACTAGCTGTGTCTTCTCATTTCAACCGGAAGGACTACCTTTAGGATACCTTTGGGCCAGATCTACTAGTAACAAACTCCTCAACTTTTATTAACCTTTGAAAGCCTTCATTTTGAATGGTAGTTTGATCAGACAAAGAATTTTTGGTTAAGCTGTTTTATTTTTCTTTCAGTACTTCCAATATGTTGTCCCACTGCCTTCTGGTTTCCATGGTTTCTGAAGGGAAATCATCAGGTTGGTTTTGTCTTGTTTTTTTTTTTTTGTTTTTTTTTTTTTTTTAACACTTGACTAAGGTATGATTGCATACAAAAACTTATACATTTTAAAAAATTATTTTTCATTACTAATTTGCCAAAGGACATGTGTATTCACTCAAAGAGACAGAGAAAGAGAGAGAGAGAAAGTGAAAAAAGACCGCCCTCCCATGGGGCATATCATACAGCAATCCCTTCTCCTCCACCTGCCCTAATTTTTGGGATTTTGGGCGCACACACACACTTGCATCCAGTGTGTATTCAAGCTGCTGTGTCCAGGACTCAAACCATGCAGCTGGCCCTGTGGGATTCAACCACCCTAACTTTCACACCATCAGCTGGTATAGATGGATAGATACATAGATAGATAGAGATATTGTAAATATCCATAGTATTAATCTATACTATAGTATAAATATCTATAGTACAGTACATATTTAAAGTATAAAACTTGAGTTTGTAAATAAGTATATGCTTATGAAACTATCACCACAATCTGTCATAACTTATTCATTACCTCTAAACGTTACCTCCTGCTCTTTTTTATTTATTTATTTATTTATTTATTTATTTATTTATTTATTTATTTTTGGAGAGGTTTTTGCTATAGGGCACAAACACTCGCCAGACAGACAGAGAGAAACAGAGAGACAGAAAGCGAGAAATCACCCCCCACGAGGTATGTCCACACTGCAATCCCTTCTCCTCCATTCTCCTCTTGGGATCTTGGGCATGTATGCACACATGCCCAGCGTGAGTTTTAAGCCACCGGGTCCGGGACGCGAACCGCGGTCGACTACGTGGGAGTCCAGCGACATAGCCATTACGCTAACTGCTGGTCCCCCGCTCTCTTTTTATTTAAGATTGTGTGTGTGTGTGTGTGTGTGTGCATGTGTGTGATAAGAGCACATAATATAATATCCATCCTCTCAGTAATCTTAGTAAGGATACCGAATATGCAATGAATCATTTCTATCTTGCTGTTTTCAAATTTTTTTCCACATGTTTGGCTTTTGACAATTTACAATGTGTCTCAACCTGGTCACTTTGAGTTTATACTTGTTGAAGCTTGTTGAGCTTCTTGAATATGATAATTTGTATCATTTATCAAATTTGGGAAGTGTTGAATCTTTATTTCTTTGAATATTTTTTCTGCTCCTTTCTCTCTCTTATTTCCCCCTAGGGCTGCTATTATTTATATAGGTAGCATACTTGATAGTGCTCCAGAGGTCTCTTCGACTGTGCTCATTGTTTTTAATTCTTTTTCCTTTCTGCTCTTCAGACTAAATAATCTCCACTGGTTTATTTTGAAGTTCAGTATATTTTTCTTTTGCATGTTCAAATCTGTTGGGAGTTCATCTACAAAGTTTTCTTTTTACTTCCTGTACTTTTCATCATCAGAATTTTTTTTACTTTTTTTTTTTTTTTTTGGAGAGATTTTCGCTATAGGGTGTGTGCGCTCGCCAGACAGACAGAGAGACATAGAGACAGAAAGCGAGAAATCACCCCCCAGGGGGGATGGTCACGCCGCAATCCCTTCTCCTCCATTCTCCTCTTGGGATCTTGGGCACGCACGCACACACACCCGGCGTGAGTTTTAAGCCACCGGGTCCAGGACGCGAACCGCGGTCGACTACGTGGGAGTCCAGTGACATAGCCATTACGCTAACTGCTTGTTCCCATCAGAATTTCTAATTAGTTTCTTTTAAAAATTTTTTTGTCTGTTTATCACTATTATCAGTTTTGGGGACATTATTCTCCTAGTGTGCTTTAACTTTTTGTTCATATTTATGGAAGTTGGTTTAAAATATGTGACTAGTAAATTCAATGTGTGTATTTCCTTAGGGATAGTTTCTATTAATTATTTTTAACCTGTGAATGGGTCATACTTTGTTTTCTTTATAATGCCTTATTTTTTAGTTGAAAATTACCCATTTTGAATATTATAGTGTGTTAACTCTGGGATCTGAAATCCCTCTTTACTGGGATTTCTTGATGTTGCCTGTTGTGAATTGCTCTTGTTTCTTTATTAGCTTAGTAGTCATCTGTTATTTTCACAGTACTCCTATAGGCCTGGAGCCAACAAATGAAAAAAAAAGAACAATGTGTTTTCCTTGTGTTGGGACACTCCTTCAATACATAGGAGGATCATTTACAATTCTGCCTTAAGGCAATCTACTTATGATTTTGGCTTACCTTTCCTTCATACTTGAATGAAAACTGAAGGTCAGCCAGAGGTGAAAGCTTAAGGCCTTCAGGCCTCTTCTGATCATTTTTCTGTCCTGAGAATGTGCATGGCTTTCTCAATTCTCTGGTCTATGTGGGAGCTGTTAAAAGTCCGTATTCCCACATGTATCACCTTTTACAGCTTGTTTCTTCCCAGGCTTTTTAGTCTGTCTATTGCTCATCCCAAATGTTGTCCCTTGCCTCAGGCTACTTAACCTAGTGCCTGTGTGTTCCTTTAAATTATTTTAGCTAATGCCATTTGGAAAACTTCCCAGGCCTGGGACTGCTGAATTCAAGTGAAGCAATAGGAAGCATTTGGTCCAGTCCTTGTCAGAGCCTCAAGACAGGTCAAAACCCACAATCAGAATTCTTTAAGAATAAGTTCCATTTTCCTCACTCTGGCGTAAGTGTTATTGTCTTCGTGGCTGCTACTCGTGTGGACTGTGGAGGATGGAAGGTGGCCAATTGAAAATGCCACAGTACTTTTACCACAAAGTAATAACTTCCTTCTTCACCAAATCTTCCCCTGGTTATCCTAAGTTTTTTACTAGATTCCAGAGTTCTTTGAAAGTTGATTCTGACAGCATTTGCTAGCTTATTAGCTGCTTTTATAAAGAAATAAAATTTTGTAGTTTCATATTCTGGCATTTTCTTTGACATCCAATGTTTCCTGAATTATTGGTCTGTTAACACAATATGACTGGGATTTCCAGAGAAGCCAACTAAAATTCTAATCCTAGCTACACACACACATATACATACACACACTCACATATATATGGTATTATTCTGAAAGACACTAGTACAATAACCTCCCACCTGTTTCAATGATCTCTTATGATAACCCTTCAAAAATTCATACTCTTTTTATTAGTGTTATTTTCTTGTTCTGTTACAATGCATTTAAATATTAATTGATTTTGGAAAAGAAGAGTAGGTAAATAGGAATAAATATACCTTCTTCATAAATATAATTTGTTCTTTTTCTCCATTTTACCACTTTCATGCATGCTTACCTTAATACTTCCTAAATCTTCAGCTTTTCTCCAGTTATAAATCATGGGCAACAATTCTTTCCAGGTCCTTGAGTATCAGCACAATTTGGGGGCATCTACGTTGATTATTTATGCTGGAATTCTGTGTTATAATCATACTAGATCCTGAGCTTTGTAGTCAGGGGGCAGACATGAAGAGAGAAGTTCATCATCTCTTGGGATAGATGATTTCTCACATTAAAATGGAGCCCCTATTTGTGACTGGCACAAATTGTATTTATTTCTCAAAATTTATTTCTCAGAATATTATCTATTACATCAGAATTATGAATTATTCTTTATAGCTTAAAAAACATGACCCCCTAAAATATTGTATTACAAGATACAGAGGCTCACAATTACAAGCCACAGAGTTTCCATCTTTTCAATGTTAGTAATTTCCGCAGACTTGGTAAATGATAGCTTTATTGAAAAAAGATACAGTGAAAGTCCAAATCTTTCTTCAGGAAAATAATAAAGATCTATAGTTATCAAAAATTATGTAATAATTGGAGTTCCATTACAATACATTATAATTTAATATGTTTGCAGGAATAATCTTTGTGCAGATCACCTCTATACCACAAGTTGCTAATGGAGACATAATTAATATTTTGATAAACACATTATTTAAATAATGATGTATATAATCATTTTTCCTAATGCTTTTTCTAATTTTTATATTTTATTTACATTTTTTATTTTTTAAAATTTTTTATGACAATAAAGAGGCATATAGAAATTATTGAAATAGGGAGAGCAAATTGAGGAGCAGGGTATTTTCATTTTCCTATGAAAAAATCTTAATTATCTTAATTAAAATTGCCACTGCTCAATAACAATGTAAGAGACATATATCTCCCACAAAGAACCCAACCCAACTGGACCAGAGAGGAACAAACTGTGCTTACTCAAAGACTAATAGAGTAATAGAATATAAATCAATACCACTAATATCTAGCAACAATCATCTGGAGGGGTAAAATGCACTCCATAATTTTCCTGCTACTGAAGTGATTTTGGAAACTAAAATTTCTGTGAGTATGTGTGCTTCCAACAGCAGAGATGCACCAAACAATTCTCTTAAATTGGTTCTAAAAATTGCTTAAGAAATTTTGCTGTCCTAACTACTTAATCAAAATTCCTTATTTGTCCCTCAAACAAAACCTAACTCAAATTTCACCTTGTATATAAAAACTCCAGCTACAACAGGCCAACAGGCCAGAAAGACTGCTCCCTTTTTTCTGTTACTTACATACCCTCTGATGAGCACTACCCAATCAGAAAATCCAACAAACTATCTTCATTTATTCTTCAGTTTTATCATGCATGAAAGTATTGTCTCCTAAATTGGATTGCAAACTGGAAATGCATTCAAGTTCTATTGTATCCCCTGTAGAATCTAGAAAGAACTAGGCAATTTAAAGCCCATCAAAAAAAAATACCTCCCCATTTATCTATTAAAACTGATTCTTTCAGCTGAGGTAACATAACTCTCAGGCATGAGTGAAAACACCTCCCTTAAGTGAAAAATACGTTACATTGATGGAACCTGGTCCCTAGGGAAAATAAAGCTAATCATAACTATCTGCAGCAATAATTATTGACCTTAGTTGCATCCTGGAAAGCAGGCAGAGAACTTTAAAAAGTATTGACGACTAGATCCTTCTCTAGAGATTCTGGATTAATTTGTCTAAAGAGTATTCCTAAGGTTGTAATTGAAGTTTTCTCTGTCATTCTATTGTAAAGCCAAAGTTGAACAACATAAATCTACAGCAATATAGACTTTAAATTTCTCATAATTATCTACCTTTTTTATAACTGGGGTTGTTCTCTCAAAACTAAAATTCTAGTTTAGGGGAACTATTATTTGTGAATATATATTTTCTTTGATAAACAAAATAATCTAAAGATACTATTGGGGCCTGCAGATGGCATAATGGTTAAGGTGCTGGACTCCCAATGTGGTCGACCATGGTTTAAGTCCCATACCTGGGGGCTTGAAACTCATGCTGGGCACATATCTCCAGAGGAGACTGAAGAAGGGATTGAAGTATAGCCATCAGCCTGTGGGATGATTTCTCGCTTTCTGTCTGTCTTGCTCTATCTCTCTAAGGAGTGCACACACCCTATAGCAAAAATCTCAAAAAAAAAAAAAGATACAGAGAAAGCCCTAACCTCTCTTCAGGAAAATAATAAAGATCTACAGTTACCAAAGATTATTTAACAATTGGAGTTCCATTACTCAATATGGTATAATTTAATATGTTCACAGGAATAATCTTTGTGTGGATGACCTCTATACCACAAGTTGCTAATGGAGACATAATAAGTATTATGTTGATAAAGACATTATTTAAATACTAATGTACATAATCATTTTTCCTTGTGCTTTTTCTATTTTTTTACTTAATTTTTAAAATTTTTTCCAAATGAATTATTTTCTCTCTTCTTTTTTAAAAAGTTTATTTTATACATTCAATCACTGTATATCATTTGGCTTATAAAGTGAATTTACCCAACTCAAATACACCTCACACCAGTCCAGTTGAGGATAACTATACACAATATGATCAACAGACAACAATCCATTTCTGTGTCCCATAAATTAGCTTTTTTTACGTAAAATATCCTAATTTTGATAGTTAGGCTAAAGTTAACCTGCTAATTGAAAGACTGATCTACTTCTATAATCTAGATTGCTTTTGGTCATTTACCAAACCCACAGCTGCATATTACAGGGATTTTGTTTCTCTTCTCTTGCTACTAAATTGCTATAGGAGAACTTGTGTTTCTTCAGATTTACTTTTTTAATAACCATTTGGTGAATTTCAGATCATCTGGGGAAAAAAAGTATGTCAGTTATTCAAATAGTCACCTTGTATAAGGTCTCTGATTTTCTATCTTTTTAGGAATTTGAAATAAATTATTAAAAATTTGTATGGAGCCAGCCTGTGTTTGGCAGCTGGATAACACATGGCCAACCATGTGGTTCAAGTCCAAGACCCAGTGGCTTGAAAAACACTTGGGAGGATGTATATGGCTGCCCAAAATCCCAACAGAAGGGAGAGATACAAGAAAAGGGATTGTGCCATGATCATTCTGAATGTGGGGAGTGCTTTATCACTTTCCCTCTCTCTGGTGAGCACATATGCCTTCTGGAAAATTTTTAAAAAATGTATGAAGGGGACATTATTTTTGTCTTTTGCTCTAGTGAACTCTGCCCAGAAAGCCTTTGCTATGGTTTGAATACTTGTGCCCCTCCAAAATCCTTGTTGAAACTTAATCTCTAATGCAGTAATATTAAGCAGAATTATTAGAAGTTGATTTGGTCATGAGGACTCCTTCCCAGTTAATGGAATTAGTCACCGTATAAAAGGGCTCACTCGAGGGAGACTATTAGTCCCATTTCCCTTCTACCATGTGATTACACAGCAAGAAGCACCATTTTTGAAGCAATGGGAGTTTCACCAGACCTCAAATCTGCTGATGCCTTGAGATTGACCTCCAGAAATATGAGAAATAAGTTTTTATTTGTAAATTATCCAGTCTATGATATTCTGTTACACCAGCCCAAACAGAGTAACATGGTCTTTTACTAGGAAAGTATGAAGATTATTCTATCCATTTGTATATCTATTAGTATGCAATCAGTTATCAACTGGTATTCAGTTTAAAATCACTGAAAATTAGAGCTGGGTGACATTCTTTGTAAAGTTTGTTCATTTATTTCTTCCATGAGAGAGAGGGTAGAGACAACAATGCACCCTCAGCCTCAGTCAGCAAGTATCATGGGCACACACATGCCTGGTATGTATAGGGAGAGCTCAGAACGTAAACCCAGAACTTTCCCATGTGGCCTTAGCATCACAAGTGTTGAGCCATGACTACACCATTGCAGCTAGCCCTGGGTGACATTTTTGTCAAGATTACTCAACTTTTGGAAGTGAGACCTCTGATAAATCATCTGCTTCTTAGAACAGCATGTTATAGTAGCAAGAACCATAACATTCTCCAAGAATTGGTCTAAACCTAAACTCTAATATCTTTTCAAATTTATTTATTCAAAGCAAGTTCTAGAGGTTTCTCTTCTTTTAGATAGATTTTTTTTGCTATAGGGTGAGTGACAGAGAGAGACAGAGAGACAGAAAGCGAGAAATCAACCCTTGGATAGAATGTATATCCACTACTGTTAATGATTACCTTTTCCTAAATTATATGATCCAAATGTCCTAAACATATATTAGCTAATGTTAGTAGTAAGATATCACACATAGAAACACATTTAAAAATTAAGCAAATAAAGTGCAAAAGTATACTGCTATAATTTTTTCAGTTTGAAGTCTCTCTTTCTCAGGATTTTGGGTACACACACACACACACACACACACACACACACAGACACCTGGCATGAGTTTTTATTCCACTGAGTCCAGTACTTAAACCACAATCAGCCATGTGGGCATCCAGTGATGTAACCATTATGCTATCTGCTGGTCCCAAGCTCTAGAGTTTCTTTTCCTAACAGACTTTAAGTAAAAAGTTTTAAAAGTTAAAGTACTTAACTGCGAAATATTTGTTGTCTTTATTGTGCAATGAGGATAGTATTTCCTACCTCATCGAGTTATAAAGAAGGTAAAATGAGACAATTTATGTAATGTTTTTTAGCATAGTGCTTGCCACATAGTTGGTTCTCAATAATATTAAAAGGGAAGGGATGAAACTAATACCCTTACTTAAAAAGTGGGAAAAAAATCCCTACAGACACAAAATAACTTGTTTGAAATTTCAAAGTTAGTAAGAGTCAGCTTTAGTGTGGTGGCCAATCAGGCAGTAAAGACCTAGTGAGTTGAAGTACACTCTCCTAGATGAAAAATTTCTAGAAAATTTATTTCTAACCTTACGTGACCTGTTTATTAATAACATTTGTGGAAGGACTACCATAAATGTTCATATACATTTTTATTCAAGTGAGAGTCTGTCTTATATTTATGCGTGTGTATAAAACATTGTATTTATATTGCATATATATATATATATGTACACATATATGTGTATTGTGTATGTATGTGTGTGTGTGTGTATGTGTGTGTGTGTGTATGTATATCTTTTTAAACAATTTTCCAGAGGGCACATTTGCTCGCCATGGAGAAAGACACACAGAAGGATAAAGCAACCCTGATGGCTTTGGTGGCTGGACCAGCTGCCTAATATTTTAACCTAAATTCTAAAAAGAGATCTCACTTAAATTTATTCTTTTAAACATATTTGTTAAAAAAAATGAATGTGTTTCCTAATCTCTTTTTTAATTAAAATAAATAACTCACTGATCCAGCCACAGTGGTGTACACTGCTGATGCTGTGCTCTGCAGTTTGGGACTACATGGGGTGCTTGGGTTCAATTCCCAGTCCATCCTAAAGGCTGAGTGCAGTGGTATGTGCCTATAATCTCGGTATTTGGGAAAGCTGAGGTAGAAGGATCACAAAATCAAGGCTGTCTTGGACAACATAGGGAGACCCTGTATAAAGAAGAGCTAGACATAATGGCATGTGCCTATAGTCTTAGCTAGAAGGCTGAAGCAGGAGGATTGCCATATGAGGAAGCAGGATGATTGTGACATAGCTAGGCACTATCATAAAAAAACAATACATAAACAAATCTTTCCTTTATTTCCTACATATATATACTAGAAATACTATGATGAGAATGTAAGGAATACATTGTTTCATTTTTCTTTTTTTTTTCTTCCTTTCTTTAGATTTCTTGTTGCTTTATTATTCTAATCCTTTCTAGATTTCCAGCTTTTAAAAACTGAGGGTTTTGTTTTGTTTTGTTTTGTTTTGTTTTCCCATAATCGTAAAGTGAACATAAGAAGCAAGGGAAGTATTTCTGGTACAGTCACTATTAAACACTAAAATTAAATTACAAGAAAAATCAGTAAGACAAGAAGAATAGTTGAAGAAACTGGATATTAATATGAAGAGGCTTCATGGGACCAGCAGATGGCATAATGATTACATTGCTGGACTCCCATGTAGTTGACAGCGTTTCGAGGCGCGGACTCGGTGGCTTAAAATACACCGGTGCATGTGCGTGCATGCCCAAAATCCCAAGAAGAGAATGAAGGAGAAGGGATTGAGGTGTGGCCATCCTCGCAGGGAGTGATTTCTTGCTTTCTCTCTCTGTCTCTTTCCATCTCTCTAGTGAGCGAATGCACCCTATAGCAAAAAATCTCTCTAAAAAAATATGACGGAGTTTCAAAAAGTTTATGGAGTATATAATTTTCTGAATCCTCCTCAGACCAAAAAAAACCATGAAAATAAAGTATAAAACTAGAAATGAGACAATGTGAGAAGGAAAGGAAAATTAATAAAAAGTTCAGAGTGGAGGAAAAGATGAACTTTTTGAGATGAGATGACTTTCCACTTAGTAAACCCAAAAGATTCTGAAAACCTATAGAATTAATCAGTTAAATTATCAAGGTAATTGTGTAAAATTATTTATTAACTTTCCAATATAGTGGCATTGACCACATAATATAATAAAAAGTGTCATATTAATTGTAGTTATAAAAATATAAAGTATATAAAACTAATAACAATTATGAAGGAAATTTCTGAATAAAAATATATAGCAAAACATACAAATGAAGATTTGAACAATTAAGATCTAGAAGGTGTATTTTTGACATTCAGAAATTTAAGTCATTATTTAAATTGTTTGCAAACAGCCAAGATCCATTCCATATAATTGATTGAGGCATAAAATTAATTTTATCTCTTATGTTAATCTAGCCAAAAGTCAGTATTTTAATCCCAATATAGCTACAATATCATCAATTTATAATTACATGTGATTTTTAAAATCCCATTCCTTATCATTAGTATCCAAAAATAGCGAGTCTTTATAATGTAGTCAGTTAGTGGTATATACTGTTCATGATCTCTCAATAGCTTCTTGTCACATTTAAAATAGAATTCGAATTTCTTATAGTGGCCTACAAGGTCCCATGTAAACCTTCTGTCCTCTCAGGTTGATTACATAGAACCTGCCCTCTTTCTATTGCTCAGACATTCCAGGCATTTTGCTTTTGAGCTTTAACTCAACATATAAAATTCTTCCCTTGCTTTTAAAATGTAACTACCTTACTTCTAATCTAAAGAAGCCCCCAATTTCTCTTCATCACCTCAGCATGTCTTCCTTCATTATGCTTACTATATTTGATTTATTTCTCCCTTCAATAAAATAGAAAGTTTTTGAGAGATGTGATTTTACTTATCTCATTACTACTATATTTCTACAGTCTCAAACAGTGTTGTGGCTGCTGAAAAAAAAAGTGAATAAATGGATGAATGAATGAATAAATAAATGATATTGTGGTCATTCAATTTGGGTTTTTTTTTTTTTTTTGCTATAGGGTAGGTGCGCTTGCCAGACAGTCAGAGAGAGACAGAGAGACAGAAAGCGAGAAATCACCCCCCAGGGGGGATGGTCATGCTACAATCCCTTCTCCTCCATTCTCCTCTTGGGATCTTGGGCACGCACGCACACGTGCCTGGCGTGAGTCTAAGCCACCGGGTCCGGGACTCGAACCACAGTCGATTACATGGAAGTCCAGTGACATAGCCATTACGCTAACTGCTGGTCCCTCAAATTTTGTTTTGAGAGAGATTCTTGTTATAGGGCACATACACTCACTGGAGAGACAGAAAGGGAGAAATTACTCTATGGTAGGGATCGTCACACCACAATCACTTTGCCTCCATTCTCCTCATGGGATTTCGGGCACAAACACAGACCTCCAGCATGAATTTCAAGCAGGTAGGTCCAAGACTCGAACCACGGTTGGTCATGTGGGAATGCAGCTCCTTAACTATTAAGCCACCTGCTACCCCAGGTCATTCTTCTTTTCTTTCTTCTTCTTTCCTCTTCTTCTTCTTCTCCTCCTCCTCCTCCTCCTCCTTCTCCTTCACCTTTTCTTCATCTCCTTCTCCTACTCCTTCTCTTCTCCTTCTCCTTCTTTCTCCTTCTTCTTCTTTTCTTCTCTTTTTATAGCAAAGAGGGGAGTTTATTGAAGGAGACGGAAGGAAAAATACAGAGTTCCCAAGAAGAAGTGGGGTCCTGGAAAATGGGTTGTCAAAGAAAAGCTGGTGTGAGAAGTTTTTGTTTGGGTCAAAGGGCCTTTTACAGGCTTGTTCTAGGTGGGACTAGCACATGCATTCCCTTCATGGTGGAAGGGCCACATCTTGGATGCATCCTATTATTATTCAAATTTTTAAAAAATTGCTATAGGACACATGCACATGCCAGAGAGAGAGAGACAGAGAAATTAAGAAATCATCCCCCAGGGGGAATGGTCATGCCAGAATTCCTTTTCCTCCATTATCTTCTCAGGATTTTGGACACACACACACAAGCCTAGACTGTTTTATAAGCCACTGAGTCCAGGACTTGAACAGTGGAGTCAACCACGTGGAATCTAGTGCACTTATTAACCACATTACTGCTGGCCTTTAAATTATTTTTCACTAATAAAGTGCTATCATTAATATTTTAGTTTTAATTTCTTATATACATTGAATAACCATACATCACTTAGCTTGTAAAGTGAATTCTCCCAACATGAGTGCACTTTACACCAGTCCAGTTGAGAATACTATACATGTTATCATCAACAGATAATAATCCATAACTGTGTCCCATAATATCTTGCCTCTCTATTTTTTCACTTAATATCTTTCCTCACACTGGGACCAGCAGTTAGCGTAATGGCTATGTCGCTGGACTCCCACGTAGTCGACTGCAGTTCGAGTCCCTGACCCGGTGGCTTAAACTCATGCCGGGCGCGTGTGCATGTGTGCCCAAGATCCCAAGAGGAGAATGGAGGAGAAGGGATTGCAGCGTGGTCATCCCCCCTGGGGGGTGATTTCTCACTTTCTGTCTCTCTGTCTCTCTCTGTCTGTCTGGCGAGCACACGCACCCTATAACAGAAACCTCTCCAAAATAAATAAATAAATATCTTTCCTCACACTATCCCCTTTCTTCCACCCTCCTCCCACACTGAATCCAGTATCTGTAACTATTTTCCAGCTTCTATATCCTCTAATCTTTCAGTTTCTGCTATAGAGTATGGATAGTCAGCATATGTTAAGTGGAGACATACAATGTCTCTCTTTCATAGCCTGGCTTGTTTCACTCAGCAGCAAATCATCCTTTTTTGTCCTCTTTCTATTAAAATCCAGGGTCTTGTTGTGCCACATTTTTTCAATCCATTCATCTGGTCATGGAAATTTAGCTTAATTCCATGTCTTAGCAATTGTGAATAATGCTGCAATAAACATAGATGTGTATGCAGTTTTCCAACTGAACACTCTCCTGTCCTTTGTGTAGATTCCCAGAAGTGAAATTGCTGGGTCATATAGTAATCATATTTATAGATCTTTGAGAAACCTCCATATTGTTTTCACAGTGGCTGGACCAATTTACATTCCCACCAGCAGTGTAAGAGAGTTTCCCTTTCACCACAGCCCCACCAGCTCTTATCATTTTTTGTTTTTTAATCTTTGCCATTCTGACTGGGGTTAGGCAGTATCTCATTGTGATTTTGATGTGTATTGCCCTTATGATGAGAGTGGTTGAATATTTTTTCATATGCTTTTTGGTTGTTCATATGTCTACCGTTAATTTTTTTAAGTTTATTTCTTCCAAGAGACAGAGAGATAATAATCTAAACATGGTTTTCATGCCATGTCCACTACCAGCTTCAGCTGGCCCAGGATCATGGGAATATGTGTGCCTGGTACACTCATAGATGTATCCAGATGCAAAACTGGAACTGTCCCACATGAATGAGCCTTGAAGAGCATCATATTTTTACCACCGTGTTACCGCCTGGCCTCTATTATTAATATTTTATCAATAAACATTTGCCTATTTCTGAAAGGTAAGAGGGAGTAGCCAGTAGGTGGTGAGGTCGTTAAGGCACTGGATTCTCACATGGTTGACCACGGTTCCAGTCTTGGACCTGGTAGCTTGAAAATCACATTGGGCACGTGTACACTCATGCTAAAAATCCTGAGAGGAAAATGGAGAAGAAGGGATTGTGGTGTGGCCATCCCCCCCTGGAGGCTGATTTTTCTCACTTTCCCTCTCTCTCTCTCTCATGCGTGCACATATGTGCGAGCACACATACCCTATGGCAAAGAGTAAAACAAAACAAAGCAAAAAGGACAGATTCCTAGAAAAAAATCAATAGGTCAAATAATATATGTATCTGGTAATTATAATAATGAGCTACATTTAATTTTTATAAAGATTGAATTAATCTTGGGACTAGTAGATGGCATAATGGTTGTGTCACTGGACTCCCACATAGTTGACTGTGGTTCTAGTGTCAGACCCAGAAACTTAAACATCACACTGAGCCCATGTGTGAGCGTGCTCAAGATCTCAAGAGGAGAATGGAGGAAAAGGGACCATGGCATGGCCATTCACCTTGGGGAGTGATTTCTTGCTTTCTGTCTCTCTCAGTATCTCTAGTGAGAATATGCACCCTATAGCAAAAATTCTCTCTCAAAAAGATTGCAATAATCTTAACTTTTATCAGCAGTAATAAGAGTGCTCATTTCTTTGCATTTTTAAATTGTTGCCATTTATTAACCTATGGTAATTTGATAAGTATTGCTATTTTAAACTGCAAGTATTTGATTACTAAAAATATTGAGCATATATAAAGTTATGCTTTATATACTTTAGAGTTTTGGGAATTGTCTGTTCATATCCTTTGCCCATTTGTATTTTTTAAGAGGTATTTCTGCTGTAGGGTGCATGCATTCACCAGAGACACAGAGAGAGACAGAGAGAGAGAAAAAATGAGAACTCTTCCCCTAAGGGGATGGCCATACTGTAATCCCTTCTCCATTCTCCTCTCAGGATTTTGGGTACGCATGCACGTGCATCCTGTGTGACTTTCAAGCCACTGGTTCCAGGATTCGAACCATGTTCAGCCATGTGGGAGGCCGGTGCCACAACCACTACACTATCTGCTGGCACCACCCACTTACTTTTTTACTTAGGATATATTCGGTAGTAGTTAACACCAAAGTCTTTGAAATTCAGAACCTATAACCAAACTACATGGGGTTTGAATTCCAGCACTATACAATTTACTTGCTTTGAGTCCTTGGGCAATATATATGACTTTTCTGTGTCTTTATTTATCCATTTGTAAAATGGTGCTAATGATAGTACATACCTCATAGGGTTGTCATGAAAATTAAATGAGTAAATACAGGTTAAAAAAATTAGAACACTATCTGGCAAATAATAAGCACAAAAGAATGTAGCCATTCATTTCCTTATTATTCAGATACAAAGATCTCATAAAAATTATAATAACAATTTATAATAATTGTTACATATAGTTATCTAGTCTCAGGTTTTCACTGGTAAATTTGGTGTACATACCTTCTCATATATAGATGTAAAAATTATATAGGCTTCTGGTACAGGATGGCAAACTGATTAAACATATTTGCCTCCTATTTCAGCTGAAAACCAAATTTAAATTAGAGTAAAAATGATATGAGTATATATGTGTAAGATATAAATATATATATGTACATATATATATCTTATACATTTTACATATATATACATATATATGTATACTATCTTGCTATTTTTAGATGTGAGGATAGCATTGGTTGGAAGATAATAATGAATTTCAAAAACTTAAAAAAATATAATTAGGTCATTTACATCATATCATTGGATAAATCAGGGTGAGTGTTCAATCCAGAAACTGACAAAGGATAAAGCAAAAGCAGATGGAACATTTATTCCTTGGAGGCAAAACCACATAGATGGTACAAAATTGAATTCAGTATTGTTAAGATTAGAAGTAGCTAGAGGCCATAAATAATGGCAACTGATTGAAGTTTTATCTACAGAAAATCAGTATGAATTAGCTTATGCAACAATTTCCTTTGTACAGGGTATATAAAACCCCAAGATAAAACCAGAGGTTTAATCTATAAATAATTTCCACCTGTGGAAAGTTAGAGCTCCCAGTGTGGGTGTTGACATCCTGGAAAAAACAAACTTGCTTTTCTCAGTATTAGTGTTGGAGTTCTGTGTGTGCTTCCTGTTCGATGCACACTTGCACATACTAATGCAAAGCCTGTCAATTGACATGATCCACTGATATACACAAAAGCTCAAAATCCATTCTTCTACTGGAGAAAACTGTTGAGGAAAAGAAAATGATACAAACAGTAACAAAACTATTAAGGAATCTAAATTACTTTACTCCTTAAGTCAATGAACAACAAAGGAATACTACCTGTCTAAATATAATCGAGTGGCAAAAAAGGGAACCAAAGTAAACAGATGGAACTATTGACTCTAAGAAAAATTAAGACATGAACTTGTAAAAAATATGCTATAATTATGTTCTAATTAATGCTGTGAAAGTTTTAAGAAGATATTGCACCCCTAACATAAGAATATGGTGCTATGCAAAAGAATAAAGAAATAACTCAGAGTACTTGAAATTTAATTATGTGGTAACAAATATAAAAAGAGAGTATGAAAAATGGAGTCAAGGAAATTTCCCAGAATTAAAAGAAAATATTCAAAGAGATAGAAGCTATGAGAATGAAGATAGGGAATACCCAGAATCAAGTCAAAAGGTTGAACATTTAATATATGTGTCACAAAGAGTTAGGAAAATAAAAGCAATAGGTCTCACCACATAGCCTAGAGGTTAAGGAAACTGGATCACACTTGACTGATTGTGCAGCTCAAATCCCAACTCTAACAAATTGAAAAGGATACTAGTGGCCAGCCTATGCATGGCCTGGTGGTTAAGGTGGCTGGATCCTACATGGTCAACCATGTGGCTGAGTCCCAGGCCTGGTGGCTTGAAAAACATATTGGTTATATATATGCTAGTGTGTATAAAATCCTGCAAAGTGGGAGAAATGGAAGAGAAAGAACTGAAGCATGACCATTTCCCATGACGGGTGCTTTATCCTCTCCGTTTTCTCTCTCTCTCTGTTTCTCTATCTCTCTCTGGTGAGTATATGAATTCTTTGGCAAAATGCTAAAAAGAAAAAGAGCCCAGGTGTGTGTGTATGTGTATGTATGCCTCAAATCCCAACAAGATTAAGAAATGAAAGAGAAGAAGTTATGGTATGACCAGCCCATTTGGGATGATTTCTCCCTTTCTCTTTCTTTCTGTCTCTCTCTAACTAGAGCACATGCCATCTGGCAATTAAAAAAAATAGAAGAAATAATTTTTATTTGTTAAGGGAAAATTTTGTATTGTCTTTTTAAAATTTATTTTATATATTCAATCACTACACATCACTTAGCTTGTACAGTGAATTAACCACACATGAATACACTTCACACCAGTCCAGTCGAGGATACTAAACACTTTATCATCAACAGATAATAATCCATTTCTATATCCTATAAATGTCTTGTCTCTCTATTATTCTCCTTAATATCTTTCCTCACACTCTCCCCTATCTTAATCCTCTTCCCACACTGTCTCCAGTATCAATAAACATTTTGAATGCTTCTATATCCTCCAATCTTTCAGTTTCTGTTATAAAGTGTGGATAGTTGATATAAGTTAAGTGGAGACATACAATATCTCTCTTTCATAGTTTGGCTTGCTTCACTTAACAGCAAATCTTCCATATTCATCTACTTTATACCAAATACCAGGATCTTATTGGGGATTTTTTATGGCTAAATAGTATTCCATAAAGTATATGTGCCACACTTCTTCAAACCATTCATTTGTTCATGGACATTTGGGTTGGTTTCATCTCTTAGCAATTGTGAATAATGCTGCAATAAACATGGATGTGCAAGTACTTTTCCAACTGAGCATTTTCCTATATTTTGAGTAGATACCCAGGAATGGAATTGCTAGGTTATGTGGTTGTTCTATTTGTAGATTTTTGAGGAACCTCCATATTGTTCTCCACAGTGACTGGACCAATTACATTCCTGCCAACAGTATGGGATAATTCCCCTTTCACCACAGCTCCACCAGCACGTATCATTGTTTTGTTTTTATAATCTTCACAATTCTGACTGGGGTTACGTGGTATCATTATGGTTGTTTTGATCTACATCACCTTTATGATGAAGGATGTTGAGCATTTTCTCATATGTTTTTTGTCTGTTCATATGTCTTCCTTAGAGAGTTCTTTGCTCAGCTCATTTTCCCATCTTTTAGTTGGGTGGATCATTTTTAATTGGGGTGTTAAGTTGCTTGAGTTCCCTGTGTATTCTGGTTATCAGTCCCTTACCTGAGATATAGTTTACAATAATATTCTCCCATTCCAAGTGTTGTTGATTCACACCAAGTAATGTGCTTTTTTGCGTGCAGAAACTTCTTAATCTAATGTAATCCTGATTGTTTATTTTTAAGAGTGGAGTAGGAAGCATCTCACTCCCTGACCCCAAAATATATTACAAAACTATGATATTTAAAACAGCATGATATTGGCACAAAAACAGGCAGGTGGATCAATGGAACAGAGTAGAGACTCCAGAAGTAAACCTCAAAACATAGAGGTAACTGATTTTTTTATTAATTAATTTATTTTTCATTTCATTCTTTTATACATTCAATCACATTATTATTTGTCTTACAAAATGGGTATTTCAACAGGTGAACATTTCTCCCTAATACAATTGATAAAACTCCAAAATATCTTCAACAGATAATACCACATTTCTTTGTGAAGTTAATACTTTGCCTCCTTATTTTTTTTGACAAAGTGTACCAGTCAAACCTGTGAGAAAGAAAAACCTCTTTAGCAAATGGTTCTGGTAAAACTGGGTATCCACATGCAGAATGATGAACCTGGACCCCCTACCTATCACCATTAACAAAAATTAACTCGAAGTTGATCAAAGATCTAAACCTTAGACTTCAAACTCTAAAACTACTGGTTGAAAACACTAGGGAACCTGGCAGACATTGGAGTAGGTAAATACTCCTTAAATAAGAGGGAAAATTTTGAAGAAATAATATTAAAAAATACTAGTCCAAAAAAAAAAGAAGACATGTGCCTTCAAATTGAAATAGTTCATTTAATGTCATACAGCATGCATTTAAAAAAAAAACTCATGCCTAAAGACATTATTGTAAAATTACAGCAAACTAAATATAAAGAAGAAATTCTAAAAACTTCTTAAGCAGAAAAAATTCTATTGCAAAGAAACAATAAGACTATCATGTTATCTCTTTATGAGATAAAATGAATTGCAACAAATATTGCAGCACACCTTCCACCTACTTAGTAAATTATACTGAACCATAAATCAATCATGGGAAAAGAATAAAGTCATTTTCCAACATTTAACTACTCATAAAGTTTACTGTTTATCTAACATTTATGAAAGAATGGAGAATTAATCTTTACAACAACAGCAAAAAGAACCTAAGAAAAAGATAAGTTTCAACAACATTTCACCAGGTGATATGGAGGTTAGAGCAGTGAATTCCATATGACCAGATTCTCAGTTTGAGTCCCAGATCTGGTGGTTTGAAAATCACATGGGGCACAAGAGTGTGGATGCCCAAAATACTGAGAGGAAGTGGAGGAGAAGGGATTGTGTGTGGCCATCCCCCTTGTGGAGTGATGTCTCATTTTCTGTCTCTCTCTCTGTCATTCTCTGATGAGCAAATGCACCCTACAGCAAAAAAAAAAAAAAAAAAAAAAAAAAAAATCCAAACTATTGTAAAATGAAACAATAAAAAGTACAATTTACAATAGCATCGAAGCTTGAAAAATCTAGAATAATATAAAAGGAAAGACATGCCAGATCTCTATAACTGAAAAGTATAAAACACTGAGACTTACATAAATCAAGATAAAAATCATGCTCCAATTGAAGAATTCAATATTCAATAATTTCAAGCTGTTTTTCTCTACAAATTAATGTATATATGTAATTCAATGTCAATCATAGTACCAGCAAGCTTTACTATAAAAATAGATTAAGCTGGCCTTAAAATGTATATGACAAAGCAAGAATATACTAGGCCATCACAAAAGGTATGACTTATTTTTCTATGTAAAAATAATATTGTTAGTATTTTCCTACTTCACTGACTGCTGCTGCTCCCTGCTTCATAGAGATCGCCCACTGCCTTGTCACTGCCCCAGGTAAATCCCAGAACAGCCCCTCCCACATCCCTTTTGCCATCATTCCCTGAGCCTGTAGCCATGGAGCAGGGATCGGCAGCAGTCAGTGAGATCAACTGAGGCAGGAAGACCACCTGAGATCTTCCCCTGCCTTCTGACTGCCCCAGGTACATCCCAGACAGGCCCCAGACCCCCAGCTGCCTTCTGCCCACCCAGGAATATTTTGAGATTTCATAGTTTACTGAGCCATACAGAACACATAACTCGACATGACTCCTACTCCCTCCCACAGGTAAAACTCTCAAGCTCAGCCGTAGGTTCACCTATTCCCAAGAGACTGGGGAAGGAAAGTTAGCTATATACACACTTCTCTGATTAGAAGACAAGGCTCTCTACCAAGAACACATCTTAAAAAGTAGAGTTCTTCTACCTCCGTCATTATAGAATCGACACCAGAAAAGTAAGAAGTGTATAATTCATCAGATGACTAGAAAACAGCTCAGAGGCACAAGAAATATGAGAAAACAATTTAAAAAACCCTCTCTTTCAATGGAACATACCAACTCAATGTCAACCATAGACAGCACAAAAGAATCCACAAGAATGTTAGAGAATATTTCAGAATATTCATGGTGACAGAGATGAGGAAGTCTTTACAGGATTTGAAGAAGATGGACACCATAAAAAAGAACCAATCAGAACTCCTGGAGATGAAGACAGTAATACAGGAAATCACGACCTTCAAAAGTATTAATAGCAGATTGGATAAAGCAGAAGTCAGAACCTCTGAGCTAGAAGACATAATGTTTGACTTAGATAAAACTACTAAAAATAACAAAAAAATAATTTTATAAAATGAGGACAACATACAGGAAATACTAAATGCAATTAAATGCCCAAATATCCAAACAGGTATCCCAAAAGGTGAAGAATCACACAAAGACATAGAAGGGTCTATTCCATGAAACACTTGCAGAAAACTTCCCCAATCTAGAGAAGCAGTCAGATACCCAGACTAAAGAAATACAAAGGACCCTAAATTGAGTCAACATAAGAAGACCCTCTCCATGTCACATCATAGCCAGAATGGTAAAAATTACAGACAAGATTCTAAAAATGACAAGATGGAAACACCAAGTCACATACAAAGTTTAACCATTTAAGCTAACATCAGACCACTCAACTGAAACAATGAAGGCAAGAAAAGGATGGAAAGACATGTTCAAAATACTAAAATAAAAACAACTTCAGCCAACAATACTATACCTGGCAAGATTATCCTTCAAATAGAAAGAATGAATAAACTCATTCTCAGACAAACAAAAACAAATAATTCACCAATACTAGACCAGCTCTTCAAGAAGTACAAAAGGGAGTACTATATCAGGAACACTAGAGAGAGACAGATAGAAATAAAAGAATAAAAACCAACCAATCAAAAGACACAGACTAGTTGAATGGATAAAAAACAGAAACCCACTATTTGCTGCCTATAAGAAACACACCTCATGGATAAATATATACATAGCCTAAGAAATAAAAAAAGGAGACTGGAGTCATGATACCCATATCAGAAAAAATAGGTTTTAAAACAAAAACTGCAAGAGGCAAAGTAGGACATTATATAGTACTAAAAGGGCTAATTGACCAAGAGGATATAACACTTAACAAGTATCTATGCACCCAACTCAAGAGCACCCACATATGTGAAACGAAGACTGCTAGATCTAAAAGGACAGATAGACACCAACACACTAATTTCGGGGGATCTCAATACCTTGCTATCTCCTTTGGACAGAGCATCTAAACAAAATAATAAGCAAAAAAATATGGGATCTAAATATCTATAGAACCTTTCACCCGATGATGACAAAATATACATTTCTTTTACCCTTGCATAGAACCATTTTGAAGACTGACTACATGATAGGGCACAAAACAAGATGTTACACATTCAAAAGCATGGAAACTATATCCAACATCTTCTCTGACCATGATAAAATTAAACTGGAAATAAATTTCAGAAAAGAAAAAAAAAACTCAAAAATACATTAACGTATCTGCCGGGGACCAGCCTCGGCGGGGGTGGGTTATTTCGACGGAGGCGGCGCAGGTAAACAGAAGACACAGGCCTCGATGCCTTTTCACACACGTCCTATGCCGGACACTCCCCAAAGATCGCTCTCTGAGGAGTGACAACTGCTAGGAATCATCGTGCCTTTTTATTGAAAATGTGTTACATGCAAGTAAATGGGAGAGGGGCTTCGTGCTTTCAATTATTAGCTCATAAAGGTTTTAACAAAAGGGAACATAGATTCTATTTAGGGTTGGATTAAGGGTGGGTGTCGGGCATTTCCGCAATTGTAGGTGGGTCTCTATAGAATGCAGTTTCAGGAAGGTGGTTCCGGTAAGCAACAGCACAGCAGCCATCTTGTGATTACTAGGAATGGCTCTGAGAAAAGAAAATCTCAAGAATAGATATTAGTTCCTATGGATCTTAATAAAGAATGATACTTACATAGTTTTATACGGATCTAAAACTTGATTTGAGGAGTCCTAAAATATTTATCTATTTCGCTTGGTGAAGGGAGGGGGGTGGTCCTGGGCCAGTTTTGGCCTAATCCTATTTTACATAAAGAAAGGATTAAGTTTACCTTAAATGTATTTTGAAGGGCCTTCCAAAGACCGTTTCCGCCTAGATAGAACTTCAGCCCACCCTCTACTGTGACCATGGAGATAAAGCATTGTAATTAATAGTAGGTGATTATAGCAAAGGGGAGCGGTCAGGGGAGTTCCTGGAAAATTTTATCATATACTCAGGATGTATAAGAGAGCTATGCGATTCTTTTATAGTAGTAAATTGGGGAGTCAGAGGGGGGTCGCTTCCCAGCAAGGCTACCAGTTTTCTGGAGCAAATAGCAAGCAGCCTTGCTGACATGCTAATTGACCCAAGCTTTGTTCCAAGGTCAGGGGGTGCACAACAGTGGTTTTGCCAGCATATTGATCTGACCTAAAGCGGAGCTCAAAAGTCTGGGGGGGCTCAGACAGACCCTGGGGCCTCGCCGGGTCGGACTCCTCCACGTATGGGAACTAAACAACCTACTCCTGAATGACTTCAAAGTCACTGACAACATTGAGACAGAAATCAAAGGATTCATTGAAACCAATGAACAAGAGTTTGCATAATCTATAGGACACAGCAAAAGCTGTGTCATAAGAGGGAAGTTCATAGCAATTAGTGCACGTAATACACAGAAGGAAAAGTGACAAATAGATAACCTAACAACACACCTCAGAGAACTGGAAAAACAACAACAAAAAGTTGAAAAATTTCCAGAAGAAAAGAAAGATTAGAGCAGAAATAAATTAAATAGAGGATAAATGAACTATACAGAAAATAAATGAAATTAAAAAACTGGTTCTTTGAGAAAATAAATATAATTGATACAGTGTTAGCTAGACTAAGACTAAGTGAGAAAGTAACCAAATAAATCAAATTTGCAATGAAACAGCCTATATTACAACACATAAAACAGAAATACAAAAGGTTATTAAAGAATACTATGAGCAACTATATGCCAAAAAAAAAGAGAGAAAACCTGGATGAGATGGACAAATTTCGTGACATATGTAATCTACCAAGACTGAATCAGGAAGATGTAGAAAGCCTGAATAGACCAATAACAAGCAATGAAACTGAATCAGTAATATATAATATCCTAACAAAGAACAACCCAGGACCTGAGAGTTTCTGAATTCTATACAACTTTTAAAGAAGAGCTAACCTCCATTCTACTCAAACTATTTTTTAAAGATCCAAAAGGAAGGAACTCTTTGAAATTTATTTTAAGAAGCCTCCATCACCCTCATCTCCAAAACAGAGAAGGGAATAACACAAAAAGAAACTACAGAATAATATCTCTGGTGAATATTGATGCAAAAATTAACAACAAGATACTGGCATTGTACCAATGACACATGTAAAAGATTCTACACCACAACAAGGTAGGCTTTATTCCAGGGATGCAAGGATGGTTCAACATATGCAAAACCATAATGTAATACACCATATTAACAGGAGGAAAGATAAAAATGTATGATCATACCAATCAATGTGGAATAAGTGTTTGTTAAAATGCAGCATCCCTTCATGATTAAGATTCAACAAAATGGAAGAGAAGGGACATTTCTCAACATAATAAAAGTCATATGTATGAAAAACCCATACCTACCATCATACTGAATGGGAAAAAGCAAATTGGAACAAGACAAGGCTGCCTACTTTCTCTACTCCTTTGCAAAATAGTGCTTAAAGTCCTAGCCAATGCAATGAGATAAGAGACTAAGATAAAACATACTCGAATAAGGAAAGAAGTGAAAGCATCTCTATTTGCAGATGATATTGTATTCATAGAAAATCCAAAAGAATACATACAAAAATACACACACACACACACACACACACCCTCCTGTAAGTGCTAAATGAATACAGTAAAGTGGCAGGATACAAAATCAATATGCAAAAATCTATAGCATTTCAAAGGAAAAAGGAGCAGACTGCAATAGAACTGAGGAAAGTAATCTGATTTACAATAGCCAGAAAAAGTATAAGATACCTAGTAATAAAACTAACCAAAGAAGTAAAAGACCTATACAAGGAAAAGTAAAACAAAAAAGTGAAATTGAAAATTATTCAAAAAAGTGGAAAGAAATTTCATGTTACTGGACTGGAAGAATTTTTTGAGAGAGAGTTTTTCTATAGGGTATAGGTGCTTGCCGGTTAGACAAAGAGACAGAAAGTGAGATCATCCCCTAGAAGGTGGGGGGGGTTGCTATGCCACAATCCCTTCTCCTCCATTCTCTTATTGGGATTTTTGGCATACATGCACACATGCCTGGCATGTGTTTCAAGCCACTGGGTCCCAAACTCAAACTGCAGCCCACCAAGTAGGAGCCTAGTGCCTTAAATACTAACCACCAGCTAGCCCTGAAAGAATTAATATAATCAAAATCTCAATCCTACCCAAATTAGTTTACAAATTTAATGCAATTCTGTTCAAACTACCAGAAATATTCTTCATAGAGAGAGAAAAAACATTCATAAAATTTTTCTGAAATCAGAAAGACTCAATTTCACCAAAGAAATACTGTAGAAAAGGGATAAAGTAGGAAGCATCTCCCTTCTTGACCTCAAAACATATTACAAAGATGTGGTAATTTTAAAAAGCATGGTTTTTTGAGGAAAAAAATACAGGTAGACTGATGAAACAGAATCGAGAACCCAAAAATAAACCTGAAAACATACAGCCAACTGATCTTTGACAAAGGACAGAAGACAAATCCAGAGGGGAAAATAAAATCTCTTCAGCAAATGGTGCTGGGAAAACTGGATATCCACCTGCAGAAGAATGAAACTGGACCCTATCTCTCACCACTAACAAAAATCAACTCAAAATGGATTAAGGATCTAAACATAAAACCTCAAACTATAAAATTACTGGGGGGAAACAAGAAAAAACTCTTTGAGACTATGGAGTAGGCAAAGACTTTTAAAGATGACCCCCAAAGCACAGGCAATAGTCTCAAAAATAGACAAGTGGGGCGACTTTAGGCTAAAAAGCTTCTGCATAGTGAAAGAAACAATAACTAGAGTGAAGAGACAAGCCTCAGAGTGGGAGAATATATTTAAAAATTATACCTCAGATAAGGGACTGATAATCAGAAAATACAGGGAACTCAAGCAGCTTACTCACAAAAAATTAACCAACCTAATTAAAAGATGGGAAGAAGAGCTGAAAAGACAACTCTCCAAGGAAAACATGTAAACAGCCCAAAAGCACATGAAAACATGCCTAATATCTCATATCATAAGGGAAATGCAAATCAAAACCAAAATGAGATCTCATTTAACCAAATGAGATCTCATTTAACCCTAGTCAGATGACAAAGATTATAAAAATAAATAATGAAAAGTGCTGGTGAGGCTGTGGTGAAAAGGGAACTGTCCTACACTATTGGTGGGAATGTATATTACTACAACCACCATGGAGAACAATCTGGAGATTCCTTAGAGACCTACAAATAGAACTATCATATGATCCAGTAATTCAACTCTTAGGTATTTACCCAAGAAAAGGAAAGCATGCACACTTTCAAGTTTATTGCAGCATTATTTACAATTGGTAGATTAAGCCAAATGTCAAAAAATAGATGAGTGAATTTAAAAAACGTGGCATATGTGCTCTATGGATTACTATGTTGCCATAAAAAAACGATAAGACCCTGACATTTGATATAAATTTGAATGAATATGGAAGACTTAATGCTAAGCAAAGCCAATCAGACCATGAAAGACAGATTTTTGTATGTCCCTGCTCAATATATACTGAATGTCTGCACTGTATAGCGGAAACTGAACAATTGGAAGGCATAATAGCAGACAGGGCAACTTTGGATACTATAGATAGTAAGGGAGGGTTAGCATGGGATGGGTAATAGGGAGAGAGAGGGAGGGGAATGGGGGGGCGGCAAACTATGTTTAATTGACAGAAAAAAACATTACTTGCCGATGGTAATGTTTGTCTTGACTTACATGTATTTTATTTGTGCTGGGAAAAACCATATTGTACACCGTAAAGATGTATAGTGATTAAATGTAAATAATAAATATTTTTTAAGTTTATGGAGATATTTCTCCCTAGTCTAGTCGATAAAACTATAAAAGTATCTTCAACAGATAATACCACATTTCTTTGTCCCATTAATGCTTTGCCCCCCTATTTTTCTTCTAAATGTCCTTCCTCAGACTCTACTCTTTCACTCACACTATATCTGGTATTTGCATCCATTTGCTGTGTTTCTATAACCTTTAGTCAATCAGTTTCAGTCATAGAGTGCAAGAAATGTTCACATGTTGAAATATTCAGTTTGTAAGCTAAATAATGTGATTGTCAAAGAGAAAATGAAATTTTAAAAAACGTTAAAAATATAGTGAAATAAACAGGAAAAAAGTTTATGGAGACAATGCTCCAAATAAATCAGAAATTTATGAATGAGTAATTTGCTTGGAAAGGGACAAGACAATGTTGAAGATGACACTCACAGTGGTAAACATCCACATCAATTTGCAAGGAAAAAAATCTTGTTTGTGCCAATTACTGACAGCACAAAACAATAGACAACACCAATTGATTCAGCTTTCACAATTCTGATTGAAAACTTAAAGTGGAGGGACCAGCAGATGACATAATGGTTACATAGCTGGACTCCCACTTAGTCGACTACAGTTCAAGTCACAGACCTGGTGGCTTCAAACTAATGCTGGGTGCATGGTGCATGCCCAAATTTCTGAGAGGAGAATGTAGGAGTAGGAATTTAGGCATGGCCATCCCATCTTGGGTGGGGGGTGATTTCTCACTTTCTGTCTCTCTGTCTCTCTTGTTTCTCTGGGAAGGGCATGTGTCCTATAACAAAAATCTTTCTTTAGAAAAAAAAAGGAATAAAGAAAAATTAAAGTGGAGAGGACTTTCTGATCAATGAGTGTCAAACTGTTGTGTCCATAAGACAAAGCATAAATTAATGACTACTAAAGGGTCCTATGAAAGCAAAAGCAAACTGGTCAACAGCAAAGGGCATGGTAGTAATGTTTTGATGCTTAAGGCATCTTGCTTGACTTTCTGGAGGATCAAAGAATGATAAAATCTGCTCATTATGAATTTTCCCAGCATGAATGCACTGTATATTAGTCCAATTAAAGATATGATCATGCATGTTATCATCAACAGATAATTTTCCATTTTTGTGTCCCTTAAATGTATAAAATTAAATGAAATTAAATCCAAGAAAATCTCCTTTTTACCATAGTGTTTCAAGAAAATTTGCCAAATTTTTAGCAGAAAAATGTCTGGGAGTGCTTCATCAGAGAGTCCTTCTTTAACAGGTCAATGCTTCTCCTGCTCATTCCTCTCATCAAACAAGGGCAGTTTTTAGAATTTTTATAGAAAATCAGTAGGCATACAATCTGAAGTCCTGAGTTGGTTACTTCTGACTTCTTTTTATTTACTAATCTTAAAAAATCTTTAGGGAGGCCCATGGTTGGCAAGGTGGTTAAAGTGCTGGATTCCCACATGGTTGACCACAGTTCAAGTCCCAGACTTGGCTGGATCCTACATGGTTGACTGTGCATTCAAGTCCCAGATCTGGAGGTTTGAAAATCATGCTGGGCACGTGTGCATGCATGACAAAATCCCAGAAGGAGAACAGAGGAGAAGGTATTGCAGCATGAAGAACCCCCACCACAATCCACCAGGAGTGATTTCTCTCTTTCCTCTCTCTGTCTCTAGCAAACACATGACCTATGGCACAAACAAGCAGACAAAACAAGTAAACAAACAAACAAAAACCTCTAAAGGACAACAATTTTTCTTCAGTTGATTATGCAAAAAATCATGCCACTCTTCAGGAATGAATTAAATGACTGGTATCATCACTTACAAAAGTCTGTTGAAATTGATGGAGCTCACGTCCAGAAATAAAGTTTATATTTTATTGTTTTTTTATTCCATTTCCACTAATTTTGACCTTCTTACACCACATCCAATATATATAAAAAATGGTTTATAAGCCTAAATATAAAATCTAAAACTATAAAACATCTAGAAGATAACATAGGGGACCAGCAGATGGTGTCATGGTTAAATTGCTGGACTCTCACGTAGTTAAGTGCTGTTCGAGTCCTGGACTCACCAACTTAAAACACACACTGGGCATGTGTGCATGCATGCCCAAAATCCCAAGAGGAGATTGGAGGAGAAGGGATTGTGGTGTGGCTATCTCCACTGGGAGGTAATTTCTCACTTTCTGTTTTTTTTGTCTCTCTCTCTGTCTCTCCAGAGAGTGCATGTGCCCTATAGCAAAAATCTTTCTCTCTCTCTCAAAAAAAAAAATGAAGATAACGTAAGATAATACACTTACGATTTTGGGTTAGCAAAAATAACTAACAGTGAGAGATGATAAATGGGACTTCATCATGATTTTTGCTTATAAATTTGATTACTATTATAAAATACTCATGTCACAGACAGAAAAATCTGTGTAATGCATATATATGACAAAGGACTTTGCTACAATATCCTACATTTATGATCAATGCTTCTAAGCACAATTTCATGTGCTTATCTAAGCTTTCTATATCACCTTTGGTGAAGTGTCTGTTAGAATATTTTGTCAAATATAAAAATTAACACACCCTTTCTTTTTTAAAGTTTGCTATAGGGCATGTGCGCTCACCAGAGAGAGAAGGAGAGAGAGAAAGTGAGAATGTAGCCCCAGGGAGATGACCACACCACAATCCCTTCTCCATTTTCCTAACAGGATTTTGGGCATGCACATACACATGACCTCAGTGTGTTTTTCAAACTTCCAGATCTGGGACTCAGCCATAGAGTTGGCCAAGTGAGATCCAGCTGCCTTAACCACCATGCTACTAGCATGCACTTCTTATGTAATCAGAATTCCCTATATCTTCTGAATACAATGGCATATGCAAGTAATTATATACTTGTATTCAGAAGATACTATTGAAACTATTTCCTCCCAGTGGAATGTATTTTCATTTTATTAGTATCTTTCTTTCAAAGGGTAGAAATTTAATTTTGATTAACCAAATTTAAAATTATTTTCTTTTGAAATCTGCTTTTCCTGTCCTGCAAGATTTTTCCTTAATATAATTTCACAAAGATTTTTCTCTTGTTTTTTGTTGTTGTTGTTGTTGTTGTTTTTGTTTTTGTTTTTGTTTTTGTTTTCTTTTTGGAGAGGTTTTTGCTATAGGGTGCATGTGCTTGCCAGAAAGACAGAGAGACAGAAAGACAGAAAGCGAGAAATCACCCCCCAAGGGGAAGGCCACGCTGCAATCCCTTTTGCCCCATTCTCCTCTCGGGATCTTGGGCATGCACACACACATGCCTGGCGTGAGTTTAAGCCACCGGGTCCGGGACTTGAACCACGGTTGACTACATGGGAGTTCAGCGACATAGCTATTACGCTAACTGCTGGTCTCTCTTATTTTCTTCTAGATATATTCCTTATATATTTTACTCTAACATGATTCATTTTCTCTTAGTTTTTGTATATGGCATGAGGTAGGAGTTCAGGTTTATGCATATGCAAATTAACATCTAGATGTTTCAGCACCATTTATTTAAAAAAACTTCACACTGTTGTATCACATTGGTTGCAAAGTCAATCAGTCATAGTTGTGTAGGTCAATATTAAGACTATCTTGTTCTATGGACAAATGTATTTATTCTTATACCAATGCTCTATTATCTTAATTACTAAAGCCTCAGAGTAAGATTTTGAAAGCAATTAGGTGAAGTTCTCCAACTGTATTATTCAAAGTTTGTGTGTTTGTGTGTGTGTGTGTGCGCGCACGCATGTGCTATTTTTAAATTTCTCTGTCAATTTTAGTGTCTGCCTGTCACTTTCTACCAATATTCTTCTGGAATTTTGATTGAGATTCTTTGAGTCTATAATACAACTCAGGAAGAACTGACATCTTAAAAATATCGAATCTTTGTCATTATGATTTTTTTTATTTTGGTGGGCCTTTGTCTGACTTTCTTCACTGAGCACGTTTTGGAGGCTCATCTCCATTGTATAACATATCACCACTTAATTTCTATTTATGCCTAAATAATATTATATTGTATGTATTAGGTTGTTGGGAAAGTCATTATGTATTTTTCTATGTTTTTCTATGCAAAAATGCATCATGACTTTTGTGACAGCCCAATATATGCCACAATTTATCCATTGATCTGCTTCCTGATGGACATTAGACAATTTCCACATTTTAGATACTAGGAATAGCGCTACCAGGAACATATGATTTTGAGTTTGTTTATTATTTTTAAATAATTGTAGGTAAATACACAGGAATGGAACTCTAGGGTCATATGTTAATTCTATGTTTAACTTCCTGAAGAACTGCCTAACTTTTCCACAGCTGATAAAGTATTTTACATTCCCACTAGCAATGTACAAGGTCTCTAGTTTGCACCACATCTTTCCTCACCAACACCTATTGCTTTCCATCCTAATAGGGGTGAAGTGATCCTCATTGTGGTTTTCATTTGCATTTACCTAATAACTGATGATGTTGAACTTTTCAGGTAGCCCTTGGCCATATACATATCTTCTTTGGGGAATTGTTTACTTGCTTGAACTGTATGTTACTTATGTTGTTTATCTCCTTTTTTGCATCTGAGATTCATCTACACAATTGTATTTATCATATTTGCCTTTGCAAGAGTATAGCTGTTTCTTTTTTTAATTTTCAGATTAAATTCGCATAAATTCCCCACTTGATGTATACTATATATATAAATATTTTTAACAGAGAACTTTACATTTTTTTGTCTGCTAAATGTTTCTTCCCTTTGCACCTCACACCCACCCTTTACCACCCACTATCCCTTTATTTTTAAGTTTTTGTTATTTATATATTCTGGAAACACCACCCTTATCAGATATAGCATTTAAAAATATTTTTCACTAATGTGTAGGTTGTGTTTTATTTTATTTATAATGTACTTTAATAAGACAAAAAGATTTTAATTTTAACAAACACTAATGTATTTTTTTTTAATGTTTTTGTTTTTGGTGTCATTTCTAAGAAGCTGACAAATCCAACATCATGTTGATTTACTCCTACGCTTCTTTTTAAGTGCTATACAGTTTTAACTATGTTTTTTAGATAATTGATAAATTTTTCGTTAATTTTTGTATATGATGTGAGATAAGAGTTCAAATTTTTATATTTTCATTTTCTTGCCCTGACCACTTTGGCCAGAACTTCCCGCATAGTGTTGAATAGCAGTGGTGAAAGCGGATCTCCTTTAATTGTTTGGAACTTCCAGTCTTTTGCCATTGAGTATCTTATTAGATGTGGATTTTCCATGAATGTCCTTTGTTATATTGAAATGTTCCTTTTAATTGCAAGAGTGTGAGTGCACTCACCAGAGAAAGAGACAAAGAGAAAGCAACCCCTAATGGGACATGATCACACTGCAGTTCTTTTCTCTGAATTTCTTCATCCTATCAGGATTTTATAAAAAAGTGTGCATGCCCAGAATGATTTTCAAACTGCTAGGGTTTGGACATAAACCTCAGGTAGCCATGTGAAATCTGGCTCCCTGCACACAGTTCTTGACTGATGTTCTATAGGGTCAGACCCAAAACTGTTCCTTTTTACTTCCAGTTTTCTGAATATTTTTATCACCAAATGACATTAGATTTTGTCATAGACTTCTTCCACATCAAATAGAGGGTCATGTCATTTTTTCTTTTGTTCTATTAATATGATATACTACAAGTACTAATTTTATTTTATTGAACCTATCTTGCATTTATGAGACAAATTTCATTTGTTAGTAGTATATAGTTACTTGCATATGCCGTCGGATTCAGCTTTCTAGTAATTTTTATGATATTTGCATCCATATTTATGAGGGCTCTGACTCTCTATTTTTTTTTCTTTTGATATATTTATCTGGCTTTAGTTAAAAGGTAATGCTGGCTTCATTGGATGTTAGGAATTCTTCCTTTTTCTAATTTTCACATTATTTTGAGGATTGGTATAAAGCCATCTCTAAACATTTGTTAGAATTCACAAGTCAGGTCATCTTGTTCTAAGCCTTTCTTTGTTGATAGTGTGTTTTTTAGACTACTGATTCAATCTCTTTGCTTATTGTAGATATTTCTGGATTTCTTATTTCTGCTCAAATTCATTTTTGGCCATTCCTTTCTGAGAATTTATCAATTTCACCTGTTATATTATTTGTTTGTTCTATAAATGTTCATAGTATTTTGTCATAACTATTTTAATTTTATAATATTGTTTCCAGTGTTTCTCCATATATTATATTTTTTTAAGATTTTTTTCCCCATAGGGTGTGTGCACTCACTAGAGAGAGACAGAGAAAAAGGAAAAGTGAGACATCATCCCTCCAAGAGAAGATGCCCATGCTGCAATCCATTCTTCTCTTGGGATTTGGGGCACACATGCAGAAGGGTCCGGCAGCCAGCTGCCTGTTCATGAACTGTGGAGTTAGGTGTGTGGTATCCTGTGCCTTAACCACCATGCCACCTGCTGGCTCCACCATTTATTTTATTTTAGTTAATACCATCTTTCTTTTTTTCCTTTGTTAGTCTTGTTAAATGTTTCTCAATTATTGATGTTTTAAAAGAGTCAGATTTGGTTTCATTGATTTATTATATTGCCTTTCTATTCTCTTTTATGTAGAATTACAAAAAATATTTAAACTAAGAAGGAAGAAATCAAACTATCTTTTCAAGTGGCATCATCCTAAGAATCCATTACATAGCTTTTAGAGCTAGGAAACAATTGCATTATAGTAACAGAGGACATAATCAACACAGAAAAATTAGTTATATGTTTGCAAACTACAAATGAACAATCTGTAAAGGAAATTAAGAAAACAGTTACATTTATAAGAACATTCAAAATAAAATACCTAGGAATAAATTTATCCAAATGCATGACAGACTTGAATACTGAAAACTACAAAATACTACTGAAAGAAATGTAAGAAAATCTAAACAAATGGAAAGACATCTGTATTCATGGATGAAAGACTTAATCTTGTTAAAATGTCAATACTACCTAAGGCAATCTACAGATTCAATGCAAGTCAATGTTTGCATATATGGAAAAGCAAGTCCTCACATTGTTGTGGAATTACAAGGGCTTCAAAATAGCCAAATTATTTTTAAAATAAAAACAAAGTCAAAGGTCTCATGTTTGATTTCAAAACTTGTTTCAAAGCTGCAGTAGTCAAATGTGTGTGATGCTAGCATGAATACAGAAATCTAGAACAATAAGATCGAATAAAAGTTACAAATATAAACCTATCCACTTATGTTTTTATACTTGACAAGGGAACCAAGATCATTTAATGGAGAAATAATAGTCTCTTCAACTAATATTGCAGAGTGCCTCATGTAACTGTTGTGCCACCACACAGCTCCTTTCTTCTTTTTTAACATAGATGTTAGTTGTTAGAAACTTTCCTCTGAGCATTACCATTCCTCCTTTCTACAAATTTTGGTATGCTGTTTTATTGCCATTTTATTTTCCAATAACTTTTGGGACTTATCCTTTGACCCACTGGGTAAGAGTGAGTTGTTAGAGGTCAGTGGGTGGTGTAATGATTAAGGCCCCAGATTCCCACATGGTCAACCTTGGCTCAAATCCCAACCCAGTGGCTTGAAACTCAGACTGAGTGCACATGTGTGTGCTTGCAGGGTCCCGAGAGGAGAATGGAGGAGAAAAGATTGTGGTACGGCTATTCCCTATGGGGGATGGTTTCTCACTTTCTCTCTCTATTACTCTCTCTCTCTCTGCATTTCCAGAGAGTGTACATGCCGTATAGAAAAGTCTCTAAAAAAATAGTGAGTTGTTATTTCCACAAATTTGTAAATTTTCCAATTTTTTCTCCTGTTATTGATTTCTAGTTATATTCTGTCATGGTTGAAGAAAATGCTGGGTATGATTCTGATTTTTTAAATTTATTAACACTTGTTTTGGGGCCAGCAGGTAGCATGGTGGTTAAGGTGCTGGACACCCTCATGACCGACCAAACTTTGAGTCCCAGGTGTGGTGGCTTACTTTCTCACTTTCTCTCTCTCTTTCTGTTTCTCTCTGGTATATTAAATAATAATCATAATCGTAATCAATAAATGTGACTCCTCTACTTACCCATGTTTATCTGCTAACTGGACCAGGATATACACCTTGGTCTATTTCTCCCCTAATATTAGCATAATTCCAAAAGATCAAACATACCAGTCCCTTAATGACAGAACAGTCATAGATAGATAGAGGATGGATAGATATAGATAGATATCTATGTACATAATTTTTAAAATGCAATCCAACTGATACCCCTTTTGGCAGCTTTGGGAATTCCTACTGGGATAAGTACAAGGATAGGAGGTTTGGTTACATTTCTTAATTACTTTAAAACTCTTGGGGGCCGGCAAGTGGCATGGTGGTTAGAGTTGCAGGACTCCCACATGGCCGACCACGGTTCAAGTCTTGGACCTGGTGGCTTGCTTTCTCACTTCCCCTCTCTCTCTCTCTGTATCTCTCTGATCAAGCTGGAAGATAATAATGACAATAATAATAAATAAAGTTAAATAAAATAATTCTTAAAAAAAAAACTCTTTTCTCTGATCTTCAACAAAGCCTAGACAAAATACCCCAAAGACTTTTACATATTCTAGCCCAAGTAGACAATGGTCATGGTACCTCTCCAAAACTGAAGAGGCATAGACCTTCTCACAGTGGAAAAAAAAGGAGTCTCTGCTTCTTCCTGAAAGAAGAGTGCTATTTTTATCCTCCCGCTGATTGGCCCCATTGAAACTCTTCTCTTAGTTTCTGTAGGACCTCCACTCTTTTAACTGATAAATCACTTCATCTGAGACACCATCCAACAATTGGCCCCCCAAAAGGTTGAGAATATCTTGCTCCTCCAGAGGGTATGATATTCATGCCTGCCCCCATAGAAACCATACGTCAAACAACAGCCTCTCTAACAGCAGGAAACAGCTATAGAAGATTTAACTTTGACCCATAAACCCCTACCCACAACCCGCAACTACTCTTTTTCACCTTTTTTTCTTACATACATATTCAAAGGCTAGAAATGTAAGGGTATGCTGACCTAAAAGCTATCATACAAGGATGCGGAATGAGTACAGGGTCTAATGTCCCAAAATAAAACAAAAACCACCAAATTGTCAGTACGTGCAGAATGTGCAGATCCCACCATGCCTGATCACACCTGCATATCTGCCGTACATACTACCTCCCAAAACAGCTTAATCAGTTGCCTTGTGGAAGATTCTCCTTTCCTCTGGTGGGAGGGCTGAAGCACTTATGGCTTCAGAACTCCAGGCACTCTCTCTCTTTCTCTCAATAAATTTTCTTTTTTCTCTTGGGTAGAAAAAAAAATGATGTGATAATTGTATGTTGAAGTCTTCATCTACTATTATAGAACTGATTGTCTCTTCAAATATGTCAGTATCTGGTTAATATATTATGAGACTCATATGAAGTGTGTATTTATAATTGTTATATTCTCTTGATGGATTTAACCTTTTATAAATATATCCTTCTTTGTTTCTTGTAATGGTTTTTGACTTAAAGTCTGTATTATCCAGTATTATTATAACTACTCTATTTTAGTAAATATTTACGTGGAGTATATTTTTCTGTCTTAGTCTGTTTGTTTTGCTATAACAGAATTTAAGGTCGGTTTATAAACAACAGAAAGTTTTCACACTTCTGAAGGTTGAGAAGTCCAAGATCAAAGCACTGGCAAATTTACTGTCACGTGAAGATTTTCTTACTGATTTATAAGTGGTTGTCTTCTTTCTGTAACTGCCTGTCAGAAATGGTGAGAGAGCTCTCTGGGGTCCATTTTATAAGAGCAGTTATCTCACTCATGGTGGCTCCGTCCTCATGCCATAGTATCTCCTAAAGGTATTGCATCAAAATACTATCACTTTGAGGATTAGCTTTTAACACATAAATTTGAAGCAAACACATTCAGTTTATTGCCATATTTTTTCGCTTTCAAACTATTCATGTGTTTGAATCTAAAGCAAGTCTTGCAGATATTGGATGATAATTGGATTATATTTTTCAGCCATTTTCCCAAGCTTTTCTTTTTCTTTCTCTCTCTCTCTCTCTCTCTTTTTTTTTTTTTTTTTTTTTTTGCTATAGTGCGCATGCACTGGCCAGAGAGACAGAAAGTGAAAAATAACCAAATAACGCCCCAGGGGGGATGACCACACCACATTCCCTTATCCTCCATTTTCCTCTCGGGATCTTGTGTATGTACGCACATGTGCCCGGCATGAGTTTAAGCCGCCAGGTCCGGGACTCCAACCGCAGTCGACTACATGGGAGTCCAACAATGTACCCATTATGCCAACTGTTGGTCCCAAGCTCTGCTTTTCAATTTAAATGTTTGATACATTTTCAATTAAAGAACTTACTTTTCAGTGGTACTTACTCCTGGAACTTTGGTGTTTCTTATGCCTCACGTAATTTTTATGCCTCACTGACTTGTGGTGCTTTCTTTTGATTGCCTTATTTCATTTAATAATATTTTTACATATTTTCTTAGCAATTACTATGATGCTATGACTTACATTGCAAATTTATAACAATTTAGTTGGTATCAATACCAATTTAGTTTCATATTCTCTGCTCCTCTATACAAGGGGTCTTCAAAAGTTCACAGAATATACATATCATTAAAAAAATTACACATGGATTTCATTTTTTTGTACCAACATAAAGTCATGATTTAATTCTGTTTATTTTATTTTTTTTTAATTTGCTATAGGATATGTGTGTTCACCAGAGAAAGACA
Source organism: Tupaia tana (assembly GCA_026018925.1). Lineage (NCBI taxonomy): Eukaryota > Metazoa > Chordata > Mammalia > Scandentia > Tupaiidae > Tupaia > Tupaia tana. The sequence goes on along the minus strand of JAKSZU010000009.1, from coordinate 30,881,350 downwards.
AGAAAGAAAGTACCTCCCAGGGAAGATGACCATGTCACAATCCCTTCTCCTCTTAGGGTTTTGGGCACATACACTCATACACCTGGCATGTTTCTCAAACCACCAGGTCTAGAACTTGAATTGTGCAGTCAGCCATGTGGAATCCAGCTGCCTCAACCACTAAGCCTTCACCTCACCTGCTATAATTCCATCTTCTTTGAATTATTTGAAGTCCCCTTATATGTCTGTCCCGCTTTATGTTGTCACAAATTTGAACTTTATCTATTGTGTGCCTCATAACACAGATTTATCATTTTTAATGCATCTCTCTCTCTCTCTCTCTCTCTCTCATTTTTTGCCATGATGTGTGTGCACTCATCAGAGAGAGACAGAGGAGAAGTGAGAAATCACCTCACAAGAGGGTGGCCATGCCACAATCCATTTTCCTCTATGATTGTCTCAGGATTTTGGGTGTGCATGAACACAAGTCCAGCATGATTTTCAACCTGCTGAGTTCAGGACTAGAACCATGGTTGGCCATGTGGGACTCCAGCACCTTAACTACCATACCACCTTCTGGCCCTGATGTATATCTCTTTTAAATCATGTGGGGAATTTAAAAAAATAGAGTGACCAAAATTATAATAATACTGGCTTTTATGTCATGCATGAAGTTAAATTTACTGAAGATCTTTATTTCTTCATTTATCTTCAAGTACTGTCTGCATTCTTCCTCTTTGAACTTCAAGTATGAAACATCCTTTGAAGAAAGGTAAATTAGGAAAAAAGTCAGTATTTGTGTATCTGAGAATGTCTTATTTTCTCTGTTTTTGATGGAAAGTAATATCAAATATAAAATGGTTGACAAGTTATTTTTTTCTTTCATATTTTTAATAATTTCAGACTACTGTTTTCTTACCTTCATTTCTTATTCACAAGGAATAGAATGTTTATATTAAGGGTTTCTTCTGTTGGTGAGTCACTTCTTTCCTGTTGTTTTCAAGAATGGCTCGAGGTCAGCAAGTGGTATAGTGGTTAAGGTGCTGGACTCTGACATGGCTGACTCTACAGTTCAAGCCAAGACCTTAAGGCTTGAAAATTTCTGGGAATATGTGCATGCACCCAAAATCTCAGGAGAAGTATGAAGAAGAAGGAATTGTGTCATGGCCATCCCCCCTGGGGGGTGATCATTCACTTTCTCTCTCACTATCTTTTTCTGTCTCTCTCCAGCAAGCACATGCAACCTATGGCAACAACAACAAAAAAAAGAATGGCCCTTTGTATTTTTCTTTCAACAGTTTTATGGAATATGTCTCACTATGGATCTCTTTGACATTTACTTTTTGTTTGTTCAGCTTCTTGGACATGTATATTCATGTCTTTCAGCAGAAATGGGAATTTTTTAAGTCATTCTTTCAGATTATTTTGTGTCCTTTTTAAATTACTCTTGATATTCTCACACAAATCTCTTATACAGTGTTTTTTTTTCGTTTGTTTGTTTTTGGGGGTTTTTTTGTTGTTTTTCTTTTACTTTTTCTCAAGCTGGATAATACCAATTGCTTTATTTCCAAGTTCACTGGTTCTCTCTTCCTTCTCAGTTTTGCTGTTGAACACTTTTAGCATATTCTTTACTTTTCATATTTTTTATCTCCAGAGTTTAAATTTTGGTTCTATTTATAATTGATATTTTAATTTTGTTCACAAATCCTTTTCTTATTGTGCTTTAATTCTTCGTCCATGTTTTTTTAGTTATTTGTCCATATGAATATAGTTGTTTTAAAGTATTTTTCTAATAATTCCAATATTTGTGGTACCAGGATTCAGGGATTATTTGTGCTTGTCTATTTCTTTTTTCCTTTGAATAGGTCGATCAAAAGCTTTTTCTTTTAATATGCTGTGTATGTTATGACTTTCTTGTTGTTTTTGAAAGGTGGATATTTTAATATTATAATGTGGTAACTTTAGCAATAATCCTCTCTACACCTCAGGATATGTCAAGCTTGATATTTGAAGACTGAAGTCATTCATTTTGACTGAATTTTTCTAACTGTTTTTCCAAAGACTATATTCCTTGTCATGTACTGCCACTGAAGTCTTTTCCTTTTGCTTGTGTTCAGGTAGTGTTTTGACAGAAATTTCTCTGAACTCCAGAAGCTTTAAAAAAATAAGAAAAAAAAAACTTTCCCAACCCAGTCTTTGTGGTTTAAATATATGTTCTAGTACTCTTTCGAATTTAATCAAGCAATTTAATATTTTCTTAGCCCTCACTTCCTGCTTGCACTCAGCCTAAAAATCAGCCTAATGTGAAAGCTTGGGGTGAGGATTTTCTCAGGCTTTTTTTGTGTACATACATCACATGTGGTTTTTAAATCCCCTTCTGCACACAGGTACTTTTGGGTGCCAAATTTCCCCATAAAATACTCCTTTCATCCTTTACCTAGGTTTTAGGTTGTCTGCTATATATCTCAATTGTATTTTACCTGAAAATTCTACAGGTTTTTCATTTTCCTTAAAATGGTTTGAGCAATGATCACCACTTTTTCAGCCTGAGTGAGTGCCAAGTTAGGCAAAACAGAGATGAGCACCTTGCACCAGTCCCTCAGATAGTCCCTAGTCATTTTAGAACAGACAAAATAATTTGAAAAAGAAGAAGAAGAAGGGAGAGGAGGAGGAGGAAGGGGGAAGGGGAAGGGAAAGGGGTAGGGGAAGAAGAAGAAGAAGGAGAAGGAGAAGAAGAAGAAAGAAAGAAAGAAAGAAAGAAAGAAAGAAAGAAAGAAAGAAAGAAAGAAAGAAAGAAAGAAAGAAAGAAAGAAAGAAAGAAAGAAAGAAGGAAAAAAAAGAAGGAAAGAAAGAAAGAGAAGGGAAAAAGAAAGAAAAAGAGGAAAAGAAAGAAAGAAAGAAAGAAAGAAAGAAAGAGAGAGAGAGAGAGAGAGAGAGAAAGAAAGAAAGAAAGAAAGAAAGAAAGAAAGAAAGAAAGAAAGAAAGAAAGAGAAAGAAAGAAAGAAAGAAAGAAAGAAAGAAAGAAAGAAAGAGAAAGAAAGGAAGGAAAGAAGGAAGGAAGGAAGGAAGGAAGGAAGGAAGGAAGGAAGGAAGGAAGGAAGGAAGGAAGGAGAAGAGAAGAAAAGAAAAGAGAAGAAAAGAAAAGGTCCGTTTTGTGTCCTCCAGAACCAGATACCAGTGTCCTGTCTCTATTGGTAGCAAATATTGTCATCCTCTAGACCACCACTAAGCTTGGTAGAAGATGGTGTAGAACAAACAAAAATGCCACCAAGATGTAAGATGGTCTACCATTCTTAAGTTGTCTTCTTTTATTCAGTGTTTATTTGGTTACAGTAAACCTTTGACTATTTTTCATTTTCTGAAAAAGTTGCTTCTGATTGTTTTTTGATGTTTCTGTGAAAAGACAGGCTTTTGGATAGCTGTTTCTGCCATTTTGCTGACATCACTTTGTATATTGTCATTTTTAATGCTATTACATTGTTATAAATTTTTTGTATTTTTACCCTGAAAATGTTTTAACGTATAAATATATGCTTTTGTAAAAAATATAAAAAAATAAGCAGCATCACTAATAAAGGTTTCTCTAAAAATTAAAGTTTGAGCATATAAGGACATAAATGTCAGTGCTGTCATTCATATAGAGAAGTAGCCAAGGATATTTGGGAAAGAAAATTATGAAGTCTTATTTTTCACGTTGAAATGATTTATATTAGAATATTTATATGGGCATGTTCAGCAGACAATTGGAAAAGTGAACTGATAGCTCAAGAGAGATTTTTAAGGATGGAGATAAAATTTGCAATCCAAAACCAAATTTTGAGATTTTTGGATGCCAAGGGAAAAATTTCAGAGTAAGTGGAAATTAGAAAAAAAGGTAAAGGAAAAATAAATCCTAGAAAGTAAGATTTACAGAGTTATATTTTTTTAAAGTTAAGATATCAAGAGAGCAAATATTTGGCATGGGTATCTGTTAAGTTCAAGGAATTCAAATAACCCAATATCTTCAACAAATAAATGCAAGGAAAAAAAAGAGGAAACAATTATAGATTAAAAAGAAAATTAAAAGGGGAGGAAACTAAAGATATATCACAAACAAATGCAATGTATTATTATTAAGATCTTAATTTCAACCAAGTATAAAAATATATTTTTGAAACAATGTGGGAAGATAGAAAATGGGGTGTTTGATGATATTGAGAAATAAATGTTAAATATGTTGGTATGTTAAAAAAAAAAAACTACTGAGGATAATTTATTTGCATCGCATGAAGAAATATCACTTTCCTCATTTTTTGTTTTTTTTTAACTCTTGGATTTATACAGTTATTTTAAATTTCAATAAACTTTTCTATAGTTAATCTCATAGGAAATTAATTTTACCATTATTCCCTTCTGAGTTTTCCTCAGTGGTCTGGTTGGTGTTTCCACAATCCATTATGTTACTTTTATTTTTACCTATGTCTTGTCCAATTCCTTATCTCAGGACTCTTTTTTTTTAAATAATTATTTAATTTAACTTTATTTTATTATTTTATTTCTTTATTTTAATTCGACCAGAGAGGGACAGAGAGAGAGAGAGAGATGGAAAGTGAGAAAGCAAGCCACCAGGTCCGGGACTCAAACCACGGTTAGCCATGTGGGAGTCCAGTGCCCTTAACCTGTGTACTATTGATTCTAATTGGTTCCCCTTTTCTCCTTTCAGTTATCTCTAAGAATGGCCAGAATCATTCTACATTTATATGTTTGAGATTATACAATAACAAAATCCTGCTTATCCAACCATATATTTTTTCTCTTCCAACTCTATTTTGTACTAGGCAGGCAATTTACCATCAGTACTTCAATAGTAATGATGGTAATGCAAATAGAGAAGTTTACCTTTAATTCATTATTGTGCTCTCTACCTAGAACTCACTGTCATTTTTTCTATCTAAATTCACTCTACAATTACGGTTTAAGTTCAATCACAATCGTAAAACATTTTCATTACCACATCAATCCATCTTGATTTCTTTTCTCAATGTCTTGTTTTAACCACTAGTTTTCACATTTAATATATATTCCCTAATTTTGTTGTTTAATAATTGAATGTGTGCATTGTCTCAACAAACTTTTGTGACTTCTTTGCTGTAGTAACTATTGCTTTTATAATGTCCTTAACCCATCATGAGGTGATAAACATATTTTCTGGTAAGCATTCATTTCTGAAGAAAAAATTAATACAGATATTGATTTCTTTAAGTAGAAAACATTTTTAACCATTCTCTTAACATTTTTCTTGATATTTCAGCTAGAATTATTTTTAATTCTAGTTCATTTAATACTAAAATTGGGTTTATCTCCTTAATAAATCCTTGCAGATCATTGATGTTCACAATGATCTTTCTTGCCTATTACATCATAATAAGGATAGTGGATAATCGATCATTGAAATATATTTTTCATGGTACCTTCTATCTGCTTAACATCCATAACAAATGCTTTGCAGTTGAGTTAGGAGTATGTGAAATGCCTTTCCTTATTTCAATAGTGAAGAACGTGAGGTACAACAATTTAATGACAGACCTAAAATCAAATGCAATATGTATAGAATGTTTAATTTGGGATTAGAATCCATACCTATCCTATTCTAAAATACAAACTCTTTTGATTTTTCTCCCAACTCTTAGTACTTTGCTTGTTTGTTTTTTGCTTGTATATTTATTTAAAAACAAAATTTTAACATACATAATGCCATAATACTATGCTCACCATGATGGTGAGAGATCAAAATGATGATTCTTTTCCTCATTTTGCTCACAGTCTGGCTCAGGAATTACACACATATACAGACAAAACACTTAATTAAAATATATACATGTTTTGAAGGTTAGAGGCAAAGTAGAAATGCTATACTATGAGTTAACTGTGAACAAAAATAAGTGACCCAAGGAGACAATGAAATACTAGTATTCTGGTATGAAGGGGCTTGACAAAATTTCATCCTCCTGCAGGTTCTGGAAGCAGGAAAATCAGCCTTGTAGAAGAAACACATTCAATGAATACTGACCCTTATTTGGGACATACAATATGCTTTCGGACTGAAATAAAGCTCTTGTAGTAGAATAAAGCTATGCTATTTAATATATCTGTTAAGTCCTTGAGGTAGCTTCATAAAAGTTGATGTATTTGATTGAAGTCTGCTTTGATTTATTTATTTTTTAATCATACAATGAAATGTAATTTGTGTAGAAAAGAAGAGAAAGTCACAGTTATCAACACTGTGGTACCCTGGGGCATAATGATGACATTTTAGGGTTTGAAATGGTATTTTTAACCAACAAAAACAAACAACTGTCATCAATAACAACAGGATTTAATTTGCAAATAGCTCAAGTTGTCTGACAGTCACTGGTGCCTGAGCATATAGTAAGTCCATGTGTCATGTTTTCTCTCCTTCTCTGGCATACAAGAGTGTGGACTATCTTAGGTAGTTCTCACTGTAAATTCTATTCCTCACTTTGAAATTGATTTTAGACCTGTCACATTCTTGGGATATCTTTTGGCAGGTCTATGGGATGGGAACAAGATGAATTTATACTTCAGTACATAGTGAAAATGTCTCTTGTTCACCCTATATTTCATGAATCCTGGAATTTATTTGAAATTCATTCATTTATTTTTCATTTAATCATTGTTAGCACTTTCTATGTATCAGGGACCATGTTAGGCATGGATAATGTAATACCGAATAAGACATGGTTCATAAACTTAAGAAAATGAATTTTTAGAAAAGGAAAATTATTTTTGTAATTTTATATATCCAACATTTAATCAGCCCATGAATACAAAGTAGTCAGCAAAAAAAATTTTTTTTGAGAGGTTTTCACTATAGGGTGCGTGCGCTCGCCAGACAGACATAGAGAGACATAGAGACAGAAAGCGAGAAATCACCCCGCAGGGGGGATGGTCACGCCACAATCCCTTCTCCTCCATTCTCCTCTCGGGATCTTGGGCACGCACGCACACGCGCCTGGCGTGAGTTTTAAGCCACCGGGTCCGGGACGCGAACCGCGGTCAACTACGTGGGAGTCCAGCGACATAGCCATTACGCTAACTGCTGGTTCCCAGTAGTCAACAAAATTAATGCAATGTGTTTTCTTACTGCAACCTAGTCCTTGTTTATTTTAGATAATGTTTTACCAGTCTTAAATTTCTTCTGTTCTCAAGACCAGCAGATGGCATAGCATTTACATAGCTGGACTCCCACATGGTCGACTGCGATTCAACTCCTGGACCTAGAGGCTCCTCACACAAGGAGCATATGCATGTATGTCCAAGATCCTGAGAGGAGAATGGAGGAGAAGGGATTTTGACATGGCCATCCCTCCTGAGGGATGCTTTCTCACTTTTCCTCTCACTGTCTCTGTCTCTCTCTTGGGCAAGCACACATGCCCTAAGGTTAAAAACCTATTTAAAAAAAAAACAAAAAAAAAATTCCTTCTGTCCTCTAGTTCTCAGAAAAATAAGAGACAATAATATGTGCAAATATTTATATATATAAAATTATTTGTTAATGTATGTATACATATATGTCAATATGTATATACATGGTATCATATATATATACACTGAATATAATAAAAGTCTTCTATATATGTATATATACATATTTTGTGTACATTATATATACATATGCATACATAATATGCATATTTATTATATACATATATTATAGATATGTATATTCACACACATATATTAATACTAGGAATCTTCAAAAAGTGCATGCAAAATGTATACAATGAAAAACTTTTTGCACCAAGCTCGTTCTTTAATTCTATTTTCTATGAACCTTTTGAAGTTCATGAGTGTGTGTCTTTAAAATACACCAAAATTCACAAGAGGAAAAGATAAGCTGAGTTGTAGTACTCTAAGATTCTTTAATTTTCTTTATTTTTTATTTTAGAGAGATTTTTTCTCTAGGGCATATGTGCTCACTGGAAAGACAGAGAGGCTAAAATTACCCCCTAGGGGGGATGGCCACACCACAATCCTTTCTCCTTCATTCTCCTGGGATATTGGGCAGACACACACATGAGCCCAGAGTGAGTATTTTTTATTTATTTATTTATTTATTTAGAATTATTTTTATTTAATTTCATTTATTCATTCATTTATTTTAATTTGCCCAGTGACAGAGAGAGAAAGTGAGAAAGAAGACACCATGTTGGGTTTCAAACCATAGTCAGTCATGTGGGAGTGTTCAGTGCCTTAACCACCATGCCACCTACTGGTCCCCAGAAGACTGTATTATTTTGAATGTCATATTTTTATTATTATTTATATCTTCAATCATTATACATCATTTAGTTTATAAAGAGATTTTACCCACCATGATATATACCACACAGAAGGCGAATAGAGGATATTATACGTGACATCACCAACAGGCAACAAACCGTATCTGTGTCCCACAGATGTCTCATTTCTCCATTTTTTCAAAAGTTTACTTTCCTGCACTCTTCCCCTCTCCCACACTCCTTCCACTTTGTCCCCAGTGTCCACAACAATTTGCAATGCTTTTATGTCTTCCAGTCTTTCAGTCTCTACAATAGAGTGCAGTCAGTTAGTATATGTTAAGTGGAGACATACAATGTCTCTGTTTCATAGCCTGACTTGCTTAAGTCAGCAATAAATCTCCCATGTTTGTCCACTTTCTATCAAATGCTATGGTCTTGTTATTTTTTATGGCTGAATAGTATTCCATGGAGTATATGTACCACATTTTTTCAATTTAATCATCTGTTTGTGGATGTTTAGGTTGATTCCATGTTTTAGTAATCATGAATAATGTCACAATATATATAGCTGTGCAAGTGCTTTTTCCAACTGAATGGTCTCCTGTCCTTTGGGTAGATGCCTAGGAGTGGGAATGCTGGATCACATGGTAGTTCTATTCGAAGGTCTTTGAGGAACCTCCATATTGTTCTCCACAGTGGCTGAACCAATTTACATTCCCACCAACAATATAGGAGAGCTCTCCTTTCACCACATCCCCACCAGCACTTATCATTTTTTGTTTCTTTAATTTTTGCCATTCTGACTGGGATTAGATAGTATCTCATTGTGATTTTGATCTGCATCTACCTTCTGATGAGGGATATTGAGCATTTTTTAGTTATTTTTTCTCTTTTTTACTTTTTTAGAGAGGTTTTTGCTATAGGGCGCGTACACTCGCCAGAAAGACAGAGAGAGACAGAGAGACAGAAAGCAAGAAATAAACTTCCAGGGGGATGGCCATGCCATGGCTCAATCCCTTTCTCCTCCATTCTCCTCTTGGGATCTTGGGCACACACGCACACCCACCCGGGGTGAGTTTAAGCCATTGGGTCTGGGATTCAAACCACTGTCGACTACATGGGAGTCCCACAACATAGCCATTATGCCAACTGCTGATCCAACATTTTTGAGTTCTAAGCCGCCAGATCTGGGACTCAAAAGACAGTGGACTATATGGGAGTACAACGATGTAACCATTATTCCATCTAGTGGTCCCAAGATTCTTTAATTTTCAAAGCGGTAATAGCATTCATTTATATTAGACTTAAATAAGTTAAGGATGTCAATATAAGAAAAGGAAAAGAATGTGTAACTAGGAAATGGATAAAGGAGTAGAATGAAACAATAAAATTACCCATTAAAATAATTGTTTTAATCATTAGAAAACCAATAGTAAAATGATAAATAAATCCAAATATATTAATAAATGCAATTATTAGATTATGCAATTATTATTAGATCTAATTGTACTAAATATACAAGGTTGTTTTAACATCAAAACTAGCTAATTTCTTTCATAAATAGAATTGTTACAATATCTCAAGAGATGTATAAACAATTAATAAAGTACTATATCTATGCATATTAATTATCTAAATTCTTAGAAAATTAAGAATAATAGGATACCACGTTAATCTGGTACAGAAACTTACACCAAACAACATATTTAATTATGCAATATTGGAAGTTTTCCCTTATGAACAGAAATGAGGCAAGAATGCCTACTATATCAACCTTTTTTAGAATTGTGTTAGTACAATAAGATAGGGGGGAGGGGAGTTACATAGGTTGAGCAAGAATAAATTTACTTGCCAGAACAAAACGAAGTTCATACATAGAAAATCCAAATAAATCTACAGATAAGTGTTAGAATGAATATGTGAATTTGGCAAGGTCAGATGATACCATATCAATTATAAGAAAAATCAATTGTATTCCATCCCACCTCCTCAGATCTCTTCTTTTTCCTCCTTTTCTATATATTGTAGTTAGCATATTTAACATAAGACCTGCATTTTTAACAGGTGTTTAAGTGCACAATATTGTATAATTAACTGTAGGCAATATGTATAGTAGATTTCTAGAACTTATTCATCTCACACTGCTGAAGGTTTATGCTTGAAAATAGCCCCTTTGCATGCCCTCACCTCCCTAGTCATTTGCAAGGACCATTCTATCCTCTGCTTCAAATAATTTGATACTTTTATAAACCTCATGTAACTGAAATCATACAGTATTTGTCCTGTGACCCTCTTACTTCACTCTTAATTTCTTCAAGCCTCGTACATGTTATCTATTTTACCACATTATGAATGTTTAGGTTGTTACAACATCTTGGCTATTGCAAATGTTACAATAAACATGGAGGTGAAAATAGCTCTCTGAGATTCTCATTTAAATTATTTTAGAAAAATACCCAGAGATGGAATTGCTGGATCATAGAGAAATTCTGTTTTTCATTTTTTGAGGAACCTGCAAACTGCTTTCCATAGTGGGTACACCATTTTACATTGCCACCAACAATATATAATAATTCCAATTCCTCCACATCTTTGCTACACTTACTATCTTTTCTTTTTCTTTTTTCTTTTTCTTTCTTTTCTGATTATGACCATCCAGTTCTGAGATGATATCTCATTGTGGCTTTGATTTAGATTTGATTACTGGCGATATCAAGCAACTTTCACATATTGATTTCTTTTCCTTTGGATATATACCTAGTGGTGGGATTGCTAAATCATATGATAGCTCTATTTTTAGTTTTTGGGGATACTCTATACAGTTTTCCATAAGGGCTGTACTAGTACATATTCCCACCAGCACATTAAAAGAGTTCCCCTTACTCTGTATCCTTGCAAACAATTATTATTTTTTATCTTTTTGGATAGTAGCCATTCTAACTGGGGTGAAATAATATCTCATTGTAGTTTTGATTTGCATTTCTCTAATAATTACTAATGTTAAGCATTTTTTCTTGTACTTGTTGGCCGTTAATATGCTCTTTTTGAGAAATGACTATTAACATAATTTGTCCAGGGAACCAGCAGTTAGTGTAATGGCTATGTCGCTGTACTCCCACGTAGTTGACTGTGGTTTGCGTCCTGGACCCGGTGGCTTAGAACTCACGCCGGGCGTGTGTGCATGCATGCCCAAGATCCCGAGAGGAGAATGGAGGAGAAGGGATTGTGGCGTGATCATCCCCCCTGGGGGGTGATTTCTTGCTTTCTGTCTCTATGTCTCTCTCTGTCTGTCTGGCGAGCGCACGCACCCTATAGCGAAAACCTCTCAAAAAAAAAAAAAAAAAGATAATTTGCCCATTATTTAATTGGATTATTTGGTTTCAGGTGTTTTGTTTTATTTTATTTTGTTTTACTTTTGCTATTGAGTTGTTTGAGTTTCTTATATACCCTGAATATTAATTCCTGTTGGATGTCTAGGTTCCTAATATTTTCTTCCATTCTGTGGGTTGTCTTTTTACCCTGTTTCTTGCTTCCTTTGCTATGAAGAAGTTTTTCAGTTGAATATAATCCCATTTGTCTATGTATGTTCTTGACACCATTGTCAAATATAATTTGACCTTCAATAAGTAAATTTATTTCTGGAACTGCTGTTCTGTTCCATCAGTCTATGGGTCTATGTGTCTGTATTTAAAATGTCAATACTATGACATTTTGGTTATAGCTTCGTAGTATGTTTTGAAGTCAGTTGTTGTGATTTCTCCAGTTTTGTTTTTTTTGCTCAGGGTTTTCTTTATTGTATTTCTACATGATGGCAACAGATAATTTGAGGATAAGTTTAAAATAATGCCATCTATGATGGTACCGAAAAAAACGCAAGTAACTAGGAATGAGTAAAATACAAAATTATCAAAATGTCTACACATAAAATTCCAAAGCATTATTGACAGAAAAATTTTAAGACCACCATAAATAGAGGGTTATCTCATATTCATAGATTTGATGAGTAAATATAGCCAAGACATTAATTATCCAAAACACTAGAGCTTCAGTGTTGGTACATATATATTTTTTAAATAAAATATCTGAGTTTTTATAAGTTGTCATAAGAGAATATTTTCATACCTTGAATTGAAAAATGTTTAATAAAGAAATTACAAATAACTCTAAAGTAAACAAAAACTTGATAAATTGGAATACCTTAAAATTACAAACTTTAATTAATCAAAATACACCATAAAGGAAAAGACCATATAGTAGAGGAAGATATTTGTAATATATATATATATATAATCAACAAGGAATTCATATAAAGAACATTAAAAAGACACTTATAGGGCCAATCAGGTGGCATGGTAGTTAAGACTGCTGGATTCCACATGGTCAACTGTGTGTTCTGAGTCTCGGACCTGGTAGCTTAAGAAATATGCCAAAATGCATGTGTATGATTGCTCAAAATCCAGAGATGGGAGTGGGAAAAAAGGGATTAGGATGAGGTCTTCCTGGAGAATGATTTTTCACTGCTCCTTCTCTTCCTGTCTATCTCTCTTCCAAGTGTACACACCCTGTAGAAAACTTAAATAAAAAGACTCCTGCAAGTCATTATGAAAAAGAACAACTCAATAGAAAAATAAGTATAAGACTTGTGTAAAATATGATAAACATGAAAATACATTTAATTAATTTTAAGAACAAAGAAATTAAAAGCTTCATGTTATATACTAATAACATTATGAAGAAATGGTTGTAATTAAAACATTCGACAATATGAAGTGTTACAATGATGTGGAGCAACTGAAATGCTCCTATACTGGTAGTGTGAGTACGAAGTGATACAAACACTTTGGAAAGCTCTTCAGTAACATGTACTAAAACTGAACATATATTTACCCTGTCAGCCAATAATTACTAAGTCCTAAGTATGTATAAAAGTATGTATAAAATTGATATGTGTTATATGTTCATACATACACATGTATAAATATGTGTATAGAAGCATTTTTATGATACTCTAAACTGGAAGAAACCTGAATGTCGCACATAGTGGAATATTATTCATCATATAGTGGAATATTATGTATCAATGAAAAGTAAAGAAGTTGAGCTACACAGAACATCATGGAGTTGCAAAAACATTATATGGAGTGAAATAGGGCAAATACCACAAAATATAGTCTATTATAGTTAAAGAAGGATCAACAATAGACAAAATTCAACCTAGAAAAATGTTAGAAGATAATATGGTGTTTATTTTTGGAGAAGAGGCAGAGAATAGTGACTGGAAGTGGTATAAAAACAGCTTCTGCATTTTTCCTAGTGCTCTGTTATGTGAATGTGAAAAGTCATCAAGTAGGCACTTGGGATGTGTGCACTTCTCTCCATATCAGTTAGTTACAATTTTAAAAGCTATTAATTATCAAGGAAAGGTTCTAATAGGCCTTACATGACTTAGCTGACTTACCCAGTCAGCTAAGTTCACTATGTTGGGGCTGTTCAATGATGCTCTTTGAGAATAGAGTGTAGACAGGGCTATTAATGAGGAGAAATAATCAGAAAAATGACATGGGTTTCACAGGTAACCCAAGACATATCAGTACTGCTACAAAAAGTTCACCTAAAAAATCAATTGAAAAAAATTTGTGATAGTATCATAAGAAAATGGAAGGAAAGTTCATTTGAAGTATAGATAGTGCTTCAAAAAGAAGAAAATGTTGAACAGTAAAATACTGCCAAGAGCTCAAGTATGGTAAAAATTGAAAAAGAAGTAAGTTAATTAGGGGTCACTGGTGACCTTCATGCCAGAGTTTCAGTAGCATGATAGGAGTAGAATCCAAACAAAAGCCTGACTGCAAGAGGAAGAAGAATACATGAGCTTTGGGGCCAGCAGGTGGCATGGTGATTAAGATGCTGGACTCCCATATAGCCATTTGGAGTTCAAGTCCTGGACCCAGTGGCCTGCTTTCTCACTCACCCACTTCTCTGTTTGTCTCTATCTGGTGAGCACATATGCCCTATAGCAATTTTTAAAAAAATAGTAATAATAATAAATAAAATAAAATAAATAATTCTTTTTAAAAAGAATACATGAAAGTATCCTGGTAATCTGATGAAAGCTATGACATTCTTTCTTGAAAGATGCATGCAGGGAACCAGCAGTTAGCGTAATGGCTATGTCGCTGGACTCCCACGTAGTCGACCGCGGTTCGTGTCTTGGACCCGGTGGCTTACAACTCACGCCGGGCGCATGTGCGTGCGTGCCCAAGATCCCGAGAGGAGAATGGAGGAGAAGGGATTGCGGCGTGACCATCCCCCCTGGGGGGTGATTTCTCGCTTTCTGTCTCTATGTCTCTCTCTGTCTGTCTGGCGAGCGCACGCGCCCTATAGCGAAAAACCTCTCCAAAAAAAAAAAAAAAAGAAAGATGCATGCACATAAAATAATTCCCTCCAGTTCAAGGCATCCACATACCTCTTGAAGCTCATTTATTAAATTCTAGTTAATAAGGTTCGGTGCAGGATAATCTTAAAAGAGTCTTGCTTATGAAGAGAAGGTTGAGACAGCGATTAATAGAGTAAAAAAAAGTTTTGGGAAAGGCTTGAAGTTTCAATATGTTTTGTTTTTAGTGAGAGGATTTGAACATAGTTATAAACTTTTGAATGAGAGCAAATAGAGAAGAAGAGGTAGTAAACACTAGACAGAGAGAATAACTAAAGATCAAGGTTACTGTTAAGGGGGATATAAGAAAGGATGAAAGACCAATAGCAGAGGCCATAAACAGAAGGATCTCTTTTTCTGGAACTAGAGGGAATAATTTGATGGCAGGTGTAGCTATAAATAAATTTATGGGTGTGAGAGTGGGAAATTGTTCAACTTCATTGCTATGAGAGTTAGTTTTTTTTTTTTTATGAAGAAAAAAAAAGTGTCTACAGAATGATGGGAGAGAAGAGACTAAAAAGATTTATTTTGAGATTCAGATAAACTCCTTAATATTTATCCCAAGTGCATTCATTTAGCACATGAGTTGAGTACCACATGTTTTCAGACATTATGCTAAGATACAAAATTAAGACATAGTCCTTCCCTTGGAAAAATTCGTAGTATAAATTAGCAGTAGATTAAGTTTCCCCCCAGGATAGTGGCTGCCAGGAGCTGGATTGCAAGGCTCACCAGGAAGGAGTTCTGTAATAGAAGGGGAGAATACTACATATGTGCCATCCTTTTCACAAGTGAGCAGTTCTGGAATTATCTCAATTTTATTTGAAATTCTATCTTTTGAAATAATAACTTTTAACAGCTTTCATAGTTTATAAAATAAGATTTCCTGATTTGTTGTAAATCAGGAAAGGACCTGGGCATGGTAGTGTCCGCCCTATGGAAAAAATAAAAAGGACCTTCCAGTTCTAGCATTCTTTGCTTCAAATATATAGTTTTTAACTAGATAAATGAATTTCACTGAATCTTTCCAAACAAGTCTCATCATTTGCCTCTCCTGTACACAATTTCTGCAAACTTTTTGCAAATGGTTTACATAATATTAGAAATACTGTGATTATGAAAACAAGTATTCCTTGCTTAGTCACACACATGAGATAGTAAATTGGCAGATCATAGCACTTAATATTGAATAAATGTGGGCTATTCTAATTATAATTTCATTACAAACTTTTGCTTCTTCTCATTCCCATTTAATCCTTTTATTAACTTGGCATGGACTCTCAGTAGATCTCTACAATCATTGTTTTAGTTGTCCACTCCTTCCATAATCACATTCAGGATCGAAGAATTTCCTGTACTAGACCACTGTGTATGTACTATGAGGCTGTTAAAAACTGATGGCAATTTAATAAACTGATACTATTATTTTATACATAGAAGATAGACTTGTTAGTGAAACCAGATGTTTATATAAGCCTGAGCATGATCAGTGAATTTCTTTACTATTACTATTATCGACACATAATATTTGTAAATATTTATGGAACATGTAGTGTTTTTTTTCAGTACAAGAACAATGCAGGGCCTGGTAATTAAGAGAATCAAATTTCACATGGTTTTCCATGCCATTTTTATTTCTAGCTCTTTTTTTAAATTTTAATATTGTTTATACAGTCAATACCTATACATTACTAACGCTTGTAAAGTGAATCCACCCAGTATGAATACACTTCACACTAGTCCAGTTGAAGATATTACACACGTATCAACAAATGATCATCCATTTATGTGTCCCATAAGTGTCTTGCCTCTTTATTTTTCTCCTTGATTCCTTTCTTCAGATTTACCCCTTTTCCTGCCCACATCCCACACTGTCTCCAGAATCTGTAACTATTTTCCATGCTTCCATATCCTCTAATCTTTCCATTTCCACCATAGAATGCAGACAATTGGTATATATTAAATGGAGACATACAGTATCTTTTGTTTCACTCAGCAGTAAATCTTCTGTATCCTTCCACTTTCTATCAAATGCCAGGGTCTTGTTTTTTTTTTTTTTATTCCTTTGTTGTTGTTGGGTGTTTGTTTGTTTGTTTGTTTGTTTTTATGGCTGAGTAGTATTTCATAGAGTATATGTGCCACACTTTTCCAATCCATTCATCTCTGTGCATCCATGCAATTTGAATCCTGGCCTTGGTGGCTTGAAAAACATGCTAGGCATGTGTGCATGCATGTGCAAAATCCTTATAGAATGAAGAAATTAAAGAGAAGGAATTTAGTCATGCCCCATTGTGAGGACATTTTCTCTCTCTCTGATGAGAGTACACTCCATATGTCAAATTAGAAAACTAAATAAAAAGAGCAATGCATAATGATCAAATCAGAATGATTAGCAGACCCATCACCTTGAATATTTGTCATTTCTTTGTACTGGGAATATTCAAGTTTCTTACTCTTAGCTAATCCCAGGTATACAACAAATTATTAATTATCATTTCTTACTGAAGTATATAATATTAGAACTTGTTCCTCTTATCTTCCTGTAATTTTGTGTCTGTAGAAAACATATGTAGAGGGACTAGCAATTAGCATAATGGCTATGTCACTGGACTCCCATGTAGTCGACCGCGGTTCACGTCCCAGACCCGGTGGCTTAAAACTCACACCAGGCACGTGTGTGTGCGTGCCCAAGGTCCCAAGAGGAGAAGGGAGGAGAAGGGATTGCAGCGAGGCCATCCCCCCGGGGGGTGATTTCTTGCTTTCTATCTCTCTGTCTCTCTGTCTGGCGAGCGCACGCGCCCTGTAGCCAAAAAAAAACAAAAAACAAAAAACAAAAAACAAAAACAAACAAACAAACAAACAAACAAAAAAACTCTCAAAAAAAAAGGGAAAACATATGTAGAAACTAAAATGATGACCTCATAGAAGTAGACCGGAACAGCAATTGAGTAATTGCGAGTGGTTGAAAGGTTAGGAGGACCAGTGGATTTTCTATAGACATACTAAGAAATGAATAGAAATATAATTAAAAGCCACTTGAGAGCATGCGGATAGTTGGATGATTATTTGGCGGCATTGAACTAAAACAGCCTGATGTGTTCAATCCATAAATGGCTAATGTTTACTGCTAATTCCTTACTTCTTGCTCTGTTCTAGGATTCAGTTTCCATTAGGTGATTTTTCATTTTATTCTCATGTCCATCATTGTGTTGCACTCTTAGCATATCTCTTAGGGGGCGATCTGGTTTCCAGAATTCTTGGAATTTTACCTTTTATTGCAATTAGTAACCAAAGAGTAAAATATTAAAGTTTGTCCTCCTAAAATACCTGTAATTTTTGAATGAGATCATGCATTTTATATCACTTAATCTTGTTTAAAGCTGTTTGTATAATAATGATACACATACTGTTATTTGGTACTGAGGGGAAATAAGGAAATAGGAGACAATGATCTCTCTACAAAAGTGCTTGAATTAATATCAATAATAATTACTTACAATATTTAGTGAGCTATCAGTCTGTTCCAGGTGTTGTGCTAAATACTTCATATTTCATCTTTGCTACTAACTGGAAAAAGTACATTTTTTATTCTACTTTTACAGATGAGGATAAATAAACCTAATTGGTTAAGTAATTTGTATAAAGTTGCACAGCAAATAGAAAAAAAAGATGTGAATTAAGCAATCTAACTCTAAAAAAATAGTAGAGTATATTTGAGGGGGATAAAAGAAAGCTATTTTTTGCGATATAACAGGGGTATACTACTGGAAACAAAAAAGTGGCAACCATAGATTTTGTCTTGAAATGTCATAAACTATTTGTACTTTTAAACATAAGAGTAAGTAATTTCTAACTAAAAAAATGGTTTTAAAAAGAGGGAAGTTCCTAACATTAGTTTCAATCCCAGATTCCATTTAGTTTTCTCTGTGACAGGCATGCTATTTTTATCTCTCAAATTTATGAAGTTTCAATTACTGACTACAATTTACAAAAGACCCGTTGATGGCTTCAGACAAGTGCCCAACATGTGTCCTAAATGTTTGCACTTAATGAATTTGGAAACTGTCATCTCTGTTTATATGACTAAAATATGCTTTAAGCTGTGATAATGTCAGCTGTTACAACCAAATAGTATTTAAATAACTTAAATTACTTTCTTCTGATCAACTCTTCATAGAGGCCATTGCCAAGAAGACTTTTGTACAGTTGAATAATATAAAGGATATTCCTTTTTCTTTGGGCCACCTTAGGACAATATAAACATAAACTTTTGTCTGTAACCAAGAGTGTAGAAATTATTATAGTCTTGTCCCAGTCTCTATTCAAATGTAAACTCTTTTAGGGCAAAGTCGATATCAGTTATATTCTCTACTTCATATAACATTCAGTGCAGTAGTTAGTGCATAAGAAAAGTTCAATACATATATGTTGAAAATATGAATGGAGATAGAAGACTGCATTTATGTAATTGTTTTACCTGCTTTTCCATTATTTTTAGTTTTTTCTTTTTGTTTTCCTTTAGGTATTTGCCATAGGGCGCATGTGCTTGCTAGAGAGAGATAGAGAGAAAGAAAGTGAGAAATCATCCCCCAGGGGGGATGTCCATACCACAATTCCTTCCCCTCCATGCCTCTCTTAGAATTTTGAGTATGCACGCCCACATGTCCAGCGTGATTTTCAAGCCACTGGGTCCAGGACTCAAATAGTGGTTGACCGTGTGGAAATCCAGCACCTTAACCATCATTGCTACCTGCCAGCCCCTGTTCTCCCATTTTAAAAGAGAAAATTGGAGTTTGGTACTGTTACCCATTCATCATGTATCTTATATATGTAAAGGAAAGTCGAGTTAAATCAAAATAGTCACAGAAAATCCACATATTGAGTATTCACTCTCTAACACAGAGCAATAAAAGTTAGAACATAAAAGGAGAAAAATTCAGCTACATAGTTGATATCAAAACAAAACAAAATAAATCAGGCCAATCCCATAGCTTAGTGTTTAAAGCTACCTAGAGGTCAGCTGGTGGCATGGTGGTTAAGGCAGCTGGATCCATAGTCAACTGCACAGTTTGAGTCCCACACCAGACATCTTGAAAAACATGTTGGTATGTGTGCATGCATGCCCAAAATCCTGAAAGGAGAAAGTAATGGAACAAAAGAGATTGTGGTGTGACCATTCCTCATGAGGTGGGGAGGGGGGGGGAGTGGTGTTTTCTCACTTTCTCTCTCTTTTCTCTCTCCAGTAAGTACACACACCTCCTTGAAAGTTAAAAAAAAAAAGTCTGACCCTACTTGGCCAACTGCAGTTTGAACCCTGACCCAAGTGACTTGTAAAACACATCAGGCATGTGTGTGTGTGCATGTGATGACATTGATAGTAATGTCTTTGTTTTGACTGATACGCATGGTAATCATGATGGAAAAAGAAATGTAATACAGTGTAAATATATATGTGATTCAATGCAATATAAAACAGATTATGATAATAATAAATTAAATTTTAAAAATTCTGACATGTTTGAGACACGGAAAAGAGATTATGGTGTCACCATGCCTCATTGTGGAGTGCTTTCTCCCTTCTGGCTCTCTGTCTCTTTCTGGTGAGCATGTGTGCCCTCTGGCAATTAGCGATAAATCACATCAATGTCTTGTCTTTTCATTATTTTTTTAGAGAGATTTGCTATAGGGCACATGCACTCACCAAAGAACAGAGAGACAGAAAGAGAGAAAGTGAGATGTCACCCGCCAGGGAAGATGGCCATGCTGCACTCCCTTCTCCTCTTGGGATTTTGGGCATGCATGCACACATACCTAGTGAATAACATCAATCTCTAACAAATTTTTTAAAAGATAAATAGATTTTGTGAACAATAAATGAGATACAAATGAAAATTGGTGTCAAACACAACTTTAGGATTTTGGGTTCAAAAGCAGAGAGAACATTTGCTCAGCTCCTGAGAATTCCATAGAACAAATATCTTAGCATAAATAAAGATGGAGATATGACCCCTGCTTGAAACTAGGGACTATGTTGAGGTTGTTCTGTTTGTTAACAAAAGTTGGAGAATGCTTCTGTAGACTATTGCTTAGGACTATGATTTAATAAATGTTGAGTGCCTAAACAGGGAAAGGATATGAGCATAATTTTTAAACTACATTCTGTGATCTTCCCAATGTTATAGAGAAGGAGCCCTATACCACTGATGTGTGATCTCATCTAGTTCTAGATTAGAGTCCATAAGAGCAGCTGAAAGAAATTGTAAAATTTATAAATAAAGAGGGACTAGGAGAGAGGAGGAATAGATTTAGGAGAGGTGAAAGGAGGAAGAGGGAGACAAAGAGAACAAACCTATAATGCAAAATTTTAAAACGGTAAAAATAGTTAAGTAAGCCTTCCCTCCCTCAAGCACAAATATCATTCAAGAACAAATCAGACTCTGAAAGAATCTTTTTTTTTTCCTAAAAAAAGCTTATTTTCTCCATCAGTGAGAGAGACAGAGAGAAACAAATGGACAACACCCCCAATATAGTCTTCACCCTGCAATTAACCTCCAGCTTCAGTCAACCCCAGATCATGGGCATAAGTGTGTCCAGTGTGCTCAGGTAGGTCTCTGCACTTGAACTGGGAATCTTTCCTTGTGGGATTGTCTCACAGAGCTTACTCTTTCACTACTGTACTGCTCTCTAGCCCCCTGAAAGAATCCTTAAAAATAAATATATTTAGGATATTCAAAGAAATAAAAGAATGATATTTTTATCTTAAAATAGTCATTAATTTTCATTTTGTTTCCAATAAATGTGTTAAAGATTGTAAATACACCTTACGTGCCTCTTTGGCTGCTGATCACAAGTTCTGATAGATAGCACTTTCACTGTTACTTGGTTTTCAAAATTCTGTCACTTCCAAATGTTTTACTCTTGAACCTAATAGATGTATAGGAGTACAATTTTCAGTTTTCAAACATATGGAGCTTTTTTGCTATATTTAAGATTTTTTATAATTAGATTCTAATTTAATTGTTTTTTTTTTTTAAGAAAATGTATTCTTCCTATTGATTTTAGGAATATGTTGGAAATGCAACTGTGACCTAGTAAGTCATCAATCTATTAGGTTGTAGGGAAAGTCATGACACATTTTTTGCACATAAAAACATAGAAAAATACATTCTTAACTTTCTCAAAGACTTAATACAGTAATTCTGCCTGTGTACTTAAAAAATAATGTGCATCTCTTAGAATACATGGTTCTATGAATGATCATTAGCTCTAGTCTGATAATTTTGTTCTCAAAATATTCCATATCCTTGTTAATATTTTGGTTCCTTAATCAATTGATTATAATGGAAAAGCATGTTAAATTATTATACTTTGATTGTGGGTTTATCAATGTCTCCTGGAAGTTCTGACAGCTTTTAAAAAGTGAGGTAAAATTCCATAACACAAAATTAATCATTTTAAAGTGCACAATTCAGTGGCATTAATACATTCACAATGTTGTACAACCATAATTATGATCGAGTTTCAAAACATTTTCATCATCTAAATGGAAAACCTGTGCCTATTAAGCAGTTACTCCTCACTTCCATATCTCTTGCAAACATTAGTCTGCTGTCTGAATCTACAGATTTACATAACCTAGATGCTTCAAATAAATGGAACCATACAATATGTGACCTTTTTTGTTTGACTAATTTAGCATAACATTTTGGGGGTTCATTCACACTGTAGCATGAATCAATAATTCTGTCCTTTTTATAGCTAAATAATAGTCGTTTATGTATATAATACATTTAGTGTGTCCACCCATTTGTTAATGAATATTTGAGTCACATTCATCTTTCGGCAATCCTAAATAATGTTTCTATGAATATTGATGTGCCTCAGTACCTCTTTTCAATTCTGTCGTGTATACATGTAGGAATGAAATTCCTTGGTCATGGGACCAGCAGACTCCCACATTGCCAACGGTGGTTCTAGTCCCAGAGCTGGCAGCTTGCCTTCTCACTTTCCTTCTCTCTCTCTCTCTCTCTCTCTCTCTCTTTATCTCTCTTTCTCTCTCTTCTCTCTCTTGTTCTTACTCTCTTGTTCTGTCTTTCTCTGATCAAATTAAAAATAAATAAATAAAGTTTAATAAAATAATTCTTAAAAAAAGAGAAATTCCTTGGTCATATGGTTATATCCATATTCAATTCTTCAATGAACTGTCAAACAGATTTCCATAATGGCTGAACCATTTTACATTTCTATCAGTAAAGTACGCACATTACAATTTTTTCAAATCTTCACCAACACTATTATTTTTCATTTTTATATTAGAACCATTATAGCAGGTGTGAGGTGATATTTTATAGTTTTGATTTATTTTGCTAATATTTAATAATATTATGCATGCTTATAAGTGCTTATTAGTCATTTGTATATTTTCTTCGGAGAAATGTCTATCTAGTCCCTTTACTCATTTTTATTTTAAAGAATTATTTTATTTTACTTTATTTATTTTAATTTTTTGACTAGAGAGGTACACAGAGAGAGAGAGAAAGAGGGAACGTGAGAAAAAGCAAGCTGCCAGATCCAGAACTTGAACTTGGTTAGTCATGTGAAAGTCCAGTGTCCTTATCCACCATGCCACCTGCCAGCCCCCCATTTATCCATTTAAGTTGGGGTTTTCTTTCTGTTGTTAAATAGTAAGAGTTCTTTCTGTATCCTATATGTTAGAGTCTTACATAATACATGATAAACAAATAATGTTGCCATTCCACAGTTTTTAATTTTGATGACATTCACTAAGTAAAATTATTTTTTATTTCTTGTGTTGTTTGTGCTGTTGGTGTCATATTTAAGCATCCATTAGGTCTCAAAGATATTGATAAGTACATAATTAGATACATTGTTATAGAGATACAGAGATAACAGAGACAGATACATGACAAAATGTTGTTAGTTGCTTTCAAGTTTATAATTGCTATATCTTTTAGATTGATTGGTCATTTTAATATAAATAGGGTCTCTTATTAACACTTATTCTCTTGAATTCCTCTTCTTGTGATGTGCATACTGTGTCATAAGTTGTATTTTACTTAGTATTCACTATTAAACAGTTTGCCCATGAATTTTCATTTTTTAAAAGTGGTTTGTTCAGGGACCAGCAGTTAGCATAATGGCTATGTCGCTGGACTCCCATGTAGTCGACTGTGGTTCGAGTACCAGACCCAGTGGTTTAAATTCACACCTGGCGCGTGTGCGTGTGTGCCCAAGATCCCGAGAGGAGAATGGAGGAGAAGGGACTGTGGCATGGCCATCTACCCTGGGGTGTGATTTCTCGCTTCCTATCTCTCTTTCTCTCTCTGTCTTTCTGGCAAGCACACGTGCCCTATAGCAAAAACCTCTCAAAAAAAAAAAAAAAGGTGGTTTGCTTCAGCCCATCATTTTAGGTGATACAGAGTTGAATGTTTGTTGTAGCAGTCTGATAAACTATTTTAATTTCTCTGTTTATGTTTATTGAGTTACTATACAATTTACTTTCTTTTACCATTTTAATTTCTAGCCTTCCTTTTCCTTTGCTATTTAAGTTCTATTTTTCCTTTCTTTCTTTTCTTAATGATAGAGAGCATGCATCCACAAGACAGACAGAGAGAGAGAAAGCACTATTGACAGGATGTGACACTGTAATCTCTTTTTCCCAGCTCTCTAGCTCCTTAGGATTTTGGGTCCTTATGCATGCTTGTGTGTTTTCGGGATGACCCAGGGATCTGAACCTGTGGCTGTCATGTGGCTTCCAGCACTGCACTTGAGTACCATATGGACTGCACCACAGAAGCTGAGCCTGTTTTGTTTATTTTTTTCCTTTGTATTATGATTTTATTTGTATCTACTCGTATATCTTCTATTTGTTTAGAAGTTAAACATTGTATTACTATTCTTTTAGTGGTTATAATTTTAAACATACATTAATTTCAGTCAATGTGCGTATGAATAACTTTTTTTTTTTTTTGCTATTTCTCTCCTAACATGATGGACAACTTGTCACATTTTGACTACTTGTTTTTTAATTTATGATCCATCTTCCTACTCTGACATGAAATTTGCCTTTCGCCTAGATGCCAAATGATACTTCTTTAATGTAATCATTACATTGATCGGTGTACTTTATCAAGTTTTTTATCCACTGCTATTTCTTGGATCTCTAACCTACTTTCAGATTTTTCCTTTATGTTGCTTAAGTATATCTTAATCAGTTTTTCAGCTGTAAATTCATAATATTTTAGATATATGAAAATATATTTCACCTTCTTAATTTTAATTACAATATTTCTAGGTACTAATTCATCTTTCATTCTGATGTTTAATACTTGAAGATACAAATTGAGGATTCTTTTATGTCTTCAATCTTTGGAAGCTTTTCACTATTAACTTTTTAAAAACAGTTTTAACATCATTTTATTTTTTCTGAACTTCTTTTGGCATACATTGAAATCTCTGAATCTAGTCCACATGTCTTTTTTTAAAGTTTTGGTTTTGCCACAGGGCACATGCACTTACTGGAGGGAGACAGAGAGAGGGAAAGTGAGAAATTACTCCCAGTAGGATGCCACAGCACAATCTCTTCTCCTCTGTTCTCCTCCTAGGATTTTGGGCACATGTGCACATGCACCCAGCATGATTTTCAAGCTGCCAGGTCTGGGATTCAAACCATGATTAGTCATGTGAGAGTCAAGTATCTTAACTACACCACCTGCTGGCCCCGCCAACATGTCTTTTAACTGCGCGTCTTTGTTTTGTTTTATTTTTTAGAGAGAGAGAGATTTTTGCTGTAGAGCTTGTGCACTCACCAGAGAGATAGAGAGACACAGAGAGAGACACAGAGACAGAAAACAAGAAATCACCCTCCCCTCGCCAGGGAGGATGGCCATGCTGTAATCCTTTCTCCTCCATTCTCCTCTTGAGATCTTGGGCATGCATACACACACACTCAGCATGAGCTTTAAGCCACCAGGTCCAGGGTTCAAACTGCAGTCAACTATGTGACAGTCCAGTGATGTAACTATTACACCATCTATTGGTTCCTTTTAACTGCAACCTAAATTGACATTTTTTAAAGTTTAATTTTTCAGTCCATAAGCATGGTATATCTTTTCATTTATTTATGTCTTATTCTGTTTTTTTTTTTTTTTTTTTAATGAATGTCTTATGGTTTTCCATGTACAGGTTCTCCTTGGTCAAATTTATTCCTAAGTATTTCATTTATTTTTTGTAACTGTTATGAATGAAATTGTCAACTTTGTTTTTTTTTAAGAATTATTTTATTTACCTCTATTTATTTTAGTTTAACCAGACAGGGACAGAGTGAGAGAGAGAGCAAGATAGAAGAAAAGTGAGAAAGCAAGCCACCAGGTCTGGAATGTGAACCACAGTCAGCCATGTGGGAGTCCAGTGCCCTTAACCACCATGACACCTGCCGGCCTCAATTGTTAAATTTTTTGATAGTTTATTCTTTTTTTTTTTTTTTTTTTTTTTTTTTTTGGAGAGGTTTTCGCTATAGGGCGCGTGCGCTGGCCAGACAGACAGAGAGAAACAGAGACAGAAAGCGAGAAATCATCCCCCAGGGGGGATGGTCACGCCGCAATCCCTTCTCCTCCATTCTCCTCTCGGGATCTTTGGCACGCACGCACACACGCCCGGCGTGAGTCTTAAACCACCGGGTCCGGGACGCGAACTGAGGTCGACTACGTGGGAGTCCAGCGACATAGCCATTATGCTAACTGCTGGTTCCCTTCTGGTAGAGTCTTTAGGGTTTTCTATATATATATCATAATGTTGTCTACAAATAGGGACAATTAAACTTTTTCCTTTTTAATTTAGAAGCTTTTTATTTCTTTCTCTTGCCTAATTTACAGTCTTATGTTAATAGAAATGGTGAAAGTAAGAATATTCATCTTGATCCTGGTATTAGAGGACAAACTTTTAGTGTTTCAACATTGAGTTTGATGTTAACTGTGACTTTTTGTACATGAGTTTAATTATAATGAAATACATTGCTTCTATTCCTAATTTGTTGAGAATTTTTTTAATCAGGAAAACATGTTGAAATGTGTCAAATGATTTTTTTAATGAGCTGATCACATGACTTTTGACCTTCACTATGCTACTGTGGTGTATTGCAATTTTAGACTTTTATACATTTGCATATATTGAACTATACTTACATCCCTGGGATTAATCCCACTTTATCAATGTGAAGGATATTTTTAATGTGTTATTATTTTTTCTTTTTTTGGAGAGGTTTTTTGCTATAGGGCACGTGCACTCATCAGAAAGACAGAGAGAAACAGAAAGAGAGAAAGCAAGAAATCACCCTCCAGCATGGACGGCCATGCCTCAATCCCTTCTCCTCCATTCTCCTCTCGGGATCTTGAGCATGCATGCATGCACGTACACCAGCCCGGCGTGAGTTTAAGCCACTGGGTCCAGAACTCCAACCACGGTCGACTACATGGGAGTCCAGTGACATAGCCATTACGCTAACTGCTGGTCCCTTACTGTGTTATTAAATCTGGTTTCCTAATATTGAGATTTTAATTCTACATCTATGATCATCAGAGATATTGGCATACACACACACACACACACACACACACACAGTAGAGTCCTCAGTTGCCTTCCATATCAAGATGACACTGACCTTGAAAAATGAGTTTGGCAGTATTCCCTTTTCAATTTTTTGGAAGAGTTTGAAAAGATTGGTATTAGTTCTTTAAATGTTCAATGGTGAAGCCATCATGGCCAGGACTTTCCTCTGATACAAAGACTTTAAAAAAAATAATAATTTCCAAAAGGATCATTTTCTCACCAGAGAGAGAGAGAGAAAAAACCCTCAACGGGGCATGTTCATGCCATGGTCCTTTTTCCTCCATTTTTTCATCCCCTCAGAATTTAGGGAATGCACACACCTGTGCTAGTATATTTTCCAGGCCACTGGGGCCAGGATTCATTGTCAGCTGTGTGGAATTTAGTTCCTTTTTGCACAGCATCATTGCAGATTATTTTTACTAATTAGATTTGTACTTTCATGTATTTTCTTGTTGTTAATTGGTGGTGTTTTTTTTTTTTTTTCTTTCAGCTTGGAAGATTCCGTTTAACATTTCTTGTAAAACAAATCTGATGGTGCTGAACTTCCTCAGTTTTGTTTGAGAAAATCTTACCTGTGCTTTATTTCTTTTTTCTGTTTTCTAATTGTATTTATTTGCTTCTTTTGAGAGAGAGAATAGAGGGAAGGACAGGCAACCCTGACAAGGACTGACCATATCACAATCCTTCCTCCCCCAGCAGCCTTCCAGCCAGTTGTATTCACAGGTACACCTGTGGCATGCCCAGTATGATGAGATCAACCTAAGATATTAACCCTGTGTCTTCCAATGTCATTCCATTATTGCTTGGCAGTGCCCTATCATTTCTGCCACTGCAACTGCGCCTCTTTTTATTTTTTAAGAGATTTTTGCTACAGGGTGCGTGTGGTCATTGGAGACACAGAGAGAGAGACAGGGAGACAGAAAGCGAGAAATCACTCCTCAGGGGGGATGGCCACGTCACAATCTCTCCTCCTCTATTCTCCTTTCAGGATTTTGGGCATGCACACACACGCGCCTGGTATGAGTTTTTTAAGCTACGGGGTCTGGGAATTAAACTGCATCAACTACATGGGAGTCCAGAGATATAACCATTACACCATCTGCTGGTCTCCCTCTTTCTTTACTTCTGAAGGACAGCTTTACTGGCTAAAAGTTTCTTGGTTGTCAGGTTTTATTGTATGTTTATTTGATTGTTTTCTCGGAACACTTAAGACATAGTATCATACTCTCTCCTGTCCTCTAAGGTTTCTGCTGTTGAGTATGGTGCTGTGCTTATTGAAACTTCCTTACATGTAGTTTGCTTTTTATTTTGTTTTATTTTATTTTATTGCTGCTTTCTGAATCTTCTTTTTATCTCTGTAACTTTTGATAATTTGATTATGTTTTAATATGTATAGTGATATACTCTTGTTTGTAACGAATCTGATTGGAGACTTTTGATCTTCCTACACTTATATTTATGTCATCCCCTGGATTTTGGAACTTTTCTGCTATTATTTCTTTAAAATAGGTAATTGGCTATTTGTTTCTCCCTTCTTGAATTCTTATAATTTGAGTATTTGTTCCTTTACTGCTATTCCATAAATCTCACAAGCTTTCCTCATTCCCTTTTATTCTTTTTCTTTTTGAATATGCATTTTCAATTAACATGTCTTTGAGTTCACAAATTCTTTCTTCTACTTTATCAGATCTGTTGTTGATATGTTCTATTGCATTTTTATCTCATCATTGTATTTTTCAGCTTCAGAATTTCTGTTTACTTTTATATCTCTGTGTCAAATTTCTCATTTTGGTAATTTATTGGTTTCCTAATTTTGTTGAATTGTTTCTCTTTGTTTTCTTGAAGTTCTCAATGAACAATTGCTTTGAATTGCAATTCTGTATGGGAGAAGAAGGAAATGAGTACCAGATAGTGCCTCAGACACCAACACCAGGCCCATTCCAGTAAAATCCAGCACTGGGAATCTCCTTCCCCACTGCGAGCCGCAGAATCCAGGCTAGTATCTGCAAAATGAACCTTCAGGCCCACCATGGTGCCTAGTAAAATTGGCCACAAGGCCTGTCCCATTGTTAAGCTGACACCAGTATTCCCAGGCCCTGTTTTGGCAGGGCCTGGGAATTTGTCAACAAGTCATTAATCTCCATTTCTTGGGAGCTGGTGGTTATTGCTGCTTTATTTTGTTCCTTCAGTGGTGTCACATTTCCCTTATTGTTGTTTCTCTTTGTGGCTGTGCATTGGTGTCTGCACATCTCAATATGAATAGAAATTACAACAGTCTTTATAGACTGAATTTTCTGGGAAAACCATCAATTTGTCTAGTGCTTTTGTAAAGGCTATCTGCCCTGATCCATGAATGAACTTGCATGGTGCCTAGATCAGAATGTGGTCAGGTGGGCAGTTGTGCAAGCATAGTGCTAGGTTCCAAAGACTGAGAGCCTATCCTCTAGGTTGGTCCTGTTGATTGGGTCCATGGAGTTTGGCCTGGAGCCTGGGTCCACAAGAGCAAGCCCGGAACCTGTTTTCATGTTGCCAGACTTGATATCTGGGTCCACAGTGGCTGGCATAGAACTTGGGTGGGCTTTGAGCCTGAATTGACAGAGACCACTAGGGTATTAAGATTGGCTAGAGTCCTGGGTTCACTGGGGTGGGCCTGGAGCCTGAATTGGTAGTAGTTGAAGTTGATGCTGGGATGAGCTAAAACTTGTCTATAGCTATGGGCCTTGGTCCTGGGTCCACTGGGGCTGGCTGTTTTAGCAAAGGTAGACTCAAAGCATTGGTCTGTAAGAATTAGTCTGGCACTGGAGTCTGTGGTGATGGATATAGACCCTGGATCTGCTGGAGCAGCTCTGGATCCTGGGTTCAGTGGCACATGAGGCCACAGAGATCATCTTTGAGCTTGGACCAGCCTAGTCTTGGTATAGGCTTGAAGCTTGGGTCTGCAGGACTGGTCTGTAGCCTGGGATTGCTGGTGCTGGCTGACTTGTAGTTGGAGCCATAGGGCTATCCCTAGCCTGGAGTCCTGGAGACTAGCCTGGAGCCTATGCCTGTGGAACTGGCATAGAGGTTTGATATGTGAGTCCTGGCCTGAGGGTTAAGTCCACAGGGTTGCATTTGATTCTGCTGCTATGTAGGCAGGTCTCTGATCTTTTCCATGGAGGTGGTCCTGGATCTGTAGGGGTTAGTCCAGCACTAAGTCAACTGGGCTATGCATAGACTCATGGTCTGCTGGAGCATGAAACTGCAGAATCTAGACTTGAGGGTGATGCTGCAGGGACCTTCCTGGCACTGCATAGGCCTAGGCCTCTGTTTACTGGTACTGCTTTGATGGCTGGAGTTGTCAGGGCTGGCCTAATGCTAGGGTGGCCGTGAAGACTGAAGCACATAGGGGCAAGCCTCGTGTTGGGGGCAGTCAGGAAAATGAGGCTGTCAGAGCTACCCTAGCCTTGGATGACTCTGGAGACTGAGTCTGTGGGGACTGACCTACTGCTAGGGTAGACTCAAAGTCTGGAGTTGTTGAGGCACCTTTTTTATTTCACTGCTATAACCAGGTGTTGTAATCCCTCAAAGGGTTTTCTTGGTTCTTGTGAAAATACTTTTACATATGGACACTTGTTCAGATTTCTTTTTTCTATAGGGTGTATGTACTCGCTAGAGAGAAACAGAAAGAGAGAAAGTAAGAAATTTCCCCCAGTGAGGATGGCCACACTGCAATCCCTTCTTCTCCAGTCTCGTCTTGGGATATTGGTCATGCACACACATGTGTCTGGTGTGATTTTCAAGCTGCTGGGTCTGATCTTGAACTATGCAGTGGGCCATGTGGGATCCAGTGCCTTAACCTCCATAGTCCCTGTTGGCCCATCATGTTAATGTTATTGTAGGGAGTGGGGATGAATATTAGAAAGTCCTATTCTGCTACCTTGCTGATGTCCAGAACAAGATTTTGCTGTTGATCTCTTTATCATTTTGAAAACATTCTGTGTGGATACCTAGTACTCTTCACATCACTAGTTCTCTTCATAACTAGAATTATTCAATTTAGAATTTACCCACCTAGTTAGGTTTGTTTCACTTCAGTGAATTGATGTTTTATTACTGAGATGCTTACATTTTATCATTATCGTTTACAGTTTCATTTTTACCCATTTTCATTTTCAATTACTTCTTCCTTTTCAATGAATATGACTATATTTCTTCATGCAAACAACTGAAATGTTGTACTGTATTATCTTAGTATTACATTTCTGCTTAATGAATTGATTAGATCTGGAATAAAAACATATTCTAATTCTTGACTTATTATTTTATTACTAGGTTATTTCATGTGATTTGTAATTTTTGTTT
This sequence comes from Tupaia tana, assembly GCA_026018925.1. Lineage (NCBI taxonomy): Eukaryota > Metazoa > Chordata > Mammalia > Scandentia > Tupaiidae > Tupaia > Tupaia tana. The sequence goes on along the minus strand of JAKSZU010000009.1, from coordinate 30,849,691 downwards.
ACACGTTAATTTTGAGTGATAGGTCTTTTGCTTTTTTTTGTTTTCTTTTAACCTTCTGTATGTCCTTCCCTTCCCAGTCATTTTTATTTGTATTCATATGACCCCAGAGCCTTAGTGTAGAACTATGTCTTACAATTATTTCTAAAATTCCCAGTCTCCTTGTAGTATTAAAGATATTTCAAATTCCGTAAATGAACCAGTGAAGTCTTGACTTACTTTCTTGTTCTTTATCTATTCCTTAGACCCATAGCTCCTAAAAAGGCAGCATCACCAAATATAGTGTCTACAATAGGATTTTCAGAATTTCAAAATTCTTTTTTTAGATATGAGGGGCCCTCTAATAGTTATTTACTTCAGATAGCATGACTGCCTGTAGTATGCGTGTCTCAATTTCAGAACTTCATTATTTCATTATATTGCAAGAAATCATCTTTCATTGCTCTGTGGATTTAATCTTTGTGTGTCTATTCCATTTCTTGTAAAAAAGACGTTTATTTTCAAGCACAGTTATGCTTTTTTTTTTTTTTTTTTTTTTTTTTTTGGAGAGGTTTTTGCTATAAGGCGTGTGCGCTCACCAGAAAAACAGAGAGAGACAGGGAGATAGGAAGCGAGAAATCACCCCCCGGGGGGATGGCCACGCCACAATCCCTTGTCCTCCATTCTCCTCTCGGGATCTTGGGCACGCACGCACACACACCTGGCATGAGTTTAAGCCACCGGGTCCAGAACTCGAACCACATTCAGCTACATGGGAGTTCAGCGACATAGCCATTAGGCTAACTGCTGGTCCCTAACTAACTATGCTTTTTTTATTTACAGATTTTGTAATTTATTGTTGTTATTTATCTGATGAAAAAAGTCTATGTGACAGCCTGAATTTACGTCTTTTTAACCAGGAGTTTCTTATTTACTCTTCAGCCTGTTTCCATTTGACTTCCATCCCCATAGTTCCATTGAAAATGCCCTTATTATGAGTGCTGAGACTTTTATGTTGCTCAAAGAAATAAACATTGTTATGTCTTCATCATCCTCAGCCTCTCAGCAGCTTTCAACAGATTTTCCCATTTCTTATAACACTTTCTTCTTTTGGTTTCCACCACATACAATGAGACTTCAGAAAGTTTGTAGAACAATGGAGTTAAAAGTGTGCATTTATTTGGGTACAAAAAATTGATATCCATGCATATATTTGTCATAATTATAATTTTCCACAATCCCCTTAAAGATCTGTTGTGTATGCATGATTTTCTACCCTCTCACTAGCTAGTCCTGCAGCTTTATTTTTGGCTCCTCACTCTGTACAAAAGATCTTTGTAATGTTGGGATTCCTTAAGACACAATTTTATTTTTTTTCCTCTCTTTTCCATTTACATCCTTTCTTTGGGGTTTGCAATAATTTCTACAGCATTAATTACTAACCATATGGAGATAAGTTCTTAAATGTATATCTCCAGCCTAGATATTTCTCCTGGGACACTTAGCTCTCCGATACTTCATTTTACTACCAGTTATGTGTCTCAGAAGTATCTCAAATGGTATGTTAAAATTACACTGTCAATTTCCTCTCTTCCAAACTTTTTTCCTAGCCTTACTCATCTTGGAAATCAATAGGACCATGTAATTATTTGTTCAAGACAGAAAACGTGGAGTCCTTTTCCTTATAGTTCACATACTCAAATATCTAACCTATTGGAAATTCCTGGGGCTTTTACCTCTAATATATATCTGAATTGATCTACTTTTTTTCCATGTTCCTTATCACACTTTAGCAGAGGGTATGCTTGCCAGGGTTGGTCTAAATTGATTTCTCATTTCAATTGCCATATTCCCACTACCCCACCATAATTCATTCTAAACAAAGTAACCAGAGTTATTTTTCTTATGTTACAATTTTTGCATTAAAATAAACTTATACTTTAACTCTGTTTTTCCATAAAGTTTTTGAAGTCCTATTTTTACCTTCCTGCTTAAAACCTTCAGTGATTTTTAAATGTACTTGGAATAAAATTGAAAATTATTATCATGGCCTACAAGCCCTGAATAATCTTGGCCTTAGCTATTTCTCTGATTTTACTTAGTAGAACTCATTCTCTCAGTATTTCCTAAATACAATAGCTTTTTATTGTTGTTATTGTTGTTCCTAAGAGGCAACCACCTCAGGGGCTTAGCAGTTACTCTGCAATCTTCCTTCAAGATTTTTCTACCAAGATATTTGCATGTCTGTCTCTTTTCATCATTAAGGTCTCAATTTATATACCACCTTTACATAGAGCTACTTCATAACCACTTAAATAATGCCCATATTATTCTCTGTCATAAGCTTTTTGCTTCCTTCCTAGTGTTTATCAGAGACTATTACTATTTGGGTTCATACATTTATTTATTTAGGAAATATTCCTATCATACCCTTAGTTTTTTCTGGATACGTACTAATCTCTGGCTCTAAAATATCGATAGCCTCCTCTCATCTGAAAGCAAGTAGTGACATATCAAGATAGATACAAAACAAAAAGCCAATGGATAAGCATCATGGGACTCCAAGTCCTCACTGGGATTCTCAGAGGGGAGGTATTCACATTTTTCCATTTCCCTGGGAGATGTGCACACAGACAGAAGAGAATATCCATTTTACATTACTGTTTTCAAAGATTATGTTCTACAGAAAAGATTATTCTCATTAAAATTTTTCAAATCATTGAACATTAGTGTCTGCATTAACAAATGTGGCATGCTTGGCTGGATTCAACAATATGTACTAAGTTTTGTTTGGGAAAAATGCCCTTTGGTCTCAAAGACTATGCTTATGTAACTGCTGTTATTATTCGCACAGACACACACTTGACATCTCTAAGAACTAAATTCAAATTAATTCTTCCCCTTCTATTAGGTCCTTACAAAAACTTAAGGGTACTTAACCTACTCAATGACTTCCCAACATTTTGATTACTGTGATTAAAATACCTGGCACACATGGCTTGAAGGTCAGTCAGTACAGCCTGTGAGCTGTGCAAAGGATATAGAACAGAGTCCTACATATGGACACTTTGCCTTTAATCATTCTTTGAATAACATTTCAATGGTAATTGAATGGTGCAGCTGTTTGTAATCAACTTAGTACTGCGATCTCTTGAGAATGTATGATATGTAACTGCTGCTGAATTTTGCATTCAAGTTGGTCCAAATCAGGTTAGTTTCTTTTAAAACTAGTGTGTTCAGTAAGGGAAAAATATGAATAATAAGATGTATTCAAACTGCCTGTGATTTGGGAGCAATGTTTTTCGTGAATTTCTTCTCCTTCATCTTTCTGCACAAAACAAGCTATTAAAGAGGTTTCCATATAGCTAAAAAGGATGGCAGTAATGTGCTATCTACAGTATGCTCAATTTCCTAATTGGAATGATAAATGAGTTACATACATTCTCTCAACTGATCCTTGACCAGAAGGACCATTTGGTATATGCATGGAAGTGGCGGTGGGGGAAAGGAGGATAAACGAAGATCTATAAGTGAAAGTTGTAACTGAGTCTGAATATAAACAAGGCCTTTCAAACTCACTGAAGAAAAGATACTGGTCCTCGCCCACTAGAAGCTTACAAAGCATCTATAAGCTTTGTAAGAAATTTAAAATTTCTGTAAATGTTATATGTATGAGTCATCTGCATGATTCAATGACAATTTAAATCTCAGTGGTTATGATTAACCTTTCTCATTAAAAAAAATCTGTGAGTAAATATTGTTTTTATTCTCACGTAGGATAGATATAAAGAAATGGAAGCTAAAAGAGGAAGAGTGTCTTGTACAAAATATACATATATATATATATATATGTATATATACACTGAACTCAATTCAGGTCTGCTTGACTCTAATGCTGGACCTCTTAACAACCATACTCTATAATCTTTCTGAATGTTCAGAAGATCATTGCATTATTTTCATGAACATATAACTAAAGTAGACAAGAAGCAAATACAAGGAATCGGTTTGGAAACTTTTGAGTCGTCAGGAAAGGCATGACATATTTGTCTGTTTTTCCATGGAATATTACATTAGGCCAAGTTTTGAGCTATGGTGGCAATGACAAAAATATTAAATTTTAAAATATGAGTGAGAGTTATTGGAAAGAAAGTATACTTAGTGACTCATTGGAAGGACGGGATGAGTCAATGATCAATGGGATGACAATAGCACCTTTAACGAAATAAAGTCAAAAAGGGATATAAAAAACATAGAAATATCTTTTGAACATATGAAAACATGTTCATCGCATAAAATTAAATAATTGAACATTTAAAACTACACTGATATACTATATCTCAACTTTAAGATTAGCAAAAATTTAAAAATATGACAAGACTTCTGGTTTCAGCCCCAACATGTAAAAGACCTTGGAAGTTGTTGCTTCTATGCTTACAAGAATTAACAACAAAAAAAAGTGATAAACTGAAAATCAGTAACCTTTCTTGGACCCACTGGATAGCTGAAGTAGTGTCTGGAAATCTCGAGAGACAGGAGGATCCAGAGAGTCACAACGAAGTTCTGCTTGTCTAAAGCACAAGTGGCAGGAACCATAAAATGGTAGGATGGCTTAAATGGTCATTTTGATCAGATTCATGAGGCTGAATGAGAAGCTGCAATAGTGCAAGAATCTCCCGGTAGCTCAGTTTCAGGGTACTCCTACAAATTAATGGGTCTTATTTCCAGAAACCCCTAACATTTTCACATGAAGAGTTCTCCTGGTTCCAGCAAAAAGAAGGGGAAAGTAATCACTGTGAAATATTCCCACAAGTATTTTCTGCATTAAAGACCGAATTTCCAGGGGCAAAGATTTTACCAGAGCCTCATCCCAGCTGCACAAGGATATTTCTGTAACTCCAGCCCACTCCAGCCTTTCTGTCTCACCAAAATACAGTAAACTGCTAAAGATACACTAGCAAAGAGAAAATGGCCCATTGAAATTTGAGATTTAGTCATAAGGTTTTGGAAAGTTGTGTCTTTTCCACACTTACTACCATATCACCAAGACTTAGAGAAGAATTTAGTCATTAAATTAATATATTAGAAAACAGGAGGTGGGGGTAAAGACCTAAACTCAATCAACTCAGATTCAAACATTTAAAAAATTAAAGAAAAAAAAGTAATTTAGGCTAAAGAAAATGATAAAAAAAAAAAGCGAAATCATAAAAATTAGAGCAGAAGGACCAACAGGTTGCATAGTGGTTAATGTCCTAGACTTTCCACCTAGTTAATCACAGTTCAAGTCCTGGGCCCAGTAGCATAAAACTCATGCCAGACAATTTGCATGTATGTCCAAAATCCCAAGAAGAGAAAGGAGAAGAGATTGCAGTGTGACCATACCCTATAGGGGGAGAAATCTTACTTTCCCTCTCTCTCTGTGTCACCAGTGAGCACATGCCCTGTAGCAAAAATCTCTCTTTAAAAACAAGGTAGAGCAGGGAACCAGCAGTTAGCGTAATGGCTATGTCGCTGGACTCCCACGTAGTCGACCGCGGTTCACGTCCCGGACCCGGTGGCTTAAAACTCATGCCGGACGCGTGTGCGTGCATGCCCAAGATCCCGAGAGGAGAATGGAGGAGAAGGGATTGCGGCGTGACCATCCCCCCTGGGGGGTGATTTCTCGCTTTCTGTCTCTCTGTCTCTCTCTGTCTTTCTGGCGACTGCACGTGCCCTATAGCAAAAACCTCTCCAAAAAAAAAAAAAAGAAAGAAAAAGAAAAACAAGTTAAAGCAGAAGCCAATGAAATTGCTTACAAGAAAACAATAGAAAAAATAAGAATAAAATCTGGTTCTTTTTAAATACAAATTTCATTAATAAAAATCAAGTCAAGGTAGCAAAAAACAAAAGAGAGAGGGAACAAATATCAATTTTTAAAATGAAGAATCATTACTGATTACATGAATACTAAAAGTATAATAAGGGAATACTATGAATAACTCCATGGCCACAAATTTCTTTATTTAGATAAAACAGAGCAATTTCTTAAAAGACACACACTGCCAGGACCAGCATTTGGCATAATGGCTATGTCACTGGACTCCCATATAGTAGACTACAGCTCAAGTCCCAAACCTGGTGGCTTGAATTCATGCCGGGCACCTGTGAATGCGTGCCCAAGATCCCGAGAGGAGAATGGAGGAGAAGGGATTGCAGCGTGGCCATCCCCCTGGGGGGGTGATTTCTCACTTTCTATCTCTCTGTCTCTCTCTGTCTTTCTGACGAGCACATGCACCCTATAGCAAAAACCTCTCAAAAAAAAAAAAAAAAAACAGAAGACACACATTACCATAATTCATATAAGGAACAATAATAGATCATCTGTGAATTCTTTATTAAAAAGTCAAACCAATAATTAATAACTTAACGAAAAAGAAACATCTGGCTCAGTTAGTTTCACTGATCGATACTACCAAACAAACACAGAGAAGATGATAATATCAATTCTCCACAAACTCTCCTAGAAAGTAGAAATAGTGAAAACACTTCCTAGCTTATTTTATAAGTCCAGCATTACCTTAATGTTAAAATCTGACTAAAGACATCACAAAAAAAGAAAACTATAAGTCAGCATCTCCAATGATTAAAGGAGGAAAAATCCTAAACAAAATAGCCGTTTCAAATCTAACAATGAATACAAAGAATTATATAACCTTACCAAGTTGGATGAAATTCAGGTGCATAACACTGGTTTAACATTTGAAAATCAACCTATATAATCCACCAAATCAATAGGCTAAAGAATAAAAACATCATATGAACAGTTCAATTAATATTGGACAATTTTACCTACTGATAATTTTTTTTTTTCCTTTGGAGAGGTTTTTGCTACAGGGCACGTGCACTCACCAGAAAGATAGAGACAGAGAGGGGATGGCCACGCCGCAATCCCTTCTCCTCCGTTCTCCTCTCGGGATCTTGGTCACACACTCAAACGTGCCCTGCGTGACTTTAAGCCACCAGGTCCGGGACTCGAACCATGGTTGGCTACATGGGAGTTCAGTGACATAGCTATTACGCTAACTGCTAGTCCCAATAATTATTTTTGAGAGGTTTTTGCTACAGGGTGCTTGCATTTGCCAGAAAGACAGAGAAAGACAGAGAAACAGAAAGCAAGAAATCACCCCACGAGGGGGATGGCCACACTACAATCCCTTCTCCATTCTTCTCTAGGGATCTTGGGCACACACTCACATGTGTCTGGTGTGAGTTTAAGCCATTGGGTTCAGGACTCCAACCATGGTCGACTACATGGAAATCCAGTGACATAGCCATTATGCCAAATGCTGGTCTCACCTACTGATAATTTTAAAAACAAACCTTAGAAACAAGGGATGTGGAATATCTAAAGTGATAAAGTATATATAAAAATAATTTGGTTAATATGGTACTTGGTGAAAAGCCCAATGTTTCTCCCCTAGGATCAGGAGCATGGCATTAGTTAGTATTACACTGGCAGACATAAATAGGACAAGAAAAAGAAATAAAAGATACATATATAAAAACAAAGAAATAAAACTTCATTTGATTGCAGAAGACGTGATTTTCTATACAAAAAAATTTTCAAACACACTGAAAACAGGCTCCGGGACAAATAAAAGAGGATAGCAAGTTCATGGAATTAAAATGTTAATATAAAAATGTTCATCTTTTTCTCTATAATAGCAATGAACAATTAGAATTTGAAATAAAAATAACAATAACATTCATAATAGTACCCACAATTTGAATACATAGATATATATCTAATAAAGCAGTTAAAATATATATGCAAAAAACAATGAAATTTTGATAAAAGAAATCAAAGGAGATATAAATAAATGGAGTGATATTACTACATATTTATGGATAGAAAAATAATACTTTTTTTAAATGCCAGGGAATGTATGTACTCATCAGATAGAGACAGAAAGAGAGGGAGAGGACTGGGGCATGGTCACATCACAATTAACTTCTCTTCCACTTATTTGTCTTGTTGAGATTTGGGACAAGAGCACACATAAACCTGGCATTTCAAACTGCCAGGGCTGGGATCTGAACTGCGGTCAGTTGTACAGACTTCCTTAACAACTAGGTAGAAAGCTAGCCTCCCCCCCCAAAATTAATATTTTTTGAATGTCAGTTCTCTTCAACATGATCTATAAATTTAAGACAAGTCCAATATAAATGCCAGGAAGTTATTTTGTAGAAATTGACAAACTGATTTCAAAAGTTATATGGAGGTGCTGGATGGTGGCACGTTAACTCAATACTCTGTGAGGCAGACCCACATGAAAAAGTTTGGATTCCAGAAATGTCCCTGAAGATCCATGTTCATGCATGCATATAATCTGGGGCTGACTGAAGCAGGGTCAGGAATGCCTCTGTGTGTGTGTCTCTCACTCATGAAGACAGAAAAAAACTAAATATATCTATACATATATATATATATATATATACATATATAAATAATATATGTTATACAATATATTATATTGCATATATTCATATTATATTATATATTTATATATGTATATTTATATTAAAACAGAAATAAACTAAATATATATTTATAAATATACTATATAGTTATATTAAATATAAATAAAATATGTATTATTAGCTATATATTTATATATAGCTTAAATATTTAAATATATAGTTGAGAGGCCAGCAGTTGGCATAGTGGTTATGTTGTTGGACTTCCATGTAGTCGATTGCAGTTCGAGTCCCAGACCCTGTGGCTTAAACTCACGCTGGGTGTGTGTGCATATGTGCCCAAGATCCTGAGAAGAGAATGAAGAAGAAGGGATTGTGGTGTGGCCATCCCCCCTGGGGGATGATTTCTTGCTTTTCATCTCTCTGTATCTCTGTCTTTCTGGCAAGCTTATACTCCCTATAGCAAAATCCTCTCTAAAAATAACTGAATAAATAAATAAATAAATATATAGTAGAAATATATACATTACATTTATATTTATATATATGTATTATGTATTGTCTATTATATATAATAGATATCATATAAATATAATAAACTATAAATATATAGTTGAACTATACTATATTCATATTTATATATTTGTATTTATATATTACATATTATATATTATATATATAATAAACTATATATGAATGTATAGTTTAAATATATAATATATTTATATTTATATATTTTTGTATATGTTTATATATATTTATTCTTCTATTTTTATATAATATATAATATATTATGTATATATTTATATATATTATTATATATTTGCATATCTATATATAGATGAAATATATGTTTATATATTTAGTTTATTTATATATGTTTATGTATTTAAGCTATATATATAATTTATTTCTGTCTTCTGTGACACACACACAGAGGCATATATATATATATATATAAAATATATATATATTTATAAAATATAGATATTATATATATTAATATATATTATTTATATATATTATATATAATAGATATGTATGTGTGTGTATATATATACATATATATATATATATATATATATATATAAAGAATAATGTACCACTTTCCCAAAGATATGCATATTCTTACTTCCAGAACTTATAAATATGTTATCTTCCATGTCAACAGGGAATTATGGTTTCAAATGGAATTACAGTAGCTTATAAAGTGACTTAAATAGGGAGAGTATCTTGGATTGTGTGAGTGAGTCATGAGACCCTGTTGAGGGTTCTTGTCTATTTGTCTCTCTCTCTTTCTCTCCCTCTGTATATTAATCAATAAACTTTTAAAAAAGGAAAAATAAATAGAGCAAGAAAGGGAATGAATCAGAGAAATAAACATGACAACAGAAGCAGGAAACAGAGTAATTAAATGTGAGAGAGCCCAACTTGGTTTTGCTGGCTTAGTTTTACTGGCTTTAAAGATGGAAGGGTGCCATGAGCCAAAGAATGTGAGCAGCTTTTAGAAGCTGATAAAGACAAGAGAATGAGTCTACTAGAGCCTCCACAAAGAAACACAGCCTTGTGTACATCTTGATTTAGCCCAGTTAATCATGTGTGACATCTATTATCTATGGAACAGTAACATAATAAATACTGTGTGTGTGTGTTTTATCAATATTAGAGAAAGGGAATAGAGAAAGAGAGAAAATACCACCCAATGGTGCCTGGTCACACTGCAATTGCTGTGTTTACTCTCCCTCCAATTCCTTATCCTGTCAGGCTCCTGACAGGATACTTGCATGTATACTTGCTGGGTGTGTTGCCACTGCGGCTGAGATTTGAACAGTGGTCAACCATGTGGAATAAGTTTCCTCTGCACAATGAAGCCAGGCCAATATTGGGCTCTATTAATTCACTAAACTTAGGGTGAATTTTTACATTAACCATAGACAGTTCAAAAAGTCAACATAATACTCAAAAAAATGACAAAATCGAAGGGTACACAATAACAAATTTCAAGGTTTCTATAAAGATATGGTAGTCAAGACGCTATAGTATTGGTGAAAGAATAGACACAGAGATAAATTAAATAGAATAAAGTCTAAAAATAGATCCACAGAAATATAGCCCCCTAATCTTAACACAAAGATACTATAGGCAATCTAATGAAGAAATGATAGTCTTTTCAAAATATGGTGTCAGAATATTTAGATATCCATTTGCAAAAATAGGACACTTTACATCTTTCACAATAACTAACTAAAAATATCACATCCTTAAAGGTAAAATTAAAATATGTAAAGTTATTAAAAAACTATAAGAAAGTGTAAGAGAAAATCCTTGTAACTTTGGGCTAGGTGATCGATTTTTTTTTTTTTTTTTGAGAGGTTTTTGCTATAGGGCGCGTGCGCTCGCCAGACAGAGAGACAGAGAAACAGAAAACGAGAAATCACCCCCCAGGGGGGATGGCCACACCGCAATCCCTTCTCCTCCATTCTCCTCTTGGGATCTTGGGTACACACTCACATGCGTCCGGCGTGAGTTTTAAGCCACCGGGTCCAGGACACGAACCGCGGTCGACTATATGGGAATCCAGCAACATAGCCATTACGCTAACTGCTGGTCCCTCTATTTTTATATATAACATAAAAAGCATGATTAATGAAAGAAAAAAATTGATATGTTGGATCTTATTAAAATTTAAAACATCTATACTGTGAAAAACATTGTTAGAATAAAAGGAAAACCACAGACGTGGAGAATATATTAAGAGATCATATGTATGATAAATGATATGCAAAATACTTGAAGTATGCAATAAACTTGTAAACCTCAACCATGAAAAAAGGGCAAAGGATTTGCACACTACCTGCAGAAAGATGAATCTGAACCCCTATCTGTCACCATTAACAAAAAACAACTCAAAGTGGATTAAAGATCTAAACCTAAGACTGCAAACTATAAAACTACTGGAAGAAACCTCTGGGGAAATTCTGGGAGACATTGGGGTAGGCAAAGACTTCTTAAGCAAGACCCTCAAGTACAGGTAATAATCCCCAAAACAGACAGGTGGGATTACATCAGATTAAGAAGTTTCTGCACAGCAAAGGAAACCGTAATTAGTGTGAATTAACAACCCTTAAAATGGAAGAGAATTTTTGTTAACTGTGCTTCAGATAAGGTACTGATAACCAGAATACACAGAGAACTCAAGCAGCTTATGTAGAAGAACATTATTAACCCGATAAAAAGGTGGGGAAATTATCTGAATAAACAACTATCTGAAGAAGACATATGAACAGCCAAAAAGCATATGAAAAAAATGGTCAACATCTTTCATTGTAAGGGAGATGCAGATTAAAACCACAATGAGATACCACCTAACCCCAGTCAGAATGGTAAAAATTAAAACAAAAAGTGATAAGTGCTGGCAGGGATGTGGTGAAGGGGGAAAACTCCTACATTGTTGGTGGGAATGTAAATTGGCCCAGCCACTGTGGAGAATGATATGGAGGTTCCTCAAAGACCGTCAAATAGAAATATTATATGATACAGCAATTCCACTCCTGGGTATCTACCCAAAGGATAGGAGAATGCTCAGTCAGAAAAGTGGTTGCACAATTCTATTTATTGCAGCACTATTCACAATTGCTAAGACATGGAACCAACCCAAATGTCCAAAAATGAATGAATGGATTGAAAAAGTGTGACACATATACTCCATGGAATATTATTCAGCCATAAAAAATAACAAGTCCCTGGAATTTGATAGAAAGCAGACAAATATGGAAAATTTGTTGCTGAGTGAAGCAAGTCAGGTTATGAAAGAGAGACATTGTATGTCTCCACTTAACATATACTGACTGTCCGCACTCTATAGTAGAGACTGAAAGACTGGAGGACATAAAAGCATTAAAAATTGTTCTGGACACTAGAAACAAAGTGGAAGGAGAGTGTGGGAGGGGAAGAGTGCAGAAAAGGAAATTGGGGAAAAATGAGAGATAAGATATTTGTGGGACACAGATATTGGTATGTTATCTGTTGATGAGGATCTGTATAGTATTCTCAACTGGACTGAGATGTCTTTCATGCTGGGTAAAATCTCTTTACAATCTAAATGATGTATAGTGAGTGAATGCATAAATAATAATAATAAAGTATAAAATAAAAAATTGGGGAAAAATAAAAACAAAAAAAACCCACAATAACTAGGTGGTGGATTTTAAGAACAGCTTTATCTCGGGAGCAGCAATTGGTGTAATGGCTATGTCACTGGACTCCCATGTAGTAGACCGTGGTTCAAGTCCCAGACCCAGTGGCTTAAACTCACACCAAGTGCATGTGTGTCCAAGATCTCAAGAGGATAATGGAGGAGAAGGGATTGCAACGTAGCCTTCCCCCTGGTTGGTGATTTCTCGCTTTCTGTCTCTCTGTCTCTGTCTTTCTGGCAAGTGCACATGCCCTATAGCAAAAAAATACCTCTCCAAAAAAAGAAAACAAGAGTGACTAAATTTCTCTAAATTATTAGCCAAAAAAAAATTAAAAATTATCAAAGACCTGAATAGAAATTTATCCAAAGAAAATATACAAATAGCTTGCAGGTATATGAAAATATGTCTGACACCACTAATTATCAATGAAATGCAAATAAAAACCACAGTGAAATATTACCTCAAACTAATTAAAATGTCTATAATTAAAACAACAACAAAAAATAACTAGTGTTGGCAAGGACATGGAGAAAATGGAACTTTTATATGCCATTAGTGGGAATGCAAATTGGTGCAGTCACTTTGGAAAACAGTATGGATGTTCCTCAGAAAAATTGAAAATAGAACTGCCGTATCATCAAGCAATCCCAGTTCTGGGTATTCTGGGTATATATCCAAAGGAACTGAAGTCAGTCTATTTAGGAGATATCTGTGTTGTCATGTTTATTGCAGCGTTATTCACAATAGCCAAGACATGGAAGCAACCTAAAGGTCCATCTATACATGAATGGATACAGAAAATGTGGTACATACACACAAAAGAATAAATACTGTTCACCTTTTAAAAAGAAGGAAATTCTACCACTTGCGACAACATGTATGAATTTGGAGGGCATTATGCTAGGTGAAAAAAATCAGGCACAAAAGGACCATGGTACCATTTATATGAGAAATATAAAATAAATAAATAAATACACTCATGGGGACAGAGCAAAATGGTGTTTACTGAAGATTGAGGGAGAGAGGAGTACAGAGAGATATTAGTCAAAGTGTACAAAATTCCATTTATGCAAGATGAATAAGTCAGGGAGATAAAGGAGAGTACTTCAAAAAATTCATGGAAAATAAAATTAAAGAGAAAATTTATATTAGTGCCAATCAATATTTAAAACCATGCGTAGTTCTTTCATAATACACATTTTCCATAAATCTTTTTTTTAGAGATTTTTGCCTTAGGGCACATGCGTTCACCTGAGAGGGAAAGCGAGAATTCACTCCCGAGGGCGATTGGCCAAGTCACCATCATTTCTCCTCCATTCTCCTCCTGGGATCTTGGGCACACATGCACACATGCCCAGGACTCAAATCACAGTGGGCCATGTGAGAGTCCAGCAATATAACTGCTATGTCATCTGCTGGCGCTCCATAAACTTTTTGAAGATCCTTGTACTGTATAGCATGGTATCTATAGTTAACAGTGCTGTATTGTATAATGAAAAGTTCCCTAAGAAAACATATTCTGGAGACCAGCAGATGTCGTAATGGTTATGTCACCGGACTCCCTTGTATTTGACTGTGGTTCGAGTCCTGCATCTGGCAGCTTAAAACTCATGCCAGGTGCATGTGTAAGCATGACCAAAATCTCAAGAGGAGGAGAAGAGACTGCAGCATGGCCATCCCACCTGGGGAGTGATTTCTTGCTTTCTGTCTCTCTGTCTCTCAGGCAAGCACAAGTGCTCTACAGTAAAAATCTCTCTCTAAGGAAAAAAAAAGAAAGAAAAGAAAAAATGTTAAGGGTTCTTATTACAGAACAATAATAATAACAGTAAAGAGGACAGGAAGATACTTCTGGAAGTAATATATGTCTATAAGTGTAGATTTTCATGAAAATTTCATAGGTGGGTGTATAGTTGTCTTCAAATTCATCAAGTTGACTAAATATGTATTAAATGTAAATCATGCCTCAATAAAGTGTTTTTACAATAAAAATAATGAATAATTTTTAAATAACCTGACAATACCAACTACTGGCAAAGATGTTCAAAATAGTAACTCTCATTCATTGCAGTTACAAGTACTAAAATGGTACAGCCAATTGGGAAGACAGTAGACTTTTTTCTTTTTTCTTAACAAAGTTAAACATAGTCTTATCATACAATCCATCAATCATACTTCTAGAATTTTAAACAATTGAGTTGAATAGTTAAGGTCTCATAGAAACCAATACCTGAATGTTTATAGCAGCTTTATTCATAATCGTCACAAACTGGAAGCAATCAAGATGTCTTTTAATAGGCAAATGGAATGCTGTGGTACATTCATGCAGTTTAATATTATTCAGCAATAAAAAGAAATGCACCAATGAGCTAAGAAAAGACCTAGATACATCTTAAATGTGTATTTCTAAATGAAAAAAAAATTCTCAAAAGGTTATGTGTTTTATGGTTCTAATTACATAACATTTTGACAAAGACAAAACTATTGATATAGTAAAAGTGATTACCACATCAAAAATTCTGGGGATAGAGAGGACTGAATAGGTAAAACATAGGGTTTATTTTATGGTAGTGAAACTAATAGTATGACTATAATGGTAGACGCAGAACATTATGCATTTTTCAAAAGCTGTAGAACTTTGCAACATGAAGAGGGAACATTGAAGTATGCATATTTTAAAAACATCATTGGGGGGTCAGGGGATGCCTGATGAAATACAGAACATGACAAAAATATTTGATCATAGGGAACCAGCAGTTAGCGTAATGGCTATATCGCTGGACTCCCACGTAGTGGACCGCGGTTTGCGTCACGGACCCGGTGGCTTAGAACTCACGCCGGGCGTGTGTGCGTGCGTGCCCAGGATCCCGAGAGGAGAATGGAGGAGAAGGGATTGCGGCGTGACCATCCCCCCTGGGGGGTGATTTCTCGCTTTCTGTCTCTCTGTCTGTCTCTTGTCTGTCTGGCGAGCGCACGCGCCCTATAGCGAAAACCTCTCAAAAAAAAATATTTGATCATATTACAAATATATGAAACAGACTCATTTAAAAGGGTGTGAGAGGGTGATGACAGAACCTCCGAAATGAGTGGTGACTATGACTAAAAGCAGAAGACATTGTATGCAAACAATATACATAAACACCATACTCTAGTTGGTAAAGTTCTTCCCCATGGGAGTAGAAGTTAATAATTCTGATACTGATATATATGTATAGGAACTGAAAAATCAACTAAATATTTGGTGAATTATGGAAGCTGTTTGTCACCATTGGTGCAACAGGCAAGCAGGAAAGGAGGCCCATATGATCCATATGATAATGAATTAGATTTGGCATATCGGTATGAATTCATGTTTAGCTTAATGTAAATACATATAAATGGATAGATAGGGGTGTGTGTGTGTGTGTGTGTGTGTGTGTGTGTGTGTGTGTGTGTTAGTATATATACACACCTATATTTCCAAATTCTTTCCACTGAGAAGGTCTAGAAGTAATGACATTCTAGGATCAAGTAACTTACCTAGCACTCAGATACTGGTTTCTAATATCATTCTTCCTTAGAAAGAACCAGAAATACAGGGGAAACATGACTGATCCTAGGACTATAGCAGTAAATACATGAGATGGATATAGACCATCTTGCTGTGCCTGAAAGTGAGGAAATGCTAAAATCAACCAATCAACCCACAATGATGGGACTATAACTGGAGAGCACCCATAGCCAAAACTGGAAATATTTGAATAAGAAATATAAAATAATATTGGGTTATAATACAAAGTATAAAATAAATATCCATGAGTCCATACCACTATTACTAATGGACTAAATAAATAAATGGGGGAAATTTTAAAATCTCATGTGAGAAGAAGTCCAAGTAATTTATATAGATATTTTTCCTGTAAGTGTGGACAGTGTATGGTGATGACTTTTCAAACAGTATAGAGTAAAATGAGTAAATTTACAGTGGAGAAACTTGACAAACACTACTTCAAGAAATAGTGCTTAGTTAAGGTCAATAATTAGTCACAAATCAGGTGGCATGCACCTATAATTGCAGCAACTCAGGAGGCTGAAGTAGGAGGATCATGAGCTCAAAGCTGGCCTGGCAACATAGTAAGACCCTGTCTAAAGAAAATGTCAGGTATGGTGGCACATACCTCTAGCTAGTCCTTGCAGGGAGGCTGAGACAAGAGGATTATGACATAATGGGACCCTGTCTTAAATGAATGAATGATTAAAGGTTTAGGATAGGAGTGAGACTTCTCTTATACATTACTGAGTATTTTAAAATTTTAGAATCAGGTTAATTTTACATACTCAAAAATTAATGAATACATAAATATGTAAATAAATGTACATATACAAGGATGGGAAAGACACTCAGGAATAAATACAAACAGAAACAAATGATGTTTTCTTTTAAGTGAATAGCATACATATAATCATATTGAATGTAGATGGATGGTAATTTACCCAAGTCATTCACAAACACTATTATTTTAACTATATAACTTCAAGTTAAAATAATGCAGAACTGTAAACAAATACTATAATATGTAAGTTGATTCTTCATAGCAGTAAAGGGCTAGCAATTCTGTGACTACTATATATGTGTCCTAGGACTGAACCAATTAGCAAATATATCATGGAAAATGAGAACCAATTTTCTCATTGTCATTGAACAAATTACAAACAAACTATAACTGAAGAAACAAGAAAACTTAGAATGAACCATGTGGTATTGGATTGGAATTAGTATAATTCTTTGTTTTTTAACATACATATAGATAGCAATAAAGATATATCTATGTATGTACTTACATACTTATATTCCCTCACTGTGTTCACTAGCACCCTAGAAGTAAGGACACACAAGTACCAATAAGCATTATCAACTATCAAAGGAAGCTGAGTCTTGGTCTAGAGCATACCAAAGTGCATAAACCTGGATGTTCATCAATGATAAATGTCATTATCATCACCATCATCTCATTTCTGCATCATGTTAAGGAAAGTGGACTTCATGTACAGAGAAACATTAAACTAATGAAGAAGGCAAGGGAATGAAGGCAAGGGAATTAAAGCAAAACCAAAGAAGGGATCATTGAAAGTCTTCATTTCTAATGGAATAGGAAGAGATGGATTTCACTATATAAGACATTTTGGAGTCCAGCAGGTGGTATAGTGGTTAAGATGCTGAATTCTCACATGGCCAACTGCAGTTCAAGTCCCAGACTCAGCAGATTGAAACTCACACCAAGTGCATGTGTGTATGTGCCCAAAATACGGAGAGGAAAATGGAGGAGAAGGGATTGCAGTGTAACCATCTCCCCTGGGGGAGAGGGTATTTCTCACTGCCCCTCTCTCTGTTTCTCTCTTTCTCTCCAGAAAGTGCATGCACCCTATAGTGGAAAGCTTTTTCTTAAAGAAAGAAAGAAATTTTCACTTTGGAAAAAAAGATAGTTCCTTTTGCCTCTAAAAGAGAAATGGGAAAGAGAATAATTGAAAATCATAGACATTTTAAGATTGCAAAGAAGATGCCTTTGATCATCTCAGAAAAATATGAAGTGAAATCATCTAATAAGAACAAAAGATACAGTGAAAGAAAGGTCCAGGTTAAAGTTATGAATATTTTGACTTATGTTAGAATCACCACTTCTGGAGAAATATAATAGCAAGTCATGACTAAAAATGTCTGCAGAGTAGCAGGGAGATTTTACCTTAAAGTGAATAACTTGAATTCAATCCATTTCATAACAATAGTGAAGTTATTAACATTATTTAGTACTTAATTGATCTCAAAAATTTTTAAAGAGGTTTTTGCTTTAGGGCATGTGCACTCACCATAGAGAGAGACAGAGACAATAAGAACAAAAGTGAGAAATAATCCCCCAGGATTGATGACCACACTACAATCCCTTCTCCTGCATTCTCCTCCAGGGATCTTGGGCGCACATGCAAATATGCCCAGCATGATTTCAAGCCACTGTGTCCCAGACTCGAACCATGGTCAACCATGTCAGAGTCTAGTGATGTAACTGTTATGCCATCTGCTGGCCATTTGATCTCAAATTTTTTGATCAAATAACTTTGATTTTCCAACTATAAATTTCTTAGGCAAAAGAACATTTCTTACATAGAGTTTATATTTTATATTACACCTCTTACAGTGCTGAAAATATAATACATACCAAGCAGAAGACTGGTAATATGTAAACAACTGCATTTTCAACTTGGACCTAAAGATTTCCTGCTCCTGGGTTTTGATGAGTACGTCCACCATTTTTAAGATAAGTCAGGGAGAGGCATACGTTTTCCTTATAGGAATTGGTTAATTCCCAGAGGAGTTCAGAGAGAAGAAAAGGCTGCATAACCACTCTTTGCATTTTCTAACAGTGGATCACCTATTGCAAATCCTCCATCCTAGGAAAGTTTTCTCTAGTCCATTAATATACAGGAGAATTAAAAAAAAATTTAACATATCCTGAGAATAAAGTAATTTTAAAAAGAAGTTACTTCTCAAATACCTGGTTTCATTCCAGAATCTAACTGGCATTCTGAAATCCACTATTCTGAATTATCTATGTCCCCCATCCTTATCAGGAGGTATGCAAGATGTGGCTGTATCTTAAGTGCCAACCATTCCTCCCAGGTCATAGACTAGAATATCAGATAGTAAGTGTTCTTATCGGAAAAGGACATTGTGAACTGCAGTTTTTCTCCAGACTCACAGGTTTAATTCCAAAGTAACAGCTGCACTGCAGTCCATGAAATATTTACATTGTTTCTTGCTAAATTATATACATTATTTACCGTATCATCTATTAAATATTTACCGCCTTTCCAAATATGTCATGTATCACACTCCACTGTTCCTGTTTCTTTTAGCATTAAAATAGAAAAGGCCAAGCCCTGCAGAAGCCTGGAGAAAGTGACTGTGACAAAGAAAGAAGAGGAGGAAAAATGTGAAGAGATGCAGAAAGCAGCTTTCTGAAAAAAGGCTCAATGAACTCAATGTCATTCACTCACCATCATCTTTTTAACCTTCACTTTATCTATTTGGGATGATCATTTCTCTCATTGGAAAGGCTTTTATAGAAAGTGGATGAATATGGAAGATTTACTGCTGAATGAAGCCAGTCAGGCTATGAAGGAGAGACATTGTATGTCTCCACTTAATATGTAGTGACTGTCAGGGGACAAGCAGTTGGCATAATGGTTATGTCACTGGACTCCCAAGTAGTCGACCATGGTTCAAGTCCCAGTCCGGGTGGCTTAAAACTCATGCCGGGCACATGTGCATGCGTACCAAGATCTCGAGAAGAGAATGGAAGAGAAGGAATTGCAGTGTGGCCATCCCCTCGGGGGGGGGGGGGGGGGGGATTTCTCACTTTCTGTCTCTCTGTTTCTCTCTTTCTTTCTGGTGAGTGCACGCACCCTATAGCAAAAACCTCTCTCTCTCTCTCTCTCTCTCTCTCTCTCTCTCTATATATATATATATATATATATATATATATATATATATACACACACACACACACACATACACACACACTGACTGTCCATACTCTACAGCTGAAATGGAAAGATTAGCAGATATAGAAACATAGAAAAATGGTTATAGATACTACATACAGTGTGAAAAGAGGGTGGGAGAAGGAAAAGAATCTGAGGAAAGACATTAAGGAGAAAAATAGAGAAGCAAGATATTTATGGGACACAGAAATGGGTTATTATCTGTTGATGATAACGTGTATAGTATCCCCAATTAGACTGGTGAGAAATGTATTCATGTTGGAACATTCACTTTACAAGCTAAGTGATGTATGTGATTGAATATATAAAAGAAATTAAAGTACAGGACCAGCAGATGGCATAATGGCTACGTCGCTGGACTCCCATGTAGTCAACTGTGTTTCAAGTCCCGGACCCAGTGGCTTAAATTCACACTGAGCCCATGTGTATGCATGCCCAAGATTCTGAGAGGAGAGTGGAGGCGAAGGGATTGTGGCATGGGGTAATTTCTTGCGTTCTGTCTCTCTGTTTTTCTGGCAAGTGCACATGCCCTATAGCAAAAACCTCTCAAAACAAAAACAAAAACAAAAACAAAACAAGAAATTAAAATAAATTGAAATATATGAAAAAAGCTTTTTATCTACAACAATTTTTATATGCTAACAGTGTAATATAAAGTATACTGGAAATATACTATATTATCTTTAGGAGCTATGCTTTAGAATGACCAGATATATAAAATCATCTGTTAACTAGGGTTTATAGCTATTTCAGAATTCAAGAATTAGCCAAATTTATTTAGAACTCTTCTCTACAGGACATAGAATTGAATACATCCAATGGAATGGAATATAATTAGAATAGAATAGAATAGAATAGAATAGAATAGAATAGAATAGAATAGAATAGAATAGAATAGAATAGAAATACATTCGTGTGTGTGTGTGTGTAGAGAGAGAGAGAGAAGATTAGATAGATATAGATATAGATATAGATATAGATATAGATATAGATAGATAGAGATATATATAATCTTCCAGAGGTCTATTTATTATAAGAGGATGACACATGGCTTTTTTCCTTTCTTGATCCATAGTGTTTCTTGAAACCTGAAGATGATGATGGAGTACCATAAGCCATATTGGATCATATGGAAGAAAACCATATCAAAGGACTCAAGCTGCAAAAAGTTGAACAAGTCTGGCTCTCTGAACTTTGTAAACTACTATATTGTGCTTATTTGCCTACCCTAGGCCTGTTTTAGATGAAAAAAAAAATAAGTGTCATGTTTATGCTTCTTTATTTTAGGCCTCTGCATTATGTAGCCAGACTTGATGTACACTAACACAACCAGGTTCACGCAGTATTTCTCTTCCTCGATCATTTCAACATATAGGCATTGAGTATCCTCATATACGTCTATGTGCTGTCCAATCTTTTTCTGAGAGCAATTACTCCATATCTTAGTGGTGCAAATATAACTATATAGATTATTATAGTAATAGTGAGGTTCCCACTCAGCATTAAATGTTTTGTTCATACTCATTTGAAGTCAAAAGATGCCTTTCCACAGTAATTATGAATACACTACATCATTTTCCCTCCAGTTTATATTGGATTAACTTGCAAATGGGTTAGTGCTGCTAATGTGCTGAAATATGTTATTGATGTCTACATCCTTGGAAGTGTCACTTTTGTTGGATTGAGTAGTTATTTGAAATTACTGTTAAAATATAAATGTACCAACATATTTGACTTTAAATTCTTTTTCTAACTCTAAATTATTTAATTTACCAAAATTTCTCGAAATAAACAGGCTCCTTAAAGTCCCATTTGTTTCATATACAAAATGGTTTGAAAATTCCCTTAAACTGTACTTCAGGTCAATGAACATTTATTGAGTGCTTATCATATGTTAGAAAATGAAAAGCATACTGATCTGAGATTCAACAAGTCTGAAGCTCATAAATGAAATCTTCAGAGAGAGGGGTGCAGTGAGTTTTGAAGAATGGATTTGACCTAACATTATCCTTAAATGAATGCATGCCATATTTGCACTTTTGCATTAAATGTAGTCATCTATGGCATAAATATTTCTTTGAAAATCTACTGTATTTTATATTTTGTTTTGTTGAAACACATTGAATCCTCTCATATTGCAGCTGAGATTTCCTGAAATCTCTACTTTTGAACATTAAAAATTCTCAAAATTTAATGCAGGTGTTTCTATAGGAAGGATATTCTTTAAGATTGGCTTGAATGTATCATAAAAACTTTTGATTAAGACAGATGGTTTTATAACCTCTGTTATATTTCTATACCACCAGCTTTTTCAGAAAAATCAAGCAAACCTTATTGACCTTGATTATTTTGATATTTAGGTGAAAAGCTCTATTTTATGTCATAAATAATTTAGATGGCTGCCCGAGTCTCCTTCTTTATAAGGTTGGCCAAAGCAAAATGCTTTCTTAAATCTGTATTGACAAATGTTAAACTGTTCTGTAGTTAACCAAATGCTACCATATGAAACAGATGGATTGGTGAGAATATTAGGAATCGGTGGCATTTTTTTTAGAACTTTAAGCCAAGTGCAATTTCACTGGCTTTTTTTTACCCTAATTTTCCCCTTTAGACTGAGTAAATCTCAGCTCAGTATGCTCTTCAGTATGGAGTTGATCTATATTTGCATGAGTCACTTTAATAATTAACTAATATATAGATTTGATAGTTTCCAGTCTTCTCATTTTCTTGGGAATGGGTACCACCTATAAAAACATTGCATATAGATGGTAGAAATTCCAAGTCTACCTTGTATATGTGAACACAGTTCTATTTTGGACCTCTTAATTGTACAACAGGATATGCTAATTATGGAAATATGGAATATAGAACCATCTCTGAAGCCCAGTTCAATATAAACCATATACACTATTTTCTGATATTCACAGTCTTACCTTTGTTTTATTTCTTAATCAATTCTAAGACTGTCAATTATGTCTTTTCTTTTGTACTTTTATTTACTAATTTTAATAATCTGATTATTTAATCTCTCAGCTTAAAACACGAACTGAATTGACTTAATCAAGTACCAAATCTTCAAAATTAGTTTTGTACAATTGCCAACTTCGTACTGAAAGCTTGTTATGGTTCTTTCATTTTATTTTATTTTGTATTTTAATTTTTTATGCATTCAATCACTGTACATCACTTAACTTATAAAGTGAATTTACCTATGAATTATCTTATTTTAAATTGAATGAGACTCACTTTAGAAAATCCATAGATAGTCCAGTACAATGGGTCTTCAAAAATTTGTAAAACATCTATATTATAAAAAACTATGCATGGATTTCAATTTTTTTTGGTACCAAAATAAATTCATACTTTAATTATATTTTTCCACAAACTTTTTGAAGTTCCCTTATATTTTGATTTAGGGAACATCAATAATGTATAGGCTTTTGTTAACATTTAACGTGAACTGTCTTGTCAGTTGATTCAAGTTTCTAACTAAGGGATCATATAAAGATCAATCTCCAAAAGGTATTTATCAAAAAATGTCACAATTCAATGTCTAAAATACACCTGAATGGTGATCCTCTCAAGATGAATGACGTTTTTTTATATCTTTAATTGTTATTTCTCTGCAATTCTCCCTCTCTGTTCCAGTGTATTTTCAATTGTATGTATTTACAGTTGTTTGGCAAGCATCTGAAGAGATCTAAGGTGGAAGGTATTTTGTTTTTTAAGAATTATTTTTACTTAACTTTATTTATTTATTTAGTTAGTTATTTTAATTTGACCAGAGAGGGACAGAACAAGAGAGAGAGAGAGAGAGAGAGAGAGAGAGAGTGAGAAAGCAAGCCACCAGGTCTGGGACTCGCAGAGTCCCACGCCCTTAACTACCACACCATCTGCCAGCCCCAAAGATGTAAGATTTTAATGGAGATTTTGTCCAGACTGACTTTTACTTATGTTTTTATGCTTGAAGTTAGAAAAATAAAAAAAAGGAAAATCAAAGGGCAGCTCTTTTAATAACACTATTTTTCTCCCATTTAGAAATCTTTTCAGTTCACTTATTCTAGGCTATTTTAAACTATTTCCTAAATTGACATTTAGGAATTAAGCATTTAAATGCCAAATAATACAAAAGACCACATAGAGTATAGGAACAAATTAAATAAAACCCAAGCTTTATTAGTTCATCCATTAGGAACAAACTGGTTTTAGAATAAATTAAATTGAATGCTATTTAAAAGTATAAGGATCGTTCAGTTTCACCAAAGAAATAAACCAACTCTGGCATTCAACCAATTCCACAGGCTTCCTTGGGGGCTGAGTTCTGTTTGCACATCAATGACAGAATCAGTATTTGAGACACGAAGTAACTTTTGGCAGACACTGAAAAAGGCACCAAATGGTCTCTGTCTTTGCTGTGATCAACTGTGAAATGAAAACCTACCACTTAAATCACTTCTATTGCAACCTAATTCGTTCCCCCTGAGCACAATACAGAATAAATCCCAGTGTCCCCTGGCTTATGGAATTTTTCTTAAAATATATGCCAACAATGAGAATTTTTTGTGATTGGAGCACCTTACCAATCTGCAATTACATTAAATATTTCAACTGTAGTTTGAAATCCAATCTATCAGTGGATTTTCTGGTCTATATAGTGCCAAACTCATTTAAGTGCTAATTCTATTATTGATTAGCTGTGTGATCTTAGTCAAGTCATTTCTCATTTATGGCCTTCCACTTTTTCACTCCTAAATTTAAAACAATGAAACTAACTTCAAAGATCAATTCCAGTTTTTTTTTTTTTTTTTTTTTTTTGGAGAGGTTTTGCTATAGGGTGCGTGCGCTCGCCAGACAGACAGAAACAGAGAGACAGAAAGCAAAAAATCACCTCCCGGAGGGATGGCCACGCCGCAATCCCTTCTCCTCCATTCTCCTCTTGGGATCTTGGGCACGCATGCACACGCGCCCGGCGTGAGTTTTAAGCCACCAGGTTCGGGACGCAAACTGCATTTGACTACATGGGAGTCCAGCGACATAGCCATCACGCTAACTGCTGATTCCAAAGATCAATTCTAGTTTTAAGAGTATATGACCCCAACTACTTTTTCACTGTACAAAACAGTAACCTGCTGTATTTAGATATAGATTTCAATTGCCTTTTTCTCCTCTCAACTTTCAACCATCAAATACAATTTTGCAAAATCATTTAGCTACTATATTTAAAGTAGGGTCAGTCTTACATATTCAAAGAGTAGATGACTGACTTCATAGGGCAATATGCTCTTACTTCATAGAAAGGGCCTGTACAGAGAAGTATGTCTCCTAAATAACTCATTTGCTTTTCTTTGTCTTATAACTTTGCTTTTATGTAATCTAATGCTTAGGGATAGACCTGGAAATTATGAGATCCTTTACTGAAGGCAAGCATGGTTTCAATATGGTCTTGCAACCATGATAAAGGAATATAATTGGTTATTAAATATAACTATGGCAATAAGACTATTAAAACTATCACAACAAAATAATGGCCATAATAGAGGCAAAAAGGTTCAACTTGTGAAGGTGAATATGGTCATTGGACTTCAGGTAACATCATGCATAACTCTAGATGTGGGAAACCTGTGCAAACTATATTTGACAGCAAGCAATATAGGAATTTCAACACTTGGGCAAAGGCGAGAGTGCTTAGGTTAATCAAATATTCACATTTGATGAAACAAGATTCCAAATCAGTGGTGTACCCAATCTCTTTGAAAAACTTCAATACATCTGTAAACCAAGATTTATTTTCACTCAATGTATTAAGCAGTACAGATATATATGATCATATGTATGTGTGTGTGTGTGTGTGTGTGTGTATAAGGAGACTTAGAAAGTTTATGGAAATGGAAGTAAAGCATCTGGGGGTTTGGGTGCAAAAAATTTTTTAAAATCGGTGCACAGTTTTTATATAATATGTATTTTCTGTGAACTTTTTGAAGACATCCCCCCTCTCACTGTGTGTATATACAGACACACGCACACACACACACACACACACACACACACACACATTTATTTCCCATTGGCTTAAGATAAATAATTAATCAGTTTTATATAGATATTTGTGAGACAATAGGAGTCAATTAACAGAAAATTCATTTAATGCAGCTCTCATTACCAGAGTTTCTCTATTCTGTCAAAAGTAGATAAGTTTATCTCAGAATAAAAGAAAAATTTTAGGAGTTCAACTGCATATTAAGAATATGTAGTTCCTTTGAGGAGAAATCGTTGGAGTCTCTTGTGTCTCATTTCTTATTAGGATTCTATTTTTCCCCAATGTAACATAAAGATATTTGATATTTCCTTGTACTTTCTTTTGCCTATGTTCCCTAAGTGTTTGATGTGTTAGGTTCCCACACTAAGTAGGAACAAGACTTGATTTCAACTGACAGACTCTGGCAGAAGTTATTAATTCTTCATGAGAAGCCAAAGTTAGGCAAATATATACCAACTGTTCCATGGCTTTGGAAATAGAAAACCAGTCTACCAAACTAAAGAGTATACAGTACTGTGGGGGCAACATAAGCCCACTCACAGATCCAAAAATGTGGTTTTTCTGATCCATTCTCATTTCCTGTTGGCTTCAGTGCAGATGTTTTGACATCCTCCAAATAGCTGCATGAGTAATTGAAGCATATATCAGGGTGTGTGTGTGTGTGTTTCTTGGAGAGACTTTGCTCTATCTTCCCCTGCATCCAAATTTAAAAATATAGAACCTGAATGCAGTAGAAGGGTTTTGTTTACAGTCAGGCAAAGCTGGGTTTGAATTTACTTATCAATTCCTTTTGTATGACTTTAATTAGACTACCAAATTTGGTGCCTCCACTTTCTAATCTACAGAAGGGAATGATAATAGTCCCAATTTTATAGACCTGTTTAAATATTAAATAAGTTCATGTAAAGCACCTAGCATAGTGCCTTCAACAGAGAAAACAATAAATATCAATTATGATATCAAAGGTCCTTAAAGGATCAGGTGGTTTTGGAGAGATTCCAAAGGAGAAATACAAATGGCATTTTTTAAAGAATTATTTTAACTTTCTTCCTTCTTCTTCTTCTTCTTCTTCTTCTTCTTCTTCTTCTTCTTCTTATTGTTATTATTTTCTAGTTTGATCAGAGAGAGAGAGAGAGAGAGCGAGAGAGAGAGAGAGAGAGAGAGAGAAAGTGAGAAAGAAAGCCATGGGTCCAGGACTTGAACCTCGGTTGGCCATGTGAGAGTCCAGTACCTTTAATCACCATGCCACCTGCCAGCCCTACAAATGGCATTTTTACAGGTATGATATGTGTCTAAATTTACATTTCCAGCCATACTGGGTAGAAAGGCTAGTGTAACACTTATGAACTTGATTCTTGTAATCAAACAGATTAGAGTTCAAACCCTGGCTTCATCAACTAGTTATTTTGGACAAGATATCTACTATCTTTGAGCTCTAGATTTTTGTATAAAACGAAAGTGGTTATAATGGTTCTTCTCTCACTAAACTGTGAGTACTAAATGAGCGCTAAATTGACATAAAACATTTTGAACAGTGCATATCATGCATTATGCATGCACTAAATAAAAGTTATCATCATTATCGTCATGGTGTTTCTAAACAAATTAGAGACAAATGGTGGAAGGAACCTTAGCATTTAAACGGTCCATGAACTAAAAAACCACCATTTTACACATGAGGTAAATTAGCTCAAGAAGGGAATTGACCAGCCAAGGTCAATAACTTAGTGATAAAGCTGTATATATAATCTAAGTTTCTTGCCCCACAGTTAGTACTATTTCCTGTATATTAGAGATTTTTGTAGCAATAACATCATTAGGAAGATTTTCCAAGCAACCGTAATAGGTTGCCATGAGTTCAGCCTCTAAACCACCATTTGGAAATACTTTAAACGTTATATCATCTTTTTATTTCCTGCCATAAGAGATACAATTACACTATATTCTTCTCTGTCCTAAGTGGCAGCTAAATCTTCCTATTTTTCGGGTGGATGATCCTGTCAGAGATCATTTCTAAAATTTTCAACCTCACAACTGTGGTAATTGGTTTTATTTTCCCCATCTCCCCACCCCTGCCCCTAATATGTCACAGCAAACATAATCTTAGCTTTCACATGCATATTTTAACCATTTATTTTGGTTTTCCTCACTCTCTCCTTCCATCCTTCTTTCTTTTTCTAAACAAATCACTTTTTATAGTTAAAACTAAAAATTAGTGTCATAAACACATCTCCATTTGTTCTTTAAGAATATAGCTTGAGGGACCAGCAGTTAGCATAATGGCTATGTCGCTGAACTCCCAAGTAGCCGACTGTGGTTCGAGTCTGGAACTAGTGGCTTAAACTCAGGCTGGGCACATGTGCATGCGTGCCCAAGATCCCTAGAGGAGAATGGAGGAGAAGGGATTGTGGCATGGCCATCCCCCCTGGGGGGTGATTTCTTGCTTTCTGTCTCTGTGTCTCTCTCTGTCTTTCTGGTGTGTGTGGGTGCCCTATAGCAAAAACCTCTCCAAAAAAAATTATATATATATATATATATATATATATATATATATATCCATTGAGAAATAATGAAATGATTCAACCAATCTTGCTGTCTTTCTTTGTGATTTGTTGAATTTTTGTAGTGATATGTTTTGATTCCTTTATCTTTTGTGTATCAAATAGAGGCTCTTTCATTGTGGTTACCATGAGGCTTATCTGAAATGTCTATATTTCCCAAATTCCAAACTGGAATTGTGTATTTTTAACTTGTGATTAAACTTAAAAAGAAAAAAAAAAATGGATTCATTGGACACATGGGTTCCAAATCAGAATTAAAATGATGGAAAAAGTAAAAGTCTATTCTATAATCCTGGAGTTGAAAAAATTCTCTGTAAAGAATCCTTTTATACCTTCCCTATATAATCATCATTGAGCTTAATATGTTAATAATCATAGCAGCAAGGACATTTAGAGATTATTTAATTTAACACATTCATTTACAGGATGAGAAGACAAAAGGAAAGAGGGAAAAATCTACTCTCTGACCTTCCAGTTAATTCTTCTAGACTGAAAAAGAAATAGGTAAAACAATCATCTTTTTATTGGGATTTTATTTGGGGATTAAAGTAGAGTAAATAATTTGTATTTCTTTTCCTTGTACTAATACAGATTTATTCTATTCGTCAAAATATGAGCTGAATTGACTTAATCAAGTGCCACTAAAATCTAGGACAAGATGGTAACAGGGTAAAAGTATGAGGTAAAGTCAAAAGTTGATGGGATGTGGGAAAGCCAATGAGAGGAAAGTTGAAAGAAATCACCTTAGAGAGTTAATGTTTTCCTAATTGAAACAATTATTAGAATAAAGTTTTCTTCCAATCGCTTTTCTTGGCTAGCTATTATTCCAGAGCAGTGTCATCTAATAAATCTTTCTGTGAATATAGAAATATTCTGTCTATGTTATTCAGATTGGACAAACCAGTTCTACAGCCTAATAGCAACAGCTTTTTCATTTAGGCCAGATGGCCCTCCCAGTTTTATGTCAAGAAATTGCTCCTAAAGAAAGAATACATCTTTTCCTGACACACTTTTTGGTGATAAAAATCCCCAACACTACTTCTGAATAACCACAATATCTTAAACAAGGTGCTTTGTTTTCTCACAATAGTTTATCTATCTCATACAAACAAAAAGAATTTTAGTCCAAATTTCATGGTAAATATGATGTAAATTTATGTCTGAATACAAGACTCAAAGTAAGCCTATACTGCCTTTCCTTACAATAGCTCTTTTCCTTGGTATAGATTCTAACTGATCACTCTCAGAGTACTTTTGTGAACATCTCTTGAAATAGTTGGTTTAGAATAAGTTTTAATAAAATGTTTGGGACCAGCAGTTGGTGTAATGGCTATGTCGCTGGACTCCCATGTAGTCGACCACTGTTAAGAGTCCCAGATCCAATGGTTTAAACTCACACCGGGCGCATGTGCGTGCATTCCCAAGATCTTGAGAGGAGAATGGAGGAGAAGAGATTGCAACGTGGCCATCTCCCTTGGGTGGGGGAGTTGATTTCTTGCTTTCTGTCTCTCTCTGTCTTTCTGGTGAGCACGCCCTATAGCAAAAAATTCTCCAAAATAAATAAATTAATTAATTAATTAATTAATTAAATGTTAAAAGATAAAGAAGGGATTATTCACATTTGACAGATGAGGAAACTGAAGCCTAGAAAATGAAGTGACAAATCACACAGACCTGTAAGTGGTAGAGTCTGGATAAAAACACAGGCCTCTTGAATGCTTTACCAGGGTATTTTTAAGTAATGATATTACATACTGCAGAAGAGTGACCCTCTTTTGCAAGACTGGAATGTTGTGGAGATGGTGTACCATCCAATAAGTTACCAAATAACACAATTCAAATAAATATGATTTTCAACTACCAATTTAAGCACTAAAGAATGACAGTTCAACTACAGAATTTACTTGACTGTTACACAAGTTGTTCTACTGTCATCTTGAAATGGTTTCTATAAACAAATTCCTAGCATTATTTTATGTTACTGGGTAATTGTTTCTGTTTCCCTGTCACTGTCCAGAGTCTAAACTTTGCTGAAAAACTTTACCCAGCATATCACAGATTCCATATCCCATTGTTAAAATGGTTGACAAAGTTTTTTAATAGATTCTTTTTCAGGATTACTTTTCTCCTACTCAGATATAGTTCAAGCCAAATGAACATAATTTTTATGGCTAACCAATACAGAAGTAGTCTTAGAATTAATATATTTTGTACATATTGAGTTGGTGTCAGCCAGATTTCCCACCCCCTCTCCAACCATCATCATTTTTAAAAACCAAATTAAAACTTTACAAAGCCCTCAGATACTGCTCTGAGACATCTTCCATAGTCCATAAATTTGGTTAAGTGGTTTGGAACAAAATTTACTATATGGTAAATTTTAGGGAAAGAGACTTTTCAGTGGATTTTGATTTTATTTCATAGGGCTTTGCTTTAGCATCAAAGCAAGGACTAGTGGATGTCTTAAAGGATTTCTTTTTGGCCTCTCTTTTTATGTATTACCATTGCTGAACCATCAGTACCAGATAATTGTTTTCAATTATTGAAGTAAATGTGTTGATGGGGCCAGTAGGTGGCATGGTGGTTAAGGTGCTGAACTCCCACACAGCCAATGGGCCAATGGTGGTTCAGTCCCACCACCAGTGCCTTGAAACCCATGTATCTACGTGCTCATGCATGTCCAAAATTCCTAGAGGAGAATGAAGAAGAAATTGTAGCATGGCTATCCTATCCAGGATGATGTGTTGCTTTTGTTCTCTCTGTCTCTCTAGTGAGACAGAGAATGCACACACCCTAAAGCAAGAATCTCTCCAAAAAAAAAAAGAAAGAAAGAAAGAAAAGAAAAGAAAAAAGAAAAGAAAATGTGTTGACAGTAGAGTAAGTCCTAAAACATCCTCTTTCCTATCTGGTTCAACTGGTTTTCAGCAGAATGTCTTTGTGTACCTTTTAATACACCTTAATTTTTTATTATCAAAATGCCAAATTTTGTAGAACTTGCCAAGTTGTTGTCCAGCAGGCATCAAATTTTATTGTAAAACTTCTTGAAAGGTGGCCTTAGGTGATACCTACAATTGAACCATTTAACTGAAGAGTTGATAAAATGCAAATTTTAAAAATTATTTTGTTTTATTTCTTGATAGCTATATAAAAAGAGAGAGAGAAACAGGCACCCCTGACAGGATCTTGTGAAGTTGTGATCCTACTAACCAACCTTTCAGCCAACTAGCATGTTTCAGGGCAACCTGAGATTCAAACTGCAGCCTTTCATGTGGCTTCACATTACAGAGCAGTGCCCTACTACCTGTGCTAATGTAGCTGGGTCAAAATGCTGCTTTTCGTCTTACACTCTTGGTAATACTCATGAACAGTGAAGTTTGAAAGCCACTGCTATAGTGAGTGTCTGCTTTTTGCAAAGTAGTTGTCTAGGTCTAGAGTAAATAATCAAAGACAGGAGAAAAATATGATTTCTTACATATGTAAGTTACAGTCATCTGACCATGACTCAAAACTGTATTTTATTGGGACCCAGCAGTTAGCGTAATGGCTATGTCGCTGGACTCCCACGTAGTCAACTGCGGTTCGCCTCCCGGACCCAGTGGCTTAAAACTCACACCGGGCACGTGTGCGTGCGTGCCCAAGATCCTGAGAGGAGAATGGAGGAGAAGGGATTGCAGCATGGCCATCCCCCCTGGGGGGTGATTTCTCGCTTTCTGTCTCTATGTCTCTCTCTGTCTGTCTGGCGAGCGCACGTGCCCTATAGCGAAAACTTCTCCAAAAAAAAAAAAAAAACTATATTTTATTCTTTTCTTAGTTTTTATTTTTATAAAGCAAAAATTACAGAACATTTTTTCCACAAAGAAATTCACATTCCTTTGTAAAATGTTTCTTTCCTTTCCCCCTCCCACCCACCCTCTATCACCAGCTCCCTCCCACCCACTCCTTTTTCTTACAGTCTCTGATATTTACACTTATCTTCTCTACTATCATATCTTCTGATCTTTCAATTTCTGCCATAGTGTGCAGACATTTGGTACATAATGAGTGGGAATACACAGTGTATATTTTTCAAGGTCTGGCTCACTTTGCTTAACATTAAGTTTTCTATATCCATCCACTTTGACAGCAGTAATCAAATAACCAGAAGAGAGTAAGAAAAACTGGTAGAACCAAAACAACATTTTTATCTAAACTCAGCATGCAACAGTTCTGTACAGTTAATCGAATTTATTGCTACACAAGTTGTCATTAAAATCCCAAACCCAGAGAGCCAGCCAGTGGCATGGTGGTTAAAGTGGCTGGATCCTACATGGCCAATTGTGCGATATAATCCTTGATCAGTGGTATGGAAAACAAGCCAGAAGCATGTTCATGCATGCCCAAAATCCCAAGAGGATAATGGAGGAGAAGCACCCTGGCTTGTGTTTTCTTACTCTCTCTCTCTCTCTCTCTCTCTCTCTCCTCTCTTTCTTTCTCTGTCCGTCTCTCTCTCTCTCTGTAAGATGAGCACATATGTACTATAGCAAACTAAAAAAAAAATCCTAGACTCAGAATACTATACAGCAATAGTAAATATTTATTTTTATGACCAACGCAGCACTATCAACTTTAGAAACAAAACAGTATCACATACCCACTACATAAAAAGTACCAAAACCGGCACTGTAAGTCTAAGCTAAGAAGTGAGATGTAAGGAAGAAATATTAGTTAGGAAAGGACATATGTCTTATAGTTATCTGCAAATAGAATATCATTAACCTAAATATTTACCTATCAACTCTATAATCTGTGTATTTTTTTTTTTTTTGGAGAGGTTTTTCTTTTTGTGCTTACCAGACAGACAGAGAGAGACAGAGAGACAGAAAGCGAGAAATCACCCCCCAATGGGGATGGCCACGCCGCAATCCCTTCTCCTCTATTCTCCTCTCGGGATCTCACACGCATGCACACGCGCCTGGTGTGAGTTTTAAGCCACCGAGTCCGGGACTGGAACCGCGGTCGACTACGTGGGAGTCCAGCGACATAGCCATTATGCTAACTGCCGGTCCCAAATCTGGGTATTTTTTCAGGAAATATTATTTCAACAGGGCCAGAGAACAGGGCATGCATGATGAATGTGTGTGCATGTGTGTGTATGTGTGTGTGTGTGTGTGTGTGTGTGTATTCATGTGTATATGGCAAAGTAAAGTAAAAGATGCTTGAGACTTAAGAAACCGAATGAATTTTTGAACATCTACCTACAGAACTTGCTAAAGTCTGATTTCTCATCCTTTAGAAGCAAATAAATCTAATGATTACAATATTCTATATGATCATAAAGCAAAAATGTAAAACCAATTTTGCCTCTTGTCATTTCAACTATTCGTGAGCAAAAATAATTTTGAAAAAGGTTAACTTGTGACTACATATATCTGTTGTAAATGAAATTAAAGTTAGTTTCTTGAAATTAAATACTTGTAATTCAAATGATTGATAAACACTGTTGCAGGAGAAACAAGTGAGCCTATTTCTTCTAAAATAAGACTCAAAACAGCTAAGACAATAAAACAAGATGACTATCTGTATATGTGGAAGTATTCCTGTTTCTCCGTATCTTTATACAACAGCACTTATTTTCAACTAAGGCAAAGCGTGATGACACCCAAAATGGATGATATAAAGGAATTAGACTTTATTCTACTTATCAGTGAGCTTCTAGTTTAGTTGGAAAGATATAAGCATTCCTATTCAAAAATGTGACATCCATAGGACTAATAACAATGCCGACAATATGTAACTTCTAGATAAAAAGTGGTTATAACTGTTAACTGTCTGCAGAAATTTACCTAGAAGGATTTCCTGGAAGCCCTACCAGGAACTTGATAACTATGTTAAGCACTGAGGATATTGAAGCTGTAGTAGAGAACAAGGAAAATATATGTTCTGGCCTAAACAACCTTTGTTAGTGTCTAGCTAACCTTAGATACTAGCTAAGTGAAATAAATGTGAAGTGTATTACAAATAGTAAAGACAGGGGCTGTGGTCATTCTAACCCAATTTTCAGGGCAAGGAAGGCTACCCTGAGGAACTGAAAGTTGTGAGGCCCAAGTGAACATATGTCTAAGGAACTGACAAGGAAGCACAGAGTTTGAGGTAGAAACAGGGAAAAAAGAAAGAAAAACAGATATAAAATAAAGGAGAGAAAAACTAGGAAAACACATTATTAAAGTAGGTAAAGGAGGTAAGTTTGAACATTATGTCTTAAAGCGCAAATTAATCTGCAAAATGGGACTGAAGAAATTTTCTTATTCTGCGACCTAGAATTAAATACAGATGTCAATGTTTTTTTCCTTTGTCCTGTTTTATTCTAATAGGTCATTTGTGCATGAGAAACTGAATTCTTCAGTATCATTAAAAAAGTGTATAAGAACTGCTCACATTAGCTGATCTCTAAATTCTTGTTACTTCAATTTGAACATGATTCCAATCTGCTCTGAAAGTTATTACTTTCAAGATCTGCTGGATT
Organism: Tupaia tana; assembly: GCA_026018925.1. Lineage (NCBI taxonomy): Eukaryota > Metazoa > Chordata > Mammalia > Scandentia > Tupaiidae > Tupaia > Tupaia tana. Next base: position 30,814,429 of record JAKSZU010000009.1, on the reverse strand, counting down.
ATTTAGTCAATTAATTACAACTATTATTTCAAATTATAAAATTTCCAAATTTTCATCCATAGGGTACAAATACATTAATATATAACCATTTACCAATTTAATGAATGAAATCTCAGTAATTTTATACATATATGCTACCATGTACTCTCATGTTGGGAGATCATTTAGTAAAGACACAAAAGCTAAACTGTAGAGATTCACAGATGCTGACCTTATAACTAACACCTGATAAAGCACATTTCAACAGAAATATGTTTGTCTTTGTGAACATTTTTAATGACTTAAAGGAGATGTAACTAAGTTCTACAGGCCTCACCTAGTGCCAAAATATTGAGGAGACAGGATATTTTTAGCAGATGATTTGCAGATACATTTGTTTCCAAGACATGTAAGCAAGAGTACTGGAGTCCAAGTTGTTTCTCACAGGATATACAGTGGTTAGGTTTGAGTCCAATTTGGAAAATAATTCAGTTTTAAGCCTCAAGCTGCCACATAGACACCAAAAATGAAAAGTTCCAAAATCAATTGGGTTAGTAGGAGTGAGTATTAGAATTCAAGCATGTGACTCTTTGATAGCTCTATGCTATATATTGCATCATATCTTGGCATTATATCATATTAAAAGATACTATAGGGAAAACCATTGAAAATCTGCTAGGATTCATTAGACACAACTCATAATTCTTATTTCATTTATCACTTTGTAATGATGATTGTATATATAATCTTTTTTAATATGAGTTAAGTCTATTTTTGAAACATTTCATAGGAAAAAATATTATTTCCTCTTTATGATCTATAATTGTACTTCATATGATCTAAGCCACATAACCAGTTGGAACTTCAGCAGCTTGTTATTGGAGAAGGCAGAGGTATCAGCACCTTGTGGGATAGCGATTATGGAAAAGGAACTTGATTTGTATGAGCACACACTGGGCACAGGAATATGGGAGAACTGTGTTGCGATTTGGTCCAAAGTAGATATAAGAGGTCTGTAATGAATGTTAAGTCATAGCAGCTGGATAGCAAATAAAACCAAATTGATGGGAAGCAGTACCATGATTCCAGTGAATTTTCCTATCTTCAGTAAACTAGAGTTAGCTACCATAGGGCATAGAGTAAATATGACTCTCTTAGGGAAACTGTGGTGCTACTCAGGAAAAGTAAATGCATATGGTTGATAAATAAATCCTGGGCCCCAACAACTGGTGAGTAGAGACTATTAAGACTGAGACATCTATTTGTGACCACAAAGATGAACCAAGTGCATATTACATTTTTTTCCAAGTGCATATTACCTTAACTGAAATAAGCCAGACACAGAAAGACAAAGACTGCATAATCTCATTTATGTATGGATTCTCAAAAACTTGAATTCATAGAAACAAAGAGTAGAAGGGTGGTTACCAGAGATCACAAAATGGGGGAAATAGGTAGGTGTTGATAAAAAGAAACAACCTTGAAGGTATAAGATGAAAAAATTTTGGAGACTTAATGTAAAGTATGGTAATTATAATTAATAATAATATATTCAGTACTTGAAATTTGCTGAGAGTAGATCTTAAGTATTCTCACCACACATGTAACTGCGTGAGCTTATAGATATGTTAATGTTAATGTATACATATTTAAAAATATTATGTTTTATTCCTTGAATATATATATATATATATATATATATATATGTAATTTTTATTTGTCAAGTATACCACAATAAAGCTGAAAAGGAAAAATTGAAGTAATTTTCTCCCTAGGCAAAGATGACTAGGTGGGACTAAAAAGGGCACCAGGTATGGTGGAAGACATCAGGAATTCTAGCTGGAGGTGTGTATATAATGGCTAGCAATGACACTTTAAATGCTAATCATGCCCAATAGGGCACAGTATAGAAACTGGCACTTCACATTAGAAGTTGTCAGGCTTTTTATCTTCTGACCTAAACCATGTCGAACCAACTGCTTAGAACCAATCAGAAATCAGTTTGTCCCTGAACAAATGGCAGAGTTACCAGGCCATATTCAGTGTAAGAACTGTTCAATATAAGTATTACATATTGGATAGTAATATCAGTCAGATAATCAAATTCATTCTTATGTAGTTTGAATATGAACCAAACACCTTAGAACTTCCTATTATCCACTGGCATGTCTGGGTATCTCTTATTCTGTCCTCTGAACTTAGAACACATTTTACCCTTCTTCCCCAGTGGCAAAATCCTAAATCTTTAAGCCTTATTTCAAAATGTCATCTTCTCTGTTAAGCCTTACTTGAACTTTCTAGTAGGTTTAGTTTCATCCTCCTTTTTTCTTTTATCTTTTGCCATTTTGACTTCCCCCCATGGACTCCAAATTCCTTGACAGCAGCACTAATCTCTTATCTATTCTTACTCCCTTATTTATTCTATTCAATGTTTAGCACAGTGTTTGATATACTAATATTAAAATCCAAACAGTAATAAAGTATTCTACGTTCCAGAAACAATTACAAATACTTTAAATATATTAATTCATTTAATCTTCATAATCACCATATCATGTAAGTACTGTTATTATAAATGAAAACAAAAGCACAGAGAGGTTAGACTCAACTCAAGATCACACAGCTTATAAGTGACAAGCAAGACTCAAATTTAGAAGATCTGACTCCATGATTATCCAGTATTCAATAAATATTTGTGGAGAGCAAGAAGTTTAACAGTAGAAAGGGAACTTCAAAATCACCTTAGAAGTATAAATGGAGAAAATGAGGCCTGGAAGTCATCACAGAAAGCCTTAGCTATTTAGCAATAAAAAGGTAATTAGAATTAGAATTGTTATGCTTTTCACTGTCCAATGTTGTTCTCCTCACAGACTGTCTTTGAGAAAGATTTAAAATAATTTCCAATAACTCATAAAAATATCTTATTATCTGACTGAATTTAGTTCTCTTTACCTGGATTAAATTTGGCCAAAAATGACAAGGAAGGGAATCACCTCTGTTTATAAGAGGGAAGTCCTTCTGTCCTTGTTCTATAATTTATTATGCTGTTTTTATTCAAGTGTAAGTAAGGCCACTTTCTAAATCATAAATCCAATTTTAATGGATCATTAAACAAATTCCCATGCATATATAGTTACGACTGATGCCCATGTCCCTAACTTGCCCCCATAACAATCCTTCCTCTATTTTATACCCCTCTGATTTTAGTAAACCCTTCTTTATTATTATTATTATTATTATTATTATTTATACATTCAATTACTATACATCATTTAGAGTTGTAAAGAGATTTTACCCAGCATGATACACATCTCAGTCCAGTTGAGAATACTATACACATCCTCATCAACAGATAACAAACCATATCTGTGTCCCACAAATATCTTATCTCTCCATAATTTCCCCCTAATTTCCTTTCTACATGATCTTTCATATATATTCTCCAATTGTTTCTTTCTTTTTTTTTCATATTCCCCTTAACCCCAAGACTTAAACATCTCCTAAAATGCCAGTCCCGGTGACATTAGTGTTCTATTCAGTTTCTTCTGAATTCAACATTTCTCATCCATCAATAACAAGAGTCATTTCTCGTGCTAAGTGTTTGGGTTGGCAGAAAGTTTGCTCTATTGTGTGAAAAACTGACCAAGTGAATTATTTTCTTTCTCCCCTTAGAAAGAGGTTGAGAATGAATAAATCTCGTCTTGGAAAAAACAACGGGTTGTCTTTATCATCATATATTTCTTGTTAAGATCTTGGTGCCTTGGGACCAGCAGTTGGCGTAATGCCTGTGTCGCAGGATTTCCATGTAGTTGACCACGGTTCAAGTCTCAGACCCGTTGGCTTAAACTCACGCCAGGCACGTGTGCATGCGTGTCCAAGATCCCAAGAGGAGAACAGAGGAGAAAGGATTACCTTGTGGCCATCCCCCCAGGGGGTGATTTCTCATTCTGTCTTTCTGGCGAGCACATACGCCCTATAACAAAAAAAAAAAAAAAAAAAAAAAAAAAAAAAAAAAAAAAGATCTTGGTGGCTCTCAGAGCCTGAATGCATATGTGCACTAATTTTTTTTCTGTCATTTTGCAGGTAAAAACAATAGTAGAACTTTGAAGTATTCTATAAAAAGCCATAATTCCTTCTTAAATTTCTTAATACAGCATAGTAAAGGAAACTTCACACCAACAGAACATTGTCCCCTCAAAACAACAAAGAAAATCACTAAGTAAATTGAAACAAACAGAAAAAGAAATTTAGTTATCTTTGACTTCAAAGTAAACTGAATAATTTATGTCTTAAGTGAATTATTAAGAAAGTAAATTATTAAGGAATAATTTACTTGAAAAGAGTTACTTGGATGTGACTTGAAGTCTACAGACAAATCATTGATCACTAACTGGTATTTTCCTACTCTCTCAGAGTCCCAGATACAAAGTGAGAAAACAATTCAGTGACAACTTTAGATGGACAATAGTCTATCTAGAATCTGAAATGTCTTCTATATCTGCTATTGTAGTAACTTTCCTACTTACTTAAGAAAATTGTGTTTAATTTATTTTATTTTATTTTTCTGTTTGACTTTTCTCCAGTGAGAATACAGTTATTTATTTAAAGAACTCAGAGTCTAGCAACATAGGAAGCAAGTTGTTATTTAAGCAGGTTGAAGGTCATTTTTGTAACAATGAAAATTTATCATTGAGTATCTCTTGGCCTTCACCTATCAAAATATATCCTTCACACAGAATCCCCTGCCACAGTAGATTTAGACAGAACGTATTCTAGAACAGAAATCACAACAGTGTCACTTCTTGATATCGCTGGATAATTTGCAATGCATGGAAATAATTTGAATATATGTCCCAATGGAGACCTCCTGAAGGAAATTCAAAGCTATTCTGACAGAGTAGTAGCTAATGCTAGCAGAGCAGGGATTGAAGCATTGAGGTACACCCAAAAACTCTTTCAATATTCAGCCACTAGGACAAAAAAGAAAGAAAAGAAAATCTTCACTGCTGAACCTTTCATTTTAAAGCTGCTCAAATTTTAGAAACTTCATAGACCATAATCCATTAAAACAGCATCTATTACACCAAGTTCCAATCACTAAACTTGCTGGTAAAAGCCTTAGGGTGAAAGGATTGGCTTTCTTCCATTTTCCATAAAGCTGATTTGTAAAACTGAAAAAAAAATTTGCAAATGACAATGTAGTGGATGGGTCACTATTCCTGATCTCTTTTCTCTCATCTTTTGCTCTTCGTCTGTAACTGGTAGCCTAAATACTCTCTCCCTCTCAGAGGAATAACCATTTACTACAAGATTTTATTTTTGTCATAATTACTCAGTCTAGTTTAAGATTAAAGAAAATTTTGTTTCCAGCCTACATTTTTTTGTCAGTCACCAACCTTTGCAAATGTCCTTGTGTGTTAGCATATACAACTGCTGTGTTTTTTTGTTCTAGATCATGTGAGGGTAAAATTCAAACAATCATTTTAAAATATATGTGTACAATATACCAAACTTAAATTCAAACTATCTTTTAAAAATATTTAATATATTAAAGTATTTAAATGGATTCAACTGTTTCTATTAAGGAGCAAATATAGCATCTGCAACAATTTATATATTTTTCCCCACACATTGTGTGTGTCCACATGTGTGTATGTGTTTGCCTGTGTTTGCAGTGTTTTAGACAGAATCCTTCCGTGTTACTATCTTCCTGCCTCAGTCTCCTGAGTAGCTAGGATTGCAAGTGCATTGTACCATGCTTGACTTTTCTATTGTTGATCTTTTACAGTCAGGATAATTTCAGTCATGTTCAGTACTATCCAAAAATGCAGACATAATGTGATGCTTCACAAATAAGAAGCCATATGTAAGTACTGAGGTACAAGGTTTAAATTTTAAAATTTCAACATTAACTTTTTAAAAAAGCCTTTTTCTTTTTTTGAAAAGAGGAGAGAGTGAGAAAGAAACAAGCACCCTCAACATGGTCTTCACACATGAAGCCTCCAGACAGCCTGAATTATGGACATGCATATGGATCTAGCCCTGAGATGTGAACTCAAGACCTTCCCATGTAGGTCCAGTTTTGCAGGGAGTTGGGCTGCCACTGCATCACCAGCTGGCCCTCAACAATGACTTACTTAGCAGATACTCACCAAGATTCTTCCTGTGGATACTGTTATATAGTCCATATTCCTTTTCCTAGAGCAAGGATTACTACACATTGTTGACCTTAATCTACATCATCTCTGTAAGCCTAAATTCCCCATAAGTTTCAGTCCTTTTTGATGTTATTAAAATTCTGTACCTGAAAGATTTTCCAACAAAGTGCACATTTACATTGCTACCACCCTCTTTGAGTTCTTACTATTCCTTCTTATCACCCTGTGAAGTCTTCCCTGGTTATTCTACGCATGCTTCCTCTGTTGGCCTCTGTATGTACCTTTTTTATAGCATATACTTCAGTGCTTATCACAAATTTCTGATAAAGTTTTTCTGTCAATAAAAGAGAATGAAATTGAACTTCCAAAGTGTTTAGAAAACTTAGAGCAACATGGATTTCCATCAGTATGAAATTTCTTGAAATCAATGGTTTTATCTTTTAGAATTCATTAAAACATTTTATGCTATGTCATTGTGTCAGTTTATTGTAATTTTTTAAAATTTATTTTAGATATTCAATCACTATACATCACTGCAACTTGTAAAGTGAATTTACCCAACATGAATACACTTGACACCTGTCCAGTTGAAAATTTTAAAATACTATTTTAAATTATTTGTCATCAACAAAATAGAAGTTTAAAAATACGTCTAATATTTAGTTGATGATTTTGTTTCCTTTCAAATACTACACACTGATTTTAAGAAGCATCTTTTTAGATCCCAAATCCATGGAAATGCAATATTTTCATAAAATACCAACATTCTGGCAAGCCTTGTAATGCACTGATTAAATTATGTGAATTGGGAGCTGAATCTCACATGGCTGTTTGAATCTTGGCCCTAGCAGCTTGAAAAACATACTCGGCATTGGTACATGTGTGCCCAAAATCATGATGGGCTGAAGAAATGGAGGAAAAGGATTCCAGCATGATCACTCCACATTGGATGGTGTTCTCTCCTCTCTCTCTCTCTCTCTCTCTCTCTCTCATGGGTGCACGTAACCTCTTGCAAATACAATAAAATAAAATACCAATATCTCTAAAAAACAAAACAATACACAAAGGAAAATTTACTGCACTAAACACAAGTTTTGTATAAGACAACAGCTTTCTTTTTAAATTAAAAAGAAATGAATAAGTTAACTCTGAAGAAAATAAATAATAAATATTATAGAAGATAAAAAGCATAAATAAAGAAAACTAAAAATCAAAATAAGTTTTATTGAGATCAATAAAATTGATAAACATTTAACTAAAATAACTAGAAAAATTAATATACAATATCAGTATCAGTAATGAGAAAAGTGACATAACAACAGATGTTACAGATATTAAAATAATAACAAAAGAATATTATGTAGAACTTAATGACCATAAATTTAAAAACTTAGATGTAATGGATGAGGTTCTTGAAAGACACAAGCTACTAAAGATCACTCATGAATAAAAACAAAACATAAAACTTGAATATCCTCATATCTGTTAAAGAAATTTAATTTATATAAAATATAATAAATTTATATAAATACATTATTTAATTTATATTTAAAATCTTTGACAAAGAAAATCATAGGCTCTATATAGCTTTGCTGGTCGATTCTACCAAATGTTTTAAAAAGAAATAATACCTATTCTGCAAAATTTCTTCTAGGAAATAGAAAAAGAGAAAATAACTCAATTCATTTTATGATGTCCACATTAGCCTAATACCCAAACTATAAAAAAAGCTGCATAAAAAAAAAAAGACAGACCAGAAAGTCTCTTGAATATAAACTGAAAAATTTTTAACAAAATTGTAGGTAATGACATCAAACAATATTTTAAAACAACAATATATTATAGTCCAGTGAATACTAGGTTGGTTTCAAATTCAAACTAAATCAATTTAACTCATTATATTAACACATTGGAGGAAAATTTCCTTATCAATGTATGCAGGAAAAGTATTTGTCAAAAACTAACTTCCATTCCTGACTTAAAAAAAATGAAAGTGTTCAACAAAACTAGCAAAAGGAGGCAACTTCAACAATATGACAATATGATAAAGTCACCTATGAAAACCTACAGCTAAAATCTATCATACTTATTTGTGAAAGACTGAACATTTTTCCCCTAAGATCAAAAATAAAGCAAGTGTGTCTACTTATATACCATTCCTATCTAAAATTGTACTAAATGTTCTAGCCAGTGAAATGAGGCAAGAAAAAGAAACCAAAGGCATTTCAGGTTGGAGAGGAATAAAGCTTATACTCCACAAAAATTAGGTGAAGAACTAATAAATGAGTTTCGCAAGTTTGCAGAATACAGAATCAATATCAAAAATCAATTTTATTTACATACACTACAAGCAAACAACAAGAAATTGAAATTTAAAATATGTATAGTAACACTTAAATGTATAAAATGATTAGGCAAAAGATACATAATTCTTATACATTGAAAAGTACAAAATATTGCTAAAATAAATTGAAGTCCTGAATGAGTGTAAAGACATACCATGTCTGTGGATTAGAAGACTTAACATTGTTAAAATGTCAATCTTTCTCAAGTTGATACATGAATTCACTGCAATCCCAATAAAAATCCTGGAAATTTTTTTTGTAGAAACTGACAAAACATGTTTGGGACACAGAAACGGTTTATTACCTGTTGATGATAACGTGTATAGTATTCTCAAAACAAATGAACAAACAAACAGCTAACAGGCCATGCTCAACTCTGTCAAGGCCATGAGAGCAAAGAATTTCTGAAACACTGCCACAGCCAAGAAGAACCTAAGGAGACATGATAACTTGATGTCATGTGGGGTCATCAAACAGGAAAAGGCAGCATTAAGGTAACCTAAGTGAAATACAGACTTCAGTTAATAGCAACATATCAGTACTATTTCATTGATTGTCACAAATGATGTCAGATATTAATAAGATATTTGATGTGTACTGATAGAATATTTAAAAATAGAGAAACTAGGAGATGCAAAATCTATGCATTATCTCAAAAAAATTCTGTGTAAACCCAAGCTAACCACAAATAAAGCTTTATTTTTAAATATTAAAAAAAGAAACTTACGAGATGATCCCAAACTTTATATGGAAATATGGAAGGTACAGAATAACCAGAGCGATCTGAAAAAGAACAAAGTGGAAAGAATTATACTACCCTATTTCAAGACTGATTATAAACCTAGAGCCATGAAGATGGTGTTGTATTGTCTTAGCAATAGAGTTACTGTAACAATGGAACAATGTATTTCAGAAATAGACCTATATGTATATGGTCAATTGATTTTTGACAGTTTCAAAGCAGGTCAATGAAAAAAAGGATAAGGATAATCATAATCTTTCCCCCAGAAAAAGTGTACAGGAATATTTAAATAATCTGCAAAAAAAAGAATGAAAGTAATCTCAATCAATACCAGGCACCATAGACAAAAATTAACTGAAAATAATCTTAGAACTAACTTAAGTGCTAAAACTATAAACTTTATAAAAGAAAACACAGGAAGGCTGGGCCAAAATGGTACAAATGGTAGGGCACCATGGCTTGATACTGGAGCCATACTGGAAGGCCCTAGGTTTAATTCTGGGTCAACCTGAGCACATGCACCCATGATCCCAGTAGATGGAAAGCTGGAGGTAAGATCATAGTTTGGAGGGACCCTGTCAAGAGTACCCTCCCTCTCTCTCTCCTTCCATCTCTGTCTCTCCCAGGAGAGAAAGAAATAAAATAAAATTGAATAAAAAGAAAAATAGGAATAAACCTTTATGACCCTGGATTGTGCCATGGTGTTTTAGATACAACAATAAAAACATTATCCATAAATCATAATGATAAATTGGACTTTATACAGTAAGGAACTTATGTTCCCAGATAAGAAAAATGACAAGTCACTCATTTACAGAAACATCTTTAATTAACATAATTTAAAACAAATTTGTCTTCAGGGACAACTGGTACTATGGTGGTTATGGTAGCTGGATCTCACATGGTCAACTTGCACTGTTTGAGTCCTGGACCAGTGGATTGAAAAACACCCCAGGCGTGTGTGTGTGTGTGTGTGTGTGTGTGTGTGTGTGCATGCCCAAAATCTTGAGAGGAAAATAGAGGAGAAGGGATTGTAGAGTGGTCATCCCACCCAAGGAGAGTATTTTCTCTCTCTTTCTCTCCCCCTCCCCTTTATGGTGAGTGCATGTGCCCTATGTATTTAATTTGTATTCAAAATATGTAAATAATGCTGAAAATTAAATGAGACAATAAATAATCCAGTAAAAACTGGACAAAAAAATTTAACAGACAAAATACCAAAGAAGTAAAAAGTATATGGAAAAATGCTCAGTAGTACTAACCATTAAGAATATGCAGGTCAATGCCACAATGAGATTAATACACACTTACTAAAAAAGCAAAAATTTAAAAACCATGCCCATACTAAGTGTTGGTTGGGATGTGGAGTAACTAGAATTCTTATTACTGCTGATGAAAATGTAAAATGATACAACCACCTCAGATAAGAGTTTGGTACGTTTCTTTAAAAGTTAAGTGCTCTAAAATGTGAAATATACATTATTCTACTCCTTGTTTTTTTTTTTTTTTCCCAAGAGAAAATAAAATTCATGCCCATACAAAAACTGTACATAAATGTTCATGACATAATAGCCAAAGACTGAAAAACAAAACAGATGTCCCTCAACAGGGAACTGGAGAAGTAATTTTGAGGTATCTATAAATGGAATACTATTCATTAATATAAAGGAATGAACTGTCAATACACACAACAACATTAAAGAATCTCAAAATCACTTTTCTAAGTGGAAGAAACCAGGCAAAGAAAAAGGATGTACTCAGCGATGCCATTTACGTAATTTTCAGAAAATGCAAACTAACCTATAATAACAGAAAGAATGTTTGCCTGGGAAGGAGAGTTGGGACGGAAGGAGCACAAGAAAACTTTCAGGGTAATGGATAATCATAATTTCACATGTGTCAAAACTTTTAAATTGTGCACTTTTAATAAAATGAAGTTTACTTCAATAACATTTTAAAAATGTTATTCAAACAGTACATACTTATTACTTGATTTGACATTAGTTTATTATAAGGATTAATATTATAAGTTATTCGCAACTGGGCAAAAGTGATGCTCAACATATTTTCCTGCATTTAGTCTGTGATTTTGTGTTCCATTTGCAATACTGCTGCATGCATTCAGTTTGAGGACAACATTATTAGTTCTCCTGCTAATCACAAAGTAATAGTCTGTCATAATAAAAAGTGAGCTCCTTGAAGGTAGGGACTGAGTTTGATTGTATCTCTTTATTCTTGGCTCCAAGCACAGTGCCTGGCATCTCAATGAATGTTAGCTGAATGGACTAGACTCTGATACTTTAAATAAGTTATTTATTTATTTAATTCTATTTGTTATTATTATTTTCTTTAATTTGACCATAGAGAGAGAGAAAGGGAAAGTGAGAAAGCAAGCTGCCAGGTCTGAGACTTGAACCACGGTTGGCCATGTGGAAATCTAGCACCATAGCCACCACACCACCTGCCAGCCCCTAGACTCTGATACTTTATGTCTTCTCTGTTTTATATTATGTCACATTGAATGGCAACCGTAAACTCATTATAGTAGTGTTACAACTGTGGATATAAAACTGGAGGCGCTCTACTCCTTGTTGAGTTTATATTCGTTTTGCCGTTTGCTTCCTTTACCCACCAGCAATGCTTTCACACACTTCCTCACAAATTTAGATGCGGTAAAATGTAAGATTATATTATGTTCAACTCTCTTCTCTGACACTTAAAGTCAAAATGAGCAGTTAAGTTGACGTCTCCAAATCTCAGTTTCTTCATTGTAATATGGAGATGATAATATCTATTTTTAGAGTTGGGCCCAGCAGATGGCATAAAAGTTATGTCTCTGGACTCCCACATAATTGCTCGCAGTTCCAGTCGCTGAACCAGTGACTTAAGACTCACACCAGGCATGTGTACATGCATGCCCAAAATCCCAAGAGGAGAATGGAGGAGAAGATATTGCAGTATGGTCATCTTCCTGGGGAGTGATTTCTTGCTTTCTCTCTCTCTGTCTCTCTTTCTCTCTCCAGTGAGTGCATGTGCCTTATAACAATAATATTTCTTTAAAAAAATTCTTACCCAGTGTTTAACTCTTCTGGACTCTGGACTCTGTCCTCTTGTAAGGCAGTGAGTGATAATGGATTAATAAATAAATTCTTGATAGTTAAATAACTTTTCTCAGAGAATGGAATGTTGTTTAGAATGATGGGGTCAGCAGGTGGCATAGTGGTTAAGGGGCTGAACTCCCACATAGCCAACCACAGTTTAAGTCCTGGACCTGCTGCTTGAAAGTCATTGAAGGAATATGTGCATGTGTGCCCAAAATCCTAGGAGAAGAATGGAGGAGAAGAGGTTGAGGCATGGCTATCCCCTCTGGGGAATCATTTCTGGCTTTCTCTCTTACTTTCTCTGTCTCTCCTTTCCAGAGTGTGCATGTGCCCTATGGAAAAAACCTTAAATGAAGGAATGAATGAAATCTTATAAAAAGGAGGCTGGCAGGTGGTGTGGTGTTTAAGGGAGCTGGATTCCCACATGATTTGAGTCCTGGACTTGGCAGCTCGCTCTCTCTCTCTCTCTCTTTCTCTCTCTCTCTTTCTCGTCAAAATTGAAAAATAATGATAATAAATAAATAATTGTTTTTAAAAAATCTTTAAAAAAAGAATTATAGGATGGGGAAATTAAATGGTATAGCAGTTAGTTTTTGTATATATGGGAGCAGGAGAGTAGGGAGCTAGGATTGAAATTTTTTGGTTCTACTCTATACATTAAACCATATAGATGTTCATTCAACCTATACTCAAAGCTAGCATTATTTCTGCATATATCTATTGCTTAAGGTCATCTTTCTTGCCTAGTAATTGTTTGCCTCCAAACACCAATTTTCCCCTGTTATTAAAGCCCAAACTTGAACCTCATTATCCTGGAATAGAAATGTATTTGTGGTACTAGTTTGAGTGCAGATAAATTATTTTATTCTAAACTTAATGTTGAATTTCTTTGCCCATAGGTGTTCTAGTCTTAAGAATTTATCATTCACTTTATCTAGAAGGAATGAAGAAAAAAATTAAACATTTTTTTTCCTGTTCACCAGTAAGTTCAGGAGATACCATATGCAGAGTATGAAAAATCCTAAGGGAGTAGTTGAGAGGGTAAAATGAGTAGATAAAGGCATATTTCAGCCACTCTCACAATGCTAAAGCTGTTTAAGCCCATACCATGTCAAATAGCTGGAATAATAGTAACAGGCAACAATTATTGGCCATTACAATGTACCAGTACTGTCCTAAGCACTTTACATATAATGACCTATTTAATTCTCACAACAACTTTTTGAATTAGGTATTGTTATCATCCTCATTAACAGAGAGAAAATAGAAACTGAAAATCACAAGAGTTAAGATAGAAATCATAATTAAATCATATGATTAGGATGAAGCAGGTCAAAGAATTGAGCCTGGTTAATAATCGACACTATTAACCCTCGTAATTGGACAATACACTTAATTTAAGTAAAATTTCAATTAATCAGAGCCCCATGAACTGAAACCCTTAGGTAAGTGTCTCTTCTTTTAGGAGAAACAAGCACATTATAAAATTCAAGTTCCTGTTATAGACTTGCTTTAAACAAAAAGTCCTAGAAATATGACCCTCTCAGAGTCAATACAGATTCAGTGGCCACTAGACTCTCTTTACTAAGGGGATAAAATAGACATTGATGTTTTATAAAAATATTCACTAAGAGTAAAAACAAACACATTTTTGTTGTTTCTAATCCCGAGGTCACCAGGATATTAAATTAACTAGAATTACCCTGTGATGGCTTGGGTGTCAACTTAACTAGAATAAGGAATGTCTACAAATCTAGTAAATAACTCTAGACATAACCATAGAGATGTTTCAAAAAAAATTAACATGTGAGTCTGAATAGACCAGACATGAAAGATTCATCCTCAGTGTCAGTGGGCACTATCCATTCAACAAACTACTTGGAGAGAATAAATGGTTGTCTTTTGAGAAGGAAGATAGCATTTTTTCTGTTGTCTTGGACATCAGAACTCTAAACTCGTTTGCCTTTAAACTTCAGGATTTACATCAGTAACCCCCTGGGTTCTCAGGCTTTCAGCCTTGGACTGTCAATTACATCATCAACTTCCCCACCTCTGAGGCCTTGGACTTGGATCAAATCATGCTACCAGAATCCCTGGATCCCCTACTTATAAACAGCCTGTTGTGGGACTTCTCAGCTGCCATAATTGCATGAGCTAATTTTCTCCAATAAACCATTTTTCATATATCTCTACATATCCAATTGATTCTTTCTTCCTACAGAATCCTGACTAACATGCATCCTTTCTCATGCAGTTTGTTTAATTGAAGTTTTCCTGTATATTGACATTTCTACATACCAGATGTCAGATGCCAAGTAGGCAAAATATATAGCTATCTAGTTAATATTTTCTAGTATTTATTATAATAAATAACATAGACAACTTTTCTTCAGATATTAAGAATGGTAAGTTTGCTGTACAATGAAGTAGGTGTAATGTAGTTATAATGAAATTTTATATCAATATATTAGGTTGTCAGGAGAGTCATGACATTTTTCTGGTTTTCTATGCAGAAATGCACTATGAATTTCTCAAAGATATATACATATCTGTGTGTTTGTATGTATATGTAAAATGAAACACAACACATGTGGAGATAATGTACAAAGTGGAATAGAGACTAGCACTTGCTAATGTATCCTGCCATTTCAGATATTAAAATTCTCAGGAAACAAAGATTATTTTTCATTTGTTGATCAAAATTCTGAAACTGAAATCAAACATTTAGAAATATTCAGAGGAAATTTTCATAAAAGAATTACTCAATGTAATGTAAAAGATATTTTAATAAACACTCAATGTAATAATATGACTGTTGACACTTGGGTACTGAAGTGTTTACAAGTATGAAAATTGGGCTGTTAAAGTCAGAAGATTTGATGAGGTGATTTCACTACTGGCATTTGAACTAATAAGAAAATTGTGGAAAACATTACCAGCTTGAAATGTATTTACTTACCTTCCCAAGACCCTTTATGTTGAGCATTTAAAGTAGTCTAGGTGGCAGCAAAATGGCTGATGTAACTTGGCAAAAGAACAGGAAAGTTTATGTGTGTGTGTGTATATATATACATATACATATATATACATATATACACACACACACACAACACATGCATACATGTGAACATACACAGTTCACCTATAAAATGATCTCATAAAACAAAAGGTCTCATTTGATGTTCTTAAAAAGGGAAGGCCAGATGGTGGTGCAGTAGTAAAACATGACACTCTGTGAGACTGATCCACATGCGCAAACTTCAAGTTCCCATCTAGAAACTTCTCTGAGTATGCTGGACATGAAAGTACCCATGAACCAGGACTAGCTGAAACTAGAGTGAATTGTAGCATCAAGAGCTTTTTGGGGGTGTTGTGTCTCCCTTTCTCTCTGAGGAAATAAATAACTAAACTTAAATAAACGATCCTCTAAAACTTTCATGTGATTAAGATATTAAGCTTGGAAAATTCTCATAGATGCTCATCTCTCCATGTAGTCTAGTTCCTCTTGAAAATCCACTGGTCATACGTCTCTTAGTAGATACCAACTGATCAGCTATATTCTGTGCTATATACTGTATTTTTCTCTTCCTTTCACTTCATCATTATTTTCTTCCCCATTCTGCCTTTATTTTATTCAATAGTGGTAGTTTATATAAACTTCAGGCAGAAGATCATCTAGTTTCATTTCTATCAGGTCATTCTCTAAATGAGCCTCAAATGAATCATAAGGAAATGAAATACACAAAATAAGGAGAAATGCAGTCTTTTGTATAAGATTTGTGTCTTTGTGTATGTGTGTGTGTGTGTGTGTGTGTGTGTGTGAAGGAGGTCACAAGCTTTCATATATGTATGTACATCCAAAGAAGTCACGCATTCTATAAAACTACCTGCCAATTCTCTTATGAAATTTACTTCATCCTATACTTTTTGAATATATAGTCATATACCACATAACAATAGTTTGGTCAATGACAGAGTGCATAAATGACAGTGGTCCCATCAGGAGCATATAGGTTGTACTATATAGATTAGATATGTAGTAGGTTATAACATCTATGTTTGTACATGCATTCTGTGATGTTCACACAACCATGAAATCGTGTAAGGCCACATTTTTCATAATGAATCCCTGTCATTAAGTAATACATGACTATATTACTTTAGAGAAGACAGATACGGTTTATCCTTAATTTTTTTAAGAAAAGGCATTGAGATAAATGGTTTTTTGCAAGGGCAGGGCTGCAGAGATTTTCATGGCAACCCAATTTAATCCACCAGTGTTTAAGTGTCTACTTTGTGGGTCCAATGAAGAATTATTGAATTAGTCATTTAAAAAAATAATCTTATCCTGCTTTTTCCAACTGTAATTGCTGCTGAAGCCTGTTTTTAAATGTACTCTGTTCTGTGATATTAAAAACCATTGGATTGTACCCCTTAAATAGGTGAGTTATATAGAACGTGAATTATATGTCAACAAAGCTGCTCTAAAAAAATCTATTCTATGAACATTATAGCCATTATTCACTGAACATTGATCATGTACAAAGTGCTTTCCATAAGTGTAGTCTTTTTTGTTTGTTTGGAGAAGTTTTTGCTATAGGGTGCGTGTGCTCGCCAGACAGAGAGAGAGACAGAGAGACAGAAAGCGAGAAATCACCCCTGAGGGAGGATGGCCATGCCACAAACCCTTCTCCTCCATTCTCCTCTCGGGATCTTGGGCATGCACGCACACGCGCCCGCGTGAGTTTTAAGCCACCGGGTCCGGGAAGTGAACCGCAGTCGACTACATGGGAGTCCAGCAACATAGCTATTACACTAACTGCTGGTCCCAATAAACGTAGTCTTTTAATATGACACTTATAACCTATTTGTGAGTAGGATTTTAGCTCCAAACTCACAGACAGAGAAACTGAGGTTCAGAAAGATCAAGTAACTTGACTAAAGATATGTCTCTAGTAAGTGGTGGATTCAGGATTTCATCTAGGTCTGTTTGACCCAAAGCCCTAATCCTTTCACATCACCAGGCTGCCTCTGAGCCTGTTTTCTTACCTAGCAGAAGTAAGATGGACCCAGTGACTTCCTTTAAGTTACTTGTAGCTGAAATTTCTGATTTTTAAAATACTTTTTCTAATTTCTTAGATCCTAGATTTCTGTTTATGACTAGGGATATGAAGGTTCAGTAATAACTTAGAAAAGTCTTGATTTTTTTTTGACTTTAGGAGTTGGATTGCAATCCATTCTTTAAGAGGGGGATTTAAAATCATTCAGGAACACTCAAAAAGTATTTTGTCACTTATATTTCAGAAAGGTCAATGCAGAATATTTCTGGTTCAACCATTTTCTTTGAACTTACTATAAATACAGGATTTGTCAGGGGTGCTTCCTCCTCCACACCCCCATGCTGATTTTCTCATACTCCCTAGTTGATTCAACTGAAAAATTACCTTTTTAAAATAATATTTATTTATTTTGAGAGATGATAAAATGTATTTTAATCAGTAAATTTTAGAGTAGTTTGTTACATAGAACAGATATTAAGAAGGAAAACACTTTGTTTCCAGATATTAGACACAGAAGCTTCCTTGTCTCTTCCCTTCGAAAGTTCATTTATTTTTTTTATTTTACCTTTTTATGATTTTATATTTACATTTAATCATTGCACATCTTTATAGCATATGACCTGATAATCCCATTCCTTTGTACTTATTCAAAGGATAGGAAAAGTTATCTTTTTCTAAAAATGTCCATTGTTTTTTTGATTTGTTTTGTTTTTGTTAGGAATATAGGGATTCTTGAAGAAGACTACTCATACATGTTGGAATTTTGACTAAATATAATAGCTCAGTAGGGGTTTTCCAATAGTGAGACACTATGATGGATAGGACCCAGTCAATAAGCCAAGAATATGGTAGGTCTTCAATACATATTTGTTGAAGAAAAGACATTTCCAAATTATTGAGTCTACCACAGGAAAAAATGTACTGCAGAGAGGCTGGGGAGCAAAAGGGAAGTGGAATAGAAGGTCCAGAAAAGCAACCTTTCTGAAATCACTCAGCTGAGCTTCCAGAAATTCTCTCTTCTGGAAGGACGCAATCCTACTTGTCAACCTTTTCAGGTACCAGTAATCTCCTGGGCCTTCTAGACTTTGTTACTTTTAGATAATCCAAACCAAGAATGTACAATTGAATCTTCATAAGAAGATATGATTAAAATTTATCTAATATTTTTGTAGCACATTTATCCTCAAATTCCCTTTTATTCTTCTTCAATATAATATCTTGTAACGAGAACAAAACTTGAGAAACAGCAGGTCTAAACCAAAGACACAACCTGTTTCAATAAATCAAGATTTCAACTTCTTAAAAGCTCCTGGAGCACAGAGCATTGGGCTCCATGATGAACATTAATTAAGAAACCAGGTTGCACCACCATTTAACCCAGATGGAGAGAATAGACACAGTTTGGTAATCCACAAAGGAAAGTCTATCTATATCACCAAAATGCCCGATTATAGACTATTTTCAAATCTATATTTTGGTTACTTTTAGTGCCTATAATAACTTCATAAATAGATAAGAAGTATCTATAATAACACATCAGATATAATTGATCTTTGAATGATGTAGACAGAAGCCAGATCACAGTGAGCATTATGTGCCATGCTCAGTTTCTATTTTTTTTCCTAAAAATTATAGAACATCACTGAAAAGCTTTAAGTAAAGGAACAATAAGATTAAATTTTAAACCACGTTTTCTATAAAGCCCAATTTGCTAACAATGACTCTGGTGGATTGAAGAGCACAGAACAGTAGTAAGACGAGTATTTTGGAGGTAATTCTCATATTCTTGTTTTAAAATCATGACTATCTGAAACTGTGCTACAAAGAAATGCAGGGGGGATAGATTTAAGTGTTAATTAGGATGTTAAATCAATTGAACCTCCACAGTAAGGGGATTGAATGTAAGAGATGAGAAAAGGGACAAGTCAAAAGTCTCTTCTAGCTTTCTCATTTGTGGAAGCAAGTGAATGGCAGGGCCTGGCAGGGCCTTTTCTCTACACTTGAAGGCCACAAGAAAAGGAACAGGTTTGAGTGTGTCTTAGTTTGTTATGTATTGCTAACAGATATACCTGACACTAGGTGAATTACAAAGAAATTAGGTTTAATAACAATTCTGGGGAGTGTAAAGTCCAAAAGCATCACGAAATGACAGAAGACAGAACTTTTAGCAGAGCACAGTGTGGTCTGTGTCCATTTGGCTTTCTGTCAGCTTCTGATCTTATTCGCTCTGCCATAACTCATTCTGACATTATCACATCCATAGACCACACCCTAGGACACCATGAAGAAATTAAGTTTTCACCTAATACCTTACGATAAAATTAATACAGTCAATTTCCAACACGTGAATTTCTGGAGGACATCCAGTTATCATCCCCTCAGATCAAATTACAAAATGTGAGACTTTGGGGGACAAACCATGATCCAAACTCTAACAGGGTGGGAAAATCATTTTGGATCTGTAGAGTCTATGATGTGTGAAATATAAAGGAGAAAAAAATTGTAAGCTACTTTGTATTGTAGCATTTTTTCGTTTTAAATTTCTTCCATAAAATTATAGGACTATAGTTTCCCACAAAGTCCAACACAGAGCCAGACACTGAGCAGGTGCTCAAATATAGTTGTTGATTTGATTTGCATACACCCTACCTCAGGCCACCCACAACAGCCACCTGGGCAAGGAGAATGAAAAAGAAGGGGGTGTTCATCTAGCCTGACGGAGCAGAGCTGCAGTCTGCAAATTATCCCTGCTGTCAGCTAAATTCTCTAAGCTGCGGAGCAGATGCCTGGAGAGAAGGTGGGCCTATACCATTTGCAGAGGCGGCTTGGTTGTCATGACTGCGAATTGCGCTGTGGCAGAGCTGTCTTTCCTAAACTCACTCACTTATTTCCTTCTCTGGAGCTGTGCTATGGCCAAGACACATCTGTGGCCCTGAAAGAAAAATGAGTCGAGCAGAGATGAAGGAACTAGCTATTTCTTCACTGGAAATTTAAATAATAGGCAAAGCAGTTCTTCAATGCTGTACCCAATTACAGCACAGCCCAATCAGCTGCTATTTGTTGGAGTAAATGGACTATTTAGGGTGTATTTTAAAATAGGGCTAGCATCTCCTACTCAGATGATTTTGACCATACAATAGTGCCATATCGTTGCTGTATTTAAAGTATTCATTTTGAGTGTGCAGGGACTGTGACAGCAACTTAGAAAAACTTTTCCACTTGCCACTTTATCTCATATCCTTCAGAAGGATGAATGCCCAGTTTGCTCTGAGAACAGGCAAACTGATTTATCTGTGAGTAGTTCATCTGATTTTTCCTGATTTTTTTAAAATCTGATTACAACCACCTTAAAAGAATATGTTGTCTAGGTCAGCTTCATTCTCACAGCCATTCCAGAGTTCTTGACACTGGACATAATCTTGCCACAGAGGACAGATATCCTTTCGTGTCTTGGCCTCAAGACCCAAGAGACAGTTTTGATGCCCCAGTGCATAACTGCACAGTATACAATCCCCAGCAGAAGAAAGGCAATGTCCATTTTAGAATGGTTGGGCGATTTTTAATTCCCAGAAGCTGCATCTTTATGTAAGCAGGATTGAGTTCCATTTATAGAATCTAAAAAGCTGTAGATCAGGCTATGAACCTTAGTATCAGGGAAGGGAGAAATGAGAGGACTTAAATCCTAGTCCTGGCTCTGATGTTAACTAGCTGGCCAACTTAGGTTAAGTTCCTTTGTCTGGGTAGATCTCAGTTTTCCCACCTGGAAAATTATGAGACAGGAAATTATGTTGAATGTATTTCTCCTAGAAGGAACATAGATTCTCTCCTTAATACTATGTGTCAGCAAATTGCTGCTTAATGGGATTGAAAGGCCTAACGAAAACCTAATCTGCCCCCAATTAGCTTTCACGTTAGTTTCTCACTGTTTCTGTAATTACCATTACAGGAATAAAATCTCTAAGTGAAGATAATGTCTTTATAAGACTCCCAATAAATTGTAAGTGTATAAGGATCAATCCAGTCACGAGGATCTAATGGAACTCAGGACAAGGAAGTTCTACACGTGTACTGTCCAATGGTTTAAGAGCAGAGGCCCTCTGCCAGTTACTTGCAATGTGACTCTTTAAAAGTAATCAGGGACCAGCAGATGGCATAATGTTTACATCACTGGATTCCCACGTAGTCAACCACAGTTCAAATCCCAGACATGGCTACTTAAAACTCATGGTGAGCTCATGTGTATGCATGCCCAAGATCCTGAGAGAAGACTGGAGGAGAAAGGATTGCGGCGTGGCCATCCCCCTGTGGAGTGATTTCTCGCTTTCTGTCTTTCTATCTCTCGCTGTCTCTCTGGTGAGCATCCGCGCCTTATAGCAAAACTCTCTTTCAAGAAAAAGAAAGAAAAGAATAATAATCACAAGCTTCTGTGACTCAGTTTCCTCATCTGCAAAATTAATCTAATAATAGTCACTGTCTCATTAGCTGCTGTGATCTAATAAGATAATACATATAAAACACTTTCTAGTCCAGCCAGTAGTTCCCACATGGCCTATTGTGCAGTTTGAGTCTCATACCTAGCAACTTGAAAACATGCCAGGCATGTGGGTATGTACCCAAAATGGAGGAGAAGGGATTGCATTGCAGTGTGGCCTTTCTCCATAGGAGGTGCTTTCTCACTTTTTCTCTCTTTTTCCCTGGCCAGCAAATAAATAAACAAAACCCCTGTCAAACAAACAAACGAAACCACTTTTTTTCTGCTTGGTACAGTGTCTTCAAATAGAAAGAACTCAACAAATGTTAGCCAAATATTAGCTATTGCTATCTTTAAAAGCTTTTGCCATAATTAAGAAAGGATTACATTACGTACAGGCTAGATTCTATGTGAAACGTGTTGTATTAAATGATCTTTCACAGAATGATCTCTGAATAGCATATATGGAATGCCCTGCTGGCTTCAGTATTTGACGTTCCCATTCCCTAACCTTTCAAAATAAGGGAAATTTAGCAGTATTTAGTTCTCTTCATCTTTCCAGGTGTTTTATTATTGTTATTTTTTTCTTATTTATGGTGATAAACTATAACTATTGACTTTTTACTTTCTACATGAAAAATAAGAGGTAAAAAAATAACCTTTTTCTCCCATTGCCCCTGCCACATCCTATTCCTAACCCCCAGGCTGTCTGATCTGGCTGATTGCCAGCCATATCACTTTTGTCTTAATGAGCGTATTTCCCTAGAATTCTTGCTCAGTAAAGATGTTTGGTTTGGGCCACATGAACACATTGTTTGCTATAGTAATCTCTCTAAAGGAAGACAAAAGTGGAGGCTATCTATCCATGAAAATGTGAGTCCTGGAAGCCAGAATTTCTTAAGAACTATATTAAGAAATCAGCTGACTTGAAGTGCCTTACCTCAGTCATCTAAATGGGAAAGTCACTGGAGTTGGAGGTTGAGAAGGGAGATTTTTACCTTGAATTTAAATGACAGCATTCAGGTTCATTTACATGCATATCAAAAATAAATAAATACCAGACTGGCCCCAGAGCACAGTTGTTAAGTGCTATGCAGAAGGAGCCAAATCTGATCACAGTTCAAATCCCAGCTCCTGGAAGCTTGAGAAACAAAGGTGCATGTGATGGAAAATTGGAGAAAAAAATAAGTGCAGGATAACTATATTCTATTGTGGCTGCTCTCCCTCTGGTGCACACATTAACCTTCTGGCAGTAAACATTTTTTTAATTAAATAATTTAAAAATCCATATGTATCTTTTAAATACATTTTAGGTATAGCTGTAACTGTGAAAATACTCATTTTAATATTTTCCATAGAAACTATAAATATTAACATTATGTCCTGAGAAGTTTTTATTGAGTTAATTAATAGTCTTTTGACACTTGAGCTGTGTTAAAAAATAAGTCTACATCATTTTTTCTTTATTTCAGTTAACCAGACCCAAGAATATTAGCCCAAAATGTTCTAATGGCATAGCTTCCGGGGCTGCTACAGCATCCAATCAGTGTTTTGTTGCAGAAAATGAAGTGCTCTTATGTCTTTGGAAAGCCAATTTCAAGTTTTTTCATGGTATACATCTTTGAATTATTTTTCCTTCAAGTTATTTTAGATAACAATTTGATTTAAATAATATTGCCCGCTGTGGGCTGCAGCATAGGTTTTGAATGCCAGACTGCTCAACTCTGGATTAATTCCTTCATTCAGTGATAACCCATTTCCTGCCTCTTTAGCTAGCATTTTTAAATATCTTCATTTAGCTTTTTATTGAAGAAAGAGGAGGGTGAAAGGAGAGCTCAAAGAGAGTTCCTTAACAAAGAAAGGTTGTTGGAGGGGGAGGGAAAGAATGAGAAGATTTAGCTATAATATGAAATGGAGGTGCTCTGAAAATAATAGGCAAAGCATTTCAATTTTCTTCTGGTCTATAGAAAATCGACCAAAACGTAAAATGACATTATTTGAGTCTAGGCAGGAAGGAAGATTATCAAAAGTACCGCTTGTAGGTGTACATTTATTAGTAAGAAATTGACCTGCTATATTCAGATGAAAACTTGCAGCTCCTCTGGGGAAGGGACTTCAGATACATGCTAATCATTTGTCTGAGCCCTTCAAAGAAATCCCAGGACACCTCTTCTTCAGGGTTTGCACATGCTTCGCATACCCTGTACTTTGAAACAGACACCAAATTCTCTCCAGCTCATAATTACAGGAAGCAGCCAACTGCTTAACTTTACTATCTTGAGCACAAATTGATGTCTTTTTAATAGATACATCTGTTAGGGAGCATTATACTATTTAGGAGACCATGGATATTAACCTCATGTACCAAAAAAATCTGAGTTTAGGGCCCTTGGGATTAGGACAGTGGTGAAGGGATTTAAGGATCCTAATACCTATAACTTAGAAAGAACATATTGGATAAGGAAATAAGGAATCAGGCTAGAATATACAATACAGACCACCTATCAATTTGAAAACAGTAAAAAATAAAGTAATTAGCAAATACTGTAATTTACGGTAGCATCAAAAATGTAAAATATTTAGGGATAAATCAGACTGAAGATCTATAAGACTTGTATACAAAAATCTACAAACTATGCAGAAAGAGAAATTAAAGAAATACTGCATTTTTTAAAAAAGAGAAAGACATTTTCTTCTTTCTTTTTTCCATGTTACTTTGGGTTCAGGTTTCATTGAACTCCCTAGCAAAGAGACTTCTGAGTAGTTATTAATTACCTTGAGAAGCCAGCTGCACAATTATCTTCTTGAAGCTTAGGTATTAATATTCTAGGCAGCTAATAATCATTTCTGAAGGATCTCCATGCTGTTCTGTGTCCCAACCTCAAAGAATTATTGTCTTGTAAATTTAAATGCAGTAAAGGCCTTAGAAAAAACTTTGTATTTCAATATAATGGATTGTATTAAAATGTTAAAATAAAGCTGTGTACTCAGGTTATTTCTTTGCCAATTTGAATGTTAGTACTTAGGAATTTCTTAAAAATGAGACCCATCAGTGTTGGTCCCAGGAAAGTATCTGTACCTAGTTCCTAATGCCAAATAAGCCCCCTGAAAGGTGAATACCTTGAAAAAGAGGGAGAATAGAGCTTGTGGGAAATATGAGGAACATCTATAGTCAAGCCTTTGAGCAACTAGAGCAGGTGAGGTCCTCAGAAACACCCTTCTCCCTTCCCTTTCTGGCATCCCACATTCTTCCTTGACCTGTTCTATTGGTAGACAATGCCTTCACACTGTGAGTGACAGTTTCCTTTGGGGCACTGCTTCAAACTCTCAAGTTTTTTTCCTCCCTTCTTTTCCTCTCTCACCCTAACACTCATTGTAACATACATTCCTCTTTCTAAATCAAAATTTTCTTTCAACCAAGTTCTTGATTCAACTACCAAAGAAAAAGTACTTGGTATGACTCGCTAATCAGAAATAACTGTATTTGGCCTGACTTTGCAACATAATTTGTGCATTTCCAAATCTCTGAAGATGGCATTTCATAGATTGAGGTGTGTTTTTGGACACATGGGAGAGTTAGGAGAGAGATTTCCTGTCACTCTTCATATTCAGTTCTTATTTTGTCTATATGTGATAGCAGCTTTGTTGCAAGCCAAATCATTTCTGCAAATGACAAGTTCATGATAAATTCTATTTGCCAAGCTGAATTATAGAATCTGGATTGGGGGCTATGATGGGACTAAGCCTTTGATTGATTTTCCACTGCATTTACTATTTCTCCCTGATTTGTTTTCCATAGAATTTATAAAATAGAGGAATCTCAGGTGCTTTTGCTTTTCCTCCTATTCAATTTTCTATTTTCATTCCTGGACACCAAAATATGGCTCTAGGATATAGGTTTTAGAATTTTTTAACCTCAGTCTTCTCCCAGCAAATTAAATTTAAAAAAGGAAAAAGACAGAAAGAATATAGCTACAGTTTCTATGAAGAAGAGATCTATTTATATTAGTTTTATGTACATAATTTTTAAAAAAACTAATTTCCCTCTGACCTAAAACACTAGATATTAATCTTAATGTAGGTAATAAGGATATTTTTCTGTTCAGTTGTTTGAATTAAACATAGCTGATTCTTTCCACTTATCTATTTTGGGGTTCTGCCACTCAGAAAGAATATGACAAGATGGAGTAAGTATTAATACAAAAAAGGAAAGTTCACAGATGTGTGCCTGCTTTTAAATCATAATTTTTTCCAGGATTCCCAAGTAAATTAAAAAATATTTTCTGTACTTTCTCACTGCAATTTTAACCCTTTTTTCTTCATATATACCTAGTTGCTTCTTCCCATTTTGACCAACATCCCGAAAGCAGTTCATTACCTCATAACCTTCAACCATTGCCAAATATTTGAAACAATTTTCTAGATTAAACAGAGCAGATACTCTGGATATGGTGGGACTATTGAGACTAATTTCTCCTTAGGAAAATCTGATACTCTTTCATCTGGAAGGGGTAATTTCCATATAGGCTTTGTGTGTTATAATAGAAACTCAGTGCTCTCATCTGCTCTTTAGTCTTCCAATCAGCAATATAAAATGTCTACCATCCTTGGGAACCAGCAGTTAGCACAATGGCTATGTCACTGGACTCCCACGTAGTCGACCGTGGTTTGTGTCCCAGACTTGGTGGCTTAAACTCACGCTGGGCACGTGTGCGTGCGTGCCCAAGATCCCGAGAGGAGAATGGAGGAGAAGGATTGTGGCATGACCATCCCCCCGGGGGGGTGGGTGATTTCTCGCTTCCTATCTCTCTGTCTCTCTCTGTCTGTCTGGTGAGCGCACGCGTCCTATAGCAAAAACCTCTCAAAAAAATGTCTACCATCCTGCATTAAAAATAAAAATATGACCTCTAAATTATGAGCCACCCAAATGAAAGAAGTAATTTTCAGGCAACTTACAGAAAGATGATATTCAGTTCATTCTCTAAAGTAGATATTTCTTAATTGCTTCCTCTGTTTCTTTTTTAATTTTTCTTAAAATTTGCTATAGGGAACAGTGTGGGAGGATGGTAGGAAATGGTAGAGGATGAGAGGAAGGGAATCAAGGGGAAAAAGAAAGAGGCAAATCATTTAAGAAATACACAAATGGAAAACTGTTGGTGATGATGGGTGTAATAATATCTTTAACTGGACTAATATACAGTGTTTTCATGCTGGGAAAATTCATTTTACAAGCTTTAATGATACAGAGTGACTGAATGTATTAAAAATAAAAAATACATGTAGTGTAAAAACATTTGGTGTGAGGTGTATGTTCTCAGTAGAGAGACAAAGAAAGTAAGAAAGCACCCCTGAGGGGGAATGGCCACACTGCAGTCCCCTCTCATGCATTCTCCTTTGGGGATTTTGGGTACAAATGTACACAAACCCAGTGTGTTTCTCAAGCCAGTGGGCCCAAGACTTGAACCACACAGTCAGTCATGTGGGATCCATCTGCCTTAATCACTACATCACCAAATGGCCTTTCCTGTGTCTCTATTCCCCATCCTAACAGAGACTGAGCCTGTCATTCAAGGTGGAGTTGATACTATCTGTAGCCATATCTACAAGAGTAACTTAACTGGGTGAAGCCAATCTGTGTATCTCCTTCCTGTAGAGATTGTATTTTTGTCCCAAAGATGAACATATGAAAAAAACTAAACTATTTATATTTGCAAAAACATTTGCTGAGGATTTCTGAGAAAGTCATTTCCTTTTACTTCAATGGAAGATACATAAAAAGATGTTCTCTCTCACACACTAAATATAAACAAAGAAGCCGATAAACCAGGAGCTACAAGCAGGCATCTTTATACATAGAGCAAGTCAGTTTTAGAATGAAGCTGACATCATGGAAAGAAAACTAGACAGTCAGAAATAAAAGCATTATGGCTTTGTCATTGACCTGCTAGATCAACCCTGGCCTGAAGCATGTTTACCTCTATAATTTAACTTATATGTGCCAATAATGTATTTTTTTAAACTGGCATGACCATTCTACTGCTGCTGTTGTTATTACTTCAAATGAAAGAAAATGAACTGAAACAGCATTCTAAAGTGAATATGGAAAAAACTTGAAAGAACATGGTAACTATACAAGCTTTGCTCCTACACAATCACCTTCACTGAAATTCATTTTAATGTTATGAATTTATCTTTTATCAAGCATTTTATTTTTATTAAAAACCTATAAAAATGTCTTCTACATTTGGTATACAAATGTCCCCTAAAGGCATTACCTGGTATATTGCTCAATATCTTTTATAGCAGGTCTCAAATGGGAGGGAATTTAGCAGTGCTATAATCTATATCTTTCTTTAAAGATTGCTATGTAATCTGTCTCATAATCTTAACCATTTCACATATCATATTTTTCTTTGTGTACTGACTATTAAGAGAATCTGAGTCAAATAAGAGTAACTTTGTAATGTAATTAATAGAGATCTTTGATTTGACCCCTTAATTTATACTCAGCTCAGCATTCAACATTATTGTTAATTTTTTTCTGAGAGAGAGAGAGATTTTTGCTATTCAATGTGTGTGCTCACTGGAGAGACAGAGAGAGACAGAAAGACAGAAAGCGAGAAATCATCCCTCAGGGGGATAGTCAAGCCACAATCTCTCTCCTCCATTCCTCTCTTGGGATTTTGGACACACAGGCACACACTCCCAGCATGAGCTTCAAGCCACTGAGTCTGTGAGTCTGAGACTCAAACTGCAGTTGGCCATGTAAGAGTCCAGCAACATATCCATGATGCCATCTGCTGGTTCCTCAACATTAGCCTTTAAAACTGTAATGCAGATCACATGCTTAAAGCTCTCCAATGGAGTCCTCACTTCTTTTTAGCGAGAGGGGAAAACAATTTGAGAGAACATTGTTTCTACTTAACATTGAGAAAAGGCAGGATAATCTACAAAATTCTTGAATCCATAAGAGAGTTGAAATCTCTTGACATGAAAATTGAAAGAACATCCCCTCTATGGTACGAGCATGGAGGAGGCAATTGGATTCCACTTGAGCACAAGACAAAAGAGATCATTTTCCTTGGAATTTCTCTCATATAAAGCAAAATTTCTAAGCTACATGGGAAAGTCAGAAAACCTTCTTGTCCCCAGGTTACAGGCAAAGATCAGTTGTTTCAGGAAAAGGGTAGGAGATAACCATTCTTCCACTTAGGAAGGGATGGGAAAACCTCCCAAATCAAGAATATAGAAAAGATACATTATTTTGGGGAACGTGAGAAGCACAAGTTCTATGCTTCTGGGGAAGGAATAGGAGACACTCTTGGGTCTAGGATATCATGCCAATGCAAGATAGAGGGGAAGAAACTTTCTCCCACACAAGACATATCAGATTGACGGCACAGTTTGGCAGCCATGAGGAGGTGGGACAATAATGCTAAGAGAGACTGACTTTCAAAGTCCATATATATAGGACATTACAAAGACATAGACCAAATCAGAAGAACTCAGAGAAATTCCTTATCCCTATGATGAACCTAGAATTGACTAACAGGCAAGAAAAGTCTTGCTATTTACTTCCATTGTTAGGAGAAAATGTGCTTGGAGAGAAATCACTGTGTGGCAGAGAGTGAAGCAAAAGGCACAAAAGGAAATCTTGCAGAAGTCCAGGCCCCTTTCTAACCAAGGTAAAAGCGGTGTGCATTGCTATTTGATACCTGTGGTTCACTGAAGGTAAAGATAGTAAGAAGAACAACAGCAACAAAAAATGAACTCAATTTCTGACTAAATTAACGCAACATCTTGTCATGAAAATCCTATGTTTTTTTTTCAATAAAATAAACATTATTCCTCATGAGATTCAGTTTATTAGTTACATACAACTACAAGTGTAGTCAATGGTCCTAGCTCCCTGGTTTCCTTATCTCACAGGGTGATAATGAAACGAGAGTCCAGATGGCTGCAGCACAAATTGTGAGGTGCAGCCTGTGCCATACTGCACCTAATTAGCTTTATTGCCTGAAGCTCTATCCTAAACAGTGAAAGATAGAAAGCCTCATACCTCATTGGAACATGGAAGGCAATGAGAACTGTCTCATCACAGCCTTCTAGAAAAATAGAGATGCAAGTGAGAAATGGCTTCATAGCAGGCCTTCACTAGCCTCCCACACTCACATAGTAGCATCACAAAGCATTCTGCAAGGACCTAGAACAGCCACACTTAAACTTTGTCTATGTGGCCTATGCAAATAAGTGCAAAATAATCAGGGCACTAACACAAAGCTGTTCTCCTGAATACCCCAATCTAAACTTAGCACAAGAGTAGCCATATCCATTTCTGGGTATAAATTTCATTTATGTTACTCTTTACTGCTCCTAAGTATTACATCCAGCATAGAATTAGAAATTATGAGACATAAAAAGACAAGAAAAAAACATAAATAACTGTCAAGAGACAATGAGAACAACAGAATATGATTCAGATATGACATAAATGTAACTATCAGACTAGTTATTTTAAAAACCTAAAATTAATGTTATAAATATGTGATGTAAAAGTTGTACAACACATAAGCACAGTTTAAATAGTCCATCAGAGATAGGATCTTTATAAAAAGAGTCAAATTAAAATAAATGGGCCATATCAAAGATAAAGAATTACTTCAAAGGCATCATAGGCAAACAGGGCAATAAAAAAGTTACCAAAAATAAAATTATACAAATTAAGACACTAAGAGTAAATAAAAGAGTAACAAAAAAAGAAGAGGAACAAAGACCTAAGAGATGTCAGCAAAATAGAAGAGCAGGCAGCTCTAAGTTCCCATTTTACCACAGAAACACTTAAGCAAAAGGAATAAATATCACAACCAACTGTACCAGATGTATGAAAAACAGTAAAAGGTTTCTAGCTACCAAGCAAATGATGAAACAAGAAGAGACAACTTCAAAATGGCAGTAAAGTTTTGTGGCATTTTTATTTGTCCTTGCCCCACACCTTCCCCAGTTTTGCAGCAATCTTGAAGAAGGCATCTCATATTCTCAGTTTGAGTCCCTGATAGTAAGTATTGGAGGGAACAGAGCAGATCTTATTCACAAATTGTTCTGTTAAGTCTATTATAACATACATGTTCGTGGACTGTTGGATACTGAAGGACTGATACGAGGCATTAATTACCTTTTCAACTAATTTGGCCCAGGTCTGAAAACTGATGGGCATTGTTCAAAAATATTATAACAACCTACAGATACCTGGAACAAAAGTTTATAGTTGATATATCCAGTAGACACCTGATGGCATGGGAGAAAAAACTAGGAAGAGAGTTTCTATAAAAAATTAGGATATTCAAAAGTACTGTTTATGAGAGAAATGAGAAAGATAAACAGAAACCCAGAGGAAAATGCTTACACAGATAAGACCTAAGAAGACCTAAATTTCACTTCCATTTGATCACTAGACACAGTGCCAGTGTGATTAAGTGCTGATAGAAAACTCCAGCACAGAGCCAATCTGGGAAGACCAAAAGAGGTGTTTTGTTTTTGTTTTTTAAGCTCGAAACATTCAAAATAATCTCTTTCAAAACATTAGATTAATATAAGTTAAGGAACAGAAACTTCAGTGATCACACATGACAAGGAATACAGCCTTTGAAAAAATAGCTGGGATTAGTCACTAAAAAAAGGGAGTAATATAGACTTTCAACAATAAAAACAATAAAAGGCAAATCCTGGACAATGAAGAGAATTTTAATTCCAGAGTTACCATAGTATGATACAAATACCCTGATTTAAACAACACAAAGGCAAATTTTGTTGGTCCACTAAAAATAACAAAATGAATTGACAGAATTAGTTACTGAGGAAGCCTTGACATTGAACTTACTAAGTAGACTTTTAAGAAACTCTCAAGGGATCAGATGGTGGTTAAGCAATAAAACTTGACACTCTGTGAAGAAATTCTAAATGTGAAGGTTGCTGGCACAAGTACACACTGGTTATGAGTTTACTCATGATCCAGGGCTGACTGAAGGCTTGGGTGAATCACAACATCAGGACCCCGTGAGGGTGTTATCTCTCTAAATCTCTCTCAAAAGAAATAAAAAATATGACTATTGCTATTATTTAATCCAAAGAGCAGAAAAACAAAGAAAAACATGAACACAACTTAAAGAGATATGTAGAGTACCATCAAACATATCAGCATACACAAAATATAAGTTTCAGAGGGATAGAATAGAGAGGAAGTGACAGAAAGAACAATTGAAGAATTAAAGCCAAACACATTCCACATTTGATGATAGATATAAATCAACTCATCTAAGAAGCATAACAAACTTCAAGTAGAATAAACTCAGACAGATCACACCGAGACACATTATACTCAAGTTTTTGAAAGCCAAAAACCAAACTGAGGATTTTGCCATGTGTATATATATATATATACACACACACACATATATATATATATATGAAAAATGGCAGTAAAGTTTTTTGTCACTTTTATTTGCCACAAAATACAGTACATATAGGTGTGTATATGTATGTATATATACATATCAAGAATAAAGAAAAACTAGTAGAGCAAAATCTAGTGGTACACATTATAATGTGGTCTTCTTTGTTGAAAATGATGAATATAGTATAAACCTTGATTTGATTATTGCACACTGTGTACATGCTTTGGAAATCTATATTATACTTCACAAAGATGTACAACAATTAAATGTAAATAAGAAATTATAAAACAAATTTAGAAAACAAAAATAAAGAACAATTAATAAACTTGAATAGAAATTTCTCTAAAAACGGCATACAAGTTGACAAAAAAACATGAAAAGCTACATAACATCATTAATTATTAGGTAAGTGCAAATTCATACCATAATGAGATACACATACAATATAATGGCTATAATAAAATAAAACAGTCCATAACAATTGTTTTCAGACATTTAAAGAAGTTGGAAGCCTTGTAAACTGCTAAAGTATGTTTAAAAGAACTATAAGAAATAACTTGGCAGTTTTCAAAGAGTTAAGCAGACAATTACAGGGACCAGCAGTTAGTGTAATGGCTGTATCGCTGGACTCCCATGTAGTTGACCACAGTTCGCGTCCTGGACCCGGTGGCTTAAAACTCACACCGGGCACGTGTGTGTGCATGCCCAAGATCCTGAGAGGAGAACGAAGGAGAAGGGATTGCGGCATGGCTATCCCCCCTGGGGGGTGATTTCTTGCTTTCTGTCTCTCTGTCTCTGTCTGTCTGGCTAGCCCATGCACCCTATAGCAAAAACCTCTCCAAAAAAAAAAAAAAGTTAAGCAGACAATTGTCATATGACTCAGCATTTTTATTACCAAGTATATATCTAAAATCATTGGAAAAGGGAATCAAAGTCATATTTGTATGCCAATATTCATTGCAGCATTATTCACAACAGCCAAAATATAAAAACAACTCAGTGTCCAGGAACAGATCAATGGATAAGCAAAATGTAGTATATAAATGCAATGGAATATTTTCAGCCATAAAAAAGAATGGAGTTTTAATATAGACTATAATATGGTGGAGCCTTGAAAGTATTCTGCTAAAAAAGGTCAAGTATATAAGGACAAATATGGTATGATTCTAATTTTTTTAAACTTATTTCTTTTTTCTATGAGGGAGAGAGACAGAGAGGTACTCTCAACAGGGTCTTCATGCCAGGTCTGCCTCCAGCTTCAGGAAGCCCTAGATCATAAGCATACATGTACTCAGTCTGTTCAGGGATGTCTCCATACGTGAACCCAGAATTCCTCCATATGGGTCTGTCTTTCAGTGTTGTGTTATTGCTGTGCCATTATCTGTCCCCTGTACAATTCTATTTTTATGAAGCATACAGTGTCAGCAAATTTATGAAGACAGAAAGTATATTAGAGGTTATCGAGAGCAGGAGAAAGGAGGAAAATGGAAGTTTATTGCTTAACAGGTATACATTTCCTGCTTAAGATAATGAAAAATTCTAGCATTAGAGGGAGGATGTTTGCACAACACTGTGAATGCAATTAATGCCACTAAACTGTACACTTAAAGTAATAAAAGGGCAAATAAAAGTCTAGAGTTTACTTAATGGTACTGTACCGATCCATTAGTTTTGACAAATGTACTATGGTGATGTAAGATATTAACAACGAGGCAAACAAGTGAGGGTCATACAGGAACTTTCTGTATTACTTGGGCAATTTTTCTGTAAATCTTAAATTATTTCAAAATAAAATTGCTGTTTAAAAAAAGAAGAAAGAAATAGACTTCTGCTTCTGCAAAGATGGAATAGATGTATTTTTCACTATTCCATCTTCTAAGTACAACTAAAATCCTAGACATGTTATTATATAAAAGAAATATAAGGAGATTCTGAAATGTGAAAAGATACGGATCAGGTATGAACTTTGATTTCTATGAAGTGGCAGCATTCACTGGGTTTACTTTTTGTCTCATATTCACCAAACTTGGATCAGAAGAAGCTACCAACCTGGAAATGGAAATAGGTATGGGGAGTCCCCAACAAAAGCCTTCTATCTCTAAACAAAAGACCAGAAGAAAGTAGGTTAGCAAGGCAGACAACTTTGAGACAGTAACAGTTCTACAGCGGAGCACCACAGAAAAACACTGATTCTACCCAATCTTATGTCAGAAAAGATCAAGTGGGGAGCTTAGATTTCTTCTCACAGTAGGCTTTAATGAGGCATCCCAAACCCCTCATTAGAGTGGTATCAGTGATGGCTGTCAGCCACACTGGGCAGTAACAAGCCTCCCCTCAACTCAACCCTGAGGTGTCAGTGGAGACTATGTGGGGATTCCAGACTTCCAACCCTACCTGTCAAAAATAAGGTATCACTTCTTGTCTCTATGAGTTAATGTGAAAGGTGGTGTTAGGATTTTTACATTTAACCTGTGGTAATGAAGCCATTCCCCACAATCATGTAAGCAAAAGCCACCAGGGTCTAACTAATATTTATAAAACATTCTATTCCAAAAGAGCAGCAGATACAGATTTTCAAGTATTCATAGAAAACATAGAAAGGTAAATCATGCCCTGGACCATAACAATACTTGAACAAATTTAAAATATATAAGATTGTGCAAAGTATACCCATTGACAATAATAGAATAAAACTAGAAATAATAATAGAAACACATGCCCTATAGCAAAAATCTCACTTAAAAAAAAGAAAATTAAAATGAAATGTCATTTGTAATCACCTCAAAATGAAATACCAGGTGTAAATCTAGCATGTATAGAACTTACATTCTGAAAACTACAACACAATGACAAATGAAATGAGGACTTAATAAACAGTTTTACCAAAATCATGAATTGGAATACTCAACATTGACAGGTTTAATGCAATTTCTGTCAAAATCTCAGCAAGTTGTTTATTTTTTAAATTTTTTCAAAAAGATTTTTGCTATTAGGGTGTGTGCACTCATCGTAGAGACAAAGACAGAGAAAGAGAGAGAGAGAAATCCCCCCCCACTTCCAGGAGGGATGGTCACATGGCAATCCCTTCTATTCCATTCTCCTCTCAGGATTTTGGGCATGCACACACATGTGCCCAGCATGAGTTTCAAGCCGCCAGGTCCAGGACTCAAACTGCAGTTGACCACATGAGAGTCCAGTGCCTTAGCCACTATGCCACCTGCTGGCTCCCACAGAAAGTTTTTTTATAGATATAGATAAATATCTTTAAATAAAAATCTCTTTATGTTTCTATCTTATATTTATAAGATATAAATATATTTCTATTTATAATAACATATATATAAATTTTAAATGTATATGACATACACAGAAAAAATTAAAAACAATTTTGAAAATGAACAAGTTGTGAAGATCTAGTATGCCAAATTTTAAGACTGATTATATAACTACAGTAATCAAGACTGTAATATTGTTCAAGGGGTACACACATACATCAATAGACTAGAACAAAGAACCCCAAAATAGATCCCCACATATGCCCAGCTAATCTTTGACAATGGTACAAAACAACTTGGTTGAGAAAAGATAGTCCTTTCAACAAAGTGCATTCTAGCAACTGGACATACATATGTAAAGAAATGTAGATCTTTCTTAATTAAGTTTCATACCTTATACAAAAACTCTTTGAATAATGGACCATAAACTTTATTGTAAAATGCAAATTGAAAATTTTTAGACAAAACCAACAAATAGGAGAAAATCTTCAGAATCAAAGGCTATCCAAAGAATTCTTAGACTTGATATCAAAAAAAGCACAATCCATAACATAAAAATTGATAAATTATACTTTATCAAAATTGAAGACTTCAGCTCTCCAAAGGACCCAGATAAGAAGATGAAACTATAAGCTACACATTGGGAGAAAATATGTGCATGTTGCTATCTCAATAATGACTTGCATCTAGAATATGCAAATAATTCCTAAAACTTAACAGTAGAAAACAATCCAGTTAGAGAATAAGCACAATATTAAAAAGACATTTTACTGGAGAGAATAGGCTAATGACAAGCGTATAAGTATATGTACAACATCATTAGGCATTGAGAAAATGCAGGTTAAAGTAACACAAATTAAAACCACACACTGACTAGAATGGCTAAAATTAAAGAACACTACATTGTAGCAAGGATGCATGACAACTGAAGAACTGATATCTTGCTGATGGGAATGTAAACTAGGACAGAAAATCTGGAAAACAGTTTGTTTTTTAGAATACTTTACATGCAACTTTCATATGACTCAGCAGTTACATTCTTGGGTATTTAACCTAGAGAAATGAACACTTAAGGATAATCCTATAGATTATCCTTTATGGTAGCTTTATTTGCAATTGTCAAAAATGGAATCAGCCCATGGGACCAGCAGTTAGCGTAATGGCTATGTCGCTGGACTCCCACGTAGTCGACCGCGGTTCGAGTCCCGGACCCGGCGGCTTAAACTCACGCCGGGCGCGTGTGCGTGCGTGCCCAAGATCCCGAGAGGAGAATGGAGGAGAAGGGATTGCGGCGTGGCCATCCCCCCTGGGGGGTGATTTCCTGCTTTCTATCTCTCTGTCTCTCTCTGTCTGTCTGGCGAGCGCACGCGCCCTATAGCAAAAACCTCTCCAAAAAAAAAAAAAAAATGGAATCAGCCCATATGCTCTTCAATGAGTGAATGGTTAAAAAAGCCATTGTATATCTAAACCATGGAATACTACTCAGCAATGCACAGGACTATAAGCTCTTTTCTTTCTTTTTTTTTTTGAGTTTGAAATATCTTTATTTGCAGATGATATGATGATAGAGCATCCAAAGCTTTCCATGAAAACCTTCTCCAAGTAATAAATAAATACAGTAATGTGGCAATATAAAAAGTCAACACCCAAAAATCTATAGCATTTCTATATACAAACAAACTGAATGAATAGAACTGAAGAAAGGAATTTCTTTTACCCTAGACACAAATTGTATAAGATACCTAGGGATAAAACTAACCAAGGAAGTCAAAGACTTTATTAAAGAAAACTATGGGGGCTGGCAGGTGGCTTGGTGGTTAAGGGTGCTGGACTCCCATGTGGCTGACTATGGTTCGAGTCCCGGACCTGGCAGCTTGTTCTCTCTCTCTCTCTATCCCTCTCTGGTCAAATGGAAATGAATAAATGAATGAATAAATAAAGTTAAATAATTTTTAAAAAAGGAAAACTATGAACATCTTAAAAAGATACTAAAAATGACACAAAAAATTAGAAGGACATCCCATGTTTCTGGATTGGAAAAATTAATATAATCAAAATGTCAATTCTACCCAAATTAATCTACATAGTTAAGGCGATTCCAACCAAAATACCAGAGACATTCTTCACAGATCTAGAAAAGGAAATCATAGAATTTGTCTGGTTAATAAAAGACCTTGTATTGCCAAAGCAATCCTTCACAAGAAGAGTGGAGTGGGTGGCATATCACTCCCTGACCCCAAATATACTATAAAGCTGTAATAATTAAAACAGCATGATATTGGCACAAAAACAACAGGTGGAACAATGAATAGAATAGAGACCCCAAAAATAAACCCCAAAGCTTACAGTCAACTAATTTTTTTACAAAGGATATCAGTCAGTCCACTGGGAAAAGTAAAACCTCTTTAGCAAAAGGTGCTGGAAAAACTGGGTATCCAACTACAGAAAGATAAAACTGAATCCCCATCTTTCACCATTAGCAAAAATCAACTAAAAATGGATCAAAGATCTCAATCTAAAACTTCAAACTATAAAACTATTGTTGGAAAACACTGGGAAAACTCTGGGAGACATTGGGGTAGGCGAAGACTTAAATAAGACTCTCAAAGCATAGGCAACAATCCCCGAAATAGACAAGTAGGACTATATCAGAATAAGAATTTTCTGCACAGCAAAGGACACAGTAGTCAATGTGATTCAACAATCCTCAGAATGGGAGAATATTTTGTAAAATATGCCCTCAGATAAGAGACTAATCACCAGAATACACAGGGAACTCAAGCGGGGAAAAAAAAAAAAAGTTTGACCCAATTAAAAGATGGGAAAATTAGCTGAACAAAAGTCTCTTTAAGGAAGACATATGAACAGCCAAAAAGCACATGAGGAAATGTTCAACATCCCTCATCACAAGGGAAATACAGATCAAAATCACAACCAGATGCCACCTAACCCCTACCAGAACGACAAAGGTTAAAAATACAAAAAGCAATAAGTGTTGGTAGGATTGTGGTGAAAGGGAAACTCTCATATACTGTTGGTGGGAATATAAACTGGTTAAGCCACTGTGGAGAACAATGTGGAGGTTCCTCAAAGGTCTAAAAACAGAACTACCATTTGATCCAGCATTTCCACTTCTGGGTATCTGCTCAAAAGACAGAAACATGCTTAGTTGGAAAAGCACTTGTACATCAATGTTTATTGCAACATTATTCACAATCACTAAGACATGGAACCAACCCAAATGTCCACAGATGGATGAAGGGTTTGAAAAAGTGTGACACGTATACTCTATGGATTACTATTCCACCACAACAAACAACAAGACCCTGGCATTAGACAGAAAACAGTCAAATATAGAAGATTTACTGCTGAGTGAAGCAAGCCAGGCCATGAAAGAAAGACATTGCATGTATATACTTAATATATATGACTATCCACACTCTATGGTACAGATTGAAATATTGGAGTGCATAAAAGCAGTGAAAATAGTTATGGATGCTGAAGACAGTGTGGAACAGGAAAGAGAGTAGGGAAGAATATAGAGAAGGATAGCATGAGAACAAGTAGAGGCATGACATTTGTGGGACACAGAAATGGTTTATTACTTGTTGATGATAATATATATAGAATTCTCACCTAGAATGATATGAGAACAATTTCATGTTGCGTAAATTCTGTTTACAAGCCAAATGATATGTAGTGATTGAATGTTTGAAAAATAAAATGAGAGTAAATAATAATAACCTGAAAAAAAATGAAAAGCTATTTGATGATGATGATGTGGATAGTAATGTCTTTGTCTTTTCTTTCAGTATTTGAAGAATTTCATTTACTTTTTATTTATTTTATATTTTTTAATTTTATTTTTTATTTCATTTTCTTTTATAAATTCCATCACATTATTTAGCTTACAAAGTGAATATTTCAACATGTGAACATTTTTCCCTAATCCAGTTGATAAAACTATAAAATTATCTTAAACGGATAATATCACATTTCTTTGTCCCATCAATGCTTTGCCTCTCCATTTTTCTTCTGAATGTCCTTCCTCAGACTCTACTCTTTCACACACACTATATCTGGTGTTTACATCCATTTACTGTGTTTCTATATCCTTTAGTCAAACAGTTTCAGTCATAGAGTGCAGACACTCAGTATATATTAAATGGGGACATACCATGTCTCTCCTTCATAGCCTGGCTTGCTTCACTCAGCAGTATATCTTTCATATTCTTCCACTTTCCGTCAAAAGCCAGGGTTATGTTGTTTTTCATGGCTGAATAGTATATACTCTTAATACAATAAATTATGTGAATTTCAGTGGAATTATACTTGGTAAAAGAAAAAAAGTCAATCAGAAAACATTATGTATTGTTTGATTGCAATTATGCAACATTCTTAAAATGACACAATTATGGACATTAAGATCACCAAGAGGGACCAGTAGCTAGCATAATGGCTATGTCACTGGACTCCCATGTAGTCGACCGCAGTTCAAGTCCGAGACCTGGTGGCTTAAACTCACGCCGGGCACGTGTGCATGCGTGCCCAAGATCCTGAGAGGAGAATAGAGGAGAAGGGATGTGGCGTGGCCATCTCCTCCCCGGGGGGTGAGTTCTTGCTTTCTGTCTCTCTGTCTCTGTCTTTCTGGCGAGCGCACGCACCCTATAGCAAAAACCTCTCAAAAAAAAAAAAAAAAAAAAGAGCAGCAAGAGAAAAATACACATTGTATACACAGGAACAAACATAAGATTTATAACATACTTTTTGTCAGAAACCATGTAAGTTAGAAAACTGAAACAATATTATTAAAGTAATGAAAGAAAAACCAATCAATTCAGAATTAAATTCCCTATATGTTTGTAAATTTAGCAGTTCCTTTTTAAATAATCTGTGGTCAAAAATGAAGCACTAGAGATGCTAGAATGTATTCCGAATTAGATTAAAACAAAATCATAATAAATCAAAATTTGTGAGATACAAAGAAAACAGTGCTTGCAGGGAAATTTGTAAGATTAAATGCTTATGAGCCAGCAGGTGGCATAATCGTTAAGGTACTGGATTTCCACGTGGCCACCGTGGTTTGAGTCCTGGACCAGAGTCTTGGAAAACATGCCAGGTGCATGTGCATGTATGTTCAAAGTCCCAAGAAGAGGGAGGAGACAGGATTGTGGCATGGCCATCCTCCTTAGGGGGTAATTTCTCACTTTAACTCTCTCTTTCTCAAGAATGTGCACACACCCTATGGTAAAAACCTAAAAAAAAATCAATTAAATGCTTATGTAAGTAAAGAAGAAAGATCTAAAATAGATACTGCTGCTTCACCTTATTTCCCTCAGAACCCAATTCCACACAGACATAGGAAATGCCATAGCTTGGGTTATAATTTCATTCATAAAATGAACACAACAGAGTTTAATAATTATAATAAAGGACAAGAAAATTTTAGACACAAGGCATGTAAATTAAGAAAATCATAAAAATAAGAGCAGAAATTGGGACCAGTAGTTGGTGTAATGGCTATGTTGAACTCCCATGTATTCAAATGCAGTTCAAGTCCCAGACCCGGTTGCTTAAACTCATGCCAGGTGCATATGCGTGCATGTCCAAAATCCCAAGTGGAGAATGGAGGAGAAGGGATTGCGGTGTGGCCATTCCCCTTCCCCCGGGGGGGGGGGGGGTGATTTCTTTCTTTCTGTCACTCTGCCTCTCTCTGTCTTTCTGGTGAGCACACACGACCTATAGAAAAAAAAAAAAAAAAAAGAAAAGAAAAAGAAAAAAATAAGAGCAGGTATCAATACAATAATAGATAAAATTACTGAAACCAAATGATTATTTTTATAAAAGATAAGTATAACTCCAATTAGACTGATAAAGACAAAAGAAAGTACTAGGAAGAATCAAATTAGCAACATTAAAAAATGAGAAGAGACATCATTACACATGCTTCAGAAATGAAAAGTATAGTAAGCAAAAATTAAGAAAACCTCTGTTTTAAGTCATATTATGTTCAGAGTTTTATGTTAGAGAAAGTTTATAATAGTAAGAACTGTAGCTTTTGTTAGTGAACTACATATGTATAAGTTGAAAATGTAAATTGTGAACACCGGAAAGCACCATTGTGACATAAACATCTTAGTATCATGTTTAAAAAAAAGAAAAGAACACCTCTATGCTAATAAATCTGATAAATCAAATAAACAGCAATCTTAAGAACTTACAAATTATCAAAACTCACTAGAAAGATAGATAATCAGAACAAACATACTTAGTAAACAAATAGAATTTTTAGTTAAAATGTTTCTCACAGAGTAGAAATCAAGGTATCCAACAGGAGTACTCAGTGATCCTCTTCTCCACAAAAAAGGAACAAAACAACAATTAAATAAATACATTTCTAGTATACTATCTAAGGAGGAGCACTGGGACTCACCAAAGAAATATCTGAAACATTCTGAAACATGAAGACTTGAGATGACAGCACACATAGGGAAGCTAAGCACCAAGACTAAAATCAGCAGGCTAGAGCCAGGAAAAACTTCCATTTGTGGGAAAGGGTTAGCAAGAGATCCCAACAGCCCCTATCATCACCTTGAATGAGGGCACACATAGATGCCTTCTAGCCCAGCACCCCACATAACCCAGTGTAGGAATTCCTTGAAATTTATGTGGGTGCATAATTCCAGGGAAGTAACTTTCTCAGTATAAACTCAACTTTCCAGGACTCAAGGTGCTACGGAATCACACACCATTTTGGGAACAGAGTCACTGCTAGTGTAAGACCTGTCCATAGGAACAAAGGAACTTATATCTTCACATCCCTGAGACCCACTGACATTCCACCAAGTTGACATGAGTGACTGCCCCTACCACTCCAACTAGATTGAGCAGTAGGTCTGTGACCCCAATACCCAAGCCTACATAGCACCACATATTCCAGAGCATAGATTAACTGACATAGCAGGAAGACTGCTCCCGAGAGCATGTCAACTGATGGGAAATCTCCCAGGTACTTCTGGCAGTACTGAATCCAATGATCACCACAACTCCAGTGTATGAGTCCCTCCTCCTGCAGTAGCCCCCCAGGCATTGTCATCCTATACTCCCAGCCCCGACACTATGTTTGACCATGTACCATTCACCACTGGAGCTAAGAGGCTTTCTAGAGACTAACGCATAATCTCCACCACTGCTGATGGCCAACCAGATTAATCAGTGATTCTTACCCCCAACAAAGCTGCAACACTATCACTACAAATGTGTAACGTAGAATACAGAGTCACCCACAGACACCATTGACAATGATTATACCCAAATAAATTGTATGGAGACTATAGAACCAAAATGCAAACACCCTACCTAACCAGCACTATAGCACACAACCCCATGAAAAAGTCTTCCACTATGAAAGCTACTCC
Source organism: Tupaia tana (assembly GCA_026018925.1). Taxonomy (NCBI): domain Eukaryota; kingdom Metazoa; phylum Chordata; class Mammalia; order Scandentia; family Tupaiidae; genus Tupaia; species Tupaia tana. The sequence goes on along the minus strand of JAKSZU010000009.1, from coordinate 30,771,429 downwards.
ATGAAACTGGAAGAAACAAATATTCCAACAGATGCACAGATATCAATGCAGGGACACAAGAAACACACAAAAAAGCAAGGAAACATGATTCCTCCCACAGAGTACAATAATGCTCTAGTAATAGATGATAATAGGGGAAAAACATTCTAATGCCTGAAAGGAATTTAAAATACTGAACCTAATGAAACTAAGAAAGATACAAGAAAATACAGAGATAATTCAACAAAATCAGGAAACTAATTCAAGATCAAAATAAAAATTCAACAAAAAAATTGAAATTGTAAAAAAGAATGAAACTGAAATTTCTCAGACTGAAGAACTCAATAAATTAAATAAAAATATAGTAGTCTTCAACAACAGACTAGATCAAGCAGAAGAATCTCAGATCTTTAAGAGAAATTATTTGAGATAATCCAGCCAGAAAAGAAAATAGAAAAAAATAATAAGGACACTTATCAGACCTATGGGATACTATCAAGCAAACAAACATTTGGACTATGGGAGCTCCAGGAGAAAAGAAAAAAAAATAGAACCAAAAATCTTGTTTAATAATGTAAGAGCTAAAACTTCTCAAGTATTAGAAGAGATGTGCACATTCAAGTAGAAGAAACTAGAAGATTACCAAATAGATTCGACCAAGAAAGTCCTCACCAAGGCCCATTAATCACGATGCAGAAAGTCAAAGACAAAGAATTTTAAAAGGAGAAAGAAGAAAAACAACAAGTAACATACAAGGGAATTCTCATGGGGTATTCCTCAGCAGAAATGGTGTAAGCCAAAATAAAAGGAATCCAAAAAGGAAGGAAAAAAAAAAAAAAAAAACCTGTCAACCAGGAATACCATGTCCAGCAAAATTATCCTTAAACATGGAAAGAGAAATAAAGTCTTACCCAGACAAGTAAAAACTGAGGGAATTTACCACCAGTAGAGTGTTTTCTTTTTGTTTGTTTGTTTGTTTGTTTGTTTGTTTTAAAAAAAAGCTTCAGAGAGTCCTACATCTGGAAGCAAAAGGATAACAACTACCATCATAATCTGCATAAAAATATAAAACTCACTGGTAGAGAAGATACCAAAAAAATGAAGAAAATAATGGATTCAAGCCTTATCACTACAGAAAAGCACCCTGAACCACAAAGACAGATAATAAAAAAAGAAGCAAACCAACAAAATACCCAAAAGATACCTAACAAAGTGACAGGGGTAAATCCTTACCTCATCTAGTATTATCTATAATAACCCTAGGTGTAAGTGGATTAAATTATCCATTTAAAACATAAATATTGGCATAATGCATGAAAAGTAACACTGTGCCTTCACTTCTAAGACATACATAAATTGAAAGTAGAGGCATAAAATAAGATATGCCATGCAAAGGGAAAACAAAAGGAAAAAGGAGTTCCTGTAGTTATAGCAGATAAAATGTTTATAAGTACAAAAACTATGAAAAGAGACAAAGCTATATAATAATAAAAAGATTAATGCATCAAGAATATATAACAATTATAAATATGTATGTACCCAATACTGGAGCAGCTAAATATCTAGAGCAAATATTATAGAACTAAAGGGTGAGATAAACTCTAATACAATAATAGTTGGAGCCATCAGGATTTTACTCTAAGCATTAGATAGATTGTCTAGATAGAAAATCAGCAAAGAAATATCAGACTTAAACTTTGTAATAGACCAGATGAACCCAGCGGACATTTATAGAACACTTCAACCAACTACTACAAAATACCATACATTGTCCTCATGAGCACATGGGACATTTCCTAGGATATACCATATATTCATAAAAAATATATCAAAAAATTTAGGAAAACAGATATCATATTAAGCATCTTTTCTGGTCACAGTGGGATAAAAGTAGAGATTGTAGCAAGAGAAATATTGGAAACCATACAAATACATAGAAACCAAACAACATGCCTCCAAATGACCACTAGGTTAATAAAGAAATCATGAAGGAGATTTTTAAATTTCTGGAAACTAATAAAAATGAAAACAGAACATACTAAAGCCTATGGGAGACAATGAAATCAGTACCAATAGGGAGGTTTATAGCAGTAAGTACCTACATTAATGAAAGAGAGGGCCAGACCATGTCCTGGTGATTAAAGTGGCTAGATCCTACATAGCCTACTACATCATTTAAGTCCCAGATCTGGCAACATGAAAAACACACTGGGCACATGCACATGTATAGACTAATTCCTAAAATGAAGGAGAAATAAAGAAGGGATTGTAGTATGACCATGCCTATTGGGGTGTTTTCTTGTCTGCCCACTCTGTGTCTCTCTTCACTGAGCACACACACCCTCTGACAACTTTAAAAAAAGTAACAGTGGGGCCAGCAGATGGTACAGTGGTTATGTCTCTGGATTCACGCATGGTCTACTGCAGTTCGAGCCCCAGACCTGGAAGCTGGAAACTTACTCTGGGTGTGTGTAGGTATGTGTGTGCCCAAAATCTCAAGAGTAGAATGAAGGAGAACGGACTGTGGCATGGTCGTCCCCTCTGGGGGGGTGATTTTTCACTTTCTGTCTCTGTCTCTCTCTTTCTCTCCAGTGAGTGCAAACACCCTATAGCAAAAATTTATCAAAAGAAAAAAAGTAATAGAGGGTCCAGCAGGTGGCTTAGGGAGTTAAGGCATTGGACTCCCATATTGTGACTACATTTTGAGTTCCAGACTGACGCCAGGCATGTATGCATGCATGCCCAAATTCCATAGAGGAGAATGGAGAAGAGATCATGCATGGTCATCTCCCCTGGGGGATGATTTATCACTTTCTGTGTCTCTGGTGAGTGTGTGCACCTTATAGCAAAGATGCTCTCTTTAAAAACAAGTAATAGAAATACTTTGAATAAACAAGCTGAAGGAAAGAATCAAGATCAAAGCAGAAATAAACAAAATGAGACAAAAAATAGAAAAAATTAAGGAAACAAAAAGTTTATTCTCTAGAAAGATAAATAAGAGTTACATCATTAATTATGTTAACCAAGAAAAAAAAGAGGAAAATTCTGAATAAATAAAGCAGAAGGAAAAAGGAGACACGACAGTACCACAGAAATACAAAAGATCATTAGAGACTATTATGTACAACTATATGCCAATGAACTAAAACATCTAAATGAAACTGATAAATTCATGGACACAGCCTTCCAGGATTGAACCTGAAAGACATAAGAAATCTGAATAAACCAATAATTAATAATGAGATTGAATCACTAATGAAAAGTTTCCTAGCACCACAACTAGATGACTTCATTACTGAATTATGAAATGTGCTTAAAGAATATAAATTATCTGAAAACTATTCAAAAAATTAAAGGTAGAGAAACTTTCCCAAACTCATTCTATAAGGCCAGTATTATCTTGATACCAAAACCAAAGACATACACTCACATATACACACACACACTCACACACAGAACAATAACCCTGATAAACTGTATACAATATCCCTCAACAAAATACTACCAAACCAAATTCAAAAGCACGGCCAAAAGATTATATACACCATGATCAAGTAAGATTTATCACAAGGATATAAGGATGTTTCAATGCATGCAAAGTAATAAACAATATAAACCACATCAACTAAATAGAGAAAAAAAAAACATGATATCTCAAAAGATGCAGAAAAAAAATTGACAATATTCAATGTCACTTTATGATTAAAACCCTTGACAAATTAAGAGTAGAAGGAACCTACCTGAACGCAACAAAAGATGTGTATGACAATACCATAGCTAACATCATACCAAATGTGAAATGTTGAAAACATTTACTCTAAGAATTGGAACAAGAAAACAATGCCCACTTTTCTGCTATGCTTAATCATAGTACTGGAACTCCTAGTTAGAGAAATCAAGCAAGCAAAAGAATCAAATGTTACTCAAACTGGAAAGGAGGTAGTCAAATTGTCTTTGCCAATGATATTATCTTAAATATAGAAAAAGCAAGGACTTCACCAAAATCTGTTAGAGCTTAGAAATGAATTGAGTAAAATGGCAGGATACAAAATTAGCATACACAGGTCAGTAGCACTTTTATGTACTAGTAACAAGCTAGCTGGAAAGTACATCCAAAATCAATCTCATTTATAATAGTTGCAAAGAAAATCTAGGAACACAATTAACCAAAGAAGTTAAAGATCTCTGTAATGAAAACTATAAAACACTGATGAAAGAAACTGAAGTTATGAAAATATGGAAAGACATCCTAAGTTCATAGATTGAAAGAATCTATTGTTATAATGTCCATAAACTGAACATAATCTACAGATTCAAAGTAATTCCTAGAAAAATACCAAAAACATTCTTTACAGAAATAGAAAAATCAATAATAAAATTATAATAAAATTGTTATGGTACGGCAGTTAAGGCAGCTAGATCCCAGTGTGCAGTTCCATTCTCTGAGCTAGTGGCTTGAGGTAACACATCTTTGTGTGTATGTGTGCCCAAAATCCTGAAAGGAGGGAGAAATGAAACAGAATTGTGGTATGGCCATCTCCCACATGGGACACTTTGTCTCTCTCTCTCCAGCAAGTGCAAGTGCTTTCTGGAAAAAAATTATTTTTTGTATGAACAATGAAAGATCCCTAAGAACCAAAGTAATCCTGAGTGAAAAGAATGAAGCTGGTGGCATCACACTGCCAGATTTTAAGATATACTACAAAGCCGTAGTAATCAAAATAGAATGGTAGTGGTAAAAACAAAAACAAAGAAAATTGACATATGCACCAATGGAAAAGAATAGAGAAGTCAGAAATAAATCCATATACAAATAAATGCATATACACTGTTTGATTTTTTAAAAGTTTATTTATTTATTTCTATGAAAGAGAGGTACACAGAGAAAAAAAAAGACAGACATCCTGAATAGGGTCTTCATGTCACAATCCATTGGTTTCAGTTAGTCCAGATCATAGTCACATGCATGTGCACCTGGGATGCAAACCCACATTTCCCACATTGGTCAAGTTGTGTTACTACTTTGCCATTACCTGGCCCTGATTCTTTTTATAGTTTATTTCTTTCATCAGAGAGTGAGCAATAGAGTGTAACCGAGAGTGCCCATGTACCAGAGAAAGAAAGAAAAGGAGACAGGCAGCCTTGACATGGTCTCATCTCACTGCTATCCCCCTCCCTAAGTCCTCCAGCATCAGGATAGGGAGGACACATATGTGTAATCAGTGTGTTTCAGAGTTAGACAGGACCCAAACCTGCAGTCAGCCATGTAACTTCTAGCATTGAAGATCAGTACACTACTAACTATGCTACCATAGCTGGGCCACCATCTGATTGTAGACAAAAAAAACACCAAGAACAAGAACAGTCACTGGGGAAAAGATAGTCTCCTCAATAAATGGTGCTGGGAAAAATGGATATTCATATGCAAAAGAATGAAATTAGACCAAAATCTCTCAACATACACAAAAATAAACCATTAAAGACAAATATATGATTAAAACTATGAAAGTTCTAGAAGAAAACATATGGGAATTGTTTCATGACATAGCTTTAAGCAAAAAGGTTTTGGATAAAGCCTCAAAAGCACAGGTAACAAAATGAAAAATAGACAAATGGATATATATCAAACTGAAAAGCTTCAGTACAGCAAAATAAACAATCAACACAGTATACAGACAACCATCAGAATAGAAGGCAATATTTGAAAATTGTACTTGTGCAAAGGGTTACTATTGGTAACCAGAATACACAATGAACCCCAAAATTTCAGCAAGAAAGAGAAACAAATTATTCTATTAAAAAGTAGGCAATGACCTGAATAAGCAGTTCTCTAAAGAACACAAATCAATGGCCAACAAGTATACCAAAAAATGCTTAACATTTTTAATCATAAAGAAAATGCAAATCAAAACCACAAAACCACAATGAGTATTAACTCACCTCAGTTAGAATGGCTATTACTAAAAAAAAAAAAAAAAAAAAAAAGACAAAAAAAATGCTGGTGAGAAAACGGAAAAAGGCAAACTTTATTAAACTGTTTACAGGAATGTAAATTAGTGTGGCCCTTATAGAAAAAAAGCATGAAGTTTCCTTTAAAAATTAAAAATCGAAGAGCTGTATGATCTAGCAATCACACTACTAGGTATATATCTAAAGAGAAGAAAATAAGTATGTTGTAGAGATATCTGTACCCCAGTGTCTACTGCAGCTCTAGCAATAATAGCCAAGACATGAAATCATCCTAAATGCCCAACAACAGATGAATGGATAAAGAAAATATGGTATATATGCATAATGCACTACTATTCAGTCATAAAAAGGGTGAAATTCTGTCATTTGTGACAACCTGGATGAGTCTGGAGATCACTATGCTAAGTGAAATAACCCAGGCACAGAGACAAAAAAAAAAATAACACATATTCTCGCTTATAATTGAAAATTAGAATGAATGAATTTATACAATCAAGTCAATCTCAAACTTTAGGCTGCAGCCACACAGCTGTGGCACAGCCATAAAAATTCAATGTTCTGTGATGCTGACACACATGGGAAGGGTCCAGATGTACATCCAGAGACTTTACTGAGTATGTCAGGTACACATGTGCCCATAATCCAGAGCTAGCTAAGGCTGGTGGGTGGATCACAGTGTCAAGACCCTGTTGGGGGTGCTGTTGCTATCTCTCTCATTCTCTTTCTCTCACTCATGGAAGAAATACATTAAAAAGCTTTTTAAAATTCTATCAGGGAATTATCAAGCTAGGGACCAGCAGGTGGCATGGTGGTTGAGGTGCTAGACTCCCACATGACTGACACCAATTTGAGTTCCAGATCTGGTGATATGCTTTGTCACCTTCCCTCTCTCTCTTTCTCTGTCTCTCTCTGGTCAAATTAAAAAATAATAATAATAAATAAAACAAATAACTCTTTTATAAAAAATTATCAATCTAAGTATAAATTTTATGTGGAAAGTAAAAAAAAAAAAAACCTGGAATAGCACAAATAATTTTGAGAAATTTATCTATATGTTTATCTTTACATCAATGCCACAGTGATTGATAACTGTCGACTTGTAAGTGTTGAAATTATTGGGTTGAATCATGACTTTTCTGACAACCCAATAAATTGCAACAAACATATAGATAAATTTACAAATAGAGAAACCACAAATAGACCCACATACATGTATGTTCAATTGATTCCTTTTTTATAAATTGCCAGTATAATTCACCAGAGAAAGGATAGTCTTTTCAAAAAGAGTGTTGGAATATGTATGTCTACCTATATATATACGTATTTAAAATAGGAACCTTGAATTATATATCACAATATATATGAAAATTAACTAATAGTACACTATAATATAAACATAAGACATAAAACTTCTGAAAGAAAACCTAGGGGAAAATATTTCTGACTTTGGACCATTCAAAAATGACATAGATAATAAAGAATATAAATGCTAAAGAAAAATTGATAAATTAGACATCACTAAAATGAAAAACTGTGGTTCTGCAAAAAACAAGGAAAATGAAAAGCTAAATGTTCTAATTGGTAATGCTGTTAATAAAAAAAAATCTGTGTCTGGGTAATTAATAAAAACAGAAATTTATTTGGGTCACAATTTGGAGGTCCAAGTTTGAAGGGCTGCCTCTGGTGAGGAACATTTGGCTTCATTACAAGATTGTGGACAGTAGAAGCACATATGAAGTAGAGCATGTCTGTCAATTACATTCTTTTTTCCTTATAAACCCACCAGGACTCAATCATGGTAGTCCCACCCTTATAGCTAATCACTTCCCAAAAGCTCCACCCTCTAATACCATAATCAGATTGAGTCTCCATCCTCTTAGTACATTACAATAGTTCACAAAATTTTAACACATGAAATTTTGGGCAGACACCTTCAAACTATAGCAGTAAGCTACAAACAAGAAGAAAATACTTGTCAAAATGCATCTGGTGAAAGGCTTGGATACATTATATAAAAAGAACATTACAAGTCAATAACAATGTAACAAATAACAAAATTTATAAAGGCAGTAATTTGAGGGACCAGCAGTTAGCGTAATGGCTATGTCGCTGGACTCCCATGTAGTAGACCATGGTTCAAGTCCCGGACGCGGTGGCTTAAAACTCACGCCGGGCGCGTGTACATGCGTGCCTAAGATCCCGAAAGGAGAATGGAGGAGAAGGGATTGCGGTGTGGCCATCCTCCTTGGGGGGTGATTTCTCGCTTCCTGTCTCTCTGGCGAATGCAGACACCCTGTAGCAAAAACCTCTCAAAAAAAAAAAAAAAAAAGAGACAGTAATTTGAATAGATGCTTCATCAATGAAAAGATACAGATGACAAAAAAGCACATGAAAATATGATTAAATCTTAGTCATTAATAAAATGTAATTTAAAAGCAGAATGAGATACAACTACACATCTCCTAAACTATCTAGATTTTTAGAAACTGCAAATACAAGAAGGAAGAACAAATTTAACTTTCATACTTTGCTTGTGGGAATGCAAATTTTCCAGACATTTTAGAAAAGATTTTGGCACTTTCTCCTAAAATTAAACATACACTTATCATATGACCCAGCCACTTCAATACTAGTAATTTACCCAAGAGAAATGAAAACATATGTACACACAAAGAACTTTACACAAATGTTCATAACAGTTTTATTCATAATAACCAAAAACTGGAAAGAATCCAACTGTTCATCAACTGGTGAATGGCTAAACAAGCTGTGATGTAGTTACACAATAAGAACTATTTAGCAATAAAAAAGAGATGAACTATTGATACATACAGAAGCATAGAAAAATCTCAAAAGCATTATTGTAAGAAACCAGACACAAAATTGCATTTTTATAAAGCCTGTAAAAGATGAAATGATAGAGACAGAAATCAGATTGGTGTTTGCCAGGGACTTGGAGTAGGACTATTAATTTCGTCCAAAAGAAAAGCCTGTGTCCTACTAGGATTTAGGCAATATAACATCCCATTGTCTCTCTGACCTTAACTCTTATTCCTCTCTCCTTACTCATTTCACCTGAGCCACACTAGCCTCCTGACTTCTTCAAATACACTAGGCACATTGCCATTTTAGAGATTTTGCACTTGCTATTACTCTAAGTAGAACCTTCTTTCCTAGATACCTGGTGGTTTACATTCTCTCCAGCCTCAAATTTTTATTCATATCTTATCTTATCAAGAAGTTTTATCTTTGACAATGATATTTAATACTAACTCCAGACACTTGTAAACTTTTAACATAGTAAATAACTTATTTTATTCTTGTTTTCCCCCAGTAAAAGAAGAGCATCGTGAAGGCAAAAATATTGTGTGGTTTATCTACTGATAAGTCACAAAGGACAGTGTGAGCTTAGTGCTTAGTAAATCATGATATTTAATAAAATAATGGAAGTTATATAAATGAAAATAAATATCTTTAATATAATGTCTGGTTCCACCTTCTTTTCATGACTTTGAGCTTTTATTGCAATTTGGTTTATCTTAATAAGGTAATAAAACAGGTAATATAGAGACCAGCAGATGGTGTTATGGTTATGTTGCTGAACTCTCACACAGTCGACTACAGTTCGAGTCCTGGACCTGGTGGTTTAAAACTCATACCAGCACATGTGTGTGCATGTCCAAGATCCCAAGAGGAGAATGGAGGAGAACGGTTTGTGGTATGGCCATCCCTCCTGGTGAGTGATTTTTCACTTTCGTTTCTCTGTCTCTCTCTTCCTCTCCAGCAAGCGCGCATTCCCTACAGCAAAAATCTCTCTTAAGAAAAACCAAAACAAAAAACAGGTAATATATAAGGTTTTATATTAATAATGTATTTTTAAAAGAAAGTCAAGTATTTTTTAAGTTTATTTATTTAGTGAGAGATAGAAAGAGACAGAGACAGAGAGAGAGATACAGACACTCTCAATAGGGTCTTCACAACTTAATCTACTACCAGCCTCAGCGGGCCAGGATCACATGTGTGAATGTCCTGCATGACCAGTAAGACCTCAAGACACAAACCTGGTAATCTTATGTGGCTTCAGCATTGCAGAGCAATGCATCGCTGCTGTGCCACTATGGCTAGCCTCTAACACATTTTCATAATGTCTTAATTTAACCTAACACTATACAGTGAAAATACTGAACCAACCACCACTGATTTAGTTCATACAATAAGCCTTTCTTGACTATTTCCATACCACCCTGGTTATACCCTTGCCCATATCTCTTCATCACTATATTTCTGGTTTATTTTTTTAAGTTATTATTATTATTATTTTATTATTATTATTCATACATTAAATCGCTATACATGATTTAGATTGTGAAGATACTTTACCCAGCATGATATACACCTCAGTTCAGCCCTGTTGAGACCACCACACACATCCTCGTCAACAGATAATAAATCTTTTCTGTGTCCCACAAGAGTCTTACCTCTCCATTTTCCCCCACATTTCCTACACACTTCATCTCCCATATTCTAGATTGTTTAGTTCATTGACTGCCAATCCTGGTGATTATCCAAGTCACTGAAGAAGCTTTAAAAAAAATACAGATGCCTAGACTTCACCTCAAAAATAATGAGAATGATCACTTTCCTTTCCTTAAACTGTGATTGCATTAGGTTTTAGTTTATATTCTGATGCTCTAAAGATAGCTAGAACTCAATATACACTGAATGGAATAAGATTTTTTTTTTAGAGGGAGAGTTTTCATTTTTGTTTTTGTTTTTGTTTTTTTCCATAGGGCACATGCTCTTGACAGAGAGACAGAGAGAGACAGAGAGACAAAAAGCAAGAAATCACCCCCCAGGGAGGATGGTCTACTATAGTACCTTCTCCTACATTCTCCTCTCAGGATTTTGGGCACACACGCATGCTCTCACTCGTGTCTGGCATGAGTTTCAAGCTTCCAGGTCCAGGACTCATACCACAGTTGGCCATGGAGGAGTTCAGCAATGTAACCATTATGCTATCTGCTGGTCCTTGGAATAAGAATATAAAAAATTCCCTGGACACGTTGAAATGTTCAACCAAAACCAAAACAGATTAATTTGACAGAAATTGATAGAGTTACAACATCATACTCTGTTCTATTTACAGGAATTACTAAAATAATCATAAATAGATAAAGTTTTTTGTATAAATAAGTTTACACAATGCTTTCAAAATATTCAAATAATTGTCATTCTAATTTTTAAACAACAGATTTAAGAAATACTGAATGATACAAATAGAAAATTAGATATTGACCACAAATATTGTGTATAGAAAATCCAATGTCCACATGTTGATGTACTATCATTTTTTACTATAAATATTTTTCTATAAAATTGTACTTATTACATTGTGTGATCAATGAAATGTCAGGAAAAAAGGAATTGAAGATAACTGTAGACAGCAGAGATAGTGTAATAAGAGAGTGGAATAGGGCAGAGGGTCAGACATGGGGTAAAAAATATATATACATGAAAGTAGAAATGGAATATTATAGATGATAACATGCATGATTAAGCCACTATCCAGTTTATTCTAGATGGGAAACCACATTTTGTATGTTGTGATGATGCTCAGGGAATGAATGTAAATTAATAGAAAAAAAATTTTTCAGAAAAAAAAGGGCATTAAAAATACCTATCTGATGACTGCAGTAAGCTATATAGCCCTAGGTAGGTGCTACTTTATAGTATGTTCATTCTACTCACTGAAGTTTATGCCTAAAGTCAGACTTGTGTTCATGGATATGTATATTTCAGCTGTGCTTGCTATTGAAAATATTTAGATTTATTAAGATATTTAGTGAAACAATAAAATAGAGGAGGCAGAAAAAGCAACAATAGATACCAGACACAATGTGGGAGGTGGGTGGGAGATGGCAGAGGGTGAGATAGGGAATCAAGGATGGGAAAAAAGGCAAAATATACAGAAAACAAGAAATGGAAAATTATGTGTTGACAATAACACACATCTTGATGTGCTTGATTGAGCCAATATACAGTGCACTGTGAATGGAAAAATCTCATTTTGTATGCTATAATGATGGACAGTGAATGCATGTAAATAAATAAAAAAATTATAATCATATGTTTATGATTACACAATATCATATCTTCTTTTCTTTGTGATTTTTGCTATCAGGCATGTATGCTTACTGGAGACACACAGAGAAACAGAGAGAAAGTGAAAAATCACCCCCCAGGGAAAATGGTCACACCACATCCCTTCTCTATTCTCCTCTCAGGATTCTGCACATGCATGCATACATGCCTGGTGTGAGTTTTGAGCCTCTGGGTCAAGGACTCAGACCACATTTGACTATGTGGGAATCCAGTGACGTGTTGGTCCCCACAGCATCATATATTCCGTTTTTCTCAATTAGCATTCACTATTAGCATTTCCCTATTACATTAAACAGACAACTATTAAAACTATGCTATGAAGGCTCATTGTATCTTAACTATTTATATATTCTTTTAGTGTTGGACATTTAGATAGGGCAACTAATATCTTTATACATACATGTATATCTATATCTCTGATTATCTTAGGATATATTCTTAGAGGAGATATTACTATGCTAAAATGCATACTCTTAGTTAGACATTCGATGAATATTATACAATGAATCTCCAGAGAGGCTGTACAAGTTTTATACAGTAAAAACTATCTGAGTTTCTGAGTTTTGTTTTAATATTGTGTTTATGACTATTAGTAATAAAGAACATTTTATAATATGACTTTAGTGAACTTTTTTCTTTTGCAAATTATCTCCTCATGTTTCTTACATATTATACCACTGAGATTTTAATGTTTTATTACTTATTTGTATGGTTGTTTTTTATATTATAAATACCAGTCATCATTAAAGTTTTCTTTTTTACAAAATGCATATACTATTTATTTTTGGATATGATGCTTTTGGCATTCAAAATTTCTAATTTTCATGTAATCAAATGTATTGAGTTTTCCTTTCTGCTTTCTTATCTAATTACAAATTCATTCCCATCAAGTACAAGTTTACCTACATTTTCTCCAAGTAGGCTTTTCTTTTTGAAATTTTTATTTTATTTTATTTTATTTTATTATTATTATCATTTTTTAAAAATGCTATAAGGCATGTGTGATCACCCAGGAGAAAGAAAAAGAGAACAAGTGAGAAAGCAAGCCATGAGGTCCAGGATTTGAACTGCGGTCTGCCTTGTGGGAGTCCAATGCCTTAGCCTCTACTCCACCTGCTAGCTCAAAGTAGCCTTTTCTTATTATATCTCTTTAATTCTTAAGGAATTTATTTTGTCATATTTTGTGAAATAAAAGTATAACAGTATTCTTTCAAATTGATAATACTAGGGGACTTCAAAGAGATAACCCAAATGGGAGAAAATATTTGCAAACTTTACTTTGGAGAAAGGATTGAAAACCAGAATATATATCAGTGCACCACCTCCCCTCCCCCTATTTTATTTTTAATTTGGAGAAATATGGAATAATGAAATTGGCATGTATGCTTTTCTTGGTGAAAAAAAATTGAAATCAATGCATACTTTTCATAATACACATTTTTCATAAACTTTTTTAGGTTTTTGCCATAAGGCATGTTCACTCACCACAGAGAGACAGAGAGAGAGAGAGAAAGAGAGGGAAAGTGAGAAATCACCTCCTGGGACAATGGCCAATCCACAATCCCTTTTCCTCCATTCTTCTCCCAGGATTTTAGGCATGCAATCCTGGCGTGACTTTCAAACCACCAGGTCTGGAAATGGAACCACAGTTGGTCATGTGAGAGTTCAGTGTTGTAAACAACACCCCACCTGCAGGCCCCTTTTGAAGATCCCTTATACATCATCCGAACACATTACCTAAGTGTCTGTGTCACTAATAGTCATAGTTTTTAAAACACAAAAATAAAAATCGATCTCTATCAAGAGGGAAACTACTAAATGCTATTCAATGGCAATTATAAATTATTGCAGATTAAATATATGTACCACTTTTTACGTATTTTAAGGGTATGGGAATATTCTTTAACATAATGTTAAGTAAAATCTCAGAATATGAAAATATTCATATGGTAAGACTTTCATTATATAAACATAAAAAAATGGTAAGAAATACATCAAAATATTGGGTTAGCAGAAAATTCATGACGTATTTCTCTATGTTTTTCTGTACAAAAAGGGATCGTGATTTTTCCAATGACCCAGTACTAGCAATAATTATCTACATGCTATTGGAATACGTGTCTTCTTTTCTATATGTTTTGTATTTCATAAGAATAATTAATTTTTTGGAGAGGTTTTTTTAATTAATTCATTTATTTTTTTGCTTTAGGGTGCATGTGCTCACCAGAAAGGCAGAGAGAGACAGAGAGATAGAAAGCGAGAAATCACCCCCCAGAGGGGATGGCCACGCCTCAATCTCTTCTCCTCCATTCTCCTCTCAGGATCTTGGGCATGCATGCACACGTGCCCAGCATGAGTTTAAGCCATCGGGTCCGGGACTCTAACCGTGGTCGACTACATGGGAGTTCAGCGACATAGCCATTACACTAATTGCTGGTCCCAGCAATCCATTTTCTAATAACAGTTCAAAATAAATCAACCCAGGCAGAGATACATGTGAAATAGATTTGGGAATTTTTGTTGATTTCATGATTAATAGAACCACCAACAGACATGAACTGGCTATCCAGGCAGCTACATTACTACACATGTATGTTGTGTCAAATTCATAGGTACCAATAGTCTCACACATTTCTGTACAGATTATATTACATTTGGTTCTGGGTTCTGGGTTTTGAAAAGAATATTAACGTGCTAGAAAATATTCAGTAAAGGGGCCAGCAGGTGGTGTGGTGGTTAAGGCACACGACTCCCACATGGTGGGCCATGGTTCTAATCCTGGACCCAGTGGCTTGAAAATCATGCTAGACATGTGTGGGTACATGCCCAAAATCCCAAGAGGAGAATAGAGGAGAAGGAATTCCAGCATGGCCATCCCCCCTGGGGAGGGTTATGCCTTATTCCCCCCACCCTCCCACCGTGTGTGTGTGTGTGTGTGTGTGTGTGTGTGTCTTTCTGGCAAGTGCACACACCCTATGGCTAAAACCTAAAGAAAAAAAAGTCAGTAAATATTTATCAGAGTAGTTTGGGTTCTATAATTTATTCATTTATATAAAATAGTTAAAAGAACCAAAGATTCAAATCAGAAGTCTGAAAGGGAAAGTCATCTTCAAATATTTGAAAACTGTATTAGGTAAGAGGCAATTTTGCATCAATCCAACTGTCAGTACTAAAAGAAGTCACAGAAGCAAATTTCACTACAGCATATCAGTGTTATGGTTTGAATACTGTTTTTTTTATGAAAGTTCATGTTTTGGAAATTGGACCAAGCAGGTGGTGATCGAATCATGGAGGCACTGGCCTTATGAATGGATTCATGCTGTCTTTTTTTTTGGAGAGGTTTTTCTTATAGGGTGTGTGTGCTCGCCAGACAGACAGAGAGAGACAGAGAGACAGAAAGCGAGAAATCACCCCCCAGGGGGGATGGCCACGCTGCAATTCCTTCTCCTCCGTTCTCCTCTCAGGATCTTGGGCATGCACGCACACACACCCGGCATGAATTTTTTAAGCCACCGGGTCCGGGACGCGAACCTCGTTCGACTACGTGGGAGTCCAGTGACATAGCCATTACGCTAACTGCTGGTCCCAATTCATGCTGTCTTGTGAGAACCTGAAGACTTCGAGTTCTCATAAGAAGGGATTAACTCTCTTGAGACTGGGTTGTTACAAAAGAAAATGCTGCCTACAGCTCTCTTTCTCTCCGCCCTTGCCCAACAATGTCTTGGCTTATTTTGGTCATATTTTAGGCTGGTCTGATGTCAATCCTCTACCTTTGGACTTTCCAATCACTAGGGTCATGAGTCAAATAAACCTATATTTCCTTATAAATTACTCAGTCTCAGGTATTTGTGTTAGTAATGCTATAGTGGATAGTGGATAAAATAGAAATCAGATGGTAATCCCTTGAAACCAGTATTTAACGATTCCAACTGTAAGTGCTAAGGTAGAATGGATAACCCAAATGTTTATTTCAAACTCTAGATTCTCTCATTGTAAGGGTATGTGATCACCTTTACTTAAGAAAGCATATATTTTATACCATTTACTACCATCCAGACCAGAAAATTTCAAATTTGACTTATTGATTCATATAGCTATAGGTCTGTTTTTAAGCAAATAATTATGTTCATGGGAGGAACAATGAGCATATTAATATTACAAAAGAGTTTCTAGAGAAGCAAAAAATTGAGTTTTAAAATTTCATAATGATATGCTGAGAAGAATTATTCATATAATAGTATTTCAATTAGTAGAAAGGATATCTATTATGATACTGTTCACATTATACTCATAATACTCTATACATGACAAAAATATAAATTATAGCTAAAATTCACAATACAATAGCATCACCATGGTATCAAAGGCCATCATTGCTCTCATAATTCACAGAGAGAAAATATCATTATGATTTAAGAATTAAATGTCACACAAACTGTTTTTATTATGATGAAAGATGTGTAATTACACTTCTTGAAAGACATTCAATCTAATGACATTAGAGAATATAAAGAAAAACAGGATTCTACCAATGGGAACTTGAGTTATTTATCAATTTGGCACAGAACTCCTGCACTCATATCAGAACTATTTCTGTTTTGTCAATGTGTAGCCCAGATGACACGTTCAAGCTATTGGAACTACCTATGAATCTTACTAAATACTAATGGGTATCAGAGTGGTTATAGGATTATTGGATATTGCTGAGTGAGTGAGCTCTTATGAAAAGAGAAGTTCTGATGGCCTAACTAGTCTAAGCTACACATTAATAATTGATCAATCATTAACTAAGTTCCTAACATTTGCCATCTAGACCTTTTCGTTTAAGAATTATTTTATTTGGGACCAGTAGTTAGCATAATGGCTATGTTGTTGAACTCCCATGTAGCTGACTGCAGTTCAAGTCTCAGACCTGGTGGCTTAAACTCATGCCGGGCATGTGTGCATGCATGCCCAACATCCCTAGAGGAGAATGGAAGAGAAGGGGTTGCGGTGTGGCCATCCCCCCTGGGTGGTGATTTCTCGCTTTCTCTCTCTCTGTCTGTCTTTCTGGTGAGTACACGTGCCCTATAGCGAAAACCTCTCAAACGAAAAAAGAATTATTTTATTTAACTTTACTTATTTATTTTAATTTGACCATAGAGGGATAGAGTAAGAGAGGGGGACTAGAGTAAGAGAAGGAGAGAAAGTGAGAAAGGAAGCTGACAAGTCTGGGACTTGAACTGCGGTCATCCATGTGAGAGTCCAGCACCCTTAACCACCACACCACCTGCCAACCCTGTGAGGGTATGCAGCCTGGCAGTATGAAGCAGTTATCTGCATACCTTGTTAATTAATCACTTGAGCTGACTGACCCGTGCCTTAGATTCTAGGGGCTCTGTGGAAATATCTTTTAGGTACAGGAAACATCCTGACCCCGGCTAGGTCATGCGATGCCTGTCCTATACAATGTTTCTGGCTTATACATTATTCTCTTTTAGGCATACTCAGATAGCCTTCCTTGGAGTTGCAGAGGAACAGCATAAGTAAACTGACTTAACCTATGACGCATAACAGGATCATACATGATAGTAACAAGTTTGAAAAACGTCTACACTAAAGTCCTTATCTCTAACTGTAAAACTTCAACCGCATCCTTGAAAGCTTACAAACAGTTCACTGTGCCTGGTAAAATGTATAAAGAAGCTCAGCATGACTGAGCAGCACAGCTTGTCTGTGTTCACCTGCATCTCTGCTTCTGCATTTTCTTTCTTTAACTCTTTTCTACACAGGACCAAACCCCGAGGGAGAACACTAACAGGGCCTCTTTCCATCTAGACCTTAAAGGGGATACAAATGTGTATAAGATGTTATCTGTGCTATTAAGTAGTTTACAGTTGAATCAACAAAAAATTTATACACAAATAATTTAGGGAACAAGGTGATGAACAATATAAAAGAAGGTAAATTGAGCTGTATTGGGAGTTTGGAGAAGAGATATATTGCTTTCGGATAGTGAGAGTATGAAGGAATAATATTTGAGTTCAGCTTTAAAAAATATTTAGGATTTGTACATGGAAAAATACAGATATAAGAGAGGAAGCTATAGGAGAATAACGATGGTTGCCCCCCTCCCCCCCCCAAAAAAAAAACCTGCTGAGAAGTAGAAAGTATACTTAGTAACCATGAGTAGTACTACATAAATGAAATGAATGGCATTACAGAGTGTACTGAGAGATAAGACTGGAAAAATAAATTGAGAGCAGAGGAGTGTGGGGGGGTAGTGTACATTGCTAAACAACTTGAAATTTGAAATTTGTTTGGTACTAAGGAGCTTCTAAGAGTTAGAAATTAATGACAGTAAGATGACTCACCTCCAAGAAATTATTTCTCTGTGTACCTGAGAACAGGGGTAGATAAGCATATGTTCTTTAATAAGCTCCCAAGCACTTTCTGATTGACTGCAGTTCCTATCCAAATGTAACTTTTTTTTTTTTTTTTTGAAGGAACTTAGGGACTAACCCGAATGTACCTAAAAATCTGTTCTGATGACAAATCTAGGTTGCTTGTTTGTCCACATCTTGAATTTCAGTTGACATGCCTGCTTGCAGTGACTATTGAGTGGAATAGCACGTGTGAGCTCAGGGAAAGGAAAATGATATCAACCTCAGATTAAGACAATAGCAAGGGAAATCTTCAGTCAAAGAAAATAATTTACTGCATGGTTTTGAATAATATGCTTTGCCATATTCTCCATATTTGTTTTCCTTAATGAAAATAGGTAGTTGACAGCTGCCTATATTTTGATCAAGGAATGAAAGTATGACTAACTCTACTTCAGATATCACACAGTTAATTTGTTTGAATCACTTCTGCATTTGACATATGTCAATAAGGCTCCTCATCAGAGATGCTGGAGTTGAATTAGTAATGTATATAAAAGCTATGGCACATCATTCACAGAGATAACACAGGTACTAAATAACGGTAATGTAATTGCACAGCATGAAGCAGGTTGATTACCTTTAATAAAAAACATATTGAATGAGGCCAGTAGGTGCCATAGTGGTTAAGGCATTGGACTCCCACATTGTTCATTGAGGTTTCTGTAGTGGACCTAGCGGCTTGCTTCCTCACTTTTTCTCTTTCTCTGTCTCTCTGTCTCTCTCTCTCCCTCTCTGGTGAGTGCATGTACCCTACAGCAAAGCTAAAAATAATAATAATAATAATAAATAATTATTTTTTAAAATAAATAAAAGTATATCGAGCCCTTAATTTCTTTTTTTTTTTTTCTTTTTTGAGAGCTTTTTTTTTTTTTACTACAGGGCATGTGTGCTCATGGGAGAGACAGAAAGTGAGAAATCACCACCGGACTGGGGAGGGGAGAAAGATGCTCACGCCATAATCTATTCTCCTCCATTATCCTCTCAGGGTTTTGGGAGAGTATGCTCACTCATCTAGCATGAGTTTTAAGTTGCCAGATCCGGGATTCGAATCATGGTCGACTATATGGGGGGATCCAGTGATGTAACCATTACATCATCTGCTGGTCCCAAACACTTAACTTCTTGCCTAGTATTGTGAAGTACTTCAATAAGTGAGATTTTAGAAATGTAATAATAAAATTTATTGTTGAAACAAGAACAGTGTTCAGAAATAAAGTGAGTCACTACTAAGTTGTAATGAAAAGTAAGTGATAAATCAAGGCCATCATGAGAAAACCGAGATGTATGATTACTGTACATTTAAAAGGTATAGACTATATCTTAGCAACACAATGTGAGTCAGAAAAAAAAGTGAATTCTGAGAAGGAACTCGGATCAGATAAAAAATATGAATAGATAAGAAATTATTGAGTATGCATAGCTAGCAAGATAAAGGTAGAGGTAGAGGCAAGAAGTCTGAGTAAAAGTGGGAAGATTGAAGTGCAATAAATATGAGAGGGATTCTGAGGAACTGTACCATATCTGCGAATATGCTCCTTTTGGAATGGGCATCTGAATAGAATTTTTAAAGGATGATTCTATTGACTCCTATTGGCCTTCCTTGAAAAGCAGTCTAAGAAGATAGCACTTCTTACTTCCCCTGTACGAGGTGATTTCCCTCTTTAGAAAGCCAATTCCAATTATGGATTTCATGCATGTCAGACTCAATAGGCAGGGATATGATTACATCAGAAAGTGGTATGCAGTGTGTGCACTTTAAAATTACTCAGAGAATAATAGTTTGCAATCTTTATGTAAATCAGTAAGCTTTTCTGCCTCTATCACTCTCTCCCAGCATGGCAGGAAAAGTGCAAACCTCATGCCTTTGGAAAGAAAATGACTGATGAAATATTAATAAAGATTACTGACAAAGTAAGCACTATGACTCAGGTTGTATAGAGCCATGGGACCTATAATGGTGAACAAATTTATTCAGCATCAGGGCAAATTATTCAGATGTTTTAAAGCAGGTGACACCACCTCTATAAACTACAGGGAGTCTATGGGAATAGGGCAGAATGGAGGTACGAGGGAGGAGGAATTTAAAAGATGAAAGTAAGTTTATTAAGATTAAATAGCAGGTAGGATCAGCAGTTAGCGTAATGGCTATGTCTCTGGACTCCCGTGTAGTTGACAGCGGTTTAAGTCCCGGACATGGTGTCTTAAACTCACGCCGGGCACATGTGTATGCGTGCCCAAGATCCCGAGAGGAGAATGGAGGAGAAGGGATTGTGGTGTGGACATGCCCCCTAGGGGGTGATATCTCGCTTTCTGTCTCTGTCTCTGTCTTTCTGGCGAGTGCACGTGCCCTATAGCGAAAACCTCTCCAAAAAAAAAGAAAAGAAAAAAAAAAGATTAAATAGCAGGCTAAAATGAAAGGAAATTTCAAGAAAAATCTAACTACACATCTACAAAGTAGCATAAGGCCTTCATTTCCTCTCTAAAATGGTTACGTTTTCTCTGGTCTTGTCTTTTTCACCATCATAGGAATTGATTTAAGCCATACATGTTCCTCAAGATTACTGAGCTGAGGCTTTCAAGTAATATACACATGTGATTGTCTAAAGTATTTTTTTAATTAAAAAAATCAAATTGTGATACTTGGGCATTTCTAATCATAGGAGCAACAGAGTAAGTCAGAGGCAATTTTAACCATTTTGGTAGCATTTTGCTTTAGAAGCTTAACTGGTGACAGGCTCTTGGGAAAAGTTCAGAAAAAACCACTGCCTCTTAAATGTAGAATGAACACATGATCAATCTTCTCCAGGCTTCCTTAAAATAAAAGATTATTTACCTTTGGAAAGAGAAAGGAAGAAAAAGAGAGAAAGAAAAAGAGAGAGAATAGTCATATTCAACAAACCGAGGAACTTGCTTCAACAGAGATGTTCAAAGTAGACACTGCATTATCATCTCTGGTAACTCCCCCAAGCTTTTCAAGAATGGCTTAGGGGTGGGGAGTTGTTAACATGCATACCCGTGGCATTCAACTGGTGTTAATGCCTTCTCCCTTCACCTCTAAGAAGGTCCTCTCATTATTATTATTTTAGCTCCACCACATAATAAATAGGCCATGAGCCAAAGGAGAGATTATTTTCATGAGCAAATTTCAATATTTTGGGGGAGATAAAATGAGACAGAATTCATTAGTTAAGAGATACACTCATTTTTATAAGTGAGGAATTTGAAGCTTAGAGAGGTCTTCAATGACTTACTCAAGGTCAAGAAATGAGTTACCAAAGAAACACAAAGCATAATCGAGGTCTCCTGAATCCTCACAGAGTTCCTTTCTTCAAAAGCATACATACTGCTGACTTGAAAGCTTAAAAAACTCTCAGGGCCTCCTTTGATAGGTATTTTCCTATAGGCTAGAAAGATAGCTAAGGTCATTTTTATAAAGTAAAGGGAATTAAAGAAAGAAGACTGCAGCTATTTCTCAGAGATTGTAGTTCAGTTATATTTGTTACAGTGAATAACTCATGGAACAAGGGACACAAGTGAGAGCCCAGAGGGTAGAGTGAGGCCACCCTGACTTCAAAATTTTCAAAGGAAAAAGAAGTCACATTATTATTTTAAAGGGGGTTAGAAGATCACTGTGGTACTGTTTCATAGTACAAGTAGAATAAAAAAGTGAAAAGAACAGTCATTCTTCATGACACCGAGAGTTTAACAGGAGAGAGACCTGGGGTATCAAGGTACAAACTTACACTACAAAAGAGCAACTGGGCTTGATTCTAAACCATTAACTGCTATTAGTAAATACATTGAATAGATACATCTAAAATTCCATTGGTTTTACAGGAGGATGGTAAGCCTTCTATAGAACAGTTTACTCAGATAAATAATGGCATGGGTCGGGACCGTTCTAAGCTATGTAATTCATATACATTGGCAAAATGCAAGTGTCAATTTTTTTTTTATTTTTTATTGACAGGCACTAGAAACTAATAAACTAAGGGGACCATCAGTTCAAACAAACTATGAAGAATGTCAAAATCAGAAGTGTAAACATACCTTGGGACCAGCAGATGGCATAATGGTTATGTCACTGGACTCCCATATAGTTGACTGCAGTTCGAGGCACGGACCCAGTGGCTTAAAACTTAAAACATGCCAGGCTGTGTGTGTGCCCGAAATCCCAAGAGGAGAGTGGAAAAGAAGGAATTGTGGCATGGTCAATCCCCTGGGGGAGGGGGTGATTTTTCATTTTCTGTTTCTCTGTCTCTTCAGAGACTATACATGCCCTACAATAAAAATCTCTCTCTGATCAACTGGACTGGGGAGAAATGTTCACACACATGCTGAAATGTTCACTTTGTAAACTAAATAATATGACTGAATTTATATAAAAATGAAAATAAAAAAGTGAAAAAAATAAAAAATAAATAAAAAGAAAAAAGTTATCTAGTTATTTTAGTTTTAAGCAAAATCATAAGTAATTCAACTATTGCTTTATGGAACTATATATAATGATGCTTCAGTGTTTTAAATTAAGGTTTCTTTGACCCATGCCCACAGAGTATTTTCCAAATTTCTAACTTCATGTTCTATATAACTCATGCTGTGTTAAAATATGTATTGAGTAAAAAACTCTTATATATGAAAATACTACCCCCCCAAAAAAATGGTAAACATGCCTCTAATTAATTAATTTAATAATAATTTCCCTCTGGCTCAGGATATTAACTTGTATCTTCTATTTAAGAAATAATAATATAGATATATATGCAAACATCAAATCAAGTTTCAACACATACATACATACAAACACAAGCACAGACAAGAATGCCAGATTTCCGGCAGCTTTGTTGTTGAACTAAGAAACAGACAAGATAAACCTGAGTTGTTTTTTTTCCCTCATAAATCCCACACACTAAAGCCTAAACATTTTATTCCACAAAAGAAGTATTTAATTCATTGTTCAGATTTATATATTGATATATTAGTATCTATATACATTTATTTTATGTATAAACAAAAAACAACTTAATCTCATTCTGCAATCTATGCACAATCTATGCACATTTAGAAGCAACAAATTAGAAGGTAAAAGCTGGGGCCAGCAAGCAGTGTGGTGGTTAAGGTGCTGGACTCCCACATGGCTAACCACAGTTTGAGTCCTGCACCTGGTGACTTGCTTTCTCACTTTCTTTCTCTCTCCCTCTCTTTCTTTCTGTCTCCCTCTGGTGAGTGCATGTGCCCTATAGCAACTTAAAAGTAATAATAATAAGTAGATACTTTTAAAAAAGACAGAAGGTGAAAGCAAGTAAAGAAAGACATCAGGGGACCAGCAGTTAGCGTAATGGCTATGTCGCTGGACTCCCACGTAGTCGACCGCGGTTCGAGTCCCGGACCCGGCGGCTTAAACTCACGCCGGGCGCGTGTGCGTGCGTGCCCAAGATCCCGAGAGGAGAATGGAGGAGAAGGGATTGCGGCGTGGCCATCCCCCCTGGGGGGTGATTTCCTGCTTTCTATCTCTCTGTCTCTCTCTGTCTGTCTGGCGAGCGCACGCGCCCTATAGCAAAAAACTCTCCAAAAAAAAAAAAGAAAAAAAAAAAAAAAAAAAAAAAGAAAGACATCAGTTCAAGTAAAGACTACAATTTAAAAATGATATACATTCTTTTAGCAAGTTGGTGGACAAAATTTCTAAGACTACACTCAAGCAATTAAAAACATTGCAACTTGAGGCTATTTTGAAGTATGAATGCCATATCTCAATAAATACCAATGGCATGATAATACATTACATCTGCTGATATTTGATGGTCATATTGATCTATTTATTCAGTCATCAAGAAAAGCTATTCTTAAATAATGTTATATATTGTTTATCATCTTGGACATAAAATCAGAAAATATAATTGGTATCTTGCTGATTTTCTAAACTTTCACTACTTAAAGACCAATTTAAGCTTTCTGGAAAATTTTAGAATACCTCTTTTTTTGATGATGCTACATTGAAAATAAATATCATGTGTGGGACTAGCAAATGATGTAATGGTTATGTCATGAATTCCCATGTAGTCGACTATGGTTTGAGTCTCAGACTTAGGGACTTAAAACTCGTGCCAGGCATGCGTGCGTGTGTGCCCGTGTGCCCAAAATCCCAAAAGGAGAATGGAGGAGAAGGGATTGCAGTATGGCCATATCCCCTGGGGAGGTGTGATTTCTCTCTTTCTGTCTCTGTATTTCCATCTCTATGGTGAGTGCACATGCTCTATGCCAAAAATCTCTCTTAAAATTTTTTATAATATATTTTAATATACACTTTTATATTAAATAAATAAATGCATATGTATTTTTATAAATAAATATATATGTGTATATGTGTGTGTGTGTGTGTGTGTGTGTGTGTGTTCAAGAAGAAGTGTAGATTCTGAGTACAGATAAATAAATTTAACTTGAGTGCCTAATAGAGTCACTCCAAAGGTGTGAGGAAGGGATCGTTCATAAGTACTTTTTGTGGGGCTTATCACTGTATAAACAACTCAATTTTATAAATATATTTTTAAAAAATCAATGGACTCATGTGAAACATAGATAGTGATTTATTTATGATGACTTAGAATACCTAGTAGATAAATAAGATTTGGAATATGTGGGGACTTCAAAAAATTTGTGGAAAAGGGGAATAAAAGTACATGTTTATTTTGGTACAAAAAATTTTTGAAACTCATGTGTAGCTTTTTTATTATAATAGGCTTTTTCTGAACTTTTTATGAACTTCTGGAACACCCTAATAATGGATAGATAAGGGATCCTTTAGTATTAATTTACAATACAAAAATGTGCACATGATGGTTCTTCAGTGTCCAAACACTGTATCTTTCTGTTCAGGTCCAAAAACCAATTCTTTAGATATTTTATTGTCAAACATGACATTCCTGGCTAATTTCATATCTCTCACTGAAAGAAAATATACTTTTATTATTTAGGATACAGTGGCTCTTCACAACCAGTTTATTTTGAAGCAATGTAGATCTTCTTGCCTGTGTAGTTCCCTGATGCCATTTATTTCAGGCTGGTTATGCCATCACTCATGACACTACATCATCCATCCTGCCTCTTGTGAATAATGGTTTCCAGTGACTCATAAAACTTATTACTGTGCTTTTTGGTGATGATCACAAATGCAAGTCTTGCCCAGAGTGTACAGAAAAATGTGAGCAATAATTTGTTTCCTGGTCATGTTAAATTTATCATTCATAATTTTATAGTATAAATATAACAACAACACATTTTCTAACAATGTCTTCTTTTGACATCTTTAGACCGTAATCACTGCATTCCTGTAATATGATATTGCTTTTGATGTTGAGAGTATCCCTGTACACACATGCGTACCATTCCCAGGTACCAGAAAAGGATTTGGGCAAATTAAAGGGAGACACCTCAGGTGATTAAGATGCACAAAATCTTGGAGTACACTGCCCAAAAACTGTCCCAGACACTGAAGGGTGACTTTAAAAGACTGAAGAAGTTG
Source organism: Tupaia tana (assembly GCA_026018925.1). Taxonomy (NCBI): domain Eukaryota; kingdom Metazoa; phylum Chordata; class Mammalia; order Scandentia; family Tupaiidae; genus Tupaia; species Tupaia tana. The sequence goes on along the minus strand of JAKSZU010000009.1, from coordinate 30,745,374 downwards.
TTACAAAGTGCTAGGTACTCTAAGTCCAGAAGATAAGCAAGGGGCACACAAGTAGAGTAAGATGAAAAGTCCTGTTTGCTTAAGAAATATCCATCCCTCATCCAGAGAACCTTAAGACCAACCTGAGAGAGTGTGACATCCTTGCATCAGTCATAGAAAAGAGAAAACATAGATTGAAATGACCTTCTTGGTATTGTGAGACAATGGTCTTTAGTAGTCCCAAGCAAAGATAGGTGCAGCCACTTCCAAAGGACTAATGACATATAACACAAAACCTATGGAAAACATAGGATGTCCAAGTTGGGTGTCAGCAGCAAGGAGTGCACAAAGTAAATCTTACACATGGAAAAAAGCCAAGTGTAGATGATGGGGTACCATTTGTCAGAAGCTTAAACTTATCTTGTATCCAATGTGAGTTACCCCAAATCAGCATGACAGCACTATTCAGGTTTTTCAGTTTTACACAATCTTATGAAAGAAATACTATCCAGAGAAGAAATTTAGCCATGAGTCCCCAAATGATTCCATTAATATAAAACCTGGAATCCTTCAGGGCATCTAACCAAGTCCATATGTAAGGTAGAGGGCTTAAAAACACTTTAAAAGAGAGAAGTGTATGGGACCAGCAGATGATGTAATGGTTATGTCACTGGACTCCCACATGGTCAACCACGGTTTGAGTCCCAGACCCAGAGGTGTGAAACTCATGCCAGGCTATGTTTGTGTCTCAAAATTCTGAGAGGAGAAGGGAGGACAAAGGATTGTAGCATGACCAATCCTCTTGTGGGGTGATTTCTGGCTTTCTGTTTCTCTTTTGTGTCTCTGGTGAGCATGCATGCCTTCTAACAAAATCTGTCTTAAAAAAGAGAGAGAGAGAAGTGGATATCAGGACCCACATGGGTCCTAGTGCAGACTCTAAGCAACTTGCCCACATATCAATGTCAACAGTGGGCATTCCCAGGTACCAGAAAAGGATTTGGGCAAATTAAAGGGAGACACCTCAGGTGATTAAGATGCACAAAATCTTGGAGTACACTGCCCAAAAACTGTCCCAGACACTGAAGGGTGACTTTAAAAGATTGAAGAAGTTGTTACAAAGTGCTAGGTACTCTAAGGCTTGGGGTATAGGGCAGAGCCCACCTTGGCCAAATCTTAGGATGATACTCTACAGAAATATCCAATGGTCCACAGAAAAAAATTAAAAAGGATGCAAAAACAACAACAAAAGACAGTGAAACTTTAGAAAGGTTAGTAATCTAAAGAATCTAGGTTTATGTGGAAACTTAACGGTTTCCCTCAAAAACTAAAAAAAAAAAAATTACCGTGTAGACGCTACTACCTTGTTAACTAGGAGGATAAGCGAGTCAGAGGCATATAAATCTGAGGTACTAATAACCAGTGTCTTTTTAAAGCTAATGATGATAAAGAAGAAAGAAGAGGAGGTTAATGCTAATTAAAATAGCAAAAATTTTAAAAAAAAACCTGTTTGATTACTATTCTTGCCACCATGTTATGTATTTTGTATTTTTATCATATTAAATCCTTTAATCCTAATTGGTTGATATTGTTTTTATTATCATTTTCATCTCATAGATGAAGAATGAATTAAGACTCAGATAGATAAATTCACTTGTCCAAGGACATAACAAATATGAAGAGTACATTTTATTGTTGTTATTATTATTATTTTATCATATTCATAATTTAAGTTAGTACAGAAAATGATTGCATTTATAAAATATTTATACTCAACTTTTCTGAAAGATAGCTGTTTTATAAATTTAAGGACATCAGCTCTATGCTGAATTAAACATCTTAAATTTGTGTTTAGTGAAGCAACAAAGGTCAATTCACTCTGACAGGTGTCAGTTTGAACAATTTTAGCTCTATGAGGCCCAACATGGAAGCTTCTAACCATATGTGTTTATGTAAATTTAATTTAATGATAATTAAATAAAATTAAGAACTCAGCCTTCAGTTTCACTGGCTACATTTCAAGTGGTCACCACCCACATGTGGCTAGTGGCTACCATATTAGACAGTATAGATACAGAATACTTCTATAGTCTCAGAAAGTTCTATTGGACAGCACTGATGAAAATAATCTTGCTCTCTCTCGAAACTTACTACATAATACTAACAATAATAAGTAATAAGGGGACAGACAATAAATAGCACAGCCGTAAGACAGGATGCTCTGCAAGTCAGTTTAACATGGGAAGTTCCTAGGTCTGGAGACCTCACTGCGTATAACAGGTAGGTATAGTTTTCTGTTTTCTGTGCTTGAGGACTACTTGAAGGCTGGAGGTAGACCACAGCATGAGGATCCTGTTAAGGGTACTCTTTTTTTACTTCCCTGTCTGTGTCACTTATGGAAGAGGTAAATGAATAAATGTTAAAAAAGAAAGATAAATTTTGTAGGTTGATGTAATGAGTGATCCAAATGCAGAGGATCAGGACTCCTGAATTCTAGTTCTATTTTCTCCATGCACTTGATTTATAATGTTATAGAAGATTTATTAACTTCCACGGGCTTCAATTTCCTACTTTACCAAATGACAATAATCTTCTCTAACCACCATACCTATAAGTATGAGAATGTGATAGATATATGCTAATTTTTTGTTTCCTCATGATTTTGTACTTTCATGAAATGCATTCTTGGGTCAGTCAGTGCTCTGGTGGTTAAAGCAGCTCAATCCCATGTGGTCAACTGCACAGTTGGAGTCCCAGACTTGGTGACTTAAGAAATGTGCCAGGCGTGTGTGCTTACATGCCCCAAATCCCAAGAAGACAATGAAGTAGAAGGGATTGCATTGTGGCCATACCTCTGGGGGTGCTTTTCCACTTTTTTCTCTCTGTTTCTCTGTCTCTCCAGTGAGCACACATGCCCTATAGAAAAATTATCAAAAAAAGAAAAGAGAAAGAAATATCTTCTTTAATTTTATGTGATTCTGGTGATTCTTTTAGTCAAGAATTCAGACTACTCTACCACAATATTGCATATATGATTTAGGGTAGCTAAGCTGAGAGCACTAATTTCCTGAATATAGGGATTGGCCTCAGGATATTAATGTGACTCAGCTGAGCTAGAATCCTTTAGAGTGTGTGTTGCATGATAGAATGTTAGGTCATTACTCTGATGGAGTGAACCACAAGACTACTTGATCATGGAACTGCTGGTGACCATCTTCCCTGCTCGGTAGAGAGATCTTACCTGATAAAGTAAGTTGTAAAGAAAAAAGCTAAATAGATGAGGAGAGATAGTGACCTTAACTGATGACATCATCTGAAACTCTGGATCTAGGCACAGAGTCTGAACTCAGATTACCCATGATTTTCCAGTTAAAAGGCCAATGAATTTCTTTTTATTTTCTTTTTAACTTGCACTCATTTAACATGGATTTCTACCTTCTTGCTAATGATAGGGTTTTCTCTGGTTTCTATGGCTTCAAACACAAAATACCCAAACATTTCTTTTTTTTTTTTTTTTTTTTTTTTTTTTTTTTTTTTTTTTTTGGAGAGGTTTTTGCTATAGGGCGCGTGCGCTCGCCAGACAGACAGAGAGAGACAGAGAGATAGAAAGCAGGAAATCACCCCCCAGGGGGGATGGCCACGCCGCAATCCCTTCTCCTCCATTCTCCTCTCGGGATCTTGGGCACGCACGCACACGCACCCGGCGTGAGTTTAAGCCACCGGGTCCGGGACTCGAACCGCGGTCGACTACGTGGGAGTCCAGCGACATAGCCATTACGCTAACTGCTGGTCCCAAAATACCCAAACATTTCTAAGCTATTTATTACCTCTTCCCTGAGATCAGACATGAATATCCAAACAGCTTTTATCTTTACCTAGGTATCAATATATGTCAAAAATGGAACTTATGACTCCACCCCTTACTTAGTCTTCTCCAGGACCTCTGTCCCAATAAATTCCACTACCATTTACTCAGCTAATTAGACTAAATACCTAGATGCCATCCTTTATTTTTTCTCACTAATCACCAAATAAAATCCATCAGAAAGTTTTGAAAATTCTCCCTCTGAAATATCGGTATGCATCACTTAAAAATGAGGTTATCATCTAAGAAATATATTATTAGATGATTTCATTATTGTGTGAATATAATAGAGTATACAACCTAGATGGCATAGCCTATCACACACCTAGGCTATATGGTATAGTATATTATTATTATTATTAGACTACAAACCTAGACACATTATTAATTGAGTACTATAGACAATTTTAATGCAATGATATTTGGGTCTAAACGTGTCTCAACAAATTGGGTCGTCGGGAAAGTCAGGACACATTTTTGCATAGAAAAATACATCATGATTTCCCCCACCTAATAGAAATGTACAGTAAAAATATGGTGCAAAAGATTAAAAATGGTACACCTGTGTAGGCACTTACCATGAATGGAGGTTACAGGACTGGAAGTTGCTCTTGGTGAGCCAGTGAATGAATGGTGAGTGAACGTGAAGGCCTAGGACATGACTGTACACTTGTAGACTTCAGAAACACTGTTTACTAAATCTACACTAAATCTATAAAAAATTTCTTCAATAACAACTTAATCTTAGATGGCTATAACTCTTAACTTATAAAACATTTAGTTTGTTGCCTCTTTTGTAACACTTAGTTTAAAATACAAACATAATGTACAGTTGCACAAAAATGTTTTTTCTTTATATCCTTATTCCATAAGTTTTTTTCTATTTGAAAAACCATGTGGTACACTGTAAAGATGTACAATGATTAAATGTAAATAAAAAATTTATGGAAAACACAAAAATAAGTATACTGAATGTCTGTACTCTATGACAGAAACTCAGAGATTGGAAGGTATAAAAGCAAGAAGACACCAGAGACATTATAGGAGGGGGTGGGTAGTACGGGGTGGGAGGGGTAAATCTTTCTAGCATATATGTAGCCAGAAATGAAAACCCAAGACAAGGACAGAAATGATGAGAAAGAAAAGAAAAATGCTTCCTAGGATGAGACTCAGACTAGCAGGAGCAGTAACAGAAAGAAGAGGCCATATTCTTGCCATGAAAGCTGAGTGTTATAAGATTTTTCTTGTGATTTGATTCAAAAGATATCTAAGTTTCTCATGAGATATTTGTACTGGATTGTACTTTTGCATGAATTATATTTGCTTAAAATTTCATGTCTTAGGCGGTAGGCGGTATAAACATCAGATTACTTTTTTACCCTAAAACAAGAAAGCAGACTTATGCATGAAGCCTTACGTTTGCTGGGACTATTCACTATGAGATGCAGTATAATGGCTACTATCTCAGCAGAGGAAGATTTGTCTGATTTCTGAAACTACACAGCACATGGTATGAGGTAGTTTTAAATAAATTTATTGGAGTGTTTTATGCAATTTCAAATATCATGTAATAAGTATGTATTACTTTTATAAAGAAAAAAATTTAAATAAACATCCATAATCTCAAAACCCAAAAATAAACACCACTAACATTTGGTATATCCTCTTCCATTTTTTAAAATTCCAATATTCTTTCTATCACCAGATTTGGAGTACAAATTAGGATCTCATCTCTTTTTTTTTGTTTGTTTATTTTTAATTTTGCCAGAAGATGTGTGTGCTTACTGGAGATAGATGGAGAGAAAGAGAGAGGGAAAGTAAGAGAGGGCCTTCCCCCTCATGGGGCATAGTCATGCAACAATCTCTTCTCCATATCTCCCTCCTTTTGTGATTTTGGGTGCACACGCAAACACGCATACACATGGCATGTTTCTCAAGCCACTAAATCTGGGACTCACCATGCTGTCAGACTAGTCGAATCCAGTCGTCTCAATCACCATGCCAAGGGCTGGCCCAGGGTCACATCTCTTCTGATAGTCAAAGTAACACAAGTCTCTATCTTATCTCAAAAGTTTCAGTAAGTCCTTTTGTTATCTTCAATATTGCTTTCCTCAGTATTCCTCATAATCCTTAATGTGGGCACAATACTTCTATTGACAATTTGTCCCAAACTAAATACCATGAAAGCCAGAAAACTTTTAAAATGAAAAACAAACTGTTATTAAAAAGTGTGAATGATCACTAAGTTATCAGTGAGTCAAAACAGTGGCCAGTGTCCGAAATAAATGTGCAATGCATTTCTATGTACTCTCAAGAGACAGGAACTCTGAATTCTGGGAACTGTATTTTGGGGCTATAGCAATGAAGCTGTAGCTTTCACTTGAAGAACCAAATTATATAATATAAATAAAACAAATACTAAGCACATGTTTGCTTCTCCTTTGGTTCTTTTAGGGTACATTCTTTCCTGTAAGTTTATTTTCCTCCTCCTGACTTTAGTTCATTTCTTAAGCTACAATTTAAAATACATTAAAGCTTGAGCTAGTCTCCTTTCAGATGTCTTTTCTGAATCACTAATCGCTTTAGTTTGCATTTGCTTTTGACCATTCACTCATTTCCATGGTGACATGAAAAAGCAGCTGAAAAGAAGCCGCAAATGAAGGTAAAACTTGTCATCTTAAGCAGTAACAGAGGTCAGGACAAAAAGCCCAGAAGAAGACTTGTATAACTGTCATTCAAGATATGAGACCCATTAAGTTGACAGTAATCAATACTTTTTACTAGCTGCCATTTCTGCTTACATTAATGTTGCCACTATTGAATTCCCATGTTCTGAAGGAAATAAAGTGGCACATGAAAGACAAGTACTAAATCTCCAAATGGTGTGGTGCATTATGGGTACTTTATGAACTTCAGGCAGAATTTAGGTGGTATACACCTTCAGATTGAAATGCACACCCAGCTGGTGACCATCTCATATTAATTATTTACAACTTGGAATTCTACCAAATCAAGCATCTAGAGCAAAATAGTGAAATCAGTAGCATATGATTTCAGAGTCCACCATACTTGCCCATCTATATCCTCCCCTATTGTGTGCCCAAGACCTTTCTAATGTTCTAAAAACTGGAAGTCCTTGCTGTGGTACAACATGAGGACTAGGCCTGTCTAAGATTCATGAATGTTTTTCATCTATTTCCCCATTATAAACATTTCAATTCAGGTTTCGTTCTCTTGTATCATCCAAGAGAACTCAGGGCATTTCCAAGGGAACCAAGGTCCTCAAAGAGAATGGAGAAATGTTGTCATGGCAATATTTTGATAGGGGTTTCTAATACCTAGTCTAATCAGGTTCAATTATTTCTTAATCTCAGAACACTTTGCCTAAATAATGATTTACAGATTCACTAATTCTTTTTTATTTTTTATTTATTACATTCATTCCCTGTATATCATTACAGCATACTAAATGAATTTTCACATCCAGAATACACTGTATATTGACTCAATTATATTACCATACATATTACCTTCAACAGATAATTTTCCATTTTCTGTTTCTTAAATGTTTTGCTTCCTTCTTTTTCTCCTTAATTCCCTCCCTCTTACCCACTGCTGTTTTGCACCCTCCTTTCACACTGTCTTTGGTATCCAGTCACCCTCCAATATTTCAGTTTCTGCCAGAGTGCAAACATTTGGTATATATTAAGTGGGGACATACAATACCTCTCTTTCATAGTCTGGATTGCTTCACTTAGTGGCAAATCTTCCATATTTGTCCACTTTCTATCAAATGCTCATTAATACTTTCTATAGCATTACGATATACTAGAAAGAACATGCTTTTTTTAAACATTTTTTAAAGAATTCTTTATTTTATTTTATTTATAATTATTACTTTTCAAAATTTGCTCTAGGGCACATGCACTCATCAGAGAGAGAGACAGAGACAAAGTGAGAAAGCTAGCCATCAGGTCCAACACTCAAACCTCAGTTAGCCATGTGGGAGTCCAGAGTCTCAACCACCATGGCATCTGCTGGCCCCAAGAACATGGGTTTGAAATTAGGGAGACTTGAGTATAAATGTGAGCTAACCATATGTAATTGGGAGATTTGTAGTAATTTTTACAAACTGGAAATATTTTGTGATTACAAAGCTAACACGTTATTACAAGTCATTAAGTAGGAAAACAGAGTTTGTTAAGAATGTATAAAGTATAAGAAAATAATCCCATGACCTGAACATAGCTGCTCTTTACATTTTGGTGGCTATGGGCCAGCAGGTGGCGTGGTGGTTCAGGTACTGGACTCCCACATGGTCAACCGTGGTTCAAGTCCCAGATCTGTCAGCTTGCTTTCTCACTTTCTCTCTCTCTTCCTCTCTCTGGTGAGCACATGTGCCCTATAGCAAATTAATAATAATAAATAAAATTAAATAAATAAATAATTCTTTAAAAAAATTTTGGTAGATAACTTTGTTGTTCGTAGTTTGGATAAGGAAACTGTGGCCCAAACTTAAATTGGCACTGTGGAGATTTGGTAATTAATATAATTAAGGTACCTAAGCATGATGCCTGGCCTACTATAGGCCCTTAATAAACGTAACTACAGCCTGCTAGTTTCACATTTCCTGTCTCATGTGACTCTCATGCTTGCTGATGTAATATAAGCAGTATTAGCACTATTACACTAACAGCTGGTCTCTCCAGACTTCTTGTTAAAAATAGAGATTTGGGGGCCAGCAGGTAGAGTGGTAGTTAAGGTGCTGGATCCCACATGACTGACACTGCTGTTTGAATCCTGGTTGGGAAAACATGCCAAGCACACATGCATGCATGACCAAAATCCTGAGAGAAGAATGGAGGAGAAAGTATTGTGGTATGGCTATCCCACCTGCGGGGTGATTTCTCACTTCCTCTCTCTCTTGGTCTCTCTCTGGTGAGTGGACATTCCCTATGGCAAAAAAACATTAAAAATAAAATAAAATACAAGATAGAGATGTTTAAGCCCTGAATACCTGGAGATCTTCAGTTGAGCGTATCTGAGTTTAAGCCAGGCCTTTTATATATGCCAATAGTTCAACATACCCACCTGATATATAACCAGGTTTGAGAATCTCTGCTTTTCCAATATCACTCAGTGAACACTCAAAGAGCATACCCACAACCTATTCCCAAGAACCTTGACTAAAACTCAACAGAGCCTATTACAAGATAATTGCTGGTAGTCAGAGCCAAGAGAATTCTGATAGATAGCCTTGAGATTCTTTAGCCTATGTCCTATGTCTTTTATCATGTACTATGTTCTTGTATGTCCCTAACTCATGCTCTTTATTAGTGTCCCAGGAGACCAAACCGGCAATCCTCATATCTTTATGTAACTCACTACTTAGCATACTGTGTTACACCAGCCACAGATCAATCAATGCTATTGACTCATCCAATAGTGGATTTGAACCACCAGTCAATGCTATACTAGCCCTAAGGGAAAGGACTGTAGGATGGACTTGTGAACAAACTCCATTTGCCCATTGCCACTTCTCTCTGGGCAGGATAAAGAACAGCTCCCTTCATCCTCTATCAGATTCTTTATTCTCCATTCCTTTCTGACTATAGTCCACAAGTCTTGACCTCACAATTTTCTTTAACTAACATTATGTGAGCTGTTGCAGAAATTAACAGGTGTCATAAAAAAATAATCTACCTTTTCTTTGGTAGTCCTTTGGTTAATTCATCCACAGAAGCTCTTTTACTACTATCTTCTAGAAGCTCTGAAATTATAGAATTTCCCTTAAGCTGATAATTCTTATACTGTGGTTGTTATACCAATGATCTCTGGAATCAGATTGCCTGGAGTAGAATGACACTCACTATTCAACCTCTGAAAGCAAGGTTCTTACTTTCTTTATGCATCAGTTTTTTTTTTTTTTTTTTCATTTGTTAAAAAAAATTGAGAGACCAGCAGATGGCATAATTGTTATGTTGTTGGACTCCCATGTATTTATTGGTAGTTTGAGTTCCAGACTCAGTGGCTTAAAATTCATGCCGGGTGTTGGTGCATGTGTGCTCAAAGTCCTGAGAGGAGAATGAAGGAGAAGGGATTGCAGTGTGGCCAACCCCACTGGGGGATGATTTCTCGCTTTCTGTCTCTTTGTCTCTCTGAGTCTTCCCAGTGAGCACATGGGCCCTATAGAAAAAATCTTTCTATGAAAAAATTGGAGGGCAATTATATCAGTATCTATCCCATAGAGCTTTGTGAAGATTAAATTTCATAATGCTTGTAAAGAATTTAATGCTGTAGTTGATACATAACAAGTGCTCTGCATGTGTTAAGTAGGGATAGGCATTGATATCATGGGCAGTGGAAGAACATGGAGAAATATGGGTACTGAATCTAGGACATCAGGAGTCCAAACACTGAAGGGGGAAACCTAATAGAGAGAGAAGGGATTGGCTTTGTCAAGAGATTTTTATGTATATTCAGCAAAGACCCACTGGTGCATGCAGGTAAATTATTACTCCTGGATACATGGGAGCATGAAAACTTCAATTTAAGGTACCAGCAGTTAGTGTAATGGCTATGTTATTGTACTCCCATGTAGTTGACAGCGGTTCAAGTCCCAGACCCGGTGGCTTAAACTCACGCCAGGCGCATGTGCGTGTGTGCCCAAGATCCCGAGAGGAAGAGAACGGATTGTGGCATGGCCATCCCCTCTGGGAGATTATTTCTCACTTTCTGTCTCTCTGTCTCTCTCAGTCATTCTGGTGAGCGCACGTGCCTTATAGCAAAAACCTCTCCAAAAGAAAAAAAAAAAAAAAACCTTCAATTTAACATCAGTGTTTCCTTCCAAAGATGTATTGTAAGAAATTATAGATCATTAGTGTTTATATTATTTTTAAAAACAAAAACCTGCTTTGCCTTTTTAACTCACAAAGGAGCAAACTAGTACCTTAAATGGCCAATTAGCTACCCTTATGTGGGTATAAGAGGACAGAAGGCCATAATAAACCAATAGTAGTTTCCATCTAACCAAAGGAACTTATCAACTCCATCAGTCTCCAGAGTTGTTTAAGTTCTAGGTTGCTTAATAATTGCATACCACACTGGGTGATTAATAAAGAATCTAAGATAATTTAGCTCACATTTTGGGAGGTCTAAGGTCAAGGTCATATGACTGGTTATAGTCCTCTTGTTGATGGGAACTCTCTGCAGAGTGCTGAGGCAGTGCAGACATCATATGGCAAAAGCTTTCATGTGTCCGCGTGTCCATGTCCTTATGTCCATGTCTTTATGAAACTATCAGGAATCAATCATCAACCCTGATGGTCTCATCCTATCCTAATCACCTACCAAAGGTATCAAATTCAATACCTTAATGAGATTAAGTCTCCATCTTCTCAACACAATTACAATGGTTCACCAAACTTAAACACATGAATTTTGGGGAGACAATAGCATTCTGCACCTGGCCGTTCAAAATCACATCCTTCACAAGCATAAAATTACCCCAATAGTCCCACAATTTTTAATGCATTCAAGCACCAACACAAATACTTAAAGTATAGCTGTGAGCCTATGAAATCAAAACAAATTGCATGCTTCCAAAATACTATTGTGGTATAGGCATAGGGTAGACATTACCATTACACAGGAAAAGAGTAACAGGCCACAGCCAAGCAAGTCTGAAACCCAAGAGGGCAGACATTGAACCTTAAAACTCTAGAATAATCTTTTTCTCCATGTGCTACATTCTTGATGAAACTATGTGAAGGCTAGTATGTTAAAGTACTGGTAGACTTGCCCCCATGACTTTGCTGGATTTGATCCATGCTTTATTAGTCTTACTTTGTAGTATTTTGCCTGAAGTTCTTCCAGGCTCGAGTTGCATGCTAGCAGCTCTGTAGTTCTGAGATCTCAAGGGAGGCCTGCCCCTGCAGCTCTTCTAGGCATTACTTTGGTGGGAGCTCTGTGGCAGCTCTGACCATGCTTGGCATTGCCCCAGGGGAGGCTACTCATAGTGATTCTTTCCCTGTGACAAGTCTTTACCTAGGCCTCCAGGTTGTCTGAAATATCATTTGAAATTTAGGTGGAGGCTGCCATGCCTCAACAGCTCTTTAATTCTGTGAGCTTACAAAATGTCCTCTACTTGCATGCCATAAATGTCTGCTGCTTGCATATACCTAAGTGTGGGGTGAGGGAAAGAGCAGCATCCTTGAAGATCTCTGAAAACTGTTTGGGGCTCTTTCCTCATTGTCTTAATAATCAGCACATGGATACCATTCATCTGTGCTAATCTCTCTAATGATCTATCACAGAGTTATAACTTTAGCTTTCTGTCCTGAAAATGGTCTTTCATTCTCTACTTCATGGTCAGTCTGTGAATTTTCTGAATCTTTCTGCTCTGCTTCACTTTTCATTACAAATTTTATCTTTAAGTCATTTCTTTGCTCACTCATTTCACTATAGGCTGATAAACTAACCATGAAGTTCTTTCTGTATTTTGCTTAGATATTTTATTTGCCAGATATTCATCACTCTTAAATTCAACATTCCATAAAGCCCTAGGGAATAGACACATTCAGTCAAAGTCTGCAACAGCATAATAAGGATAACCTTTTCTCAAATTTCTAACAAGATATTCCTCATTTTTATCCGAAACCTCCTCAGAATGGACTTTATTGTTTATATTTCTATCAACATGCTGGTCACAATCCGTTAACCAATTTCTAAGAAGTTCCACTTTATTCCCAGTCTGTTCTTCTTCCAACCCTCCCCTAGAATCTAAGCTTTTTCTAGTTTGCTCCTCCAAACTCTTCCAAACTCTATTACCTAATCCCAAAGCCACTTCCACATTTTCAGTTATTCATTATTAGCAACACCCCACCACTCATTATCAACATTCTGTTTTGTTTGCTTTTCTGTCACTAGCAACAAGGATCAGTGACACCATGCAATATCTCTGTCAACAATAGCCCATTTATGGAACCTGAAAGAAGTAAAGGTGCCAGCAGTTAATATCAACTATTAATCTCTACAGTGCATTCCACAACACAAATAGATCAGATCTCTGCCCCCAATCTCCACCTCTGAAAGCTTCATTAAGAGTTGTACTGCAGGTAGTCAATGAGGTTATTAGCTTCAAGGATCATGTTTCCCTTCATGCTGGACAAGAACTTACTTCTCAGTGGGAATTTGGGAAGGTACATTTTCTTTCTTCTTTACACAGGAAGAAAACTCATTGAATGACATTGTAAATTTGGACACCACCATCCAGAAATGTGAACCTTTGTACTGTACAACTAACCTTTGTAATATTGACTCCTCATTGCTGCCTATGGTACAGTTTCAGAATCACAGGAAGAGTCCTGGCCAACTATATCACCTTTCTACTAGGTATACAGTCTTATCCCAGTCTTTCTTCTTGCTCTAATAATATGAGTTACACTAGACCATGCTCACCTCTCCTCAGATAAAGTCACTGGGAAACTTACCGCTCCATTAATAATTTACCCTCATCGTACTTCTCTCCCACTCCATTCCTCACTGCTGCCAATGTACACTATAAAATTTTTCTCCATGATATTAGTTACGCTGTGTACTCTCTCTGAAATGCACTCCCTCTTCCTCCCTGCCTGTTCAAATATTATGCATCTTTCAACACCTAGCTCAGTTTCTAACTAATTAAGCCTCTAGTGTTGGTTCTAGCACATACTGGTCTTAATCTCCTGAGTTAATAAAATAGTATGAATCATCAGTAAGCTCAGTGTATTTTATTAGGGGGTAAAAAAGAGAGCACTTCAAAAAGTTCATGGAAAATGGAAGTGCATTTTAGTGCAAAAAATTTGAAGTCCATGCACAGTTTTTCCATAATATGCATTTTCCTTCTGAAGACTCCTCTCATAAATATCACCAGTGGTAATATGTATATAGTTGTGGTCTTCCCATCATGAATTAAAGATTTTAGAAAGCAATTTTACACTGGACACTTATTTTGTATTTCCTATAATATTGCACACAGATGTTGTAAACATGAAAAAAATGACTTATAATCCCATGGGATTCCTAATTATTCATAGATTATCTCTGTCTAGTAACCTACTTTATAATTCAAGTTCTTCCTCTTTTTAAAATTTATTTATTTCACGAGAGAGAGAAAGAAAAAGACAGAGACAAATACCCTCAATAAGATCTCATGCTTCAATCATCCATCCTAGCCTTCCCAGCCAGGTAGGATCATGGGCGTGTGTATGCATTACTGGCATGTATAAGTCAACCTGGGAACTGAACCCTGAACTTTCATGTGGCCTTCAGCAGTGCAGACTGTTTACTTCCTTGCTACTGCAAGTTACCACTACACCACCAGACCTGGGCCTTCAATGTCTTTTCCTAACAAATATATAATACTCATTTTATTTTCAATTTTTAAAAGAGGGAAAACATAAAAGGAGAGAAGAGGCAATATGATATTTAAGACAATTTATAAAGAAATAGGTAATGGAAAAGATAAGGAAAAAACAATTTACTATCATTCCCTTTTATTCACTTCTTATGGCAGCCAAACTAATTCTTGGACACACTTATTAATCTGGTGATTAAAAAGGCAATGAATTAACATCTATCAAAAGCTTTCCAGACTCCAAATGTTATATATAGATTTACTTTTTTCAACAATTTTATGCAAAAATGTGTCATGACATTTCTGATGGCCCAATATGAAGGGGATTTTATTCTCATTTACAGACAAGAAAAGTAAGGCCTAGAAAGGTTAAAACACTTGCTCTTTTTCTTGTTTGAACTAATAAAGTCATTGAGCCAGAATTTGAACCTTGATCTGGTTTTATTTCAGTGTTCATATTTACAACTACTATCGGTGTGGTCTTCGTGTTTCTCTAGACTGGTTGAGGGCCTAAGTAGCAAGATTTCTCTCTGTATCTTATCAGGCCTGGGGAAATCAGGATCTTACAGGGTTACATGATGCCAATGTATTTAACACTACAGGTAAACTTTGCTGTAGATAAGGGAATACTGTATAACATAAAAATTATAGACTTTGAAACCAGACATGCTGGTTTATAGCTCTTGATTCTGCTACTAACTAGCTATGTGACAGTGGGCAACTCACTTAACCTCTTTTGGCCTCAGGAGTTTTTTCAGTTCCATTTAGGAAATGAGGTAATTGAACTAGGTGATCTCTAAAATTCCTTCTAATTCTAATAGTCTATGAATCAAATATAAAAATTATTACTCCAAAAGAGACAGCTGCTTAAGGATCTGTAATTAAACCAACCAAAGGAAGAACCTGGCTTAATAGATTTAAATATATGTGTTAAGCTCATTTTAGTGTTTTGGCACTTACAGACAATTTTGCCTTGCAAGTTAATACAGAAATCAGTATGAACGGTAAAGTTTTCCTAACTTAAAGAAGAAAGTATCTCATTACAATGTCATCGAAACAAATTCAGCAGTTAAAAAGGCCAGAAACGTTACAGGAATCAACATTTACATCTTGAGTAAACAAGGTTATGATATAGAAAGTAGAGTACGTCTAGGTGTCTCAGAGGTTTGAGCTAAAAACTCCTTATGAATAAAACATTAGGATGTAATTGTGCACTCTAGTATTTTACCCTTCCTTAGCCTCCCAATTCAAGAAAAGTATTTCTTCTAAACTTCCCTGTATTGATTCTGGATTTTTTTTCTGCACTTACCTTGTCTGAGCACTTAGATTCTAAGCTTCTGAGGACAAAGCTCTTCAGGCAGACAAAGTAATTTATAGCCAGATTTATAGCCAGATGCCTTAAAATATGATTTAGCTGGCTCCTTTATAGCTTGATACCCACAGTAAACTTAAATCATACTGATTTCTCAGTGGTAAAAATATTATAACATCACAGTGTCTTGTTAACCACTGACCTAATATTTGATAGGAATAAAATGAAGATTGGGGCTTCATGAATAGGAAGAATAAATCCATCTGTCTGTATTTGATTCATGATGTATTAGAAGTTTTAACCACTACTCAATACATTTCATTTCAAGGGATCGCAGGTTGAAATCTGTGATTGACGGAAGATTCTTATTGGTAACAGCATAATATGTGAGTGCTATCTGATGTACAAAGGCATATGAGAAGGGAGCCAAGCAAAAAAATAGATGTCTGCTCCATCCACTCCCTTGGTGTCTCATTTAAATCCAAGTTTTCAATGTGTTTAAAGGTAGTATGTTTGTGATTATGTATGTGTGTAAAATTAAGAGAAAAGAAGGAAGAGGAGGAGAAAGAGGAGAGACATTGACAAGAACAGAGATGGAGAGAGACAGAGATAGGGAAACAGAATATCACATATAAGGGGTCTTCAGCAAGTTCATGGAAATGTGTATTATGAAAAAAATGCATGGATTTTAAAAATTATGTCACCCAAATCAACTTGGACTTTCATTCTATATTTGCTTGAACTTTCTGAAGTTCCTCTGTGTGAGATTCTGTTGCAAAACATCTGCATGTTCAACAGCCTATTCAGCTTTTGGGACTTTGGCTAATTCTTTTTATTTACCCCTTAGGCATTTACTTCTCTTGCTTTGTAATAGATTTTATTTGCAAAAATATGCTCAACTCGAAAATTAAACCATGAAAAATCTAAGCCAGTTATGGCAATTTAGTTTCTCTTTCCCAGTGACTGAAATAATAGGATACACGTGATGCAATTCTAGCCAATAGAATGAAAATAAGCCTGCTGTGAACTTCTGCAAAAGATTTTCCTTTCCCAGAATTTCCCAACAAGCTAAGATCTATCTTGAATCTTTTCCTGGTACTTCCTATATTTTAGCTTTAATAAAATTCAGACTTTTGTTTTCCTGTGTTCCTTCCTGCTTTGAACATTGTCATATAAGGCTATGATACTTGGAGCTATTTCAGCCACCTAGTGACCATAAGAGAAGAGCAAAACAAGACACCTAATGTCTTGACATTATCATTCTATTGAATTAATCTAATACCAACTACTGCCAGATTTCTCCTTTAGCAAACTGAATATCCTTATGGTTTAAGCCACTGTCAGTCTGGTTTTATTATGTGTAGCCATAAACATCCTCAATGATACAGGAAACATCCCAGAAATGTGATCATTTTCCAAACAGTTGGAATAAAATCAAATGGGCAAATATCTATTATGTTGGACAGCACACAAACTTCCAAATCTGGGTGTCCCTTTATGACTCATCTCATACTTTATCTCAGCCTTAAAATGTTCTCGCACTCGGTCATGTTGTCCTCTGTCTTCTCAAGGCCGTCCCAATGTACTGATGACACATTTTAACACTTGACTATACAGTCAAGTGTTATTTCTTATTTATAGCTTCTAAATTCATGTTATCTCTTCAACAAGATTGTAAACTCATTAGGGGTAGTGTTTGGTTTGTATAACAAAAATAACACCTAGAAGAGTACAGCTTCTACTTGTCAAATTTAATTGTAGCATTCTTCCCTGCCCTGTTTACGCTAGAAATTCTGAAACTCATTTTATCCCTTCAAGATCGAGTCTAGTGGGAACATGTTTCTTTCCATCAGGTTCTGAAGAACAAATCTTCTGTTCCATTCCCCATGCCCCAGTGCAGCTTCATGTCAGAAGGTTTTAAATGAATAATATTGTCATAGCAAATTAAATTACAGAATTTTTTATTATTTCAGGCCTTTGCTTTACCAAAGTCAATTTGGCATTTTTGTAACTCATGGTTTTTTCTATGTAGCAGCCCAAGCAGTTTGAGAGTACAAATAAAAAGGCATATCAGTGGATATTTTAATGATACAAACAGTGGCATAGCTACTGTGTCAAAATAATTAAAAAACCTTGACTAAGTTTACCAATGGTATTATTGTTCCACCTAACAACAGAGCCTTAAAGCTTATGGGACCAGCAGATGGTATAATGGTTATACCATTGGAATCCCACACGGTTGACCATGGTTCAAGTCCCAGATCTGGAGGCTGGAAACACTCCAGGCAAGTGTGCATGCCTGACAAAAATCCTGAGAAGAGAATGAAGCAGAAGGGACTGTGGTGTGGCCAATACCCCTGGGGGAGGGGGGGTGATTTCTCGCTTTCTGTTTCTCCATCTCTCTCTCTTTCTTTCCAGGAAGCGCACGTGCCCAATAGCAAAAATCTCTATTAAAAAAAAAAAGCTTATGGAGACACACAAATCCTTCTGAACATTTGCTTGTACTTTTCCTTGACCTTAGATCATAGGTTAATTAAGCTTAAATCACACACACACACACACACACACACACACACACACTGCTTCTACAGACTGTGCAACATTTTTAGTTTAAGTAAATGTGAAGTATTTGAATTAAGTATTTTCAGACTGTTCTGTGTGACACATAGAAAATTTTATTTGTTCCTCTAAAACATTCAGGTTTTGCATCTATACAGGCAACCCCAAATATTCATCTTCAACTAAAATATTAGATTTCTTGCATCCTCCTCAAAAGTAGATGTGCTTGATTTTCACACTTCTTACTATAAACAAAACAACTGTTTTATTTTTTCCCCAAATTATCAGCAACCAAAAATGGATACATTTGACAAATTCTGTATCATTCTTACCAATAGATGGCTTGAGGCCATAAATTTCAAAGGGCCTTCATTTATACTTTTGCTTCTTTCCTGTCCATTTCTCCCTTTCACTGTGATCAGTATATTTTATGTGAAGGAGTCAAAGATAATATCTTTCTCTGAGCAATTCTAAGATGAATGTCAGGGAAAACAGGCAATTAGAATTTTAGCACCTGCACAATTCAATTCCAAAGCACTTTAAACAACAGTGCTAAATTTACTATAGAAAAGCAAATGTTTATCTTAAATATGGTTTAATCCTCTTTTCCAGGAAGCTTATGTAACAAAAAATACAGCTGGAGGCTATAGTGGCCCATTTATAACCATACTTGGGTTTGTTACCAGGAAACCTGTCAAAATCAGCTTAGCTTGTTTGAATGGCTCATTCTGGCTCTGTGTCTTTCTTCTCATTTGATTTTAGGAGTTCAAACTGGTTTAGTGATGCCAGCCCGGGGAAATGGTTTTCTTTGACTTTGCCAACTGGGCAGGACTGGAATAAATTGAATAGACATCTATCCACATGGTATCATGTTTGAGGGGTTGCTCATTTGTTTCTGCCTCTCCCCAGTGCTCTCTTCACTTGGATGGCTTTGGATTCCCTCCTCAGAGTCATTACTTTGGGATAAAACAAAACCTACAGCAAGCTACATATGGCATGTAAATACATCCCCCTCATGGGGAATAAGCTAACGTGTTAGACTGAGTACGCCTGACTAACAGAAAGGAAAAGAAAGTAGGTTATCATGAGAGACTCAAATGCTAGCACTCAAAAAAATTTAGGAATCCACATTTTAATCCCCATTTAAGAAGTGAGGATTGGGTCAAATTAGCCATAGATGATAATGCGCTCATCCTTGTTCTTCCGAATTTGGCACCATCAAACTATTTCCTCATGTTCATTTCATTATTAAACAGGACCAACTAACGATAATCCACTATATTGGTTTTGTATTGCTATATATTGACAGACATAAAAAAGCATCCACTTTGTTTTCATGTTTTTCTGTCACTAACAACGGGATACCACACTGAGTAATTTATAAAGAAGAGAGATTTATTTAGCTAATAGTTTTGGAAGTCTACAGTCAAGGGGCTGCATCTGGTGAGAGTCTTGTTGGTGTAGGCTCTCGAGATGGTACAGAGCATCATATGGCAAAAAGTGTGTTTGTGTCTGTGTGTTTCTGTCTGTCTCAATTCATTTCCTTACAGACCCATCAGTATTTAATTATGGTGTCCCTACTTGATTCTATTCAACTCTCAAAGGCTCCACCTCTTTTTTTCTTTTCTTGGAGAAGGTTTTTTTTTGTTTGTTTGTTTTTTTTGTTTTTTTTGTTTTTTTTTTTTTTTGCTATAGGGTGCGTGTGTTCGCCAGAAAGACAGAGAGAGACAGAGAGACAGAAAGCGAGAAATCACCCCCCAGGGGGGATGGCCATGCCGCAATCCCTTCTCCTCCATTCTCTTGGGATCTTGGGCACGCACGCACACATGCCTGGCGTGAATTTTAAGTCACCGGGTCCAGGACGCGAACAGCAGTAGATTACGTGGGAGTCCAGCGACATAGCCATTACGCTAACTGCTGGTCCCAGGCTCCACCTCTTAACGTTATAGTCTGATTGAGTCTTCACCTTAATACTATCAAAATAGGAACCAAATCTCAGTACATGAATTATAGGGGGACACATTCAAATCATAGCACATTTATTAGCTCAAAGTTCTGTAGATCAATAATCCAGGTAGGCTTGGCAGGATTGTCTATTCTGGGTCTTACAAGGATCACACCAAGTGTGTTCGTCAGTCTAGGCTCGTATTTGGACTCTATGGGAGAAAACTCGCTTCCACTCATTTATAATAGATTCTTAGCAGAAACCATTTCCTCGTGGTTGCATGACTAAGGCCCTCATTTCCTTGAAGACCATTAGGGTCACTCTCATCTTTCTCCAGTCCTTTCACATGGACTACTCCATTTTCAAAGCCAGCAGCAGTATGTGATTAGAAATTCTCTGACTTCTTCTGCTACCAGATGGAGAAAACTATGCTTTTAAAGAGATCATACGTTTATGGGGCCAGCAGGTGGTGTGGTGGCTAAGGGTGTTGGACTCCCACATGGCTGGCCCCGGTTCGGGCCCCAGACCTGGTGACTTGCTTTCTCACTTTCTCTCATTCTCTCACTCTCTCTCGCTCTGTCCCTCTCAGGTCAAATTAAAATAAATAAATAGATAGATAGATGGATAGATAGATGATAGATAAATAACATTAAATAAAATAATTCTTTTTAAAAAGAGAGATCATGTGTTTAGTTTTGGTCCATCCAGGTACTCTCTCTTTTGCTATGTAATGTCACACCATCACAGAAGTTAACACCAGAAAACTCAGGCATGGTGACCATGAAATTTTGCCTGCCCCATATGCACTTCTTTTTCTTTTGAATTATAATAATTTGCCTTCACCTTTCTCCTAGTTGAAATGTAATATTTAGCTAATTTTATTATTTTTCTATTATATTGAAAAGAGCACATCCCTTGTGCCCTATGCTAAAAACCTGAATCTGCAGAATACCTCTTCACTGTTCATAACCAGATGCTGCAAGTCACAATACACCGAGCTCACAAGAAGATAAGATTACTGACTGGGATCTATAAATGAAGACATGCCTCATACAGGGCGAAGATTTCATTCTCAGCTATACTTTTTTACAACTCTTATTTCAAGCACTGCTATGATGATAGAGGATGGCGATGAACTAGAATGACTTTTTAAAATGCTCTGTTGTCATTTTTTTTTTAAACTTATGTAAGCCTTGAATAATATGAAGTCCTTTGAGTGAGCCTTGGGATATTGCTTTGCCTGATCTCCAGTGAACATCATTAAGTCAGCATATTTTCCCAGGATTCTGAGAACCAAGCCAATCTTTTCCTTTCTTACGTAAGCCCAAGACAATTTCAACATTCCCTAAAAGCCTATGGCAGTCAGAGTTTTCATGAGTAAGACTGAGAAAATTGCATGGTCACCAATAGTAAAGAAAATGCATTTTGGAGGGCATGAATGGAGTCTAAGCTGTTCAAGGAGAGTCCAGAAATGATGGTGCACTAGGAGTCCAAGGAGAGAGAACCAGAGGCTCATGTGTGTAAACAATGATTTTATTTTTTCCTAATCTGTATCATTGGAGGAAAAAGTGAAATTTGGTATCATGAAAATGTGTTACTATTTAAGGTTAGTGAAGGTCAAATTCATTTACTCATAGGGTTCAGGAATATAATGTGAATGGATAAAGTCTTGTATAAGAAAGAAAACTGAGTGAGGGGAACTCTAGTGATTAGGAGAGCTCATGCTATATATAATGTCACTTACTCAGTTCCAACCAATCATTGCAATATGATTATTCAGGGATGTTATTTTTCTGTATTCTAATTTTTTAATTTTCAGGAGACTTAAAGTGTTCATGGAAAAATTGAATTACAGTATAAGTATATTCTGGTGCAAAAAAAATTGAAATCCATGCACAGTTTTTTCATAATATACAATTTTCCACGAACTTTCCGAATACCTTTTGTAAACGTTTGAAATCAGATTTTATGTAACGTCTCCTTATTTTTAAATGCTGACAATTAAAACACTGTCAGTAGGACTTCTGGTTTCAGCTCTAACATGTGATCTGCCAAGTCATCACTCTCATCCATTATAGCAAGAAAAAGCTATATAAACTATAAATACATAACCATAAACTATTTAGAGAACTGAAATCACAGGCAAAACATCATCGAGAGGTACAGCAACCGATATCTGATTATTTGAAGAAGTTGCTGGATGCATAAACTGGTCATTTTGATGAATTGCTGGAAGCTGAGTGTTGACTGGCATGAAAGTGAGAAACTCCAAGGGCTGAAATCTTGCAAGAGAGTAACATTTTCATGGCCTGTTCCTCTAGTAACTCCAAAAAGTTTTCCAGAAGAGGATCACAGATAGATCCCTTTTGTGACTGTGGTAGGAAGAAAGGAAGAATAACCATTTTTACATAGACCCAGTATCTTCTCCATAACGAAAGCTTACTCTCTAAAGGAAATGACTTTGTCAAAGTAAGCACAATTCTGAAACCTTGCCCTGAGCTGGGGAAAAGAAATTTCTCCCTACTGTATCCCTCAGCCTCCCTATAGACCTAAGGGAGAAAAACAGTCAACAGAACAGTGATACAAGGAAATAAGAGTGGAAATGCTACAGCCAGGAAAGGGAGAAAGGAGGAGGCACCTTTATTTAAGGTGAAAGTCACAACCCAGAGACATAGGCATGCAAAAAGGTTGATATATATTCATAAAAGGGGAACACTTCACTCCCCCACATCTTATTCCTACCTTAACAGGGCAGCTCCAGTATAATAACAGTAGTTTATAGCTGAAGGAGCTGGGAGACAAAGAATTTTATTGAAGAAAATATTCAGAGAAACCCTGAAGACAATAGTGAAGACAAAACAAGAACTCTAGAGGAATATGAAACCATTGATACCTTCCCTTTACAACAGACATTAAACGCATTCCAACTCTCAGCCAGATTAACATAAATCTTCACCCTAAATAACTGTTCACTTCAGTTTTTATATCCCAAACGACACCTCGTTTTGAATAGAAAATTACAAGGCACAGTAAAAGATAAGAAAAAACAGTCTGAAGAGACAAAGCAAGCATCAGAACCAGACATGACAGAGATTTTAAAATTGTCAGACAGGGGATTTTAAGTAACTATGATTAGTACGTTAATGGTTCTAATAGAAAAAGTAGACAACATGAAATAACAGATGGACAATATAAAGCAGAGAGATGGAAACTTCAGGAAAAAGTGAAAAAGAAATGCTAGGATTCAAAAACACAACCAGATAAATATGGTGGATGATATGCAGACATAACATGGACAATATAAAAAAAAATCAATGAATTTACGAATAGGTCAATAGATACTTACTGAACTAAAATATAAAGAATAAAGAAGAAAAAAATAAAGCAAAACCCCCAGGTACTTTAGTAGAATAACAAAAGGAGTAACATCCACGTAATGGAAAAACAAGAACAAAAAGAAAATGTGAGAGAAAAAAGAATGTATGTCCCCACTTAATATATACCGAGTGTCTGCACTCTATGACTGAAAATGATTGACTAAAAGATATAAAAACACAGCAAACAGGTGTAAATACAGATACAGTGTGTGTGAAAGAGTAGGGTTTGAGGAAGAATAATTAGAAGAAAAATGGGGAGGACAAGCAGTAATGGAACAAAGAAAGGTGCCAATTTCTGTTAAAGATATATTATAGTTTAGTCAATTGGACTAGGGAGAAATGCTTATATGTTAAAATATTCACTTCATAAGATAAATAACGTATAAAAGAAAATGAAATTAAAAATAAAGAAAAAACTGGGAAAAAAAGAAATGTAATGTAATAATGACCAAGTACTTTGCAAAGATAATAACGGTTATCAAACCACATATCAAGAGAATTAGAGAACGGCAAGCAGGATAAAACCAAAACAAAAATGCATACATATACCAAATGCATACGTATATCATACATATATGCAAACTACAGGAAACAAAATATAAAAAGAAAATCTTGAAAGAAGACAGAGGGAAAAATATCTGTAGAGAAAAAGGATAATAATTATTATGGACTTCTCATCAGATATCATGTGTGCAGAAGAGGTTGAGTGAAATATTTAAAATGTTGAAAGAAAAAGAAAAAGCCCATCTAAAAATTTAAAGCTAATGAAATGATCTCTTCAAAAGTGAAGAATAAAGACTTGCAGGTAAACTGAAAGTGAGAGAATTTATCATCTGAAGATTTGAGTTCTTGCACAAATAAAATTATATAGGGTACAAACTTGGATCCACCTAAAGAAAAAAATAGTGTTAGGAAAGGAATAAACAAAGGTAAAGTAAAATCTTTTATTTTCCTTAATCTTTTTTTAAGAGATTTTTTTTTTGGAGTTTTAAACATACTTTTTATTCAAAAAATTTTAAACATATATAAAAATTATAAACTCCTACATTTTTCTCATATAGATATGACAATTATCAATGTTTGCTACATGTACTTTATTTAACCTTTCTGTCTGTTGCTGAAAATTTTAATGAAAATCACAAATAGCATTATTTTTCCTTACATACTTAAGTGTGAATATTTTATGGTTTTTTTTCATTTTTTATTATATTTGGACCTTTTAGAAACATATACCATCAGATATACCACTATTCAGTAAAAATCTATTCTGGTTTTTGGGAAGCACATGTGTCACAAACTATCTTGCTTCTAGTTTCCAAGACTTTACTAAGAGTTTATCAAAAAGGTAGGCTCTGATCTATGAGACCCTGAGCCTTGAGGTTCTAAATGTTTTGTTTACTGTAAAACAATTCCAAGTAGATTAACTTATTAATTCCCAGCTGTTTTTCTTCTGGAATAGGCTAACCATTTTGAAATTATCTAGTCTATTACAAGAATATTCGATTCTTTAAGCTTTGTGATCTATTCTTTGGAAAACTTAGTAAAAAAGGATTAACTTTTCTGTACAACAGTAAGTTTTATCAGAACATACGCAATATTACTTATAACACAAAGCACTACAGATAATGTATCTGTGTGCTGTGCTCACTTTAATGATGATTTCATAAGCTAGTAACTACTCTAACTACAGAGACTGTTCTGGATCAATGCGATCCAAGTGTAGTCTACAGGCCACACTCAACTTCCTAACACGACTCTTGGTAGCTGATGCTGAATAAAAATAAAACAGGGTAAGGAAACAAAACATACTCATACATGATTACATTTTCAAGAAGCTACTCTTTGCAGAAGTAAACAAGAGGGACTTTCAGGAAGCTGTTGAGGGGGACTGGGAGGTTTTTCCCAAATGAAGGATAATCTAGCAGGGTATAATAGTCTTGGCTGAAATTGTTTCTCTCTTAACACTTTCAGTATGTCTTCCCATTCTTTTCTTGCTTGCATTGTTTCTGATGAGAGGTCTGGTGTTAGTCTTATGGGATGGCCTTTGTAAGTTATTTCTCGTTTCTCTCTTGCCAGTTTTAGTATCATGTCTTTTTCTGTGACGTTAGATAGTCTGGCTAAGATGTGCCTTGGGGAAGATCTTCTGGGGTTGATTCTATTTGGGGTCCTTTGTATTTCTTGGGTCCGGATTTTATATAAGGCATGTGCACTAGCTGGAGAGACAGAGACAGAGAGACAGAAAGTGAGAAATCCCTTCCTCCCCACCTCTCCGCCTCCTCTACCCCTCCCATTCTCCAACCCCCTACCCTACTACCCCTCCCACTACCACTCCACTGGCCCCCATAATCCCTTCTCCTCCATTCTCCTCTCAGGCGCATGCACAGGCACCCAGCATGTGTTTGAAGCCACCGAGTCCGGAACTGGAACAGCGGAAGTTCAGCGACATAATTATTATGCCATCTGCTGGTTCCTTATTTTTCTTATTCTTAATTGCTCTGAAAGATAGCTGTTTAAAACAATAATAGCTACAATGTATATGATATCTGTACAAACAGAAAAGTAAAGTGAAGGACAGCAATGTTATGAGACAGAAAGAAGGATTGAGCTTGTTCTAAGGTTACATATATTACACAGGAAGTAGTAGAGGGTTATTTGAAATTGACTTAGATAAGTTTAAAGTGTTTATTGTAAGCTCTGGAGCAAGCACTAAATTATTTAAGAGAGGATCAAATTATACTAAAGAGAGAAGGTAAAATGCAATTATATACAATGCTCAAAACTAGAGAAGGTGAAAAAGAAAGAAAAGAATAAACAAAGAAATGTCAACACAATGGCAGGAGGCCTTTTTTCCATATCAAAAGAATATTTTGAGTATATCGGAAGTTATGATGAAGAAATGGAAATCTGGGGAGGTGAAAACAAAGAAATGTCTTTCAGAGTATGGCAATGAGGTGGGCAGTTGGAGATTATGCCTTGCTCTGTTGTTGGACATGTCTTTCGCAGCAAAAGCCCTCATTCCTTCCCAAAAGGCACTCAGGTGATTGCTCGCAACCAAGTGCGCCTTGCAGAAGTCTGGATGGATGACTATAAAGAAATATTTTACAGGAGAAACACAGATGCAGCAAAAATTGTTAAACAAAAATTATTTGGTGATCTTTCAAAAAGATTTTAAATAAAACATCGCCTTCAATGTAAAAACTTTACATGGTATCTGAACAATATTTACCCAGAAGCATATGTGCCAGACCTTAATCCTGTTATATTTGGATATATTAAAAGTGTTGGTTAGCCTCTATGTTTGGACGTTGGAGAAAATAATCAAGGAGGCAAACCTTTAATTTTGTATACATGTCATGGACTTGGAGGAAACCAGTACTTTGAATACTCTGCTCAGCGTGAAATTCGGCACAACATCCAGAGGGAATTATGTCTTCATGCTGCTCAAGGTCCCATTCAGCTGAAGGCCTGTGCCTACAAAGGCCACAGGACAGTTGTTACTGCAGAGCAGATATGGGACATCCAGAAGGATCAACTTCTATATAATCCATTCTTTAAAATGTGCCTTTCAGCAAATGGAGAGCATCCAAACTTAGTGCCATGCAATCCATCAGATTCACTCCAAAAATGGATATTTAGCCAAAATGATTAAGGGTTCCTTAACACTAAGGAGTTGAAAAGGAGATATTCTTTCTCTTAAAACTGTGACCAAACACTGTAGTTTTAAAAATTATGCAAAAGCAGTTAATCGTAACTTATTCCAAGTGTATTTTCCTTATTTATGTCTTAAAATGTCTGTGTAGCACTGCTACAGAAATTTCATAAGTTTCTGTTTCAAAGCACAATTTAACTAGTAATACCAAAGAGAATTTTGAAATGTCCAGATTAAGGGAAGAGATGTTTACAATATGATGAAATTTTTTCCAAGTCAAGTAATGTTTGCGTATTTTGTACATTTGAGGATATACATAACTACATAAAAATGCTCACAATTTAAAATATTTCCCTACTTTTTGAAGGAGAGTGGGAAAGATTTAATACTCTTTTTTTTTAACTACACATAAATGGACCAATGAATATCAAACATTGGTCACTGTGTAAAAACTAGGAAATTTTTGTAGATCTAGAATTTATTGTACTTTAAAATTCAGGTAATTTTTTTTTGCCTCTTACTTATATGTCAAATGTCTCCTTAAACATGAAATTTAATAAGGAAAGAAATATTTTTAACAATGAAATTTCTTGGAAATTTTAAAGATATTTTTTATTCTGAAGGCCACTCGACTTGAGGCACGTAAGTCTTCCTTAAATAACTTTTCTTAAGTTTTTCCAAAGCAATCTTTAAAAGAGTTTACAAATTACTATTGGCTGAAAAGGTGTCCTTTTCCTTTCTGCTAGTCTTTATTTTCTTACCAGAATTTACTAATCTTGAATGTTTGTGATATTGAATTTTAAATGCAGAATACATGACTTATTTAAGCTAAATTTTATTTGTTACTGATTCAATTATAGATTGTCTTTGTAGTGGATTTTTTTCCATAAAAAAAGCCTTATTTTTATCTATGAGGGAAACACAATAAAAATCCTAAACACTAAAAAAAAACAAAAACAAAACAAAAAAAAAGCATGGAGAGCAATAGTGATACTAGACACAGTGTGGGAGGAGTGTGGGAAATGGGGAAGGGTGAAAGGGAGGGAATCAAGCGGGAAAAAAGCAAAACATTTAAGGGACACACAAATGGAAAAGTATCACTTAATGATGATGTGTATAGTAATATCTTTTACTGAACCAATATGCAGTGCATTTGTGATGGGAAAATTTGTTTGGTATGCTGTATTGATACACAGTGATTGAATGTAAAATAAATTTTTAAAAATTGAACAGAGAAAATTCAATGAGATAATTACAAAGATGGTACATATTAATTCAACTGTGTTAGTTTCTTAGGGCTGTTGTAACACAGTACTACAAACTGGGTGCTTTAGAACAACATAAATTTATTGTCTCAACAGTTCTTAAAGCTAAAAGTAAAAAGTCAAGGTATTGTCAGGACCGTATCCTTCTGAAACCTATAGAAGGATCCTTCCTTGCCTCTTCTAGCATTTGGTAGCCCCAGATGGTCCTTGACTCATGACAGCCTCACTCCAATCTTCATGTGATACTCTTATCTCTTTCCATACAAGTCTTTCCTCTGTGCAAGTCTGTCTCTGTCCAAATTTCTCCTTTTTTATAAGGGTACCCAGTCATATGAGGAATAGAATTAGGATTAGGATTAGGGCCCCATATTAGTCAGTATTCTTCAGAGAAACAAAACCAATTGGATGTACATATAGCTACATCTATATATCTATATCTATATAGAGAGAAATTTATGTTAAAGAATTGGCTTATACAGTTGTGAAGGGAACTAGCAAGTTAAAAATTTGCATGGTGGGATGGCTGGCTGGAGACCCAAGGAAGAGTTGACATTGCAGTTTGAGTCCAAAGGCAGTCTTCTCGCAGAATTCCTTCTTTCATGAGAGAAGTCAGTTTTCTCCAAGTCTTCAATTGATTGAATAAAGCCCACTCACATTAAGGAAGACAATCTCCTTTAGTCAAACTCTACGGGCTTTTTATTTTTCTCTCTCTTTCTTTTAGGTTTTTGCTGTAGGGCACATGCATTCATTGGAGAGAGAGAGAGACAGAGGGAGGACAGGTGAGAAATTACCCCTCCGCAGGGGGGATAACAGCACCGCTACCCTTTCCCTTCTGTTCTCCTTTCAGGATTGTGGGCATGTATGCATATGCACCCAGCATGATTTTCAAGCTACCCGGTCCAGGACTCGAACCACTGTCAACCATGTTGGAGTCTAGCACCTTACCCACTATGTCATCTGCTGGCCTCATTTAAATGTCAATCCCATCAAAAACACTTTATGGGAATGTCTAGTTTAGCGTTGTTTTTTTTTCTTTTAGAGGTTTTTGCTACAGGGTGTGTACACTTGCCAGAGAGACAGAGAGAGACAGAGAGACAGAAAGCGAGAAATCACCCCCCAGGGGCATGGCCATGCCACATCCCTTCTCCTCCGTTCTCCTCTCGGGATCTTGGGCACGCATGCACACGCACCTGGCATGAGTTTAAGCCACTGGATCCGGGACTCAAACTGTGGTCGACTACATGGGAGTCCAGCGACATAGCTATTATGCTAACTGCTGGTCCCTAGTTTAGTGTTTGACCAAACATTTGAGTACCATGGCCTAGCCAAGTTGACACATTGAAGTACCATCACAGACCCACCCTAATAACCTCATTTTAGTTTCACTACATCAGCAATGACTGTATTTCCAAATAAGGTCACATTCTGAAGTATATTGGTTAAGATTTCAATTTACCTTTGGAGAGTGCAATTTAACCCATAACACGAACTGTGTCAATAATCACTTAAAAGCAAATGGTCTAAGTACCTCAATTAAAAGAAAGATATTTTTAGTTCAAATTGGTTTGAAAAAAGCAAGACCCAATTATACATTGTTTATAAGAAACCCACTTTAGATATAAATACAGGTTAAATATAATGGGGCAGGGAAAGATATAGCATATTAACACTTTTTAAAATATAGTTGGATCATTTATATTAATATTTCAGACAAGACAGAATACAAAAGATTAGCAGAATGAAAAGGAACATTACAAATCATAAAAGCCTTACTTCCCAAGAAGCTATAACAGTCCTTAATGTGTGTAAACCAAACAATAGTGTATCAACATGCATGACACAAAAACCAATAGAACCTCTCTTTTAGTAATTGACAGATCAAACAAGCAGAAAATTAGTTATGATATATAGCTCACCTGAACAGCATGATAAATCAACTTGATTTAATGGACAATTATGCAATAATCAAACCAGCAATGCCAAAAAGCACATTTTTCTCACTTTACATAGAATATTTGTCAATATAGAAAACATTTTTTTTGAGAAGTTTTCGCTAAAGGGCGCGTGCGCTCGCCAGACAGACAGAGAGAGACATAGAGTCAGAAAGCGAGAAATCACCCCCCAGGGTGGATGGTCATGCCGCAATCCCTTCTCCTCCATTCTCTGGGGATTTTGGACACGCACACACACGCGCCCGGCGTGAGTTTTAAGCCACCGGGTCTGGGACGCGAACCGCGGTCGACTACGTGGGAGTCCAGCGACATAGCCATTACGCTAACTGCTGGTTCCCAATATAGAAAACATTTTAAGCTGTAAAACCTATCGTAATAGGGCCAGATGCAGGCAAGGTGATTAAGACAGCTGGATCCAAAATGGCCTATACTGTGGTTTGAATTCCAGACCCAGCAGCTTCAAAAAACACACTGAGCAAGTGTGCATGCACACCCAAGATCCCCAGAGTAGAATGGAGGTTAAGGGACTGAAAGGTTGCCATTCCCCCTTGGAGAGTGCCCTCTCTCTCTCTCTTCCTCTCTCTCTCTCTTCAGTAAACATACACAATATATAAAAAATGTCAAATAATTAATTAATTTAAAAAGCAAACTTTAACAAACTTAAAAGGTTCAAATCACAATATAATTATACAAGAATCAATCACATAAATTATGGCTGAAAAATACAAATATTTAGGTATGGAGGAACAGACTTTTAAATAGCACATGAGTCAGAAAAATGCTCAGGAGAAATTAAAAATCATCTTGAACTAAATGAAATTTTAGTGGAAATGTATCAAAATTTACATGATGCAGACAAACTAGTAGTCAGAGGGAAATGTATACCATTAAATTCATATATTGGAAAGGAAGAAAAATCTAAAATTGTTATCCCAGCAAGCTTCATTGTAGATATATTGTAGATTTATTGATGAACAGATTCTAAAGTTTATATAAAAGGGCAAATACTTAGAATAGGCAACACAATGATTAAAAAGAAGAAAGTTGGAGTACTCATATTATCAAATTTCTTTTTTTTGGACAGGTTTTTGCTATAGGGTGCGTGTGCTCACCAGAAAGACAGAGAGAGACAGAGAGACAGAAAGTGAGAAATAATCACCCCCCCAGGGGGACGGCCACGCTGCAATACCTTCTCCTTCATTCTCCTCTTGGGATCTTGGGCACGCATGCGCACACGCCTGGCGTGCGTTTAAGCCACCGGGTCTGGGACTCAAACCATTGTCAGCTACATGGGAGTTCAGCAGCATAGCCATTACACTAACTGCTGGTCCCTCAAATTTTAAAACTTATAAAGATACAATGATCAAACAGAGCAGTACTGAGGGTATAATAGACACACAGATCAATTGTATATAATGGAGAACACACACAGACCTATACAAAGATAATTGATTTTTAACAAAGATACCAAGGCAATTCAATGTTTAAAGGACAGTCTTTTTCTGAAATAATGCAAGAACAATAAGATAGCAAAATACAAAATAGGTGAACTTACACACAACCTTTACATTTTCCAAAAAGGTAACTCAAAATAAACTTTAATGTAAAATGCAAAAACTTCTAGAAGAAAACATAGGATAAAATCTAGGTGTCTATGGTTTGGGCTGTAAGTCTTTAAATACAGTACCAAAATAAAGATTTATTTAATAAAGGACTTATATCCAAACAATACAAAGGATTAAAAAAAACTAAATAATAACAAGACAACCCAATTTTTAGAATTGGCCAAAGATCTCAATACACTGCTCTCCAGCGAAGATACACAGATGGCAAATAAGCATGTGAAAAGGTGTTTAACATAATCTGTCATTGGGGATTTGCAAATTAAAACAATGAAATAACCACTACATGTCTTTAGGATGTCTTTAAAAATAACACCAATTGATGGTGAGGATTTGGAGCAGCAGAAGCTCTCATTTATTTCTGATGAGAATGTAAAATGATAAAGTGACTTTGGAAAACAGCTTGACAGTTTTCTACTAAGATAAAGATAGTCTCACAATTCTATCTAGTAATCACATTACTAGATATTTACCCAACTTCTTTGAAAAGGTATATACACAAAAAAGCTTCTTCTTTTGAATTTTTATAGAGAGTTTATTTTAAATGTCCAAAAACTGAAAGGAACCATGATGTTCCTTTCAGTAGGTGAATGGATAAGTAAATTGTGGTACATCCATACAATGGAAACAATGGAATACTATTTTGTGATAAAAAGTAATGTGCTTTTAATCATAGGACGATATGGATTAATTTTAAATGTGTGTTACTAAAGGAAAGAAAAAAAATCTGAAA
This sequence comes from Tupaia tana, assembly GCA_026018925.1. Lineage (NCBI taxonomy): Eukaryota > Metazoa > Chordata > Mammalia > Scandentia > Tupaiidae > Tupaia > Tupaia tana. The sequence continues at coordinate 30,712,723 of JAKSZU010000009.1, read as the reverse complement.
AGTCCACACACTGTATAATTCTGTTTACATGACGTTCTGGACGGTAAACAGGTGATCATCAAGAGTTCAAGTAAGAGAGAAGGCCAAATGGTTGAAACACAGTGCATTTTTTTTAGAGTGATGAAAGTTTTCTGTATGATACTATGGTGGTGGATACATGACCCTATGCATTTGTCAAAGCCCATAGGATTTTATAACACAAAGAATGAACTAAGATAAAAAAAAGCTAATCATATAAAAATATGATACAATCTCACTGGAGGGACCAGCAGATGGCATAATGGTTATGTCGCTGAACTCACACATGGTCATGCTTCGACCCAGCAGCTTAAAACTCACACTAGGAGCATGTGCATACGTGCCCAAGATCCCAAGAGGAGAATGGAGGAGAAGGGATTGTGGCATGACCACCCCTCCTGAGGGGGGGAGTGATTTCTCGCTTTTTGTATGTCTCTCTGGCCAGCAAAAGCACCGTGTAGCAAAAATCTCTCTAAAAACAAATCAAAGAAACAAAACAAAAACCTCACTGGAAGGTATTAGGAAATAGTGCTGACTCATGTAACTGTAAATGAGTTGACTCTTAAGACTAAAAGCCAAAGGAACTGTACATACATATGGTGCTATAGTTAGTAAAATTTTGTACCATAAGAGTGTTAATGATTTTAAGAATGTTATTTTCATATACAGAAATGGATGGTGGATAACAGGAGATGAATTCCTCACTGCTGAAGTGTTATCAAGCTGTAATGATAGACAGTGGTTGAATGTATAATAAATAAATAAATAAATAAATAAATAAATAGAAAAATAAGAGGTCAGAATGACCCACGTAGTAATGTATTAATGATGGAGACATCAGTTTGAAGCAATCTTTAGGCTAATAAAGAAATTCTACTACTACAGAAATATTTTAGTTATGTGAATATTGATGAGATGATATGTCTACATATATTTCCTGGTGCTATTAGCTGAGGGGGGCTATAAGAAGTTAACCCCAGTAGTAATGAGCAGATCTAGTGTCCAGATCTCAATTTCTGTGAAAATACCTGAAGAACAATCAGATGAGAACAGGCAAGAGGTCCTTATTCAGAGCTTGCTATAGCAAGGTAGTCAATCCCCATCCATTTCATTTTAGCAGAAACGCAAAGGTAGCAGAGGATTAGGAAACCTTTATAATGGAAAAGAGAAAGCTTCAGATAAGCTCCTGTTGAGGCTGTTAGCATAGTGAAGCTGTAACCAGGCTAACTAAAAATGGGATTGGTTATAGATACATAGGTAGTTCTCTGGCTGTTTCCAAATTAAAAGTAAGGAAAAAATTAATGATGCTGTCAGATGTAATTACATTTTTGACATTTTGGGCTGATCATTACAGGGATTATTGTTTGGCTCCCTGGACTGATTGCTAGAGACGATGATCTGACTTCCCACAAATCCAACTTGTAGATAGTAGACTGACATCCTGTACTGCTTACTGTAAATACTGGGTTAATTTCCTGGCCTGGTTGCTATAGACTGTGGGGAGGAATCCTATTTTATATGTGATCTGGCTACCTTCTGTTTTTATTTAAGTCTCTCATTTTATTTATTCATTTATTGCTATAGAGTATGTGTGCTCTCCAGAGAGAGAGAGAGAGAGAGAGAGAGAGAGAGAAAGTGAGAAATCATCCCGCCCCCAAAGGAATGGTCATACTGCAATCCCTCTGCATCCTCCTCTTGGGATTTGGGGCATGCATCCACACACGTGCCCAGTGTGATTCTCAAACTGCTTGGTCCGGGACTCAAACTGTGAAGTCGGCCAGTCACTTTGACCTCCACACCACCTGCTGACCCCCAAATTTTTCATTTTTAATGCCATTCTACCGTAAAATGAGCCAAGGTCCTTGAAAAAATGGATAATTATAGGACTTGGGCAAGAAATATACAAAGTGAGCCTAGAGTATCTAGTTGTGCCAGAAAGTAAGTTATTTTTAAGATTTTATTAGTTCATCAGAAAAATCATGATATATTTTTCTATGCAAAAATGCATCATAACTTTCTCAAGTATCTGATAAAACAAACAAATGAAAACCAATGCAGTGATAGTTGTATGTCAAATGGACACAGGAGCTAACTGAATGAACTGCCAATGTCCAAAGGTGAAACAATTTGTGTAACAAGATACAAATTCAATAAAATGAAAATAAGTACTGGATTACAACACAAAGAATAAAGTGAATATCCCTGGGCCTACACTGATGTAAACAAATGATTGAACAAAAAGTAGGTAAAATAGACAAAACTTTCATGCAAAATTCCACATGATTTATATAGGCTCTTCTTCCAAAGAGGTGGGGCATAATTTTCTATTTCATAAGGGTGAGCTACACAGAGTGATTTCCTTCCAAAGAGTACACAATGGAAAGGAGTGCAGGGGTGGGGTGGGAGGTGGGAGTTGGCATGGAGATTAACTTTATAGTGGAGAAATCTGACTAATACTACTTCAAGTCAAGCAATCATCAAAAATCATAATGATAATACATACCCTTGATATGATATAATGAGAATAGCACTTTATTTGTCTAATTTTATTCCAAAAACATATAACCTCAGTTTTAATATAAGAAAAATATCACACGGATCCCAGACAAAGGAATTCTACAAAATATCTGACCAGTACTCCTTAAAATTGTCACAATCATCAAAAATAAGAAAGTCTGAGTCACAACCAGGACAAGCCTAAGGTAGGATGACTATATATAATGTGATATATTCAATGGGAACCTGCAATGGAAAAGGGGATAGACATTAGGTTAAAAACTAAGAAATTCTGAATAAAGTAAGAACTTTAGTTAACAATAGTGTATCAACATTGGTTTATTAGTTAAGGCAAATGTACCTTACTGATGTAAGATGTTAACAATAGAGAAAACTGGGTGTAGGGTATATGGGAACATTCTGTACTATCTTTATAATTTTTCTGTTAATATAAAACTATTTCAAAATGAAAAGTTTATTAGAAACACACTATGAGCTATGCAGTAAGGGTAAACAAAAGAGCCTTCTGGGCTGCAAAATGCTACCTCTGATATAACAGGATCAATGAGAAAGCAGAAACTCTCTTGGTTTCCTCTGGGGTTAGCATGATTTTGAACACTATGGAGGAGGGACTACTGAATTCCTGAGGCAGGGAAGACAATTTGGAAAGGGACCCACACATTGCTTTCTTGAGACCAAGCAGTATCCATTGACCTTAAAATTGGGGAGATGGGAGAAAAGAGTATTTTAGTACAATGGTGCATGGCAATTCTATAGACTGCTTCTAGAATAGCTCAGATATGAAAGGAAGCTGCCTTTGGGGCCCTGTGAAGTACATTATGAGGGTGTCAGTCAAAAGGGAATTATACATTGCAGGGAAATTCATCTGGCAGATGAACGTACTTTGAGGGTTGCGAACGGAAATAAAGGATATAAGCCATTATTTTATTATAGTATTAGTGACATGATGTGCTTACCAAAGAGAGACTGAGATACAGAGAAAGAAAGAGAGATGAAGAGAAAAGCACCCCCAGTGGAATGTGGTCATACCACAATCCCTTTCCTCCATTTCTCCATCCCATCGAGCTTTTGGGCATGCACACACACACAAGTGCCTAGTATGTTTTCCAAGCCACCAAAGCTGAGATTCGAACTGCAGTGGGCCACGTGGGATCTGTCTTCCTACCTTTAGTGTTTAATCACTGTGCTATGGGGTCCTGGATAAAACTTTTTAATTAAAATGCTATATAATTCGAGAAGATGAATCTGGAGGAGACTATTATCAAACTGAGATTAACTGAACAAAAATGAGGATAAATTTAATCAAAACTCATGAATATCCTAAAAGCCAGATTGTTGATATTTAATTGATTAGTTACCCAAATGCTTAATCAAATATCCTGGTGTAGCTAAATCTTTCTGGAAGACTTACACACATGCACTATGTATATAATACATACACATACATAATATTGTGTGTGTATGTGTATATATACATATATATATATAATTTATAGCTCTGCCTTAATTCCTTATTTGGAAAGAAAAAAGTATCCAGGATAAATTATTTTTATAAATCAAAAAGAATGTACATTTCTTGTGAAAATATTTTTTCCTAGGATACAGCTAGGATAAGTGCCTACTGAGCAGACATATTGAGTGGAGTAAGGAGAGACCTGGCACAGGAAAATTATTCATCATCTTATTTTTAGGGTTAAGTCATCTGATTAGAGAAATCAGCTGCATGAAACATGATCTAGCAGAAAGCCCACCTTAAACCTCTGGTCTAGTCTTTTTGTATCTACTCTGGACTGATGGTGAGATTGTTTGAAATCAGCTGACTATGGACTCAACTGGAATCCTGATTGTGGATAATTTGAGACCAAGAGACAAATTTGCACAGTGTTCTATGCTTCTCTATGTATCACTTTGATTTTTATCCTTATAACTCTAAAAGGCAAGATAAACAATTTTATGATGTTTAATACAGAGATAAGAAAACTGAGAAGAAAGAAGATCCATTAGTTACTTTAAGGTAACACAGATAGGAAGTTAGTAACAAAGACTTGACTCCAGTTTCCTGACTTTCAGTGCAGTGCTCTGTCTCTCTGCCATACTGCCTCTCCTACATGCACTGCCTGGGACCTGAACCTGGCTGATTTAGCTCACATCCCAAGCTATCTTAAAGTTTCAAAGAAAAGAGTTCAGGTGAGTACACAATGCAGCCTGCGTGATCCTTTATGTAATTGGAACTGAAATAGGAAGGAAATCATCTAGGCTATAGGCATGAAATGACACCTGATTGTTTCCTCCTCTCAGCAGTACCTGTTATGTGAAACAGCTTATGGCATCTCTGCCTGTTGAGATCACTTTAGGAGCAATTGGCTGATGATTTGTCACAAGGACCTGGGTAAGATGCACTTTCTACCAGAAATGTCGATAATATAAGGGCATTTCTTTCTTTTTCTTTTTTTTTTTTTTTGTATTGTCATCTCACTGATCAAGTTACAGGATAAGCTAAACCCAATCAGGAGATCTGTCTTCAGGAAGACTTCTCCAAACCGGGATAGTTCAGCATTTGAGTAATTGATCAATTAGACACTGGCGATCTGACTTTCAGGATATTCATGAGGTTTGCTTAATTGATTCACATCCTTTAAATGGACATTTGGCATCATGAAGGACAAGGGATAAGGACTGAGGGAGTCACAGTCCCTGTAACTGGAGGTAGCACAAATTATTCCCATTAACAAATGGCTCCATACCTCTTTTTTCCTCTGTCTAATTTGGGAAATAATCTGGACAAGGTCAGTGATGCTGTGGGGAAAGATGGCTGAAGATACTAGGAGATCGAGGGAATCAGCCTCAGCACTTGAAGTAAAACAGAGTTTCGGAAAGAAGCCCAAGTCTGGAGTGATCTGATTTTACTGTTGTCCTTTCAACACTTAGTTACAGATATTTTAAATATCTGATATGAACACCCCAAAGAGCAAGGCTATGTCTAACCACCCAAATGGTTTGACCTATTTTAAATAAGCTACAGTATAAAAGAAACAGTTAAACACCAACATGCAAAGATTTTTCAGTTTTAGACCAATTGTTTCAGCATCATGTATTATTAAGATAGTATACTAACAGACACATGCAGTTCTGGCTAGTGAATTTTCAAAAAATTTTTAGATTATTTGTGTTTTCTAATTGATTTATTTTTAGACCTTCATCATATGATACTGTACTCCCCAGAGAGAGACACACAGAGACAGTGAGAGGGAATGTGAGAAATCACTGTAGCATGGGGATGGCCATATTGCAGTCTCTTCTCCTCCTGGGATTTTGGGCATACATGCACACATGCCTGTCATGATTTTCAAGCCTCCAGATCTGAGATTCAAACCTGGTGTGGTCCATGTGGGAGTCCAGTGCCTTAGTCAGTATGTCACATGCTGGCCCCTGTGTTTTTTAATTTTGGTCAATCGAAATGCATGTGCAATTTTTTTTTTCTAAACTTATAAGAAGCTTCTAAAAGTAGCTTCTTATAAAATTGTGTTTTATTTTTGAAAAGTTTCTTTATTGGGGCTACCCTGTAGCCTAGTGTTTAATAGATACAGATCCCACGTGGCTAACAGTGGTTTGAATCCTGGCTGTGGTGGCTTGAAAAACACGTGCATGTGTGCCCAAAGTCTCAACAGGATGGAGAAATGGAGGACTGCAGTGTGACCATGCCCCATTGGGAGGGGTGCTTTCTCCCTCTCCCTCTTCCTCTGTTTCTCTGTCTCTCTCTAGTGAGCACATGTGCTTTCTAGCAATTAAAAGTTTTTTTTTATTTATTTCTTCCATGAGAGAGAGACACACAAAGAGAAAGCAGAGATAGAAATGGCACTTCCAACAGGGTGCTCAAGCCAAAATAAGTTTTGGCAAGGAAGGACCATAGACACACATGAGGGCACAGGCCCAGCATGCATAGGAAGACCTCAGGATATTAATCCAGGATCTTTTCATATGGCCTCAGTAGCGCAGAGTATCATATGACTGCTGCACCACTGTGACTGATCTCATAAAATTTTAGATTGAAAGATTTGGAAAACATTAAAAAGTACTCAAGAGATCCTTTGCTCCATCCCCCTGTCTTTAGGCAGATCTAGAACCAAATTTACTGAAGTATCTTGATAGTAGCCCTCTAGGATTACAAAGTACTTCACTGCCTAAACCCCTTTGTTTCACAGGTGAGGTGACAAAGATCCAGAGTTAATAAGTAACTTGCTCCTCAGCAGAGAACACAGCTAGTTGGTGACAGAGACTAAAATGCATCAGTAATACTTGACATCACTACCATCAATTTTTTTCCCACTCTCCCTGCCTCTATAATACACTTACCACTCCTTTCCTTTCTATGACACCACAGTCTTCAAGGTCCATGTTTGAAGATTCTGCTACAGATGAGTGGTTTTAAAATATTGCCTTGAAAATACACTGTTTGGCAAAGATTCTATACATCAGCCCCATCTGCATACATGAACAGCTTATATTTTATTAAAAATGTATTTATTTTACATTCATTCACTAAACATCTTCACAGCATACAAAATGTGATTTCCCATCCAGAATACACTGTAAAGGGGCTTAATCATACATGTTATTGTTAACAAATAATTTTCCACTTCTTCTATTTCTTTCAAATTACATGTATATATATATATATATATATATATATATATATATATATATAATTTCTTACCCTCTGCCATATCCCACCCTCCTCCCATACTGTCTCTGGTATCTAGAGTTACTTTCAGTTCCTTTTTATTTTCCCCACATTTATTGATTCACAAAATATATTAATAAATCTAGCTACTTTCAATAGCAAGTTCAGCTGATATATATACATATCTGTGAACACATGTCTGACTTTAGTCATGAAACTCCATGAGTAGCATGAATATACTATACAGTAGCACCTACCTAAGGCTATATAGCTTTCTATGGTCATTAAATAAGTATTTTTAAATATATTTTTTTAATATCAAGAAAAGCAGTTTTAACTTTAATAAATAAAAATTTAAAAATGTTAAGAGAAATTTGTTTAAGACTTAAAACCAGGAAACAGGTGAGGATGCTGTTCAAATAGTAGGTAAAGAAGACAAAAATCCTTACATTATCAAGACGAAGGCCCTCCCTCCCGACCCCCAAAAGAATACTAACTAAAAGATTGTCTCTATTGTTCTCTCACTGTGCCTAAAACCTCCATGCTGTCATGCCTATAGAACCATAGATGTAATATGCCATCAATCATCCATGAGTTTATTGAGAATATGTGATGGGAACTACTTGTAGGACAGGGGAACTCAGAAATGAGCAAGCCATGTCTCTTCCCATAAGGTGTGGAAATAATAGCTCTGTAGGAAAGTAAGTAAACAGGCTATTAAAAACTGAAATAGAGAAATAGGACCTATAAGAATGCAGACTAAGGGTGCCTAACTCAGTAGTGAATATCCAGGGAAGGCTTCTTAGATGATGTGACATATAAGCTGTATCTTAAAGGATAAATATGCAGATAAAGTGGGGGAAATTTGAGAGGTACACAATTAGCAAAGAGAACCTGTAATGGGTCAGACAAATTAGAGTGCACTGTTTATTGACAAGCTCAAAGTAGTTCAGCAGACCTAAAGAAAGGGGTGACATAATAAAGTAGTGAGAGATGAGAATGGAAAGATAAACTGAGATCAAGTTATGAAAAGCCTTGTGGACCATGCTAAGGAGTTAGTAATCACTTTAAAGCTGTCAGAAGTCATTGAATGATTTTTAATAGGAGTATGCATTAGAACTTGATTCATACAATTACATGGAATCTTCAGAAAGTTCATGAAACTGGATTTCCACCTGCAGAAAGATGAATCTGAACCCCTACCTAACACCTTTGACAAAAACCAAGTCAAGGTGGATCAAGGATCTAAACCTAAGACCTCAAACTATAAAACTGCTCCAGGAAAATACTGAGGAAACTCTGGGAGACATTGGTGTAGGGAAAGACTTCTTAAATAAGACCCCCAAAGCACAGTCGATAATCCCCAAAATAGACAAGTGGGATTGCATCAGACTAAGAAGTTTCTGCATGGCAAAAGACACAGTTATTAGTGTGAATCAACACCCCTCAGAATGGGAAAATATTTTTGTAAATTATGCTTCAGATAAGGGATTGATAACCAGAATAAAGAAGGAACTAAAGAAACTGTTTGGAAAAAAGATCATCAACCCTATTAAAAGATGGGAGAAGGAGTTGAAAAAAGTACTCTCTAAAGATGACATACAAATAGCCAAAAGGCATATGAAAAAACGCTCAACATTCCTCATCGTAAGGGAAATGCAGATCAAAACAACAATGAGGTACCACCTGACCCCAGTCAGAATGTCTAAGATTAAAAAAACAAAAAATGATCAATGTTGGAGGGGGTGTGGTGAAAGAGGAACTCTTTTACACTGCTGTTGGGAATGTAAATTTGTCCAGCCACTGTGGAGAACAATTTGGAGATTCCTCAAAATTCTACAAATAGAACTACCATATGACCCAGCAATCCCACTCCTCTGTATCTACCCAAAGGACAGAAGAATTCTTAACTGGAAAAGTGCTTGCACTTTGATGTTTATTGAGGCACTGTTCACAATTGCTAAGACATGGAACCGACCCAAATGCCCCCGTATGGATGAATGGATTGAAAAAGTGTGGCACATATACTCTATGGAATACTATTCAGCCATAAAAAACAACGAAACCCTGGCTTTTGACAGAAATTGGAAGAATATGGAAGATATACTGCTGAGTGAAGCAAGCCAGGCTGTGAAGGAGAGACATTGTATGTCCCCACTTAATATATACCAATTATCTTCACTCTATGACTGAAACTGATTGATTAAAAGATATACAAACAAAAGAGATGGGTGTGAATGTCAGATGTGGTGTGTGTGGCGGAGTGGGGCCTAGGGAAGGACATTTGGAGGAGGGATACAGAGGCAGAGCATTGACGGGATGGGGAGGTGTGGTGTTACCTGTTGAAGATATTTTGATCACCTGGACTAGGGAGAAATATTCATATATTGAAATGTCCACTTTGTAAGCTAAACAATGTGATTGAATGTATATAAATTAATTAATTAATTAATTTTTTTTAAAAGTTCATGAAAAATGCATGTTTTGAAAGACTGCATGAATTTCAGTTTTTTGCACCAAAATAAAGCTGGTACTTCAATGGGATCTTCCATAAACTTTTTGAAGTCCCACTCTTATATATTATTTGGAACTTTTTTCATATTAGTATAAGTGATTCTAAACCAGGAGCTAGTCGCTAAAAAATGAAATTAGGATTAAAGAGAACTAGCCCAGGTCAGAAACACAGCGTGCTAACCAGGATAGGATAATGCTAAATCCTGTACATCACACAACTTTGTAATACGTAGGCTCAGGTCTTCTGAGTAGAATGCATGCCAAATTGCAATGTGACATGTGTTCATGATGGAGTTCCAGAAGGCCTGCAGGAGCAACTGAGAACTAGTCATCCTTCTCAATGGTATATCCCTTCACCCTGTTTGTGCCACCTTCTTTCTTTATGTACTTTGAAACCCAATAGCCAGCAAGCAAGTAGGACCTCATACATGGGAACTTTACCAAGCATGTTTACTATCCCATGCCAATATAACTGGAAATCAATGAAGAGACTGACTATAATGACAGTATGGTTCAACCTTAGAGTTTCCTTGACCTATTAACTGAATTTACAATTACACATTGGATTAATTACCTAGAAAGCCAACCACTTTTAGGAAAAAGTATAGTCTGTCCCTTGTAGAGCTTAAATTTATACCATGAGATAAGGCAGAGACCCATTGGGCATATATGTTTAAACTACATGTTTATTCTCCAATCTTTATATCTAATTAGTAATCAGCAGGGCATAACCAGCTCTAGACTCTCTGCTAGTGCCCCTCTCAGTCACTGACACAGCCTTTGGACAGTAGTCAGACTGAAAATAATACCACCTGCATTAATATTTAATTCAGATTTCCATCTGGAAGAGCTATAAAAACTGCAGAGGGTTAGCAATTGTGTGAAAAGAAAAAGAACTAAGCTTTCAAATGTAGTAAAGGTGCCCCTCATTTGAAAGAAACGGCATGCCGGGAATCAGGGAAACTGCAGATGAATAATTTGAGTGAGGGCCTTTTCTATTTTACTTAACTAGAGTATTGCATAAACACGATGTTTTATGATTATTGCTTTGCCACAGCTTCTGCAACTCAATCACGTGTGATATATTTTAAGGAGACAATCTCCGTTTTCTAATAGATGAAGTAAATGGTAACAACTGGACTGGTGCCACTTAAATGATCATTGTTTGAGGCACCATGACAAAACTAGAACCTGGAACTAGCTCTTTTGGTAACTCACTAAGTAACTTTGGGCAAGTTTCTTAAAATCTCTATAGTCCTTTGTTTCTTCATCTACAAAGTCTGAAGTGATTTAAAGTGAGATGATAAATATTAAAATGTTAAAAATACATATACAAAGTGTTGATGAGAGTCTGGATATGAGTGAATCACTGAATGAATCATAGAACCTGAAAGCCGGGAGAGATCTCAGTGCTCATCAACACAACCCACTCTTTTAACAGATGAGAAACTGTAATCCATAGAAAGAAAGTAACTTGCCCAATGTCAATTACCCACTGAGAAATACCTCCCACTCAGTTTGACTCCCACACTCACTGACCACTTTCATATTAGTGTGGTAGAAAAGAGGTGAGACAAACTTGGTAACAAAAATGAGGCAGATATGGTAGTTTCTAAGCTTGGAGAACAGAAAGCAATGACAGCAATTAGAAATAATGTTGGAACTCAAAGTGCTACTTAATGATATTGTACCAAAGGGACCTAAGAATACCAGAACTTTGATACAGACCACCAACACCTCCCTAAAAGAATCATGTGTAGCAAGGAACAGTGAAATGGGAAGCAAAGTAACATTTTCTGGGGCTTTGGAAAAATTCCAGTGAATTAGGCTAAATGTGGAATTCTGCCTTTTTTTGTGATAGTTAAGTCTTTGTCCAAATCTGACATGTGTCCTGCTCTATCAGTTTGGTCACATTCTAATATTTCTGCTGCTACCACTCTGGTTGAAGCCACTATCATTTATCATGTGACTTGTTGCAATCACTTCCTATTTGGTCTCTAAGCTTCCATCCCTGCCTTCTATAATCTATTTTTAAAAGTGGTTAGTGAGGGGACCTTCAGATGGCATAATGGTTACATCACTGGACTCCCACATAGTCAACCACGGTTCAAGTCCCAGACCTAGTGACTTAAAACTTGCCAGGCATGTGTGCATGTGTGCCCAAACCTCAAGAGGAGAATGGAGGAGAAGAAATTGCAACGTGGCCATCTTCCTGAGGGGTGATATCTCACTTTCTGTCTCTCTGTCTCTTTCTGTCTTTCCAGTGAGTGCATGCACCTTATAGCAAAAATCTCTCTCAAAACAACAACAAAAAAAGTGGTTAATGAGTGTCACCTCTGTGGCAAAGCAGTAATATGCTGTTCAAGAGAAGCTGGATCATAGATGGTAACTGTGGTTCGAATCCCCAGTCCTGCCAGCTGTGACATGCTCAGCGTGTGTAAAAGTACTTGATATCCAGTGGACTGGAGGACTGCAGGAAGGTGATTACAGAGTGACCAGACCCTATAGAAGGTGCTTATCTCTCTCTCTCTCTGTCTAACTTTCTGTCATTCTCACATGCATGTGCTATATCATGAATTAAAGGGAAAAAAAGGGTTAGTTGTTCTGTTAAAATGTATGAAAACGATGTCATGTTGCTTGCTATTTAAAACATTTCAAACTCACATGCCCTGCTTTCTTTCTTTTCTTCTTCTTTCTTTTTATTTGTGGAAGTTGCACGCACTCACCGGAGACTGAGAGAGAAAGGAGAAAGAAAGTACCCTCCATGCGGAATGGTTAGGCCACAATCCCTTCTCCTCCATTTCTCCCTTCTTTCCAGATTTTGGACACACACGAGTTTGGTGTGTTTTTCTTTTATTTTTGGAGAGGTTTTTACAATAGGGCATGTGTGCTTGCCAGACAGAGAGAAACAGAGAGACAGAAAGCAAGAAATCATCCCGCAGGGGGAATGGCCATGTCGTAATCCCTTCTCTATTCTCCCCTCGGGATCTTGGGCATGCACGCACACATACCCGGCGTGAGTTTTTTTTTGTTTGTTTTTTTTTTTTTGGAGAGATTTTTCACTATAGGGCGCGTGCGCTCGCCAGACAGACAGAGAGAGACAGAGAGATAGAAAGCGAGAAATCACCCCCCAGGGGGGATGGTTACGCCGCAATCCCTTCTCCTCCATTCTCCTCTCGGGATCTTGGGCACGCACGCACACGCGCCCGGCGTGAGTTTTAAGCCACCGGGTCGCGAACCGCGGTCGACAACATGGGAGTCCAGCGACATAGTCATTACGCTAACTGCTGGTCCCAAGGATTGGTGTGTTTTTCAAGCCAACAGGTCCAGGTCTTGAACCACATAGTCAGTCAGTCATGTGGGATCCAGCTGCCTTAACCACCAGGCCACAGAGCTGCCCACTTGTTTTTCTCCATTTTACTTCTGACCATCTTTCTTTTGTTCTTTCTTTTTCATTATCATTTCTGGGTTACATATATTCAATGGATATCTTTGTGGGGATATAGAATGATTTTTAAAAGCATATATACTGGGGAACCAGCAGTTAGCGTAATGGCTATGTCACTGGACTCCCACATGGTCGACTGTGGTTCGCGTCCCGGACCCGGTGGCTTAAAACTCACGCCGGGCGCGTGTGCATGCATGCCCAAGATCCCGAGAGGAGAATGGAGAAGGGATTGCAGCGTGACCATCCCCACTGGGGGGTGATTTCTCACTTTCTGTCTCTATGTCTCTCTCTCTGTCTGGCGAGCGCACGCGCCCTATAGCAAAAACCTCTCCAAAAAAAAAAAGTAAAAAAAAAAAAAGCATATATACTGTATATTATAATCAAATCAAAGATATACACATTCATTTTCTTCATGTTGAACATTACATTATGTTGTGCACATGTGATAATATTAATAGTTACACTAGTTTATTTTTGAAATATATACTAAATTGTCCGTATTTTTTACTTTTCATTTTTCTGTGTTACACCATCCCCTCATTTGTCTCCCCTACTCAGATATAAGTCCCATAAGGTCAGTGATTTGGGTAATTTTGTTTTGTTTTGATTTGGTTTGTTTTTTTCTTCACTAACGTGAAATACCTAAAACAACGTCTGGCATATAATAGACAATAAGTATTTGTTCAATGTATTAATGATTGAATAAGCACTTAAGATGTCAGCTACGCTTATATGACAAGCACTGTGCTAAGTGATTTGTATTCATTGTCTTAACTCTTATACACACAGAAACAGCATTAAGAAGGTACCATTAGTCATTCCATTTCTGTATGGGAAACCTGCGGGGGGGGGGGTTAAGTAATTTTTCCAAGGCCACAGAGCTACATACAACACAGAAGAATTCATTAATATCCAAGTATTACCTTTTTATAATCTCACTGACATGAAAGATTGCCTCCATATTTCCTATATGAACCTTAGTTTGCCTGCCCTTCTTTTCTCTTTTCTTCCCTTTCTCTCTTCTTTCTCACCCTGTTTTATAGGAATAATTGATTTTGTGTGCGTGTCACCATTCAGGATAAAACTCTCTCCCTGCCTACTGAATATCAGTCTGGTAAGTGACAGAATTCCAAGCAAGGTATCATTTGGTTTCAACAAACAACCTCAAATGTTGATGAGTTAGCAGGGAAAAGTGTACACGTGCTGAGAGTGTGTGCTGCACAGGGGCCTGCCCAGAGGACTTGGCCTCATATGATTTTCATGCTTACCTAAAGCTCTGCAGACCAGAGGACCTCTGAATGTCCTGGGAACTGTAATACAAATAGTCACAGAAAGAACTGAGTTTTGGCCATAAATTTCAAATTCTGATGTCAAGTTGTCACTTCAGTGAACATAATATTTGAATCAGTTTGTGTGCCTGCTGACAATGATATCTTGAGAAAGAAAGTGGGCAAGAAGCTATCTAATCCAGACAAGCTGCCCATAGACTTTGGGAAGAAGGTGTAAATTTTATTCGTGTCTAGGGATTTATCAAAAGCACTGAGAGTTATAAGATTATTGTTTTACTCAGTACAGGAATTTCTGTACCTCCAACCCTTGGCTGTTTTCATAGTACATTCATCTGTATTATCTCAATTCAAACCTTTAACAATTGCATGAAGAATACAGATGAAGAAGTCAAATTTCTGAGAATAATGGTTAATTAGTCCCCCAGCCTAGGCTAGTACCCAGATCTTCTAATTCTCAATCCAATGTTTCCTTCTTCTTATCACATAATCTTCCTTTAATTCCTCTGTGGAATATTTGCATTAATAACACACTGGTTCCTGGTATGTTTAAGTTTGATAATCAAGTGCTACTAAAGCCTGTTCAATAGACATGACATAGGTAACCTCTAGATTGAAGTGATAAGAATAATACTTCAAAACTCCCTGGCCTGAATTTTGCTTCCACTAGTCTAATCTAAGACCTTATGTTTCCCTATTTATTAAATCATTGAAGCAAAACCACACAAAGACCGTAACTCTATATTATAAATCAATGGAACTACTTAACATCACCATCCCAGTAACATTTTAAAGAATGAGCCTTTGGACAGATATATTTCAGTCGAAGAAAGGGAATGAAAAGGAGAAACAGGACAGTTCTGAGTAAAGGGGCCCAAAGAGCTTAGGCTACTAAGAACAATATGGGACACATGGTACCTGGAATAGGAAAGACTGTGTGATGGAGTAGAAAGAAAAGGAGCTTAGGAGTTCAAATCTCAACTGCTCAATTTTGCTTAGGGTTAGCTATGATGAAAAATAAATTATATCTTATGTGAAACAAATTAAAAGGAGCCTGTAAAGGTAAAATATTGCTTATAAATACCAGAAAAAAGAGAAAAGTAAAGAATATTATAATGTACCTGATTTGATTATCACCTACTGCATGAATGCTTAGAAAATCCATGTCACATCCCACAAATACATACAATAAAATACAAATAAGAAATTATGAAAATTTTAAAAAATATTTTTAAAAGAAATGAAGAAGGCTTAGCTTTCCAATACACTCCAGTATAGTACCCAGAGAAGATGGAACTGGTTTCCTAGAGAGCTAACGAGCTACTAATTGGAGGGGGGTATAAACGGCAAATGATGCCAATCAGGAATATTAATGGAAACCTATGCTGCATACTGGAATTTTCATTCTGTTCCTGAGTTAAATTTTTCTAACATACACATAAATAGTAAGGAGTTTTGTAAGAAAGCACTAAAATCTCTAGTGTTGCCAATGATAAAAGGAATATTTTAGAGAGCTCTTATCCTCTTTAATTCTTTAAATGTTCCATGGTAGTAATCATAATTTGGTCAATAATTACTTTAAGTGTGGTAGAAAGGAAATAAGAACTGCTAATTGATATTCATTTAAAGAAACATTTTTAGAACATTTTGAAGAACACATTTCTAGGGTGCAATCTTTTCATTCTGCTTTTGCAATACATATGGAATCCTATTCCAAAAGCAAATGCATTTACGAGTGAATTACAAGAGGGTGTTAAGAAAAATAGTACTACTAATCACACTAATTGCAAGACCCTTTCTTACTTATTTATCATGTCCAAATGTCTTTGAAGTGGAACTTTTCAAAGACATGTATTTTTCCCTCTGGTTTCAAACAGAAATAACTTCTGTAAATTTGTCATAACCTAGTAAGGTTGATTGTTGTTTACAAAGCACACCTTTTGGAGCTGGAATGGCATATAGTTTTCTTTCTATTGGGCAACTTCAATTGTTTTGTGGTGTTTGATGGGGCACTGCTAAGAAAAATTCTAAGGCTGTTTCCAGGCTCAGCCAGACCTGATCCCATGATTAATCTGTCATGTCCATGACTGAAAAAGAAATGGTATCACAGACATCAAATATTTGCCATCTCTTATCTACAGACTATTTTGATCATGTTAAACCTGACAACTAAAATTTGAGTAACTGCTGCTAATGGATAGTGGTAATTTCTGATGTAGTTAGTGTAGTCTAGTCTGGCTCTCCTCAGGGTACAGAGGGAAAGATGTGGAAGATAAATCATGTGTCTATTATATACAAAATGACACAAATTGCTATCTAGGTTATATATTCCTTAATAAAAAAATAGGACTGGAGCAAAATGAAAAGAAATAGAAAAATTATGCCCAAGGCAATTTTATCAGTCTTATTAAAATCAGCTGCTTTAATATGCTTAACTAAACCTTCTATTTTTGTTTAGACTTAAGGAAAGATGCTAAATTCTTTCTCCTAATATGCTTCTAGGCTCTTTAAAGAGGCCTCTGGGCCTAGTGACTCCTGAGGCAGCAAAAGCAAGCAGTACATAGCTTGATGCTAAAGATCCACATCCACCATCTTTTCCTGCAGATATGAATTGAGAACCCTCTGGCTTATCTGGCTTCTTACCCTGCCCTTAGGTGGTTACCTCTCGTTATCAAGATTTTTAGGAAAATCTTAAACTGTTTTCCTGTGTACCCCCATTCCCCAGTCTGCCTATTCCAAGTTGGGAACATACACACAAGAAAGAGATTACCATGGTAATTCTCTTTCTTCTGAGGATTCTCAGGATCTTAACTTTCTCATACTCCAATGAGGTTATAGTTATCCAGGTAACTAAATTATTGATAATATGATCTATCTTCTTCCCACTCCTCTCTAGCTAACCCAGTCTCAGACTTTCTCCATCACCCTACACTATCCAATGAATGTGTCACCTACAAAAAATCTTCTTTTTGGCCAAATAACTGTTTTTTTTGCCATCTTTCTTTTCATAAATGCCAAATTTTTCTTTAAAGGAAAATTGCCATTTGTATTTATTTTTAATATATGAAAGAACCATTTTGAAGTACATTAGCCATTTAATGGTTGATGATATAATTTGCTTTCTAACCTAAAAGCACTAAGAAATTTAGTGTCTTTGTCAATATCAACTCAAACTCATTAATTGCTTTATCCTCCTTAACGGCTCCCTTCTAAGCCCTCTGGAGCCATAGCTTAGTACCCTAGGTTGAAATGAATACCCCTGCTATGCAATATATAAAATTCCTGAAGTCCCCCTTCTTTCTCTGAAATGCCAAAATGTTGCATGTAATTTAGCCTATAGAATGGTTAAGAAAAATAATGAATGAATACTGCATTATATTGTAATTTATTCTTAATGTAGTTACCATCCATTTAAGCATAGTATATAATTCAAAATTCTCATCAGATACTAAGCTATTGGGAATCCACAAACATTTTCTTGTTTACTGAAATAAGAGGCCTAATGTTCTTCGGTAAGTCCATTTTGCTTAAGGTATAGTTCATGACAGTCATTCTCAAATCTATATTGCTATTCCTGGCCTATTGCTTTCAGCTCCTCCGCAGCCTGACTAGTCTTGGCATGGCTTGCTTTCTAAGATATAATGCCTTCCCAGTTAAAACTGAAAGAGACTCAGAGAATATCTATGTGGATTTTAGGAAGTTGGAGAAAGTCTAATTTCAATCATTAAGCTATTTCTTTTTTTTTAAGAATTATTTTTATTTAATTTTATTTATTTATGTTAGTTTGACTTGAGAGGGACAGAGTGAGAGACAGAGCGAGAGCGAGAGAGAGAGAGAGAAAGTGAGAAAGCAAGCTGCCAGGTTTGAGACTCAAACCACAGACGTCCATGTGGGAGTCTAGCGCCCTTAACCACCATGCCACTTGCTAGCTCCCCTCAGGCTATTTCTTAATAGGAAAAATAAACATCCAGATCATCAAAGAAAATTGTTATTCTTTGGGACCAGCAGTTAGCGTAATGGCTATGTCGCTGGACTCCCACGTAGTCGACTGCGGTTCGAGTCCCGGACCCGGCGGCTTAAACTCACGCCGGGCGCGTGTGCGTGCGTGCCCAAGATCCCGAGAGGAGAATGGAGGAGAAGGGATTGCGGCGTGGCCATCCCCCCTGGGGGGTGATTTCCTGCTTTCTATCTCTCTGTCTCTCTCTGTCTGTCTGGCGAGCGCACGCGCCCTATAGCAAAAACCTCTCCAAAAAAAAAAAAAAAAATTGTTATTCTTTCTTAAAATATCTAACAAAAAACTGTCTCTGTTGTACACACATCTTTGTGTTTCTTAAACAACATAAAGACAGTTAATAAGTAGGCAGCATATAACAGATCTCAATGGCAGTATGAAAGATGTCTTAAAGGTTGCTAATAGCTATAAAGTAGAAATGTTTGTAAGTTCTTTGCTGCAGAGGCAGCAAGTGTAGGTACCAGAGACTGTATAGGAGGGGGTAGACAGTTTGGGGTGGGAAGGAGAGGTTCGCGGGAAAAAAAAATAAAAACACTTAAAAGACATAAGAAAGGAAAGTTTTTATATCTTGTAATGTCTTTGACTTATTTGACATGCAACACATTTATGCTTTGAGAACCCATATCATATGCTGTAAAGACATATAACGATTAAATGTAAATTAAAATAAATAAATAAAATGGGGGCCAGCAGGTGGCATGTTGGCTAAAGCGCTGGACTCCCACAAGGCTGACTGCTTTTTGCCTCCCAGACCCCATGACTTGAAACTCAGAACAGGTGTGGCATGCGTGCTTAAAATTCCAGGAGGAGAATAGAGGAAAAGGTAATTGTGAGTCGTCACCCCCACTGGGGGTTGATTTCTCACTTTCCCTTTCATTGTCTCTCTCTGTCTCTCTGGCAAGTGAGAGAGAGAGGTTTTGCTCTATTGTAAAAATCTTAAATTTTTTTCTTAAATAAATAAATAAAAAGAAAACAAAGTCAACTCAAGTTGACTCCCACTTTTTAAAATTATATGGGATATGGGGGCCAGCAGGTAGTGTAGTGGTTAAGGCACTGGACTCTCGTATACTTGACCACAGTTCAAAGTCCTGATCCGATGGCTTAAAACTCATGCCAGGCATTTTGTGCATTCGTTCCCAAAATCCTGAGAGGAAAATGGAGGAGAACGGATTGCAGCATGGGCAGGGGTGTGTGGCTACTCACTTTCTGTCTCTCTGTCTCTTTCTGTTTTTCCAGCAAGTACACATGTGCTATAGCAAAAATCTTTTTTTTAAACAAAAGTATAGGATATATATATATATATGTGTATATATATATATATGTATATATATATATATACACATACATATATATATACACATATATATATGTGTGTGTATATATATATGTATAATGGAATATTTGTGAATATGTTGGACATGTGGGAAAGAAAGTAGAATTATGGCTAGAACCTAAGGAATTCTGCATTTCCTTTCTATGTCAATTGGAAGGTTAGAAGCATGACTATCATCTATTCTACATGGCATGATGCAAGAAAGTAATGATTACTGGCTGAGGAGAATAAATCCTGAGCTAACAGTCAGGAGTCCTGTTTTCAAATCCTATCTACATTACTCACTAATGTTGTGTCATTTTCCTTCTCATGGCTTGCTTCAATTTCTTTATAGTGTAAGGAGTGATGCAAGATTATTATTGGGAAATTTATTTTTCATTTTTCAGTTGACCTCAGGTTCACAGGATTGGATTAATCTACCTCTGATCTGTTTTCCTACCGTTTTTCCCTTGCGTGTTGTTTTACAACCCTCTTGACTTCCTCACCATAACATACCAAGCCCAATACTATCCCAAGGCCTTTGCACTTGTTCTCATTGCCTAAAATTTTCTTTCTTGACATATCTGAGCCATTAATTCCCTCATCTTCTTCAGATCTTTGCTCAAATGCAGCCTTCTCAGTGAGTCCCAGTTTCACCACCCTATGTAAAATTATAAACTCTCAACCTGCTCCACACAGACTATTCTTTATTTTCCTCCATATTCCTTATCACCATGTAATATACTAAGTATTTTATTTTATTGTTATTTTCCACCAACTAATATATAAGCTCTATCAGAGTAAGGCTCTCATTTGGTGCTATACTCCCAGCACCAAGCACAAATGAATTTTGCATCACTAGTCTGTTAATTCCTCTAATCAGAATCAAGCAGAGCTTCCTCCTCTATGCACAGATCCCTGAATAAATGTTAAGGCAAGAAGCCATCCCCCTCAGTGTCGGTTGTCTGTGTTTCTACATGTTTGAATCCTCCAATTGCTTACCAAGGTAGCTTAAAACAGCTAATTCCCAAGCTACTGGATTTGCCATCCATCACACAGCTGCATTATCATGCTACTCAGGCTGTGGCTGAAAGGACTGTCCCCAGGTCCCTTGGCCTGGCAGTATCCATCTCCACTGACTCCTATTTAATATTCTACCAGCCTATTTGAGCCTCTGTTAACTGAAGTAAAGGCTAAACCATAACTATCAGCTGCCTGGCATTTGCAGGTTTTCCTTCCTTCATTCCTGAGATGTACCTGATTAGTTTTTTACGGTGAACAATGGAAAGAGAGGAGAGTCTCTGGGTTTTTCTTTGTTCTCAATTCTATTACCCCTATCCCTTTGTGCTGAAATATGTAAGTTTTCTGCATTTATTTACAGTTTTCTTTTTAGAATTTAATCTCTGCCTACTGGTAGTCTACTTTCTCCTAAAGCTGTAAACCATCAGCACAAATTATCATTTTCTTGAATACTCTATTATGAACATAAAATAATCTAAGTAAATATATTTATAAAACAGAATAATTGGGACTGACCGGTGGCATGGTGGTTAAGGGCCCTAGACTCCCACATGACCAACCGTGGTTCAAGATCCGGACTTAGTGGCTTGCTTTCTCACTTTCTCTTTCTCTCTCTCTCTCTCCCCACTGCCAGTCAAATTAAAAATGAATAAATAAAGTTAACTAAAATAATTCTTTAAAAAAACAGAATAATTATATGATATTTAGAATGGTCTCATGTTCTATGTATATTCAGAAATCACCTTCTCTAACACATTCATTTTCCAGCCGGGGAAACTAAGTCTCAGAGAATCTGAGTGACTGCAATTACTTAGCATTTGCAGATAGCTTTCACCAATATCTCAACAACCCTGTAGGCCAATAGCTTCTTTTTTAAATTTTCAATATGATGAAACTGGAAACTGGGGCTCTGAAAGGTTGAGTGACTTCCAAGTGTCACACACAGCAGAAACTAGATTCCTGATTCTCTCTCTGCTTTTTTCCATCATACCCCACTGCTTCCTACACATGTCTCAGAAAATGAGAAGTGTTGAGCTCTTAAGTTTGTGGGTTGAAAATGAGAAGAAAGAAGGGTTGTAAAGGGAACAAGTTGACCCACAGTGAAATTGATTATTTCTCCTGAAGAGCAGCCTACTTCTACATCTTTGTCACGGCTCTTCTGACAGCTGGTGTGGTGCTGATAAGTTGCCGAGGGCATAGACACAAAGATTGGTTTAGACACAAAGCAGCCTGGGTGAATCCATTGGTCCTTAAAGGAGACCTTGTCCCCATGCAGCCTCAGCACTGCCAGTTGGCTGACAGAAGCAATGGTCAAGGCCATGCCTTGTAACTCTTTGTGGATAAGTAATAAATGTTAGAGTAAGTTTCTCTGCTTCATAGGAGTATTAGCTCCCTGAATTCTAAGGTCAAAAGTAAATTTTCCTTCTTTTTCTCAGATGTGTTAACAGTTAACAGTAAGACACAGC
This sequence comes from Tupaia tana, assembly GCA_026018925.1. NCBI lineage: Eukaryota > Metazoa > Chordata > Mammalia > Scandentia > Tupaiidae > Tupaia > Tupaia tana. Next base: position 30,690,449 of record JAKSZU010000009.1, on the reverse strand, counting down.
AAGCTTAAATCATCGAGTATGCCTGTGTGTATGTATGTATGTGTCGCATTAATTATGGGTAAGCTATAGAATAACTAGAGTTCAGGTATAAAATCTTCACAGCCAGCATATTGTACTACTCATGGTAAAAAAAACCTTTCATCATACAGTCTCCAACAATTTGGTAAGAATAGCTGAAGTTCTGTGAACAGTGGTTGAGGTCTCTATAGACTTCTATTCAGTCAAACAGATTTAATGCAACACAATTCTCCTTTCTTTGTCTATTTTCATTTACATTCTGGGAGTTCATGGTATTTTTTGGGGGAAATATCAAAGATGTCATTGTTGAGCTGTATTGATTATTTATTCAAGGTACAGCATTTCAACTTGGCTATGAAACTCAAGCAATTACTTACATGATTTTTTCTTTTCTTTCTTTATTTTATTTATATTTAATCACTGTACATCTTTACAGCATGCAAAATGGGTTTTTCCCAGCATGAATTCAGTGCATATTAGTCAGGTCATAGATATTACCAGGTATTAGGTCATTAGAAAAGTCATGACATATTTTTCTATGCAAAAATGCATCATGACTTTCCTGATGACCTAATATATTATCATTAACAGATAACTTTTCATTTTTGTTTCTCTTAAATGTTTTCCCCCCTGATCCCCTTGTTCCCTTCCACTGTTACTACTCCCTCCTATACTGTTTGTAGTATCATTTGCCCTCTCTGCTATTATACCTTCCAATCTTTCAGTTCCTGCCATAAGATAAATGCTGGCAAGGCCGTGGTAAAAAGGAAACACTCCTGTACTATTTGTAGGGATGTAAATCAGTATAGACACTATGGAGAACAATATGGAAGTTCCTCAAAAACCTACAAGTAGAACTACCATACGACCCAGTAATTCCACTTCTGGGTATTTATCCAAAGGATAGGAAAACAGTCAGGAAAATCCATATTCATTGACTGCTAATAGCCCAAATGTCCAAAACCAGATGATTAGATTAAAAAAATGTGGCACATACGCACGATGGAATACTTCTCAGCCATAAAGAGCAATTAGACTGTCACATGATTATTTGTATTCCATTATTCAGGATTTTAATCTGTGAAGACATGTATTCAGTAAACAACATCTTATCTATAGAGAATAGGTAAAGCAAGGAGATGAGAGGACTTGAATACTAGCTCTGTCTTCTACTAAGCTGTTTCATACTCTGTAGCACGTTAGGAACTTTACCTGTATGAGACTAACACCCAAAAAACAGTGTTAACTATACAATACTAAATCAAGCATAGGTATTTTTATTCAACTAGCAAATTATTTTTGTTAAAGTAGAAATATAAATATCAATAAAAAGAACCACAAAGATAAACTGACTGGTTATTCTCCCCTTCCAAAACAATGATCCAAGTTAGATCATAAGCCAAAAATATATCTGTCATGCTGGTTGCATACACTTTTGGGATCTAGGAAAAGTCAGGGCCACAGAAACCAGGAGTATTGGGTAATGGTCAAAGCAGATAATTGCCAAGAAGGAATTGGAAATTGTTTAGGTGTGCATCACTGTGATAAACAACAGCTTTATATATAGCCTTCCTTCCCCTTAATTACATTCTCCACACTATCATTGGAGCAATCATTTAAAACTATGGATATAAGAAAAATGTAATCTATATTGTTGTATTGTTACTTGTTAAAACTTGTTCAGGGGATTCATATTGCACTGTGTAAACTACAAACTTTTTTAAATGATTTAAATAACTCTATATGATCTTCTCCAACCTCAACCAACACTCTCGCCCTGACAAAACTCAATACTCCAGTCATAATGAATTAACTTTTATTTAACTTCTATTTGCCTCTGCTTGTAATAGTCTTCCTACTGAGCCTCTATGCCCGCTTTACCCACAGACCATCCAATTTCTCCCTTTGCCTTTATAGCTCACATTAATCCTTCAAGTCTCAGTTTATCTGTCTATTTAGAAACTTTCTATACTGTTGGGTAGCCCCATAAAATATTCTCATGACATCTTATAAACCCTATGTCATAGATCATTATGTATTACAATGCCTTGATTTAATTTTTTTGTCTGTTTTACTAGACTATGAGCTTAAGGCAAGACTGTGTCTAAATCACTGTCATGATTAACACAGTACCTAATAGTAGACTCTGGAATGACTGCCTGGGTTCAAATCTTGTCTCCATCATCTAAACCTTGGGTATGTTACTTGACTCGTTAGGTTGCTAGGATGATTATATAAGTTAATGCTTGTGATATATTTAAAACGGTGCTGGGAAAATAGTAAATGTTCATTAAATATTAAGTGCTTTAGGTTTTTTAAAGAGACATGGTACTCCCAACAGGATCTTGGCACTGTGATCCATCCCAGATTCTGCCAGTCTTGGATTGCAGGCATGTGTGTGTCTAATGTACTCAGGGATGTCTCTGGATGCACACTAAGAACCTTTTCACAACAGACAGACTTTCAGTGCATCATATTTTACTGCTGTGCTACTCCTTGGTCCCAATTACTATAAGTTTTTAACCACAACACTTAACAAAATGCCTAGACTATAGCGTAAGTTTAATAAATGCCTCACTAATAAATGAATGAATGAATGAATGAACAAGGAGTAGAATTAGGAAGATTTTATTGCTAACCAGTAAGCTCTATAAGAATAGAAAACAGCCTATTGTTCTTATGATTCAATTATTAGTGCCTAACAGTTTCAGGCACCATGTAGCTTCTCAATCCCTACAAATTACACTAATTCATGAGATGAATGCTCTTTGTGTGTAAGGTTCTTAGGCTTACTTTAAATTATACTTAAAACTTCAATAAACAAATTTCTCAAATCAAATAGAAATGTAGAATTCAAATTTTTCCCGATAAACCAGTATACTAAATATTTTATTATTGTTGAGGATAGGTAAGATTACAGTTGGTGCTCAGTGAAAGTTGTCTGCAGTATGACTCATACCAAAACAAAAGAAAAAAAAAACCCTCATGAAATTCCATCCTGCTTTTGAAAACATTAAAGGCATCACTTCCAAAGTACTACTTTCAAGTGAATACCCCCACTGATTAGTACAAGTTAGCACTGATGGAAATGGCTTTGAAAGTTGGATTCGAACTTCCCAGCTGAGCCAGTAGCACTCAGGGGAGGAGCAGAACTGCTCTCTCTCTCCTGCACAGGCATGGGAAAAAGTCATGATTTTTTATATAACCTAGTAGAAGAAAACGAGGAGTTTGCATCCTAGTGATATAAGTTTTGAGCCTTATAATTTTGAGCAAGTTACTTCACCTCGCTAAGATTCTGTGTTTTTACCTATAAAATAGGGATGAGATCACCCTCACACTACATAATTGTTGTAAGCATAAAATGAGATCATGTATGTAGGAGCCAGCAGGTGGTTGGTGGTTAAGGTGCTCCCGCATGACCAACGCAGTTCGCAGTTCAAGACCCAAACCTTGTGGCTTGAAAATTATACCAGGTGTGTGTGTGTATTCAAAATCCCAAGAGGAGAATGGAGGAGAAGGGATTGCAGTATGGCCATACGCCCTGGGGGTGATTTCTCACTTTCCCTCTCTCTATCTCTCTCTGACAAACGCATGTGCCTTATGGCAAAAAGCTAAAAAAATAAAATCATATATGTAGAGTGCATATATGTGGTTGCCCGGCACAAGGGAGGCACTCAACAGATGGAGCTATTTTTATTTTGGCCTTTTTAACCCTTGACATTTTAATTTATTGACTGAATCAGCTAAGCAGGAGTGTAGTAGTCATTTGTCTAATGGAAATATTTAGTACCTTGGTGACCTTTTGTAGGAGATTTCTCTGTAAGCAGCATATAGAGGCTCTTGCATCATCATATTTGAACAGGATATTAAAGCCTATTGGCTATTCAACTTTTAGATGTGTGACCTTGATCCAGTTACTTATAACCTCTTTGTGCCTTAGTTTTCTCTTTCATAAGACATAAATACTAACGACATCTAGCTCATGGGGTTCCTGTGAGGTTCAATGATGTTGTTTATTTTAGCCCCTAATGAGAGCTCCAGGATTATATACCAACTAAACCAATGTTAGCAATGATAAAAGTCTCACCCCGGCCCTAGAAATCTGCTTGATACTCTTTTGGTATAATGGATTGAAGATTCACATGAAATTATAAATGTGGTCTTGAGAAGAGTATATGAAGTATATGTAAAATACCTGCTTAATTTATTATTCACCCACTATAGCTAAGGTACCGTTTTAGGTGCTTTAGAGACAATGCACTGTAATAGACATGATTATCCTCACTTTAAAAACACGTCAAATAAGGTGTTTTAGGAAAGCTATTTAAGGGACTGGAAGATGGCAAAATGAGTACGTCACTGGACTCCCATGTAGCCAACCGCAGTTCGAGTCCCAGACCCAGTGGCTTAAACCTCATGCCAGGTGTGTGTGCATGCATGCCCAAAATCCCGACAGGAGAATGGAGGAAAAGGAATTGTGGTGTGGACATCCCCTGTGGGGAGTGATCTCCTTCTTTCTGTCTCTCTATCTCTCTTTGTCTCTCCAGTGAGCACATGTGCCCTATAACAAAAATATCTCTGTTAAAAAAAAAAAAAAGAGGGACCAGTAGTTAGCATAATGGCTATGTCGCTGGATTCCCATGTAGTCAACCGCGGTTCGAATCCCAGACCCGGCAGCTTAAATTCACACTGGGCGCGTGTGCGTGCCCAAGATCCCGAGAGGAGAATAGAGGAGAAGGGATTGTGGCATAGCCATCCCCCCTGGGGGTTGATTTCTCGCTTTCTGTCTCTCTGTCTTTCTGTCTTTCTGGCGAGCACACGAGCCCTATAGCAAAAAAACTCTCCAAAAGAAAGAAAGAAAGCAAGCTATTCAAGACCACACAACTAATAAATGGACTAAGAAATTGGCAGAATTAAGATTTGAGCCCTGGTCTATCTGACATCAAAGCCTATGTTCTTTTCGCTACATCTTTAACTCAGTCATTGTGGATTTGTTTACCAGATTAGCTAGCTGTCATTGACAAGAGAGAGGGCTCTCAAGGTTGAGATGGAGGATAAGAAAGTTCAAGAAGGAAAGAGAACATAAGAATATAGCTCAAACACACCTTGACCTCAGGCCAGTCCTGTCAAAAGTCTCTAGTGTCTGGCACTTTCTCCAGTTCCCTCAAGGTACACAGGTTTGGCTTGTGCTTTTTACCTTAGGTTTATATTAATTTCTCAACCTAGGAAAATTTTTTCTAAATCCAAATAGTAGTATAATTTCCTTAGCACTATGTGAAATGTTCTTTGCTTTGCTTGTTGATTAGCTTTTTTTTTTCCTTTTTAATTCATATAGACCTTGTTTTCACCTTTTCATTACATAGAACTTTCTGTTTTCCCCCATTGACCTGATTCCCTCTCAATACCTACACTTTTGGGAATGACTGTACATCTTTACCAGCTACATACTAGGGGGAAATAACAGCATCACACAGGGACAAAGGGTACCGTTTAAATGCAGTACATGGATAACTTCCCTTGTTTTGTTTTACTTTGTTTTCTTTTCTCACTATTTCATCTGCTTTTCTATCAGCTCCCTTGCCACTGGGAAAGGTATTTCATTTACATTTCTTTTTTATCCATTAAAGTTCAAGGTCCACTTCTTTCTTATATTCTAGACGTGTAGGCTGATTTGTGACATCATGGGTATAGCCAGACAGCAAATTGCAAAGTTATCCATACTAAATAGATCTATAGAGAACAAGGTGCCAGAGCAAGGAAGTGACTCAGCATCAAAGAAACTGAAATATTTCTGAAGATTCTAGAGCCCTAAAAACTAGATGATGAACTCACTCAGGTACTTAAGAAGTACTTCTAACCCACCTGAAATCTCTGAAAATTCACAAACAATGATGTATGATTGTAAAACTCCTTCCAGAAGAACAGCTAACAAGACACATTTTAAACCTACTCAGTTGTAGCTCTTGCAATACAGCTGAATCTTCTTTCTCAAACCACTTTTGCAGCTCTCCCCAGTAGCTCCTAATGCACTAAGGTACAATTCTGACAAAGAATAATGAGGGTTCTCTTTTTTCCTAGACATTCAAATTCCTCCTTTATCCTTTACCTATGGATCCTACCTGGTTAAGCTGAGTTAAAAGGTAGGGAATCTAAAGAAACAAAGTAAGAAAACTTTTTTCCAATCCTCAGAAAAGTAGTAGATAATACTGAGTGTTTATAGTTTCATGGACCTAGACACATAGCTATACCAGATCAATGTAGGACTTGGGGAAAGAAATTAATAAAGAAGACAGTCATTGAAATCCATTCATTGGAATCCTGTTTATACTTCTTTCACTTAGTATAATCTGTTTGTTTGAACTTCTGCCCTTTTTTTCCTTTGTTACAACCAGTCATGCATGTTATTTAATAAACAAACAAAAATCATGGGGCCAGCCCTGTGGCCTGGTGGTTGAGGGAGCCAGATCCCACATGGTTAGCACAGTTCAAAGCCCAGCCCTGGTGGCTTAAAAAAGATGCTGGGCACATATGCATGCAAGCCCCAGATCCTGACAGGGTGGAAAAATGGAGGAGAAGGGATTGAGGTGTGACCACAGCCCTTTGGGGGAATGCTTTCTCTCTCTCTCTTTCTTTCTTTATCTCTCTCTCTCTCTGATGAGCACACATGCCCTCTGGCAACCACAAAAAAGCATGGATTTTACCAACAAAAGTAAATTGCCTACTTCCTTTTCTCTAGGAACATTCAGCATTAATCAATATTGTCATAGAAGAATGACAGGTCTTAAGAAGAAGGAATATGGTGTCTGAGTAAAGTTAAAAACAAAAGGTTATCTTACATAAAAGACCTATAAGCAGGACCTAATTAACCCTACATTTTCTAATATAATTCCCTGTTCTTGGACGTTAGTCAAGTTCATCTTTTAGCGAGGACAGCTTTTCAATGAAAACCACTGGATTAAAACCACAGAAACAGATCTTTCTGGTTGACTCAGCAGCCAGCTTTTATCAAGGGATATAGCCAATCCCTTCTTCAGTACAATTTGAAAACTTGGCACTCACATTCCTCCATCATCTTTCTATATTCATGTCCTCAAATTTCCCTCCTTTTTCCCAATGCCAGAGTCAAAACCACCTTTTTCCTAGCTCCACATTCTTCCTCTGAATTATAAAGATAAAAGGAAAGGTTCCCATTGAAACATCGTAACCACTGCTTTTTTGCCTCTCCCTGTAAGGAAGATATCAGAAGCTGCAGAGTCATTTCTTGAATAATAAAAAAAAATGAATAATAAAAATAAAACCCAAACCCAATACAATGCATATCATCAGAATGGAAATATTTGGCACCAGCAGATGGTGTAGCAGTTACACAACTAGACTCCCACATGACCAAGAGAGGTTCAAGTCCTGGACCTGGCAGTTTCAAACTCACACTCTAAGCATGTATATACGCATGCCCAAAATCTTGAGAGAAGAATGGAGGAGAAGAGATTGTGGTGTGGCCATCCCCTCTGGGGGTGATTTCTTGCTTTCTGTCTCTGTGTCTCCAGTAAACAAACGTACCCTATAGCAATTTAAAAAAATGGAAATATCTAAGAGCGACCTCTATATGTGAAATATACTGTATTCCATATGAGCATCTCCATATCCAAACAAATGGAATTTAGTAGTTTGTCAGTATGCACATTATGAAAACTATTAAAGAAACACGAACAGTTTTTAATCTCTTCCATAAAAATATTTTCAACACATTTAAAGAGAATTAAGTCTATGCATTTATATCTTTTATGTGGTATTTCCTTTGAATTTACATTTTAAGCAATTTTAGAGTCTTTTATTTTCCCTCCATGATCCATGCCTTAACACTTTTTCTGCACTGGATGAGAGCACAAGTGAGGTTATTACTACTATTGCAATGAATTCTGATGTAGGGAAGTGAAGTACTGGCACTCTCCCATCCAGTCATGTCTAGGCTAATGAAGTGTTTACTGATACTTCTGTTCAATAGATTATATGATCAGAGTACAAGTGATTTACCAATGTCCAAACTCCTAATCAGTCTTCAAAATCTATTTCAAAAGATCCGTTAGCGGTACTTAGTATCTTTGCAGGGTTGTTTTTAGTGAATCTAAAAATATTTCAAAGTGGAAAGTTTAATATCAAAACAAAAAAATAAACTTGGCTGAGTACTCTTTTTTATTAAGTTCTGGATGTTTGTCTAAGTTCTCTGGGAACTGGGAAAGCAATAATTGCTGTGGTTCAGACTAATGCACAGTAACAGAGGCTGAAAGCAGACCTGTTAAGTGGCTGTAGTGCATGATGAGGAGGTGGTAGCCAAGTGTGGTGGCCAGGTAGTAGGTGTTCATGTAAAAGATCACCAGCTATCATGAGGAACAAGAATCTATGGCTTGGTGCTCATAGAGTGGGTTTGTCAGGTATCAGACAAAAGAAAATATCAGAAGCAGTGTTAGATACAATGATTGTTGGTAAGCAGTATATATGTTACTAGTGTCAATTTATGGCTTTGTATTAGTTTTGTATAACTGCTGTAACTAATTACCACAAACAATAGCTTAAAATGACAATTATTGGACCAGTTTGTGGCATGATGCTTAAGGCAGTTGAATCCCACATTGCCAACTGATTCAAGTCCTGGACCCAGCAACTTAAAAGCAAACAAGCAAACAAACAAAGAAATATCCCCCCCCCCCCCGGGTTTATGTGTGTGTGCGCTAAAAATCCCATAAGGAGGAAGAAAAGAAGGAGAAAGAATTGCAAATTGCAGTGTGATCAATCCCCATACTATGGGGAGTGCTTTCTCATTTCCCTCCTGTCTCTCTCTCCAGCAAGTGCATGCACCCTCTATAAAAAAAAAAAAAAAAAAAAAAAAAAGACAAGTATGTACAATCTGACAGTTCATTAGGACAGAAGGCCAGCTGCCCTTGGCTGAGTACTGTGCTTAAGAGTCTCACAAAGCCAAAGCTAATGTGTTGTCCAGTGGCTTTTCTTCAAGCTCTAGGAGAGAATCTGCTTCTGGGATCATTTGGGTTGATGGTTGAAATTCATTTTTGTGCAGCATCTGGCTGAGCTTCCACTTCCTTGCTGGTTGTCAGCTGGGCATTGTTCTCAGCTTCTAGAAACCACCTACATTCCTTGTCTCGGGGCTCCTTTTATCTTCAAAGCCATGAATGGTGTGAAAAATGTCTTCTGCTTCAAATATCCCTGACTTCCGTTTCTGCCTTCTACTTTGGTTAAGGGCTCATGTGATTATATCATCCCATCCACTCACCACCCTCCCAAATAATCCAGGATAACATCCCTGTGTTAAAATCAATGAGTTAGTAACTTAAGATTATGTGTTAAGTGTGTGTGTGTGTGTGTGTGTGTGTATATACACACACACAGTAGTCCTGGTGATTATTGAGGGGAATCTTTGTGAAGACAACAATTCTGCCTACCATAGGTTTGCAGTTTAGGTACCTCTTAAAGGCATGAACTGTGCAGCTTCTGCCAAAATTAACTGCCCTTCAGTCTTACTAACTCCTCACATACGTGATGTTTTTAATGCTTGAGAAGTAAAAGCAACCAACAGAATCCTGCTGAGCTTCATTTCCCATAAGCTCTCTATTTTCAGGAGGCAAACATTGAACATCGATTAAGCATCAAATTATCTTAAAGTACTCAAATTATTAAAGATTCTAAGAAAGTATTTAACTGTAATGACTATGTCAATAGCTTCTTATTTCATACAACTTTGGAAATAGTGCATTTTGGGGTGTTAAAAGGAACATTTTTCAAGTAAGGCCTCTGTGATATTCTACAAACCAGGTACATCAATAAGAGAGGGAACTATCCTTGGGCTAAAACCCTGTGCCATCAAAGGTGTGGGAAGGAGATATACATTGTTTAGCATTTTTCCATGATTCTAGACACAAGTGACTACCTTCTTTATAGGAGAATTCAAAGCTCAGGATCCTGTCCTGGAAAAGATTCAGTGATGGCACTAAAAGGCTCTCTGTAAATCCATTCATCAAAGAAAACAAAAAAAAAAAGTCTAATCTACCCCTTCTGAAATACCTTTGTAATTGATTTTCTTCCTCTAATTTTTATAAATTGACTATAGAAACTGACTACCATGCTAGTCTACTGAAGAATAAAAAAAACATTAAAAACCATACAGGAAACACAAGAAATCACAGTACTGTCCCCTCCAGGGATATTCCAAAGTACTAATCTCAATGCTATCTGATCCAAGTAGCTCAACCATACAATTTCTGCGTTTTGAAATGTAAATTGATTTGGTGAATCATTTAAATTTCCTTATCTGATTATTGTTAATACTGCAATAAAGGGCTTAAGAATATGAAAAATTAAAATTCTTTAACTCTCTTTCAGAGCAGCAATGTGTTCAATTTGCAAGGCTTTTCTATCAACAGCTATGATTGGCCTATCCATGTGTATTTGGAAGAACCTTTCACTTAATGAGTACTAAGTAATGGGGTTTGTCAGGGAAAAAGTGCAAGTCATTCACTTGCAAGAAAACATTGTCTGCTCCATTTCCACAGTTTTGTCTTAAGTACCTACCCATTAATGCTCTATATCTCAGCAGGCATGTTTATGTAACTCGAGGAAACAATAGTTGTCTTAGAGGATTAAAGAGTATTTTTCTTGGCTTTCATCAAAATATCATTTTTGTCCTTTATGTGTATGATTTTCATTTGTAATTCTCTTTAACTCTAAATTCCAGTACAGCTGTTTGATGTGCTCTATGCTATTTTACTCATAGTTAATATTTTTTCTCTCCCAACACTCTCTGAACCTTCCGATTTAAAGACAATGAATTTGCTATGCTTGTACTCTATAAATAGAGATGGTAAATCTTAATTACACTTTTAGATTGCAGGATCTGTTTCCAGCTGTGCATATGAATGTTTCTGATCAGGATGTATGTTCCAGTATATTTATTTTTAATCCCAAATTACATCCTTCACAAGCCAAGACCAAATGTAAAATTATCAACTTTTATTTACAGACACGTGTCAACTGCTTGTTATTAGTTCCATTCTCGTATCTTTCTCGATATAGCTTTCTGAGTTTCCCTTTGCCTGTAATATGGGGAAAGACATGAGCCTGAAAGATTTCTAGTTGAAAGGTAGATGTGCCTACCATTCTTCTCAAAGCTTACTGAGTGAGGCACTCCAGCTTGGCAGGTGTGGGGTGTTTTCATGTGCTTCTCTGGATCTTTCCTGGAGAATAACAGATTTTGAGAAAGCTGCACTATTTAAGGAGATTTAGATTTGAGAACTGAGCCAGATGCATCATTCCCTTAGGCTATTCACAAGGATTATGAGCACAAGAATAAAACATGGATTTAAAGCCTCTAATGTGGTTTCAAGCTAATAGAAGGAGGGAGGGAAGATAAAAAGGAAGGAAGGACTATAGAAAGATAAAGACCTACAAAATAGCATCCCATGGAAAAGCATGCCTAAAACTCACACACAGCATTGGCAAATTTATTTACTGTTCTTCTCTAGTCACCCATAAAGGCTAAGACTTAATTTTTCTCCACCCGCTACACTATTTTGACTAACGGAATTACTTTTTGGATAACTCGATAGTCCAAAGCTTTCAACATTCATCTTTCAATGACTTCCAGAAGACAGTGATTAAAACATGTATATTTTTAGAAATTGTTCCACACAGAGTAAAACGTTTTGTCTTAATTTTTTAATTTTTATAAGGCAAAAAGTACAGCTTTTTTTGTCAACAGAAAATTCTGTTAAATGTTTCTTCCTTTTACACCTCCCACTCACCCTCTACCACCTACTCTCCACCATCCACTCCTCTTCCTTACAGTCCCTGGTATCTATGTGTATCCTCTCTACCACCACATCTTCAGATCTTTCTGTTTCTGCCATAGAGTGCAGATATTCGGTACATGTTGAGTGGAGATATACAGTGTGTATCTTTCAAAGTCTGGCTCATTTCACTTAATATTAAGCCCTCTATTCATCCACTTTGAATCAAAAAATAGGGTCTCATTTTTTATGGCTGTGTAATATTCCATTGAATATATGTGCCATAGTTTTTCGATGAAAAAACTAAGACACTATGATTTATTCCATGGCTTAGCAATAGTGAATACTGCTGTAAGAACTATCATATGACCCAGTATTCCCACTTTTTGATATTTTCCCAAAGGACAAGAAAACACACCAAAGCAAAACTTAAAAAAAATAAAATGAGTTTCAAACTGATCAGTATACAAAAGTATTGGAAATACGTAATTATTGTAAAGGGCATGGCCTTAGAAATGAACTAAAACAAATGTTATCCACACTTTATATATGGCAGAGATTGAAAGACTGGAGAACATAAAAGTATTAAAAGCTGTAATGGACACTAGAGACAAAGTGGAAAGAGAGTGTGGGAGGGGAAGAGCATAAGAAATTTGGTGGGAGAGAAATGGAGAGGTAAGACACTTGTGGGACACAGATAAGATTTATTATCTATTGACGAGGATGTGTATGGTGGTCTCAACTGGGCTGGACTGAAGTGTATATCATGCTGGGTAAAGTCTCTTCACAATATAAATGATGTATAGTGATTTAATGTATGAATAATAATAAAAACTAAATTAAAAAAAGACTACTGGGTCTAATTTGTAAACACATTGACTGTTTACAATACTACTAAACAAGCCTTTTTGCTAAAGTAGCACCAACTCAAGAGTTTTTATTGCAAATGAACATTGTTGTTTGATAGGAAGAGGAATGTTGGTGGGTTAAAAGCTGCTTCATGAATCAAGTCCTCTAAATACTAGTTACCTAAGTAATCCCAGAGCTAAAATTAAGTTTATATAAGTATAGTAGTTATTACTCTGATTACATTGATAAATCTTTTTTCCATATGACAAATTCAGATGCTTTATGAGATCTGAATTTAACTGAAGAAAATCATAATCACATTATCAGGAAGCATATTAAATTTTAATATATTTCACTTTATTTCATTTTAAAATTGAAGATTTGTGGCACACAAAAAGGATACTTACTAAAGATAATGTCTATGTAGCAGTCCAAAAATGTTTAAAAATTTCAACTGGGAGAGGTAGACATAGGCAATAATTTATGTTAAAATTTAAGTATAGTTTTCTTTTTTTTTTTTTTTTTTTTTTTGGAGAGTTTTTTTTTTTTTTCACTATAGGGCGCGTGCGCTCGCCAGACAGACAGAGAGAGAGAGACATAGAGACAGAAAGCGAGAAATCACCCCCCAGGGGGGATGGTCACGCCGCAATCCCTTCTCCTCCATTCTCCTCTCGGGATCTTGGGCACGCACGCACACGCGCCCGGCGTGAGTTGTAAGCCACCGGGTCCGAGACGCGAACCACGGTCGACTACGTGGGAGTCCAGCGACATAGCCATTACGCTAACTGCTGGTTCCCAAGTATAGTTTTCTAATAAGCACCTAAAATTAACTGGATTCTTCTTTTCCTCTCCACCAAAATAAGCTCCGCCTCCCAAATCTTCTCCATCTAAATAAATGACATCAGTAGGTCAACCAAAACTTAGACTTTTTTACTGGCTTCGCTCTTTCTCTCACAAAATCTCCTTCCTGTCTAATCTAATGGCAAGTCCTATTTACTCTTGTCCAAAATATAAATTGAATCTGACCATTCGTCTTGATGTCTACCATCTAATCTAAACTTCCATCATTTCTCATTTGGAGTACTATGACAAAACCTTAACTGTTCTCTTTGCTCCCCTTTTGGTTTGACTTCCTAAATTCTAATTCCTATAGAGTATAAACAGTATTTTTAAAATGCAGTTCATGGGACCAGCAGTTAGCATAATGGCTATGTCGTTGTACTCTCATGTAGTCCACCGCAGTTCGAGTCCCAGACCTGATGGCTTAAATTCACACCTGGCGTGTGTGCGTGCGTGCCCAAGATCCTGAGAGGAGAATGGAGGAGAAGGGATTGCGGCGTGGCCATCCTCCCTGGGAGGTAATTTCTCACTTTCTGTCTCTCCGTCTCTCTCTGTCTTTCTGGCGAGCAACGTGCCCTATAGCAAAAACCTCTCTCAAAAAAAAAAAAAAAATGTAGTTCCATATCACTCACTTCGTCAAAACACTCCAATGGCTTTTTATTGCCATTGTGCATAGAAGAAAAACAAACTCCATTTCACTTCCTGTACTATTGATTTAGTTTCTGCCTACAACCTCACTTTTGTAACAGTCTTTCCACATTTACTACATTGCAGATACAATGGTCTTTATATTTTTCAAATGCTCATGCATATTATAACCATAGCCTTTACACTTTCTCTTTTCTATGTTTCATATTTTTACAAAGCTAGTTCCTTATCGCCACTCCAGTACAAGCTCAAATGTCTCCTTCTCATATAAATTTGCACTGAGCTCTCGGTCTAAAGTCCTTCCTTCTTTGTTTCTATTTAATCCATTAACATATGTTTTTTTTCTTCATGTTTGAGAGCAGGAACATTATTTCTCTGGATATAGCTAGCTGCTATATCCCCAGAGTTTCAAATATTGTTGGGTACATAGTAGATACTCAATAAATAATTATTGAATAAATGCATAACTTTTCCTTAGTTTAATACAGCTGTCACTTATTTTGCTTATTTGTATTTCGTGTTAGCTTTTTTTTTTTAGACTCACACTAAGAACATCAAACTTATTTTAAAAATATTTTTATTTTTCCCTCTGGACCTTCTATATAATCTGGAGTATAGAATCTGTAAATAGTTGAAAAAATTTTTCATATATACAGACACAATGGATACTCCAAATGCACCTGCTTTTTCTAAACTCTCAAAGATTTTTCTCCTTTTCTTGAGAACATAGCTTTGCTACCTTAAAAAATGAATGTGGGACCAGCAGTTAGCATAATGGCTATGTCGCTGGACTCCCACGTAGTCGACCGCGGTTTGCGTCCCGAACCCGGTGGCTTAAAACTCAGGCCGAGTGCATGTTCGTGCGTGCCCAAGATCCCGAGAGGAGAATGGAGGAGAAGAGATTGCAGCGTGGCCATGCCCCCTGGGGGGTGATTTATTGTTTTCTGTCTCTCTGTCTCTCTCTGTCTGGCGAGCATAAGCGCCCTATAGCAAAAACCTCTCCAAAAAAAAAAAAAGAATGCCACATGGAGTTGGCATTTTCAAATAGACGTGGAGCTCCACTCCATTCTGAATTCAAATTATTTCCTTTAAGCCAAATTTTTTTTTTAAGACTTTGGGGTTTCTCCAGAGCTTCAGACCTTTGGGTAAAATGAGCCATTCTAATATATGTGACAAAAATTTACAAACACCAATTGCTACAGTTTGGATAATAATTTTTCCTCAAAGTTTCATGTTTTGGTCCCCAGTATAAGGTGGTGGGAGGTAGGGCTTAGTGGGTGGTAATTACATCATTGAGTTTAAGAAGTGAGGTCTAATGAGATTGGAATAGGGCAGCAGTGCTCTCATGAATGGATTAATAACTCAAGAAATTCACTGAGTTCTAGCTCTTGTGAGAAGGGATTAGTTCTCCTTAGAGTAGTGGTTATAAATGGAAGATGGCTTCCCTAAGGTTTCTCTTTTCACATCCCTGTCATCCTCTCTGCTCCTATTGGCAATGTTGTGATATAGGCCAGCCTGATGAAGGCCTTTAGGCTTTCTATCCACTGGAATTGAGAGTCAAATAAACCTCTATTTACTTATAAATCTTCCAATCTCAGATAATTTTTTTAGTAATGGAATAGTGGACTAAAACATCAATATTAGGTGAGTAAGAACATTTAGTGCACTGTGTCAACTGTATAGCAATGAGATTATTTTTATCTGGACTATAGTCCAAGCTCTGCCCTATAACTGTTTGACCTAAGGAAAGTAGGTTTGTTTCTTTGTGACTTCATTGTTTACCACTTCCAACTAAATTTTATATTTAAACATAAGCTATGAACTAAAGGTATCAACTGGTGACTTTTTACTTTATAGAAGGGAAGGTAATGGTATTTCCCCCCAACCCTACCACCTGACACCATCTTAAGCCAAATTAGAGTAGTGAATGCCTCAAGAGTTCAATGTGCATCACCCCAAATTTGAGTGTTTCAGCTATTGTTAGTGGACATGTGCCTAGAAAATATCTAAAGTCAAAATGTCATGGCTAGAAGCTAGCCCCAAAGCCTGGTGGTTAAGGGAGCTGGACCTCACATGGCTGACTGTGCAGTTTGAATCATGGCCCTGGCTGGGTAAGTGTTTGTATGTTCAAAATCCTTTCAGAGTATAAAAATGGAAGACAAGGATTGTGGTATGACCACACACCATTGAGGGTGATTTCTCCCTCTCTTGGGCTCTGTCTGGAAAGTACACACACCATCTGGGAAAAGAAAAAAAAATAATGATAAATTTTAAAAAGCAGAATACCATGACTAGAGAGGGGCAAGTGTTGGTAGAATACGAAGAGAAAATATCGCATTGGAAGTGATTGCATTTTCACCAAAAGAAAGACACACGTTCTTGTGGCCATTGTGGGAAACCCACATGAAATAACCAGCTGTGAGTTTTCTTATAAAATGTTGCTACTAAAGAGGGTTTTCTGAGAAGTTTAAGTTGCTTTCAACAAGGATCCTGGAGGTGTTCTGCTACATCCTCTTCAAGAAACTGTAAATGAGTTTCCCCAGTGGGAGAACCTGAAAGAAATCCATAAATATGCCCATGGAGAGAAACAATTATAATTTGGATACTGGCTATACGCAGATTCTCCAAAGGTATTAACTGCAAAAGAAGAAAATGAATGTGATTGTAATAATCTTATCTGGAAACTTTGGCAGAAAAACGTATTTGATTACAATGTAGAGAATATTAGTAATCCCATTTATAAAGACTGCCTCCTCTCTATCTGTCCCAGAGAGAGATATAAAGACAGAAATTGAGAAATTACCACCTGAGAGGATGGCAACACCACAATCCTTCTCTTCCATTCTTCTCTTGGGATTTTGGGCATCCACACACACATGCCCAGTGTGAGGTTCAAGCCACTGGGTCCAAAACTTGAACTGCAGTCAGCCATATGGGAGTCCAGTGACATAACCATTATGCCATCTGCTGGTCCCCAAACTAAGCTTTTATTAAAGAGAGAATTAATTGTTAAAAGTTACATGAATAAATCACTCACAACTAGCTTGTAGTTTCACAAAAACAAGGAAATGAGATAGTTACTACAGAATATACTTGTATTTTATGTTGTGTCCCCTGTTGGGACTTTGAAAATGATAGCCCAAAAATGTCAGGTTGGCATGCCAAGTACTCTGATTTAAAGAAGCAGCCTCAGAACCAGGATCTTATGACCTTCCTCCCCATCTCTAGATCCTCTTTCTGTCCCCAAGTGCAATGACTTTCTCTGAAGTTTTTCTTACCTGACTAAAGGGAGTTCCTCCAAAGAAATGTGATTGTCATGAACTCCCTCTTTAGAATTTACATTACTCAAAGAAGATTGCAGGAGAGAAAAATATAAGTTTCCATACCAAGACACTCTTCACCTATCCATTTGAGGGCTGCTATCTGAGAGAGACTTTATTCACATAATAAGACAATCTAATTCCTCCCCTCACCCTTCCATAGCTTGTCTACATCACCCTCTAGGAATCTCTAAGTCTCTATTCCTTTCTATAACTATAAAACTTCAACCATCTGGCCCTCCTTTGAGTCTTATATTTTGTGAGGCTCCTGTGCATATGCACATAATAAATTTGTATGCCTTTTCTCCTGTTAATCTGTCTGATGTCAGCTTATTACAGAGACTCAAATTATTTAAACTTCAGAGGGCAGAAGGAGAGTTTCCTTTGCTCCTTCACTTTTCAACAGCCATTTTTCTATTCTCCAGATTATCTGGTAGGAAGCATGAGTTGAACTTGCATGGCATATCTGAACATTGATGGAGAGAATGCATGCCCTTGGCTTCCCAAAGTTAAATTTATTTTCATACTTATCCTTTGTCAAGTTCCCTTTTCATTCTCCTCCATGAGTTTCCATATTTTTGTACTCATGTGGGATAATAAAATGGAAGATTATTTGAAGCAAGTTCCCTACATCTGGCACTTTTCCTCTCTCTTTTTTTTTTCTGTGTCTGAAAAAATCTTGGGAGCATATAAATAAGATCATACCCTAACAAAATTCTTATTACAGTTCCTCTTCTGTGATTGTGACACTGGCTTATCCCCTTTATACACTAGAGTACACACAGAGTCAGAAACCTAAGAAAGAGAAGAACTGACAAGATGAAAGATTAAATATTAGGTGAAAAGATAGGATACAAAGCAATATTGCCAGTATTAACCTAATCTTTAAGTAAAGGAGACACTATGGATATGCATATGTGATATTATGAAATAGATACATTTAGTCTCTATACCATTTCCTGACATAGAGCTCCTAAAATATTTGGAAGCTCCAGAGTGATAAGAATTTCTTTTGTATACTTATAAGATGACTGGTGGCTCCTAGATAGCCTCCGGTTAGGGGCTGGACCAGCAGCCAAACAAGGCATGATGAGGGATTGTGGCTTTCAGCTCCACTTTCCAAACTTCAGGAAGGAGATAGAGGCTAAAGAGGTTAAGTTGACCACCAATGTCCAATCATGTCATCAATCATTCTATGTGATGACAAAAATCCATAAAAACCCAGGACTTGGTTCAGGGCACTTAAGATAGCTGAACATGTGGAGGTACCTGAAAGGTGGCACAATCAGGGAGGACACGGAAGCACTGAACTTTCAATGTGTTATTAGTACAGATTCTATGAAACATGAACCCCTCTTTCAGATTATCCTTTCTTTCCAAAATAGACAATCATTTCATCTTTCTACTTAATTTTTTTTTTGAGCTTTTTGCTATAGGGCACATGGCCTTGCTGGAAAAATAGAAAGCAAGAAATCACTTCCCAGGGGGAATGACCATGCCACAATCCTCCACTCTTCTCTCAAAATTTGTGGGTATACATGCACACGTGCCTGACATGAGTTTTAAACCACCAGGTCCAGGACTCAAACTGTGGTTGACTAAGTGGGAATCCAGTGCTGTAACCATTACACCATCTGCTGGTAACTCTAATTATTTTGCTATTCAAATGAATTGACCCAGATACATTGCATTCCCTTGGCTCTGAACCTCTTCTCACAGGCCTTGCCTTTATGCATTTTTCCATGTGATCATTAATTTGTATCCTTTGTAATATCCTTTATAACAAACAAGTAGACACATTGTGTTTTCCTGAGTTCTGTGAGCAGCTCTTGCAAATAAATAAAACCAAGGGAAGGGGTGATGGGAACCCCAATTTATAGCCAGTCAGTCAGAAGTACAGGTGACTACCTAGTATTTAAGAATGGTATCTGAAGAGGGAGGAAGACTTTTGGGACTGAGCCCTCAGCTTGCATCATCTGATGTTAGTTCCAGTTTCAGAACTGAATTGAATTAGGGGACATTCAGCTTCTATCTACTACAGAATTATTTCACTCATGGGGAGAAATCCACACACATTTGGGTGATGAGAGATGAAACATTCTGTGCTGTATTTAGTGCGCAAGAGAGAAGGAAAAATACATTTTAGTTTCTTTTCCCCTATAATAGCATTTAAAAAAAAAGACTGAAGGGAAATAAACTCTATGCTTTTCTGCAAATTTAAAACATTCGGTAGGGAGATTGCAGTAATTTTACCATAGAAACATAACAATTGAAGTCTTCATTTTTTAATTTAATAAATAATTCCTTTAAAAATAAAAGGAAAATAAACCAATAAATTATAAATCAAGAAAGAAGGAATTCCTTTTATAAGAGATAAAAAGGCCTTGAAGTAAGGGGTTGGAAATGCACATACCCCTTGGAAAGGTAATATAAACTAGTAATATTACCTGCCACTTTTAGAATTCTTATAATATGCTTGGATCTATCTGAAGCCCTTTACAGATTAAGAAGGAAAATAACCTGCAATATTCATCCTGGTTGGCCGTTATACTAAACTTCTCCAATAGCTCTTTTACCTTCTTTGTTCCTCAGCTACCTTTACTAGAAGATAGGGGGAAAAACATTGTTCCCTGCTTTCTCTTCTCCACTACCTGATACGTAGTCATGCTATTGTGCATATTAGGATTCTATGAAATATTTCATAGAGAAATCACCCCCTGAGAAGATGGCCATGTCAAAATTCCTTCTCCTCCATTCTACTCTCCAATTCTGGATATGCACATATGCACATGCGCCCAGCATGAATTCCAAGCCACCAAGTCTGGGACTTGAACTGTGCAGTCTGCCATATGGGATCCAGCCACCTTAACCTCCACCCCACCTTCTTGCTCAGAGACAAAAACTTTCAAAGTGTTTTTAGTACAAATTCTATAAAACATTAACCCTTCTTTCAGATTATCTTTCTTCCCAAAATAGACAATCATTTGTTTGATCTTTCTATTTAAATATTGTACTCTTCGAATGAATTGAGCCAGATATATTACATTTCTTGGTACATTTATTTGAGTTCTGTTCCGTACTTTAGCTGAAAAGAAATAGGTCATTTCCCAGTAGACAATCGTAATAAAAATAGTCCATCATCAAATAACGAGTGCATTCATATACTAGATAATATTGGTTTTTAATGGAAACTAAGATGAGGTCTTTATGAGTATAAGGTTTTTGACTACCTTACATTTTAATATAATTATGATTATTTAAGGCCATAGTAAAGATAGTTAATAACACATACATAATATTGTTGCCTTGGATTCAGGCTAGTATGAAAATATGTATCATTCTCCAGGCTTAGAGAAAGACATTTAATAAAAAAAAAAATGGGAACTAAAAAACCAGTAGTTTTACCCTGATGAATGGACAAGCTGTTTGTTTATTAGCAGGATTCAGGTGCAATTGGATCCCTGGTTTTTCATTAGCACCTTAAAATTCGGTCACATTCTCCCTATGAATACCCAGGATATTATTCATTAATTAGGATGTAATTGTAAGTCGCCTTAGTTATCTAACAAATGTGTTAATTAGACCCTCTCTAAATTACAGTGATTACATTTACTTCCTTTGGTGACATGTTCTTGAGATGTAAATGGACTCTGACACCCATGCTTGGCTCTCTTTGCGAAATGTATGCAAGCACAGCTCTTTCCCATTCTGCCCCAGTTCACTTGAACGCAAATCTCCTTGGGGTGGGGGCTGAGATTCAGCACAGCTGTAAACTAAAAGGGCTCCTAGCTTAGGGTGACTATAATATTCTGTCAGCCAACCTGATTTTCTATCAAATGAGCAAACACACTCACTAAAAGACACCTTCCAGGCACTAAGAAATATAAGGAGATGGGATGTCCATGTAAAGGAACCACTCTTTGATTTAAGGACATCTACCTGTGCATACCTGCTTTCTTTGCCACAGTTCATCCTCTCTAAAATGTTCAATGCCTTTACACTGCCTTGGTTGCCCACTGTGATCCTGTCTCTGGGCCTTCCCTTCCCAGTTATTACATGTTTAAGACGTCTCCTTCTCTTTTCTTTTCTCTTCTTTGTCTCATAGTGCTTATCCTTGGCCCATGCCAACTATCCCTCTATTATCTCCAAGATATATTTCTCTTTTTCTTGTGTCTTCAGTGTCTCAAGTCAAAAGAGTCATGCTAATTACTGTTATTATATGTGCTTATGGTACACCAGCAAGCTTCACAACCCACAACTCAGGAAGCTGCCTACTTGTTATATGCAAAGAATAAGAACTACTGGGCTCTCTCATTCATTTTCTGTGCATTGCTGAAGAAGTTTTCTTCATTTTTGAGGTCTTTGACTCCTGCAGTAATAAATAGTATTTATGAGCTCCAAACCAAAGGTGAAAAGTAACTATCAGGGATGTGCTAGAAGAGTTCTCAGAGACCATATGAACTAGGAATGGCAAGTATATTTCATACTATCAGTGAATTTTCTTTTGTTGATACCACTTGTATGTAGTGTAGTGTTAAAAAAAAATCTTGCAACCTTCTCTGGGCTCAAAAGCAAAGGATTTCATGGTTGGTAAGCCCTCTCAACCATTGGTGTGAAAATAAGGTGTGGTAGATTGTGTGTCTATTATTTTTTTGTGTGTTTACTTTCCATTTTATACCAGGGATATCTCAATTAACCTGCCATCTTTCCGGATAACAAAACACAAGAATGATTGGGGATTTGAACACTTTATAGCTGAGAGATGATACCAACAGATAAGGCATACATTCTACTCCTCTCTTCCTAAAATTACTGTGTTTCCGGATACTTCAGAACTTCTAAGTGTCCCATTGTAGAGTAAATGTTATCCTGGGCAGTGTTGTAGATGGCTTGAAACAGCAACAAAAGTCATACTCGTGTGATTGCCAAAAATAAAACCACTTTTTTTTCAATAAAATAAGTAAATATCTTATAATAAAATGTAACTATACTTTATGAACAACAGAACATAGGACATTCTCTTTAATCACCACTGCTGACCATGTTGATGGTCAGCTTCCCCTTACTTACTGGGAAGAAAAGGCAGAATCATAGACAGGTCAACATATTTTTATGTAGAATAAAATAAAATGGAAGGGATATCATTTGAAGCAATTTAGGAAATACAGAACCTGATGTAGAAGAGCTGAGTTGAAAATTCCAGGCACCAGAGATACTAAGACATGAAAAGAAAAAAATCAGACTCCCTAATGTTAAATGTTTTCTCTTCTACAAGTTCACAGTTTAGGTGTGTGAAAATGGGTTGAGGGAGGAAGAGTGGGGAAAGATCCTTTGTCTAGATATGAAAAATAACTCAGAAAACAAAGAAGAGTGGTCAATTTATAATGACTAACACACTTTAAAGAGTGATTGCAAGTAGAAACTTTCAAATGGTAAAAAATGAATTGAGAAAAAGTGAAACAGAAAAAAAGAAAGTTGTTCTCTAGACAACTAATTTATTTTTAGTTACCTTCCTCCTCTGACTGCCAAACCTAGAATTTTATTTCCAGGAAATATCTCCTACATTGCACTTCTTCCAGTCAATAAATGTTGGTTCTGTGTCCTACTGTGTCCAAAAACTCAATTCATACATGGCATGATACAAATGAGTTTTGATGGCCTAATGCACTGGCTCCAATCCAATGTTCCATCAAGCCTGGACAAGGCTAAGAAGGGGGCTAGGAAGAAAAAAATCAGGGCCAGCAGGTGCCATAGTGGTTAAGGTGTTGTACTCCCACATGGCTGACCATGATACAAGTCCCAGCCCTGGATGCTTGAAACTCGTACCTGGTGTATATATGTGTGTCCCCAAAATCCCAAGAGGAGAATGGAGGAGAAGGGATTATGGCACGGCCATCCCCCCTGGAAGGTGATTTTTCACTTTCTCTCTCTGTTTGTCTAGTGAGCATACACACCCTATAGCAAACAAACAAAAATCTCTCTTAAAAAAAGAAGAAGAAAGAAGAAAGACAACAAAAATTTGAAATGAGGGGCAAACCTAGTAACTAAGATAGCAAATATTGAGAAAAAAAAAGAAAATTGTTAATAAGAAACCAAAAACCTAGTTCATAGCAAAGCTCTTAAATAAAGATAAGAGGTGTCCAAGGCACTAAAGATAACCAGACCATCCTAATAAAGTGCTTCATACAGTGAAACCACAAAGAGACAAGTATAAAAAGTTAACCATAAATGTTCATGTGGTAGAAAAACTGGAAACTAAATAAATGAGTAGATGATAACTGATGATTTTTCAAGTTAGATACAGGCTCTGGATGGAACAAGAGCCTCATGCCCTTAATGTCCATTCTCAGTGCTTCATTTTCTTTCTCATGATTATTTGCAGAGCTAAACTGTCTTTTAGAAACCCTACACACTAGAAATACTATTCTGCTTTCACTTCCATGTAATTTAAAATAAAAATAGAAATAATATTAAATTGTTAAATAAGCATAAGAAAGGTCAGCAAAATTCTGATATTTTGGACGTCTTGATAAAAAAATTAAAATGTCAAAAATGTCCTTAAAATTATCTTGGTGCCATGCACTTGGTTGCCTTATTGGGCAATCTAGGCCTCTTTGTCTTTATTTCTTGTCAATTGCTTCCTCCTTATTCTTCCTCCCTTATAGGAGAATGAAGTAGCCAGTTATTGCCGAGGGCTCTGTCTTCCCCACTTGAGAAAGAGAGAGAGTTGGCTGAAAATGATGCACTATTCAAACCTGATAGAACTGTTCATCTAGATTATCTAATATTAGTCACAACTTCTCCCAAATTTAGTTGGATTTAAGGTCAATCTGATTCATATTTTCTGGCAGTTGTGTCTTCATAGTATAGCCTCCAGAGCTTAGAGATGCTTTAAAGGTCATGAACATGTTAACAATGGTTAGTGGCAGAGCTGAGAAGATCAACAATCAGAAAGTAGATTTCTCCACCTATATAGACAATCCGGTCAAGTTAAGCTTCTGGGCTATGCTCCAGAAGCTAGGCAAAGCCAGATTCCTACTTCTTGGGCAGTGATACCAAAGGCAGCAGCACTTAGGTGCCTAGATGACTTTTCTTTTTCATTATATAATTAAACTGGAAACTTGGTCTTAAAAAATTAAAATAATAATTTAGCTCCAGGGCTTAAAATGGACTAAATTTTTCCTGCCCTAATTACCCTATACTAGAATACTGATTAAGAACCTAGGGTTTAGAATCCATCAGGCTTCAGTGTGGGGAACATGGATGGGTAAGTTATTTTAAATTCTCATATCTGAATTTCTTCACCTTTCCCTGTGAACCTAAATTTCTTCTAGTGTGTCTCATTTTAGCAACTGCCACTATCATACAACTAACCAGTTGTTCAAAACAGAAACCTAGGAGTGTTTTCATAACTGAATGTCATAGACTGGTGGCTTACACAACAGGAAATTTCAGTTCTGAAAGCTGGCAGTCTGATATCAAGGTGCCAGTGGCTTCGGTTCTCCTAAGGCCTTTCTCCTTGAATTGAAGATGACTGGCTTCTCTCCGAGTCTTAAATGTGGTCTTTTAAATTTTTTCAGTGTGTGAGCATTCTTAGTGCCTCTTTCTCTTCTTATAAAGACTCCAGTCCTATTTTATGTTAGTGTCCTAACCTTATGACTTCATTTAACATTAATTGCTTCCTTAATGGTCTTATCTCTAAATGCAGTCACATCAGGGGTTAAGACTTTGGCCTACGAATTTAGAGAAATATTATTCAGTCTATTGTGGGCTAATGACTAACACTGGTTCTCCAAAATGGATATATCACCAAGACCTGCTTCTTATAATCGATAAAATATCTCTTGATGCAACCAAATCTACCCCAAATCCACCACAATCAGCTGGTTCGAACTGTCATGATCATTTTTTTTTTTTTTTTGCCAGAATCAACACAATTATCTTCTAACTAGACTTCCTCCATTCACTTTCTTCTCTAATGTGCTTTCCAATCATCCAAAATGATCACTTTGAAACATGCATCCGGATGGATCATCCTCCTCTTTAAAATATTTTGCCTACTTCTACGGCCTAAAATCCTTAACATGTTTACCTCATGATCTGGTCCTTCCCTAACGCTCCAGAGTCAGTGTGCATCCTGCTCATGCTTATACTTTCTGCTGCTGCCACGTTGGTCAATTCTCGCAGTGTTCCACAAGCCTCACGCTTCTCTCCCTACAAGTGTTTGCACGTGCTATTTCCTTATTCCTGATCACTCCCTCTGGGAAGTCTTCCTTGATCTTTATGACTAGGACAATCCCCTAATTATATGTTCTTGTAGCCACTTTTAAGACTTATCACAGTTGCAATTTTAATTATTTATGAGATTATTTGATTATTGTCTGCTTCTCCCACTAGACTATAAGCCCCTTCAAAGTATTGCTGTGAGGATTCAATGAGATAATGAATGTAAAATACTTTATCCAGAGCCTGGCACCTAGTAAGTACTAAATTGATTTTAACATTTATCATTATTATTAGGGAGAGAGAATTCTTAGCCATTGCTTATATTCCATTGGTTGAGCTTACTTTTTAACTCTAATTTCATCACCTGTGTTTTATCTTTTTTAAAAATGCTACTAGTGTCTAATGCATGGTTAGCTCTCAATAATTTGCTAGTACTGTTATTGTTATGCATTTTTATTCTCTCATAGACTTCTATCTTTGCCACTCACTAGTTGAATGACCTTGGAAAATTTGCCTAACTTCCTTGATGACAACAAGGCTGACTTCAACCAGCTGCTATCAAAATTAGCCAAATACAATGATGTGGAAAGAATAGGTACAGGGATATATTATTTTCCCTCCCTCACATTTTATATAGAGGATTCATGCCTCCCTTTCTTAGGATCTGGAAAGCAAAGGTAGCTTAGAAAACATATTTTACACTCAAAGAAAACAAACCATTGCTTTCACTATAAGAGAGCTGATTTTAGACTCACTTTGGAAGTCAGACACAATTCTATCTCCCTCCAGTGCCAGAAGAATATTCATAAACATACTTGCCCTTCAGTGATGTGGCTAGAAGGAATGCCAATATGAGCAACTCATTCCCTTACAGAAATGTTCAGACATAAATGCATTAACCTCGATTTCCTGCTTGTCTTTGTCTTTCTATGTTTGACAGCTGGACCTTCAAACACTAACTGCAGGTGGAGCTGTTTTAAGACAAGAATATACAAAAAAAAATACAAATTTCAAAAACATCAATTTGAGAGTGATTATTTTCATTACTGGATTCTGTCTTGACAAAAAGATTAACCATAGGATTACTTTAAACAGTGATCTTCGCCAGCAAATTGAAGTGTTCATTCACACATCATTAACTGAAAGAGAGGACATGGGGGAGAGGGTAGCCAGCTGAGAGGTAAGAGGAAAATCACTTAGGTTGCAGCTTTAGAAACCATGTCGTGACAAGACACTTGTAAATAAAAAGTAAGCAACTCTGAAATGAAAAGCCTGTGGGGGAAGAGGAAATGATGTACGAACCCTTCATTTGTACGTATCTTTTCAGAATTTGCTTCATGTTTAAAATAAGAACATTTGATATAAAGAATCTAGGCTTTA
This sequence comes from Tupaia tana, assembly GCA_026018925.1. Classification (NCBI taxonomy): domain Eukaryota; kingdom Metazoa; phylum Chordata; class Mammalia; order Scandentia; family Tupaiidae; genus Tupaia; species Tupaia tana. The sequence continues at coordinate 30,663,373 of JAKSZU010000009.1, read as the reverse complement.
GATACCCTCCGAAAATAAAAAATGTCAGAGCTCAGAGTCACCCATGTACTCACACAGCAAACACATACAACAGTGAAATGAGAAATCCACCTGGAGTTTGCTACCATTTGAGAGCATGATTGCAACATAGCAAGTGCTGAAAGGTGGGATATGTGTGGCTCTGAAGGAGGGGGAACATGAAGAAATGGTGAAATTTGTCAACTCTCAGTTGCACATGTATTTTCTGATTTCTTTTTCACTAAGTTAAGCAGCATCTCATGTAGAATAATCATTGAGAACACAGGCAGGCCCAGAGGCAGTGGTACAGATAGTAGAGTACCACTCTGTAATACTGGAAGCCATATAGAAGACTGGGGACTCAGGTTCTGGATCAACCTGAGTGCACCAGGCCAGGCACATGTATACTCATGATCCATCTGGAATGATAGAGTTGGTTGGGAGAGAGGGTTGCTGCACGATGTGACTCTGTTGAGGGTGCTTTCCTCTCTTTCTCTCTCTTAAGAAATAAACTTAAAGAAAAAAATTACAGGACACCTACATTGGGATCCTCATTCTAATTTATATATTGCTTACTAGCTCTGTGACCTTTACTAAGTTATTTGACTTCATGACCATAGTTTCCTCATAGGTAGACAAATAGTATGTTTAGGATGGTTGTAAGGATTAAATCCATATAAGCATTTAGTACACAACCTAGCATATAGTAGGTAATCAACAACAGATAATATTTATTAGAATTAAATTAAATACCCTATCCAAATTATTAATATTAAATACTAGTTTTATGAATGTGGCCAGAGGCACTCCACAATTTAAATGTAATATGTTCACATAAAATGTATTCAATACAGATATTAATATTAGAGAAGAACATAGTCACAGAACATTTTTTTCTTCCATGGGAAAGTTCATTTAGTAAAATAAGAGCAAATTGAATGGTGGTTATATAAAGGGAATATTAAAAAGTGAAAAATATATATTAATATTGTGAAACAATGGAGCATAAGATAGTATGCAAAAGGTCTATAACAGAATGAGAAGTGATTTACCTAATGAAAAAGAATATTTAACAATATGAAAATGTATGAACAATTTGAAAATGTATGAACAATAGATAATTAAGTAAAACAAAGCAGGCAATAAAATAGTATGCACAATGTGACCTATGTCACATCTGCATGCATAGATTCACACATTTTGTTTAATATGGAAAAGAAAAGACACATTAAACAGTTTATATAGCTATATTTGGGTAGTTGGATTATGACTTTTTTATCTCATTTAAAAATTTTTTCTGCACAGAGAAATCACCTGTTTGAATGTTTCAACTCAAGCATCTGCCAACTTCTCATGGGGGTCGAAAGAGAAAAGAATAAACATTCACTAGAGGCCTCCTATATATCAAGCATACATATATATTATATACAAACACACAAATATACATATATACAAGGAAACTTCAAATAGTTTGTGGAAAAGTGGAATTAAAGCACAAATCATTTTTGGTGCAAAAAGATTTCGACATCATAAGTAAATTTTTCATAATGTACATTTTCTATGAACTTTTTGAAGATCTTCTTATTTATGTATGCATAGATACCCATACTTATATTTATAGACATTCATATGTATGTATGTAAATCAAAGCACACAATGACCTTGCAAGTTAAGAATGGTTATTCTGGTTTTAAAGGTGTCAAGAAATTAAGTAACAGAAACAGGTACTGTGTCTCAGATTTTATATGTCAATCTTCAGAGTCTATCCCCAAACCAAACAAACACTAATTGATCAGTTTACAGAAGAAATAAACTCATCAGTTTCCCAATATTTATTGAAACTTATCTTAGTGCAAACTGGCTCCAAACCATATCTATGTAAATCAATTACAAATTTCACTAAGGGAGGTTTTTTTGGTTTTTTTTTGTTTTTTTGTTTTTTTTTTCTATTTTGAAAGATAGATTTAAATGGATCCAGTAGGTGGCATGAGGGTTAGGGTAGCTGGATCTCAGATGACTGACTGTGTTTTGAGTCCTTAATTCAATAGTTTAAAAACCATGCCAGGCACATGTGTGTGCATGCCCAAACTCCCAAGAGGGGAATGGAGGAGAAGGGATTGCAGTGTGGCCATCATCCCTGGGGAGTGATTTCTCATTTTCCTTCTCTCTCTCTCTGCAGCAAACGCATAAGCCCTACAGCAAAGCTTTAAAAAAAAGATTTAAAAAATCTTAGAATCATGTGGAACAAATATAACATGAATGAGAATAGAATAAATTTGGAATTTTTTAGCCCCAGTCTCCCAGCACTGAACGTCTACATCTTTCTAGACATGAATTAATCATCATTTCTTAGTGTTTACCCAGTAAGTTTTCGAGTATTTCAATTCATAGACCAAGGCAGACTGTTATGATTATCAATTTGGCTCTAATATTTGTCCAAGTATAAATTCATTAATTCAATAAATGATCTGATATTGTAATTTTTTGAGAGATTTTTGCTATAGGGTGCGTGCGCTCCCCAGAAAGACTGAGAGAGACAGAGGGACAGAAAGCAAGAAATCACCCTCCAGGGGGGATGACCACGCAGCAATCCCTTCTCCTCCATTCTCTTCTCGGGATCATGGACATGCATGCACACGTGCCCAGTGTGAGTTTAAGCCACTGGATCTGGACTCGAACCGCCGACAACTACATGGGAGTCCTGCGACATAGCAATTACACCGTCTGTTGGTTCCTGATGTTATAATGTTAAGTACTGTCTTTTTAACTGCATTGGCCACAATAAATCCAATCAAGCAGGTACACATTTAGCTTGTCAGACAGCAAATTAAAATTCCGGATGTATCTACCATGTATCTTGAACTACACAGACTTAACTTACCACCTAGAAAATCATGTCTCTGAAACAGAACTTCCCACAATGAAAGTCCAACCATGACCTTTTCCAGCAGTAAGCTATTATTACTATTCATACTATACCACTCTGAGGCACATACTAAGCAAAATAAAGGGTTCTTGCCCTCACATAGCTTGCATGCCAACAAAACTTAGCTTTGGTATTTACTATTATTTGTGAAAAATAATTTACTTATGTTACCTCTTCTCTTTATCTGAGGCCTTCTCCTTTTCACATCCCTAACACCGTAACACTAAAATATGCCTTTACCACATGTATGCATTCATGTAACTTCCGCTCTTCATGGCCTTCAGTGATGCCTCACTCAAAGAAAAAACCGATGTGCCCTCAGCATGGCATACGATGCCCTTCATGGTCTACCCTTTACCTGTGATTCAACGCTTATATCCCTTCACCCAGCCTTAAAACTTCTTACAGTTTCCAAATTGTGCTTCATCACTTTTGCACATGTTTTTTCCTCTTTTTGAAATGCTATAGCTAGCTATAATATCTTTATTTCTTCCCTTTTCTATTGTGAAAAAATAAAAACAAATTATAGAGGATAATGTAGTAAATGCCTATGAGTATAAATATCTGGAAAATATTTTTTTAAAAAAGGAGATTCTTTGTATTTAAGATTTTTATATTGTTCCTCTTAGAGTAGAAGCAATCATTTATTTAAATTCTAGGTGTATTTTTACCCAAGTTTTTACATATATATTACATATATTTATGTCCATAAAACTAGTTACAGAATAGTCTTACGAAATTTAAAATGTGTACAACTAATATAATTTGCATACGTAACTGCAACATTTTTCATTCAGTAAGTTTTTTACTTCAACCCATAAAATAATGAGATATAATTCACCAATCTACCATGATTCATCTAATCCTCTGTTCATGGACATTTAAATAGCTTCCAGCTTCTGTTACAAACAGTGCTATCTTAAGTATCCTTGTAAATATTTTCTTATATACATTTTAAAGGACGTGAATGAAGATGCACTTTTTAAATTTTACTCAAATTGAACTTTATTGCTCATTTCTCAAGAAATTATAATAATTTATATTTCTACAAGTATGCTTGTGTTCTTTTCCTGAACTTTCTGTCCCATTTTATATTGCCAGATATATCTTTTGATTTTTAAATAATATTCAATAATATGAGTATATCACCCTTTATTTCTTCACATGTTGTTGGGAACTTGCTAGGTTCTAGCTTTTGCCTCTTGTGAATAAACGGCTATGAAGATTCATCTACAAGTCTTTTTGTGGGCATGTTTTCATTTCTCTTGAATAGATATCTAGGAGTGAAATTGCTGGATCAATTGAAATTATCTGATTAGTAATTTATGAAAATAATGATTAACATGTTAAGGTCTCTAATGGATAAGTAGAGAGAATGCAAGAACAGATGGGCAATATATGTAAAAAATAGAAATTCTAAGAAAGAACAAAAAGAAATGCTAGAGAAGGAAAACACTGAGAGAAATTAAAAAAAAAAAATCTTTCAATAAGGTCATTAGTAGACTGAACACAGTTGAGGAAAGAATATCTGAGTTTGACAATTATCTCAATAGAAACCTTCCAAACTGAAATGCAAAGAGAAAGAAATAATGGTCAAAAATAAAATTTTTATAAAAAGAATAGACTATCTAAGAACTTAAGGACAAGTACAAAAGATTTATCATATACATCATGGGAATACAAGAAGGAAGAGAAAGAAACAAATATTTGAAGTTGTAATGACTGAGAATTTCCTTCAAATTAATGTCAGACACCAAACGACAGATATAAAAAGTTCAAAGAACATCAAACAAGAGAAATGCAAACACATACACACACAAACACAGACACACAGACACACACACACACACACACATAACTACAATTAACATATCATATTTAAACTGCAAAAAAAAAAAGGTAAATTAAAATTTCTGAAAGAAGACAGAGTAAGAAAGTAGCCTGTCTTTAGACAAGCAAAATAAGAATTACATGTGATTTCTTTTTTTTTATCATCATAATCTTCTTTATATTACATTGGTTTACATATAATTTTACAGTGTATTACATTGCTTTTTCAAAAGGGAATGCCATGCATGTCAGTCAATACAGAGACATTAATCTCCCCACTTCATCATTCAATAACTTTTCTATGTTTTTTCCCATCATTATTATTATTATTTTAATTATTTTTTAAAACAGTCGATCACTATTTCTCATTTTGCTTGTAAAAAGACTTTACCCATCATAAAATACTTCTCAGACCAATCCAGTTGAGAATACTATACATGTCATCACCAACAGGTAATAAGCCATATCTGTTTCTCACTAACGTCCTACCTCTCTATTGTTCTCTTGCTATCTTTCTCTATCCTCTTCTCCTCACCGCCCCCCATTCCACACTGTTAAGTACCTTCACTGCTTTTATGTCCTCCAATTTTTCGCTCTCTACCATAGAGTGCGGATAGTCGGTATATATTGAGTGGATACATACAATATCTTTCTTTCATAGCCTGGCTGACTTCACTCAGCAATAGATCCTCCATATCTGACCACTTTCTATCAAATGCCAGGGCCTTGTTATTTTTTATGGCTGAGTAGTATTCCATAGAGTATATATACCACACTTTTCAAATCCATTTATCAGTTTGTGGACATTTAGGTTGGTTCCATGTCTTGGCAATAGTGAATAATGCTGCAATAAACATTGATGTGCAAGCACTTTTCTGACTGAGCATTCTCCTGTCTTTCGGGTAAATACCCAGAAGTGGGATTGCTGGATCAAATGGTAGTTCTATTTGTAGATCTTTGAGGAACCTCCATATTGTTCTCCACAGTGGTTGAACTAGTTTACATTCCCACCAACAGTGTAAGAGGGTTCCCTTTCCACCACATCCCCGCCAACATTTATCATTTTATATATTCTTAATCTTTGCCATTCTGACAGGGGTTAGGTGGAATCTCATTGTGGTTTTTATCTGCATCTCCCTTATGATGAAGGATGTTGAGCATTTCCTCATATGCTTTTTGGTTGTTCATATGTCTTCCTTAGAGAGATTTTTGTTCAGCGCATTTTCCCATCTTTTAATTGAGTTTATCATTTTTTTTTTTTTTTTGCATAAGGCACTTGAGTTCCCTGTGTATTCTGGTTATCAGTCCCTTGTCTGAGGCATATTTAACAAAAATATTTTCACATTCTGAGGGTTATTGGTTCACACTTGATACTGTGTCCTTTGCAGTGCAGAAACTTCTTAGTCTAATATAGTCCCACTTGTCTATTTTAGGGATTATTGCCTGTGCTTTGGGAGTTTTATTTAGGAAGTCTTTGCCTACTCCAATGTCTCCCAGAGTTTCCCCAGCATTTTCCACTAGTAGTTTTATTGTTTGAGGTCTTAGGTTCAGATCTTTGATCCATTTTGAGTTGATTGTTGTTAATGGTGAGAGATGGGGGTTCAGTTTCATCTTTTTGCAGGTGGATACCCAGATTTTCCAGCACCATTTACTAAAGAGGTTATCCTTTTCCCAATGGATTGACTGATATCCTTTGTCAAAAATAAGTTGCCTGTAAGCTTTGGGGGTTATTTCTGGGGTCTCTATTCTATTCCATTGGTCCACTTGTCTGTTTTTATGCCAATACCATGCTGTTTTGATGACCACAGCTTTATAGTATATCTTGGGATCAGGGAGTGATATGCCTCCTACTCTGTTCTTCTTGCGCAGGATTGCTTTTGCAATACGAGGTCTTTTATGATTCCAGACAAATTCTATGATTATATTTTCTAGATCTGTGAAGAATATTTCTGGTATTTTGATTGGAATTGCATTAAGCATGTAGATTAATTTGGGTAGAATTGCCATTTTGATTATGTTAATTCTTCCAATCCAGGAGCATGGGATGTCCTTCCACTTTTTTATGTCACTTTCAATGTCTTTTTTAAGATTTTCATAGTTTTCTTTATAAAGGTCTTTGACTTTCTTAGTTAGGTTTATCCCTAGGTATCTTATACATCTTGTGGCTACGGTGAAAGGGATTCCTTTCTTCAGCTCTACTTCGTTCAACTTGTTGTTCATAAATAGAAATGCTATAGACTTTTGGATATTGATTTTGTATCCTGCCACTTGACTGTATTCACTTATTACTTCAAGAAGTTTTTTCATGGAGACCTTTGGGTCTTCTAAGTATACCATCATGTCATCTGCAAAGAAAGATATTTTCAACTCTTCTTTGCCTATTTGAGTGCCTTTTATATTGTTCACTTCTCTGATTGCAATAGCTAAGACTTCCGGTACTATATTAAAGAGCAGTGGAGAAAGTGGGCAGCCTTGCCTAGTACCTATTTTCAGAGGAAAAGCTTTCAGCTTTTCCCCATTCAGCATAATGTTAGCTGTAGGTTTTTTATAGATTGCTTTTATTGTGTTCAGAAATGACCCTTCTATACCAATTTTACTGAGAGTCTTAATCATAAAAGGATGTTGTATTTTGTCAAATGCTTTCTCCGCATCAGTTGAGATGATCATATGGCTTTTATCTTTCTTTCTGTTAATGTGGTGTACTACATTTATGGTCTTGCGTATATTGAACCACCCTTGCATCCCTGGTATAAAGCCTACCTGGTCGTGATGAATGATCTTTGTTATATGATGTTGGATACAATTTGCAAGTACCTTGTTGAGAATTTTTGCATCTGTATTCATCAATGATATTGGTCTGTAATTTTCCGTTTTTGTCATGTCCTTATCTGCTTTTGAGATGAGGATGATGGAGGCTTCATAAAATGAATTTGGAAGGTTTCCTTCCTTTTGAATCTTTAGAAATAATTTTAGTAGGATAGGGATTAACTCTTCCTTAAAAGTTTTGTAGAATTCAGAAGTGAAGCCATCTGGACCTGGGCTTTTTTTGTTGGGAGGTTATTTATTACTGATTCAATCTCCTGACTTTTTATGGGTCTATTCAGGTTCTCTATGTCCTCCTGATCCAATCTTGGTATATTATATACATCCAGGAATTTGTCCATCTCCTCCAAGTTATCTTGTTTGTTGGCATATAGTCGCTCATAGTATCCTCTAATGGTATTTTGTATTTCTGCTATGTCTGTAGTAATATTGCCTGTTTAGTCATATATTTGATTAATCTCATTTGTTTCTTTCTTCTTCTTGATCATTCTAGCCAATGGTGTGTCGATCTTGTTAATCTTTTCAAAGAACCAGCTTTTGCTTTCATTTATTTTCTGTATGGTTCATTTATTTTCTATTTCATTTATTTACGCTCGAACCTTTATTATTTCTTTTCACCTGGCATTTTGGGGGTTTGCTTGTTGTTGTTTTTCCAATTCTCTGAGGCATGATGATAAGTTATCTATTTGCCATCTTTCCATCCTTTTCTTATGCGCACTAATTGCTATGAATTTCCCTCTGATGACTGCTTTTGCTGTGTCCCATAGATTCTGGACACTTGTGTACTCATTATCATTTGTTTCCATAATTTTTTTATTTCAGCCTTAATTTCTTCAGTAGTGAAGAAGTCATTCAGAAGTAGGTTGTTCAGTTTCCATGTGTTCGTGTATTTTCGGGGTTGTTTCTTGAAATTAATCTTGAGTTTAATTCCATCATGGTCAGAAAAGATGTTGGATACAGCTTCTATGCCTTTAAATCTGTAAAGGCTTGATTTGTGTCCTAACATATGATCACTTTTTGAAAAGGTTCCATGTCAAGATGAGAAAAATGTATATGTTGTGGATGTAGGGTGGAAAGTTCTATAGATATCTGTCAAGCCCATTCGATGTATAGTATCATTTAAGTCCTATATCTCTCTATTTATTTTCTGTCTAGAAGATCTGTCTAAAGGAGATAATGGGGTGTTGAGATCTCTAACAATTATAGTATTTCTCTCTATCTCTCCTTTTAGCTCCAGCAGTCTTTCCTTTACATACTTAGGTGCACCTGAGTTGGGTGCATAGATATTTATAAGGGTTATATCTTCTTACTGCATTACCCATTTACTATAATATAATGCCCTTCCTTGTTTCTTCTTACGGTCTTTGACTTGAAGCCTATTTTGTCTGAAATCAATATTGCTACTCCAGCCCTTTTTTGATTTCCATTCACATGGAATATCTTTTTCCAGCCCTTTACTTTTAGTCTATATGTCTTTATCCATAAGGTGAGTTTCTTGTAGGCAACAGATAGAGGGTTTCTATTTTCTTATACAGTCAACCAGTCTATGTCTCTTAACGGGAGAATTTAATCCATTGACTTTCAATGTAATTATCGATATTTCCGTACCTGATCCTATCATTAAGTGAGCCATTTTCTTCATTGATTTTTGTTCTCATATAACTGTCTGTCTGATTCTTTAGTTTTCCTGGTATAGTACTCCCTTCAGAACCTCTTGAAGAGCTGGTCTGGAGTTGGTAAATTCCTTCAAATATTGTTTGTTCGAGAATGTTTTTATCTTTTTTTCCCATATGAAAGATAATTTTGCCGGGTATAGTATCCTTGGTTGAAATTGTTTTTCACTCAACACTTTGACTATGCTTCCCCATTCTTTCCTTGCCTGCATTGTTTCCGCCGAGAGATCCGATGTTAGCCTGATGGGGTGACCTTTGTAAGTAACTTGACATTTCCCTCTTGCCAACTTTAGTATCTTGTCTTTGTCTGTTATTTTTGCCAGTCTGGCTATTATGTGCCTTGGAGAGGATCTTCTTGGGTTGATTCTACTCGAGGTCCTATGTATTTCTTGGGTCTGGATATTTGAATGCCTTTCTAGGTTTGGAAAGTTTTCTTCCAGGATTTCATGGAATAAATTATCTAGACCCTTATTATTTTCTTCCTCTTCTGGAATACCTATTATCCGGATGTTGGGGCGCTTGATGGTATCCAGTATTCCTCGTATGTTGTCCTCATTTTTCATGGTTGTTTTCTCAATCTTCTTGATACTTTTTTCTAGGTCAGATGTTTTGTCTTCTACGTTAGAGATTCGATCTTCTGCCTGGTCTAACCTACTTTTAATACTTTCAAGGGAGGTTTTGATTTCCTGTATCACATTCTTCAATCCTAGAAGTTCCATCTGGTTCTTGTTTAAGGTATCCATTTCTTCTTTCAAGTCATTGAAGGACTTCCTCATCTCCTGGAGCTCCTTGTCTCTTTTCTCTTCCATCTCAGTTAGTTTGGTCACTACAAATATTCTGAATTCCTTATCAGACATGTCCACGACGTCCATTGTACTGACAGTGGGTGATGTAGGCTTGATGATTTCCCTTGAGGGAGAGGCCTTTTGTTGGTTGCTCATGTTTCTTGAGCCTCTGCGATTGTTCCTAGTCATCAGGTACTCTATATGTTGCTTCCTAACTTATTTAAGTTAACTCTGAGTGTTAAAACTTGTTTAGGATTAGATATTTGATGATTTCTATTATGGTTAGCCTATATGTTGCTCACAATTACCATTAACTGTCGCAACTAGTCCTGGATGGCCCAAAGTCCTCCCTGTTTCTAAGGAGTGGTGAGCCTCCAACTGACCTAATAAGCAACACCTCAAGAGCAAAGAAAAACGAAAAAAGAAAATCGCACGCACCACACGCTATTCAAATCACCAAAATCCAGAGACTCCAAAGGCTATTAGTAAAGGGCCAGAGGATGAGTGACAGGACCAGGTTGGTCAGGCCTTCAGCCTCAGTCCACCTGGTGTCTGGAACCACTGTCCGGCTCGATCTGGTTTGCGGGTGGGGTGGGGTGGGAGTTCGTCTTAAAGTCCAAGACAACAAATCTGGGGTCCAAGGAGGAGGAATGGTGGGGATGCGCGAAGGTTCATGGGGGGTCGGGCCTTCAGCCTCAGTCTGCCTGGTGTCCGGAACCACTCAAATTACATGTGATTTCTTGAAAAACCACTTAAACAAGAAAAGAGTGAAATGAAATATTTAAAGTGTTAGGATAAAAATATAAAGCCCACTAAACTACAATTCTGTCCCCAGCAAGATTATCCTTCAAAAGTCAAGAAGTAAATAATTTTTCAAACAAAAATTGAAGAAATTACCAACATAAAGTTTTGCAAGATATATTGAAATCTCATTAGAGGGTACAAAATGATATGGATAAGAATCTTGGATCTACATAAAAAAAAGAAAAGCCACCTGAGAAGGACTACAATATTTTTTTTTTCTTATTCTTAATAGATATAACAGCTAAGAGCTTGTTCAAAGCAATGACATCAGGGATGTTTTCAAATATGTATGCTTTTGTATATATCTGTATAAATGAAATGAATTAACAACAATAATTCAGGGGATATAAGGGAGGAATTAATATTATGTAACAATTGGGACCAGCAGTTAGCGTAATGGCTATGTCACTGGACTCCCATGTAGTCGACCGCGGTTCGAGTCCTGGACCCGGTGGCTTAAACTCATGCCGGGCTCGTGTGTGTGCGTGCGTGCCCATGATCCCGAGAGGAGAATGGAGGAGAAGGGATTGAGGTATGGCCATCCCCCCTGGGGGGTGACTTCTCACTTTCTGTCTCTCTGTCTCTCTCTGTCTGTCTGGCGAGCGCACACGCCCTATAGAAAAAACCTCTCCAAAAAAAAAAATTGTAACAATAAGGTACTCACTCATACTACCTATGAAGAGATAGAGTGTTATTACAAAATAGACTTGGATTAATTTTAAAAGTATATAGCAAAATCTAGGGCAGCCACTAAAACAATGCATTGCATATCTTATATGCTAAAAGAGAAGACAAAATGGAATGATATAAAATGTTTAATTAAAATCACAAAAGGCAAATAAAAAATGGAAAAAACAATAGGAACAAAGAGCAAGAACAACAAAAGACATTAACAAATTGGTAACTACTAATTCAAACTGTATCAATGATCACTTACAATGTCAATGGTCTAAATGCACCAATGAAAAGAGAATGTTAGAGTGGGTCAATGAGCAAGTATTCTTATTGTTTATAGGAAACCCACTTAAATATAAAGACACATACATTAAAAGTAAGTGAATGGAGAAAGATATACCATTCAGACATAAATCAAAAGAATATGAGAAGAGGTATATTAATTGCTAATGATACAAACTTCCAAACAAGGAAAGTTATGGACAAGGAGAGTTATGACATAATGATAAAGGGGTCAATTCTCCAAGAAGATATAACAGTCCTTAACTTGTCTACCTAACAACACAGCATTGTGCATGAGGCAAAAATATTGTAGTATAACTTCAAGGAGAAGTAAATTAATCTGCTAATTGGAATCTTCAGCACACCTTTGTCAGAAATGCACCGATCCATGGCCCAGCTGTAGTGTCACAGTTAGTGGAGGCACTGCTGTCTAATGCTGGAAGTCATATGGAAAGGCTCTGAGTTTGCATCCTGGATCTACCTGAACACAATGGTCATTCCCACAGGCAGGCATGCCTGTGATCTTATTTGGCTGTATGACTTGGGTAAGATCATGGCATGAAGACTTTGAGGGTGTCTCTTTTTCTCAAGGAAATGGATTATAAGATAACAGATCCAGTAGACATAAAATCAGTAAGGACATAGTTGAACTCAACACAACCACCTGGACATAATGGGCATTAGTAGACAACTTCATCCAACAACTGCAAAATAGACATTCTTCTCAAGTTCACATGGAATATTCACCAAGATGGACCACATTATTAATCATCAAACGCATCTTAACAAATTTAACAGAATACGATCACACAGTATCCACTTTTTGACCACAATGAAATTAAACTAGAAATAAGTAATAGAAAGATAACTGGAAACCCCCCCCAAATATTTGGAGATTGAGCAATACATTTCTAAATAACACAGGAGTCAATGAACAATTCTCAAGAGAAATTTTAAAATGTTTTGAACTATATGAAAATGACACTGCAATTTAATAATATTTCTTGGATACAGCAAAAGCAGTGCTTTGAGGGAAATTTATAGCATTGAGTGTATAGGAAAGAATATCTAAAATCAATTACATAAACTTCACCCATGGGAAATTAGGAACAAAAGAACAAATTATCTAAAGTAAGCAGAAAAAAGGAAATAATTAAATTCAGAGCAGAAATCAATGAAATTTACAACTGGAAATTAATAGGGAAAATCACAGTAAACAAAACCAATTTTTTTTTCTTTTTTTTGGAGAGGTTTTTGCTATAGGGCGCGTGCGCTCGCTAGACAGACAGAGAGAGACAGAGAGATAGAAAGCAGGAAATCACCCCCCAGGGGGGATGGCCACGCCGCAATCCCTTCTCCTCCATTCTCCTCTCGGGATCTTGGGCACGCACGCACACGCACCCGGCGTGAGTTTAAGCCGCCGGGTCCGGGACTCGAACCGCGGTCGACTACGTGGGAGTCCAGCGACATAGCCATTACGCTAACTGCTGGTCCCAACAAAACCAATTTTTAAAAAAATATATCGATAGTCTTATAGTCAATTTAATTTTATTTGTTGTAGATCTATTCAGATTTTTCTATTATGTATTCCTAAGAATTTTTCCATTTTGTCTAGATTATCTTATTTTGAACTTTATAGTTGTTCATAGTGTTTCTTTATAATGACCTTTTTAAATTTTACATTAGGTTCTTTGAGTCATCTCTTTTCCTTGGCCAATCTAGTTAAATGTTTATTAATTTTTCTGATCTTCACCAACTTTGACCTATTTATTGGTTTCACTGTTTTTACCTAATATTTTTGTTTGCTATTTAATTACTTTTTACTCTAATCCTTATATTTTCTTTTCTTTTGCTTGATTTGGGTTCAATTTGTTCTTTTTCTAATGTCAAATGGTAGGAGACTAAGTTATTAATTTGACATATTTCTTTTAAAAATATAGGAGCTTATAATCTATAAATCTCCCACTAAGTACTATTTTTATATCATTACATATGTTTTGGTATATTTTGTCCTTATTTTAATTCATGTAAAAGTATTTTCTAATTTCCTATGTGATTTTTAACACATATTTTATGTAGAAGTGTACTATGTAATTTCCATATATTGTGAATATCCCACCTTTCTTTAGTTGTTAATTTAAATTCTTAAATTCTAATTTTACTCCACCTAATTTTATTGAGGCTTGTTGTTATGGCCTATAATATCTAAACTGCAGAATATCCCATGTGTACTTAAGAAGAATGTGTATTCTGCTGTTATTGGTTGGAGCGTTGTATGGGTTATTCATAGGTCTAATTGATATATAATGTTCTCATTGTCCAACTCCCGTGTAGCTGTTCTATACATTATTTACAGTGGGATACTCATGTCTTTAGCTATTATTGTTGAATTGTCAAATTCTCCCTATAATATTCTCAATGTTTTTTCATCTATTTTTTGGAATTATTTGATATATATTTGTTTAAAATTATTTTATCTTCCTTATGCACTGAATATTTTATTATTAAAAATGACTCTTTTAATTGTGCCAGCATTTTTGTTTTGAAGTCTATTTTATCTTGACATCAGCAGATGTACTGTAGTGATTTGTTGCTGGACTCCCACATAGCTGACTCAGTTTGAGTCCTGAACCTTGTGGCTTGAAAATCATGCTGAGCATGTATTGAAAGTCATGGCTGGTACTTGTATGTGCATGACCAAGATCCCAGAAAAAAATAGTGAAGGGATTGTGCCATGACCATATACCCTGGGGGGAGATTTTTCACTTTTCCTCTCATGATCTCTCTCTCTCTCAGGAAAATCCTCCTTATGAAAAGAAGTCCATTTTATTTGATAGTATATATTCTCCAGCATAATTATGGTTGTATGATATTTATTTTTTTCATCATTTTGCTTTTAACCTATTTGTATCTTTGACTCTAAACAGTGCCTCCTATAGACAGTATAAATTTGGTTCTTTTTATTTTCAGTCCAGTCAGCAACCTCTGTCTTTTGATTGTTTAATCCATTCACATTTATGGTTATTATCAACATATTTCAAATTGCATCTAGCATTTTACTTTTGTTTTTCTCTAAGTTTAATGGATTTTGTTTCTTTATTCCTCCTCTACTGATTTCTTTTGCATCAGGACAATCTTGTATAATATAACATGTTAATTCCTTTAATAATATTTTCCTGTTCAGTCTGATAGCTGGGTCCTCTCACAAGAACTGTCCGTTCTCTTGTGTAAGAGTTGCACAATCTGTTTTTAAGCATGTCTTGTAATTATTTTTCTTTAAAAATTTTTTAATTTAAAAAAATACAATAATGGGACCAGCAGATGTCATAATGGTTACATTGCTAGACTCCCACAGAGTTGACCACAGTTCAAGTCTTGGACCCGGTGGCTTTATGTTTTTTTAATTTTACTTTGTGTGTGTGTGTGTGTGTGTGTGTGTATTATTTATTTTATTTTATGTTTTTGTTTGTTTCTTTGTTTTATTATTTATATTTTTATTCTTATTCATACATTAAATCATTATACATCATTTAGATTGTGAAGAGACTTCACCCAGCATGATATACATCTCAGTCCAGCCCAGGTGAGTACACCCCACAAAACCTCGTCAAGAGATAATAAACCTTATCTGTGTCCAACAAGTGTCTTACCTCTCCATTTTCCCTGCAACTTTCCTAAGCTCCTCCCCTCTCACACTCTCTTTCCACTTTGTCTCCAGTGTCAATTACAATTTTTAATACTTTTATGTTTTCCAGTCTTTCAGTCTCTGTCATAGAGTGCAGACATTCAGTATATGTTAAGTGGAGACATGCAATGTCTCTCTTTCATAGTCCAACTTGCTTCACTCAGCAACAAATCTTCCATATTCATCCAATTTCTATCAAATTCCAGGGCCTTGTTGTTTTTTTATAGCTGAATAGTATTCCATGGAGTATATATGCCACAATTTTTCAATCCATTCATCTGTTTGTGCACATTTGGGTTGGTTCCATGTCTTACCAAACATGAATAAGGCTGCAATGAATATAGATGTGCAAGTGCTTTTCTAGCTGAGTGCTCTCCTGTCCTTTGGGTATATGCCCAGGTTTGGAATTGCTGGATCATATGGTAGTTCTATGTGAAGGTCTTTGAGGAACCTCCATATCGTTCTCCACAATGGCTGGACCAATTTACATTCCCACCAACAGTGTAGGAGTGCTCCCCTTTCACCACATCCCCTCCAGCACTTACCATTATTTGTTTTTTTAATCTTTACCATTCTGACTGGGGTTAGATGGTATCTCATTGTGGTTTTTATCTTCATCTCATTTACAATGAGGGATGTTGAGCATTTTTTTCATATGCTTTTTGGCTGTTTGTATGTCGTCCTTAGTGAGTTGTTTATTCAGCTCTTTTTCTCATCTTTTAATTGTATTAATCACTTTCTTCCAGATAAGCTGCTTGAGTTCCTTGTGTATTCTGGTTATCAGTCCCTTATCTGAGGCACAGTTAACAAAAATTTTTCTCTCATTCCAAAGGTTGTTGATTTACACTTACTATAGTGTACTTTGCTGTGCAGAAGCTCCTTAGTCTGATATAATCCCATCTGTCTATTTGGGGGATTATTGCCTGTGCTTTGGGGGTCTTGCTTAAGAAGTCTTTGCCTACCCAAATGTCTCCCAGATTTTTCCTTGTGTTTTCCACCAGTAGTTTTATAGTTCGCAATCTTAGGTTTAGATCTTTGATCAACTTTGAGTTGATTTTTGTTAATGGTGACAGATAGGGGTTCAGATTCATCTTTCTGCAAGTGGATACCCAGTTTTTCCAACACTATTTGCTAAAGAGATTTCCCTTTTTCACAGTGGATTGACTGGTACCCTTTGTCAAAGATGAGTTGGCTGTATGTTTTGGGTTTATTTCTGGAGTCTATTTTGTTCCATTGGTCCTCATGTCTACTTTTGTGCCAAAACCATGCTTTTTTGTTTATCACAGCTTTGTAATATATTTTTGGTCAGGGAGTGAGATGCCATCTACCCCAGTCTTGCCCGGAATGACTTTAGTGAAACAGGGTCTTTTATGGTTCCAGGCAAATTCTATGATTGTCTTTTCTAGATCTGTGAAGAATGTCTCTTATTATTTTATCGGGATTGCATTAAACATGTAGACTAATGGGTAGGATTGCCATTTTGATTATATTGATTATGCCAATCCAGGAACATGGGATGTTCTTCCAATTTTTAGTGTCTTTTTCAATTTCCTTTTTAAAGTTTTCGTAGTTTTCCTTGTAGAGGTCTTTGACTTCCTTGGTTAGTTTATTCCTAAGTATCTTATACTTCTTGTGACTATGGTAAATGGAATTATATTCTTCAGTTATGTCTCTGTCTGCTCGTTGTTTGTATGTAGAAATGCTATAGAGTTTTGTAAGTTAATTTTGTATCCTGCCACTTTACTATATGCATTTATTACTTCTAGAAGTTTTTTTTCTCTTTAAACTTATTTAATTTTTACATTAATTCACTACACATCATTACAGCATACAAATGAATTTTCCATCCAAAATACACTGTGTATTGGCTCAATCAAGTACATCAACATACATGTTATCAGCAAATAATTTTCCAATTCTTATGTCTTGTATACTTTGTTTTTTGTTTTACCATCCTTGATTCCCTATCCCTCACCCTCTGCCATGTCCCACCCTCCTCCCACATTGTCTCTGGTATCCCTGGTTGCTTTCTATGCCTTCCCCCCCATTTAATTGATTTGCTAATGAACTTAATTAGTCTAAATATATCCAATAGCTAGCACAGCTGATAGAAGTTTTTTCATGGATACTATTGGGTCTTCTATGTATACAATCATATCATCTGCAAACAGATATAATTTCAGCTCTTCTTTCCCTATTGGAATGCCTTTTGTTTCTTTCTCTTGTCTGATCACATTGGCTAGAACTTCCAGTACTATACTGAATAGGAGTGGAGAAAGTGGGCAGCCTTGTCTTGTACCCATTTTTACTGGAAAATCTTTAAGCTTTTCCCCATTCAGTTTAATGTTAGGTGTAGGTTTTTCGTAAATGGCTTTTATTATGTTGAAAAATGATCCTTCTATGCCAATTTTAATGAGTCTTGATCATAAAGTCATGTTGTATTTTGTCGAATGCTTTTTCCGCATCGATTAAAATGATCATATGATTTTTATCTTCCTTTCTGTTAATATGGTTACTACATTTATGGTTTTGCATATGTTAAACCACCCTTGCATCCCTGGTATAAAGACTACCTGGTCATGATGAGTAACCTTTTTTATATGCCGTTCAATACGGTTAGCAAGTATCTTGTTGAAATTTTTTCCATCTATATTCATCAGGGATATAGGTCTGTAGTTTTCCTTTTTCATCATATCCTTATCCATTTTGGGAATGAGGGTAATGGAGGTTTCATAGAATGAATTTGAAAGAGTTTCTTCCTTTAGGATCTGTAGAAACAGTGTGAGTAGAATGGGGGTTACCTCTCCTTTAAAAATTTTGTAAAATTCGGCAGTGAAGGCATGGGGGCCTAGACTTTTCTTTGTTAGGAGGTTATTTATTACTGATTCAATGCCATTGCTTGTTATTGGTCTATTCAGGCTTTCTATGTCCTCCTGAGTCAATCTTGATAGATTATATGTGTCCAGGAATTTGTCCATCTTATCCAGGTTTTCTTCTTCTTTGGCATGGAGTTGTTTCATAGTATTCTCTAATGATGTTTTGTATTTCTGTTATGCCTGATTCATTGCAGATTTGACTTATCTGGTTCCTTTCTCTCTTCTTAATTAGTCTGGCTAATGGTGTGTCAATCTTGTTTACCTTTTCAAAGAACCAGCTTTCGCTTTCATTTATGTTCTGTATAGTTCGCTTATTTTCTATTTCATTTATTACTGCTTGAATCTTTATTATTTATTTTCTCCTGGCATTTTTTGGATTTTTTTGTTGTTCTTTTCCAATTCACTAAGGCATGATGTTAGGTTGTCCTTTTGCCACCTTTCCATCTTTTTCTCGTGCACACTAATTGCTATGAAGTTCCCTCTTATGACTGTTTATGCAGTATCCCATAGATTGTGGAAACTTGTGTACTCATTATTGTTAGTTTCTATGAATCTTTTGATTTCTGTCTTAATCTCTGCAGTAGTCATGGCATCATTCAGAAGTAGGTTATTTAGTTTCAATGTATTTGTATATTTTTGAGGGCTTTTCCTAAGATTAATATCAAGTTTAATTCCATCATGGTTGTAGAAGTTGCTGGA
This sequence comes from Tupaia tana, assembly GCA_026018925.1. Taxonomy (NCBI): domain Eukaryota; kingdom Metazoa; phylum Chordata; class Mammalia; order Scandentia; family Tupaiidae; genus Tupaia; species Tupaia tana. Next base: position 30,644,318 of record JAKSZU010000009.1, on the reverse strand, counting down.
TATAGTTTCTATGGCTTTGAATCTGTAAAGGCTGATTTGGTGCCCTATCACGCGATCAGTCTTTGAGAAGTACCATGTGGGGCTAAGAAAAAAATGTATATTTTGTGTTTTTTGGGTGGAAAGTTCTATAGATGTCTATCAAGTCCATCTGATTTATGGTATCATTGAGGTCCTGAATCTCTTTGCTTATTTTTTTGTCTCATTGGCCTGTCTAAAGGAGATAATGGAGTGTTGAGATCTCCAACAATTATTGTGTTACAGTCTATTTATCCTTTTAGATCTCGCAGTCTTTCCTTTACACATTTGGGTGCTCCTGAGTTTGGTGCATAGATATTTATAAGCATTATATCTTCTTGGTGAATTATCCCTTTTATTACTATATAATGCCCTTCACACCCAAGAAATACAAAGAACCCCAAGTAGAATAAATCCAAGAAGATTCTCTCCATGCCACATTATTTCTAGATTGACCAAAATGACACACAAAGACAAAATACTAAGATTAGCAAGAGAGAAACGTCAATTCATTTACAAAGGCTATCCCATCAGTCTAACACTGACCTCTCATCAGAAACAATGCAAGCAAGGAAAAAATGGGTAAATATATTCAAAGTGTTAAATGAAAAATAATTTCTACCAAGAATACTATACCTGGCAAGATTATCCTTCATATGGGAAAAAAAAATTAAAAACATTCTCAGATAAACAAAACCTGATAGAATTTACCAACTCCAGACCGTCTCTTCAAGAAATTCTGAAAGGAGTACTACACCAAGAAAACTGAAAGACAGACAGACAGCAATAAAAGGAAAGAAATCAACCAGGAATATGGCCAACTTAATGGTGGAGACAAGTCTGGAAATAACAATAACACCATTGAATGTCAATGGATTAAATTCTCCAATCAAGAGAAACAGACTGGCTGAATGGATTAAAAATCAGAAACCTTCCATCTGCTGCCTACAAGAAACCCATCTCATGGATAAAGACATACTTAGACTAAAAATAAAGGGCTGGAAAAAGATATACACAAATAGAAACCAAAAAAGATCAGAAGTCACTGTACTGAATTCGGACAAAACAGCTTCAAGACAAAAACTGTAAGAAAAGACAAAGAAGGGCATTATATAGTCTTGCAATTCTTTGTTGAGAACTGGATATTTCAGGTAATATGTAGTAGCTACTCTAGATACTAATTCCCCTCTCCCCACTTTGAGGCTTGTTGTTGTTATTTTATTATTTACTAGTTTAGTGACTTGGAAAAACTATTTAAATGAAGTTTAATCCCCATGCAATGTGAAGCTTTTGATGTTGTTTCTCAGAAGGTAACGACAGCGGTTTCAATAGGACTATTTTATCTTTCCTCATTAACCCATCTTATTCAGTCGGTATTAATGCCCAAGTCTTAGACTCCACTAATTGAAGTTGTTTGCTATTTTGTTTCCAGCAATGCCCTGGTCATGCCCTGGAGTTACACTACCTGTGTAATTCAATTACATTTGGGCAGAGATTGCTCTTATACCCATCTTTTAGGTTTGTTCTAACCCTAAAAGAGCTCTTCTTAGCTATCTCTTTTCTTCTTCTTTCTAATGACCTAATTGACCCTATAAATTATCAATAGCTTGTTGCCCTTACTTCAGAGGAGCTATTATTGCTTTTCTTTCTTTGTATCTTTTTAAAAATATTTGTCAGGACCAGCAGTTGACATAATGGCTAGGTCTCTGGAATCCCATGTAGTCAATCACGGTTCGAGTCCCAGACCCGGTGGCTTAAACTCATGTCGGGCGCGTGTGAGTACATGCCCAAGATCCTGAGAGAATAGAGGAGAAGGGACTGCAGCGTGTCCATCCCTCCTGGGGGGTGATTTCTTGCTTTCTGTCTCTCTGTCTCTCTCTGCCTTTCTGGTGAGTGCATAATCCCTATAGCAAAAAAAAAAAAAAGTTTGTGAGAGGCCATCTGCCCTGGGGGAGGGGGGAGTGAGAAAGCATTCTTCATGAGGGATGTTCATGCCACCAACCCTTCTCTTGTGTTTCTCCCTCTTTGTAGGATTTTGAGTATACACACACACACACACTCACATACCTGGGGTGTTTTTCAGACTGCTGGGTCTAGAACTCTTAATTGCACAGTCAGCCACAGGGGACCCAGCCACCACAGCACCAGCTGACCAAAGCATTATTTTCAAGAGCCTCTTTAGGCACAAACATCTCCGTGGTCTGTTTCATACATTTAACTCTTTTGGCAAGAGCTTTACAAATCTTTATGGTTATATACTATCTCTTCCTGTCTTAAAATCTCTGAGTCATTACTCCAGGCTCTGGGTAAGAAGGTAACTTCTTGGTTTGCCTCTCTTGCTGTGGCATCTTAGCTCTGTGAGTGAATTGGGATATTGTCTGCTCTATCTGTGGTAAGGCCTTCTTCATATGCGTGGGACTAGGTGGCAAAGATAACCTCCAACCACTAGGCCACCCTTCATAGGGGTTTAGCTTCTTAAACTTGGAGTTGGTGGGTCAAGAAATGCTGACAGTTTGCTGCTCCTGGCGAGATATCATATATTACTTCACTGGAAACATAGGTGAGAGAATCTCTTATTCTTGGTCATACCTGGCCAGATTAGAGATTCTGTCACACAGAGTTGGGGGAGTAGATCACAGTTCAAATTCCATAGTCTCTTACTGTTACTCTTACTAAAACACAAGTTTTAGTAGATTTTTGTGAATAAATGCTTTTTTGCTTTATGCCCATGGGGCTATTTCTAGAGACTTTTATGTGTGTAAGTACCACTAGTTATGTTTGTTTCTCTTGTCAGTGGATCTACGGAGCTACTCACACTGATATCCATAAACAGAACTCTTTAATGTTTTTTATCTTATATTCTAGATCATGTTCAATGATTATATTACCTATAGTGTATTGCAGTATGGGATTATTGTGTTTGTCTATTTTGCAAGTTTTCTGACATGTGGAGAGTTTTCTAGTTGTTTGGATGTTTGCTTGTTCATTTTGCAGACTCATCTTTAGAAGATACTCTTTTAGAAGTCATCTCATGTCCTGATTTGTAGCATTTTCTCTATGTAGTCTTGAATTAGCCTCTCATAGCAAGGGCCAGTTTTAGCATTAGTTTTTCTGTTCTAGTTTTACAATATGTTGGTATTTACCATTTATTACCAATATCCATAAATGACTTAATACTCTGATTATTTGTAGCTCACTCTTTTTCATCTATTAAGTGGGACCAATAGCTCTCTTTTTTCTTGTATGCTTGACATGGTGCACAAAGCTTTTCTACAAACCATTTGTAGATTTGATAGATCTTTTCTGGCTCTGAATTTTATGTAGGGACCTCCATTTACACTGTCTGGGGTTCTTAGAATTTCTAGCTTAGACTCTCAGCCTTAAGTGCATTCATAAGATCTCTGAGCTGCCATCTTCATTTCCCACTGAATGCTTTGAATGTTCTTCATATTTCTGCCAAATAAATATTTCCCTTTCTTATTTTCAAGTTTAACTTTTTTAAAGAGAGATTTTTGCTATAGGGTGCGTATGCTCACTGAAGAGAGAAAGACAGAGAGCCAGAAAGCAAGAAATCACATACCACCCTTCCCCAGGGTGGGGGTTGGCCACCACGCAATCCTCCATTCTCCTCTTGGAATCTTGGGCATGCATATGCACAGGCGTTTGGCATGAGTTTTAAGCCACTAGGTCTGGTACTTGACCCACAGTTAACTATATGGGAGAGTCCAGTGACATAATCATTATGCCATCTGCTGGCCCCTTAACTATTTTTTTTTTTTTTATTGTAGTGAAGTTTGTTCACCATTTTCATGTTTAGAGAAGGGGCAGAGAAAACTTCCTGTATATACTAAGGACTCAACCTTTTCTCTTCTTTTTAATTCTTCAGCTATTATCTACCAGTCCTTCAGATGTATGTTCTTCAGGATGACTTACTTAAACTTCTGGGATGGTTTCAGTGAACTTCAATTGTACGCTCATATTATTCTGTGCTTGCCTCCACTGTACCATTTCTCACACTGCATATTCTGCTGAGTAAACCAAGAGATCCTTGAGGCAAGTATAATTTCTTTTACTACTCAATATAACCCTAAAAATGAACACTTGAAAAACTATTCCATATCACACAGTGTATTCTCAATATTTGTTTAATGAAGAAACTAAGGAAATATATGCCAACACATATTTCCACTTATTCTTTCTTATCTTGAATCCAAAGTATGAACAATGTCCACAATTCAATGCTTAAAGATAAGGAAAGAGCAAACTGTCCAATAACAAATCAAAAGAAAATCTTTCTAGTAATAATCTGATCTTTCTTACCACTCTATTAATATAATCACCATCTATATTCATTTACTCTAATTACATATTTGCTTAAAAAATTAATTGCCAGATCTGAATGACAGAACAAGGCTTCAGAAACTTTCAACTGTCTGAAACAATGAACAAAAGTATATTTAACATAAATACATGTAAATGTCTATAATTAGACTTAAAAAGTTGTGTAAGAAATAGAAGACCTAGAATGGTATCAATATATCTGAAAAAGATTTAATTGTTTTGGTTGATGATAAAAACTCAACATGAATCGACAATGAGATGTAGCAATCAAAAATTAAAGTGATTTTTGGTTACATAATAGAATTTCAGTATCTAGTGCAAGGCAGGATGAAATACTGACTTCATTTCAGGGTACTGCATTTTAATAGGACCATGTGAAAATAAGAAAACTATACACAAATACAGTATGTTCAGAGGAGAAACACTAAAATATCAAAGGTTCTTGATATTGTATTAAATGAATGCTAGTTGAAGGAATTAGTGTCTTAAAGTTTGCATTATTCTTTTGATAAATAAATACATCTCTGTGGTAAGAGGCTCACTTTCTGACAAAAATGGGCTCACCATTTTGTAGGGGTCACTTTGCAAAAAAAATATTTCCAACAATCTGTAGATAATTACAAAACAAACAAACAAAAACTTCGTAGTGCTGAGATTAGAAAAAGCTATTAAGAGTTGAGACCAGCAGTTAGCGTAATGGCTATGTCGCTGGACTCCCACGTAGTCGACCGCAGTTCCAGCCCCAGACATGGTGGCTTAAAACTCATGTCGGGTGCATGTGCGTGCGTGCCCAAGATCCCGAGAGGAGAATGGAGAAGGGATTGCGGCGTGGCCATCCCCCCTGGGGTGTGATTTCTCGCTTTCTGTCTCTCTGTCTCTGTCTTTCTGGCGAGTGCACACACCCTATAGCAAAAACCTCCCCCCCAAAAAAGAGCCTAGTAACCCCAGCTATCAAGTAAATTAGACATGGGAATCTTTAATATGACAACAAGAAATCTATCTTCCAGTGGCAATTATAAAGCTTTCTCAGTTCAGATGAATGGTTCCCTTTTTGCACACTGACATCACCTGGCTCCCACCTTCAGATATTCTGATTTAATCCGTGGGCTATAACCTGGGCATCAGAACTTTAAAAAAATTACCCATATGGGGACCAGCAGTTGGCATAATGGCTATGTCGCTGGACTCCCATGTAGTATACCGCAGTTCAAGTCCCGGAGTTGGTGGCTTAAACTCACTCCGGGCGTGTGTGCGTGCGTGCCCAAGATCCCAAGAGGAGAATAGAGGAGAAGGGATTGTGGCATGGCCATCCTTCCTGGGGGGTGATTTCTCACTTTCTGTCTCTCTCTGTTTTTATGGCAAGCGCACGCACCCTATAGCTAAAACCTCTCCAAAAAATTAAAAAATTTCTCCATATGATTCTAATGTGCATCAGTGTTTGGGAATCAGTGCTTTATATTATTATTATTACTTGTAATGTATTTACAATAATAGTATCTACATTTATTGTGCTCCTTATGAACCAAGAATATAGAGCAACTCTTCATAGTATACTTGATTTTATAAAGCCCATTTTATAGATGAATCTCTTTGTAAATTTAGCATTTACGAAGATGTATTTCCCAAGTTCACATTCCTAGTAAGTACCAGATTCAGGATTAAAATCAAGTATAATTAATTTGATAGCATGCTATGCATACCATGTTATACACTGTATTGAGGTAGTAACAATGTTGTGTTGTAAGAATGTTATTGAAAACTTGTCTGGAAATCATATCTTGGTATACTGAATGATATTTTAAATGCATCTGGGAACTTGTTATTTATAACAACTCTGTAGTGAATGCACATTCATCTTCTACATTACTCTCGGGAACATAGTTTACCTACAGTAGCTCTTGTAAAGGAGCCTTCAGTATTTAATAGACTGTAAACTCAAAATAATTTGGTTAATGTAATGCAAACAACACAACAACTAATGTGATTAATGTTAGGATGCATAAATAAAAATGATATCTAGACAAGGGAAAGTGATTATTTGGGTTCTTTTGTGGTCATAATATGAGAAAATATTGTGTATACTCATGGCTCTGCCATCTTTTTTTCTTTTTCTTTTTTTTTCTGCTATAGGATTTATGCATTCCCCAGAGAGAGAGAGACAGAGACAGAAAGTGAGAAATCAGAAATTGCCACCAGTGGTAATGACCATATTGCAATCCCTTTTCCTCCTCTCTCCTCTCAGGATTTTGAGCATGCATGCACACACATATACCCAGCATGTTTTTCAAGCCTCCAGGTCTGGGACTCAAGCCACAGTCAGCTTTGTGGGATATAACCTCCTTGACCACCATGTCACTTGGCCAGCCTTGTAACATCATTTCTTATAAAGTTTATTTATTCATTTCTTCCATGAGGGAGAGGGGTAGACAGAGAGAGATAAAGATAGACAGAGATAGAGAGACAGATAGACAAGAATTCTTAACAGGATTTCCATGCTGAAATCCATCTCCAATCTCAGACAACACAGATCATATGTGCCTGCTTGCCTGTCATACTCAGAGGTCCCAGAATGTGAACCCAAGTCCTTACCCTCATATGGATCTAGATGCACTACCACTATTCCACTGCCTGATACCACTACCATTCTTTTTATCAGAATAATAAAGTTTTGCAGGTTCACAATACCATATCTAAAAGACCAGATATGTTTTTTTAAAGATTTATCACTTATTATTTCTTGTTTGTAAATTTATTTTTATTTATTTTATACATTTAATCACTATACATCTCTTAGTTTGTAAACTGAATTTACTCAATATGAATATACTTCACACCAGTCCAATTGAGGATACAAAACAGGTTATCATCAACAGATAATGAGTATAAGGAAGGAAATTAAGCCAGATATGTTTTTTTTTTGGGGGGGGGGGAGATTTTTGCTATAAGGTGTGTGCGCTTGTTGGAGAGACAGAGAGAGATAGAAAGCAGGAAATCACCCCCCTGAGGGGATGGTCACACTGCAATTCCTTCTCCTCCAGTCTCCTTTCGGGAGTTTGGGAATGCATGCACATACCCAGCATCAGTTCAAAGTCGCCAGGTCTGGGACTTGAACCACAGTTGACTATTTGGGAGTCCAGTGACATAATCATTATGCCATCTACTGGTCCCAAAGTCAGATATGTTTTAAAAATTCCAATTTTCCCAGGATTTAGAAAAAGAAAAACTACAGTGCCAGATACTGTATATTATGTAGCACACCCAGTGGGAACTTAGACAATCCTCTAATCAAAAACATTACTATTTCTTGAGCCAAAATTATGAGTATATTTACTATATTGCAATAATATTTATTGCATATACAGGTTTATATCAGTTCAGATTTTGTTGCCAGATTATTCAAGCTAAGTCAGGTTTAATGGTCAAATGATATAAAAAGCAAAACTGTTATATTTCAAAGTGTTTTCTTTTATTATTTCTAAATTACATATAAGACATCACATAAGTTTGCATGTCCTAGGTGATAATCATAAAATATAAAAGGGTACAAAAGTAAAAAAAAAAAAAATCTCCTTATCCCTCATCCAAGTTTCAGAGCTATAACTACTTTTAACTCTTCTCTTTGTGGGTTTCTTCTTGCTGGTTATTGCCATAACTCAAAATATTCCACTTGTCTCTGTCTTGATTTATAAAATTTTAAGATAATTTAATAAATTTCTGTCAATATATAGTGGATTTTTACTCCCGATTTCCTTTCTACTAACCCATTGCCACCACTCAAAAAAAAAAAAGCCCTATTAGTTACTTTTTTACTTGAGATATAATTATAATTGTGCATAATTAAACTTTTTTTCTTAACGTTTTCATTTTGGGTGATATCTTTATTTTCTTCTTTATATAAAATGAAACTCTGGGTCTCATACTTTTTAAAAGGAATAATCATATGTATAGTAAAGAGACATAAAACAACCTCATAAAGAAGCATAGAGCTTTGAGAAGAAGAAACTCAAGAGAAATATGGAAGTTTTCCCCAAATAATAGAAGTGCTATCATGAAGATGAAAGAACCAACTGTTCTGTGTCTTCAAAAGGGTAGGACTGGGTAGGATGGAAACTACATAACAAATTTTGAATCAGTATAAGCAATATTATACAAGGATCAGCAACGGTTATCCAAGAAAAATATAGTTTCAATAGGTAGTGAGTTCCCTATCACTAAAGATGTTTATAAAGGACTACTCCCCATGACTCCTTGATAGTCTGTCAGTGGGAGAACCTTGTCGCTGCTCCCTTGCTTTCCTCACTCTCCTTTTTCAGCGTTGCAGAGCTCTGTAAGTCTCCATCATATGTGAGCGCATCTCCATCTATGTTAGTGTGGCTGGTGTCCAGATCAATAGTGCCTTTTGGGAGTTGTAATATTGCCTGGAACATGGTTTCCAACCTGATGGCCAGAAGTCAAGTGGCAAGACCACTGGGGAAGGATATAACTCCTTCAACACCTTATTCAGTGAGACTGACACTGACAAGCCTATGCCCAGAGCAATGTTTATAGACCTGGAACTCACAGTCATTGATGAAGTTCACACTGGCAACTGCCACCACCTTTTTCACTCTAAGGAGCTCATCACAAGCAATGAAGATGCTGCCAATAACTAGGCCCATTGGCAATACACCACTGACAAGGAGATCATTGACCTCATCTTGGACTGAATTCACAAGATGGCTGATCAGTGCACAGGTCTGCAGGGCTTCTTGGTTTTCCACAGCTTTGGTGGGGTAACTGGTTCTGGCTCTTGGTGGATTATGGCAAGAAGTCCAAGCTTAATTCTCTATCTATCCAGTCCTCAGATTTTCACAGCTGTAGTTGAGTACTACAATGCTTTTCTAACCACCAACCACCCTGGAACACTCTGACTGTGACTTCATGGTAGACAATGAGGCCACCTATGACATCTGTCATAGAAACCTTGACAATTAACTCCCAACCAATACTAATCTTAACTGCCTTATAAATCATATTGTGTCCTCCATCACTGCTTCCTTCTGATTTGATGGAGCTCTGAATTTTAGTATATGTGCTCCCAAAGCGAGCACAATGGAGCTCTGAATTTTGATCTGACAGAATTCCAGACCTATCTAGTACCCTATCCCCTCAACCACTTCCCTCTGACCACATATGCTCCCATCATCTCTGCTGAGAAAGTCTACCATTAACAACTTACTGTAACAGAGATCATCAATACTTGCTTTGAGCCTGCCAACAAGATGGTGAAATACAGTCCTGATCATGGTAAATACTTGGCTTGCTGCTTGTTGTACTGTGGCAATGTGGTTCTCAAAGATGTCAATGCTGCCATTGCCACCATCAAAAACAAGAGCACCATCCAGTTTGTGGGTTGGTGCCCCACTGGCTTCAAGGTCAGCATTAATTACCAGCCTTCCACTGTGGTGTCCAGTCGAGACCTGGCCAATGTGCAGTGAACTATGTGCATGCTGAGCCACACCACAGCCATTGCTGATGTCTGGGCTCTCCTGGACTACAAGTTTGACCTGATGTATGCTAAGCATGCTTTTGTTCACTGATACATGGGTAAGGAGATGGAGGAAAGAGAGTTTTCTGAGGCCTTAGAAGACATGGCTGCCCTTAACGATTATGAGAAGATTGGAGCAGACAGTGCTAGGGGGAGGATGAGAGTGAAAAATATTGACCTATTGATGCAGTTTACTCTCCGTTGTCTTGGGACTGCCTTATTTCTGTTCTATGAAACTGTCCATTGTGGTCCTAAACTGTCAATAAAAGTGATGTTTCCATAAAAGAAAAGGATGTTTATACAGAAACTTGGTAACCTCTTGACAAGGAAGTTATTGAGAAATTCAAACATCAATTGGGTAGCATGAACTAGATGACATTGATGGTCCTTTCCCACTCTGAATGGCTATGATACATCTATTGTTTGGTCTCTAGAATCTCTCTCAGTTAAAAAGTCTATAATATCATGGCATTAGTTTCAATAGCACTACGAGCAAAACAGATTAGTCAGTTTTTCAGTAAACTAAGGAGCTGTCATATACTGAATCATAACCTTAAATTAGGAATTATGTTCTTTTCTTCCAAGAACTCTTACCAGATTCTTCTTAAAGTCACTTTTTTCCCTTGGTACAACTAGCTCTTTGGGGACACCAAAAGTATGTGGCAAAATATTGCTGTTATAAAGCATAGTCAGAAAAATAGAAATGAGAATAACAATCAAATCAGGAGTGGTTATGTCTGAGGATTAGAGCCTTAGATGTGTGGGGCAGATAGGTAGGTAGTTAAGACCTCAAGAATATTAAAGGAATCTTCATTTTTCTAGTATTTTTCCTATTAGATAAATTGGTTCCAAATTTAAACCACAAGCATCCAATTTATTCTTTTGCATTCTTGGTGAGAAGACAGCTACTTACTTACTGCTGCAGGTAAGTGTGCAGGGAATATCCTTTTACATACTCATGTTTGGAAACTGCAGAGGTGTTAGGGCCAGCAAACAGTATAGTGGTTACATCACTGGACTCCTACATGGCCTACTGTTGCTCGAGTACTGGACATAGTAGCTTGAAATTCACAACTAGGCACATGTGCATTCATACCCAAGATGCCAGGAGGAGAATGGAGGAGAAAGGATTGCTGCATGGCCATCCCCCTGGGGGATGATTTCACACTTCTCCTCTCACTGTCTCTGTCTCTTTCTCTCTCCCTGGCAAGTGCACATACCCTAAGGCAAAAATGTCTAAAACAAAAAACAAAACAAAACAACAACAAAAAAAGAAAGTTGCAGAGGTGGATGAAGATATCTCAGGAACATTTGTTAATAAAGGAAGTTAAAAGTGGAGGAATACCTTAACATTTATTGTCTTACCACTTTCATCCATGAATTATTCTTTATTTCCTTTTTATATTTTCATTTGTGCATTTTTAACAAAGTTTACATAAGCCTGAAATCTTTATGAAATAGCAAAAGGTGTTTGTCCTATTGTTTTATTTTGAAGGTATTTCTATGGTAAAGTTCAAGAGAAATTATTCTTTTGCATATTCTTGCCTCATCTCTTCAGATTTTGTTATTATAGAATCATAGGAGGTAACGTTTCCCACTGAATGACTGGCTTACCCATGTTGTGCACTCATGCAAATCCTCCTGATTTGCCATGAATACAAATATATGTGTACTCTCAAATTCGTGAGTAAAAGTTAAATGAGTACAGTGAAATTTTTTTAAAGAAGTATTTTAATAGTGACAATGAAATAGCATACTCTTCGGCAAGCCTGGAGAAAATTCAAAACAATTCTCAAGTTTTTTGGTATCTTTTTGAGAAACCAGCATGTTTTATTCTTTTTTAAATAGTGAGTGACACTTAAATTTCCCCAATGTAAGTATCTACACACACATATATGTGCTTATGCACAATTCTGTTCATTTCAACACTTCTCCACCTACAGACTTTAAAAAAATTATTCATTTAATTTAATTAATTTATTTATTTATTTTTAATTTGACCAGAGAGAGGGAGAGAAAGGGGAAGTGAGAAAGTAAGCCACAAAGCCTGGGACTCGAACTGTGATAGATCATGTGGGAGGCCAGCACCTTAACCACTATGCCACCTGCTTCCACCAATCCCTCACCTACAGACTTTGACCCAAGAAGCAAATATACAATAAATCCATTTATTTATGAACACAATGGTGGCCATAAACTGGTTGGAGCAGATCTTGAGAAATACAACTAAGTTGAGCAAGAAAGAACCTGCTTATGATAATTGATTGAGTAATAAGATGAACCTATTTAGTCTAGAAAAATAAAAACTGGGAGAGTTGAGCAGAGAATAGTTTCAAATTCATAAATGAGATGAGGAGAATGATATTTTAAAGAGGTTTTTGCTATAGAGCACATGCGCTCACCAGAAAGACAGAGAGAGACAGAGACAGAAAGCAAGAAATCACGCACCAGAGGGGATGGACATGCTGCAATCCCTTCTCCTCCTTTCTCCTCTCGGGATCTTGGGCACACACGCACATGTGCCTGGCGTGAGTTTAAGCCATCGGCTCCGGGACTCAAACCGTGGTCGACTACATGGGAGTCCAGCAACATAGCCATTATGCTAACTGCTGGTCCCAATAGAATGATCTTTTTTGAAAGTTCATTTGCTTATTTCTTCCATGAGTGAGAGTAACAGAGAGAGATAGAGAGAGATGAAGAGGAAGAGAAAGCACATCTGGCAGGGTTTGAGGTCACAATCCACCCCCAGCCTTTAGCCAGCCCCAGATCATGGACATGTATGCACTCTGCATACTCAGGGAGGTCTCTGAACTTTATTTAGGAACTTTCCTACCGGAATTGCCTTGCAGAGCATTGTGTTCTCCTGTTGTGTCATAGTCTGTTACCAGGATAATGTGTTTGATTAGTAAGCTCTATAATATAGCACTAGAGCAGAGATACACAAACCTGAATAAGAAATTTGAGCACTCTAAGACTGTCATCAAGAAAAGTAATTGTGTATCACATAACAATGAAAGAGTAAATTAAAAAACTTTTCTATTTTAATAGACTGTATCATCCTAAATTTCAAAATTTATTTTAGTTATGCCAAAGATATCAGTCACAATAATGTGTAAACTACTCACATGATGTATAAGCCAAGTTTCCATTAAATACAATTGTCCTAGTCCATGATGTGTTGCATAACAGAGGACCTGACATCAAATAAATTATAATTGAAATTTATTTCTTACAGTTCTGGTGTCTGAGAAGTCCAAAATCAAGGCATCAGCAGTTTTGGTGCCTGGCAAGGGTCAACAAGTATCCACTTCCAAGATGCTACCTTAAATGCTGCACCCTCCAGAATGGAAAAACACTGTTGTTCAAATGGTAGAAGAGTCAAGACATAGTGAAAGAGGGTCAAATTTGCCCTGTTATATTTCTCCCCTTTCATATCTATTAATGAGTGTAGAGCCCTCATGGCTTACTTATTCCTTAAAGATTCCACCCTCTTAATACTGCTACAATGACAGTTAAATTTAAACATGAGTTTTGCAGAGGACAGCATACAAAACCATAGCAGCAATAATCTTTTTTTTTCTTTTTGGAGAGGTTTTTTGCTGTAGGGCACATGCCCTCACCAGACAGACAGAGAGAGACAGAGAGATAGAAAGTGAGAAATCACCCCCCAGGGGGATGGCCACGCCACAATTCCTTCTCCTCCATTCTCCTCTTGGGATCTTGGGCACACACGCACATGCGCCCGGCGTGAGTTTAAGCCACCAGGTCTGGGACTCGAACAGCAGTCGGCTAGGGAGTTCAGTGACATAGCCATTATGCTAATTGCTGGTCCCAGCAGCAATAATCTTGAGGGTAAAAATATTTACCCTCAAGAAGTTCTCATATTTTTGTGTGTTATTTGTTCAATTTATTGCTAACTTTAACAACTGAAATCCCAAGATGACTTGAAGATATGTAATGGCTATTATTAACAAAATGTTAGCCAATTATATATATGATCACATCTTAGAACGCCCTGTTGTCACATAAATGTTCCCAAATTTCCTGTAGAAAAAAAAAAAAAAATTAGTCCCTATGTGAGCAAACATTTGAGCTAATATGAAGAAATCAATGAGTTAAAAGACAGAAAATGAGAATTCTGGCTTAGAGAGTGATGAAATTTATGAATCAATCACACTGAGACTACTTTTTCTTTTCTTTTCTTCTCTTAGGTTTTTCCCAAAGGAGTGTGCACTCGCAGGAGACTGAGAGTGAAAGTGAGAAATCACCACACATACGGGAAGGTCACACTGCAGTCTTTTCTCCTCCATTTTCTTCCTGAGATGTTGGGTACACATGCAGATGCACCTGGCAGGTTTTTTGTCACCAGGACTGGATCTTGAAACACCATCAGCCAGGTGGGAGTACAACACCTTAACCACCACACCACCTGCTGGCCCCACAATGGGACTATTTTCAATCTCTGTACAGCATGACCCTGAGAAAGAATCACCTAATCGAAGATCTTTGACAGTTTTTACTTAAGCAAGTATGAACAGGGACTTCTGATCATCATGGAAGTATTCATAGAGACTGAGTGTTAACTAAATCCCTGCATTTAAGAAGACAGGCTATAATGGGGACCAGCAGTTAGTGTAATGGCTATGTCGCTGGACTCCCACGTAGTCAACCACGGTTCACATTCCGGACCCGGTGGCTTAAAACTCACACCGGGCGCATGTGCGTGCATGCCCAAGATCCCGAGAGGAGAACAGAGAAGGGATTGCGGCATGGGCATCCCCCCTGGGGGGTGATTTCTCGCTTTCTGTCTCTCTGTCTCTCTCTGTCTGTCTGGCGAGCGCATGCACCCTATACCAAAAACCTCTCAAAAAAAAAAAAAGAAGAAGAAGAAGAAGAAGACAGGCTACAATGGAGGCTTATAAAAAGAAAAACAAACAAACAACAACAACAACAAAAAAAAACAGAACATGGATTGTCCCAAGCATGTACTTGTTCCTTGTACCCCTTCTGCCATGCTCAAACTCAACTATGCTACCAAGTACACTTCTTCATAATAATTAGGGTGTGAAAAGAAAGATGCTTCCATGCAAACACCTACCTCTACATAGAATTAATCTGGGGGAACTTCACAAAATTCTTTCTGTGCTTCAGATGACCCCACAAGGTCCAGCTACAATCTCTTTCAGAAATAAGTAGATAATCTTATCTCATAAAAGATAAAGTTGGAATATCACATGGTTTTCCCCAAGAGAGTGGGCTCTGCCTACCTAAATCTAATAAGCTAAACGGGATACTTCCCTCACTCTCCTCTGGCTTCTTTTTGAATGCCAGCTCTTTGCACTCATAAAATCACTGGTTCCTGCAAACACAAATGCTTTGCTTGTACATGGGCTTGAAAGACATAGCTGTTACACAAGCCCCCAACATAGGCCTTGTCATTGGATCACTTTCATAGTCTTCAGTGGGTTCTCAATACTAATTTTTGTTTGTTAATAGAGATAATAACTTCTAGGGAAAGATGGCGTAGAAGTAGGAAGATGGAGATAGAAGAGGAATATAGTGTTCACTATATATTGTCCAGGGCCATATTGGGATTCAGATTGGCTAATGACAGAAAGCTCTCCAGGCACCAGTAAGTCAGCTGACAAACTGGCAATTATTTCCACAGCCTCGTTGAGCCTGTCTTTAAATAAAGTATTCCTTAAACCTCGCACCTCTTCCTCTCATGTCAATTGCAGCAAGATAAATGTTACATTAGATCTCATCACATACTTTCAATTAACGAGGCTTTGGAGCATGTTGGTGTAATTTGAATGCAGGCATTTATTTCCTTCTTTTTTTTTTTTTCTCAGTTGGGAAAATGATAAAGCTTGTTTCTTTGGTGCCTAATGAACAGGCTGAGTCATTAACCAGGTGAATAAAGAGAGTATGGATGTGCCCCCCCCTCCATCTTTTTCATTTGAATGTGCCTTATTGCAGGGAGCAATTCTGCCACTGACAGCACATTTCCCATCCCTCCTGCCTGAGTCACCCAACCGACAAAGAGAAAGTTTGCCAAGTCACAGTGAATATCTATACCATTAGTTCATCCCTTATCTGGATTTTGGCTATCCATGACATCAAAAGAAGGTTACAAAAAGGTCACTAAAAGAAAAAAAAGGAAATTGAACTCACAAAAGGAGCTAAAGATAAAAAAAATTCACTGCTGAACAAAGTTCCTTTAGGGCCTAGATGGCACAGGGTTTTCAGAGTATATGGCTTGGAAGGTCAGAAAAGAATCATATATTTAACTAAATGTCTGAAGGCTGTAATAATAGAGAATGGTCTTTTATGGATGTAGCAGGCAAATTCTGAACAATGTGATATTTAAGGGACACTCTAGAAGGCCCACTGTCCTTACCTCCTTAACCACTGATGACACAATACCCCTTCCTCCTGACAGAAATGATATCATATGGAGAGAACTCTCAGTGAAGCAACATATTAGCTTGGATTTTGTCAAAGGTGGTCATGCTGCCTCTTTCATTTTTCACTGCAAACCTTCCTGCAAAGAAGTAAGCTGTGCCTACAAGTGGAAGGGAGAAAGAAAAATCATTAGAGAATGTCCAAAAGAGACTAAAGGTAAGAAAATATATTTGTCAACATTCCCCTAAACCAGCTGAACAAGGCCTTTTTTATTTTCTTATTTTATACATTCGATCACTATACATCATCACAGTTTGCAAAATAAATTTTCCCAGCATGAACACACTATACACCAGTCTAGCCAAAGACATCATTATACACATCATCATCAACAGACAACATTCCATTTTTGTGTCCCTTAAATGTTTTACTTCTTTCTTTTTCTCCTTGATTCCCTTCTTTTCACCCTCCCCCATAACCCATCTTCCTCCCACACTGTCTCAAGCATACGTAATTATTTTCCATGCTTTTATATCTTCTAGTCTTTTCGTTTCTGCCACAGAGTGCAGACATTTACTTTATATTAAATGAGGGCATTAAATGTCTCTTTTTCATAGTCTGGCTTGCTTCCCTTAACAGCAAATCTTCCATATTCATTCACTTTCTATCAAATGCCAGGGTCTTGTTGTTTTTTATGCCTGAGTAGCATTCCACATTGTATATGTGCCACAATTTTTCAGTCCATTCATCTGGTCATGGACACTTGAATTGATCCCATATTTTAGCAATCATGAATAATGCCGCAATAAACATGGATATGCAAGTATTTTTCTGACTGAGCATGTTCCTGTCCTTTGCAGAAGATACCTAGGAGTGGAGTTGCTGGATCACATGATAGTTCTATTTGTAGGTCTTTGAGGAACCTCCATATTGTTCTTTTTTTTTTTTTTTTTTTTTGAGAGGTTTTTCGCTATAGGGCGCGTGCGCTCGCCAGACAGACAGAGAGAGACATAGAGACAGAAAGCGAGAAATCACCCCCCAGGGGGGATGGTCACGCCGCAATCCCTTCTCCTCCATTCTCCTCTCGGGATCTTGGGCACGCACGCACACGCGCCGGGCGTGAGTTGTAAGCCACCGGGTCCGAGACGCGAACCGCGGTCGACTACGTGGGAGTCCAGTGACATAGCCATTACGCTAACTGCTGGTTCCCTCCATATTGTTCTTCACAGTGACTGTACTGATCTACATTTTCCCCAACAGTGTAGAAGAATTGACTCTGGCATTTTTATAGCTCATACCATTTAGAGGGATTAAGAACCT
The DNA here is from genome assembly GCA_026018925.1 of Tupaia tana. Taxonomy (NCBI): domain Eukaryota; kingdom Metazoa; phylum Chordata; class Mammalia; order Scandentia; family Tupaiidae; genus Tupaia; species Tupaia tana. The sequence continues at coordinate 30,626,710 of JAKSZU010000009.1, read as the reverse complement.
ATCTGCATATAGATATCCAGATTTGGAAAATCGTTCCTTTTAACACATGTATTGAAGTCTCAGAAATTACCCAAGTACTGTCTTTCCATAGCTTAAAATTGGAAGATGGTGTCAACCAGTAGTGTGATGGTTAAGGTGGCTGGATCCCACATGGATAGCCATATAGTTTGAGTGCTGACCAGGAAGCTTGAAAAACACACCAGATCTGTGAGTATGTATGTCCAAAATCCTGAAAGGAGGGAGAAATAGAGGAGAAGGACTTGTGACAACCACTCCCCTAATGGATGCTTTCTCACTTTCTCTCTGTGTCTGTCTTTCTCTGGCAAGCATATGTATACTTTGGCATTTTTTTTAAATTGGAAAATGCAGAAACAGTCCTCATATTTACCTGTGAGCCTATTAACAATAAAGGTCCACCCATCAAATACACCTTGAGGCCTAATATTTCTTCAGGCATATTGATAGCATTTTTGGTCTAAGTAAATTTTTTTTTTAATTTTCCAGAAGTCATGTGCACTTGCCAGAGAAACAGAGAAAGTGAGAAAGCACCCCCATGGGACACAGTCATACTGCATTCCTATATCCTCTATTTCTCTCCTTTTTTAGGATTTTGATTACACACACCCAGTGTGTTTTTCAAACCACCAGATCTGGGTCTAGGACTACACAATTGGCCATGTGAAATCCAGCAGTCTTAACCACCATGCCACCCCTGGCCCATGCCTGAGTAATTTTAAAGGTACAGGCGTGCTAAGGAAATCAAACTCAGGTAGAAAGCAAAGCTAGCTACATAATTTGTGAGTCCTTATGCAAAATTAAAGTGTGGGGACGCTGTTAAAAAATTAGAATTTGGGGCCAGCCAGTGGCATGGTGGTTAAGGTGCTGAATTTCCATGAGTCCTGGACCCAGCAGCTTGAAAATCACAGCAGGTGTGAATGTGTGCTAACAATACCAAGAGGAGAATGGAGGAATAGGAATTGTAGTGTGGCCATTCCCCCGGAGGGTGATTTCTCACTTTCTCTCTTTCTGTTTCTCTGTCTCTCTTTGCAGAGCATATTTACCCAATGATAGAAACCTGAAAAAGAAAAGAAGGAAAAGAATTTCAAGACAGTGACAGAAGAACATTAAGTTGATGTTGGGAGTGTTCTGAGCACAGGTACCTATAGGACAGCACAGGACTCATGCCCATAAAGCAGGTTCTGGTTTGAAAATAGGTGTTTTTAAAGGAGAATCCTGACCCAGCCTCACTGGTATAGTCAGTAGCATACTGAACTATGGTGCTAGAAGTCACATGGCTGACTGTAGGTTTAGATCTCCAGCCAGGCTGACCTGAAACTCCCAGGTACCCACATATGTGCCTAAAATCCCAATGAGATGAGCTATATGGCTAAGGAAGGGTCTTACAACATAATCACACACTGTCCAACATGCTTCTTTCATTCATTCTCTCACACACATATGCACATACTATCTGTCATGAATAAAGAGGTGCCTATGATCAGACAACATGTCAGGTCTGTACTTGTCCTCAGACCATCTATATGAAGTTATTTATAGTATGGAAGAGCCCAGGAAAGGAGCAAATTGTGAAAAAAAATGTACTGTATTCATTGCAGTTGGATTTTAAATTTTTGTTGTTCTTAATTCCTTAAACTAGAAATTCTGAAGAGGGTGGTAAGAAGATCAAATATTTTTGAGAGGTATAAGTTTTAAGTCAGTACTTGGCCCACAAACTCCCAAATAAGAGGAAGAAAGCTTAATTTTTGTGTACCTTTAGGTTTAATCACTATGCTGCATTAGTAATCCTAAATTCAACTATAGTTAAACTGCAATGCTCAAATAATTTATGGTCTTCCTGTGGCACACTGAATAATTCACATCATTGTTTCTGTCAGAGAAAAAAATGCCTTAAGATACTGAACCTGCAATACTTGTTCCTGTGAAATCTTGATATAAACAGTAAAGCATTTGGTTATTTTTCCAAGAGAAAGCTCCCTAACCCCAAATAGAATTTCAAATGACCTGGAAACACATGGGATACTACATTACAGGTCACAGATATGATGCCAGTGGTTCCCATTAACTTTGCTTTTATATAATTATTGAATATGAACCTAGTTTCAAACTCAGACTTGACCTTGGTGAACCATCTTATAGCTCTAATACTAATCATAATAAGGTGTAAGAGAGAGAAGGTAGCTACTCAATATAATTTATTCTACTACAAATTCAACCCAGACCTCTTTTCTAAGCTTCAGACTCATTTGTCTACCTGCCTATATAACATCTTCATTGGGATTTTCCCACACAAACCTCAAACTCAATATAAACAGTATTAAACTCTCTCCCATTCCAGTCCTTACCCCTTCCTTGCATGAGCTTCCAACCTGTTCCATCCAGTTGTATAAGCTAAGTCCTTAGAAATACTCTTTGTAGACCAAAAATGGATGACAAATCAAGAAATTTTAAGTTTCACTGTGGAGAATAACACATTTATTTCTAAAAGTGGAATAAGTAAAATAAAAAGAGCATCATTCCTGACTGGAAGAATTATGTTATTTTAATATGTATTTCATTATTAAATGAAGAGACTAGGATGGTCAAGAAACATCTTGCATTTGTCACATTGGTGGAAGCATAGACAATGTTTTCTCCATCTGAGATAGAATATGCCCAGGGTGGCATACTTAGGGTCAACGTATTTATGGCCTCATATGGAGAGCAGTATGAAATATTCTAAATGAGAAGAGTCCAGGAGTTTACATAATAAATCAAACTAAATCCAATGGTTCTTTTGGAAAGTCGTGTGACCACCTTGGGTTTCAGTTTCCTTGTCTATAAAAAGACTTTCAAGCTTCTTTTAGCCTATTAAAATAATCCATTGTTTTATTGGAGTTTAAAAATAGTATTAGTAATAACAACTGATAATCAAACAGAATGGCTTTAGTCAGATTACCCATTTGACTCTAACCCCTTAAGAAAGGTCTATATTGAGTTGCATTATGGGCCTTCCATTTGCCTGATGACTTTCTCTTAAAATGAGTTTATGCCCTTTTGGATTTCATTGAAATGTAGGAGTTCCCTGCCTTTAAGTGACTATCACTTCTTTGACTACGGTCAGTGTTAAACTCTTATATTCAAATTCCATATGAAGCTGAAATTTAAAGCACACACACACACACACACACACACACACAAACCATTGCTTGTTCAGGGACAGAATCCACTGAAAGTATAAAATGTGCCAACTACCTAATGCCTTCTTAGGCTAATGAATGCCTTTCTTAAGAATATGCACTGGAACAATCTCAATATAGAAGCACATATTTTTTTCTGAAAATGGAGCCATAAGCAAAAGCAGCATCTTTGTAACATTTGGAGGTGTACATGTGAAGGTCCAAATTTGCAGTGGTGTCCCACAAGTTTGTGGGGAGGCAGAGAAGGAGAGGGAACTAGAAATGAGTTGAGCTATATGTGTGCAATTCAAGATTACAGGAACACAAAACATCAATCTCTCCCAAGAGGAAGTAAATTCTCAAAGACCTGGCTTTAACTACCTGTTCTAGCTCTGAAATAGTCACCTCCTTGAAAGTACAGTGGGACAATAATCCGTTCCTTACATGACTGATGTGAACATTCATGTTAGGTATTCAGTGAATGTTTCTACTTTCATAAACATGTTTATTCTTCTAGCATTGAATGAAGGAATCAGAAAGAATTGGACAAAAGAAGTTTCAGGAATTTGGCACTGACTCTTTCCAGATTTGATGTTGTCAGAAATAATGATTGGTTAAAAAAAAATTGTAATAATAATAATAATGATCAGGAAAAACAATGAAAAGTTATTAAATGATGAAGTGGGGATGTTAATGTCTCTGTATTGACTGACATACATGGCATTCCCTTTTGTAAAAGCAATGTAATACACTGTAAAGTTATATGTGATTCAATGTAATATAAACAAGATTATGATGATAATAATTAAATTTTAAAAAAAGAAAACAAGAAATTACCCACCAGGGGGTTGGCCAGACTGCAATCTCTTCATTCTCCTCTCAGATTCTTGGGCATGCATGCACACCTACCCAGCATGTTTTAAGCTGCTGGGTTCAGGACTTGAACCGCAGTTGACTATGTGGGAGTCCAGTGACATAACCATTATGCCATCTGCTGGTCCCAGCAAAACTATATTCTAACAAAATAAACATATATAAGGTAATAAAAATTGTAAAAAGGAACCAGATTCTGGAGTAGAAACATATAATAGCTGAATTCTAAAATTCAATAGAAATGTTCAAGAGCAGATTTGAGCAAGCAGAAAAAAGAATCAGTGATTTGAATATAGGGCATTTGAAATGATGGACTCTGAGAAGCAGAAATGAATGAATGAATTTAAAAAATTGAAACAGAGCTAAAGGAATTATGGGATATCATCAAGTAAACTAATATATACCTTGTGGAAGTTCCAAAAAATAAAGGAATACATAGAAAGAACAATTTGGAGAGATTATTTGGAATATTAATGGTGGGAAATTCCTTAAACTTGATAATAAAAAAAAAAAAAACATGAAAATACAAATCCGAAAAGGTCAAAGAACCTGGAGTAAGATACATCTATGACAATGATATGTAAATCTAACTTTTGAAAATCAAAGATGGAGAGAATATTAAAATCAGCAAGAGAAAAAAAAATAATCACATTAAAAGATGCTCAATAAAACTATCCATAGAATTCTATGCATAAACCTTGGAAATCAGAAGCCAGTAAGAGGACACATTTAAAAGTATTAAAAGAAAAATAAAGCTGTCAACTATAAATGTTATATTCAGTAAGACTATTATAAAATAAGGGTGAAAATTAACAGATTCTCTTTTTTTTTCCCTTTTTATAGAAGTTTTTGCCTTAGGGTACATGCACTTGCTAAAGAGAGTGAAAAACAGAAACAATGAGAGGGAAAGTGAGAAATCACTGCCCAAGAGGATTGGCCATGCCACAATCTCTTCTCCTCCATTCTTCTGCTGGAATCCTGGGCATACACGCACATGCACCTGGCATGAGTTTCAAGCCACTGTGTCCAGGACTTGAACTGCTGTCAGTCATGTGAGAGTTCAGTAATGTAACTGCTACACCATCTGCCAGCCCAACAGATTCTCTGATAAACAAATGTTCAGGAATTTCATTACCCCTACATCTGCCCTACACAAATGCTAAAGGGAACACTTCATATTGAAATGAAAGGATATTAGGCAGTAACTCATTACATATGACAACATAAAGGTTTCTGGTAAATATTAATACATGGGCAAATATAAAAACCAGTATTATTATAATTTTGACTTTTTATTTTCTATAGGATTTAAAGAATAAATGCATAAAACACTTATATATCTATATTAATGGATACATGGCATATAAAAATGTGAGATTAATAACAATGTGTATGGAGGATATAGTTATACAAGAATAGATTATTTTTGTATATAATTGAAGTCAAATTGGTATCAATTCAAAAAACATTGATGGGGGACCAGCATATGGTGTAACAGTTACATTGGTGAACTCTCACGTATTTGAACACAGTTCAAGTCCCAGACCTGGAGCCTTAAAACTCATGCTGCCAGGACCAGCAGTTAGCATAATGGCTATGTCGCTGGACTCCCATGTAGTCGACCGTGGTTTGAGTCCCAGAACCGGTGGCTTAAAATCACTTATAATGCACAAAATAGCTATAAGACATAGAGAAGACAAATAAATAGTAAGTCCTTTTATAAGTAGCTATTTTAAATGTAAATGGAATAAACTCCTAATTAAAAGGTACAGGTTGGCAAAATGGATTTAAAATCATGAGCCAACTATATGCTAGTTTTAAGAGACTAATCTTAGATTTAAGGACACAAATGGTTTCAAAATAAAAGGAAGGAGAAAGATATTTCATGGTAATAATAACCATAGGAGAGTTGTAGTAGTTGTACTATTATCATACAAATATAAATAAAACCTGCCAAAGATAACAAAAACATTATATATTGATAAAAGTGTCAATATACCAAAAGATACAACAATTACAAATATATATGCATCAAAAGTCAGAGCTGCAAATGATGTGAAGAAAATATTGACTGAGCTGAAGGGGAAAATGGAGAACTCTAAATGATAGTTGGAGATTTTAATGCCACACTTACAATAATGGATAGAACAATCCAACAGAAGATCGAAATAAAAATAGAAGACATGAACACTTGAACATCATTATCTGCCAATTGCACTTAATATACATATACAGAGCTGTTTAAACATCAGTATCTTCTCAAGTATGCGGAACATTCACCAGGATAAACTACATGCTAGGGCACAAAACAAAATGTACTGAAATTATATGAGAAATCTTTTTCAATCACAACAGAAGGAAATTAGAAATAAATTAAAGAAAGAAAATTAGAAAACTAATAGGTAGAAAGTAGTGAAAACTTTCTTAAACAACCAATGGGTCAAAAAAGAAATTATGGGTGCTGGCAGGTGGCATGGTGGTTAAGGACACTGTACTTCCACATGGCCAACTGTGGTTTGAATCCCGGACCTATTTCACACTTTCCCTCTCTTTCTTTCTCTCACTCGGTTCTTCTCTGGTCAAATTAAAATAAATAAATAAATAAAGATAAATAAAATAATTCTTTAAAAAGAAATTATGAAGAAAATTAGAAAATAACTTGAGACAAATTAAAATAAAAACATAATACAAGAAACTTATGGATATAGTTTGGGATGCAGCAAAAACAATGCTAAGATAAATTTACAGCTAAAATGTTTACATCAAAAAAGAATAAAAGTCTTAAATCAATAGCCTAGCTTTATAGGACTAGGAAAACAGACAGAGAGAACAAACTGAAAGAAGGAAATAAATGATAAAGAACAGTGTAAAGATAAATAAAATAGAGACTGGAAAAAAAAGAGGAATTTAATAAAACCAAGAGTTGATTATTTGAAAAGGTCAAGAATATTGAAAAAAAGCTTTAGCTAGATTAACAAAGACAAAAACAGAGAGTACACAAATTACTAAAATTAGAAATGGGGATACTATTGGCTTTATATAAATAAAAGATATTATAAGTTAGTACCCTATAAATACATACAACTATGTATGTATGTCAATTAAAAATTATAAAACTAATACTTTTATGAGCAACTGTACTTCAAATTGATGAACTTTGATGAGAGTGACAGTCCTAAAAGCACACAACTTACCAAGTGTAAATTACAATGAAAAAGAAAATCTGAATAGACCTATAACTTTTAAGAAAATTTAACTTGTAATTAAAAACCTCCCAACAAAGAAATGCCCTTGACAAAACAGCATCTCTGGTGAACTACAATAAACATTTAAAGAAGAATTAACACTAATATATCTAAAAGTTTTCCAAAGAATTAAATAGTATGGAAAACTTTTTTACTCATTTTCTAAGGGTAGCATTACCCTAAAACAAAACCAGACAATAAAATGATAGGTGGGTAGGAAAAAAGAAACTAAAAGCCAAAAATCTAAAACTAAAACTAAAAAATACTACACAAAAACTATAGACCAATATCCCTAGTAAATATTGATGTAAAAATCCTTAACAATATACTAAAAAACTGAAGTCAGTGGCATAGTAAGACCATTATACAGCAAAGCAAGTGAGATTTATTAGTGGAATGAAAAGATGGTTAAACATATGAAAATCAATCAATATAATATGCAATATCAGCATGAAGAATGAAGGGGAATATCTCACAGTCTTACAGGCCAGCAGGTGGTGTGGAGGTTAAGGTGCCTGGATCCTACGTGGTCTACTGTGCGGTTTGAGTCCTGAACCCAGCAGCTTGAAAAACATGCTGGGCACATGTATGTGCATACCCAAAATCCTGAGAGCAGAATGGAGAGGGGATTGTGGTGTGGCCGTCCCCACAGGGGTGGTGGATTTCTCACTTTCCCTCTCACTTTCCCTCTCTCTCTCTCTTTCTCTGTCTCTCTGAGTAGGGCGTGTGAGTAGACACGACCTATACCAAAATAAAACAAAATAAAAAATCTCATATTCTTAATTGATGCAGAAAAAGCATTTAATAAGATACATTATCATGAAAAAAAAAACACTAAAAAAAATCTAGGAACAGAAGGAAACTTCTTCAACATAATAAAAACCATGTATGAAAACCCCACACCTAACTTTATATTCGGTGGTAAAAAAAAAATCATGTTTTTAAAATTTTACTTTACAATCATTCACTATGTATCATTACAGCATACAAAATGAAATTATCTGTTGAAGACTGCAAGCTTTTTCTGTAAGATCCTGAACAAGATACCTGCCTTTTTCACTTCCAACACTTAAACGGTATTAGAAATTTTAGCCAGGATAATTAGGCAATAAAAAGAAATACAAAGCATCCAAACTGGAAATCATTAAAATTATTAGTCTTTACAGATTAAATGATTTTACATGGAGAAAACCTTAAAAATTCCACTAAAAGCACCCATCAAAACTAATAAGCAAATCTGACCAAATTATATACAAAATCAACCCACAAAAATCTGTTGTATTTCTATATGCTTATAATGAACAATCTGAGAAGGAAATTGAGAAAGCAATTTAAAATAATATGGATGCAAGGCAAGTTCCATCTGTCATCTGAGATTCTGTAACTAAAGGGAAGGTTTTTATCTGGCACTGTGACCATACCTTGGACCAAAACCTACAACCATGAGGAAAGGAATTATGATAGGCCCATCATGGGTCACGTGACCAAGTTGGGTGGGATGGGTACTGTGTCTAACCCAAAAGAATCACAATAAAAAGGAAAAAAGACAATCCCTCAAAAGAAGATGAGGGTTAAAGCTACCAGAGTCTGAGAAAAGATAGTTGGGTAGGGGACCAGCAGGTGGCGCAGTGGTTAAGGCACTGGACATTCCCACATGGCTGACCACGGTTCAAGTCCTGGACCTGGTGGCTTGCTTTCTCAATTTCCATCTCTCTCTCTCTCTCTCTCTGTCTCTCTCTGAGTGTGTATCTCTCTATGGTAAAATTAAAATAAATGACTGAATAAATAAAATAAAATAAATAATTCTTTAAAAAAAAAAAAAGATAGTTGGGTAGGAAAAAAAATAAGTCATTTGGTTTCTGGTTTTTCTGTGTGTGGTTGTGTGTGTGTGTGTGTGTGTGTGTGTGTGTGTGTATGTTCTGCCTCTGATTTCTGGCCTCTGTCTAGATTTTGTTCTCTAGTCTACATATTGTATATCTTTCTTAATCTCTGCTCCATACTGGTTCAAATTTAGAGTTCCTTTTCCTTGACTTCCATATAGTCACTACTTACATAAGGTCTTTTCAGCAAAATTTTCTGAAGGGTTGTAGGGAGGGAGGAATGTCTCATTTCAGGGACAGAAGGCATTTTAAATTGAGTATTTGATAATCCCTTAAAGAATTTTTGGACTATTTCAGACAGCTCAGGTTTCAGTCTCCTGCTTTCTTTATTGTTCCTTCTATTCCTTTGTTCTCTTCAGACTGTCCACCTTTTCCTCCTGAGTCATTATAGAAAATAACATTCCCTCTTTTCTCTTTCAAAGTAATTTAGCACTCCCTTTATACCGGCACAAGGTATAGAACCTATCTTTTACACCCAAATGGCCTTTCAAGATATTTTGCCACTGATTTACAGTGACACTTAAAAATTCTGTTACGCTTAGACTAGACAGTGATGTACTAGTAATACAATGGTCTGTGAGGGCTGACCTACATAAGAAAGTTCTTAGTGTCCAGAGATACACTTGAACATGTGAGGTGTGTGTGTACTCATGATCCAGGGAAGGCTGGGGCTGGGGGTTGATTGTGGCTTGGAGACTCTGTTGGGGGAGACCCCGCCTCTAATAGAAGAAAGAATAAACTTTATAAAATCTATTATTCTTATAAATATGGTGATTAGTAAATACTATGCTATGACAAAAAGTTATGTTTATTACAGAAATGAATTAGTAGGTGGAAAATTATATAATCTGTGATGCATTTGTCTTTTATACAAGCCATAGGACACTTTAATTTTAGGCTCAAAAACTCCTCTTCTAGTACTAATGCCTGCCCAGTAGCATCTTACTAAATGACATGTATAGTAGATACAAGGAATTCACCTTGAAATTTCTAGATCTATTAATATAAACTTACAAAAGGACCACAGATAATAGAAATCCTGGGTGCTGCAATCCTCCAGCCTCCAGTAACTACGTGTTGCGGTGCATGCCACCATACAAATAATGGAAATTCTGTGATGGCCTCTGAAATACTCAGAAACTGCATTTGCTGGTATCTTGCCAGCGCGCCTGTGCTTTGGTTTCAGTTTATACTCTGGTAACTGTCTAATGTTCAAATATAATGACAAGAATAATCAAGCAGACCTGTTTTTATCATTCTGTTCCCAAATAAAATGGCTACTTGAATCAATTCTCACTAGCTCATCACAGAAGAATATATTAGACTCATAGAACATTGCAGCTAAAAGGACATTAAGATTATTTAACACAACTGTTTTCAGTTTATACCTGAGGAAACTGAGGCCCAGAGAACTTCAGTGATGTCTCAGTTGTTCTGTTCATACTATTGAATTGGATATAAAATCCAAATCAACTGACTCCTCATCTTTTGCTTTTCCAATTATTTCATCTAGGAGATTGCTTTACCTAAAAGCTAGTTTTGCCCAGAGCCCTTGACTAAAAATACTTTAGGCAACTTAAGGTATTTTTCATTACTGTGGCAACCAACACATTTTCAATGGCAATTAGATATTTTTAACACCATTGGAACCAAAATCAGCTACGAAAAGGTTAATAGTATTACAGTTTGTCATTCTGCTACTTTATCTTTAAGTAAGTAGGAGAGCCTGTGGGAGCAACTTGGGGTAATAAAGGTTAATCACTGGGAGCTTAAGGGTGCTTATGCTTAATTGGTGGGTGATTAAAGATGCTCAAGGTTAATAGCTGTGTTTTCAAAGCCAGTAATTCCCTTCATAGAAAGCTTCCCCTGTGGGATTTGCCAAACCTATCAATCAGTTCTTGCCACTATCCAATCCAATCTTATAGCCAATTTAGGAGCCTAACCCTGAAGGGGCTCAGGGGTGAGGTAGATTACCTTACTATGGCTGTAACTTTAATTTTCTTTAGAAGCAGTTAATCATCATCAAGGCACCCCATTTTTTCCTTGTTTTATATACAAATGTTTTTGGCTTTTTTATAAAGATGAACTCAAATGGTATTTTTTGTAAGGCTTGTTAAGTTACTAAAATAAGTTTACTACTCCATTTTAAGGCTAGTTTCTGGTTTTACAAACTACTTGTTCAGGCATTTTCTTTTTTCTTTTTTTTCATTTTTCATTTTATTTTCTTTTATATATTCAATCACATTATTTAGCTTACAAAATGGATATTTCAACAGGTGAACATTTCTCCCTAGTACAATTGATAAAACTATAAAATATCTTCAACAGATAATACCACATTTCTATGTACCATTAATGCATTGCAGGCATTTTCAAGATTAGTAAAACGAAAAGTAATTTGCTAATCGCTATGTGATACTAGCTAGACACTAGCTAGTGACCAAGGCATGTGCAATACATCGGGTAAAAACCTTAAATAAATATTCAACTTGGAAGAGATCTTAAAGACGTTCCACTCACTTCCGAGGTGATGCACTGAGAAGGTCTCACAGACTGAATGATCTACACAAAGTCACCCATCCAGCTACACCTGGGACCTGGTTTTGCGATGCCTAGAAAACATTTCGTTATAGCTAGCTCACAGTTTTTTGTGGGCCAAATAGTACAGCTTTAATTTATTACTTGTATATGAAGAGCTCATCTCGAGGAAGGCCAGTGAATGAGATCTGTGTTCATTTGGCAAGCTTGTGTGTTTTAAGTCCGCAAAGACAGATCTGAAAAGAACTAACCATTAATATGAGGAATGGAAGACATTTAGACATTATGTAACTTTCTCATAAGTGACAGAACCTTTTAAATCTCATGTTGGACTTGAATTAGCTATCCTTCTCATCAAATCTCAACTGTTTTATTTCTTATTAATGAATCAATCTTTGTTAAATTCTTCTAAACAAGTCAGATAATAATGACTTAACAGACTATTACACAGGTGAGGATAGAAATTGTTTACACAACCCATTGATACATTTTGAGAATTTCACCACTGAATGTAGTTTCTGTGTGTGTATGCAATCATCATTTATCTCCTTTTGTCAATAATAACTTGTTCCTGCAGTAAATTAAAACAGATTCCAAAGATTGATTTATTTACAATCATTCAGTGAGGAAATAACATTCCCACATGCCAATACTCTCCTTCTAATTCTCTTACCTTTCTGTGTCTTAAAAAAGAGAAAATATATACTGCATTTTAATGCAATATATAGGTATTATGTTTAATTAATGGACATATATTTGTCATTTTACTCTGATTATCCGGTTAGCAACATGAGATTTATGCAAAGCATGACCCAGAAAGGTCTATTGGATAAAGCTGTCAGCAGCTCTTGGCAGGATGTTTCATGGCAAGATCAGGGTTCTCAGTATATGACTGTGTATAAGAATTTCCAGTAGGCTGATGCCATAACTCACAGGTATGCTTTCACAGTAATCCTTATAATTAAGTAGGAAATTACAACAGAAAAACCCAAGTGCTACTTCAAAACCAAACCCATTAGTTTTTGGTTAATCGTGATGAAATAATGATCGCTGTGGGCATTTTCCCATTTCCTAATCTCAGCAGTGCTGCTCAATCCTCAGATTTGTTCATGTAGGAATAATTATCACCACTTGTAACCCTGTCAAGGATCAGAAACTGCTAATAGCCTAGGATTTCAAACTACTAGATTTTTCCTCCTTTGATTACCTGATTATTTGACTTGTACTTGACTCAAACTCATTCTATTCCCTAAGAAACTCATTGAGAAAAGATATCTCTCTATTCTGTGCAAATCAATCGCAGATTGGAGAGGGTTATTCTTTGCTGAAAATGTGACTCTAGCTACTACTCCCAGTCAATTTACCATCATGTTTATTTAAAAATGTAGAGAAATTGGTAGTAAATTCTCATATAAAAATTTTAAAATGAAGCATATTCTTTGTTGCTCCACAATTTTGAAATAGATGCAGTGAATAGAACACAGAAAGTGATGTAGTTTGACTCATAAAAGAGAAAAAAAAAACTCTGGTGTTTAATACTGAGAGCAATAGAGTGGTCTAATTCTTGAAACAGAAGGCTTTCTGCTACTGGGAAGCAAAGGCTGGAGGCTGAATGATCCCATCAGACATATGTTACGGAAAACAAAATACCTGCATTGGGGAAGAGGCTGGACTGGGTCACTTTTATGATTTCTTTTAACTGAAGGTATCTAGATGTCAGATTCCTTTTCTTGACTGTGCCCAGAACTCACATCAAAATTTGCTATCCAATAGGTCCTAGGTCCTAAACTGCTCTCTTACCAATTTAGGATGTGTGATTCTAAAAGTATAGCCATTGACCTCCAACCCTATCAGGTTCATATTTTGTAGGTAACTTATATCTAAAGCTAAAGGGAAGACGAAGATGCTGAATTCTGAGCATCTATAACAGACTACTGGAAGTCGTATTTTGGGCAGATCTTTCCCTGGGGCTTCCCTGTCATACCTGGAAAGTTGTATCCTCTAAACCAGAAACCTGATCATTTTAAATTTACCGAGTTTAACGAAACTTCCTTCAATCTAAGATTTGACACAAAATGAAACATAGTGAAATAAAGTGATACATATTTGTGGGAGGGGGAGGTGAGCAATTGAATATATAAAATTAAGTCATAAATCAGATGTCTAAAGAGCAACAACTATAATTTAGCCTTTAATCCTTCTGAAATGTCTCATAGTGGTTGATTTGTACAGCAATTAAATACATGTTAGAGGGACACATTTCATTAATGCTCCATTGACTCTTATTTTGAAATTTTTTTTAGAATTATTTAACTTTATTTATCATCATTATTATTTTATAGTTTGGTACAGAGCACATGTGCTCACCAGAGAGAGAGAGAGGGAAAGTGAGAAAGCAAGCCACCAGGTCAAGGGCTTGAATTGCATTCGGCCATGGGGGAATCCAGCACCTTAACCACCATGGCACCTGCTGGCTGGCCCCCTTGAAACCTTTTATTGAGATATGATTGAATACAAAAAGCTGTATATAATTAATGTATATACCTTGATTAATTTGGATATATCAATAGACCTGTGAAATCATTACCACAATCAAGGCTGTAAATATGTTAATCACCTCCAAAAGTTTCCTCCCACCATCTTTATATTTATTATCTTATCTTTATTTTTTTCTTTTGTGCTAAGGACATTTGATATATAAGATCTACCTTATCAGCAATGTGTAAGTATATGATACAGTACTGTTAACTACATGTACTATTCTGTACCATAGACTTCCAGAAGTTGATCATATTGAGTATTGATTAATAACTTTTTACTGTTATAGTTATTCTTTTTTTTTATTGGCCAGAAAATGCATGTACTTGACAGGGAGAGAGACAGAGTGGAGAGAGATAAACAGAGATAAAGATGAGAGAGACACACACAGAGAGAAAGCACCTCCCAATGGGATATTGTCACACCACAATCTCTTTTCCATTTCTCTATCCTGTTGGGATTTTGGGCATGCATGCACACACGCCTGGTGTGTTTTTGTAGTATGAGCCAGAACTCAAACCTCAGATGGCTATGTGGGATCTAGCTCCCTTACCCACTAGGCTATAGACCTAGCCCTATTGTTATTCTTGATACTTTTGTTTTTAACTTTTATACTAGGTTTAATGGTGTGTTATGGACCTTGCCTACACCTGCTCCAAAGCTAGTGGCTCTTAAAGCACCCAGTTTTCAGCGAGATGAACTGTGTGTGTATGAATGAACACTCCTCTTTGCCTCATACCTGAATGCTGTATACCTATTTTGGATTGTATATTGTATTTTTGTATTTATGCTTTGATTCTTAGTAACTTATCATGTTATGGAATTGATTTGGATTGAACACAAACTGCAAATAGAGAGAAATGAATGGCAAAAAATGAGTTATGCACCACCATTATAGTACAGTATTATTACATTATGTATTTGTCTATATATCTATATTTACCAGTGAGATTTATAATTCCATATTCTTCCATGTTGCTGTTTAGCATCTTTTTGTTTCTGCTACAGAACTGCCTTTACTATTTCTGGTTAGGCAGGTCTAGTGGTGATGAACTCTATCAGTATCTGTTATTTGGGAAAATCTTTCTCTCTCCTTGATTTTTAAACAGCAAGTTTTCCAGACATGATATTCTTGGTTGGCAGTTTTCCCATTGAATCTTCTACGCAAATTAGAGTCTAATCACATATAAAAAGTAAGCTTGAACTTCTCTGATAATTCTCATTGACAAACAACAACATAACAAATAATAACAAAAAAGTTGCCTTTATTAACCATTTTAGGTTATATTTATATCCTACAACCTCCAGTTTCTTTTTTCTTTCTTCTTTTTTAAGAGATTTTTTTAGGGACCAGCAGTTAGCGTAATGGCTATGTCGCTGGACTCCCACGTAGTCAACCGCGGTTCACATCCCGGACACGGTAGCTTAAAACTCACGCCGGGCGTGTGTGGGTGCGGGCCCAAGATCCCGAGAGGAGAATGGAGGAGAAGGGATTGCGGCGTGGCCATCCCCCCTGGGGGGTGATTTCCTGCTTTCTATCTCTCTGTCTCTCTCTGTCTGTCTGGCGAGCGCACGCGCCCTATAGCAAAAACCTCTCCAAAAAAAGAAAAAAAAAAAAAAAAAAAAGAGAGAGATTTTTTTAAACTTAGGACATCTGTGCTCACCAGGGAAAGAGAGATTGAGAGACAGACACAGTGAGAGGGAAAGTGAAAAATCACCCCCTGGGGTGGGGGGATGGCCACATTGCAATCCCTTCCTCTCCATTCTCTTCCTAGGATCTTGGGCATGCACGCACATGTGCCTAGCATGAGTTTCAAGCCATTGTGTCTGGGACTCAAACCACGGTCGACCATATGGGAGTCCAGTGACATAACCACTATGTCATGTGCTGGTCCCACATTCTGCAATTTCAATGTGCAAGAAGATAATAACAATGTTATAAAATTCAAGAAATCTGAAGAACTTCATTTATAAATGAAGACACAAGACAGGTATCTTTTTTTTTTTTGAGAGAGGTTTTTCGCTATAGGGCACGTGCGCTCACCAGACAGAGAGAGACATAGAGACAGAAAGCGAGAGATCACCCCCCAGGGGGGATGGTCACGCCGCAATCCCTTCTCCTCCATTCTCCTCTCAGGATCTTGGGCCCGCACGCACACGTGCCCGGCGTGAGTTTTAAGCCACCGGGTCCGGGATGCGAACCGCGGTCGACTATGTGGGAGTCCAGCGACATAGCCATTACGCTAACTGCTGGTTCCAAGATAGGTATCTTCATCATGGCTAAGGGAGCTAGGCAGATTTTTGTCACTGAATTTGACAAGATGGGTGTAACTGCTTTTCTCTTTCTGGAAAAAAATATTACCCTCTTAGTCTATCATTCAGTTCCTACTTTTGTAGGACTGGTGTACAAAAATAACTCTCAGTTATTAGAAAAATTACCATCAAAATTTTAATGAGAAATGGCATTTGATACTTAGGTCCTTAGTGACAGAAATAATATGGAAATGTGGTGACCCAAGTAATGGAGAGCTTACATCCCATCTGGAGTTTGCAGCTACTATTCGGCTGAGCAGGAATGTGAGTAGAGTGATGGCAGATCTTCCAAAATTTCAAGAGAACTATTATAGAAATGCAGATTTTGCTTGTTTGTTTGCCACAGGGCATGCGCACTCACCAGAGAAAGAGAGAGAGAGAGACAGCGAGAGGGAAAGTGGAAAATCATCTTTCAGGGGGATGTCTACACCACAGTCCCTTCTCCTCCATTCTCCTGTATGCATACATGCACCCAGTGTGATTTTCAAGCCACAAGGTCTGGGACTTGAACTGCAGTCAACCATGTGGGAGTCCAGCCACCTTAACCACCATGCCACCTGCTGTCTCCCAAAGCCTAGAATGTTGTATGATATCTTCTGATTTTAAAATACTAGCAATTACTACAAAAGTATTTTTAAAATACTGTGTGGGCCCAACAAAAACCACCTGTGGGTCAGTTTTACTTCACGTTTTCTTAGGCACTTGGAGTGAGTAAATCAGAGCCAATTTGAGAATATGTATTAGAAACAAATCAGAAGACTTGTAAATAAGTCAAACCAGTTCTAATCTCATAGCTGGTCTTACTTCTTTTCACCCCTTGAACCTGGGAGCCCATTGAAACATTCACTTATTTTTGAAAAAGAGGAAATAGTACATCTTTGAAAAGAAAAAAGAGGGCTTGGGAAAACTTCTATTCACTAATATTCTTTCCATTGTAATTGCTGCTAATTGAATACTTATTGAGATCTTTCAGAAATTATTTGTTCCTCAAGAGAAATTTGCAGAGTAAATATTGTAATTCCTGTTATTGTAGCATTCTACAAATATGTGGAGGATCCTCACCAAAATTTTGTCCAGATGTAGAATTGGAAAATTATACACATAATCTAAGAGGTTTTGAAAAGATTTATTAGTTACACAATATGGTTTTCTGGGAACAGCAGACCAGTTTTCCTAAGCTGATGTGAAAATGACTTGAGAGAGTGGGCAAAATAGGCTAGTTTAGGATTTTTATTGGGGTTAGAAGTAGGACTGGTGTGAGGGTTCTTACTCATAGGCAGGAACTTGCATGATTTGAATCTTTTGCCAATATCAAAGGAGAGAGCACCGTGGTTTTCGCAGATATGGGGGAGAAAGGGAAGAGACAAGGGCATGGTTTAAAAGCTGTTAGTGGTCAAACATTTTTAAATGGAGCCTATACTAGGGCCAGTAGGTATCATGGTGGTTAAGGAGCTAGACTCCTACATGGTCAACCACAATTTGAGTCCTGGACCCTGTGGCTTAAAAATCATGGCGGGCATGTGTGCCTATGTGCCCAAAATCCCAACAGGAAAATGCAGGAGAAGGGTTTGTGGTGTAGCCATCCTCCTGAGCAGTGTTTTCTTTCTGTCTCTCCAGTGAGTACTTATACCTTATGACAAAAAAAAGTAGGATAACAATTCAAATCCAGGTCTAGTTCCAAAGTCTCTACTTCCTCTTTCTACAAAACTTAAGGTCATAAATTGACAGGGTGACTTAAAATGTAAGGAATTACTTGCTTATGTTTAAAAAAATAAGATTTCACCACAGAAAAATCAGGTCTGAATTATGTAACTAATTGGAGCTGAATGAAAGGCCACCCCTTTAGATGGACATGCACTCTCCAGTTCATCGCAGTTCCTGCATTGTCTCTTGACATTATAGCAGAATATCACTTGACATTTGTAATCACACTTGTACCATTGCTCTTTTGTTTTTTTTTTTTGGAGAGGTTTTCGCTATAGGGCGCGTGCGCTAGCCAGACAGACAGAGAGAGACAGACAGAAAGCGAGAAATCACCCCGAGGGGGGATGGTCACGCCGCAATCCCTTCTCCTCCATTCTCCTCTCGGGATCTTAGGCATGTTCGCACACGCGCCCGGCGTGAGTTTTAAGCCACCGGGTCCGGGAGGCGAACTGCGGTCGACTACGTGGGAGTCCAGCGACATAGCCATTACGCTAACTGCTGGTTCCCACCATTGCTCTTTAGAAGTTCCATGTAATGTGGATTTCTTTCAGTCTATCCTTTTTGGGGTCTATTATAGCTTTTTGAATGTGAAGGATTATGTATTTTACCAATTCGAGGAAGTTTTCAGCCATTATTTCTTCAAATACTCTTTCAGCTTTACACTCTCCTCCTCTTCTGAGAGTCTGATAATAGAAATCTTTGATCTTTTTGTCATTGTCTGCCAGATTCCCAAGAATCCGTTCATTTATTTTCTAGTCTATTTTCTCTCTGTTAAGATTCTGTAAATTCTGACCTCAAATTCAGTGATCTTTATCCCAGGACTTTTTCACTCTGTTATTGAGCTAATCCAGCAATTGTCTAGTTTCAGTTATTATATTTTTCCATTCTTTATATAATTTCTATTTTTAAAAAAAGTTCTATTTCTTTGTTGATATTTTGTATTTTACATTTGTTTTAAGATAATTTGTAATTGATTGTTGAAGCACTGTTATGATAACTGCTTTAAAAACCTTGTCAGGGGTGCCAGCAGGTGGCATGGTGGTTGAGGCGCTGGACACTCCCACATGCTGACCATGGTTCAAGTCCTGGACATGGTGGGTTGCTTGCTCTCTCTCTCTTGTGTGTCTCTCTGATCAAATTAAAACACATGAATAAATAAAATTAAATCATTCTTAAAAGAAAACCTTGTCAGATTTTTTTAACATCTGATTTATTTTGGTACCAGTTCATTGTCTTTTATATTTTAATTTGTGATTTCCCTGGTTATTGTAATGATGGGTGATTTTCTATTTTATTTTTGATATATTGATTACTGTGTTAGAACACAATAAGTAATACTTCAATTTTTTATTATCACAAGTAGTCACCCTGTTAGGTTTGGCACACAGATCCTGGCCTACTTTTGTGGACTGTAGCTCCAATGACAATTTAATGTTCTAACAGTGTTATTTTGGTCTGTTGGTTTATCTGGTATCACTGAGTCACACACTGATACTAGTGCTGCCTGGAGGGACAGAAAGTCTCTCTATGTGAAGGAAGAGAGTTTCCATCCTACAGAGATAAAGGAAAGTTTCATAGCTCGGTACTCATGGCAGGCTTCCAACTTTCTGGTGCTACTTGGCTACCTGAGATCTCCGTGGGGGAGAGGGAAGTATCAGGTCTATCAGGGTAGCAGAATGCTTCCCCTCAATACTCACTGTCAGTGGAAATCCTGCTCAATTGTCCGTCTGGTGCCATTAGAGTACCTGCTGTTATCAGTAGGACTGTTGTTCAATCCAGAGGAAGAAGGAGACGAACTAAATCATTTTTGTTGTTGTTGTTGGGTTGAGGGTGGGAGATGCTAAGCCTTCTGTTGGGTAATGTCTTAAGATACTTTACCCTTAGGTTGTTGCTTTAGTCTTGGTGTCCCTTATAGGTACATGGGTCTACTTTCTTCTTTCCACATCTCAGAATTTTCCTTTGGTTTCCAGGGTTTATAGTTGTACTTACTGGGGGTCATCAGAGGACGCCAGTCTACATGATCTTGCCTGGACTGCACATCGATTGCTTTTCTAACACTGGATCCATATTACTTATATATCTTAACCTTCCTAGCACCCATGATCATCGTAATTTTTATCCTTGTATTAAACTTTGTATCCTATTGTACACCACAGTGCTCTCTATGCTGAGGACCACACCTCTATTTCCTTCTATCCTATGCCAGATGTTGGTTCTGTGATTTCCTTGGCAAGAGAGCTTTTCTTGGACAGTATCTTCTATCACACCTCCAGAGATTGAGAATTTTATCTGTGAAATAATGTTTGGGATTTTTCCCTACCTTCTTTTTCTAACCAATTATATTCATAAAGAGCCTCAAGAAAATATCATCTCTTCACCCTCCAAATAAAAAATCTCTAGCCAGAAAATCTCTTAAAGACTCTTTGCCAGAAAAACCACACAAAAAGTCACTAACTTTCCCTAATCTTCCCTGACTTCTTACAAGTCTCCTCTTGAATATGTATTTCCCAGAAACCCCACCATGTGTTTAGGCAGTTTATAAGTCCAGCTTCATTGCTTGCCACTGCCCACTTTGTGTATTCTATTATTCAAATCCTTCATACTTCTCTCTCTTCCTTCCTGGCCTTCGTATATGCTGCTCCCTATGTCTCACACACCCCTGCCCTCCCACCCAGCATTACATCATCTCACCTAAATATATATATATATATATATATATATATATATATATATATATATATATCTTATTGTTTATGTCATAGTTTAGATGCCAGTTCCTCTGACAAGTCTCTGACTCTTTCTTTTACTGAAGAGGTCATGTACACTTGTTATGCCCTCCTTGCCCTTGCTCTATATTGTCATTTTTCTGTCCCTTACACCATTTAAAAACTTTTATATAAATTCAAACTTATATAAAAATTGCAATGATTTATGCTTATTCTGACGTACTATCAGTTATTTATCTTTTTCACCACTTTATCTTTCTCTGAACTATTGGAAACTAAGTTGCAGGCATTGTTCCTTCTTGTCCCTAAATATTTTAGTATGTATTTTGTAAGGACAACACATTATTTTTCATAACTACAATATAATTATCAAATTCAGGAAACTTAATTTTGATGAAATTTTATTATCTGCTTCAGAGCTCATAATCAAGATTGTCAATAATTTTGAGTACTGTTATTATAGCTGTTTTCCCTAGTCCAGGATTCATTCCAAGATCAAACATTGCATTTAGTTTTCATGGTTCTTTAGACACCTTAATCTGGAACAGTTTAGCAGCCTTTGGTCATTCCTAATCTTGATTTTTTTTAAGAGTATGGGCTGATTAGTTTGCATAATGTGCATCTATTTGGGTTTTCTGATGTTTTTCCATGATTAAATTCCAGTAATATACATATAATGGTTGCCATTTTCATGTCACAATAGCATTGCTGGGAAGAATTTACTCTTCACCTCTTGACCTCTTGTGAGAACTACTGTCTAATGCCATGTCTCCTTTATTGTTGAAAGCCCTCACTGCTATATTTACAACACTAGTCCATTAACAACATCCAACCTGGGAAGAATCAGGGCCAAATCCCTGAAAAGACTTTACCCATCATGAAATACTTCTCAGAAGTATCCAGTTGAGAATATTATACACGTCAACATCAACAGGTAATAAACCATATCTGTGTCCAACTAATGTCATGTCTCTCTATTTCTTCTCTTGCTATCTTTCTCTATACTCTTCTCTTCTCCTGCCCCATTCCACACTGTCTTATTCTCGTTAACTATTTCCACTGCTTTTATGTCCACCAATATTTCAATCTCTACTACAAAGTGAGGATAGTTAGGTATATATTAAGTGGATACATACAATATCTTTCTTTCATAGCCTGGCCTTACTTCACTCAGCAATAGATTCTCCATATCCGACCACTTTCTATCAAATGCCAGGGTTTTGTTATTTTTTATGGCTGAGTAGTATTCCATACAGTATATATGCCACACTTTTTCAATCCATTCATCTGTTTGTGGACATTTGTTCCATGTCATGGCAATCATGAATAATGCTGCAATAAACATTGATGTGCAAGCACTTTTCAGACTGAGTGTTCTTCTGTCCTTTGGGTAGATACCCAGGAGTGGGATTGCTGGATCAAATAGTAGTTCTATTTGTAGATCTTTAAGGAACCTCCATATTGTTCTCCACAGTGGCTGAACCAGTTTACATTCCCACCAACAGTGTAGGAGGGTTCCCTTTCCACCACATCCCCGCCAACACAACACTTTTTAAATTCTTAATCTTTGCCATTCTGACAGGGGTTAGGTGGTATCTCATTGTGGTGTTTATCAGCATCTCCCTTATGATGAGGGATGTTGAGCATTTCCTCATATGCTTTTTGGTTGTTCGTATGTCTTCCTTAGAGAGATTTTTGTTCAGCACATTTTCCCATCTTTTAATTGGGTTAATCATTTTTTTTTTCACATGAGGCACTTGAGTTCCCTGTATATTCTGGTTATCAGTCCCTTGTCTGAGGCATATTTAACAAAAATATTTTCCCATTCTGAGGGTGGTTGATTCACACTTGTTACTGTATCCTTTGCTGTGCTGAAACTTCTTAGTCTGATATAGTACCACTTGTCTATTTTAGGGATTATTGCCTGTGCTTTGGGAGTCTTATTTAAGAAATCTTTGCCTACTCCAATGTCTCCCAGAGTTTCCCCAGCATTTTCCACCAGTAGTTTTATTGTTTGAGGTCTTAGGTTCAGATCTTTGATCCATTTTGAGTTGATTGTTGTTGATGGTGAAAGATGGGGGTTTGGTTTCTTCTTTCTGCAGGTGAATACTCAGTTTTTCCAGCACCATTTACTAAAGAGGTTTGCCTTTTCCCAATGGATTGCAAAGGATGGACAGATATCCTTTGTCAAAAATCAGTTGGCTCTAAGCTTTGGTGGTTATTTCTGGGGTCTCTATTCTATTCCATTGGTCCAAATGTCTGTTTTTGTACCAATACCATGCTGTTTTGATGATCACAACTTTATAGTATATCTTGGGATCAGGGAGTGATATGTCTCCTACTCCATTCTTCTTGCGCAGGATTTCTTTTGCAATACAAGGTCTTTAATTATTCCATACAAATTCTATGATTGTCTTTTCTAGATCTGTGAAGAATATTTCTGGTATTTTGATTGGAATTTCATTAAACTTGCAGATTAATTTGGGTAGAATTGCCATTTTGATTATGTTGATTCTTCCAATCCAGGAACATGGGATGTCCTTCCACTTTTTTATGTCACTTTCAATATATTTTTTAAGATATTCATAGTTTTCTTTATAAAGGTCTTTGACTTTCTTAGTTAGGTTTATCCTTAGGTATCTTATGCATCTTGTGGCTATGATGAAAGGGATTCCTTTCTTCAACTCTGCTTCGTTCAACTTGTTTTTCATATATAGAAATGCTATAGATTTTTGGATGTTGATTTTACATCCTGCCACTTTACTGTATTCACTTATTACTTTAAGAAGGTTTTTCATGGAGACCTTTGGGTCTTCTACGTATACCATCATGTCATCTGCAAATAAAGATATTTTCAACTCTTGTTTGCCTATTTGAATGCCTTTTATATTGTTCACTTCTCTGATTGCATTAGCTAAGAATTCCAGTACTATATTAAAGTGCAGTGGAGAAAGTGGGCTAGGCTGTACCTAAAACAGTACCTGTTTTTAGCGGAAAAGCTTTTAGCTTTTCCCCATTCAGTATAATGTTAGTTGTAAATTTTCATAGGTGGCTTTTATTGTGTTGAGAAATGACCCTTCTATACTGATCTTAATGAGGATCTTAATCATAAAAGGATGTTGTATTTTATCAAATGCTTTCTCCGCATCAATTTAAATGATCTTATGGTTTTTATTTTTCTCTCTGTTAATATGGTGTATTACATTTATGGTCTTGTGTATGTTGAACCACCCTTGCATCCCTGGGATAAAGCCTACCTGGTCATGAAGAATAATCTTTGTTATATGTTGTTGGATATGATTTGCGAGTATCTTGTTGAGAATTTTTGCATCTATATTCATCAATGATATTGGTCTATAGTTTTCCTTGTTTGTCATGTCCTTATCTGTTTTGGGGATGAGGATGATGGAGGCTTCATAAAGTGAATTTGGAAGGTTTCCTTCCTTTAGAATCTTTAGAAATAATTTTAGTAGGATAGGGGTTAACTTTTCCTTAAAAGTTTTGCAGAATTCAGAAGTGAAGCCATCTGGACCTGGGGTTTTCTTCGTCGGGAGGTTATTTGTTATTGATTCAATCTCTTGGCTTCTCATGGGTCTATTCAGGTTATCTATGTCCTCCTGAATCAATCTTTCTAGATTATATGTATTCAGGAATTAGTCCATCTCCTCCAATTTATCTTGTTTGTTGGCATATAGTCGCTAAAAGTGTCCTCTAATGATATTTTGTATTTCTACTATGTCTGTTGTAATATTGCCTGTTTCATCACATATTTGATTTATCTGGTTTCTTTCTTTCTTCTTCTTGATCAGTCTAGCTAACTGTGTGTTGAGCTTGTTAATCTTTGCAAAAACCAGCTTTTGTTTTCATTTATTTTCTGTATGGTTCATTTATTTTCTATTTCATTTATTTCTGTTTGAGCCTTTATTATTTCTTTTTGCCTGGCATTTTAGGGGTTTGTTTTTGTTGTTTTTCCAATTCCCTGAGGCATGATGTTAGGTTATCTATTCGTCATCTTTCCATCCTTTTCTTATGCACACTAATTGCTATGAATTTCCCTCTTATGACTGCTCTTGCCATGTCCCATAGATTATGGACACTCGTGTACTTGTTATCATTTGTTTCCATAAATTTTTTGATTTCAGACTTAATTTCTTCAGTAGTGAAGAAGTCATTCAGAAGTAAGTTGCTCAGTGTTCATCTGTTTGTGTATTTTCAGGGGTGTTTCTTTTTTTTTTTTTTTTGAGAGGTTTTTCGCTATAGGGTGCGTGCGCTCGCCAGATAGACAGAGAGACATAGAGACAGAAAGCGAGAAATCACCCCCCAGAGGGGATGGTCACGCCGCAATCCCTTCTCCTCCATTCTCCTCGCGGGATCTTGGGCCCGCACCCACACACGCCCGGCGTGAGTTTTAAGCTACCGTGTCCGGGATGTGAACCGCGGTTGACTACGTGGGAGTCCAGCGACATGCGATTACGCTAACTGCTGGTTCCCAGGGGGTTTTCTTGAAATT
Source organism: Tupaia tana (assembly GCA_026018925.1). Lineage (NCBI taxonomy): Eukaryota > Metazoa > Chordata > Mammalia > Scandentia > Tupaiidae > Tupaia > Tupaia tana. Next base: position 30,601,207 of record JAKSZU010000009.1, on the reverse strand, counting down.
AATCTTGAGTTTAATTCCATCATGGTCAGAGAAGATGCTGGATATACGTTCTATGCCTTTCAATCTGTATAGGCTTGATTTGTGTCCTAACATATGATCACTCTTTGAAAAGGTTCCATGTCAAGGTGAGAAAAATGTATATGTTGTGGACGTAGGGTGGAAAGTTCTATAGTTATCTGTCAAGCCCATTTGATTGATAGTATGATTTAGGTCCTATATCTCTCTATTTATTTTCTGCCTAGAAGATCTCTCTAAAGGAGATAATGGGGTGTTGAGATTTCCAACAATTATACTATTTCTCCCTATCTCTCCTTTTAGCTCCAGCAATCTTTCCTTGACATATTTAGGTGCACCTGAGTTGGGTGCATAGATATTTATAAGCGTTATGTCTTCTTGCTGCATTACCCATTTACTATAGTATAATGCCCTTCCTTGTTTCTTCTTACGGTCTTTGACTTGAAGCCTATTTTGTCTGAAATCAATATTGCTACTCCAGCCCTTTTTTGTTTTCCATTCACATGGAATACCTTTTTCCAGCTCTTTACTTTTAGTCTATGTATGTCTTTATCCATAAGGTGAGTTTCTTGTAAGCAACAGATACAGGGTTTCTGTCTTTTTATCCATTTGGCCAGTCTATGTCTCTTAATTGGATAATTTAATCCATTCACATTCAATGTAATTATCGATATTTTCGTACCTGTTCCTATCAATAAGTGAGTCATTTTCTTCGTTGCTTTTTGTTCTCGTATAACTGTCTGTCTGACTTTTTAGTTTTCCTGGTATAGCACTCCTTTCAGAGCCTCTTGAAGAGCTGGCCTGGAGTTTGTTAATTTAAAATTTAACTCCATTAAATTTTGTTTATCCGAGAATGTTTTTATCTTTTTTACCCATATGAAAGATCATCTTGCTGGGTATAGTATTTTTGGTTGAAACTGTTTTTCATTCAACACTTTGACTATATTTCCCCATTCTTTCCTTGCCTGCATTGTGTGCACCGAGAGATCCGATGTTAGCCTGATGGGGTGACCTTTGTAAGTAACTTGACATTTCCCTCTTGCCAACTTTATTATCTTGCCTTTGTCTGTTGTTTTTGCCAGTCTGGTTCTGATGTGCCTTGGAGAGGACTGTCTTGGGTTGATTCTACTCAGAGTCCTACGTATTTCTTGGGTCTGAATATTTGAATGCCTTTCTAGGTTTGGAAAGTTTTCTTCCAGGATTTCATGGAATAAATTATCTATGACCCTATTATTTTCTTCCTCTTCTGGGATCTCAATTATCCAGATGTTGGGGCACTTGGTTGTATCTGGTTTTCCTCATATATTATCCTCGTTTTTTGTGGTTGTTTTCTCAATCTTCTTGATACTTTTTTCTAGGTCAGATATTTTGTCTTATACATTAGAGATTCAATCTTCTGCTTGATCTAACCTACTTTTAATACTTTCAAGGGAGGTTTTGATTTCCTGTATCACATTCTTCAACCCTAGAAGTTCCATCTGGTTCTTGTTTAAGGTATCTATTTCTTCTTTCAAATCATGAAAGGATTTCCTCATCTTCTAGAGCTCCTTGTGTCTGTTCTCTTCCATCTCAGTTAGTTTGGTCACTAAAAATATTCTGAATTCCTTATCAGACATGTTCACGACATCCATTGTATTGACTGTGGGTGATATAGGCTTGATGATTTCCCTTGGGGGAGAGGCCTTTGTTGGTTGCTCATACTTCTTGAGCCTCTGCGATTGTTCCTAGTCATTTGGTGATCTATATGTTGCTCCCTAACTTATTTAAGGTATCTCTGAGCATTAAAAGGTGTGCAGGATTAGAAAATTAATTATTTATCTGGTGGTTGGCCTACTTGTTGCTCACCAGTACCATGTACTGTTGTCACTGGTCCTGTGTTACCCAAAGTTCTCCCTGTTTCTAAGGCTTGGTGAACCTCCAACTGACCTACTAAGCAATACCTCAACAGCAAAGAAAAAAAATAATCGTGCAGCATAAACACTTGCTGTCCGCTATCCAAAACACTAAAATTCAGAGAGTCCAAAGGCAAGTGGGGAAGGGGCAGAGGATGAATGGTGTAAGTGCCTGCAGCCTCAGGCAGCCTGGTGTCAGGAACTGCTGGCTGGCTCAAATCATTTGCAGATGGGATGGGGAGGTGTGCAAGTTTGTTGGTCCAGGCCAAATGGGCCTGCAGCCGCAGGCAGCCTGGTGTCCGGAACTGTTGGCTGGCTCAAATCATTTGTAGATGGGGTGGGGGGATGCAAGTTTGTCTTAAAGTCCCACGGAACCAACCTGAAGTCCAGAGAAAAAGTAGGGGTAGGGAAGCGCAATGGTCCTGGCCTAAGTGGCCTGCAGTCACAGGCAGCCTGGTGTCAGGAACTGCTGGCTGGCAGGTGGGGTTAATTTCTTGCTTTCTATCTCTGTCTCTCTCTATCTCTCTGGTGAGTGCATGCGCCCTATGGCAAAAATATCTTTAAAACAAAAGTATATAGTTTTGTTAACTTCCTTTAATTCTTTCTTTGTGTTTTCTTTGAGCTCTTTGAGCATTTTTAAAAATTTTCCAGATGCACATGTGCTCACCAGATAGAGACAGACAGAAAGAGAGAAAGTGAGAAAGCACCCTCCATAGGGCATAATCTTGTTGCAATCCCTTCTTCATTTCTCTCACCTTTTGGGATTTTGGTCGTGCATACACAAGTACCTGGTGTGTTTTTCAAGCTACTAGGGCTAGTACTTGAACTAATGGACCTGGTAGATTCAAAAACAGTTAGCCATGTGGGATCCAGCCACCTTTACTACCAGACCATGGGCTGGCCTTCTCTGAGCATATTTAAGGCAGTTTTTTATTGCCTTTTTCTAGTAACTCTGTTGCTAGGACATTTCTTCCTAGCATTCTTCTTCTAGGACATTTTCTGCCCACTTTTTTTCTTCTTTTGAATGGGTCATGTTTTTCTGATTCTTTGTATGGCATATAATTTTTTGTTGTTGAAAACTTGATATTTCAGAATAATAACTTCTCTCAGTGTTCGCAGACTGGACTTTCAGCCACAGAAATTCTTCACTAATTAGCTAAATCAGTGACTTCTAACGTCATTTCTGAGTAAGCATATTGCCTGAGCATATATGTTGTTTTTAGGATTCCTACATAGGCATAGATGGTTTTCAGTGGCTTTATTTTTTCCCCCAAGAAAGGTCTCACTCCAACTTCTCCCCAGTACCTTAGATTGATTTTTGTATGCCTCTCTACATAATCCCTTGTCCCAGGTCCTCCTATAGCTTTCATGAGCACATCCTGTTGCATTTCTACCTGAGCTCTGAACTGGGGGAAACAGTCAGTTCTTTAGGCAGGCCCACAGCTTGTCAAAATACTGCAAATAACTATTGTCTAGGTTGAGGTAGGAAATTGAGAAATGGCCTGCCACCTCCTCCACACCAATACTATGCCACACTAGGGAGGTGATAGTGCAATGGCAAATGAAACTATTAATAAAATTCTCTACTATTTCAAATGTGCCTTTTTCTTGATTGAGGATTCTCTTTGTTGTTGTAGAACTTCTAAAAGGTTCCAAACCTCCTATAATGTTATTCTAGCCTGAATCACATTCTCTTTTTTTCTCCTTTCTTCTTTTCTCTCTCCTGCTTCTTTTTTCTTTCTTTTGTCTTTCTTTCTTCTTTCTTCTTTTTTTCTTTCTCCACGTTTCTTTGTGGTAATAAAGGCCTGGAACTTCCCAATATACCATTGCTAATGTCACTTTTTCCTTGTCTAGCTCTGAGAGAACAGAGACCTCAACTGTCATCCAGTATAGATAAAGCTGACATAAAACATGAAACAATACTTAATATTGAAAGTACTATTAGTTATCTAATTCATCAAGGAAGTTATAAGTATATTCACATTGCTGTGAAAGAGCTGATTAATCAAGATGAAGATGAAACACAGGTCAGGGCCCCTTGTCTCAATTTCCTTAAAGGAAACCAAAGGTTTTTTTGGTTTTCTTCATGACAAAGTGTGAAATAATGAGAGAGTGAAGAAAAGAATGTTCTATATCTAAAAACATTGTGGTTTGTTGAAAGAACAAAAATGTATGTTTGAAAAGATTTTGAAAAGCAAAACATTTAATCAGGTTTTATATAAAGAAATTATATGTCCTTTACCTAAATATTTTGTGAGAATATACATTATGTCTGACTGGAAAACATTTCCTCTCTTTAGTATTGTAAAATTCAAAACAGTTAATAAAGTATTATAGAGACCACAGCCATGAATGTAAGGGTTGGTGAGATTTAGGTAAAAGATTGCAGGATAATTGGTATGTTTGAAAAGGCTTGATGTAAAGTGGTTGAGTCTTTTTGCATGATGGAGATGAATATTGTATTTAACTCAGGAGTGTTTTCCCAATCTAATGTTGTAAAAAATAATGTAAATTTTCTCTTCAAGCAATACTCATCAGACATGCTAAAGGGTAACTAGCAGAATTGTCCAAGCCCAAACTATATGAAGTGGAAGCTAGAGTGCTGGTATGAACAAATTCTCTTTGTGAGAGCCCTGCATGCATCACAGAATTATCTTCTGAGACTTTGGATTAAAGAATTTCTATCTGAGAAAGAATCCCTTGCTTGTTATTGGGCACTGAGACTGCATCAGTGATGAAAGGGCATATGATAATGAAACCTGAAATATCCATGACGTCATCTCAGAGAGTAATTTTAATGGTGATGGCAGTTTCCCTAAGAGGTCCATAATAAAATGGAAATAATTTATATAGATCATGCTCCCCAAGGAATACAAAGAAGAGACACTCACAAGTAGGAAGTCTTTCTTCCTCTAGGATGACTTTGGAACTTTATGAGGTACTTCTGTATTCCATCATTACTTGAACACTTCCAACAAAGAGTTTCTTGATTTATGGATGGCAGTTCCAAAGTGAGCAACATCCTGACTGGAAGGTCATCACCCTGATAGAAGGTAAAAATAAATCAAGTCAGTGGACTAAATTGTGAGCTGTTTTCCTAGCAGTGGTGAAAGAATTAAATATTGGCAAAAGCCACTGTATTTGTTGGTTGGTTGGATGTTTTTTGCCATAGGGTGCATGTGATTGCCAGAGGGAAACAAAGAGAGAGAGAAAAAGTGATAAATCACCCCCTTAGGGGGTATGATCACACCACAATCCCTTGTTCTCCATTCTTCCCTTGGGATTCTGGGCACACACACACATGTGCCTGGTATATTTTTCAAGCTGTCAGATCAAGGATTTGAACCACAGAGTTTGTCATGTGGGATCCAGCACCTTAACCACCATGTTACTTGCTGGCTCTTTTGGTATTTTTTTTGTTGTGTGTTTGTTTGTTTTACTGACTCATGAACAGTGACCAAAGGCCTGACCATATGGGCAAGAGATCTATGGAAACTTGGACAATTAAAGAGATGCTCATATGGAGTATGGCCCTATGGAAACCTGAGAGGTACACTAAAGAGTAGGACATGTTGATGCCCATCAGAAAACCTCTCTACCAAATGTGAAATGTGCTGGGAAATAACAAGCAGATATCCCCATGTGCTTACTTGAGGTGGCCATCTGGATCCATGAAAAAAAGTAGATATGTGTACAACAATGCAAAGATAGGCTGAACCTAGGTATTATTAGTCTTAACTTTCTGAGAAACAAAATGCCAATAAAAACTTTTGTACCTGTCAGGAAAAGAGACAGAGACTATAGATAGCTAGATGTAGATTAACTGGTGGGAAGAGTCTAAACATAGTTGGCAAGTAAAACTGATGCTGGTAGCCATTGGAGGGCTAAAAATGGACCTTCACAGAAATGAATACTCTCTGGCCTGGCCTTGCCTATCTGATGGTAGATGCAATTTTCAGAGTTCTGTAAAGTAATCAATACAGAAAGATATTGCACCAATTTGAACCATAAAGTCATATTTCTTTAAGGAATATACTTTACAGCCCATAATGTCCAACAATGGGTAGAGAAATACGTTGCTCATAATGAGAGTTTGATAAAGAATTGAAACAGGTGATTGAAACATTGGTTATATGAAATGGTGAGAGATACAGAACTGAAGGGCTAATTTACATATCTTCATGAGTTTGTGTTCACATTCAATAGAATAGAAACAAAGGGAGTATCCTCAATAAATAGATTATCCTGTTTTTCTATTTCCTCCCTGGGGAATAGGAAATGAGAGAAGATGCTGGTTTAATGACTATAGTTTTTTTCCCCCTTCCTCTATTCCACACATTAGCTCAACTTTCATTTTCCTAACTGATGCAGTGGTTGTATGAGCAGAGCTGAAACTACAACTGCCAGGAAAGGGATGATTATGAGGCAAGAAATTGTACCTATATGCTTAAACTTTTAGAATGACTAAGACCCAGATGGAGTGGGCTGTATCTTAACTCCACCTAGGAAAATTGGGGTTAAAAGTAAATTCAGCTGCCTTTCTTTATGGTCAAAATGCCCACCAAGTCTGTATTGATGTGAGCCTACTTTATATAGATAATAGACTGAAGGAGAGGTACTTGATAAACTAGTGTTATCACCTGTAATCTAAACCAACATGCTCTTCTTTTCTTTTTTTTTTTTTTAAGTTTTTGCCATAGGACACTTGCACTTACAGGAGAGTAGAGAGACAGAAAGAGACAATGAGAGAGAAAGCAAGAAATAAGCCCCAGAGTGGGTAGCCATTCTGCAATTCTTTCTCCTCCATTCTCCTCCTGAGATTCTGGACATGCACACATACTTGCCCAGCATGATTTCCAAGTCATCAGGTCCAGGACTCGAACTGTGCTTGGCCATGTGGGAGTCTAGTGCCGCAACTACTATGCCACCTGCTGGCCTCCCTAATGTTCATTGTAAAGTAGAAAAGTTTTAGTATAAATGGAGAGACAAAAATAATAGCCAAGCTTTAAAGGATGAATAAATGGGTTACGTAATGAAGGAAATTCAATATTACATTGGTATACCCAAAGGGGCTCAGAACAATGGACAGAATTATCTCTCAGCTCAATTATACCATATATCTGAAAAAGTGAAGCTGTTTGTTTCTTGAGACTACTTCTGTGTGTAGAAACTGACAAGATGGAATGAATGTTCACAAATTTGAGAGGCCTTGCCAGCGAGATATTTTCATACATTTTATACATTGGACTAATTTTCAGTGACTGAACGGGACTCTAGTAACATGTCAATATTTTTTAGGGGCCAGCATGTGGCATGGTGGTTAAGGGAGCTGAAACCCCCCCCCCCCCCATGGCCAACTGCAGTTTGAGTCCCGGACGTGGCAGCTTGCTTTCTCACTTTTCCTCTCTATCTCTCTCTCTTTCTCTCTCACTCTCACTCTCTCTTGCTCTGTCCCCCTCTGGTCAAATTAAAATAAAAAAATAAAGTTAAATAAAATAATTCTAAAAAAAAATTAAAAAAAAAAACATTATAAGTATTGTCAAATGTGCTCAGCAAAATGTAATGTTCAGTATTGATTAAGGTATCTGTGGTCAAATTCCTGAGAGTATAATATAGAATACGTTTGGCCTTTGTACCTAGTTTCTGTCAGTGAACTTCTCTAAAACCTCTGGAATTTCCTGAGTGTTAATACTGATGCAAGAAAATTATGATGCAGGAAGTTGAGGTATGTGGGTCCAACAACCAATACAAGAACAGCAGCAAACCTGATTCTTTGACTCACACTCATGAAGAATTAGAGATGTGGACAGAGAGAAGGATTAGTCAAGTGAATCATTTATTAAGAGAAGGAAGAAAGATCAGAGCTCCCGGGTAGGGAGAGAGTCCTGGAAAAGGGGTTGCCAATGAAAAACTAAAGCGTGTGGTTTTTATGTGTCAGAGGGGCTTTGTTCAGGCTTCTTGTTTTGATTTAGGTTTTTTCAGCCTCTGAGAAATTGACCTTATGTAAGAAGAGGGAAGCAGTTTGCAGAAGGACTGGCTATGGTATTGAGAAATGCCAGTTCATTGACAAGCTTGGTGCTGTTCAAAAGGAGCTTGCAGGGAGTGAGTTGTCTGCAAGGAGTGTTGTTAGGATGGGGGAGTTGAGTCATGCTGTGAAATCCACAGTTGTTTGTTGTTGTTGTTGTTTTTCTTTTGATCCAGGTCTCAAATTAGAGACCTTTTCTGAGATGCAGGATGGAAAATCACAAACACTGGTAAAAGTAGGAAAGAGAAGAAAGAGAAGTTTTCATAGAAAAGTGTAGATTTCTAATAATAAAGAAATACAACCCCATGCCCAAAAGGCATGTAGATGGGCAGCTGCCAGAGAAGGACAACTGCACTAGGCATGAGGTTAAGTGCTACTTTTATCCAGAAGGCTGGTAATGAATATTTAGCAGGGGAAGATCTGTCATAGAACCTGGACTCTTTGTTTGGTTTTCTGGGCTTTTTCCTGTGCTTGTGTATTTCTCTCAGATGAGGAATTTATCTAATCACACATGGCCAGGGTGGTTTTTGAAGGAATGTGCATCTGTATCTTAATACACTGCCCAATCAGTTTCATACCGAAGTGGGAATCAAGGTGTTGCCTTAGTGTCCCATCCCAGTGGTGAATTTTTGTGTATATATCTGGGGTGACAGGAAGGAAAATAACAACCTTTCCAGTGCCAAGAGCCAGGTGGGAAAAAGGGTGAAATAGTGGGGTTTGAAGGAGGTTTGGTTCCATTTCCTGATAGGCCATGATTAGTCAAACAAGCTGTAAAACAGCTCTGGTTGTTAAGAAGCTCTCTATGTGAGCAAGTGGTCAACGATAATACTTGATTTCTAGTGAGAGCAGTGAATGACCCTTCTCAAAAGTTGCCCAGAATCAGGACCAGCTGTAGTCATAATGACTATGTTGCTGGACTCCCATGTAGTCGACTGTGGTCCAAGTCCTGGACCCGGTGGCTTAAACTCACACTGGGTGTGTGTTTGTGCAAGCCCAAGATCCCAAGAGGAAGATGGAGGAGAAGGGATTGCAGCGTGGCCGTCCCCCCAGGGATGATTTCTTGCTTTCTGTCTCTCTGTTTCTCTCTGTCTTTCTGGCGAGCGCACATGCCCTATAGGAAAAACCTCCCCAAAAATAAATAAATAAACAAATATAAATAAATAAATAAATTGGCCCTATCTTAATGAATCTGTGTCCATTTTCAACCATAGTGACACTTCCTTGGGGGTCCCTGCCCTATTTGCCTACTCATTGGGTTTAATTCCTGTCTCAGTACTACTTTTGTTATTCATGAGCCCCTTTGATAAATATTGAGTTAATATTAATGATGTCACTTAGGGTGGGACCCCTGTATAGCCTCAGGATTAACCCAGTCACCAGAAAGACCAAGTGATTAGAGGATTAGAGGGTTGGAATTTTCACTTATTTCCATTGATCTCTGGGAAATAGAAGTGGGGCTAGCGATCAAACGCTGTAAAAACTCTTGAACAAGATTTGATGAGCTTCCAGATTGCTAAATGTGTGGAAGTGCTGGGAGGATAGTGTGCCAGGAGAGATCATGGAATCTCTGCATCCTCTATTGCCATACCTTGCTCTATCAATATTTTTATTTGACTCTTCATTTATATCCTTTATATCTTTTGTAGTAAATTGACAAATGTAGTTAAAGTATTTTACTGAGTTCTGTGAGTCACCTTAGCAAATTATCAAAATCAAGGGGTGAGGCTATGGAAACCCCAATTTATAACTTGACAGTGAGAAGTACAAGTCTCAACCTGGCACTTGCAATTGGCATCTTGAAATGAAGGGCAGTGTTGTGAGACTGAGTCCTTAACCTGGAGGATCTGACATTGTATCTAGATAAATAGTGCCAAAATAGAATTGAATCACAAGATACCTAGTTGGTGTCTTTTCGAGAATTGCCTGATATGGGATAAAAATCTCACACATCTGGTCACAGTAGTGTTCTGTGGTGAGTATAAGAGCAGAGTAGAGAAAATTCATTCGTTCTTTCCCTTAAGAATAGAGATCCTAATGATTCTACAAAAAAGGAGAGGGCCAGTTGTTGGCATGGTGGATCCCACAGTTAGAGTCCTTTACTCAGTGACTTGAAATACATGCCGGGCATATGCACATGCATGTCCAAAATCCTAAGAGGAGACTGAATGAGATGGATGATAAGGGATTTTGTCTGGCCATCCCCCCTTTGGGGTGATTTCTCTCTCTCTCTCTCCCTCTCTCTCTCTCTCTCCATCCACTATAGCAAACTTAAACAAACAAGCAAATAAAAACAAAACAAGTTAGAACTAATAAATAAATTGAATTAAGCAAACTTGCAGGATATAAAAATAATTAGCATTACCAGTTTGCGAAAATGCAAATCAAAGCCACAAAGGGGTATCACTTCACTCAAAAGAATAAAAAGGCAATCTAAGGAATGGGAGAAAATATTTACCAATCTTATATCAGATAAGGAATTAGTATTTAAAATATGTAACTAATACTTAAAGCTCAATAACAAACACAACCTTGTTTCAAAATGAGTTAAAGAATAGATATTTCACCAAAGAAGACATACAAATAACAAATATGTATGTAAAAAGATATTAAAGTCACTAATAAGTATGTAGAGAAATTAGAGCCCTTGTACACTATTGTGGGATTGTAAAATTGTGTAACTGCTATGGAAAACAGAATAGAGGTCCCCTCCAAAATTAAAACTAGCACTACCATATGATATAAAAACCCCACTTCTAGGTATATACCTCAAAGAATTGGATTTAGGAACTTGAAGATAGATTTGTGCTGGAAGCCGTGCTCCAGCCAGGGTGGGTGCACAGGAAGGCAACACGGGTGAACAAAGTCAGGCCAAGACCTCAATGCCCCTTAGCATGTTCTCAGCTGACTACAGCCAGAGTAAACTCAAGACTGCGGCCCTGATGGCCAGAAGTCATGCGTTTTTATTATAGAAGGAGTTTTACTGGAATAGGATGGGTGAGGGGAAGTAAGTGAAAGATTTTACTCCAAAAGGTAAAGCATTCAAAGTATAGGAACAATAATCATAAAACATGACGTCTGTTTTATTTAGGTATAAACAGTCATAATTCTTAGAACGAGGGAGTCCATTTTTTAGGTGCATTCTCTTCTTAGATATTGATTACTGGGGAGGGTCTTTGGATGAGAGGGCTCCCAAGAATCTTAATAACCTTAGTCCCAGACCAGCTTGATCACTTTAGTCCCAGATTGGCTTGAGAATTTGAGCCTCAGGTCAGCTTTTTGAGAATTTCAGCCTCAGGCTAGGGTGGCAGCAATTACAAGAGCCTAGAAATAAATCCTGTCTGGTTTAGTAAAGACAAGGTTAGTATATACTAAAGTGGAATACCTATGTTATCTCTGGGGTAGTCTACAGCTAAGAGGGTGAGTCTACATAGGAAAGGAATGTGGTCTTGTGGGCAACTTAATGACTGACCTAAAGGTTACTGTGTACTTGGGACCCTCTATGTGCTGCTCTATACAATGACTGTGGCTTGGGGAATGGCAATATTCCCTTGTTCTGAGAGTAAGTGTGGCTTATGGTCTTTGGGGTAACAGCACCTCCTGGATGAGTCCCTGAGCCCCTCCCAGCTACTGAGATTGTTTCGCCAATTAGTAGCTTTAACCTAAACCTTTCTAATGCTTATCTATGTAATCCCCAGTAGAAGTGAATGTAATGGGAGTAATTCCAATTTGCAGCTGCCGCCTTATGCAGGCAGCCACTGCCTTAGTGGATCCACATTCCTTCAGGATTATTGTAAAAGTTATAGTAAGGTTGGGGGTGCCTTTTTGGGGTACCGGGGTATGGCAATAAGGCCCATGGCAGAGAAATTGAGTGCAGGCCAGTACAGCAACACAATGGAGGTGAGGTCCAGAACTCGTAAAACTGTTGACCTTGCAAACAGTTCTCCTCAGCGCAGTCCTTGCTCTAGGGCATGACAGGCAGTTCTTTCATACTCAGCTTGTGTTAACTGCATGGTCCCAGCAGATTTGTATACAGATACTCATCACAACAAACACTACTCACAATAATCAAGACATGAAAGCAAGTCAATTGTGCATGGGTGGATGAATAAATAAACAAATTGTGGTACATATGGGGTCTTTGAAGACTTGATATAAAATGTAAATTATGAAAATACTGTGCATATATTTCCAAAAAGGTTTGCACCAAACTAAATTTGTACTACCTTTTCACAACATGTCTGAACACAATTTAATTGAGGCAGTAAGAAGCACAAGACATCAGTTTGAAAAAAAGCCCCTAACACATCAACATGAATTCTTTTAACACAGAAACAAGACCAAACAAAATGTATGGTAAAGCTTGGTTAGAAGGTGATAAAATCATTGATGATTTATGAAGTTTATGGGGAAATTGCTCCAAAGAAATTAGCACTTTAAGAACTGACAAATCGTTATGAGGAAGGATCAGAAGATGTTGAAGATGACCCTCAGAGTGGCAGAACATTCACATCAATTTGTGAAGAAAAAAATTATCTTATATGTGCCCTAATGGACGAAGACCAATGATTAACAGGAGAAACAGTAGCCAACACCATGCACATCTCAATTTGCTCAGTTTACATCATTTTGACTGGAAAAATATACTTAAGAAAACTTTGCGCTCATGGGTCTAAAACTGTTGCACCCAGATTAGCAGACAAAAGCAAAGCATTCAATGGAAATTTTTTAAAAGTAGTATTAACATCCTGAAGTATTGGGACCAGCAGTTGGCGTAATGGCTATGTCACTGGACTCCCATGTAGTCAACAGCGGTTTGAGTCCCAGACCTGGTGACTTAAACTCACACCGTGCGCATGTACGTGCGTGCCCAAGATCCCCAGAAGAGAATGGAGGAGAAGGGATTGTAGCGTGGCCATGCTCCCCTGGGGGGTGATTTCTCGCTTTATGTCTCTCTCTGTCTTTTAGGTGAGCACACGCACCCTATAGCAAAAAACATCTACAAAAAAAGGAAAAGATCCTGAAATATTGCTTTAAGGAACTCTAACAGGAGACGATACATGACATTGCCACAATGATCTTGAAGGCAAAACACAGCAAAGCCATGGCTACCAAGAAATAGAAGTGGCTCAGTCAAAATAAAAGTGGATCAGTAAGAGCAAAGTTCCTGGTAAGATGTATTTGGAATGCAAAGTTAGCCAGTGCTTTAGCAGAAAAATAACAAGGAAATTATTACCAAAGAGTCCTTTTCCACCAGATGATGCTCCTGCTCATTCCTCTTACCAAGCAACAGAAATCTTTGTGAGAGTTTCAAGTGAAAATCATTAGGCATGCACCTTACAGTCTTGATTTAATTCCTTCTGATTTCTTTTTGTTTCTTAATCTTCAAAAATAATATTTAGTTAATAATGTAATAAAGACTGTGTTGACATGGTTAAATTTCCAGGATTCTCAGTTCTTTAGGGATGGACTAAAGAGCTGTCATCTTCCTTTATATAAGTGTCTTGAACTTAATGGAGTTTATATTGAGAAGTAAAGTTTGTATTTTTTAAGTTCCATTTCTTTCATAAACTTTTTGAAGTCCTGTGGTACTTCTTAGTTTCCTTATAGTTACATGAAGACATATGATTCATCCGACCGATGAATGTTTACTTCTATCCTGAAGCACTTACTTGCTATTGAGATACTCCCAGGTGATTTACAGCCATAGAAAAGGCCAGTGTTTCTGTTTGGTGGAGCCTCTGTCAGCCTCAATCTCCACTGAGGGAAGCAAAACCACACTGATCAGCACTGGACATGTAGCCTAACTGAGAATTTTTTTGTTTCATTAAGTTGTTAAGATTTGTTAGTATAACATAAGTTACGCTGACTAGTATAAGAGTACCCTAAATGCTTCATTAAAAATAACTGCTCCCATGATCTCCAGAGATTATGAAGTTTTTTTTCTCTTTAAATTTATTTATTTTTTACATTAATTCACTATACATCATTACATCATACAAATGAATTTTCCATCCAAAATACACTGTGTATTGGCTCAATCAAGCACATCAACATACATGTTTTCAGCAAATAATTTTCCAATTCTTATGTCTTGTATACTTTGTTTTTTGTTTTGCCATCCTTGATTCCTTATCCCTCACCCTCTGCCAAGTCCCACCCTCCTCCCACATTGTCTCTGGTATCCATGGTTGCTTTCTATGCCTCCCCCCCCCCCATTTAATTGATTTGCTAATGAACTTAGTCTAAATATATCCAATAGCTAGCACAGCTGATATATACCTATAAATGAACCCAAGTCTGACTTTAGGCATAAACCCCAGTGAGTAGAATGAACATATTAAAAAGTAGTACCCAGCTGGGGCTATATAGCTTACTGCAGTCATCAAATATGCATTATTTTTTTAAATTTCGATACGAACAGTTTTACCGTTTTTTTTTTCCTCCTGCAACTTTTTTTCTTTTAATTACTTAACATTCATTCCCTGAGCATCACCCCAACGTACTAAATGTGGTTTCCCATCTAGAATAAACTGCATAGTGGCTTAATCATGCATGTTATTATCAATAATATTCCATTTCTACTTTCATACATATGTATACGTATATATGTTTTTTACCCCATATTTGACCCTCTGCCCTTTCCCACTCTCTTATTACACTATCTTTGCTATATACAGTTGTCTTCCATTCCTTTTTCCCCAACATTTTGTTCATCACACAATATCATAAGTAATCTAACTACTTTCAGCAGGTAATTTCAAGAAGAGTAGTTTTGAACTGATAATGATATTTCCTTGAAACTTAAAGCCTAGAAACAGGTTAGTATTCTGTTCAAATAGTAGGTACATGCACCTATCAACAGCTCAAGACAGGACAAAAATCCTTTAAAACCGGAAAACAAAGCTTAGGAGAAAAGCAGCAATAATTTAGTCAAGTTACAGAATGTTGTTTCATCAGTTCAGTCTCATGTACTTAATCTTTCTTCTGTTAAGGTTCGATCTTCCAGATTGAATTCTGGGATATAATATTCATTTCCAAACATTGTCCCTACAATTAAGTTGCCCATTTTCTTAGTTTTTGAACTCTTATTTCTGTGTGTCTGCATTTAATTTTACTGACATAGCACTCCCTTAAGAACTTCTTGGAGATCTGGTCTGGTGCTGGTAAATTCTTTCAGGTTTTGTTTATCTGGGAAAGTTCGTGTCTTTTCTTCCCAAATGAATGATAACCTTGCTGGGTACAGAATTCTCGGATGAAATTGCTTTTCCCTTAATACTTTGAATATATTTTCCCATTCTCTCCTTGCTTGCATTGTTTCCAATGAGAGGTCTGCCGTTAGTCTGATGGGATACCTTTTGTAGGTAACTTGCCTTTTTTCTCTTGCCAGTCTTAGTATCTTGTCTTTGTCTGTGATTTTGGTCAATCTGGCTATAATGTGTCTTGGAGAAGATCTTCTTGGGTTGATTCTATTTGGGGTCCTCTGTATTTCTTGGGACTGAATTTCTGAGTGCCTCTCCAGGTTTGGAAAGTTTTCTTGCAGGATTTCATGGAATAGATTATCAATGCCCTTATGAGTCTCTTCACCCTCTGGGATGCCTATTATCCGGAAGTTTGGATGTTTAATTGTATCTAGTACTTCTCGCATATTATTCTCAAATTTTTGGGCATTTTCTCAGTCTTCATGGTGGATTTTTCTAGGCCAGCCATTTTCTCTTCTACATTAGAGATTCTATTTTCTGTATGATCTAGTCTGCTTTTAATACTTTCAAGGGAGATTTTGACTTCTTGTATTACAGCCTTCATCTCTAACAGTTCCATCTGATTCTTTTGTAAAGTGTGAAATTCCTCTTTTAGATCTTGCATGAATTTCCTCGCCTCCTGGAACTCTTCAACTCCTTTCTCCTTCCTCTTCAGCAGTTCCTTGTCTCTCTTCTCTTCCATCTCTGTTAGCTTTGCCATTATGAATGTTCTGAATTCTTTATCAAACATTTCCATGATTTCCATTGAACTGTGTGTGGATGAAGAGGAGCTATCCATTTCCCTTGTGGGAGAGGTATTTTCCTGCTTCCCCATATTTCTTGTGGTCCTGCAGAGATTTCTAGTCATCTGGTGGATGGTCAGTTTCTTCCCAAACTTGGAAGTTCAAACTGATGGTCGAGGAGTGTGCAGAAAAGGAAGCAGAGAGAGGGAAACAATACCAACAACAGCAAAATAAACAGACAAGAAACAGAGAAAAAGAAGAGAAAAACTTTTAAATAAATCTAAAAAAGGAAAATTAATATTCAAAAAATTTCAGTAAAACTCAAAAATTAGAAAACCGCGTGGCGCGCAAGCGAAATGGCTGGGTCGCAGGAGCCATGGAGCTGTCTGCCTCTTGAAGAAGGGCTGTTCTGGGAGGAGGAGAGGGGATTATTAACAAGATAAAGGGCTAGCTAGGAGGGGCCAAAGGGCCCTGTGAAATGCCTCACCTTAAAAAATTCTAAAAAGCAAAAATTAAAAAAAAATACAGAGAGAAAGAGAGAGGACAGAGACAGAGGTAGAGAGAGACAAAGACTAATACAGAGACAGGAGACTTGAAGGGGGTCTTCCTACCACGCAGGTTTTGTATGCTGGAGGCCCAGTGATCAGTGGGACATCTTCCTTTCTCCCAAAATGACTAGGTCGCCCAGAGATTATGAAGTTATACTCAGGGATTCTTTCACCCTCAGCCAAGGAAACACCTGATCAACAGAGTAATTAAATCAAAAGTGTAAAAATTAAAAAAAAAATTAAGCCCTAACATGTAGAAACACAAACCCAAAAAATAAACCCTAGCTTTTATCTTGCTTGGTTAGTTATTGCCCCGTTGACACCTAAAAGGTTGAGTACCTTAGAGTCAAGATATCCACTCATGTCTTCTAGGAATAAAAGGGGATGCAAAGGTCAAACTTAATCAGGATCTTCTTTCTCTTAGAGATTTTGATAAAGAATTATTCCTACATATATATTCTCTATTATGCTATAATATTGTTATTTCAAATGGATGGTCATTAACATTTATACTAATTGTAACTTTTTTGTTTAGGAAAATTATTGTCCTTTGCTTCTTTTTAGGTACTACTCACAGCATTAAACTTTATTAACATTAGAAATGCGTTTCTATTCATACAGTGTTTTTATTGCCCAACAAAATGCACAACTATAGGCTCTAACTTTTAATATTGTTTCAAGGGCACGTCCCATAAATTATCTTTAAAACAATTTTCTTTAAATAAAGATGTTTGAACTGGATGGGTTATTGGAACCCATGTTGGTCATGAAAATGCACTATTTAGAGCTCTTTCTGAGGGAAGTGTAATTGACTTCCAGTCCTAGCTGTTGCCCGATGTTTCCACCACCATACATATGCCAAAACTACATATCCTTCAGCCTGCTTCCAGACAATGACTGAGAACAATAGGTACACTAAAGCTGGTTTATTCTGACAAGAGATGATACTATTCTGACAAATGACTTTACTTCAATATCTTCCTTTATCTTGACCAAACCCGTCTTGAAAATGTGCTTAAGTCTGAGTCTCTTTCACCTTCCCTCTTTCATTCCACAATTGTGAGACCTGAAACATGGTCTAAAGTCTCTTTCCATCTTCTGCTCACTCCCAACCAAACTTTGTTTTTACATATCCAGTCCAGTCTCAACATCTACCCCTAGGAAACAAGATATGTATTCAAAAAGAGGTGAAGTGACTTTCTTGCATAGTTTCCTAATTTGGCAATTTCTCTGCCTTTAAACCATCTATTAATAGTAAAGTTATTGAAAGGGGAAAAATCTCTCAATTAAATTATTTGGCATCTGGAATAATATCATGTTTTGGAAAGTACATATTGTTATCACATCATTTTCATTTTCATAAATTTTCTTGAAGACTCCAAAAAATAAACTTTAAGAGTGGGCAGTGGGATGTATCGTGAAGTGCCAGGGAATTCCAATTGCTTATTTTGGGGAGCAGACTAATGAAAGACCTAGGGACTCAAGGCTTCATGGTGGAAATAGGTAATAAATGTATCTTTCAAGTGTGAGAAAGAGGCACATTCTCTGTAGTATAGTGTTTCACTAGGTGGCAAACAGTACAGGACTTCTTAATGAAGAGCTTAGTCCCAATTCTCAGAAATATCACATTAAAGTACTGTCATACACCACTTAACACCAGGGATACATTCTGATAAATGCATTGTTAGGAGATTTTGTTGTGTGGCCAGAATGACTCAGACAAACCCATACGCTATAGCCTGCTACACATCCAAGTTATATGGTATAACTTATTGCTCCTAGGCTACAAATCTGTGGAGCATATTATAAGACTAAATATTGTAGGCAAATGTAATATAATAGTAAAAAATTACCTATCTAGGGCCAGTCAGTGGTGCAGTGGTTAAGGGGGCTGGATCCCACATGGGTGATGGTGCATTTCAAGTTCTGGGCTTGATGGCTTGAACGACACACCAGGCATGTATGCATGCATACTCAAAATCCCCAGAGAAGAATGAATTGCAGCATGTGCATGAACTCTGTGAGGCTGGTGTGGGGGGTGCTTTCTCACTTTCCCTCTTTTCCCTCTCTTTCTCTGTGTCTCTGTCTCTCTCTGGTAAGCACACATGCCCTGTAGCAAATTTTTTTTCAATTTGTGTATCTAAACATATCTAAATATGGACAAAAAATACAGTGCAATGAAAATATAGTATACAAGATAAAAAGTGGTACACCTGTATATGACATTTACCAGGAATGTAGCTTGCTGGACTGGAGGTTGCTCCGGGTGAGTCAGTGAGTAAATGGTGAGTAAATATGAAGGCCTGGGACATAGCTGTGCACTTCAATAGACTTTATAAATACTGACCATCTGGGCTACAATAAATTTATAAAAACTATTTTTCCTTTTTCCAATAATTAACTTTAGATTACTGTTACATATTACTCTGAAGTTTTGATTTTTAAAATTTTCTGAGTCTTGTAATAACACTTAGCTTAAAACACACATTGCTAAACTGTACAAATATATTTTCTCTTTATATCCTTATTTTATAAGAATTTTTATTAAAAATTTTTTGAGTAAACTTTTTACTTTTTAAAATTTTTGGTTAAAAACTAAGACACAAACGCACATATTAATCTAGGCCCAAACAGGGTCAGGATCATTAATATCACTGTCTTCCTTCTCCACATCTTGTTCCATTGGAAGGACCATGATGGACAAAACAATATGATATTAAATCAAGCACCATAGAAAATGATGCGATCAAGAGACATGGTAAACACCAGATGTATGAGGCTGCTGCCAGCATAACATAGTATACTATTTCATAGTAAACTTTCTTTTTTAATAAATCGGAGTGCATTTTAAAATGTATAGTATAGTAAATATATAAACCAGTAACAAAGTCATTATTACCAAGTATTATGTATTGTACATAATTGTATGTACTATACTTTTATGGGACTGGTGGCATAGTATATTTGCTTTCACCAATGACACTGCAATCATATGATCAATGTGTTGTGCTACAACATCATCATGGCTATAAAATCATTAGGTGATAGGAATTTTTTAGCACTACTATAATCTTATGGGCTACCATTGTATATGCAGTCTGTCACTAACCAAAACATCATTATGCAGTGCATGTCTGTATTTTTCTGTTTCCTGTCCTATAATAGCTTCTATAATGCCCAAATCATTAGCAAGAATTTGTTAAGCTTTAATATTACATATTTATATGTCATTTATTATGAACCAGGAACTGGTCTCAGTGCTTTGCATATTTAACTTATTTAATTCTTACCACAATTTTTAAAGATACATACTATTATACTTATTTTTCAGATGAGGAAACAGAGGCACTAAGAAATTTAAAAGCTTACTCAAAGTATATTCCTAATAAGCAGGAGAATCAGGATGGAACATTTCAGACCCCATGCCTTAACTGCTACACTTGGATGACTGCATGTTTGTGATCTTACAAACATGGCAATCTAAGAATATGTAAATACAAGATGGGTCTTTTTTCATTAATGGACTAGAAGAAAAATAGTAAAAGTAGTCTTCCTATACATATCACCACTATTGCCTTGAAGGCCAGGAGGGTTATTGCAATGTTAATTCAGGGGAGAAAAGTAGTTCTCAGTTCCAGAAGATAACCATTAGCAAAGAGATGAATTGGTCATGGCAAAAAAAATATGGTCTGGAACCAGAATAGGGAAATGACTGGGTTTATGGTTTCAATCTCAGTGAATACTTATGTGAAAAAATATATATTACTTCTCTTCTTTCCTTGCACCTTTTGACATATTATGCTAGAAGGGAATTCAGGTTGAAAGGGAAAAGATAGATAGTACTATTCTATCGAAGGGGAAAAGATAGAATACTACTATTCTGTCATGTCAGATGACGTTTGATTATATTTGTGAGCCTATTTATATTTATGAATAGAAAAAAAGACAGGACTTCAATATAGTAAATTATCATAGATGAATTATTTCTAATATTGTCAGATTATGGAGCATTTTAATTTTTCCTTGGTTTTGTTTTTTTTTTGTTGTTGTTTTGCGTTGGTTTTTTTTTTTTTGCCTTGTCTACCTGAAAAGGCATTGCTTTTATAACCAGACAAAAAGTTCAAAACATATATGAGAGGTAGATGCTTTTTCCTGACATATAATTCACAAAAGTAAAATTCAACCTTTTAAGGTGCATAGTTCAGTGCTGTGTAATATATTCACAGAACTATGTAATCATCATCGCTATCTAAATTTAGAAAAATTTCATAACCCAAAATAGAAATCTCATACTGATTAGCAGTCACTCCCTCTTTCCCTTCTCCTAATATCTGGCAATCACTAATCTTTTACTTTTCTCTATGGTTTCCCTATGCCAGATATTACATATAAATGGAATCATGTAGTATGTAACCATCTGTGCCTTGCTTCTTTCAATTAGTGTAATGCTTTCAAGGTTCATCCACTTTGTAACCTGTATCAATAATTTATCCTTTTTTATGCTGAATATATACCGTTGTCAGATATAGCATATTTTATCTACTTGTCCATTGAGAGGAATTTAGAATTTTTTCTTCTTTTTTATTGTTACAAATACTTCTGTTATGACCATTCATTTAGATGTTTTCATTTGAAGATATGTTTTGAATCCTCTTGTATAATTAAAAATGGAATTGCTGGGTCATATGGTATTGTACTTTACCATAGTCTTCCCCCCAGAGTTTCATGTTTTGAAATTTGATATTGGAAAGTGGTGAGGTCTAGTCCCTAGTGATTGGATCATGGTGATCGGATCATAGTGACAACACTCTTGTGTGTACATGAATGATGTCTCATGAGACTCAGTTTTATTTATTTATATTTATTATTAATTAATTTTTATATTTAATGACTGTACATCTTTTTAATTTTATTTTTTATTTTATTTCACTTTGTACATTCAATCACTGTATGCCACCACAGCTTCTAAAAAGAATTTTTCCAGCATAACTGCACTACACACCAGTCCAGTTAAAGATACTATCTTACACATTATCATCAACAAACAATCCTCCATTTCTGTGTAAATCTTTACAGCATACAAAATGGACTTTCCAGGCATGAGTACACTAAGACTCAGTTTTAGATCTCATGAAAAGAGATTAGTTCTCATGAAATCTGGCTGTTCTAAAAGTGAAGAGCAAGCTGCTCATTCTCTCGCTACACATGCTTGCCATCCTTTATGTTTCTGTCAGTCATGCTGTGGGCCTAGGACTTTAGACTTTACAGCTGCCAGAGTTGTGAGTTTGTAAATAAACCCTCTTTTCTTTATAAAATCACCCAGGCTCAGATATTTTTGTTAGCAATGCAAAAATGGATTAAGACATATGGTAACTCTATATTTAATCTTTAGAAAAAAATTAACTATTTTTTCCAAGTGGATGCACCAATTGGATGACTCTAGTTTCCCCACTTTCTTGCTAAAATTTTGATTTGTTATTTATAAAATCATTATCATACCATGTTAGTAGATGTGAAGTGATACTTCATACTGTTTATGTTATGTATTTTCCTGATGGCTACTGATGTTAAGCATCTTTACATGTGCTTACTAGCTATTTGTATATCTTCTTTGGAACAGTGTCTATTTAAATCCTTTACTTGATTTTTAAAAAAATTTCCAGAAGGCATGTACACTCACTGGGGACAGGAGAGACAGAGAGAGAGAGAGAGAAAGAGAGAGAGAAAGCATCTTCCAATTGGTTGTGGTCACATCACAATCCCTTCTCCATTTTCCATCCTGTTGGAATTTCAAGTATACATGCACACATACCTAGTGTGTTCTTTAAGTCACCAGGACCAGGATTTGAATCACAGTTGGCCATGCAGGATCTGGCTTCCTTATCTACTAGATCAGGGCACCAGCCCCTTGCCCAATTTATACTTGTTTTAGGAGTCATTTTATTACTAAGTTGTAGCAATTCTTTATACATTGTAGATATATGTCCCTTATCACATGTGGTATTTCCAAAAATTTCCTTCCATTGTGTAGAGCTTCTTTTCACTTCCTTAAGCATGTTTTCAAGCATAAAAGATTTAATTTGAATAAAATACAATTTGTTAATTTCTTCTTTTGCCTCTCATGGTTTTTGGTGTAATAGCTAAGAAAGCATTAGCTGGGAAGGGCCAGCAGGTGACATAGTGGTTTAAGTGCTAGACTTCCATGTGGACAAACACAGTTCAAGTTCCAGATTTAGAGACTTGCTTTCTCACTTTGTCTCTCTCCCTCCCTCTCTCTCTCTCTCTCTCTCTCTCCAATGAGTGTACATGCCCTATAACAAATTAGAGAGAAATAATAATAATAAGTAAAATTAGGGACCAGCAGTTATCGTAATGGCTCTGTCACTGAACTCCCATGTAGCAGACTGCGGTTTGAGTCCCAGAACTGGTGGCTTAAACTCACGTCCGCCACGTGTGCGTGCATGCCCAAGATCCTGAGAGGAGAATGGAGGAGAAGGGATTGCGGTGTGGCTATCCCCCTTGGGGGGAGATTTCTTGCTTTTTATCTCTCTGCCTCTCTCCTCCTCTGTCTTTCTGGCAAGTACACACGCCCTATAGCAAAAAAAAAAAAAAAAAAAAAAACTCTCCAAAAAATAAATAAATAGGGACCAGCAGTTGGCATAATGGCTATGTCACTGGACTCCCATGTAGTCGACTGTGGTTCGGGTCCCAGACCCAGTGGCTTAAACTCACGCTGGGCGTGTGTGCATGCGTGCCCAAGATCCCGAGAGGAGAATGGAGGAGAAGGGATTGCGGCGTGGCCATCCCCCCTGGGGAGTAGGGTCTCTTGCTTTCTATCTCTCTGTCTTTCTCTGTCTTTCTAGTGAGCATGCATGCCCTATAGCAAAAACCTATAAAAATTCTTTTTAAAAAATAAAATAAAATAAATAATATTTTTTTAAAAAAGCATCAGCTAATCTATAGTCACAAAAATTTATTCGTATATATTCATCTAAAAGTTTTACAGTTTCAGTTATTACATTTATACCTATAATCCATTTTGAGTTAATTTTTTATAAATCGTGTGAAATAGGGGTCTAAATATATTCTTTTGCATGTGGCTATCCAGTTGTCTCATCAGCACCATTTGTTGAATACGCTTTTATTTACCCATGGAATGGTCTTGGTACCCTTGTCTAATGTCAGATAGTCATTTATTTCTGTAGTGTCTACCCATTGGTCTATGTCTATTCACACAGTCTTGATTATTGTAGCTTTGTATTAAGATTCAATATTTTGAAATGCAAATTCCTCAACTTTACTCTTCTCATAAATTATTTTGGGTCCCTGGAATTTATAGATGAATTTTACAATCATCTTGTCAATTTTTGCAAAATAGCCAGCTGAGAATTTTATAGGAATTGTATTAAATATTTATATTAATTTCAGAGTAGTGTCATCTTAACAATATTAGTCTTCCAATATATGAACATAAGATGTCTTTCCATTTTTTTGAGTGTTATTTAATTTTTTAAGTGATACTTTGTATTTTTCAATGTACAAATCTTGCACTTCTTTCATTAAAGCCATTTATGAGTGTTTTATTCTTTTCATGTCATTGTAAATAGAATTGTTTTCTTAATTTCACTTTTAGACTGCTCATTGAAGAATAAGGTGTTGGGACTAGGATTTGAACCATGGTTGGCCATGTTGATCAGGTTCACTTACCCACTGCTTTATAGAGCTGGTCCACTTTGGTTTCCTTTTTCTTTTCCTTGAGAGAGAGTTTTTCCTGTAGGGTGCATGGGCTCACCAGAGAGACAGAGAAAGACAGAGAGATAGAAAGCAAAGACCCCACCCCTGGGGGGAGGGACTGGCCATGCTGTAATCCTTTCTCCTTCATTGTCCTCTCAGGATTTGGGGCATGCACACATACGTGCCTGGCGTGAGTTTCAAGCCTCCGGGTCCAGGACTCGAACCGTAGTCAGCCGTGTAGTAGTCCAGCAACATAATCGCTACTGTATCTGCTGATCCTGCACTTTGGCTTTAATATAGGTGTTTACAGCTGTAAATTTCCCTCTAAGTGTTGTTTTTACTACATTTCATAACTTTTGGTACATTGTGTTTTCATTTTCATTCATTCAAAATATTGTCCAATTTTATTTGTGATTTCTTCTACAACTGAAAAACTGCAATACTACTGATTATGCTAAATGCCTCTAGCCCACCAAATGAAGTAAACTTAAATTGTGTATAATGGTACATTACCATCAAATGTTCTTGAACTAATCTTCTAGTTCACTACTCTACTTAGAAAGACTAATAGGAAGAATGAACTAACAAGATATATTTCAGTAATCATTTGTTAAATATTTCTGCCTAAAAACACAGGGAATTGTATGTGGTTAATATTTACAACAGTGAACAATTGACTGTTTCATCCTAGGTGGTCTCAACTAAAGAACAGTCTATTCAACCATTTTCTTATATTAAATGAGATATCAGCCTTTATTCATGCCATTTGAAAGCCACAAGTAAATGATAATGTCACATTTCAGAGAGAGGTTGTACACTCCAGCAAAACTTCCTCATCAACACATATAATAATTTATCCTAATCTAAGAAATTATCCTTTCATTTGACTTACAAATGAGCTAGGTTAAAGTATATTCTAATTAATCTTCCTTTGTTTTCAGAAATATTAGATATTCTTTTATTTATAATTTATTTAATAAACAAAACTATTTTTCAATATATTTATGGGGGATTAAATGGGGAAAAAATGGTGATAAGTTAAAAAAATAGAGTCAATTGGTTTTAATCAACATCATGGAGATTCTATAATAAACTACCAATAGTAGGCTATACTTGAAATGTCCTTATTAAAAACACACTATTTTGAATAGCTCTTGATTTTCTCTTTAAATAAGAAACACTTCAGGAAGGGGCTTGAGGAGATCGGAAGAGAAATGTGTGTTGACAGAAAGGTGAGCCTTCCAGTATTATGCTGCCAGGTAAAATGAGTCCACTGGAATTGCAATCCGTTTCTTCCACAGCTGCAAGGTGGCTGGAGGCACATTTCACTACTTGTTAGTGCACACCCAGTCCATTTGGAAACTGTCATGGGAAATAACAATTTGACGTTTAATAATTCATTCATTGCTAAAGCCAGCATTTTAGAATGGTATGTGAGGTATCCCATGCATAGCAAGAGCTTAACCTACTGCTGGCAAGGTCATAACACCTTACAAGTTTTTGAGGGTGGGAACTTAATAGTGCAAAAGGAAAAAAAAAGATGGCTGCTTGTGTGAGCATACACATTATGACTCGTGGAAAATTCTGTTCTTTTAGTTCAGCCAAAACGTAAACGTATTATTTAAACTTATTTTTAAACTTATTTTAAAACATTAATAATATGTAAATGCAAATGCACAGAGTACTTATAATACTCCTTTCCTTTTAGAGCATACTTACAGAAAGGGTTGCCCTTACTAATGCGATAAAGGGGGAAGAAGGGCAAAAAATAAAAATAATGATCCTGTCCCATGGCCTAGTGGTTAAGGGAGCTAGATCCCACGTGAGCAACTGTAGTTTGAATCCTGGCCCTGATAGCTTGAAAAGTGTAATGGGTTCAGGCTCATTCATGCCCCAGAAGGAACTACAGTGTGACCATGCCCCATCGAGGGATGCTTTCTTTCTATCTCTCTCTTTCCCACACATACCATCTCACAATAATAAAGAAATAAATACATAAATAAATAAAAATATATTCATTGTGCCAAGTATCTTAAAAGTTTATTTATTTCTTGAGAGTTACCCTCAAGTGTTCCCACACTACCCTAGCCTCAGCCTTCTATGATCACCAGCCTGCAAGACACCTTGGGATGTGAACTGAGGACCTTCTCATAAAGCTTCAGAATCATGAGCACTGTGTTACCATTGTGCCAACACAGTTAGCCAGTGCCAAAGTGCTTTATATATGTTATCTCATTCAATTCTCAAAACAGACTTGTGATATTGGTATCATCCCCATTTTATAAGTAAAGAAAGTAAGGTTATAGAAAGCACTGATTTAGATAGAAACAACCACACACTCATAAATAAGTTAATTTGGTTTAAAGACAGGTCTAAAGACAAATCTGTCAATAGGGCCAAGAGGTTGCATGTTGGTGCTGATCCCACATGGCCAACTCAGCAGTTCAAACCCTGGGACCAGTGACTTGAAAACAAAGCTGGCATGTGTGCAAGGGTGTCCAAAATCCCAAATGAGAGTGGAAGAGAAGGGATTGCAGTGTGGCCATCTTTCCTGGGGGGGGGGGGGGGGTGATTTTTCATTTTCTCTCACTATCTCTCTCTATCTCTCCATAGTGAACATACATGCCTTATGGCAAAAAGCCTTAAAAAAATGTAGGTCCATCAAATTCTAAAACCTGCATATGTTCTATTACATTGTGCAATTCCCCAAACATTGTAAGCTTATTTAATTCAAGGTTAAATGTCATTGGAAAAGTATCAATGGGGAAAAAACAAGAAAAGAGAATCATGTGACTTGAATCCCTAGAGGAATACTGAACACTTACCCTTTGAATACATCCTTTTATGTTTTATACCAGTAAAAAAAAAAAAAAAAAAAAAAAAAAAAAAAAAAAAAAAAAAAAAAAAAAAAAAAAAACCTGAGAAACACACTCCTTGATCCAGAATTCTCCAAATACAATTCCATAGGACATTAACACTGTGATATTTTTAAGGGCTATTATCTAAGGAAAAGGGCTACATTAGTTTAGTAGCATGTTGGGTTAAACAAAGTTAAACAGATTTCTTCACTTATGAAGTTTTCTAAGCTTTTAACATGTCAATCTGCTTGGCAAAGTTCCAAGCAGCACATGGAAATACAGGTTTCTTTAATGTATCTTTTCATAGAAACCTACTTTACCAAATTTGCTTCATAGAATGCCAGCTTGACAAATCCTTTTCTGTGCTTTCAGTGACTGACACCCAGTGTGAAGGAAGAGAAGCAGATTTGCTAAGGAAACAGGGGCAAGTGCTTGAGATTTGGGCTCAGTAAAATGTCTCCCAATATGGAAACATTTAGGGAACCTGGAGTCCCCCCAACAGTTTCCTTAGCATTTTGCTTAGTTGGCACTACTTGAAGAAATAACACTTCTTCACCAAGAAAATATCAAACAACGAATTATTCTGGTACAGGGGGAAGGCTGTAAAGGCCCAGGGGCCCTGGGATGTTAGACTAAGGCAGCCTTAGTGGAAGCTTTAGCAAGGCTGGTGGCTGTACTGGGCAGGGCTGGGCCTGCCAAAGCAGTAGAGCTTGTGGAGACAGGGTGGAGGACAAGTTGCAAATTCCCATTACCAAGCTGGCCTGCCTTGTCAAGGACATGAAATTCAAGTCCCTGGAGAGTTTTTCCTCCCTGCCCATCAAGAAGTCTGAAATATATTACTTCTTTGGGCATGACACAGGGATGAGGTTTTGAAGATTATGTCTGTGCAAAAGTAGACTCACACTGGTCAGCAGGCTGGTTTCAAGGCATTTGCCATCGTTGGAAACTGCAGCATCCATGTTGATTTGGTGATAGGCAGTCCCTGCCATCTGAGGGGCCATTATCCTGGCCAAGACCTTCATTGTTCTTGTGCAGAAAGGCTGTTGGGGGAACAAGATTAGCAAGTCCCTCTCTGTCTCCTGCAAGTTGATGTGGCTCTGAGCTGATGCTCCTAATTAACTTGTCTAGGAGTACTGGCATCTCTTAGCCTCCGTGCCCAAGAAGCTGCTGCTGATGGCTACAATCAATGACTGCTTCATCTCAGCCAAGGAATACACTGCCACCCTGGACAACTTTGCCAAGACCACCTTTGATGCTATCTACAAGACCTATAGCTATTTGACCCCCAGTCTCTGGAAAGAGACCATGATCACCAAGTCTCCCTCCTGAGAATTCACTGAGCATCTTGACAAGACCCATACTAGAGACTTCATACAGAGGACTCAGGCTCCAGCTGTAGCCAGAACACAGGACTTTAATACAAGAAAAATAAAGTGCATTAAACTTGAAAAAAAATAACAAGAAAAAAGCAATTTTAAACCTTGATCACCTAACATACAGTTTTATTTTTCTATACTAACATATAATAGCTAGCTGCAAATTTGAGGTTGTGATGACAACATTCAATTAACAAATACTGGTTGATGAGTCACAGAGAGCTGATAGCATTATGTGAACAAGAATTAAACTGAGTGACTATAGCTGCCACACACTGACCAATGTCTGCTGTATGCATAGCCACAGTAGGTGGTTCTTCAAATGTCATGATTTGCACCATCCTGCCTCAAATATCTTCTTTCTTCCTGTCCTAAAAATTATACTGCCTGAAAATTTTCCACTATAGACATTTATTTAGAAATGCAAAAATACCTTCAGAAGAGCAAATTCCCTTACCACAATTTAATTATCAGAACTTTTCTTCTGTGGTGAGAGGAATTAAGTCACACATGCGGCAGAGGGATAATAGACTTCTGTAGGACACCAAAGAAAAACTGACTACTTCTCAATTCGTGAACAGCAAGACCAAACAAAAAACAAGTAAAAAAATGCAGCCCTAAGCTCCTTCTTGTTCTTCCTTCTCTAATAGCCAGCAATCTCTATAACTATGCATAAAAACTTAGACCAGGAGACTTGATACTCCAGTGTAGAAAGAGGCATAAATTACAATGTTGATGAAAGTGCCATCCTATCGTTTGGAAAGGCCCTCAAACACACATTTAGACAGAGCTATAGGGATACACAATGATTAAATGTGAATAAAAAAATCATAAAATTAAAAAGAACATCCATAGAACAACTAAAGGACTGAAATATGTGGTACTAACTATAAAGGAAGTGAGATTACCATGGAAGATGAAATGAGCGGGTCCTAGAACAATCAGGGAACCCTACTGGAAGAGGGATAACTTGTGCTCCCTTTTTGAGCTTCCAAACCTAGAATGAGGTACAAGAGTAGTAGTTGTTTCTATAGGATCAAGCAGAGCTAGCAAATTAGTTTCATCTTGTGCCAGTTGCAAACAATTTATAGTAGCTGCCTGTTGCCTAGAGCACCATGTTGAGAAGGACACTAAAACTCCTTCCAATGCTTCCAAGGTTGGCATATAGCAGTGCTATGATCAATTTAGTGATATCTGCCATGGGCTACAACTGTATTATCTGGGTGCAGAAGCAAGAGCTCTCCAAAGGCAATTTTGAACTGATACTGATACATCAAACATTTGGGTGTTTTTTGTTTAATTAATTTTTAAATTTATTTTTTTACATTCAATCACTGTGTATCATTGCAGCATACCAAATTAATTTTCCCATCATAAACACACTGCATATTATCCAAAGACATTACCACATACATTATAATCAACAGATTTCTTTCCATTTTTAAATGTTTTGCTTCTTTCTTCTTTCCCTTGATTCCTTCCCTCTCACCCTCCCCCCTTCCCCACTCTCCTTCCACACTGAACCCCACCTGGGCTAACAGAAATCAATAGAATATATTCTCTCCACTACTGGGAAATTCTTTTCCTTATATTTACAGATTTTAAAATGGGGAACCTTCATACCCATATTTCAGCATTAGCTCTTTTAACAGATAAGCAGACGCCATCTTGTAATATGGAAAATTTTAATGCTAGGTTTAGTTGAGTTCAAGTCATGTTTAATGGCTTAAAAAATAATTAACATGGACTCAGTCTGAAAAATTATGTATGCAGTGAGAATGTTAAAACACAGCCTGCTTAAATGTCTAAGAACTAAAAGGATCTATCTCCATTTGGTGCCAATTTCTGGCTCTACACCAGATGGGCCTACTAATGGCTGTGGTCCTGTGAGTTTTAAGAGGAGTTGGAAGGATGAAAAAGTTCCATTTTAATGCCTGTCCTCACTACCCTCAGCAAAGCTCTTCTCATAATCACATCTCTTCAAAAATAAGAGAACTCTACGTTCTTTTCAGTATATTCTTGGTTTTTATGAATCTAAGATTATATTTAAATATATTATGTTTGGTGAGCTTTGCTTTTATTTCCAACAAATTGTCATGTTTCCCTTTAAGAGAACACTTTGCATTCTGTTGTCATAGCAACAAAATGTGCTAGTAGCCTGAAAAACTGACATTTCCCCCTGATGTTTATTATTCATGATGCAGACACCATTTTCCCCATCACCTCTATCAGCACTAAGGGGGTCTCTCCATTTAAATTTAAATTGGCCATAAAAAGATAAAAGGCTCTACTTTTACTGACCATGAAAGGTGCCTGTTTTTGCCATTTTTTTCTTTCTTCTGCATTTCTGATTCAATAACTCCATAAAGGAAATGATCTTTAAAACTTGAAGGGGCATTTGCCATTCTGTCCAGTTCTAGGACCTTTCTTATGCACATATGATGCCAAAAGAGAAGAAAAATTATTCTTATCAACAGAGTGAATAACCTTGCTATATTTATACACACATATTTACACTTTTCAAAGTATTTGCACAAACATCTCAACCAACTGTCTCTTCTGGACTCTAGACAGGCTCGAAATGCAATGCCTTCTTTATGATCTTCACAACAAAGGCATACTCAACCAGCCTGCTTCTGGTTTTAAAATAAGATATTCACAAGAGGAATTTGTAAAAAGGTGGTTTCTACACAGATCGCAGATCAGCCTCTGTGAGACCACACAGAAAATCTACTTCCCCACAAACTTCATCCAACCATCTTCCTCAGACAACCTGTTCAGCACATGTTTTCTTCTTTCCAGAATATAGGATCAAAGGAAGAGCTTCAGCCCATTCAACATTTGTATAGTGTGAAACTATGGAAGCAAATACAACAGTGAATTCTACTTTCTCTGTTCATTTATATTTTTAGGATTTTTTAAAGTAAATGAAGAATAATCATTTTGCTTTTCAGGAGTTATGAAAACAAATGGATAGGGCTGAGAATTTTATCTCAATAAAAATATATGTATTGAAATATGAACTTAAAGGATGTTTTCTTGAAGGCTTCAAAAAAAATTTTCCAAGGCTAATCCCAACTCCAAGCTTTAAAAATTTTTTAAAAATTTGCAATAAGGCAAATCTTTCCAGTGTGCTCACTGTAGAGAGACAGAGAGGAAGAAAGAGAGAGAGAGAAAGCACCCGTCCAAGGGAGATGACCACACCACAATGCCTTCTCCATTCTCCTCTTGGGATTTTTTTTTCAAGCTGCTGCTCTGGGACTCCAATGGCACAATCAGCCACATGAGATCCAGCTATCTTAACCACCATGCCATCTGATCCAGCATTAGAACCGTAAAATACTTTTGTATTAGTAATGTTACAATTAGTCAGAAGGATGTGGGTAAGGAGCAAAATTTCCAGTTATTTCTGGTAAGGACTTTACTAAATTTATGGTATACTTTTCTACTTTTATAAATGGAATTTAAGACAACAATGTTTGCTTTTGCTTTCTTTCTTTCATTATTGTTGTAATGCTCCTTTAGGATCTCAAAGTTTATACAGGAAGCATCAATGATTACATTAGCAGATAGAGTGTTGCCAATAGATGCTCAAGCAATAAAATCAGACACACATAAGGTTGAGTTCTTGCTATGCCACTCACTATGTATGTAATTATGAGAAGATAAATTTAACCTCTCTGAGTGTTACTTTCCTCAGCAACAAAATATATATTATAACAGTGTTTATTTCATTTATCCTTGACAACATTAAATGAGATAATTCATGTTAAGTGCTTAGCCCAAAATATGACATATGGTAAATACTTACTGAGTGTTAGTTAATTTTTATTAATAAAGCAGCAAGAGCTATGCATGAATAGTCCCTGGACAGTTCTGATTTTCAGCAAGTCTTTAATATAAATTTATTTACTGATGCTTGCCTTTTTTATATCATCAAAAAAGAGGATGTATGGACCATTATATCAAATCTGCCAATGAATGTGTTTCACCACATCACTGATAGTTTCACAGAATTGAAAGTAGGAGAACACTTGAATTCACTTAGTTAGAAACTATTCCAGATGCATACAGTGATCTTGGTCTTAAAAATCACCAATAAAGAATTATATATTCAAGCAGCTTTTTTCTTGGATCTAATTGGAAACCCTCTGGCTAATATTTAAAATAACTTCCTCTTCCTTCCTCTTTGATGATGAAGAACCACTGATCTCCATGATCATTTTAATAACCCTCAACAGAGCCAGAATTTAATCACAGAATTGTGAGCATCAGATCTGAAAATGGTGTTAGAGATTTGCTAGTCTGAAGAACTCTTTTACAGATAAAAAGGAAAAAAAAAAATCATGAGGTTGTCATGAGAATTAACATGGCAAAATTAGCAGAGATAGTGAATAGCAGATGGCCTGGAGCCCAAGCTTCGTGACTCTCAATCCATTCCTTCTACCATGAACTCATTTTGTGAAGCACTGGTTCTGTGATATTGCAAGTTGCCTTAATTTGGTTTCTCTTGGTAGGGTAGCCTGAGACAAGAACAGATAGTTTATACCAGAAGTAATTTTAGGAAGCCCATGTGAATAAATGAGGAGACGGAAGCGAGAGGAGCCAGTAAAGTGTGTGCTATTGCATTAGTTATCCTGTGAAAAATTAGGGTTCAGTCTCACTAGAGACCTTTAAAGAAACCATTTAGAAAGTACCTCAGGGCACCAGCAAATGGCATAATGGTTTCATTGCTGGAGTCCCAAGTAGTCATCTGCAGTTCAATTCCCAGACCCGGTGGCTTAAAACTCATGCCAGGTTCATGTGTGTGCATGCCCAAAATCCCAAGAGGAGAATTGAGGAGAAGGGATTGTGGTGTGGCCATGCTCCTTAGGGAGTGATTTCTCACTTTCTGTCTCTCTGTTTCTCTCTGCTTCTCCAGTGAGCATATGCATCCTGTAGCAAAAAATCTCTAAAAAATAAAATAAAGTACTTCAGAATTTTCCCACTGAAGGATAGAATGGTTGGAGTTTTTACACACCAATCTTCTATTCCTCCCTTTCATTTCATCCCTTCCCCAGGCTGCATCTTTGTGTGGGTTGAGCAACTTTCCAGTGCTTTGGTGTTAGTGCTGAAATACATAAATAGAGAGATGCTATGGACTGCTTGAGACTGGAGGAACTGCCCACTATAGCCGAACTGCAGTCAGGTAGGCTGAGAGGATATTGTGTGGGACGATACAGTGTCTGTCACTTGTGCTCATCAATAACTAGTTATTTGTCCCTTCTTAACACAGAAGGGGAAGACAATCTTTCACAACTACTATCCAGTAGGATGGAGTCATATGAAAATATTGGGTCAGCAGAAGAAGTCATGATGTATTTTTTTATGCAAATTTTTAAAAATGCATCATGGCTTTTCTGATGACCTAATACAGCATGAACAGTGATGCCCTGTCACGTCTGGTCTGTGGCAATTAAAAACTCATGTGTAATTCTACAGTATCTCTACTTCCCCGCCACAGTAATCATGATGGGGACCTTGAGATGTCAAGGCCTAAGTCCAGGACATCCTGGATCACAGTGCCATTATATGGGGAACATCTACCTTTAGACATCATCTGGGACCCATGGTGGATTCTGTTTAAATAAAAGATATATTTGGGGCCAGGAGCTGGTGTAATAGTATGTCTCTGGATGCCCACATGGCTGAGTTTGGTTCAAGTCCCAGACCCAGTGGCTTGAAAATCATGCCAGGCACATGTGCATACATGCCTGGAATCTTGAGAGGAGAATGGAGGAAAAGAGATTGTGGCATGGCCATCCCCCTAGGGGTGATTTCTCACTTTTCCTCTCACTGTCTCTGTCTCTCTCCTGTGAGCACACACTCCCTAAGGAGAAAAACATCTACAAAAAATAAGAATAAATACATTTTCAAATCATTAAGTCACTAATAATTTGGATCTTGCTGTTACTGAAATATACTTAGCCTATCCTGATTAATATATACTCTGCCATCTGTAAGTCATACATTTTAAGATATTTCTGAAGTTGTAAGGAAACACCCCATATTCTTTAAACTGTTTTCTTTGTGATTATCATTTTATTTGCCCAGAAGTTGGTCAAGATTAAGGCTGAAATCTGTGACTAGAGTGAAAAGTAAAGTTTATGTGAAGACTGGATATATATTCTGGATCTCATCACCATTTTCTAAGCATTAAAATAATAATCTCCAGTGAAACTATAGACTAGCTGATTAACTTGCTCTGTTGTGGTTCCAATACTTGCATCCTTGCAAACACTTCAATAGAGTAATAAAAAAAAATTTTCTAATATTGGTTTATTTCTCTGCCCATCAAAAAAACTCTGCTTTTTAAACATCACTGTAGGCTAAGCCTTTTTGAAGCCATTTCCCTGATGAGAACATTTAGTGCATCTTCATCAACCAAGATTCAAGCTGTTAGTCAGATTACTGAGATGCCACAGTTATTACCTAACTGATTTTCCTTTACATCACTTTCTTTTATGCTTTTATTGAGACAAGACAGACATATGCTGACTGAGAGTCATATCTTTAGACTTTGCTGACATAAAAGAGGACTTTGAAAGGTTCGTGGGAAAATAGAATTAAAGTAATGGTTTGTTTTGGCACAAAATATTGAAATCCATGCATTGTTTTTTCATAATCCACATTTTCCATGTACTTTTTAAAGACACTCGTCTCCCACTCACCCCCACCCCCACCCCCACGCAAGTACTCTTGTTCTTTGATTCATCTCCCTGTAACACTTCTACTCATGGACTTGGCCAACTCAGATGTGATGGACTTGGCCATTATGACAGTGTGTGACCTGACTTAATCCCTGAATCTACTTTTTCCACACAAACCAGACTTTCTTTAGCTGTTTCTACTCTCTCTGACCTGTTTTTTTGACTTTTCTACTTCTACTCAGCACTGACACCAATAAAGCAAACATACTCTACTATCAAGACAGAAATAGAACACCAATTGAGCATTTTACTTCCATTAAGGTATCTGGAGTCTTCTTAGGTAACTGTATATTACACCGTGCCCCAGCAGTTTTGGTAAAAAAGAAAATTTCTAATCAACATTTGTAAATGTCATGCAAAAGAATCCCAGAGTCCCATGTTGGAAACTGAATGTGCTAGAATGCATTTCTTTTTTATCACATTTACCCTCAGGAATAAATTGGCCCACTTATTGCAGTCCTTTAGCTACATGAGCATGACCATTCCCATTGGGCAAAGTAAAGAGGAAACATTCAATTCTCAGATTTCCTGTAAAATTATTCAGTATATTGGGCCTAATGGTGACATTTAAGTCATGTTTTTTTCCTTATGTTGTAATTAAATTAACTTCAGTTTCTCCC
Source organism: Tupaia tana (assembly GCA_026018925.1). Classification (NCBI taxonomy): domain Eukaryota; kingdom Metazoa; phylum Chordata; class Mammalia; order Scandentia; family Tupaiidae; genus Tupaia; species Tupaia tana. The sequence continues at coordinate 30,565,409 of JAKSZU010000009.1, read as the reverse complement.
CCACCTCACTCCAACCCCCAATACTTTATACAACTGCTTTGCTTTGAGTTTCTATTTATCTTATAAAAATCAGAGTAATCTCATAAAGGAACTACTAACATAGTTGTCAAGATAATACTGAAAGACACTGTATAATAACATGGTATAGGTTGGGAAGAAAAAGGAAGAGAAATTGTGAAATGATTTTTGTTTAATTATAATGCTTTAATTTCCTATTTATTCACTGAATGTCTATTATATGTTATATGCAGTTCTAGCAGAGTCAGCAGTATGGAGTAATATGGAGAAGATACATTCATATCTCTCCAGGAAAAGACAATATAGTGTAGGATAAGGAATAAAGATAATGGTAGATCTATGTACATGCATATAGGTAAGTAAGAAAGCAGATAGATATACAGATAGTGAGGCAACAGGCAAGAGTTCTCAGAGAAATTTCCAAATGTTCATTTGAGTTATGCCTTGAAGTATAAATAGAGTTTTGTCAGGTCTTAATAGGATGGTGGTGACACATTTTAGGCAAAAGGAATAAATAACATGAGCAAAAGTATCAAGATGGCACAATCAAAGTAAATACTTAAGGATGGCTGCCACATTGGATCCATGAAGGGAAGTAGTGTTTGATAAAACAAGAAAGACAGATTGAGCCAGATCACAGAGAGCCTTGAAGGACAGATTGATTGAGATTAAGATTAAGATTGAGAAATCTTAACTAACTATAGTAGGCTATGAGATGCCACTGATGGTTTTCTAACTGGAAAGTCGTATAATAAGACTGTGTTTCAGGAAGATTAACCAAACAACAGTGTGTATAATGGATTACACATGAGTAGAAATGTAGAGGAAAATTGCTATAAACTAAACTGGTGGTGCACCTTACTCGCAGACACACATACACATGCACGTATTTTTAGATTATATATAATTTAATTATACATTCTCAATATAAAAAAGAAAATAATGATTTAAAAACTATTGTGAATTTGTTTATCATTCCATTCAAGAAATTTATACCTGAGAATGAACAATAGAACAATTAGTGCACTATTTCCTGGGCTGGTTTCATAGTTCCCATGGGACTCTCATATTGTAAGTATCTCAACATGCTTGTATTTAATTAAAATGTATGCATTTTGTTTTGGTAAGCATCATAACATCACTCCTAAACAAGCCAACTACTTTGTCTGGTGCTGAGAAAAGGAGCAATCCATTTCAATCCTGAAGCAACTACCAGCTACATCAAATCATTTGCGACATGATTTTAATTTCAAAAGTAATGCTTTTCTAAGAGCTTCGCACTGATTTTAAAGTCTAAACTCTAAAAAAGTTGTAATTTCAGTGTGTTGTGATAACTCAAGTGAGTTATAGGGGGCCCCCGAATGAGCCTGGTAGTGGAAAGGGAGAGACCAAAATGATTCCCATATCAGAACTGTAATCTACAGTAGTTGTTTGGCTGGTTAATAACTCCTGAATTTGAAGCCTGGGCAACAGAATTGACAACAAGGAATTCAGGAGAAATAGCACATTGTGTTGGGCTGAGATGGGAAGAGACATTGAGATGAGTCTTGGTCAAAATGAGTTTGAAGAGCTAATAAAATATTTCAATTTTTTCTTTTTCAATATTTACTTACTTATTTATTTATTTATTTATTTTGCCAGAGGGCATATGTCCTCACCAGAGAGAAACAAATAGAGGGAGAAAGAGAAAGCATCCCCTAGTACAGCATAGTTAAGTCACAGTCCCTTCTCCTCCATCTCTCCATCCTGTCAGGATTTGGGGCAAATACATATACACAAAACTGGTGTGTTTTTCAAGCTGCTGGGCCCAGAATTCAAACTATTCAGTCAGTCATGTGGGATCCAGCTCCCTTAATTGGTCAGCCCAGTATTTAGATTATTTTTTCATTCTACTTTATTTATTTATTCATTTATTTTTTTATTTGACCAGAGAGGGACAGAGTGTGTGTGTGTGTGTGTGTGTGTGTGTGAGAGAGAGAGAGAGAGAGTGAGAAAGCAAGCTGCCAGGTCCGAGACTCAAACCATAGTCGATCATGTTGGAGTCTAGCACCATGCCATGCCACCTACCAACTCCAGTATTCAGATTTCTAACAGAAAGTTAGAAGTATAAATCTGGACCTAGTTTTGTGGTTTGCAAACGCAGCTGCATATTGGAATCACCTGGGGATCTTCTGAAAACAATGATGTCTTGTTCCAGCCCCTAGATATTACCTAATTAGTACAGTATACATACTTCACATTGGTAGCTTATTATTACTATTTCTAATTTACATATAATTGTTGTACATATTATGGTATTCTCCTGTCCTTGCCTATTGAATAGATGGGACCATAGGCACATGCCACTGCACCTGTCTTTTAGGATGGGCTGGAAATTAAACCTAGGTCTCTCATATTGTAAGCCTCAGTCTATGAAGCAGCAGTTTCTTTACTAGTGGACCACCATAGCCAGGTTCATTGGTAATTTTAATAAGCTCTCTAACTGACTCTGATATGTAACAACTTTTAGAAAACACTGATATAGGCAAAAAAATAAGTAGGGGTTAAAGATAAAAATGTATGACTGATACATGTAGAGATTATTACTGAAACTATTAGAATATTGACAATTACCGGTGTATAATGAGATAATAATAGGGGGCAGAGACTTGGAGGACTCCTATATTTTATTGGCTCTGAGAAAGTAATAGATGATGGACAGCTGAAGTTAAGGATGGCAGCTCCTGGCCACAGATAGAATAAAACTATCAAAGTAAGGCCAAAAGCAGTGGTACAGCAGTAATGCAATGCTTCATAATGCTGAAGCCACATGGAAAGGTCCAAGGTTCATATCCCAAGGCCTCCAGTACACATCAGGTCAGGTTCATATACCTGCATGCCCATGATCTTGACTGGCTGAAGTTGGAGGTGGATAGCAATGTGAAGACTCTTTTGAGGATGTCTCTCTCTTTCTCTCTCTCTCTCTCTCTCTCTCTCTCTCTCTCTCTCTCTCTCACACACACACACACACACACACACACACACACAGTGTCTCTCTGTGTGTCATGGAATAAATAAATAAAAGTAAACTTTAAAATGAACTACCCATGTAATATCTGGGACCAGGACCCTATATCAAAATAATAATAACAATAATAATTATTTCTATATGTTAAATACAACATTTATTACTTAATATAATTATCATCATCAATGTCATAAGCAACAGCATTACCATTTTCATCATTATAGTTATCAATATCACCCAACAACAATCATTAAACAATTACTATATACCATGCACTGTTCTGAACAACTACACATATTTAATTTCATCCTCAAAACAATACTATGAAGTCCTGAGCTTATAATTAATGAAAATGAGGTTTAGGGAGATTAAGTAACTTGGTCAAGGTCACATGTTGGTATAACCAGGCTTGAATGGAGAAATATCTCACTACAGAGCCTAAGATGTGCCTTTATGCTATGTTCCGACCAGTCCAGATAAATACCTTTAGCAATAACAGAAAACAAGTTGGCATATTAACTTTCCTAAACACCTCATATCTATCTTTCCCTTGTTTTATTCAAAGAGGGTTTTTTTAACCATAGTTTTACAGATGAGAAAACTGACATACATGACTTCCTTAGGGTCATACAAGTGTATTGGTGGACACTTAATTAGGTTAGCACAGGCACATGGACTTTGCAAACTTTCTTCCTGAAAGACTTCTATGACTGACCACCTCTCCTTGACTGGATTAGATGCCTGTCTTCTGTATTCCCAAGGTACTCTACAATCTTCCTTATTAGCACTTACCATACTACATTATAATTACTCTCCCGCATTAGACTTCGAATTTAGTGAGTTCAAAAATCTTCCATCTCGTATTTGCTCTTGTGTAAAAAACCTTCAAGCTATATCTAATAGGCACTCATAGATGCAGAGAACAGAACAGTGGTTGCCAGGGGCATGGGGAAGAAGGGGAAATGGGGAGGTGTTAATCACAGGTTTAAAATTTCAGTAATGCAAGATGAGTCACTTCTACAGACCTGCTATACAACATTGCGCCTATAGTTAACAGTTGAATTGTACACTTAAAATCTGTTAGATCTCATGTTAAGTGCTCTTACTACAATAAAATACAAATTAAAAAGAAAAGAAACCAACAAAACAATAGGGCAATAATGAAGCCAGAGTTAAAGACTGGCTTCCCAAGTAAGAACTCATCTTCATTCTACATCAGTTATTTTTCCTGAGTGCACAGAGGAAGAGGAATATGGTGTCAAATTGGGCTTATTGTAAGTTAAGCCAAAAACAGAGCCTGGGGGGTTTCATACTTGAGAGTTTGACTAAATCATTGATACGAATTAGTTTTCTTCTTTTTGTTCTTCTTCTTGTTCTTCCTTCTTCTCCTTCTCCTTTTTTTTTTTAACAGAGAGATTTTTTGCTATAAGGCATGTGTGCTTGCCAGAGAGACAGAGAGACAGAAAGAGAAATCACCCCCCCCCCCCCCAGGTGGGATGACCATGCCTCAATCCATTTTCTTACATTCTCCTCTTGAGATTTTGGGCATGCATGCACACATGTCCAGTGTGAGTTTTAAGCCCTCGGGTGCGAGACTTGAACAGCACTTGACTACATGGGAGTCCAGTGACATAACCATTATGCCATCTGCTGGTCCCAAAATGAACTAGTTTTCTAGTAATTTCTTTCTCCTCAAAATATCAGAATAATTTATTAGAAAGTGAGAAAAAGGATCCTGTTCAGTTTGACTGCAGTCTTTATTGTGTAGGGAGGATTCAGAATATCCTTTGAGAGATTTCAACTTTGAGATTTCAACTGAGATGGAGAAATTGGCTTGTCCTGAAACCAACTAAATTATCCATAAGGATGACATGAAAGGGATCATATAAAGATGCCAACTAAATATATAAATGTACTAGTGAAAAATTGAGTGACAGAAAGATCAAAGAAGGGACTACAGGAAAACCCTTTATATGGGCAAAATCATAAGGAAAGAAAGTAAATTGGGCTAGGGACAAGACTTAAAGCTCACCCAAGCTAAGGCATGCAGAAGTATCCATGCTGAATCCTATTACCGTATTCTTTAAAGACTACTTTCAGGAAGAAGTAGGGAGAGCTAACAGTTTTAGCCTCAATAGAAAATTTGGAAAATTAATTAAACTGTAGGCTCAGGCACTGTCACTTGTGAGCCTTTGAAACAAGATTTCAGAAGAGTGCAAGTTCTGTGACTTACATTATTGGCTCAGAGAAATTTCTTTGAATGCCTAACCCTATACATTGTTGCCAGGACATCCGCCCTTGTGCATTGGGTTTGCAAGGGAGGAAAATGAACTCCTGGAAATTCTGCAGGGACAATTTTTAATACTGAAATTTTACATGTAATGATAGATTTTGAAAATAACAAATTTTTGTCTGTTTTTCACCTTTTGTAAAACAGGCCAATTCAGGAAACAAAAGAGCAAGGAGATAGCCATGGAAGTACAGAAAGATTTGGAACATGGATTTCAAAGGACTCAAAGTAGGAAATCAGACAGATGACTCATAATTTCAAAGTTTTCTTAGAAAATGATAAATTGGGGCAATCTTCTGCATAAACTAAAATAATCTGCAGAAGTTATCTCAACCAGGCACCTAGTAACAAAGGCATTTGCTTCTACTTACTAGAAGCAAATCTAAAATGACAGGAAGAGAAATATAAGTTGCCAGGGCATCTTTCACCACCCATAAAGACACAGCTGTTGGGCTCTTACTTTTCCTTTGAAAAGAACCAGAAACACTCTTCTTCATTTGATCTCAGCCACCCATTCTTATCACATTTTAGAGCTACCCCATTGTCATAAGAAATCTCATTCCCCTCTAATCATTCATCCCATTCAGCAACACAATTTTCCCTTTTTCCATTTCACTTGCTCATAGATCTTTTCTGAACAGGTCTTCTTTCATGAAGACCTTCCCCTCCCCTATTTTCTCCTTGTTCCTCAGTCCCTTACTGCTTCACATTCTTCCTGTTTAGATTATATCTGATAGTACATTATTCATAAGCTGTTTGCAAATATGATTAATGCTCTTTTACTTCCCTATTCTTTTACTCTTTATTCAACTGTAAAATATTAACACTAGATAAACCCCACCCCATTGATATGTGACTTCAACTGAAATATTCAGATTTAATAGAAAAAATTCCAGAGCCAGGAAAATTAAGCCTTATTTATAAATTTATGACAAATGATCAACTTGACACTTAACACTTCAAAAATCTTGTTTCTCTAGTTAGTTTGCTGTCATTTTTTTTTCTGTAAGGACTAGAGAATCCCCACACACACACCTTTTTTGTATTGTTTTTGTTTTGGCTGTAGATAAGTGTATGCTCACCAGAGAGAGACAGAGAGAGAGGGGGAAAGTGAAAAATCACTTCCCAGGGGGAATAGCCACACATAGTCCCTTATCCTCTAGGGATTTTGAGGATGAATGGACACATGCCTGGCATGATTTTCAAGCTACCAGATCCAGGACTCAAATTGCACAGTTAGCCACGTGTTAAGATCCAGCATCTTTTTTTTTTTTTTGAGAGGTTTTTTTTTTTTTTTTCCTATGTGCTCGCCAGAAAGACAGAGAGAGACAGAGAGACAGAAAATGAGAAATCACCCCCTAGGGGGGAGATGGCCACGCCACAATCCCTTCTCCTCCATTCTCCTCTCAGGATCTTGGGCACGCACGCACACATACTGGGCGTGAGTTTTAAGCCACCCGGTCCGGGACTCGAACTGCGGTTGACTACATGGGAGTCCATTGACATAGCCATTATGCCAACTGCTGGTCCCCAAGATCCAGCATCTTAACCTCCATGTCACCTGCTCTCTCTTCCCGTTTTTGCAACCCACCAAACTCACCTCCCCTCATGGATGATTTTGCCTCATAATCTCACACAGAAGATGGCTCCCAGACAAGTGTTGAAATCTTCAAACCTACTTGAATCTATGTTCATCATCTCCCCATTCTCTTTAATTACACTAGAGAAATAAACTTCTTGCTAACAAAGACCAGATATTTTGCAGGTGCTCTGCTTACTCTGCTTGCCATCTCTTTCCACCTTTCTATAGGACCTTCATGATTAGATTCTGAAGACTTTATCATCTCCCATCTAAATTTTCTTTATCCCATTTTTCTACTTATCTATGTGTATTCTCAGCAAAATGATGTTTCCCCAAATAGCTATCTATACATTAGCTTTACTTACTCATTTTTCATTTACTTTTTCATGATTTCAATCCTCATCAGGCCACTGAAAAAATTTTTTTTTGCCTACTCTCTATTGACATTTATATTGCTAAATCTATTGCACACATTTCAATTCTCATCTTACATAACATTTTGATGTTGGTATTTTACTGAGTTGATTACTCTACATTTGAAATTCTCCAGATTTTCTTCCAGGTTTCTGTCTGCTCTTTTATTTTCCTGCTGTCATAATCCCTCTTCTGAGCTTCATATATGTACAGAACATTTAATCATTTCACATTTATATTTCTCACAGGTATCTCAAACTCAACATGTCCAGAACTAGAATCAATCTCCCTACTCCACCAAAAGAAATCTGCCCCTTTCCCAGTGTTCCTTATCTCACTAAATCATACTACCATCCACTTGTTTCACAAGAACCTAAAACATAATACAAAATCTTTAACAAGGCCCTGATTTATCCAGCCACTTATATACTTACCTATATCCAGCACCCTTCATTACCCTCTAAAGTCGAGTCCCACCGGCTTTCTTTCAGTTCTTGAAATGTATCTCTAGGCACTGGTGCATAGTGTTCTTTCTACCTGGAATTTTTTTTTTCTCTCTAATTCCTACCTCTTCTTCACAACTCAACTTAAATGTTTCTATTCAGAAAGTATTTTCTTAATTTCTAATTTAAATTAGATCTCCTCACAATTTGTGATTCTAAATTTATTTTCATGCTTATTTAACATTTACATTGCCATGAGATTATTCACTCCCTGAGAGTGGGGCTACTACTTTGTACATCATTGTATGCACAGTACATAGCAGTGCCAGTACATCACAGATAATTAAAAGTAGTTAATTAAGGAATAAATGAGCGCATGAGTAATGATAGAGCTTTAGTGGAATTCTCAGTGTTAAGTAAAGGATGTCCTTCATCAGCATCTCTATTATTAAATATATGTCTAAAAGTTTTGGCCAATTCGAGAAGACATTTTATATATATATATATATATATATATATATATATATATACACACTTTAATATGTATATATATGTATATGATTATATACATATAGAAAAATTAGTGTGTAAAACACAAAAATTAGCAGTAGTAGATGATGATGGGGAAGGCAGATACATTTAGTTGCCCATCAGTATGTATTTTCAACATGGGGACCAGCAGTTAGTGTAATGGCTATGTCGCTGGACTCCCATGTAGTCGACCGCGGTTCGCATCCCAGACCCTGTGGCTTAAAACTCACGCCGGGCGCGTGTGTGTGCGTGCCCAAGATCTTGAGAGGAGAATAGAGGAGAAGGGATTGCGGCATGGCCATTCCCCCCGGGGGGGGGTGATTTCCCACTTTCTGTCTCTCTGTCTCTCTCTATCTGTCTAGCAAACACACGCGCCCTATAGCAAAAACCTCTCAAAAAAAAAGTATGTATTTTCAACTTCTACTCACTAGCAAAAGTCAACTTTTATTTGGTGAAAATAAAAATTTGTGTCTAGCTAAAAGATTCATCTTCTCAAGGCCAGCAGGTAGTAGTTAAGGTGCTAGACTCACGTAGCTGACCATGGTTCAAGTCCTGGATCCAGTGGCTTGAAGCTCATGCCAGGTGTGTGTGCATGCATGCCCAAAATCCTGAGAGGAGAATGGATTGTGGTGTGGCTATCCCCCCTAAGGGGTGATTTCTTGCTTTCTGTCTCTGTGTCTCTATCTCTCTGGTGAGCACATATGTCCTATAGCAAAAATCTAAAATAATGAAAAGAAAGATTCATCTTCTCCGACTTCCATTCAGTCTGGTCATGAGACCAAGCTCTGACCAATTATATACAATTTGCTAGATGACACTTCCAGGAAAGCTTTTTCAAAAGACACAGACTTGATTGGCTTGCTGTGTTAATTTGTTCAGGCTGCAATAGGAAAATAACAGACTTGGTAACTTAGCAACAACAGAACTTACTTTCCACAGTTCTGGAGGCTGGAAAATCCAGTATCAAGTCAGATTAAGTGTATGGTGAAGGCCTTCTTCCTGGTTTACAGATGGTAATTTTTTTCATTTTTTCTTCTCTCTCTCTATTTTTATTTAAATTCCATCATCACACATCTCTATAACACACACTATGTTTTTTCAACATATGTATGTAATATATGACACTCAAAGGAAGGATATTACCATATACAGCATTGTCAACAGAGAAGTTCGCATTCTTTTTTCTGTTAAATTTTTCTTCCCCTTGCCACTCCCACTCACCCCCTATCATCTACTCCCCTCCCTTAGTCTATGATACCTATACTTATCCCCCCCTACAATCATATCTTAAGATCTTTCCATTTCTTTTTTTAAGTGTTTGCTATAGGTTGCATACAGTCACCAGAGAAAGACAGAGAGACCCAGTGACAGGGAAAGTGAGAAATAGCCCCTTGGGGGGATAATGCCATGTCATAATCCATTCTCCTCCTGGAATTTTGAGCATGCATGCATGCACACATGCCCAGTGTGATTTTCAAGCCTCCAGGTTTGGTACTTGAACTGCTGTCAGCCATACGAGAGTTCACCCCCTTAACCACCATGCCACCTGCTAACCTCTAGATCTTTCCATTTTTGCCATAGAGTGCAGATGTTTGGTATTTATTGAGTGGAAATATACAGTGTGCATCTTTTAGAGTCTGGATTATTTTGTTTAGCATTAAGTCTTTACTCATCCACTTTGAATCAAATGATAAGGTCTCATTGTTCCTTAGACTGAATAGTATTCCATAGTATATATGTTCCACAGGTTTTCGATCCAGTCATCAGTCCTTGGCACTTAGGTTGGTTCCATGTCTTAGAAATTGTGAATAATGCTGCAATAAACACGGACATGCAAGTGTCTCGCCAAATGAATATTTTTCTGTCCTTTGGATAAATACCAAGGAGTAGGTTTACTGGATCATATGATAATCTATTTGTAGATTTTTGAGGAATCTTCACTTTATTCTCCAAAATGATTTAATAATTTACATTCCCACCAACTATATGCGGGGGGTTCCCTTTTCACCATAGCATTGCCAGCGCTTGTCATTTTTTTTTTTTGTTTGTTTGTGTTTTATCATAGCCATTCTGACTGGAGTTAAGTGATATTTCATTGTGATTTTGATTTGCCTTTCTTTTATGATAAGAGAGGTTGAACATTTTTTTTCATACACATGCTAAATATTCATATATCTTACTTGGAGAGTAGTCTGCTCAGTTCATTTGTCCATTTGTAAATTGGATTATTAGTTTGATTGTTTGTTTTTTTATAGGTGAGCTGCTTGAGTTCATTGTATAATCTGGTTATTAGTCGTTTGTCTGAAATATAGTTTGCAAATATTTTCTCCGATTCCAAGGGTTGTCTCTTCACTCTAATTGTTGTTTCTTCTGCTGTGCAGAAGTCTTTCAGCTTAATGTAATCCTAGTTGTCTATTTTTGGGGTTATTGCCTTTGTTTTAGTCATTTTATTCAAGAAATCTTTGTCAACTTCAATATATTCAAGAGTTTCCTTAAGTTTTCTACTAATAGTTTTACAGTTTGAGGCTTATATTTAAGTCTTTTATCTATTTTAAGTTAATTTTTATTAATGGTGCAAGATAGGGGTCCAGTTTCATTTTTCTGCAGGTGAATATCTAATTCTTCTAGCACCATTTTCTGAAAAGTCTTTCTTTTTCCCCACTGTATTGTCTTGTACCCTTTGTCAAAATTCAGCTGGTTGTATGTTTTGCAGCTTATTTCTGATTCTCTATTCTGTCTCATTGGTCAATGTGTTTATTTTTGTGGCAGTACCATGCTGTTTTGATTGTCACCACTTTGTAATATATTTTGAAGTTGGAAGGTGAAATGCCTCCTACTTTATTATTCTTGCACAGTATTGCTTTGTGAATACAGGTCAATTTATGGTTTCGGACAAGTTTTATGACTGTTTCTCTATTTCTGGGAAGAATATCTCTGGTAATGTGATCAGTAGAGCATTGAATATGTAATATATTACATTAACAGAAGAAAAGATAAAGCCATATGATCATATCATTAGATACTGTAAAAACATTTGATAAAATGCTACATTCATTTATGATCAAGACTATCAACAGAATTGGTGTAGAAGGGACATTACTCAACATAATTAAAGCCATATATGACAGACCCACTGCTAATATCAAACTAAATGGGATAAAGCTGAAAGCCTTCCCACTAAAAACTGGAAAAAGACAAGGCTGACCACTTTCCCCACTGCTACTGCAGCACTATTCAACATAGTGCTGCAAGTTCTACCTAATGCAATCAGACAAGAAAGCAAAATGAAAGGCATTCAGATAAGAAAAGAAAACAATCCAATTGTTCCTGTTTGCAGATGATATGATTATATATGTAGAAAATCCAAAGGAATCTATAAAAACAAAACTCCTTGAATCGATAATTTGGTAAAGTAGCAGGATACAAAATCAATTATACAAAAAGGCATAGCATTTTTATACACCAACAATGAACAGACAGAGACAACTGAAGAAAGCAATTTCATTTACAATAGGAACAAAATAATTATAATAAGATACTTGGGAATGAACTTAATCAAAGAGGTGAACAACCTCTGCAAGGATGACTAGGAAAAACTTAAGAAAAAGAAATTGAATCTGATACAAACAAATGGAAAGAAATTCTTTGTTTCTGAAGAATCAATATAATCAAAATGTCAGTCCTATCCAAATTAATTACATATTCAACGTGATACCAATCAAATTAGATGGCCACTTTCTCAATGTAACCTCATAGGGTATAGAGGATAAGGGTCTCTCTGTGGCTACATGTTTTTTAAAAGTTTAACAGGTTCTTATAAAGTTTATTACAGGAATACCAATGAAGAGATGCTAAGGCAAGATATGTGAAAAGGGGCAAAAGAGTTTTCACACCCTCACTGGACACCCTTCAGGAGCCTCCATGTATTCTGCTATCCAGAAGCTTTTCAGACCCTGCCCTTTCAGGCTTTTATGGGGGCTTCATTACATAGAGATGACTCATTAAGTGATTGGCCATTGGTGATCAACTTAACTTCTGGTTCCCTCTCCCACTCTTAGAGTATGGGCAATGAGATTGAAAGACCCAAACCCTTTAATTATGTCTTGGTCTTTCTAGTAACCAATCTCCATCCTGAAGCTAAGGACTGCTAACCATTAGTCAACTCACTAGCATACAAAATCACTTAAGATTCTTTGGATTTTAGGGGCATATTCGCCAAAAATACAATGAAAACCAAATATATATTTCATAATATCACAGTCCACCCTGGTCTTCAAACATGGATTACTTACATTGAAAAGATATGCAAGTCAAAAGATACTGGCATGTTACTAGAATCACATTCAATCATTAATAATCACTGCAGTTCATTATATTGTATGACTATCTCCCAACGAAGAAACACTTAAGGCTACAGATTTTTCAGGTTCAAAAAGCAGGAGTGGTCTCTGTAAATTTTATATATATATATATATATATATATATATATATATATGTGTGTGTGTGTGTGTGTGTGTGTGTGTATAGCTTCACCCTTTCAGCCATCCTGTATAATTGAGCTAGAGAGAATATCATCTCTTGCTCTGAGGTTCTTTCAAAACTTTTTATTTATTGGGACCAGCAGTTAGCGTAATGACTATGTCGCTGGACTTCCACGTAGTCTACCGCAGTTCGAGTCCCAGACACGGTAGCTTAAACTCACGCCGGGCGCATGTGCATGCGTGCCCAAGATCCCGAGAGGAGAATGGAGGAGAAGGGATTGCGGTGTAGCCATCCCCCTGGGAGGTGATTTCTCGCTTTCTGTCTCTATGTCTCTCTCTGTTTCTCTGGAAAGCGCATGTGCCCTATAGCAAAAACCTCTCTCTCTCTCAAAAAAAAAATTTTATTTATTTATTTATTTCATGAGTGAGGGAGATAAAGAGAAATAGATAGGCACGGATCCTGAAAAGTTATTTCCAGACCATGATCTTCACTCCAGCCTTCTAGCTAGCCACGTATACACCATGTAAGCTCATGCAGTGTATACAGATTGACCTGGGATCTGAACTCTGGACCATTCCATAATGCTCCAGTATTGCACTATGGTGAGCTACTACCACTTGTGTCACTGCAGCTAGACCCTGTGAACCTGTGTCAAGGTGTTATAAATGGTTCAATTTATAACCCATTTATTCATTCCTCTGCTCTCAGCTACTATTTTTCCTCTTCATTTATTCTGAAAATTTCCATCTTTGTGGCATTAGGTTTAGCTATTATATGTTTCAAGACTGTAGGCAGCAAGATGTTGGGACTTCAAAAAAGTTCATAGAAAATGCATATTATAAAAAAGTATGCATGGATTTCAATTTTTTGCATGAAAATAAATTCATATTTTATCTCATTTTCACATAAAAATTCAAACCATACAAGCTGGTATGCCCTTTTGTCCTTGCTCTTGCTTTGAACATGAACTTAAGGCTGGAAGTTTAATACCATAAAGCAAACATGAAGATGAATGTCTACATGATCATAGTTGTAAGACAGAAAGATAAAAGAAGTCTAGATTCCCAATGTCTTTTCTGAGTCATATCAATAACAGATTTTGTGACTCAAGAGTTCTCATTGCATAGAATGAGCAAACATATGTATGTAAACCATGTTAGGATATTTTGTTATTTGTAGAAAAATGCATTCCGAAATGATACTGAGAAACTAGAGACATGACATGTGAGGAAGTTATACTTCTCTTTGTATTTATTTTCTATTACTCTGTTTGTCATGTCACTATCTTAAATTGCTAATTTTTATTCTAGTAAATAATAACTCCAAATGCTTAGCAATAAATAAGAATGCAGAATATATATATATATATATATACATATATATATATATATATATATATATATATATATATATATATATAAAACATATGTGACCTTATCAAAGTACTTAAAATAGTACATTCACATGCAATGACTCAAAACGAGGTTAATTATCTGACAACAGAACCTGAAGCATAATTTTATTTGAAATCTACTAAATGTTTTAAAAATTCATCTGGAAAAAATAAACATATGAAATAGTCAATAAACATTTTTAAAAGAATAATAATGAAGAAGCTGTTACATTGTTTGGTATTAAAATACATTCTAATATCACGATCTTTAAAATCATAAGTTATAAATATGAAAGCAGACATACATATACATGCAACATTATAAATATCTCAGAAATGGGTCTTAATCTATAGAAGAATGAAGTATATTATTAAGTGATATTTCAAATCAGTGAGGAAAGAAGGAATTCTTCAATAATAATACTGGAACAGTTGGTTGGCGATTTGGAAAAATTGAAAAACAAGTTCTTTCTTTTACATCATCCTCTAAGATAAATTCCAGATGGACTAAACACATAAACTATAGATTTTCAATTTGACCAAAATAGAACACTAATTTCAGGGACAAAATAAAACAAGAATTTTAAAATTTTGCCAGAAGGTACATACAAGAACCAGAAACAGAGAGACAAAGAGAGGGAGAGGAAAAAGCACCCTATGTGGGGAATTGTCATGGTATAATCCTTTTTCCTCCATTTCTCAGTGTGTTTCTTAAGCTGAGTCTGGGGCTCGAACTGCACAATTGGTTATGTACAATCTGATTCCCTTAACCAACCCAGAGTCTACCCAGAAATTTTTCTAAATGTAAGGCTGAACTCTCAAGAAAGATAAAGGAACAAGTGACAGAATCATAGAGCAGTAGGCAGTAGACTCTACAAACTGACCCCCCAAATCCCTGAGAATAAAGAAAATTTAAACAAATAGAGTGAAAGAAGGGAAAAAGAGCAAATAAAAAGAGCATGCACATATAAAGGATAAAATAACATGAAAGATATAAATTCAAGTATATTAGTAATCAAAAGAAATATAAATTGACTAAACCATAAGATTGAAAGACAAATATGCACAAAAAGACATTTTAAAAATGAACTGTGTACTGTTTACAAGAAATCTTCTTAAAACTTTGACAATATAATAGCTGAAGTTCAAAGGATGTATAAAAATTCAAGGCTCACTAAATCAAAGTTGACTTATCTATGTACATATAAAAATAGTTAACTTGAAATTAAAAAGCATTATTAGAGATAAAAATATTAATCATATACTAATAAAATGGGCAAGTTACCAGAAGATACAAGAGTCATTAGATTGCATAAATCTACAATGATATATGAAGAAAATACTGACAGAAATACAAGCATAAATTGACAAAAAATCACAATTATAATAGGAGAGATTTAATTACACATCTCTCTGTAATTGATAGATCAAGGTGAAAAACAGTAAAGCTATAAAAAAAATTTGAGCTACAATGTTGACATAAGTAAAATCCTACACAAAGTAACCAAGCTTTTCAAGTTCATGTGCGTAATATTACAAACAATGACCATGACTACATTGAACTTCATTTCAAATGTCAAAACCATATACACTGAACAGATTCTATGAACACTATACAATATAAACAGAAAGCAAAAAAAGAGAGTCAACTCTCACCCATGCTTTGAAAATAAATATATATAAATAAATGAATTTTATATATAACACAATAGCCCCTCCTTTTAACCCACATATTATGTGTTCTAAGACACAAGTGAATGTCCGAAACCACAAATAGTACTGAACCTTATATATGCTTTTTTTTCCCCTATGCATACATACATATAATAAAGTTTATCATATAAATTAGGTACAATAAGAGATTAACAAGAATAATAAAATTGAACAATTATAATAATACACTGTAATAAAAGTTATGTGAATGTGGCCTCTCATTTCCTTTAGAAATATTGTACTGTACTCCCTTATTACAGGCTGCAATTGACCATCAGCAATGGAAACAGCCAAAAATGAAACTGCAGATAATGAGGACCACTGCATATAAAATTATATATTTATATAAATAAACATAAAATGTGTAAATTTACATAAAATACATGTATAAAATTATTATATATTTATATAGTCTATATAGAAAAATATATTTCATACATATAAAGGAATAGATGATCAAAGAAGACATCATAATGGAAATTTGAAAAGATTTGAAACTAAAAAACAATGAAGACACTATGAACCATAACTCAGGGAATTCAGCCAAAGTAATATGTAAACAATAAATGTATAGCTTATATGCAGACATTAGAAAAGAAAAAGTGGGGACCAGCAAGTGGCTTAGTGGTTAAGGTGCTGGACTCCCATGATTCGAGTACTGGACCTGGTGGCTTGAAACTCCTGCTGGGCACATGTGTGCGTGTGCCCAAAATCCTGACAGGAGAATGGAGGAGAAAGAATTGCAGCATGGCCATCCCCCGGGGAGTGATTTCTCACTTTTTGTTTCTCCGTCTCTCTCTGTGTCTTTGGCAAGTGCATGTACTCTATGGCAAAAATCTCTCAAAGAAAAAGAAAAGAAAAAGTGCTTAAAATTTCAAGTTATAAAAATAAGAATAGACATAAGGCAATTAGAAAAACTGAAATAATAATACTGACTGCCTACACTCTATGGTAGAGACTGAAAGGCTGGAGAACTTAAAAGTATTAAAAATTGTAATTGACACTAGAGACAAAGTGGAAAGAGAGTGTAGGAAAGGAAATTTAGGGGGGAAATGGAGAGGTAAGACACTTAGGGGACACAGATATGGTTTATTATCTATTGATGAGGATGTGTATACTATTCTCTACTGGACTGAGATGTATATCATGCTGGGTAAAGTCTCTTCACAATCTAAATGATGTATAGTGATTTCATGTATAAATAATAATAATAAATTTTAAAAGAGAAACAAAACAAAGAAGAAACAATACAGAGAATCAACAAATCAGATTGGCCCTTTAGAAAGACTAGTAAAATATGAAAAAAAACTATAGTAACTATGATCACAAAAACAAGAGTGATAAAAATCATGTCAACAAAATAAGTGTTTAAGTCCATTTAGCATTATCAGCAGAAATATCTGTAACTGGGTAATTTATAAAGAATAAGGTTTATTTGAGTAACGATTCTGACCATGTGGGAGGTCTAAAGATATCACAAAATGATGAAGAGCAGGATCTTGAGCAAATCTTGTCCATACATTTATTTCTGCTCTAATCTCCTTTCTCCTCTTATAAACACAACAAAACTTAATAATGGGGTTCTGTCCTAATGACCTTATCACATTCAAAGGCCCACCCTAGGACACCATGTAAGGGTCAAATTTTCACTGAAAACCTTCACAATTCGCCCAGTCCTAACATATGAATTTTAAGGAACAAACTATAACAACAAGAAATGAAAAGATATAATGAAAGGTACACTGGAGACTCCAAATCCATGTACTTAAATTACGAGTAATTTGATATCAATAAATTTGAAAACATGAAGAGTCAATTTTCTCAAAAAAATTACCAAAACTGACTTTAGAAATAATAGAAAAGACATAAATGTAGCTATATGACCAATAAAGAAATTAGTAAAAGTTTTAAAAATATGCTTGCAAAATCACTAGTATCAGATAATTTCACAGAGAATTTCTACCAAAATTTTACATAACAAATGTTTTCTTCCTTACGCCTTCAAAGAAAGATAAGTTTTACATATATAAATTGTTCTAGAACAGTGTTTCTAAAACCTAGCTTCATATTATATTTGCCTGAGGCATACAGTGGAGTAGATATTTTTACCCTCCCACTCAAATTCATAGGCTGAAATCCTCACCCCCAGTGTAATATCATTAGGATATGAGGCCTTTGGGTGATGATTAGGTCCTGAGAGTGAGTCCTTTATGAATGGCATTAATGCCCTTATAAACTTCATACAAAATCCCAACTTAGATAGTGTAAGAAAATAATCATAGGTCAATCTCATTTATGATATTGATGACAAAAAATAAAATATGAACAAACCAAACCAAGCATGTAATAAAAAATTTGAAAGAATTGCATCATGGCCATCCCCCTGGGAAGTGATTTCTCACTTTTTGTTTCTCTGTCTCTCTCTGTGTCTTTGGCAAGTGCATGTGCCCTATGGCAAAAATCTCTCAAAGAAAAAGAAAAGAAAAAGTGCTTAAAATTTCAAGAAGTTATAAAAATAATAATAGACATGAGGAAATTAGAAAAACCAAAATAATAATGTAGATTCAAAATGCATTAAATAGAAAATAAAGAAACAATACAGAGGAGCAACAAACCAGGTCGGTTCTTTAGAAAGACTAGTAAAATATGAAAAAAAAATAGCAATTATGATCACAAAAAAGAGGGATAAAAATCAGGTCAACAAAATTGTGTCATTCCTTGATAGAAGAATGTAAAAATCTTTTAATAATAGAAAATCTGTTACTGTAAATAATTTTAACATGTTATTAAAGGGAAAGTATGAAATGATAATGTGAATATAGATTTTTTTTTTAAAGAAAATCCAAGGTCCACTCATAAGTGAAACATATTTTCGCAAACTACAAATATATCAGATCTTCCTTAACCTAATAAAAAGCTATCAAATCCAAACTGGCAGCAAATATGCTACTTATGTATAGTAAAATACTCAAAATACAATATTCTGTTTAAAGTCAGGAAAATGATAAGAATAATCACTATTGTTGTTTCTATTAAGCATAGAGTAAAGGTTCTGGTTGGTGCAAAAAAGACAAAGAAAATAAATTGGAGATCTATCAATTAAACATGAAGAAGAGCGACTGTTATTATTCATAGATAAAAATGTTATAAAGAACAACCTATATAAGAAGTTGTGCCAGAGTCAGCACATGGTGTGTTGGTTAAGGCAGCTGGGTCTCACATGGCCTAAGATTGCATTTTGTGTCCTGGACACAGAGACTCGAAAAACAAATCCCTAGAGGAGAATGGAGGAGAAGGATTGTAGCATAGCCACTACCTACCACTGGGGAGTGCTTTCTTTCTTTCCCTCTCTTCTCTCTCTCTCTCTCTCCAGTGAGCACATGTGCCCTCTGACAAAAATCTAAAAAAACAGTTTTGCCATGTTTATTAATATGGAGAAAATATCTTAATATTTAGCTTTGTTTCTAAGTTATCCATAAATTCAAAAGAATTCCAACTAAAGGCTCCAAAAGATATTTGATAGAAATGGACAAATTGACCCTTAAATTTGGAAATAATGAAGGCCTAAAACTAATCAAGAAAAGTTAAGGAATAATAATAAGTGAATAGTCGCCCTATATCAGATATGTAGATGCATCATAATACTATAGTAATTAACTAAGTGGTTGTTGAATCAGGGGGAGACAAACAAAACAACAGAATAGAATAGAAAGCCTTGAAAAAACTATATGACAACTTCATACAAAGCAGAAGTAGCACTACTACTTAATATGGGCAGGATATATTATTCCACTACTGGTCTGTGACAATTTGCTATTCATTTGGGAAAAGACAACCCCACTCCATATCATCACAAAAATAATTACAGACAAATCAAATACCAAAGTTGAAACTTTTAGTGTATAGAAAACTTTCTTTTTTTCTTTTTGGTTTGCTACAGGGCATGTGCACTCACATGCAAAGAGCAGAGAAAGAGAAAGAGAAAGAGAGAGAAAGTGAGAAAGCAGCTCCTGCAGAGGCATGACTATGTCACAATCCCTTCTCATTAATTCTCCTCTTAAGATTTATTTTAAGATTTGTTTTTCAAGTGTCTGAGTCCAGAACACAAAATGCAATCTTAGGCCATGCGTGACCCAGCTGCCTTAACCAACATGCCATGTGCTGACCCCGGCACAACTTCTTATATAGGTTGTTCTTTATAACATTATTATCTATGAATAATAATAGTCACTCTTTTTCACACACATGTTCTATATGTTTTTAAGCTTCTGGGTCCACAAAATACACAGTTGTAGGCCATGTGGGATCCAGCTGCCTTAACCACCATCCCACCTGCTGGCCCCCAACACAGAAAACGTTTTTTATACCATTGAATTAGAATACTATTTTTTGAACAAAATACAAAATAATACAAACCATAAAGGGAAAAGTTGATAAATAATGGCTATGTTAAAATTTAAAACTCAGGTATGTTATAAAATGCCATAAACTTAAAAGACGAATCACAGATCCTTAACAGATATTTGCTAATAGATAACATACAATAGATCTAGAATATATAGAAAATTTTAAGAGAACCATAATTTTAATTTTTTTATGTTTTTTTTTTTTTTTTTGAGAGGTTTTTGCTATAGGGAGCATGCACTTACCTGAAAGACAGAGAGAGACAGAGACAGAAAGCGAGAAATCTCCCCTCGGGGGGATGGCCAAGCTGCAATCCCTTCTCCTCCATTCTCCTCTCAGGATCTTGGGCACGCATGCACACATGCCTGGTGTAAGTTTACGCCACCGGATCTGGGACTCAAGCAACGGTCGACTATATGGGAGTCCAGCGACATAGCCATTACACTAACTGCTGGTCCCAAAACAATCATAATTTTAAAAAGGCAATAAAAAAAACACAATTTAAAAACCAAGTAATATGAATAGGGAATTCACAAACAGAACTCCAAATTTACACAATTATATGTGATAAAGTAGTAAAAATGTGTACATAAACTAGAACTAAACACACCTACTGGCATCAATTCTAGAAGTATAATGTTGAGTGACAAAAGTCAGCTGAAAAAGGATTCTATGTAGGTAAAACTTTAAAGCACACAAAACACAGTGCTTATGGTTATAAATATATGTTACACAAATATAAATTATATACATTTAAGCAGAGGCAAAAAGGTAAAAGGAATAGAAGTGGGACTTTAATTATAGCCATAAATTTATTTCTTTACAAAAATAATCTTTAGTAAATAAGGCATCTGTTAAATCTGATTGGTTGGGTCATAGGTGTTTATTGTATTTAATTTATATATGTTTCTTATGTTTGAAATAGATCATAATTAAAATTATGTTAGAACTTTAGACTTTAAATGATTGTGAAAAAATTTAGGTGAAATGTGTCTACACAGAGAAAAAGGAAAACCTTTGAAATTTAAAAGCAAAAAATAAATCATGAAGACAAATGTAACTACACAAAAATGTAAAATATATATATAACAAAAACATTAACAATTTAAATTATAAGCTAGAAAAGATATTTGTACATGTGTATATATAAATAAGTATAAATATAACCAACATTATTAATTTTAAAAAGTCCTCTCAAATCTATATGTTTACCAAATATTAAACAGTATTAATAAACAAGAATACATAAGGTTAATGAATTTACAATGAAATCAGCATTTTAACTCACTGCTAGTAGGATTTTAAAAGGGCTGATCTTTGTGGCTAGCAAGTGGTGGTATTAAAAAGAGAATTAAAATTGTTCACACTAAAATTATGGCTGGTTTATATCTAACCTGATACAAATGATTATCTCTAAAAGATGAGATGAAAGAAGTGACTACAGTTTCTATTTTATGTACTTCTTTATTTTTTTTAGTACCTGGTTTGTATTACTTTGATAATCTAAAATTACAATTGGTTTTTAATTTTGTTTCAATTAAAAACAACAATGTGTATCATTTGGCCTCAAATTTCAGTTCTAAGGACACATTTTAGTGAAATAACTAGAAATATCTACAAAACTTGATATATCAGGTGGTTTTTGTAAATTGTATAATATCCAAACATACATACAATGTACATAAACATATTAATTGTTAGAAGAATAACTAAATACAGTGGGATGCATGGTCATGGTGGAATAATATGCTGATATTAAAAAAAAGGTTTTAAAAATAATCACCCCAAAAATGCTTACTATATGATTGCAAGAAAAAAAGAGATGTCTCGATGATGCCATTCAGTATCAAGTTAATGGAAAAAGGCTTTGCAGTGTAATCCAAGTTGAAAAGGGGACAAATGGTTTTTGTTTTTATTATAATAAGGTCATGGTTATGTTGGCAAGCTAGCAATTAATCTCCTATGAAGGTCCAATGAAGGATTTTGGCAGAAAAGGAATTCTCCCTGTGTGGAATGTGATTTTTTTCTTTCGTTTATTTTGTTGTTTCCAAGAATATAAAAATATCAAATAGCAGACTGTAGCCCAGAGTGAAAGATCACCCTGACATTTTTCCTCTCTTATCTATCTCCTCACTTTTCTCTACCAGGTAGGAATAGCAACTTCAAATGACAAGTTAGCTGGAGACCTACAGTTTACAAAGAAAGAGAGAAAGAAAAGAAATACAAAGTTAGAAAGAGAAAGTCTTAGATTAATGTTGACCTGGGACTTGCAAGTATCTAAGACAATAGGCACAGAAGAAACAGGGAAGTGGGCACTTCAGAGGAAGGAAAGAAGTCAAAAGGACAGACAGACTGAAGGCAAGAGAAAAGAGGGTAGTATGGGGATAAAAAGTTGAAGGCATTCTTCACAGATCTAGAGAAAAAGGCTTCACTGTACAATGTGAAGGTGTAGGCAATATATCTTCGGTAAATAAACAGGTCAAGAGAGAAAAATCAGGGACTCACTGAACAATTTTAAACGCATTGCCTACCATCCCCACTCTGTACAGTTTGGATTAATCACTAGAGGATTTGAGCAAAGAGCAGCTTGACCTCCTTTCTGTTATGTTTCCTTATAAGGGTCACAAGATATTAACTGATATGAGGGGAATAATCACTCCTGTTCTCACGGGAAGGAAAGGAGTGGTCTACTGGGCATGGGGAAGATAGCCAATTGACTGGTTGACAATAACTCAGCCAGTCAATTTGCCCTTCATCTCTTCCTCCCTAAAGAATATCTAAAGATATATCTTATAGGCCAAAAAGTAAGGAGCCTACCCTAGCATATACATACATAAGAATATATTTCAAATTTTTTATGCATATATGTATGCATAGAAAGAGAACAAAGGAGATGCCCTAAAATATCACCAATGTTTTTCTGAGATTTGGAATTATAGATATTTTTTACTTCCTTTTACAGCATGATAATCTTTTAAAATATTAACTGATAACTTTTGTCCCCTCTTCTTGGTAATTCCTTTTAGGCTTACAGTACATTTCACAATTAAAGTTAGATCCTAGAACTGAAAATTATTGCACCAGGGAAGAGAGTACAAACTATAACTCAGCATAACAAAGAGTCACATTCTTTTACATTTGAGGCTCAGCCACAGTGGCTCAGACAGTAGGCCATCTCTGTGCAATACTGGAGCCACATGGAAGGTTTGAGTCCAGATCTCTAGTCAGCCTGAACATGCCAGCTCCTGCATGCACTTGTGATCCTGACTGGCTAGGAAGCTGGGTAAAGATTGCATGGAGAGGCTCTGCTAAGAGTCTCTGCTCTCTGTCTCTCAGTAAATAAGCTTTTTTTTTTTTGCATTTGAATTCCAGAATAATATTGTAAAGTTCTTAGCTAGGAGTAGAGTCTGAAAGGCAATGAAACTTTGATCTCCTGGAATGAGACTCTTGAGAGAGAAAAATAATCTTTTGGAATTCTATAAACTCACTTTTACAAATCATGAGTAAAGACTGGTAGACCCAAGGTTTATATCATGAACCATATTGTAAGAAACAATTTGTAATGATAAAAGACTGCTTATCCAGCTACAAAAGATGCTCTTAGAATGCTTAATACCCTCAATACCCACATTAATTCTGTTGGCAAGAATCGTGCCCTTAACTTGTTTGTTTACAACAATGCCAACAACATACTGGGTAACATTGTAGATTCTTTCAGTTTTGCCATGGAAACACCTGTGGAACATTTCTTTTGAACAGTACCCATTCCTTTGATGTCTACAATATCACCTTTCTTTTTTTTTTTTTTTTTTTGTGGAGAGGTTTTTGCTATAGGGCGCGTGCGCTCGCCAGACAGACAGAGAGAGACAGAGAGACAGAAAGCGAGAAATCACCCCCCAGGGGGGAATGGCCACACCGCAATCCCTTCTCCTCCATTCTCCTCTCGGGATCTTGGGCACACATGCATACGCGCCCAGCGTGAGTTTTAAGCCACCGGGTCTGGGACGCGAACAGCGGTCGACTACATGGGAGTCCAGCGACATAGCCATTACGCTAACTGCTGGTTCCCCCAACAATATCACCTTTCTTATAGATGTGCATGAGAACATATATCAGGTGCTTCTCCCCTTTCCCTTTGTGCTCGTCATTTTGGTGAATTACTGGAAGATGGCGGTTCCAGCCAAAAGACTGTATGTTACTTTTAAAAGTTATGAACTTTTGGAAGTTTAAATTTACATCTAGAGGTACTATAAAAGACATGTCCTATATCAGAAAGCAAAATACACAAGTTAGAAGCCAATAGGGACTTGCTAAATACATTTTAAGTTAATACACATCAAAACCGTTAATATCTACAAGTAAGCATTTGAAGAGAGAATTTTTTTCTGCTAAGGAAAGTGAAAAAAAATTTAAATGGGAGAAGAACATTGGAAAGTAAATACTTTGGTTAAGGTATGAACAAAGAGCTATGGGAGCAAAGGCAAGGGAGCCATTAGTTCCTTTGAAAGGTTAATAAATCTCTCACAAGTTAAATTTGGAAACCTAAACATTTAAAGTGAAGAGAATGAACATCAATATTTTCTTTTCTTTGACAAATCTTCATGATAGAATGTGACTAATGTCAAGATAAAGAGAAGGAAGTCAAGAATATTTTTTGCTGCCTTGCAATATATGTGGTATTACCAAAGACAGAAGAATAAAGCTTCTATCATTGTTGAACTCAATTCAGGGATTGCAGACTCAGTACTCTGACTGATCTGGTCCACAAACATGTTTATGTTGGCTCACAATTTTCTTTAAAATAAATTTAAGGGAACCAGCAGTTAGCGTAATGGCTTTGTCGCTGGACTCCCACGTAATCAACCGCGGTTCGCGTCCCGGACCCGGTGGCTTAAAACTCATGCCGGGAGACCTTCCTGGACTGCCAGCAGGCAATAGCGTGTCCTGCAAGCCTCTGGCCAGCAAGGGACACTGAGGGAGGGTCACCTCTGACCCCCACCCCACTTCCAGACCCCCAGGCCCCAGACTCCACCTTCTAGACCTTCCTGGACTGCCAGCAGGCAATAGCGTGTCCTGCAAGCCTCTGGCCAGCAAGGGACACTGAGGGAGGGTCACCTCTGACCCCCACCCCACTTCCAGACCCCCAGGCCCCAGACTCCACCTTCTAGACCTTCCTGGACTGCCAGCAGGCAATAGCGTGTCCTGCAAGCCTCTGGCCAGCAAGGGACACTGAGGGAGGGTCACCTCTGACCCCCACCCCACTTCCAGACCCCCAGGCCCCAGACTCCACCTTCTAGACCTTCCTGGACTGCCAGCAGGCAATAGCGTGTCCTGCAAGCCTCTGGCCAGCAAGGGACACTGAGGGAGGGTCACCTCTGACCCCCACCCCACTTCCAGACCCCCAGGCCCCAGACTCCACCTTCTAGACCTTCCTGGACTGCCAGCAGGCAATAGCGTGTCCTGCAAGCCTCTGGCCAGCAAGGGACACTGAGGGAGGGTCACCTCTGACCCCCACCCCACTTCCAGACCCCCAGGCCCCAGACTCCACCTTCTAGACCTTCCTGGACTGCCAGCAGGCAATAGCGTGTCCTGCAAGCCTCTGGCCAGCAAGGGACACTGAGGGAGGGTCACCTCTGACCCCCACCCCACTTCCAGACCCCCAGGCCCCAGACTCCACCTTCTAGGTAGGTAGCCAGGATCTACTTAAGGCGGGTTTTTTGTTTTTTTTTTCTCTTTTCTTTTCCCTTGACCCCCCTGCATTCTCTTTTTAACACCTAGCCCTCCTTCTTCCCCCAGACCTTCCTGGACTGCCAGCAGGCAATAGCGTGTCCTGCAAGCCTCTGGCGAAATCGCGCGCCGCGCTAACGCGCGGCGCGCGACTTTTTCTTTATTTTTCAGTATTGTCTTTCCTTTCGTTGCATATTTTCCTCTCCTCCTTATTTTTTACCGTGCCAGACAGCCTAGACAGGCCTAGAATCATATATCTGAAATTTCCTAGGAAGGTAAGTGTCTTTGGGATCCTCACTAGTACTGATCCCCTTTGAAAAAGGAGATTCTGCTTGTTAGACATTTCTGTAGAGTTCTCTGCCTGAAAACACATTGGTAAAAACAACAGAAGAGAGACTTCAGCAAACAGCTATTCCCATCAAAAAGGAAAGACTCTTCCTTCTCGTGCGACAAAAGTTCTCCCAAGAAGTCTTTAAAAGGGAAGGAATCCTCCAATGGCTAAAGGTAGAAAAAGAGCCTCAGGTCTGAATAAACAAGAAAATATGTCTCCAACAAAGGAAAATGCCCCTCCATGTCTCGTAAATATGGAGGACGTTACCAAAATGACAGACACAGAATTCCGAACATTCATGGTGACCAAATTCTGTGAATTGGAAAAAAAAAGAGACAACGAACTACAGGAAATTAGGAAGTCCTTCCAGGATATGAAAGAAGAAATGGATACTCTGAGAAAGAATCAGGTGGAACTATTAGAGATAAAGTCTATAATACAAGAAATCAAAAACTCTCTGGAAAGTATTAAGAGCCGATTAGACCATGCTGAAGATCGAATCTCTGATGTAGAAGATAAAACCTCTGATCTAGAAAAAAACTACAAAAAGATCGAGAAAATAACTAAAAAACATGAGGATAATATACGAGAAATACTAGACTCTATTAGACGCCCAAACATCAGAATAATCGGCATCCCAGAAGGTGAAGAAACTAATAGCGGAATGGAAAATCTATTCCATGACATCTTGGAAGAAAATTTCCCAAGCCTAGAGAGGCACCGAACCATCCAGACCCAAGAAATACAAAGGACCCCAAATAGAATCAACCCCAGAAGATCTTCCCCAAGGCACATCTTAGCCAGGCTGTCTAACGTCACAGAAAAAGACATGATACTAAAACTGGCAAGAGAGAAACGAGAAATAACTTACAAAGGCCATCCCATAAGACTAACACCAGACCTCTCATCAGAAACAATGCAAGCAAGAAAAGAATGGGAAGACATACTGAAAGTGTTAAGAGAGAAACAATTTCAGCCAAGACTATTATACCCTGCAAGATTATCCTTCATTTGGGAAAAAAAGATTAAAATCTTCTCAGACAAACAAAACCTGAAAGAATTTGCCAACACCAGACCAGCTCTTCAAGAAATCCTGAAGAAAGTACTGTTTCAGGAAAACTAAAGACGCAACAGCCAGAAACAAAGAAATAACAGGCAACTAAGACAATGGCTAACTTAAATGTCGGTACAGACCCTATAACATCGATAATAACATTGAATGTTAATGGGTTAAATTCTCCAATCAAGAGACACAGACTGGCTGAATGGATAAAAAAACAGAAACCCTCTATCTGTTGCCTACAAGAAACCCACCTCATGGAAAAAGACATACATAGACTGAAAGTGAAAGGTTGGAAAAAGGTTTTCCATGCAGTTGGGAACCAAAAAAGAGCTGGAGTTGCGATACTAATCTCTGACAAAATAGGCTTTAAAACAAAAAGTGTCCGAAGAGACAAAGAAGGGCACTATATCATAGTAAAAGGCTCTATAGATCGAGAAGATATAACGCTAATTAATATCTATGCTCCTAACACAGGAGCACCCAAATATGTGAAGGAAAGATTGTTAGATCTGAAAGGGGAGATAGACTGCAACACACTAATTGTTGGAGATCTCAACACCGCATTATCCCCTCTGGACAGATCATCTAAGCAAAAAATAGGTAGAGAGATCAAGGACCTAAATGATACCATAAATCAATTGGACTTAACAGACATCTATAGAACTTTCCACCCAAAAACCACAAGATATAGTTTTTTCTCACCCCGACATGGAACTTTCTCGAAGATTGACCACATCATAGGACACAAAGCAAGCCTCTGCAGATTCAGAGGCATAGAAACTATTTCCAGCATCTTCTCTGACCATGATGGAATTAAACTTGAGTTTAATTTCAAGAGAATTCCTCAAAAATACCTAAAAACATGGAAACTAAATAACCTACTCCTGAATGACTCCACTATTACCGAAGAAATAAAGTCCGAAATCAAAAGATTCATGGAAGCCAATGACAATGAAGATACAAGTTTCCATAATCTTTGGGACACTGCCAAAGCAGTCATAAGAGGGAAGTTCATAGCAATTAGTGCACATAAGAGGAAGACAGAGAAAAGGCTAATGGATCACCTAACATCAAGCCTTAGAGAATTGGAAAAGCAACAGCAAAAAAATCCAAAAAATTACAGGAGAAAGGAAATAATAAAGATCCGAGCAGAAATAAATGAAATAGAAAATAAACGTACTATACAGAAAGTAAGTGAAAGCAAAAGCTGGTTCTTTGAAAGGATAAACAAAATTGGTACCCCACTAGCGAGACTTATTAAGAAGAAGAGAGAAAGGAACCAGGTGAATCAAATCTGCAATGAGGCTGGTAACATAACAACAGACATGGTAGAAATTCAAAACATCATTAGAGGATACTTTGAACATCTATACGCTAAGAAACAAGATAATCTGGATGAGATGGACAAATTCCTGGACAAATATAATCTACCAAGAATGAGCCAGGAAGAAATAGAAAGTCTGAATAGGCCCATAACAAGCCAGGAGATTGAATCAGTAATAAGTAACCTCCCAACAAAGAAAAGCCCTGGCCCCGATGGATTCACCTCTGAATTCTACAAAACTTTCAAAGAAGAGTTAACTCCCATTCTGCTCAAATTATTTCTAAAGATCCAAAAGGGTGAATCTCTCCCTAATTCATTCTATGAAGCCTCTGTCACCCTCATCCTCAAAACAGATAAAGACAGGACAAGGAAGGAAAACTATAGACCAATATCTCTGATGAACATAGACTCAAAGATTCTCAACAAGATACTAGCAAATCGTATTCAACAACTTATACAGAAGATCATACACCATGATCAGGTAGGCTTTATTCCAGGAATGCAAGGTTGGTTCAACATACGCAAAACCATAAATGTAATACACCATATTAATAGGAAGAAAGACAAAAACCATATGGTCATATCGATTGACGCAGAAAAAGCATTTGATAAGATACAACATCCCTTCATGATCAAGACTCTTAGCAAAATCGGCATAGAAGGGCCATTTCTCAATACAATAAAAGCCATCTATGAAAAACCCATAGCGAACATCATCCTGAACGGAGAAAAGCTGAAAGCTTTCCCACTAAACACAGGAACAAGACAAGGATGCCCACTTTCTCCTCTCCTTTTCAATATAATACTGGAAGTCCTCGCCAACGCAATCAGAAAAGAGGAAATAATAAAGGGCATTCGAATAGGAAAAGAAGAGGTGAAACTCTCTCTATTTGCAGATGACATGATTGTATACATAGAAGACCCAATGGTCTCCATGGAAAAACTACTGGAAGTAATACATGAATTCAGTAAAGTTGCAGGATATAAAATCAATATACAGAAATCGATAGCATTTCTATATACGAATAACAGGCAGACTGAGATAGAACTGAAAAAACTTATTCCGTTTACCATAGCCACTAAAAGTATAAGATATTTAGGAATAAATCTAACCAAAGAAGTTAAAGACCTCCACAAGGAAAACTACGAGAAGGTAAAAAAAGAAATTGAAAATGACACAAAAAAATGGAAGGACATCCCATGTTCATGGATTGGAAGAGTTAATATAATCAAAATGGCAATTTTACCCAAATTAATCTACCTATTTAATGCAATGCCAATCAAAGTACCAGACACATTCTTCACAGATCTAGAAAAGACAATCTTAAAATTTGTCTGGAATCATAAAAGACCCCGTATTGCCAAAGCACTTCTACACAAGAAGAATGGAGTGGGTGGCATCTCAATCCCCGATCCAAAAATATATTACAAAGCTGTGGTAATAAAGACAGCATGGTATTGGCACAGAAACAGGCATGTGGACCAATGGAACAGAATAGAGTCCCCAGAAATAAGTGCCCAAACATACAGTCAACTGATCTTTGACAAGGGGTACCAGTCAATCCAGTGGGAAAATGAAAGCCTCTTCAGCAAGTGGTGCTGGAGAAACTGGACTTCCACTTGCAGAAAGATGAATCTGAACCCCTACCTCTCTCCTTTGACAAGAATCAAGTCAAGGTGGATCAAGGATCTAAATCTAAGACCTCAAACTATAAAGCTGCTCCTGGAGAATGCTGGGGAAACTCTGGGAGACATTGGTGTAGGGAAAGACTTCCTAAAGAAGACCCTCAAAGCAGAGTCCATCGTCCACAAAATAGACAAGTGGGATTACATCAGACTAAGGAGTTTCTGCATGGCCAAAGACACAGTAGTTAGTGTGAATCGACAGCCCTCAGAATGGGAAAATATTTTTGTAAATGTTGCATCAGATAAGGGACTGATAACCAGAATACACAAGGAACTAAAAAAGGTGTTTGGAAAAAAGATGAGCAACCCTATTAAAAGATGGGAGAAGGAGATGAAGAAAACACTCTCTAAAGATGACATACGAATGGCCAAAAGGCATATGAAAAAATGTTCAACCTCCCTCATCGTAAGGGAAATGCAGATAAAAACAACAATGAGGTACCACCTAACCCCAGTCAGATTGTCTAATATTAAAAAAACAAAAAATGATAAGTGTTGGCGGGGGTGTGGTGAAAGGGGAACTCTTTTACACTGCTGGTGGGAATGTAGATTGGTCCAACCACTGTGGAGAATAATTTGGAGATTCCTCAAAAATCTACAGATAGATCTGCCATATGATCCAGAGATCCCACTCCTCGGTATCTACCCAAAAGACAGAAGAATCCTTCATTGGAAAAGTGCTTGCACATCGATGTTTATTGCGGCACTATTCACAATTGCTAAGTCATGGAACCAACCCAGATGCCCCCGTATGGAGGAATGGATTGAAAAACTGTGGCACATATACTCTATGGAATACTACTCAGCCATAAAAACCAACAGAGCCCTGGCTTTTGACAGAAAGTGGAAGAATATGGAAGATGTACTGCTGAGTGAGGCAAGCCAGGCTATGAAGGAGAGACATTGTATGTCCCCACTTAACATATACCGTTTGTCTGCATTCTATGTCTGAAACTGATTGACCAACAGTTGAACAAACACAAGAGATGGGTGTGAATGTCAGATGAGGTGTATGTGGAGGAGTGGGGCCCAACGAAAGACATTTGGAGAAGGGATACAGAGGTAGAGCATTGACGGGATGGGGAGGTGTGGTGTTATCTGTTGAAGATATTTCGATCAACGGGTCTGGGGAGAAATGTTCACATATCGAAATGGTCTCATTGTAAGCCAAACAATATGATTGAAAGTATATACAAAAATAAATAAAGTAATTAATAATAAAAAAAAAAAAAAAAAAAAAAAAAAAAAAAAAAAGATAAAGAAAAGAATGCTCTAAGAGTAGATGTTAATCATATCATAAAATGATAACTTTATGAGGTAATGCATATGTTGATTGCCTAGATTTAATCACCTCACCGTGTATATACACTTCAAAGCATCATGCTATACATGATAATACATACAATTGTATCTGTCCATTTAAAATTAAATAAATAAATTGAGTAGGCACTAATTACATATTAAAAAAAAAAAAAAAAAAAAAAAAAAAAAAAAAAAAAAAAAAAAACTCATGCCGGGCGTGTGTGCGTGCGTGCCCAAGATCCCGAGAGGAGAATGGAGGAGAAGGGATTGCGGCGTGGCCATCCCCCCTGGGGGGTGATTTCTCGCTTTCTGTCTCTATGTCTCTCTCTGTCTGTCTGGCGAGCACACACACCCTATAGCGAAAAACCTCTCAAAAATAAATAAATAAATAAATAAATAAATAAATAAAATAAATTTAAATGTCCTTAAGTATACTAGATCACCATTGGACACATCATTCCTTTCTGGAAAATTGACATTGTGCAATAATTAAGAATACAGACTCTAGAAGTCAATATACTTGAGGTGAATTTCAAGATCTATCACTTACTAGCCATTTGACGTTGAGAAAATAACTTAACCTCTCTGTGCCTTGGTTTTTTCAGTTCTTAAATGGGGATAGTGATAATAAGGTTGTGGTGAAAATTAAATGAGTTAAAATTTGTAAAGCACTTAGAATAGTGTTCAACAAACAGTTAAGTATTATGTAAACTTTTGTTAAATAAGTAGCTTACCTCCAGAATAATTATCTTACCTTCCTGGTCCCTGTAAACATTTGGGCTCATGTATTGGATCTAATTTTATCCTCAATAAAGCTTTTGTATTAGCCCTTCATGTAAACAATTTGAGTGACCCTGCCTACATTGTGTAAAAGGTATTCTAAAGAGGTATTCTAAGAGTTCTTTTCCACATATCTTCCTTACACGTACCACATTACTGACTCATTGCCATCATACATTTTTTTTTTTTTGCTATAGGGCACGTGCACTCTCAAGAAAGACAGAGAGAGACAATGAGACAGAGAGAAATCACCCCCCAAGGGGAGATGGCCATGCCAGAATCCCTTCTCCTCCATTCTCCTCTTGGGATCTTGGGCACACATGCATACACGCCTGGCGTGAGTTTAAGCCACCAGGTCCGGGACTGAAACTGAGTTCGACTACATGGGAGTCCAGCAACATAGCCATTACACCAGCTGCTGGTTCCCATCATACAAATCTTCTAAGCAACTCTGGGAATACTAAGGAGTAAACGATACCATTTCTGTACTTAAGGTAACTACTGCCCAGTGAGAAAAGACTAGAATAGTATGTGATTAGAAAATATGATGGAAGATTACATATAGTAAATGCTAGGCAACTGAAAACTATTGAAGAAAGCAGTAGTCACAAAGGGGTAGGGTGGGCCAGGTTGGGTTTATGGAGGGTAAGGGATTTGAGCTAGTACTTGAAGGCAGAATAGGACATAGATCTGCCTGAAGATTAGATAAAGGAAGGCATTTTTTCTATTCTTATTATTATTTTATACATTCAATTACAATCACTATACATCATTTAGCTTGAAAAGATAATTTACTTAACCTGAAATACACCTCAGACCAGTCCAGTTGATAATACTACACACATTATCAACAGGTAATAAACAATTTCTGTGTCCCACAAATGTCTTACCTCTCTATTTTCTTCTCCCTATTCATTACAAGATTCATGAGAGAAAAATTATGAAGGGAAGACCATACCTGAAAACTTAAGCAATTATACACAGACTTGATTTGAGTAGAGAGTTGGTTATGTGTCAGAAATTATAAGAGATGCAACTAGGCCTATAGATGAATATTGGCTATAGAGCAAAGGTACCAGATGAAGGACTCTAAGTTTTATGTTGATAACAGTTGGAAGTCAGTGAAGATTTCAGAGCTGGGAGAGGTTAAGGGAGCAGAATGAATGATTTCTGCAAAAAAAAAAATTTTTTTTTAGAGGTTTTTGCTATATGGAGTGTCCGCTCGCCTTGGAGAGGTTTTTGCTATAGGGCGCATGAGCTCGCCAGGCAGACAGATAGAGAGACAGAGAGACAGAAAGTGAGAAATCACCCCCCAGGGGGGATGGCCACGCTGCAATCCCTTCTCCTCCATTCTCCTCTCGGGACCTTGGGCATGCACGCACACGTGCCCTGCGTGAGTTTAAGCCACCAAGTCCGGGACACGAATCACAGTCGACTACGTGGGAGTCCAGCGACATAGCTATTACACTAAATGCTGGTCCTGCAAAAAATATTCTTACAAAGATTCATCTGTTAAGAAGGTGTAGGATAGATGGGGTCAGTGGATGCAGGGTAGGTAGGACACCAGAGAAAAAACAGTCTAACTGGGAAACCATTGCATTATACAGTCTGAGATTAACTTGACCTAGGTCTAGGCCAGGATGGGACCATAAACCTGGAAAGAAAATAAAGTATACACAGGGGGACCAGCAGTTAGCATAATGGCTATTTCGCTGGAACCCCATGTAGTCGACCGCGGTTCACGTCCTGGACTCGGTGGCTTAAAAAACTCATGCCAAGCGCACGTGCATGCATGCCCAAGATCCCAAGAGGAGAATGGAGGAGAAGGGATTGTGGCGTGGCCATTCCCCCTGGGGGGTGATTTCTCACTTTCTGTCTCTCTGACTCTCTGTCTGTCGGGCGAGCGCACACGCCCTATAGCAAAAAAAAAAAAAAAAAAAAAAAAAAAAAAAAAAAAAAAAAAAAAAAAAAAAGAGAGAGAGAGAGAGAGAAAAGAAAAAAGAAAAAAAAAGTAAACACAAAACATCATTAAAGAAATGAAGCCCCTCAATTTTTCTTCCCAATTAACTTCTTTTTTTTTTTTTTGAGAGGTTTTTGCTCACTAGACAGACAGAGACATAGAGACAGAAAGCAGGAAATCACCCCCTAGGGTTGATGGCCACGCCACAATCCCTTCTCCTCCATTCTCCTCTAGGGATCTTGAGCATGCACACACACACACACCCGGCGTAAATTTTTTAAGCCACCGGGTCCGGGACGCGAACCGCGTTCGACTACATGGGAGTCCAGCGACATAGCCATTAGGGTAACTGCTGGTCCCGATTCATGCTGTCTTGTGAGAACCTGAAGACTTCGAGTTCTCATAAGAAGGGATTAACTCTCTTGAGACTGGGTTGTGCATTTGTCCATACTGAAATTCACCAAAACATTCTGTTAACATGGCTATTTCTTATTTATCTCAGAACTCCTTAAGGTTATGGGATTTGTTTTTGTTTTGTTTGTTTGTTTATTGACCCTTCAAAACCTAGCAAAATGCCTGATACATATTTAAGTTGTAAAAAGTGTAAAGCTAAACTAAGTATCTATAGGACTAGGTAACTTTTGATGATTAGAGTAAGAGGTGGCTGTTGAGGCTGCTTTGTACTTGGATGATTAAGAGAATTTGACACAAAGAAGAAATTCTGGAAGAGCAACATACTTGGAGGAAAAATATACAGAAGAGAGCTCTGAAAATTCTCTCTTCTCCCTCCCTTTTAATCTCTACATTTCTTAGCAGGTAAAATCATTATTTTGATGGGATAACAAAATTATATTTTGGAATAATTTTGTTCACATATATTATAACAGTAACAAATAGAGTTTCAGAAAAGAATTGGACATAGGAGAGATCAGTTTGAAGTTAGAGTACAGAAGATAGAGCATCTAGGATCTGAGGTATGAAATAGGGAGGTGAGAAGCAGGGAACCTGAGACAGGGTATTTGAAGAGAAGGCAGTGGTTCTAAAAGAGTAAAGCATAAACTAGTCAGTGTAACAATCCAGTTATGTCACCGTAACTATCATCTTTGGAGTCTGACCTTCCCCTGTGTCCCTGTAAAGATGAAGTCACATACTATTAAAGAAAATATAAAAGTGGAATTTCAAATATAATCATACTGCCTATAGTTTAACCAGCTTTCTATGTCCCACAATTGTACTTTCATCTCCATAGGCCCAGGGGCATTGCTTATCTTAAGGATTATCTTTGGAACAGTCAAAAATACAGAAAACTATCTCTTATCTCCTGGAGATCAATGGACTTCAGACTTAAAGGCGTTTATGAAACTTGACAGTTTCCCAGTGGCAAGGCATGGCCTTTTTACTCAATGGCTCAAGAAGTATCTGCTCCCTTTTATCCTGAGACAACCAAGAAATAGTTTGGTGAAAGTCTAATTCTCTGGCAGTTCTGTAAGATATCAATATGGTTAAAATGAGTCATCACCATCAATGAGGTATGGGTCTTGCATAGATAAGGCATACATTGGTGCTCAATAAATGTTTCTTGAGTGAAACTGAATTATACTTGTAGTGGTGGTGATGAACTTGCCCTGAGTTAGCCACATGTGGCCAAAAGCAACCCAGTGCTATTTCTAACAAGGTTTAGATACATACTTTGACCAGAAATGGAGTAAGTAGTCTTAACAAAACTAATGAGGCAGAGTGGGGAATTTGAAATCATATGGGCTTTAGAATAAGACATATCTGGATTTGAGTCCTGAGTTTGACACTTAACACCTCTGTGAACTTGGCAGGTTTATTAACTTCTCTAAGCTCTACTACTGTATCTTCAAAATGAGGATTACGATAATGTCTACCTCATACATTGTTACTAGGATTAAATAGTATAATCCATAATCATCAGTATGATATTTATGAGCATCGGAAAAGCAATATTGGCTTTATGAACCTAAATGACTTAACTAAGTGAACAAAACATTGTGTCATTAAGCTAGACTGGTATGGTACACAGAGTAATGATCCTTCCCCCAAGATATTCATGTCCTAATCCCTATAAATATGTGATTTTATGTGGCAAAAGGGGTTTTTCAAATGTGATTTAAGTTAAAGACCTTGAAGTAGGCAGATTGTCCCACCAGTTAGTATTCTGGTGAGTCCCATTTAACTATATAAGGGTCCTAACAAGAGGGAGGCAAAAGGATCAAAGGCAGAAAATGGAGGTGTGATAACAAAAATAGACCTTGAAGAGACGTGCTTTAAAAACAGAAGGGGAGTATAAACCAAGGAATGCAAGTGACCTTTAGAAATTAGA
Source organism: Tupaia tana (assembly GCA_026018925.1). Taxonomy (NCBI): domain Eukaryota; kingdom Metazoa; phylum Chordata; class Mammalia; order Scandentia; family Tupaiidae; genus Tupaia; species Tupaia tana. The sequence goes on along the minus strand of JAKSZU010000009.1, from coordinate 30,528,612 downwards.
AAAGGGAAGGAAACAGGAAACAGATTTTCCACAGAGCCATCCCAAGGAGTGGAGTTTTATGGATGTCTTTACACTAGAGCTATAAGATAGCAAATTCATTATAAGAAAGCCACTAAGTTTGTGGTACTTTATTACGTGAGCCATAAGAAAATAATAAATCTTAATTTGGTGAAAAAAAGAATTCAGTATGTTGTCATTATCCTCTAAAACATCAGTTCCAGGACTGATATCATCAAATATCTCCATAGCTTGGCACATAGCAGCCATTTCTCATAAAACATCAACCTAAATTCCTCTTCCAAATCACAGTGTCATTTGGAACACAATCACCTTATTGTTGCCAATAGTAACATTTCTTAGAACATGGTCCCAGTACACTTAATGTGGGTGAAAAGGAGAAGTTCACATTAATATTTGTGATCTTTCTCATTGATGACCCCCACTCTGGGATGCAAGAGATATCAAGAAAGAAGTTCATCATCCCCTTTACCCTTCAAGGAATGAAGGCCTGCTTCACCCACCTGTCTCTAAAGAGTGGTTCCCCCTGAGTGACCGACAGACACTGTTCTTATGGATAATATATAAACCTGATTCCTTCTTAACAAAGTGCAATTTCATTTGATGCTGAGGCAACATGGGCAACACTCCAATTCTGTGTCATTTTTATTGCTTTAGTTTAAGACATACAAAAGATCTGAACTACCATAGAAATATGCTTGGGTATGTTGCTCGCCATTATCCCAGGTCCTGTGCATAATTTAAGAAGAAAATGAGACATATTTGAATGTTCACTCTCACTAGATTAGGAATGTGCTACTCTCAATTTTGCAGAATGACTGAAGCATTTTTGCACAATACTGAACCAATGCTGACTAATTTTCAAAATAGACTGCCTTACCATGTAATGCATTTTCACTGTGCAAAGGGTGATTGGAAATTCAGTTTCTTCCTTCATTATTTTGCATTTTTTAAATGTAGCATCCAATGTAAAAATCACTATGGACATGGTGTTTTTATATTCACTGTCAATATATTCAGTCTTAATTTTTTAAAAGAAGCTTTTGTCTGCTGTAAATAAAATCTTAACCATTAAGTTATTGGGGTAAAATAGCAGATGTACTCTGAAAAGATCACACTTTGCATTTCCCTATGTCTTAGTTAATTTCTTGTCACTATAATGGAATACCATAAACTGGGTAATTTATAAAGAAAATAAATTCATTTCTTATTGGGCCAGCAGGTGGCATGTTGGTTAAGACACTGGACATTCCCACTTGGCCAACCACGGTTCGAGTCTCTGACCTGGTAGCTTGCTTTCTCACTTTCCCCCTCTCTCTCTGTCTCTCTCTGCTCCTCTCTGTCTCTCTCTGCTCAAATTAAAATAAATAAATGAATAAATGAAAAAAAAATTAAAAATTATTTCTTACAATTCTGGAGGCTGCGTAAGTCCAAGAACATGGCACTGGCATCTAGTCAGCACCACAGTGTTGTTATCTCACAGCAGAAAGTGGAATGACAAGGAAGCAAGTGTGAAAGAGGCCTCAAGAGTGGGCCGAGCTTGCTTTTGTAATTCATTCTCACCAGAATTACCTCACTCCTGCAATAACAGCATCGATCCATTTACTCACCTCTTAAGGACCCCACAAGTTAACATGGTTACACTGGCAATTAAATTTTCACTTCATGAACTTTTGGGAGATACATTCAAACCATAGCACCTTATGCCTCATTTGCAAAAATTCCAGATGTCTAATAGAAGTAAATAACCTTTGTCTAGCTAAGAGGATACGGGCTGTCCATATAAAATATAGCCATAAGAGAAAATGTGTCACAAAAAAACAAAAGATTATTAATTTTCTTTTTATGATATATACATCCCCTCAATGGTGCTATGATGTCTTCCTTTTCAATTCTAAGCACAATTACTGTCACACACACACACACACACACACAGCAATTAAATCAGAGATGATGTTCCAGCTGTCATAGATTGATAGTTTCCACCTGGAATAACTTGTTTAAAAAGATTGCAATAGGAATCAACATATAAAAGTAGCCCTCATTGATCAGTAATGTCTGTTGAGGGCTTTGCTTAGTAAATGATAGGATGCATACTATACTGTCAAGAAAGGATGTCATTAAGACTTCAGTATAATTTTTTAAAAGAATTATTTTATTTTAACTTTATTTATTATTATTTTCCAATTTGACCAGAGAGAGAGAGCAAGAGAGAGAGAGAGAGCCACCAGGTCCGAGACTTAAACCATGGCTAGTCATGTGGGAGTCCATCACCTTTAACCACTATGCCACCAAGACTTCAGTATAATTTTAATCTTTTGGTGGGGAGAATAAACACATGACTTTAAGCTTTAGTGTTTATTGTAGAATAAAAATCTTGGCTTCCTGTTAAATACATTTCTGGCATTAAGACATAAGAGAGAAATTTAATTATGAGGCACCATTGACTTTCTGAAGTTGTATCATATGATATAATGACCTGCTTTATACTTGCCTAAGTTGGACCTTGATTTTGTGATTCCACAAATGTATTTGCTGTAGACAAAGGTAACACAACATATTTCCCTTAATAAAAGTTCCACTAATGACCTATATTCATACAATGGAATACTAATCAGCAATTTAAAATGAAAGAATTACTGATACATGCAACAATATGAATAAATCTCATTGTGTTGAGAAAAACAAAAAAAAAGGCCAGACACAAAAGGGTACATATTATATGATTCTATTTATGTATAAGAATTTCTAAAATATGCAGCAGAGACTGTTCAATGCAGCAGTTTTCAAACTTGATTGTGAAACAGAATAACCTGGAGAGCATGTTAAAATGTAGTTTTCTGGGCCCCACTCCCAGAGTTTCTAAATCAGCTGGTTTGGGATGGGACCTGAGAATTTGCATTTCTAATGAATCCCCTGGTAAGGCTGATGCTGTTGGTTCAAGGTCCACACTGAGAACTACTGATATATAATAATAAGAGTCATAGTGGTTACCTCGTGTGTCTGTGTGTGTGTGTGTGTGTGTGTGTGTGTGTGTGTGTGCATGGCTGGGGGTGGTATTGATGGGGAAGGGGCACAAAGGAACTTGCTGGGATGATGTGAATGTTCTATGACCTGGGTGGTTATCATGTCAATGTTTACATTGATAAAATATTATAGAGTTATCTATGCCTCTTACTGTATATAAACTTACCTTTTTTTATGGGAGAAGGAAAGATAGAGAAAAAGAGATGAAAAGGTCAGTATTTTTGACAGGGTTCTGTAACATCACAATCCTGCTCCTCAGCTTCCCAGTTAGCTAGAACTATAGGTGCAAACTACTGCACCCAGCCTGTTTAGGTTGGTCCAGGAACTGAACGCAGGAATCCCATGTGTTCCCAGCCTTACACAATGGCAACCTACTGCTTGTGCTACTGTGGCTGGGTCATATCAAAGCTATATCTTTAATTAGAGAAGATAATGTGGGCTTTGGAGTCAAGCCAACTAGGTTTAAATTACCGGCTTTATTACTTACCAGTTTTGTGACATTTGGCAAGTTACTTCACTTCTCACAACCTATATATATATATATATATATATGTATATATATATATATATATATATACATACATATATATATATATATATATATATATATATATATTCCTATATTCCTATTCATGCATAAAACAAGGTGCATAATAGTACTACTGTGTAAGGATGCAGTATTCAATAAGATGATTCTTGTAAAGTGCTTAACACAGTACTTGGCAGAAAGTAAGTGCTTTGAAAATGTTTGCTATTATTGTGAAATGTGATTCTTAATTATAGGGATCAAATTGTCTCTTTTTCCTCCTTACCCCAACACACACACTCCTATTCTTCCCCTCCATCTGTACTGACATTTTTCACCACAGAAAAACCTTGTTCCCTCATTCTTTAATACTACCTTGACTAGTGGAGCTCCTACTGAAACAAATCTATTTATTTCTCCATAATAAGACCAGCAGGTCCTGGCCTGGAACCACCTGACTCCCTGCTTAGCAAATGAGAAGCTGCATCAATCAAGACAGGTACACCTTGGTGCTCACCATGGGCACAGAGTGTTCCCTGAATATTACCGAGAGTCCCTGGACTAGGTAAACCACCCATGAAATCCAATTCAATTTAGAGAAATAGGTTATAAATATGACTCAGTGAAGACACCTCTCTGAGGAAATAATCCTGGCAGTGGTTAGATGCAAGGACACAAACTGAAGGTAAAATGTCCAGGTCACAGATTCAAGCTTTTTATTCCTGTTTGCACTTGCCACTTGCAATCTCCTTATCTCTTGCTTTTAGGCACATTAGACACAGGGAGTTCTCAAAATCCTATCAAATAAGGACATTTGTCTGATTGACTCATTACTTCTCCTGCTCACCTCATGATATCAGGTAAGGCTCAGCATTTAGCTTGATGCAAGGAATATTGCGTGCGCCCTGTGCTAAGCATTTTACCAACTGATGCAGATACAAACCCAAAGCATATACGATCCCTATCCTTGAGCATTCTATGAATGGGATAAGAAAACCATTTAAGTGGATGATAATAAATAAAGCAATGTAGGACCAGCAGATGGCATAATGGCTATGTCACTGGGCTCCCATGTAGTCAACTGCGGTTCGAGTCCCAGACCTAGTGGCTTCAACTCATGCCAGTCACGTGTGCGTGGGTGCCCATGATCCCGAGAGGAGAATGGAGGAGAAGGGATTGTGACGTGGCCATCCCCCCTGGGGGGTAATTTAAAAAAAAAAGCAATGTATATGATGCAACACTGAAGAGGAATATCTATATCTATATTGAAAAGCAGGGCTTCTGGAAAATTGTTAATAAATGGTTTCTGGGAGAAATCACCTTTTTAGATCTTTAGAATCAGCAAACATAGGCTAAGGACAGGGGTTCGTTGCAGCATAAAGGAAGAAGAGACAAAGTGTTGTGTGAATGTTTGGATGAGAATGCAAAAGGAAATATAGTACTGTATTTTATGTGCAGGAATGTACAAATATCCCAGAGAGAATCAAGGAATGATATACCTGGTATATCCTAGAAATAAGCATGGATCCAGCCATTTGACCAAAGGTCAGAAATTATCCAAAGCAGAATTGAATCAAAGCTGTTTGATGACACATTTTTTGTTGGCTTCTACCTTACGTGACTCAACCCTACAACTAACCTTCTTGGGCCTAGGGTTAGAACTCCAAGACCATAGATGGTACTATTGAACTGATAAGTACTTTGTAAACAGCCCCACTCCACACAGCTTAAAAAAGCTATAGATATGAGTCCTGATTTTTCCCACCCCACTCCACTCAACTTAGGGGGGAAATAAACCATTTATAAATTGAGAAGTTGAAGAGCCAAGAATAGGTGTAATAAAATATGTTGCTTTTGAAGATTGATTTTGTGCTTATTAGTGGGGAAAAAAGCAGCCTCGCTTTTATTGCGAAGCCCTGCAATTGATTAGACAGAGTGAAGACTCATCATTTTTTCCCAGTGTTTTTATTAAAATGAATAAGGCATTTTGTTTTTCACAAGATTATTATGCAATTGCACAGCACATTTTTTTCCACCCCTCTGTTTAAGTTTTTTTCCCGCAGGCAGATCTGTTATGTAACCCCTAACCCTGGCCCTTTATAATCAATCATGTCACAGAGTTACTAACTCATTGTTCTCCTGAACAAGCACATGAGATGCCATCTCTGAAAACGGAGGCCTGTTTTCAGGATTCTATTAGGAGTCCCATAGTTTTTCCTCTGGCCATGATAATATCCATTTGAAAAGTGGTGACTGGGAGGATCAAACATTTTTCCCTTTCTATATATGTTTATGGGGGGGGGGGGACTGACCTGAATTCCACCAGTACTTTATATGAAGGGTAGATGATAATCAAAGGAGAAAAACACAAAGCATCAGGAATCACAATTTTTATACTCATTTCAGTATGCATGTTTATGTTTGTGTGTGTGTGTGTGTGTGTGTGTGTGTGTGTGTGTGTGTGTGTTTGCAGAGAGAATGGGAAGGAGAAAGGAGGAAGCAAATCCTATATGAAACCCCCTAAATTTTATCTAAATCTCAAGACAAAAGGAACCCTTTAGTCAAATGATATGTGTTACTTCAAAGTAAAGTAGCATCTTGCCATATAGGCATAGTTCAGCCACCAAAATAGCATGGTGACCTTGAGCAAGTTAATTCAGAATTCTGGCCTTCAGATTCTTCATCTATAGAAAGGTTGAATAGAGAGCACCAACAGGCTCTTTCAGTTATAATGCTTTGTATAACATTAGATTAGAATTCCTCCACATTAATGAGAGTTGAGGCTGAGGCACGGAATGTTGCAGTGGCTCTCCTGACCTACTCTTCAGATGGTTTCATGGCGGTGCAAGCCAACAGAACCGTTTCAGTTACCATGGTTGTGTTCAGAGCAGCTACAATGCCCAAACCCAACTCTGGGGAATAACATATATGTGGGAGTCTGGATGAGTTTCCAGGTTTTGTTTTATTCCTTTTTAAATTTATATGTTTATTTATGTATTCTGATAGAATGAAAGAGAGAAAGACAGAAAGAGAGGAGAGTCACCCCAAACAGGGTCTCTGTGCCACGATCCACCCCCAGCCTCAGCCAGTCTAGATCTAGGCCACACCAGCATATGCCCAGTGTGTATTGGGAAGCCTTTGAATGCAAGCCCTAGATCTTCCCATTTGGGTCCAGCATCACAGAGCATTGCATTACCACGACACCACTGTGTGGCCTCAAGGCTTTATTTTATTCTTTAGTCACAAGCTGTTAACAATACCTCTACCAGCTGCTCCACTAAGTACATTCTTTTTTTTTTTTTTTTTTCCTCGAGAGATTTTTGCTACAGGGCACCAGAAAGACAGAGAGAGACAGAGAGACAGAAAACAAGAAATCATCCCCCCAGGGGGGATGGCCATGCTGCAATTCCTTCTCCTCCATTCTCATCTCGGGATCTTGGGCACGCATTTACACGTGTCCGACATGAGTTTAAGGCACCAGGTCCAGGACTCAAGCTGCGGTCGACTACTATGGGAGTCCAGCGACATAGCCATTATGCTAACTGCTGGTCCCACTGAGTATATTCTTGATCACAAGTATATCATATGAAAAACTGAGCTGTAGATCCAACTCCAATACTGGTCTCTGCTCCTTTGAGCCTACAATGAACATTCTTTCTATTACATACTTCCTGAACATTTGCTTGCTGTAGATACACTTGTATGGCATTTTTCATGTGTGTTTCTGAATGTGTGTATGTCTGTGTGTGTGTGTGTGTGTGTGTGTGTGTGTGTGTGAAAGAGAGAGAGAGAGAGAGAGAGAGAGAGAGAGAGAGAGAGAGAGAGAGAGAGAAGGAATCTGCTCAATGAATCTATAAACTCCTTGAGAGTACAGAATGTATCTACCTCTTCCACCTGAGTGACAACATGGAATACTTCTTAAGCATAATGACTCTGAGCCCAAGCTTTCTGACTTCAAATCCTAGCACTATCATTTACAAGATGTATAAAATTTAATAAGTTATTTAACCTCTAAAATTCAGCTTTCTGAACTGACCTCATAAGGATTTTTTAAGATTGTATAAAATAAATGTGAAGATGAGTTATATGAAGATAAAGCACTTAGAATATTACTGGGCATATAGCAAGTGAATAATAAATATTAGCTACTATCATTATCATCATTATCTGAAAACTCAGAAAATGCTAACCACACATGGGCTAGAAGTTACTGAGCCAATCTATCACATACAGTTGGTTTTATTATTTTATGATCGACTTAAAAGATTTCAATAATAAAACATGTTCATCTAAAAAATTTCAAATAATGCAGGCATTTAAAAAATTATAACATGTATGATAATATCTTTAGCTGGACTAATAGACAGTGTATTCATGTATTAATGCTAGGAAAATTCATTTTACAAACTGTAATGATATGCAGTGGTTGAATGTATAAAAAATAATAAATAAACTATGAAAAAAAATGAAAATAGGGAAAACAATCCTGCAAGACACCCCCCCACACACACACAAGTAGTATTCATATCCTTCCAGACTTTTTTTAATTATGCAAATGTAACTGTATACCACTTTGAAATGTTTTTAAATTTTATAAAATAAAATTGACCTCATGTGTAAACACTCTACTGTAACATGCCTTTATATCTCAACAGTAAATCACAGGAATGCTTCCATGTTCTTTCATTCAGTGCAACTAATTTTTAAATGGCTACATAATATTTCATGACTTTAATGTGCCATAATGCTTAACCATTCCTCAATTGATGAGCAATCAGGCTATTACAACTAAATGTACAACAACCATCTTTTCTATATGACCTCCAAATACACATGGGGGTATTTTTCTGGGATATATTCATAAAATTGGAACTGCTGCACTAATACAATAGCCTGTTCTAATATTTTGTTTGTTTTTAGTTTTTTCTAAGAGAGATTTTTGCTATAGGGCATGTGCACTCACCAGAGAGACAGAAAGAGACAATGAGACAGAGACAGAGAGACAGAAAGCGAGAAATCACCCCCCCAGGTAGGATGGCCACACTGCAATCCCTTCTCCTCCATTCTCTTCTAGGGTTTTTGGGCACGCCCAGCATGAGTTTAAGCCACCAGGTCCAGGACTCAAACCGTGGTCGAGTACATGGGAGTCCAGAGACATAACCATTAGGCAATATGTTGGACCCTGTTCTAACATTTTATACAAACTTCCAAATCATATTCCTGAAGGTTGTGCCTATTTACACACCTACTATAAGTAGCAGATGTGAATGCATTTTCTCTACATCTTCTCCAATACCAATGAATTTTTTTGCCTGACTAGCTATGGTGATGTCACATTTTAAGGGCAGATTTTCTCAATTTCTAATGGAAGCTCACAATTAAAATCTTGACTGAGGGCCAGTCAGTGGTGTGCTGGTTAAGGCAGCTAGATCCCACATGGCCTACTATGTGGTTTGTGTCCCAGATCTGGTGGCTTAAGAAACACCCTGGGCATATGTGTGTATGTGCCCAAAATTCAGAGAGGAGATGCAGAGGAGAAGGGATTACAGTGTGGCCATCACCCATGGTGGGAGGGGTGTTTTCCCACTTTATCTCTGGCAAGTACATGGACTCTCTAGGAAACATTTTAAAATAAATTGGAGCCAGCAAATGGTGTAGACTCCCACATGGCCGACCAGGGTTTGAGTCCTGGTGGCTTGAAACTCACACTTGAAACTCACTCTGGCTGCGTGTGCATGCACGTGTGGCCTAAATTCTGGTAGGAGAATGGAGGAGAAGGGATTGAAGCATGGCCATCCCCCTAAGGAGGGTGATTTCTCACTTTCCCTTTCACTGTCTCTGTCTCTCCCTCTCTCTCTCTCACTCTGGTGCATAGGCAATAACCTCTAATAAATAAATAGTTTTAAAAATTAAAAAGAAAATTAAAATCTTTCAAAAGAATAGGAGAGAAAGAGAGAAACGAAGAAAACAATAGGTCATAAGGACTTATTTCTATGGTGCACAGGAAAGTGCTGAAGAGCCTTCAGCCATATTTGATAGTGATAAGAGTGATCCTGCCAGCTAGACTTGCTGCCAACATGTTTCGGCAGCTCTCCCGTTCTTCCAGGCATTGCAGAAAGTTGCTCCCTGAGATATTATGCATAAATCATCTAGAGATTGAACCATCCTTGCTATAGAATTGCATCATGCTTTCAGTGCTGCTAGAGCTTCATTAGAATTCATTTCTTATGAGCTGTCACTCTGATCTCTCTAGATATTAGTCTCTTTTCCACCCCAGCATAGCTCTTCACCCAAGAAGGAATGGAGCTAGAATTTCCCAGCATCTGCTATGTGCCAGGATCTGTATTAGGCACTTTACCTATATTATCATACTGAAAGCTCAAAATAACTCCATGAAGTAGAGCAAGTACTGTTATCATCCTAGTTTTATAGATTATAAATTGAAACTGGGGCACAGGTTAAGTAACTTACCCACAGAACACAGGTAGCTAGTAGAGAGCCAAGATTACAACCTGGGGCTGTCTTTTTCCAAAGCCCTGTTCTTTACACTGCACTGTAGGGTCTGACAATTCTCTGGGACCATTATGTTTGCATTAATAGTGCTCTTTTTTTATAACACCTGGAAGGAATATGTATTTAAAGTTAATTAATCAACCAGTTAATTCAAATATAGTGCTGTTTTGTGTTTCTGAAGTTAGAGAAACATTCTGAAGGTATTTTTTTCTTTTCACTATACAGTTTTAGGTTTGTTGAATGAACTTTCTTGGGATCTTGTTTAGACTACTGACAATTCAACTGAGTGAATTTTCTCTAGATTTTGTTTAGGCTACTGAAAATTCAACTACGATCCCTTTCTAAGCTATTGTTCTAAACTACCTCAGTTTTCCCCATTATAACTGAGTGCATACAGACAGAGATATAGATTGGAGACAGTATAAGTTTATCTGGTCTCCTCTTGTACCATGATATACGCATACCTATACAGGGCTGCTCTGCTCCAATATTCAACACCTAGAAGAAAAGCCCCTTGATCCTGACAGTCACATACATTTGTATGATAAATTACTGTTAATATATTTATTTTTTAAATTTTTATATACATTCAATCACATTGTTTAGCTTACAAAGTGAACATTTCAATATTTTTTAAATGAAGGTGGCCAACTCTTCTAGTATTGTGCCTTTGGGTGTTATTATGGTCTTTCAATGGTCTGATTTCAAAATTCTCTAAGAATCTTATATTCTTGGGAACCAGCAGTTAGTGTAATGGCTATGTCACTGGACTCCCACATAGTCGACCGCGGTTCGCGTCCCGGACCCAGTGGCTTAAAACTCACGCTGGCGTGTGTGCATGCGTGCCCAAGATCCTGAGAGGAGAATGGAGGAGAAGGGATTGCGGCGTGACCATCCCCCCGGGGGGTGATTTCTCGCTTTCTGTCTCTATGTTTCTCTGTCTGGCTGGCGAGCGCACGCACCCTATAGCGAAAACCTCTCAAAAAAAAAAATCTTATATTCTTTACTTATTAAGTTTGTGTCATTGAGCCTAGATCATCCCACAGCATGGATATTTGATATGAAAAAGGTGTATTAATAAATACACAGGCACGTTGGTCTATATTATTGCTTCTATGGAAAATTACATATCTTTGTCAAACTATATATGTATCCACATTTTTCTTCTAATTTGCCAGAGGGCATATACAACTCACCAGAGAGACAAAGGGAGGAGAAGGATAAAGCACCCTCCAATTGGGCATGGTCACATTGCCACCCCTTATTCACTTCTTTGTCTTGTTGATATTTGGGGCACACATGTACGTGTACCCAGTGTATTTGTCAAGCTTCTAGGACTGAGATTTGAACCATGTATTCAGCCATGTGGGATCCAGCTCCCTCATCATCAGTCCATGGAGTTGGCCCCAAATCTACCTTTAAAGCCTAACAAAGAGAAGAATGTTAATGGTTGCTTAGCCAAATATTTTAGCAATCCTCAAATCATAGCACCTAGGTAGTTTTACCTCATACAAGGATGAAGCCATCCCTGGGTAAATTAATCTAAAAGCTTTGTAGTATAGCATAGCTGCTAAGCACATAGTCTCTGAAGTCAGGCACACTTAGATTCAAATACTGGTTATGCCAATTGTTAGCTGTGTAATCCTGAGAAGGTAACGTAGCCTCTGTGAGGTGCAGTTTTATCACTTGTAGAATGAGGATAATAGCAGTGTTCATATCATAGGGTTGCTTGTGAGGGATTAAGTAAATTCATATGCATAAAATGCCTGAAATGGATTAAGCACTTAATTATCATTGCCTACTGACAATAACAATGTAATTTATAGCAATACACATTTTCTTACATACTACATGTTCTGAGCTGGGGAACCAAAATTATACAAGCTACAGACCTGCTCTCAAGCAGTTAATAGTCTATCTACTTCCACCTTGAATGGCTAAAATCATTGGAAACTTGTTGCTGAGACTTGTTAAATATGTCTTTATCTGTAGATGGTTTGGTTATGTTCTACCATCCCCTCTTATCATAATGAATCGGCTTTGTGCCTTCAGATCATAAATGGTAGACCCTAGTAAGTCAGATTGGAGAAAAAAGCCTCTTATTAAAAATCACCTCTAACAGAATTGCTACTGCCTTTGACCACTACCTATTATTTGCTCAAAGGAATTTCCAGAGAGTAAAATGCTATTCAAAATCTTCTCCAGTTATCTAAAATGAAGAAAATGCCACCATCCTCAGTCTTAGAGATAAGAGGCTACCTAGTGGTCATTAACTATGTTTCCCCAATTTATATGATAGTTGCTCTTGTGACAAGAGTTACAATCCAGGTACTGTCATCTGTGGACACCAACCACTTTCAGAAATGAAACTGTGAAACATCAGAGGTAAAAAGACCCTTAAAAGGCTGAACATGAGGTTATTGAGATAGAGCCTAATTTTGATCATTAGAAAACAGAGGCCCAAAGATAAAAGATAACTTCACTCATTAAATCCCCAACAAAATTGGGCCTCAAACTCTGATCTCCTAGTTCCCAGTCTAGTCCTTGAGGAGTCTGGCTTCAGACCAAAATCCTGTGCTGATCTTTCATGCCTGGCCATAGACAATTACAAAGTCTTGCTTGGCAGGCTTCATGGGGGAAGCTGCCCTCTCCACACCAGACTTGGTGTACAGCCAAGTGTATTACAATTTTCTGAAGGGAATTATAGTCAAGGACTCAGGCTGCCTCCTTCAAGCCAGCCATGCTTACACACTTGTCTACATTCCCAGTCCGAGCATCTCCATTTGGAGGCCTCCTTATTGGGGGCTTCATCTGAGGCCCTTCCAAGCATCTCCAGCTAGATTTTCTAACTAGGAGTCTTGAATGAAACATTTTTCCAGGTGTTGAGTCAGTATCTTTCCATCCTAGCCTTTTCCCTTCTCATCTCTAGCTCCATAAGAGGAAGGGGACTTAGAATCTTCCACAGTGAAAGCTACCCCAAAAGGGGTTAATTCTTTTTATAAATATGATTTCTGGCCTACATATAATTGACAATTAACTTATAAGTCTCTGAGACTCTGCACTCCATAAAGTTACTTTTAAAAAAATATTTCTTCCATGACAGAAAAAAAGGGGAGAAAGAGAGAGAGATGGGTACTCACTACAGAATCTCACACCAATCCAAGAGAGAAGTTTGTGTTTCTAGGTTTGATAGATTAAGAAAAAAAACTGATGCCATAATTCATAATAAGAAGAAATGAGCTTAGAGAAAAGATAATGACTTTGGTGTTAATGTTATTTTCAATAGTCAATAGGACATATGAATAAAAGATAATATTACTGTGCTTCTAGAGCCCACTATTTTTTTTTCTGTTACTAGGCCAGGATTACACATATAATTCAAGTCGCTGCTACAAAGCAGTGATGAAGTCTGCTGAGTTAAAGGAGAAAATTACAGTGAGTCTCCCTAGCATTTCCCTATGCCATGGAAGGCTTCGTAAAAGAGGAACCATTTAAGGCAGAACTGGAAGAAAGAGCAAGAATTCATCAGGGAGATTTATAGGAAAGCCATTCTAGGCAAGGGAAATAGCATGGACAAAATCAGAGAGCTGTGAAAATTCATAGAATGTCTGGGCACTGTAAAAAGTTCAAAATAGCAAAGTGTGTGGTAAAAATAGTGGGAGAAGAGATCTAAAATTACGTTTTCACCAGTATGAAAGTCAAGGACTTTACACTTTACTCAGTAGGTGATGAGGAACTAAAGGAAGTTTAAAGCAGAAAAATAACACTTACAGACATGTATATATAATGGCTGAGGGGATTGGAAATGGAGTCTATGATTCCCTTTGTAGTATCACGTAAAAGCTATGAACCTTAATTATTTCTAATTAAGGCCTCCCACCAATTCCATATTCAAAGAGAAAGAGCTTAGGCTCTTTTTTTTAAAAAAAAAAAAAGAAATATTTATCTTATTTTTTTTAATTTTATTTTATTTTGGGACTAGCAGTTGGCATAATAGCTATGTTGCTGGACTCCCATGTAGTTGACTGTGGTTCGAGTCCTGGACATGGTGGCTTAAACTCATGCCAGGCACACGTAAATATGTGCCCAAGATCCCGAGAGGAGAATGGAGAAGGGATTGCAGCATGGCCATCCCCCCTGGGGGTGATTTCTCGCTTTCTGTCTCTCTGTCTCTCTCTGTCTTTCGGGCGAATGCGTGTGCCCTATAGCAAAAACCTCTCAAAAATTATTTTATTTTAATTTCTTTTATACATTCAATTACGTATGTCACTTAGCTTGTAAAGTGAATGTTCCAACATGAATACATTTCTTACCAGTCCAGTTGGGGATACTATACACGTTTTTATCAAAAGATAATAACCCATTTCTGTGTCCCGTTAATGTGTTGCCTCTCTATTTTTCTCCTTAATGTCTTTCCTCAGACTCTCCTCCTTCTCCCATCCTCTTCCCACACTGTATCTGGTATCTATAATCATTTTCTATTTATTTATTTATTATTATGATGTTAAAATTTGACCAGAGAGAGACAGAGAGAGGGAAAGTGAGAAAGCAAGCTGCCAGGTCTAGGACTCAAACCATAGTTGGCCATGTGGGAGTGCAGCACTTCAACCATCACACCACCTGCCAGCCCCATTTGGAACCTTCCTGCTTATGTTGGAGGTTATCAGACATTTTTCTTGTATACAGAAACAGCTTCTGCAACTGATATGATATGAAGCAGGCTTGAATTAAGACTGCAAAGTTCAGCATGTCATGCAAACATTGAAATTTCCCCTGCAAAGATTATTGCTAATAGTTCCAGATTGTGTCTGATATTTCTTTATACCTTATAAAAGAAAATAGTTCTAGAATTTCAGTGAGTGCCTGGTACATATTTAGTTTCTGGTTATAAAGCAGGTTGGAAATCAAGCCTACCTATCTGGCTATTTCTATGTGGAGAAATTATGTTTGTTGTGTGTGTGTGTGTGTGTGCATATGTTTGTACAAATAAGTTATTTTTTTCATGTAGAGTCATATGTTGAAGATTATTTCTCTTAATTCAGTATTTCTTTAACTATCACTCTTATTCAAAATATAGATTCATGATTCCCACTCTAAACCTACTGAATCAAAATGTCTAAGTTAAAGCTCAATGATATTAATTTTAAAAAGTTCTCCACATAATTTTGATGCTACTCGAAGTTCAAAAACCACCTAATATAAAATACCTCAAGCCCAGAAGCACAGCCTTCTCCCTTGGATTTGTCTGTCTTCCTCCATGTAACTCATGTCCACTTAGTCTACATTTTGCAGTTTCTACCTTAGAATCAGCTCTGAAATCTATCGTTATCTTCCCATCCTCACTAATACAATCTGTTGATTACATTATTGCAACAGCCTCTTAAATAGTCTTTCCTCCTCCAATATGATCACCTTTTGATTCATGTTCCAGGCTATGACCACAGTAGTTTTTCTAAAATGCAAAACTGATCATGTTCCTAATCAACTCAAAATCCTCTCATGGTTTTTCATCACCTCTTCTATCAAGGCCAAAACTGTTACCATGGCATGCAATGGTCTTTCACAGTCACTTAAAACTATATTTCTAGTTTCAGCTTTTGCTGACTCCATGAAATGTTCATATAAAAGAAACTCAATATTTTGAAGAGATCTTGAGCATATTTGAATTTTTTATGCCTTCACTGTTTTTGTCTGCTTTCTGTCCCAACTCTTACTAACCCTTCAATACCATATTACCTCATCTGGTGAAGCTGCAGGTCCAATTCAAAGATGAGTTTTTCTATAACTGTTTCTTTGGTCCTTCAACCATTCTTTGTAAATATTTATATCACAGCATACCTCTGCTTATAAGTTTATACTCCCCAGTAGACTATGAACTACTCCAGGGCAGTGATCTGTTTTCATCATCTGTATTATAGATAACTTACCAAAGAGCCTGACCCAAAGCCATTCCAAACACATCTGCCTAGTGCCTCCTATTTTTCACAGCTCTTACTGCAGAAGTGGTCACATAAGTTCAGTAAATTCTTGTTGATAAATATTAATATTAAGTCCCCTGATAGGTTTCAAGAAGTCTCCACTTTATAACAAATTCCCCTCAACAGCCAAAGTTATAACATATTTTCAAATAATTTATTTTGCTGGGAATTATTACTGAACATTAGAAGTCTGGGTTAAATTTTGTGTTGATTTCTGTAATTGAGGAAATGAGTATGTATATAAAATAGAACAATCATATAAATCAAGCCAAGGAACCAAATAAAAATAGAATTAAATCAGTTGTTTCTCCGATTCAATGTGTTCCTTGCACCTGAAGAAATTATATTAAAAAGTATGATCAGCCCGGTAGCCTGCCTGTCCTGCTTAAACAGACAATCAGCCGTGAAATAATCCCTTCATTTGGATTATTTCCACACGATGCTTCCTTATCCATCGACTCACTTGGTTTTCACCACAACTCTAAGAAACTGGCAGGGAGATTTTACCACATTTTTTTTCTCTAAGATGCCACAACTGCCAATGTAATTACAACTTTTCTGAGAAAGAATGAATATCGTGTCATGTGGATTATAATAATAAATGTTAAAGTGTGAAAATAAAACTTTTATCTAAGACCTGAGAACATGTGGTATGATCTTCTTGGCAAAATGGAGAAAATGAAGCCCATGTCACATAACTATTAAGTAGGAGATACAGAGAAGGACTTGAGTCTTTTGATATGCAGTACAGTCTTCATTTTATTCTACTAAATTTTCTTAATGTCTGTTCAATGAAATAATAATCTTATGGAAATGTTAAGACAGAGAAACTTCTGCAATTAACTCAATTTGAGAATATCAGTTAAAAATGAGTAAGTTTAAAATAAATAAAGGTTTTTTTCTTTTTTTTTTCAGTTGGGCATTGAATTTATTTTTTCTTTTTTTTATTTTTTATTTTTATTTTTATTATCATCCTAATCTTCTTTATGTTACATTGGATTACATATAACTTTACAGTGTATTACATTGCTTTTTCAAAAGGGAATGCCATGCATGTCAGTCACTACAGAGACATTAATCTCCCTGCTTCATCATTCAATATCTTTTCTATGATTTCCCAATTATTATTATTATTATTATTTAAAACAGTCAATCACTATTTCTCATTTTGCTTGTAAAAAGACTTTATCCATCATGAAATACTTCTCAGACCAATCCAGTTGAGAATGCTATACATGTCATCATCAACAGGTAATAAGCCATATCTGTTTCTCACTAACGTCCTGCCTCTCTATTGTTCTCTTGCTATCTTTCTCTATCCTCTTCTCTTCACCTTCCCCCCATTCCACACTACCCTATTCTCGTTAAGTACCTTCACTGCTTTTATGTCCTACAATTTTTCGCTCTCTACCATAGAGTGCAGATAGTCGGTATACATTAAGTGGATACATACAATATCTTTCTTTCATAGCCTGGCTTACTTCACTCAGCAATAGATCCTCCATATCAGACCACTTTCTATCAAAGGCCAGGCTCTTGTTATTTTTTATGGCTGAGTAGTATTCCATAGAGTATATATACCACACTTTTCCAATCCATTCATAAGTTTGTGGATATTAAGGTTGATTCCATGTCTTGGCAATTGTGAATAATGCTGCAATAAACGTTGATGAGCAAGCACTTTTCTGACTGAGCGTTCTCCTGTCTTTCGGGTAAATACCCAGAAGTGGGATTGCTGGGTCAAATGGTAGTTCTATTTGTAGATCTTTGAGGAACCTCCATATTGATCTCCACAGTGGTTGAACTAGTTTACATTCCCACCAACAGTGTAGGAGGGTTCCCTTTTCACCACATCCCCGCCAATGCTTATCACTTTTTATATTCTTAACCTTTGCCATTCTGACAGGGGTTAGGTGGTATCTCATTGTGGTTTTTATCAGAATCTCCCTTATGATGAGAGATGTTGAGCATTTCCTCATATGTTTTTTTGGCTGTTCGTATGTCTTACTTAGAGAGATTTTTGTTCAGCGCATTTTCCCATCTTTTAATTGGGTTAATCATTTTTTTTTTTCACGTAAGGCACTTGAGTTTCCTGTGTATTCTGGTTATCAGTCCCTTGTCTGAGGCATATTTAACAAAAATATTTTCCCTTGGGAACCAGCAGTTAGCGTAATGGCTATGTCGCTGGACTCCCACGTAGTTGACTGCGGTTTGCGTCCCGGACCCGGTGGCTTAAAACTCACACTGGGCGCGTGTGTGCGTGTGTGCCCAAGATCCCGAGAGGAGAATGGAGGAGCAGGGATTGCGGCGTGGCCATCCCCCTGGGGGGTGATTTCTCACTTTCTGTCTCTATGTCTCTCTGTCTGTCTGGCGAGTGCATGAGCCCTATAGCGAAAAACCTCTCCAAAGAAAAAATTTTTTTCCCATTCTGAGGGTTGTCGGTTAACACTTGTTACTGTGTCCTTTGCAGTGCAGAAACTTCTCAGTCTAATATAGTCCCACTTGTCTATTTTAGGGATTATTGCCTGTGCTTTGGAAGTCTTATTTAAGAAGTCTTTGCCTACTCCAATGTCTCCCAGAGTTTCCCCAGCATTTTCCACCAGTAGTTTTATTGTTTGAGGTCTTAGGTTCAGATCTTTGATCCATTTTGAGTTGATTGTTGTTAATGGTGAAAGATGGGGGTTCAGTTTCATCTTTCTGCAGGTGGATACCCAGTTTTTCCAGCACCATTTACTAAAGAGGTTTTCCTTTACCCAATGGATTAACTGACATCCTTTGTCAAAGATCAGTTGGCTGTAAGCTTTGGGGGTTATTTCTGGGGTCTCTATTCTCTTCCATTGGTCCACATATCTGTTTTTATGCCAATATCATGCTGTTTTGATGACCACAGCTTTATAGTATATCTTGGGATCAGGGAGTGATATGCCTCCTACTCCATTCTTCTTGCACAGGATTGTTTTTGCAATACGAGGTCTTTTATGGTTCCAGACAAATTCTATGATTGTCTTTTCTAGATATGTGAAGAATATTTCTGGTATTTTGATTGGAATTGCATTAAACATGTAGATTAATTTGGGTAGAATTGTCATTTTGATTATGTTAAGAAGGTTTTTTCTTTAAATTTATTTATTTACATTAATTCACCATACATCATTATAGCATTCAAAATAAATTTTCCATCCAGAATACACTGTATATTGGCTCAATCAAGCACATCAACATACATGTTATCAAGAAATAATTTTCCATTTCTTATGTCCTATATATTTTGCTTTTATTTTTTGTTTTGCCATCCTTGATTCCCTATCCTGAAGGTTTTTTTAACCATTCAATTTCATAGAGCTATTACTATACTAATTAATGTACATTGTGAATTTTCAAGATAGGACTATGCTGCATAACATAGCACAAAGATATTTGATCATAAAACATTTTCTTCATTTATAAAGTATCTTGGGAGACTAGTGTTTTCCTAAGGGAACACAATTTGGAAAGCTATGCTGTTACGATACAACCAAAAATTTCTATTCATTTCCTAACACTTTCAAAGAGCATGCATGTATGGTAAAGCATCAAGCACTTGATCCAGTTGTCTAACCCTTCATCCAATTTGGCTGCTAAGAATGCTGAAGTGGGAAGTTCTATTCAAGAAAATCTGAGGAAGGAATCATCAGCATAATCACCAGTTAAAGCATTACTATTCTCAAATTTTTAACATA
This sequence comes from Tupaia tana, assembly GCA_026018925.1. NCBI lineage: Eukaryota > Metazoa > Chordata > Mammalia > Scandentia > Tupaiidae > Tupaia > Tupaia tana. Next base: position 30,508,831 of record JAKSZU010000009.1, on the reverse strand, counting down.
ATAAATATAACCCAGACAACTGTACACACCAGAGATAGTGTGAGAAGAAAGAGGATAGGAAAGGGCAGAAGGTCAGACATAGGGGTAAATATATATAAATTATATATATATATATGTATATATATATATATGTGTGTGTGTGTGTGTGTGTGTGTGTGTATATGTGTGTATGAAACTAGAAATGGAAAATTTATTGACGATAACATGCATGATGAAGCCACTATGCAGTATATTCTTGATGAGAAATCACATTTTATATGCTGTGATGGTGCTTAAGGGATGAATGTAAATTAATTAATTTTAAAAAAAGTTTCAGAAAAAAAAACACAAAAACTGTTTTTCTTGAAATTAAAAAAAATGCGTTAAAAATACCTATTTGAGGGACCAGCAGTTAGCGTAATGGCTATGTCGCTGGACTCCAACGTAGTCGACCGTGGTTCGTGTCCTGGACCTGGTGGCTTAAAACTCACGCTGGTTGCGTGCGTGCCCAATATCCCGAGAGGAGAATGGAGGAGAAGGGATTGCGGCGTGGCCATCAACCCTGGGGGGTGATTTCTCACTTTCTGTCTCTCTGTCTCTCTCTGTCTGTCTGGCAAGCGCACGCGCCCTATAGTAAAAACCTCTCCAAAAGCAATACCTATTTGATGACTGCAGTAAGCTATATAGCCCCAGCTAGGTGCTCCTTTATAGTATGTTCATTCTACTCACTGACGTTTATGCCTAAAGTCAGACTTGTGTTCATGGATATGTATATATCAGCTGTGCTTGCTATTGGAAATATTTAGATTAATTAAGTTCATTAGCGAATCAATAAAATGGGGGGAAAGGCATAGAAAGCCACCATGGATACAAGAGACAGTGTGGGAGGAGGGTAGGACACGGCAGAGGGTGAGAGATAGGGAATCAAGGATGGGAAAAAAAGGAAAATATATAGAAAACAAGAAATGGAAAATTATTTGTTGGTGATGTTGATGTGCTTGATGGAGCCGATATACAGTTTTATTCTGGATGGAAAAATCTCATTTTGTATACTGTAATGATGTATAGTGAATGAATGTAAATAAATAAATTTAAATTAAAAAGTATATATATATAACCCCGAAACAATCAGGGTTCTCTAAAGACACTCTCCCACTAGGAATATAACGACTGCATTCATTTGGGAGGACAATATTCTTGAGTATGCCTAGTAGATTTTCATGCGTTTTTTTCAGTAACACCTGTGGAAATGTCTACTAGTCATGAGAAACCTTTATTTATTCATCCAACAAATAATTCCTGAGTGCCTAGCATTTGCCAGGCACTATGCGGAGCACTGAGGATACAATGGTAAATGGAACAGATCAATCTCTGCCCTCATGATGCCCACAGTCTGGTCTAGGAAAAAAACTAATATACAATATACAATCTAATATATATTTCAGACAAGTCTGGAGAAAAAAAAAATCAGGAAATTTACCTGCATAATTTATGCTCCTAAAAGCCTCAGTATGAAATGTCTGAATCAGGGATACCAAAGGAGAGCCAAAGGCTTAACTTAATAGACTGATTGGCCCAGCTTTTCCTCATACATAACTGGCAAAGTGCTGCCTTACCAATGCCACCTGATTCCAAAGACAAAAATAACTTACATCCTTACCAATGCTACAATTTTATCTGTACTCGCAGCAAAGAACAACAACATGTTAAAATGTATTTATAGACCTCTACCTGCCAGGTTCTGATAAACAATTGTTTCAAAGATACTGAAATTGTCTACAAGTTCAGTAATCCAGTTGGCTCACCATAAGGAAATTAAGACATATAAAATACCTACTAGACTGCCACCAATCTGTCTCCTGGCCAATGCCAAAAAGCAACTCAGCTTTTAAAGTAGTAAACTCTATAGCCTAGAGCTTTGTCTTCTCTTTTCATTCATATGTCACCTGATCTGTTTCTCCATTTTGATGCAAAACATATCAATCTAATAACTACCTTCATTGGTTCAATATTTTATGCCATTTTTAACCCTTAAATGGCATGCTATAATTTTATGGTACCTTTAAAGAAAGCAAACTCTCTCTCTCCCTCTCTCTCTCTCTCTCGTTTTGATGAATGAGAGAGAGGTTTTGATCTTGTCTTAATTTTATTTGCATTCTCCATTTTAGCACCAGCTTTTGTTTCTGATTCCAGAACTTCAATGATAGTGAATTACAACAGGATTATAATTATAACAGGATTTAGGAATAATGCGTATACTTGTCAAAAAGGCCACAGGTGAGGTGTTTTGGGGGTAAATTCAAAATAATGTTTTCCTTTTTAAAAAAATTTATTTCTTCCATGAGAGAGAGGGGGAAAAAAAAGAGAGAAGGGGAGGTGGGACAGAAATAGAGAGACAAGCATTCTCAAAAGGATCTTCATGCCCCAGCTCTACTCCCAGTCTCAGGCAGCCCTGATCATGGGTGCATGTGTCCCTAGTGAAGCAGGAGGTCCTGGAATGTGAACCCAGTACCTTACCATATGATAAAAATGATGATAAACATCTAGCCCCCCGAAATCATGTTTCTTATATTTGTTATTTTTAATCTAATGGAACCCTGCTCATTTAACATAATAGGTTACATTGTGTGCCTTCTGCTGGGTGTAATGAGAAGGGTTAGGCCTAAGAGATGATTCAGGAGCTTTTTCCTAAATTCTGGTATAAATGCTGTTTAGGTTTGTAAGAATTATTTCAAGGGAAAGATGCCATGAATAAGAATAGCCAGACATGGGCCAGCAGGTGGCATGTTGGTTAAGGTGCTGGACTCCCACATGGCTGAATATGGCTTGAGTCCTAAACCTGGCAGCTTACTTTCTTATGTTCCTTCTCTCTTTCTTTCTCTCTCTCTCTGTCTCTGGTAAGTACATGTGCCCTATAGGAAATTTTTTAAAAATATTAATAACCATGGTAATAAATAAAACTAAATAAATAATTATTTTAAAAAGAGAATAGCCAGACTCATTCCTACCCTGTTAGTTTTTGCTGAAACTGTTGAGCTATGAGTTCCTCTATATTAGACTGTTAGTAAACATAATAAAGAGATAATATTACATATGATAAAAATGATAATAATAGACCTTATTTAGGACCTTATACCATATTATGAAGATATAAAGGATTTACTATATGCCAAATATTTTTGTAAACTTTGATGACGGTGATTATAACAGAAAATTTAGGACTAATGTATATATTTGTCAAAAACATGGCAGTTGTTTGCAGGGTAAATTCAAAATCATGTTTCCTTTTTTAAGTTTATTTATTTATTTCTTCCATAAGAAAGAGGTAGAAAAAAGAGAGTGAGATTGGAACATGTATCAACTTATTTAATTATCACAAGTGTCCTATGACAAGGTACTATTTCCAAAACCCAACTTCATAGGTGAAGAAACTGAGGCATGGTGGTATTTACTCATGGTGATAGTTAATAAATGATGAATCTTGAATTTTTTAACCACCAAATTCTTCAAATACCTCCACCTCCTTCCCCTTCCCCTGCACTGCTCTTCATCATGAGCAACTATGTTCCCATCCCTCTACCCTGGCTTCTGAGCAGGTTTGGTCAATGAGAGGCACTAGCAGGAAATTTTACAGTCCGAGTTGGGGAAAAGATAAAGTAGATAACTCACCTTCCATGGCCGTGGATCTATCTGGGCAACTCCTCTTTGAGTTTTAGCTTCAACCATACAGCCTGACTTCTAGATTCTGGCAACATCAGTTTCTTCCATTGTTCCTACAGTACTAGAAGTGAAAGCACCTGCATATTGTCACTAGTTTCTTGAGGATTTCCCCATCTTTTGTTTGACTTCTCAACAAGTCCATCATTCATGTAAACCAAACTCCTATATTAAATTCCCTTTATATAATGATGTAAAACATTGTATATCTTCCTGGGATGATCTTAACATATAAAGCTTTGAATTCAGGTAATCTAGTTCCAGAGTCCATGCACTTAGACACAACGCTATCCTCCCCTTCCACAGAAAATCTTTGTTTCATGAAATTTTTCAAAAAATCTGAAATAAAGAACCAGCAGTTAGCATAATGGCTATGTCGCTGGACTCCCATGTAGTCGACCGCGATTCGCGTGCCGGACCCGGTGGCTTAAAACACGCCAGGCGCGTGTGCATGCATGCCCAAGATCCCGAGAGGAGAACGGAGGAGAAAGGATTGCAGTGCTGTGTGGCCATCTCCCCTGGGGGGTGATTTCTCACTTTTTGTCTTTCTGTCTCTCTCTGTCTGTCTGGAGAGCGCACGCGCCCTATAGCAAAAACCTCTAAAAAAAAATCTGAAATAAGTAACCAGACTGGAAGCTACCTTATTTACCTTATACTGTTGGTCAAGAGTAGGCCATAACTACCCAAGGGCACCATAATTTTCTTAAGGTCTGTGAGGACTATGACTGTGCATGTATTATTGATCCATACTGCATCTCTGGTGTATGCCACAGTCTTTCACAAAATACATGTTTGCTAAAACTCCACCTGAAATGGACTTCATTTTATTCTCATGTATGTGAAATTTATAATACCTGTATCTAGCAATATTTATTTAGCATTACATGTATGATCATACAGTATGTGTGTATTATATGTAGTATTAGAAAACATGAGTTTAGGAATCAAACATGGTTTAAATCCTAGCTCTACCACTCACTAGCTAGTTGAATTTGGTCATGTTACTCAATCTTTCTAAGGTTAAAATGAAGATAATATTAGGATTAGGGTTGTTGTAAGAATTTAATGAGATAATATATATAAAGTGCCTAATTCTGGCCTGGACCATGGTGATTAGTCATTAATTGAAAGCAGATGTTGCTATTACTAGTGTTATTATTGTTAATATTATTGCTGTTACTACTTATTTGAAATTAATGCTTATGTTCTTACATTTCCTTGGAGGTAGAGAATGCTTTTAACTGATTTTCTGCCTATGAAACTTTTCAGCCTTTGTTTTCTCCATGCATCTTTACCATTGAGGCTGAGGGTTTTTTCATTGCAAATTAAAGTCCATCGAGTCAAGAGAGAAGCCCATCAGGACTTTGAATTATTTTATCTTCCCTAAACCTGATGTCAGTGTGTCTAGGGTGAGCCCAGAGTTACTACATACTCCATGAATGTCAACTTCCTTACTATTTTCTACTGTTTGACAAGTATATACACCTGGGGTTCTTCCTCTGTTTCCCAGTTGTACTTCATTTTCTCTGCAAGGTCTAGCACCCAAGTCCCTCACTCCTTGATTAGCTTTTGCTGATTGGGACATAATTCTCATTCCTTGCTCTCAGTTAAATGGACCTTACAGAACCAAGGTGTTACTATATCTCTACATAGAGATGTAGAAAACTGCTAATGAGTATCTGCATACCATTCAATCATATTACAGCACCCTCTTCCTTGGATATTTATGATTGTGAGGTCCAAACATGCTACACTGCTATAGACACTATGAGTTAACTCTTAGTTTACTCTCACAGACCTAACCATAATCTCTCATGGATTATTTTTCTTCCCCACTGGCCCTCTAAAGTCCTAGTAAGTTTTGTGGCCCAGCTTCTTGGGGTTATAACAGAGTTTATCCCAGGACTATATGGAGTTAGGTGCATGCTGTACACATGAAAAAAAAAACTGCAAGTGCATACATGTGCTTCCCAGAAAAAAAGTACCCCACCCCACAATGAGATGTGGTCACACCACAATATTTTTTCATCCACTTCCCCATTCCATCAGGATTTGGGGAACACATGCACATGTCGCATATGCTTTTCAAGCTGCTAGGGCCAGGACTCAAACTGCAGTTGGTCATGTGGGATCTGGCTTTTCATGCACTGCACTTAACTGTTGCCCTCTGAGATCCGGCCCTACACATTTTCTAAATGAGAATGCTGGATCTATTGGGTCCAAAACCATTCAGCTGGGTCTGCTCATTCAGTCATTTTCCTGCCTTCCTTTTTTATTATTCAACAAATATCTATTGAGCTCCCCCGTGCATTCTCTACTAGGAACAGGAGATACAGTGGTAAATAAGACAAATCTATACTCTCAGGGAGTTTACATTGTGCAGAGTGGGGGCTCACTAAGAAAACCTTTCACAAGATTTTGAAGCCCTCTCTTGTTTTTTTGTATTGTTCTAGAAAATCCTCTTAAAGATTATGTATCACTAATCTGCTGACTTTCACAATGACTCCCCTGCAAAGAGAGTGAATATTGTTGCCAATAACATCAGGAGTAACACAGTAAGTTATTATCACTAAAGGAAAATATTTTTTTCACCAAAAACTGTGCTCCCAAAAGTCAGAGAATATATAGATTTAGTTTTATTTAAGAAGGGAAGAACTGGATGGTCAAGTTAATTAGCCGCATCAAGTCAGACCTTTGACAACATTCTGTAAATTAGGAAAATAAAATGAGCATGATGTCAAACCAGTCTTCATGTCATCAGTGACCCTCCCCAATCAAGCTCATAATCCATTCAGAGTGTCTAATATAATCCAGAGTAACTAGAATGACCAGCCAAATCTTCCAAGAGCAAAAGACTCCATCATTTCCTCTTGTTTGCATCTTTCATTATCAATAGGTAATTAATCAGCAGGTTCCACTTCAGTGCTATCAGAATTTTTCTAATGATTTATTGTACGAATAACTAAGGAGAAAAAGTCTCCAGTGACATAATATGCATAATGTGCATTTTAATTGGAAGACAATTTAGATATTTATTTAGGCCATGTTCATGTGTGAGTTATTTCTAATGATGGAAAGCTGCTTTGGTGGAACTAATTATGATAAATTACTAATGGCAGTTGCAAACATTAGATGTTCAGCCAAAGTGATCAATAGACAAAAAACCAAGCTTGGACATAGTTTCAAATGCATTATATAACTTTTCATGGAATTTTTAAAAGCCCCCCTTATCCTGTTATACCAGAAAATGAACCCTCTAAGTGCATTAAGATTTAGCACTGGCAAAACTGCCTTAACAGAGAGATATGTAAGCTCCTAGATCCCCAGACATAGAACTCTGAACTTTCTCATAATACACTTAATTCTCAGGAAAACCGTGATACTATTACAATGTTGAAATACCCCATAGAAGCTTCAATTTTCCCAGAAATCAATTTTGTCTTGGTATAAGAGGTGCTGAGCTTGATGGGAACCAGTTGGATGAAAATTTAATTTTGCAAATTGTTCATTTAATCTCATATTCATTGTGAGTGAAAAAATAAAATGGGATAATTTCCATATGGCCACAAATCAAGCACAACAGCGATGTAGTTAAAACCACGCAAAGCCCATTTAGAACCTGGTTGGGCAATCGGTACCTTTGTTGTCAAAATTATCTTGCTCAAGAGTAAGGCTATTTTTCTGCTTTAGACTTGATCATAAAAATACTCAGATTCTGTGCATTGTAAAATATTCTAAGAATAGTAGGACCTTCCACATTCTCTTAGTATTTTGAAGGCATGGAGTATGATGAAAACAGACCATGCCCAGAAATGCTAGGTCCCACCTTGTCAGATAATGCAATTTTAAAATTCGTTTTTTTAAGAAATGCAAAAGGTATAGCAAATAACTTAAGGTCCATCATATCCACCACTGTTTTTATGAAATGAAACATCACAGATGTAATGGAAGCCACTTATGCAACTCTTCTTGTTTCTATATCCTCCATCACCAGAAGTACTAATGTAAATTTGATGTTTATTATTTATAAGCACATCTTACACTATTTGCACATAAAACATACACTTGTGTGTGTGTTTCAGTTTCATTTTGTTTTTATTCTTTCTTTTTTAGACAGGGTCTTGCTATGTTACTAACCTCCTGCTTCAGCCTCCCAAGCAAGCAGCTGGGACCACAATCACTCACTATGATGCTAAGCTTTTTGGAGAGGTTTTTTTGTTTGTTTGTTTTTTTGGTTCTTTTTTTTTTTTTTTTTTTTTTTTTGCTATAGGGCACGTGCGCTCACCAGACAGACAGAGAGAGACAGAGAGACAGAAAGCGAGAAATCACCCCCCAGGGGGGATGGCCACACCACAATCCCTTCTCCTCCATTCTCCTCTTGGGATCTTGGGCACGCACGCACACGCGCCCGGCGTGAGTTTTAAGCCACCGCGGTCGACTACGTGGGAGTCCAGCGACATAGCCATTACGCTAACTGCTGGTTCCCATGATGCTAAGCTTTTCAGGGAAGGCCGGGAGTTGTACGTAGGCCTCTCATGCAATCCCAATCTGTCCAGTGCAGTGTTTAGCACACAATACCATGGCCACGCCTGCTTTTCTTTTATGCTATCATATTTTATGTATATTTTCCATAAATGTTTTCTTATATTCATTTGATATTGTGGTTTTTAAGATTTATCCATGCTGATGTGCATAGCTCTTCATGGTTCATTTGTGCTTCTCTATGCAATCATTATATTCATATACCATAGGTTTATAAACATCTTTCTGTAGATGCACATTCAAGTTATTTCTACCACTTCATTATTACAAATAATGCTATAGTGAGCATGTTTCCTGGCATTTGTGTAAGATCTTCTCTAAGGGATATACCGGGCATGGAATTACTGAACTGAAGGTATATGTGCAGTTTCAGCTTTACAAAATAGCTCTGAATTATTTTTTGGAATGATTGTACTAATTTACATGCCAACTAGCATTGTCAGAAGGTTTTCATTGAATCTTTTTTTTAATTCTTTTTGTTTCTCAGAAAGCTAAACCTTGGGACCAGCAGTTAACATAATGGCTATGTCGCTGGACTCCCATGTAGTTGACCATGGTTTGAGTCCCAGACCCGGTGACTTAAACTCACGCCAGACACGTGTGTGTGTGTGTGTGCCCAGGATCCCGAGAGGAGAATGGAGGAGAAGGGATTGTGGCGTGGCCATCCCCTCTGGGGGGTGATTTCTTGCTTTTTGTCTCTCTGTTTCTCTCTGTCTTTCTGGCAAGAGCACGTGCCCTATAGCAAAAACCTCTCCAAAAAAAGAAAGCTAAACCTTTATTACCTCAACATTACTTAGCAATTCAGTTTCTATAATATTAAAAAGCTTTAAAGAAATCATTGGTACCAAGCCCATCAGCTTAATTAGCTGGGGTCTACTTGGGAAGCTCAATAAATTACTTGGGCTTCTACTTTTCAGCTCAGCTGATTTCAAGGCAAAAATGATAAGGCACAAGACATCCATCTGTTGGTAGGTTCTGCTCCTCCTGCTGCCTTTCAACTTTCATTGATTTGGTGCCTGCCTCTGAGTACAGCCATGCTATTAGCCATCATCACTTATGGTCCAGCTGGCTCCCATTCTCATCACAGTTTACATGTCAATTACTTACTCATTAATTTATTCATTTAATCAGACACTCAATTATTCAACAAATATGAACTGAGTGCCTATCATTTTCCCAATACTACATGATGGAGTTAAAAATTCAGGGAAATATCAAAGTGGACAAGACTGGTACATCCCTGGCAGAAAATATAATTAAGTCAAGGTAAGAAAATAGCAACATTTATTGAACACCTAGAACGACCTAATATACCCATGCCTGAAAATGAAAATATGTTCACTCTTGTATAGTATAGTAACATGATTGTATAGTAACACGGCCATCAATGTTCTGATGAAAAGGAAAGTGAGTAGAAAGCAAGCCATCATTCCTTGAGTACTGATATGTTTCAGGCATGAAGCTGTTTTATCCCTTTAATTCCATACCAGGACTATAGGATAAGGATTATTATTTTTTTCCATTAAGAGACCAAGGAAACTAAACATCAGAGAAAATCAGCAACTAGCCCAAGGGCTGATAGTAAGAGGCTGATCTAAGAGTCAAATCCCAATCTTACCATCCATTGCCTTTCAAATACCATGAATCAGATAAAGAAAATGCAGTTTCCCAGTCCTAGCCACTATATACAGGCCAGACAGACAAGATGTAATTTGCTGATGTGATTTCTTTGCCAAGAAAACATCAAAGGAGTCTTTAATCACTGTGAGTGGGCTGAGGTTCCATTGTCCATTATAGATGTTACCTCCCTCAGGACAAGGTCATAGCACACAAGTCTTGATTCACTGCCCAGTCTGGCCTCCTGTCATGACAGCTAAGGACTATACAGAAAACTTTCCTAGCATCACGTAATGAAGGGTAGGCCATAGGTAGTCTCTGAATCCTCTTTTCAATGCACAGACCTTCTCTGGTTTCAGCAGTGATCAAGAGAACTGCGTGGGGGAAAATTGACATTATGGAGTCAATTCCAGAGGATGAACGAATGGCAGCTGGCAGTAACCTTGTTGTCACCAAAAAAACCTTGGAAGTCAGATCTTGATATCGATGTCTCCTCGTCCAGTAATTCTTCTCTCACCTTAGAATCTTGGGCTAGTATCCTTCTTTAGTATCTACAGACCCCTATACTTCCCTTACCATAACACTAACCCCATTGTATTATAATTATCTGGTTACCTACCTGTCTCTTTCATCAAAACTATGAGCTACATGAGAGGAGAGACCATGCTTTCTATTTGACTCTTGTATCTATAGTGCCAAGTACAATGGCTGGTACAAAATTTGTACTCAGTTGGCATGCATTGAATGAATTAGTGAATAAACAATGAAATTAGGGCTGAAAAGTCCATCTCCCTTTCTCCTGAGAAAAGGAGATCCAAAAGTGGTCTGATGAAGCAATATAAGAAGCTAGAAAACAGGATCCTATTGATCTCAAAACATCCACAGTACTTAAGTAAAACTTACTATGTGTCAGGCATCATTCTATTTTATATTTATTAACTCATTTAATCTTCACAACTATCTTAAGAGGTAGATGCTATTACTATCCCCATTTAACAAATGAGGAAATTGAGGCTTAGAAAGACATAATGACTCACCAATTTCATTCACTTAAGAAGTGTTGAATCTGGGATTTGAATCCAAGTATGGCTCCAATATCTGTGTTCCTAATCATTTGGGTAAACCTTATAAGTACAAAGATCTTTCTTGACATCCCTTGTTCATGGGTTGGAAAAATCAATATAGTTAAAATCAACATTTCCCAAGTGATCTACAAAGTCAATGCAATTCCTATCAAAATACCGGTGACATTCTCCACAGAAATGAAAAGAACAATCATAAAACTTGTTTGGAATAACAAAAGACCACATTTTGCCAAAGCAATACTGTGCAAAAGAATAAAGTTGGAGTCATCTCATTACCTGACCAAAACACATTACAAATCCATAATAATCAAAACAGCATAGTACTGGCACAAAACACACATATACCTATGGAACAGAATAGAGAATCGAAAAATAAATCCTACAACATAGTAAACTGATTTTTCTTAATGAACAAGGTATTTAATACATCTCACTGATCAACCTCCCCACTAACATCCTACCTTTTCACCAGATTATCCCATTCCTTGAAAACCCTCCTAACTTTCCTTTAACAGATTTATTATTATTATTATTATTAATATTAACATTATACATTCAATCATTATATATCACTTAGCTTGTAAAGTGAATTTACCCAACATGAATACATTTCACACCAGTCCAGTTCAGGATACTATACAAGTTATTATTTTTTATGAAAAATCACAAGACAATTCAGTGGAGAAAATATATTCTTGTCAATGAATGATACTGGGAAAACTGGATATACATTGCATAAGAATGAAATTAGACACTCATATCTTACCATTTACAAAAATTAATTCAAAAAGGACAAAAGACTTAAATGTAAATCTCCAAATCTATAAAATTACTTGAGGAAAACACAGGAAAAATTTGAAGATATTGGAGTAAACAAAGATTTCTTAAATTAGACTTCTAAAGGGGCCAGCATTTAGTGTGACAGGTGGGTCACTGGACTTTCAAAGGCTAATTGTAGTCAGAGTCCTGGACCCAGCAGCTTGAAAATCATACCAGGCACATGTGTGTGCATGCCCAAAAACCCAACAGAAAAATAGAGGAGAAAGGATTGTGGCATGACCATATCTCTAGGAGGGGTTATTTCTCACTTTCCTTCTCTCTCTCTCTCTCTCTCTCTCTCTCTCTCCTCTCTCTCTCTCTCTCTCTCCAGCAAGTTCTCACACCCTGTGACAAAAAATGTCTTAAGAATAAATAAATAAAGACCTCTAAGCATGGGCAAATACATCAAAAATAGACAAGTGAGATTACCAAGCTAAAAATCTTCTGTACAGCAAAGGAAACAAAAAAGAGAGTAAAGAGACAACCCACTGAACAGGAAAAAATACTCAAAGTATACTTCAGATAAGAGATTAATAACCTGAGTATCTAAGGAACTCTAACAACTCACCCACCCCAAAAAATAATCCAATAAAATGGACAATCTATATTGAATAGGCAACTCTGAAAGGAAGACATATATTTGGCTAGAAAGTATGTGAAAAAATGTTCAATATCTCTTATCATAATGAAAATGCAAGTGAAAACCACATTGAAGTATCACCTAACCACATCAGACTGGCTATGATCAAGAAAATAAAGAATAACAAGTGCTGGCAGGGTTGGGAAGAAAAGCGAACTCTTGTGCACTGCTGGTGAGAATGTAAACTAGTACAACCACTGGGGAAAACAGTAGAGAGATTCCTCAAAAATCTAAAAATAGAACTACCTTATGACCATATACTGCCAACCTTGGACATTTGCCCAAAGGACATGAACTCACTCTAACAAAGAGACATCTGTATATCCCTGTTTATTGCAGCATTATTCACAATAGTTAAGAAAAGTACACAACAATGACCAGATCGAGAAAATGAGACACATATACAAAATGGAATACTACTTAGCCATAAAAATTTATACCATGTCATTTGACACAAAGTGGATGAACCTAAAAGATATATGAAAGACAAATACTGTGTGATCTACTTTTCATAGACTGATTATCCACACTCCATGGCAGAAACTTAAGAATAATGGAAGAGTAATGGTGGATGCCAGAAGCTTCAGTGGGAGATGGGGTGGTTTCAGGAGAAAATGACTAACAGACATAGAATACATATAAAACAGTGGAATAGGTTAAGGAACGATGTATACTAGAACAAAGTAAAAAAATGTTCATTGACAATTCAATACATACTTCCAAAAAATATGTAGTAGACTATTACCAGATGAGAACAACACAATGTAGCGATCAATGTCTAATAAGATAAATATGTCTCTATCCTTGGTTTGATTATTACAGTCTGTATGCATGCTTTGAAAAACCACACTTTATATTAAAACAATGTGCAATGATTATATGTAAATCAGAAATCACAATTAGATAGATAGATAACTAGATGATAGATAGATAGATAATAGATAATCTTTCTTGATTTTTATGCCATGATAAAGCTTTGATAACTTAACAAGCACCGTAATTTTCTGTGTATAGGCTCTAAAGCCCTCATTAGACTAGATTCTGCATCCCTTGAGAAACATGACCCTATTCCTATTCCTTGACCTTGTACATTCTAGTTAACTGTTCTGAAAAAGTGCTACACTAAACTGTAGAGAAGACCTACAGTTGAGTCATACTAACACTGTATAAATTATCTTAGCTTGGGATCTGGCTCCAGACAAAACTGGGCTTGAATACGAGCTTTAAAATTTACTAATGATGAAACCTTATTAAGCTACTTATACTCACTGAACCTCAGTTTCTCATCTGTAAAGAGATAATATTTGTACACATCTCAAATAATACTCTGAACACTAAATGCTCAAATGTAAAATACTTAGTACAGTGCCCAGCACAAAGAGAATACTGACAAGTGCTAGTGTTATCTGTGGCATTTATTTTCTTCCTCTGAAAAGTGGGGATCTTGCGACCAGCAGTTAGCGTAATGGCTATGTCGCTGGACTCCCACATAGTCAACAGCGGTTCGAGTCCTGGACCCAGTGGCTTAAACTCACGCTGGGCACGTGTGCATGCGTGCCCAAGATCCCGAGAGGAGAATAGAGGAGAAAGGATTGTGGTGTGGCCATCCCCCCTGGGGGTGATTTCTCACTTTCTGTCTCTCTGTCTCTCTCTGTCTGGCAAGCACACGCTCCCTATAGCAAAAACCTCTCCAAAAAAGAAAGAAATAAGTGGGGATCTTGCTACATATTTCTGGAGATTGTTGTGAGGACTAAAGGAGAGGAGAGTATGCATGACAACAGACTATGTTATGTGATTGCTTCTCTCTTCATCCTATTTTCTCTTACTTCATTGGCATTCCAACATTAGACTTGCCACTATATTAAAACTCCTTTTTATTTTTTTTTCAATTCTTTTAATTAATTTATTTTTTTCATTTCATTTTCTTTTGTACATTCAATCACATAATTATTTGTCTTACAAAATGGATATTTCAACAGGTGAACATTTCTCCCTAGTCCAGTTGATAAAACTACAAAATATCTTCAACAGATAATACCACACCTCTTTGTGCCATTAATGCTTTGCCTCTCTGTCCCTCCCCAAAATGTCCTTCCTCTTTCACACACACTATATCTGGTATTTACATCTATATATTGTGTTTCTATATCCTTTAGTCAATTAGTTTTAGTTATAGAGTGCAGACACTCGGTATATACTAAGTGGGGACATACAATGCCTCTCCTTCATAGCATGGCTTGCTTCACTCAGCAGTAAGTCTTCCATATTTGTCCACTTCCTGTCAAAATCCAGGGTTTTGTTGTTTTTTTTTTATGGATGAATAATATTCCATTGAATATATGTGCCACAGTTTTTCTAACCATTCATCAATTTGTGGGCATTTGGGTTGTTTCCATGACTTAGCAATAGTGAATAGTGCTGCAATAAACATCGATGTGCAAGCACTTTTTCAATTAAGTATTCTTCTGTTCTTTGGGTAGATACCAAGGAATGGGATGGCTGGATCATATGGTAGTTCTATTTGTAGATTTTTGAGGAATCTCCAAATTGTTCTCCACAGTGGTTGGACCAATTTACATTCCCACCAGCAGTGTAAGAGAGTTCCCTTTTCACCACACCCTCACCAGCACATCATTTTTTGTTTTTTTAATCTTAGACATTCTGACTGGGGTTAGGTGATATCTCATTGTTGTTTTGATCCGCATTTCTCTTACAATGAGGATGCTCAACATCCCTCATTGTAATACTCCTTTTTAAAAGGTCACCTATAACTTTCAAAATGCCAATCCTAATGCTCTTTTTCAAGATTTATCCTACTTGCCCTGACTGCTACATTTCTTTTTCTGTATTAACCAACCCTCTGTATTAAATTTCTTCCTTCTCAGTCTCTCCAAAATTATATTCTGTTGTTGCTTCTGTTGCCACATAGCAGTATCTCTTGCACTAGAAGTTCCTCTCTGCAGCCTCTTTGATAGATACTCGCCAAGGTTGTAGCCCTGGCACACTCCTTCCACTGAGCCTACTATTGCTGGGCAGTCACACCTACTCCTGCAGTTCTAAGAATGTCACTCTGCATGGATGAGCCCTAGATTTATGACTCTAACCTTAACCTCAACTGAGCTTGCATCGTAAATCTCTGTTTCTTGCTGGATGTTAAGCATGTAAATCTCTCTTTTCTTCCTCCTTCCACCAGTACCGCCTGTATTTTTCCTGTTCTCGGGTCATGGTTTCATCACCCTTGCAGACCACTAGAACTTGAAAGCCTAATAATCTATTTCAATTATAGCCTTTATTATGTTATGCCCAAGCTTGAATAGTAGTTACCAAATAAACCTCACTAATTCCTGTTCCAACCTGCTCTACCACATCTTTCAGCTGGTCCCAGATTCATAGACCTAATAAAGCCACTCCCAAGTGTAGAAGTATGCACAGACGCCACAGTGATAAATTTGAAACTTCAAATGCTTTAACCCAACTACCTTTCCTTCAAAGTCTTTTACTAATTCGATTCCATTTTAAACTTAAACCTATCACTTCCCTTGGCATTTCTCAAAACAGACTTACCTTTTACCATACCATTTTATACGTTCAAGTTATTCTCTTTGCCTGGACTATCCTACATAAATCCCCTTTTCTTAAAGGACACTCGTACTTCAAAAGCACACTCATGCTGTAAACCTCTCTAAAATCCTATTCAATCATAAAACCATATTTAAAGACACCTCAGTGGAAATTCCTCTTTCCCTTATAAGCCCATAGCACCTAATTTTTATCTCTCTTATAAAGCTTTCCATAGCGTATTTTATGTTGTAGTTATTTAGATCTAGACCTTTCTCATGGACTAGATTATAAACTACTTAAGTACAGGAGTGCCCTATATGTTATCTATAAATTTTTCACAAGTTTTAAATATGGTTAAGAACTCAAGGAAGAATGAATTCACTTCCTTTCTTTTTTTCTCTCTCTATACATTTTAGTGGACCTTAGCCTTATTCATTCTGAATCCCCAGGATCTCTTCAACTTTTCTTATCAAAGATTTGATGACATATCTTGTGTCCCCTGAGTAGGTAGACTTTAGAAGCCTACTTGAGCTCCAGAACCCAACACAGTCAATGTCCTGAGTAGGAGATTTAACTCATAAACCTCCACCTCACCATCAGTGAGCCAGCCACATAATTTGACAATTTTTAGAATCCATCAGCTGAAATAATCTTAGGATTCCACTGTCTACCTCACTGCAGACTTAGACAAATATGTTAACAATGGCTGTTTATAAAGCACAGTGGGCAGTCTATTATCATGGGCTTACCATCATTAATTCATCCTTCAAATTTAAAGTGACACCATTGTGTAAGTATTAATAATTCTCAGCATAATAACAGGGATAACAGCAAGTCATTTTTGAAAACTATTACCCATGTTGCAATAACACATCCCGAATGTTGTGCTTAAAGCAGCCTCCTGAGTAGAGAAGGAAATAGGAATAGTCTGATAATAGCGGTTTATAGTAATAATAGTTTAGAGCTCTAGGTTGAAGTTGATTTTGTGTGTCCTTTACTTTTTTTTTTTTAAATCTCTTGGTAACATCACTTATGGAATCTCATTTTTCAAAAGTACTGACATGAGCTGATCTTATTTGATAATACTGGAGTCACAGAATGGCTACAGACCAAGAGCTTCTAAAATTCATAGAACCCCAGAAATGTTAGTGGCTCCAAAGTACCAAAGGATAATATATAGCAATCCCTTACCTATTCAAAGGGTCTTCTCTGTACAGAAGAACCATTTAGGAATAGACAATTTTAAAAAATACTGAGGTATAATGGATAAAAGCAATACATCTGGAGACTGTCCACCAGACCTAGGTTTGGCAATACATCTGGAGACTGTCCACCAGACCTAGGTTTGGAATCTCGGCTTGACTACTTTCCTTTGGCAAGTTACCTACTACCCCTTTTCTTAAACTTCTTGTAAAATGGAGCTAATAACACTCATTTCATTCTGCTGAAAAGATTATGTCACATAATATGCAAAAAGCATCTGACACACAAGAAATACTCAATCCACAGTAACTATTCTAATTGTGAGTTGCTATATGGTATAAGTCCAAAGTTATAAATTTGATCTCTATATGGGTCAGGTCACATAATTATGTATGTATTCAACAAATTCTTCTCTCCTAATCTAGGTTCTGGGAAGCCAGTGCTAAGAGTATCTTCCCCTGGAGCTCACAGTATAAAGGGTACCAGTGAGAAATATCTATTACAAGGTTCTATAATTGCCATGATAGAGATAACTATGGGAAAGCTTTTTGTAGAATATGGGGCTAAAGTATAGACTTGAAAGAAGTGTATCTATTACCAGGTTGAAGAAAAGGGGAGAAGGAGCCTTTTGTCAGAGGAAGCAACATGAGCAACAACTATGTGATTTTTCTGTTGTAACAAACTAGACGACCAATACCACTCAGTATTATATAGAGTCCTTTAGACTCTAAGCCCTTAGATGCAGAAAGAATAGGTGAGTCAGGGAAAATCAGTCCCATTTCTGGGAAACGAACTGAAACTTTTCACCTTTCTGATAAAATGAAGAGCTTGTGGCATTCTCTTTCTGTAATTTGGATAGCAAATTATTTACATAGGATTCTCAAAGACCTTTGAGATATCAGTAAACACAGTATTTAATGAGGAAAAGACAATGATACTTTAGCTAACCTTGCTAAATTGAAGACTTTTTGACTTCTTAAAGATTAGTTCTAAGAGATTTTGAGATGCATTAAGATTTGGGCTTCATAGAAAAGTGCTATGTAGGTGTGAATTAGGAGGATGGTCTTTGTCAATTGTTATCTAGATCAGAGAATTGTGGTTTGTTTGTTTGTTTGTTTTTAGAGAGAGATCTATGCTGTAGGGCACATGTACTTGCTGGAGAGACAGAGAGAAACAAAGAGATAGAAAGTGAGAAACCACCCCACCCTGGGGGAGATGGCCACATTGCAATCCCCTCTCCTCCATTCTCCCCTCAGGATCTTGGGTGTGCATGCACATGCACCCAGCATGAGTCTCAAGCTGCCAGGTCAAGGACTTGAACCACAGTTGACCATGTTGGAGTCCAGCAATGCAACCATTACACCACCTGCTGGTCCTAATCAGATAATCAGAGAGCTTTTTAAACCTGTATTCAAGAGTTACAGGTGTGCTGAGCTACTGACTACCTCCAATATTTCAGAGGGCAGCCAGAGTCCTGAACTATTCAACTCTGACAGTCTTTTATTTTTTTGAGAGGTATTTGCTATAGGGCACATGTGCTCGCCAGACAGACAGAGAGAGACAGAAAGCGAGAAAGCGAGAAATCACTCCCCGGGGGATGGCCACGCCACAATCCCTTCTCCTCCATTCTCCTCTCGGGATCTTGGGCACGCACGCACACGCGCCCGGCGTGAGTTTTAAGCCACCGGGTCCGAGACGTGAACCGCTGTCGACTATGTGGGAGTCCAGCGACATAGCCATTACGCTAACTGCTGGTCCCAACTCTGACAGTCTTTTGATTTTAACTGTAGAGTGAAAATATTATTCAGTCTTCACCATAACAACAACAACAACAAAATTGAGAAACATCTCGATGAAGTTTCTTCTTTAAAGGTAAAAATGTTAGCCTGCATTATATTGGGTCTAGAGGGTTAAAAGCATCGCCATTATCGTTGCCGGTGTCATCATCATCAACTACAGCAGCAGCAGCAGCAGCAGCAGCAGCAGTATTTCTATTATTAAAGCAAAAATGCCCCCTATTTTTAAGGTGTCCCTTGAGTTCTCCTAAATATTTTCCTCTGCTCTTGGTGTCAAATGACGACCAGGATGAATGGGATTATAATTTATAATTGGAAGTAGTCTTTAAAAAGTTCATGGAAAACATGTACTATGAAAAAAATTTATGTCTGGATTTCAAGAAATTTTGCAATAAAATAAACTCATACTTTGGGAACCAGCAGTTAGCGTAATGGCTATGTTGCTGGACTCCCACATAGTCGACCGCGGTTCGCATCCCGGACCCGGTGGCTTAAAACTCACGCCGGGCG
Source organism: Tupaia tana (assembly GCA_026018925.1). Classification (NCBI taxonomy): domain Eukaryota; kingdom Metazoa; phylum Chordata; class Mammalia; order Scandentia; family Tupaiidae; genus Tupaia; species Tupaia tana. The sequence goes on along the minus strand of JAKSZU010000009.1, from coordinate 30,489,362 downwards.
CGTGTGCGTGCGTGCCCAAGATCCCGAGAGGAGAATGGAGGAGAAGGGATTGCGGCGTGACCATCCCCCCTGGGGGGTGATTTCTCGCTTTCTGTCTCTATGTCTCTCTCTGTCTGTCTGGTGAACGCACGCGCCCTATAGCGAAAATCTCTCAAAAAAAAAAAAAAAAAAAAAACTCATACTTTAAGGCTTTTCTCCATTTTTTTTAAGAGGAAGACAATCAATCTTAATCAGAAGCCATTGTGATTGTGACTTACTCTTAAAATTACCACTCCCAAAATGAGCATATCAGTGGGATGAAAAAGTTCTTAATGTGACTATGTATGCACAGGGAAGGACCAAGGAGAATTGGTCTCTCTTTACACAAGAGAAGAAAAACATTACATCGAGACAGAGAATGATGGAATAAGATATCTTGAAATCCCCCTTTCACTATCTCTTTTTTTTTTTCTATTTAATACAGAATCTAACCAACCAACCCTTCTACATACTAGCTTGGGCTTTTGTTTTTCCTTCCTTAAAATTTTGTTTTAAGAGCCATTCAAGGAAGATTTCAGCCTGGCCAGGTTACTCTGGATTTGCAGTACTGCTGTCAGTCCAGTGCAGACTCCCAGCAAAAGCCTCCTAATTGGCTGTCAGTAAGTCACTTTTAAGCACAACCTTCTTCTTAATACCTTTTCCACTCCAGTAATGTAGCCTTTCTAAAACAGCAGCAAAACATATTGGAAGCAGAGTTGTGGGAGTTGAGAGTAGAGAGGGCTGGGAACCATGGAGAACTGGCGCTTCAACAGTTGTGAATATTCCCAAAATGTTTCTACTGTAAATGTGTTTCAGTCATGTTAAGACAGTCAAAACAGTATGACAAGTTTCTATTTGGTTCTGGTCTCGGCCACTGTGTTCACGACCTGATTAGCTAGTGCCCAGAAGAGATTGACAAGGGTGGCAAATCCACTGAGACAACTCTTTGTAAAGGGAATTTATGGCTGTATAATACAGTGATTAACCCTAAGCACTCACAAGCTGTTACCCCGGGCACCATAACTTCTTCATAATGAAGGGAAGCAGAAGAATAAAAACAAATATTTTCAGCATATAAATGTGTCCTCCTTCTAAACATATTTCCTTGTCCTTGAATATGATCTTAATGCTCTCATTTGGAATTTGAAGCTCATTTCAAATCTTGGCTCTGCTGCTTTAATAGCTGTGTGATCCTGAGTAAGGTACTTAACTTCTCTGAGTCTCATCTGTAAAAATAGAACTGACAATTCCTACCTTCCTAGGATTATTGTGACTCTATGTGTTAATTTCCTTCTTTTCCTCAGTTAAAATACTTAAATTAGTACTTGCAGCTATTACTAGCACAAGACATACAATACAGACAAGACACTTGAAAACCAAATAGTCTGTTGTATGTAGTATGCCAAAATGATACTCCAAATCTTAAAAAAAACTATCTTCTGACTAGCTATTACTAGTTTTCCCAGTAGAACCCAATCTGCCAAGACATTCTTCATCTTAGAAAGTTAACTGTAAGATTTAGTCATTTCTTTGGCTGCTCTTGGGCATTGATCTCTGAAGATGAGTTATCTGAGCAGGATTCTTTCAACACTATCTTTGTAAATGAAGCATTTATAAAGCCTTCTTAAAGGTCTTTCCTCTGCTGCTACTGACTAACTGACCCTCTGGCAAATAAGTACTGACAAATGTCCCTGTTTCTGAAATATCAGACTTTCAAATCATATTGCCTGGAGAGATGGAGTGCTCAGAAAGGAACCAGGGTGTGGTATTTAAAACTGAGCTTATATTTTCTAATTATTAGGATTGTTATTTGTAAAGTTGAGATGTCATTAAACTCTGAGATTGAATTGAACTTCTCTTCTGATCCCAGCCCTCTTTTTGCTCATCTTATTAAAGTATTTACTGTACTGATTGTTATTAATCCCTGAGATCCTCTAGGTCAGGAACCATGTCTTGAACTTTGTCATAAACCCAGCAACTTAACATAATGCCCACATTATAAGTGCTTAGCTAATATTTGTCAAGTGGGAAAATAAATGAATGAAAGAATGAATGTGGACAAAACAATTAACAAATATTTTCAGCAAGACTTTCAAGAGCTTCATAGCTTCGTCCTTTACTCCACAGTTCTTTGCCTAAACGTACAGAATCAAATATGGAAAACTAATCCTTTTCCCCCTTCCTTGAGAAAAATAAACTTACTATTACAAGAATCTTAATATGCCAACTGTGATTTTTAACCTCCAGCTAAATACACAGTACATTATTATGTTTTCTTTTTTTTTTTTTTTTAGGAGAGATTTTTGCTATAGGCCATGTGCAGACAGAAAGCGAGAAATCGCCCCCTAGAGGGAATGACCAACAGTACCACAATCCTTTCTCCATTCTCCTCTTTGGATCTCGGGCATGCACATACACACACGTGAGTCCTAAGCCACCAGGTCCAGGATTCAAACAGTGGTCAACTATCTGGGAATCCAGTAGCGTAATTATTATAACATCTCCTAGTCCCAGTACATTATTTTTTAATTGTCCATTGAGAGAGAGTGATAGATGGAGAGAAACAAACACCCTAAAAGTCTCATCCTATGATTCCCCCACTCCATCCTTCCTACACATGATTGGACACACTGATGTGTAGCTGGGATGTGAACCTGCAATTCTCCATATAGACATGGCTTCACTTCAACAGCACATTTTTGCTGCTCCACCAAGTTTAACCCTCCTTTTCTTTCACTAAGCATAATCTTTTTGTAATTCATCCCTGTTGTTGCCTGTTATCAAGAATTCATATCTTTTTTTAGAGAGATTTTTTTTCTATAGGGTGCATGCACTCGCCAGAGAGACAGAAAGCAAGAAATCACCCCTGGGCTGGATGGCCACATTGCAATCCCTTTGCTCCCATCCTCCGCTCAGGATTTTGGGTATGCACTCACATGTACCCACTGTGAGTTTAAAACCGCTGGGTCCAGGACTCGAAGTCTAGCGTTGTAACCATTATGCTATCTGCTGGTCCCAGGAATTCATACCTTTTGATACCTGAGATGTGTGACTGCACCACAGTTTACTTTTGCATTCTATATGGAAGGACATTTGAGATAATTTCAAGTTTTACCTATTAAGAATAAAGCTGCTGGGGCCACCAGGTAGTGTGGTAGTTAAGACATTGGACTCCTCATGGCTGAGCATGGTTCAAGCTCCAGACCTGGCGTGCATGCCCAAAATCTTGAGAGGGAAATGGAGGACAAGGGATTGCAGCATGGCCAACCCCTCAGGGAGTCATTTCTCACTTTTCTGTCTCTCTCAGTCTCTGTATGGAGAGTGTACCCCCCCATGAGGAAAAAAAATAAGAATAAACCTGCTATGAACTTTCTGTTATAAGTCATTTTGCATATATATATATATATATATATATATATATATATATATATATATACCTTTATTTCTCTTGGGTAAATATAATATTATTTAGGAATGAAATTCTAATCAGAATAGGTATATGTGAGAGAGGAGAATAAAGGACAAGGGATTGCAGTGTGGTCATCCCTCATAGGAGGTGATTTCTCACTTTCTGTCTCAGTCTCTCTCTAGTGATCACATGCTCCCTATAGAAAAAAAAAACTAATAAATAAATAAATATAAAGCTGCTATGAATATTACAAGTAATTTTGTATACATTAGTTTTTATTTTTCTTGGGTAAATATTTAAGAATGAAATTGCTAAACTGGAATGAATGTATGTGTAGTTTTGTGAGAAAATTAATTCCCCTTTTCCAGAAGTTTTACCATTTTTTTGAGAAGAAATACTTTATTAAATACAGTCATGTGTCAATTAATGATGGGTAAATGTTCTGAAAAATGTGTTGTTAAGTGATTTGTGCAAACATCATAGTGTTTACTTGCACAAACCTAGATAGTGCACCTTACTACATATGAAGGCTATATGGTATAGCCCATTAAAATCTTAAGGGTCTACTATCATACAAGTGATCAAAAATGTTATTATGCAGCTCATGATTACATTTGAAAGTATAAGTTCTAGTTCAAGGGTATTAGTATTTTATTTTGACGTATCATGAATTTCACTTCATGAAGTTTAGCAAGTATCAAATCCATGAAAGCTGATAAAACTTTAGAAATAGCAAGTTTCAAAGCAGTATAATTTCATATGTTGACTTATTCTAGCCTAATTACAGATCCTATCTGAGTTTACTCTGGATCCTACTACATCATAAACTTTTTCTAATTTTTAATTAATTAATTTACATTCATTCAATGAGCATTATCACAGCATATAAAATGTGATTTCCCATCCAGAATATACTGCATGGTGGGTTAATCAGACATGTTATCATCAGTAATTTTCCATTTCTAGTTTACCCCTATTTCTCACCTTCTGACATTTCCCACCCTCCCCTCCCACACTATCTCAAGTGTCCACAGTTGTTTTCCATAACTTTTCACCCCACATTTTCATTAATTCACAAAATTTCTTATATAATCTAACTACTTTCAATAGCAAATTCAGATGATATATACATATCTTTGAATACATGTCTGACTTTAGGTGTGAAATTCTCTGTAGAATGAATATACTATAAGGAGGCACTTAGCTGATGCTATATAGCTTACTATAGTCATTAATTATATATTTTTTACTATATTTTTTAATTTCAAGAAAAGCCATTTTAGCTTTAATTAATCAAAGAAATGCTAAGGAACTATGCTTAAAACTTAAAGCCAGGAAACAGGTTGGGATTCTGTTCAAATAGTAGGTACATGAACCTATCAGCAGCTCAAGACAGGAAAAAAAAAAAAAAAAACCTTAAAATCGGAAAACAAGGCCTAGAAGAAAATCAGCCAAATTTTAGTCAAAAGTTATAAAATTCTATTTTACCAGTTCAGTCTCGTGTACTTAATCTATCTTCTGTTGTGGTTCAATTTTCCCAATTAAATTCTGAGATTTAATATTCAACTCCAGATTTGTCCCCATGATTAAGTTGGCCATTTTCTTAGTTTTTGAATTCTTATTTCTGTGTGACTGTATTTAATTTTACTAATATAGCACTCCCTGCAGAACTTGAAGATCTGGGCTGGTGTTGGTAAATTTTTTCAGGTTTTGTTTATCTAAGAATGTTCTTCTCTTTTCTTCCCATGTGAAGGATAATCTTGCCGGGTAGAGTATTTTTGGTTGAAATTGCTTTTCCCTTAACACTTTGAATATATTTTCCCATTCTTTCCTTGCTCACATTGTTTCCAATGAGAGGTCTGCTGTCAGCCTGATGGGATATCCTTTGTAGGTAATTTGCTGTTTCTCTCTTGCCAATCTTACTATATTGTTTGTGTCTATGGTTTTGGTCAATCTGGGTATAATGTGTCTTGGAGAAGATCTTCCTGACTTGATTCGATTTGGGGTCCTTTGTATTTCTTGGGTCTGGATCTTCAAATGCCTCTCTAGGTTTCAAACATTTTCTTCCAGGATTTCATGGAACAGATTGTCAGTGCCCTTATGGGTCTCTTCATCTTCTGGGATACCAATTTTCCAGATGTTTGGACATTTGATGGCATCTAGTGTTTCTTGTATATTATTAATGTATTTTGGGGCAATTTTCTCAGTCTTCGCGGTGGATTTTTCTAATCCAGTGTTTCTGTCTTCTACATCTGAGATTTGATTTTCTGTATGATCTAGTCTGCCTTTAATACTTTCAAGGGTGGTTTTGACTTCCTGTGTTATAGCCTTCATCTCTAACAGGTCCATTTGTTTCTTTTTTATAGTGTAAATTTCCTCTTTTAGATCTTGCAAGAACTTCCTCACCTCCACAAACTCATCAGCTCCTTTCTCCTGCCTCTTCAGCAGTTCATTCTCTCTCTTCTCTTTGATTTCTGTGAGTTTTGTCACTGTGAAAATTCTAAATTCTTTATCTGACATTTCCATGGGTTTCATCATACTGTCTGATGATGAAGAGTTATTGTTTTTCCTTAAAGGAGAGGTATTTTCTTATTTTCCCATAGTTGTTGTGACCCTGCAGTGATTTCGAGTCATCTGATGGATAGTGTGTTTCTTCCTAACTCTTGAAGTTCAATCTCTGTGTTTGGAGGCATGCAGGATAAGGTGATCTGCAGTCTCTTCTATTCTATTTTCACTCTTTGGGCATCAGAATCAGTGTGGATAGAGGAATATTCTTAGCCTAATTTTATTCAGATGTTTAGATCCTGTTCACTTGGACCTGTCTAGATAGACAATGAGTCTAGAGAAGCCAATGAGTAAAGATAAAGAAAAAGAATTAGAATAAAGTAAACAAGAAGAAAATATTTTTTAAAAGATGTGAGAAAAAAGATAATAAAAATACTTTAGATTTTAATTTTAAAAAGCAAAAATTGAAAACCACATTTGTGTGCCACAGAAAAGCAATATTTCACAGCTGAAGTTCAGGATCCACGTGGGATGGGCCTGGGTTTGTGCCTTTCCTAAATAGAATGGAGAGAGGCACCTATTAGCACAATAAAGGGGCTTGAGAGTCCAGAGAATACTTTACCTTAAGAAAAATTTTTAAGGGACCAGCAGTTAGCGTAATGGCTATGTCACTGGATTCCCATGTAGTCGACCACAGTTCGAGTCCCAGAGCCGGTGGCTTAAACTCATACCGGGTGCGTGTGCATGCATGCCGAAGATCCAGAGAGGAGAATGGAGGAGAAGGGATTGCAGTGTGGCCATCCCCCCAGGGGGTGATTTCTCACTTTCTGTCTCTCTGTCTCTTTCTGTCTTTCTGGTGAGCACATGTGCCCTATAGCAAAAACTTCTCAAAAAAATTTTTTTATTGAAAGACACAGGGAGACACAGAGAGACAGAGACAGAGAGAAATAGAGAGAAAGAGACAGGTAACACTATCCACTAGAAATGAGTGAGGGAGATGTTTCAGCAGAAAATCTTCATTTTATATCTCTGAAAGCAATATTTCACAGCTGAAGTTCAGGATCCATGTCACTCTTTTATATATAAGAAAAGTTCCAGATGCTCCCTGTACCTGTCAATATTTGGAGCCATCAAACTTTTTAAATTTTTTTTCCATTTTGGTCAGTGCATAGTGGTATCTCAGAGATGAATAACCATTAGCACAGTAAATACAGTAAGTACTTTTCATTTCCCTGATGACTAATGATGTTGAGCACTTCTACAGGTGTTTGGTGGACTTTCATGATTCCTCTTTAAAAAGGAATTCTTCAATATTTTGCCCATTTTTTATTATATTGCTAGGCCTTTTATAACTGGGTTGTAGGCAAAGAAATGACATGCTTATATGTAAATTTTTTGAGAGATTTTCGCTATAGGGCGCATGCACTCGCCAGACAGACAGAGAGAGACATTAGAGACAGAAAGCGAGAAATCACCCCCCCGGGGGGATGGTCACGCCGCAATCCCTTCTCCTCCATTCTCCTCTCGGGATCTTGGGCACGCACGCACACGCGCCCAGCGTGAGTTTTAAGCCACAGGGTCTGGGACGCGAACCACGGTTGACTACGTGGGAGTCCAGTGACATAGCCATTACGCTAACTGCTGGTTCCCCTTATATGTAAATTTTATAAAGGAGTTTTTTGTTTTTGGTTTTTTGTTTTTGTTTTTTTTTGTTTTTTGCTATAGGGCATGTGTGCTCGCCAGAAAGACAGAGAGACAGAGAAATAGAAAGCGAGAAATCACCCCCCAGGGGGGATGGCCATGCCACAATCCCTTCTCCTCCATTCTCCTCTTGGGATCTTGGGCACGCACACACACGCCCCCAGTGTGAGTTTAAGCCACCGGGTACTGGACTCGAACTGCAGTCGGCTACATGGGAGTTCAGCAACATAGCCATTACGCTAACTCCTGGTCCTGAAAGGAGTTCTTTAAATGTCCTGCATACCATTACTTTGCTGGATATGTTTTGCAAATATTTTTTCCAGTTTTTGGCTTATAGCTTGCCTAGTCATTTTCTTTTTTTATTAGCATGATTTTTATTTACAGAACATCATTGTACATCTTTATAATTCACAATATAATTTTTCAAAGAACATATGTAGTACATGGTAATCAAATCAAAGATAATACATATACATAATTTTCAACAGAGAACTTCACATTCTTTTGTCTGTTAAATGTTTCTTTTTTGTCCCTCCCACCCACTCTCTTCCATCCACTCCCCTCCCTTGTAGTCTCTTACACTCTTTTTTTTTTAACATTTTCATCTTAAAGTCTACTTTGTCTAATACCAGTATTATGATTCCAGATTTTTTTCTCTTTTTATGAAAAGAATTTTTCCAGCCCTTCACTTTAGACTATGTATGTCTTAGTCATTGAAGTGTGTTTCTTGTAAGTATAGAGGGCTTTTTTTTTTCCCCACATTGAGTCAATCTGTGTCATTCACTTGGGGAATTTAATCCATTAACATTCAATGTTATTATTGATATGTTCAGACTTATCCTTATCATTTGTTATTCTTTTCTTTTCTTTTTTTCTAGTTGTCTTGTATTTTCTTACTTCTATTTACCGCCCCGTAGTTTTCGTGGTGTAGTAGTCCCTTAAGTATTTCCTGAAGAGCTGGTCTAGTTTTTGTGAATTCTTTCTGCATTTGTTTATCAGGGAATTATTTTATTTGCCCTTCCCATTTGAAGGATAATCTTGCTGGGTATAGCATTCTTGTCTGAAATTATTTTTTTCAGAGTTTTAAATATGTCTTCCTATTTTTCCTTGCCTGCATTGTTTCAGATGAGTGGTCTGATTAACATCTAATGGGTAACCTTTGTATTTACTGTGGTATGTCTTCCTTGCCATTATTAGAATATTGTTTTTTGTCTTTGATTCTTACCAATTTGCTTATGATGTGCCTTGAAGAGGATCTTCTTATGTTAAATCTATTTGATGTTCTTTTTAGTTCCTGGATTTGGATGTCCATATGCCTCTCTACATTTAAAAAGATTTCAGCTAATGTATTATGAAAGAGATTTTTCTATGCCTTTACCCATTTCTTCACCTTCTAGAATATCCATTATGTAACTATTTGGTTATTTAATGGTGTCTAGAATTTCCTATATGTTGACCCCATTTTTTCTGAGTGATTTTTTTGCTATAGGGTGCACATGCTCACCAGAGAGACAAAGAGAAACAGACAGAAAGTAAGAAATCATCCTCCAGTGAAATGACCATGCTGCAATCCCTTCTTCTCCAATCATCTCTCAGGACTTGAGGCATGCACACACACAAGCCCAGCATGAATTTCAAGCCACCAAGTCCAGGACTCGAACTGCATTTGACCATGTGGGAGTCCATACATTTTGTTCCTTAACCATTATGCACCTGCTGAACCCATTGACCTCATTTTTTAGATATTTTTGCTATAGGGCATGTGCACTCACCGGAGAGACAAGGGACAGAATGACAGAAAGTGAGAAATCACCCCACAAGAGGAATGGCCATATCACAGTCCCTTCTCCTCCACTCTCCTCTAGGGATCTTGGGCATGCACACACACATGCCAGGCATGAGTTTCAAGCCACCAGGTCCAGGACTCGAACTATGGTCAGCCATGTGGCAGTCTAGCGACATACCTGCTATGCCATCTGCTGGCCCCTTGAGTTCATTTTTAATGATTATTTTTATATTTTTCTTAATTGTTTGGACTAACTCAGAGATTTTGTCTTCAAGATCAGAGAGTCTTCTGCATGGTCTAATGTGTTAACACTTTTAAGGGAAGTTTTTATTTTCATCATTGTATTATCTCTAGAAGTTCTACTTGATTATTTTTCATGGTGTCTATCTTTTTATGGAGTTTGTTCTTCAAGTCATAGAAAGCTTTTATACTATATCCTGGAAATAATTGTCTGTTTTCTCTTGTATCTCAATGAGTTTTGTTATGATGAATATTTTAAACTCCCTTTTTCTGAAATTTCTGTAATTTCTTGTGCTTTACCCATTGTTCATGAGGAGTTGTGTTCTTTGGGATTTCCTGGTTTTCTCATATTTCTTGAAATATTGCTTGAATTTTTAGTCATCTGGCGATGTACTCACCTCTTCCTATTTCTTCAAAGTAGTTTTCTATAATTATGTGCCTATGTGTTTCCCTATGCTGTGAAATAGCTCTGTTACAGTTATCTTCTTCAATTGTGGATGGGAGTGTGATATCTACAATGCGAGTTTGAAGTTCAGATTTTCAGAAGAGAATTTCTCTCCTTTGTCTGCTGGAGGTATGTGGAGAGAGAATTCCTCGAGAGCCTCATTGTCTTTATTTTGTTCCTGTATAACCAAACCTCTCTGGTTCCAATGTGGTTAGGATCTGATCTAGGCAGGTGGAATGTAAAGCAATAGCCCAAGTTGCATGCCACACTGCAAGCAGCATATAGGCTGGGGCAGTACTTCATCCCACACTTCAGGCTGGACAGGAGGCTTTAGTGACCAACTCAGGCTGACTGACCTCTGTTTTCCTTTTACTCTCTTTCTCTTAGACTGTGGGAATTGGAATGGTGGCCAATGAAGGCCAGCATAGCCTCTTCTTTCCCATTCCAGGCTAGGCAGGGGGCCTCCATTTCTCTTTTTCCACTATATATTATTTAACTTCACAAAAAATAGGGAAGAACTAAACTAAACATGCACACTTGATACTTCAGGCTCTCTACTGTGTGATACCTTTTAGCTACCCCTCTCACTTTCCTTCAGCTTGAACGTATACTGCAAATAAGCTGTTCTTCTCTAGGTCTGGTTTTCAGTGCCAACCCCACTGAAATTGATTCTCCTCAAATACTGAGACCGCAAACAAGAGACTGACACCAGTTGAATGGCATTATCTTAGATTTAACAGCAGAGGTTCAATAGGAAGTCTTTCCCCACAGGACTGTTGAGAACTTTAAAGAGGTAGTTTGTACAAGGCATTCAGTATAGAGTTTGGTGCATAGTAAGTGCTTGATATATGTGAGCTAGTTAGCTAACTTCTTGCTCCTCTGAGTGAAAAGGCATCAACTGGTCTTCTTATGCCTTCAACTTACTCTTCAGCATATCTTCAGGAAAGGTTCCCAGAAAAGTCACATACTGAATGAGTAATTTTTATATTCTTATTTATTTCCTTCATGAGTGAAAGAGACACACATGCCCAGCATGATTTTCAAGACCCCTGGTCTGGAATTTGAACTGCCATTGGTCATGTAGGAGTCCCACCTTAACCATCACACCACCTGCTGGCCCCTGTGCCTTCTTTTTTAACCAATGTTTTATTTTTATTTATCCTTCCTTGCCAACAATTCACAATTTTAAACAATCTATTACACCTTTGCTTTTCTTAAACGAATCAGAATTTCATTAAAAAAAAATTAGACATCGACTGGCCAGCAAGGGAAACTGAGGCAGGGGCACCTTTGCTCCCAGCTCACGTCTATGTTCCCAAGATCAGGACCCCACCCCCTTTAAAGGTAGGCAGGGTTTCATTTATTTTTCTTTTTTTCTTTGCTCTTCCTTTTTGTTTTGCTAATACCCTCCTCTCCCTTGTCCCACAGACCAGACCGGCCTGCAGGAGCCCTCCCATTCCATCTCTAGCCCACTGGTGAAATAGTGTGCCGCGCTATTGTGTAGCACGCAACTCTTTCTTTAATATCCTCTATACTCTTTTCTTTCCTCTTACATTATCCTCTTTCCTCATCCTCCACCCTTCCAGAGGGATTAGACAGATCAAGAATCACAGTTCTGAAATTCCCTGGTATTGTAAGTTTCCTGGGATCCTCCTCTGTACTGAACCACCTGTGAATACGTAGATAGTACTCTTCAGACACTTGAATAGAGTAATCCTCTTGAGACCACATTGCTAAAAACAACATAAGAGATACTTCCACACACATCAATTCACAGCAAAAGGGAAACACACTTGCTCCTAGTTAAAGAAACATTCTCCTAAGAGATATTCAAAAGTGAATACATCTTCCAATGGCTAGAAGTAAGAAGAGAGCCTCAGGTCTGAATAAGCCAGGAAATATGTCTCCATCAAAGGAACAGAGAACTCTCCTCCACCTCTCCTAAAATCTGAGGATGTTACCAAAATGCCAGAGAAAGAATTTAGAACCTTCATGATGAACAAATTCTATGAGTTGGAACAGAAAAGACACAATGAACTTCAGGAGATTAGGAATTCCTTCCACAATATGAAAGAAGAAATGCACACTCTGAGAAAGAAACAGATGGAGCTATTAGAGATAAAGTCTGCAACACAGTAAATCAAAAACTCTCTTGAAAGTATTAAAAGTCAATTAGACCATGCAGAAAATCGAATCTCCAATGTAGAAGATAAAAGCTCTGACTTAGAAAAGAACACCAAGAAGATAGAGAAAATAACAAAAAAAAAAAAAAAAAACCACGAGGATAATATACGAGAAATAATAGATTCCATAAGACACCCAAACATCAGAATAATTGGCATCCCAGAAGGTGAAGAAAGTAATAATACCATGGAAAATCTATTCCATGAAATCCTGTAAGAAAATTTCCCAAGTCTAGAGAGGCACTCAAGCATCTAGATCCAAGAAATACAAAGGACCCCAAATAGACTCAAACCCAGAAGATCTTCCCCAAGGCACATTGTAGTCAGACTCTCCAAGACCACAGATAAAGACATGATACTAAAACTTGCAAGAGAGAAAAGAGAAGTGACTTACAAAGGATATCCCATCAGGCTAACACAGGACCTCTCAATGGAAACAATGCAAGCAAGAAAAGAATGGGAAGATGTATTGAAAGTGTTAAGAGACAAACAATTTCAACCAAGATTATTATATCCTGCAAGATTATCCTTTATATAGTAAAAAAATATTAAAATCTTCTCAGACAAACAAAACCTGAAAGAATTTGCCAACACCATACCAGCTCTTCAAGAAACCCTGAAGAAAGTACTGTTCCAGGAAAACTAAAGAATTAACCGATATAAGCAAAGGAATAAAAGGCAGCTAAGACAATGGCCAACTTAAATGTCGGGACAGATCTGGTAACATTGATAATAATATTGAATGTGAATGGATTAAATTTTCCTATCAAGAGACACAGACTGGCTGAATAGTTTAAAAAACAGAAACCCTCTATCTGTTGCCTACAGGAAACCCACCTCATGGATAAAGACATACATAGACTGAAAGTATAGTGTTGGAAAAAGGTTTTCCATGCAAACGGAAACCAAAAAAGAGCTGGAGTTGTGATACTAATTTCTGACAAAATAGCCTTTAAAACAAAAACTGTTTAAAGAGACAGAGAAGGGCACTATATTGTAGTAAAAGGATCAATAGATCAAGAAGATATAAATAACTATGCGCCTAACACAGGAGCACTCAAATATGTGAAGGAAAGACTATTAGATCTAAAAGGGGAGATAGACTGCAATACACTAATTGTTGGATACTTCAACACTGCACTATCCCCTCTGGACAGATCATCTAGACGAAAAATAGATAAAGAGATAAAGGATCTGAACGATACCATAAATCAAATGGATTGAACAGACATCTATAGAACTTTCCATCCTAAAAACACGAGATACACTTTTTTCTCACCCCCACATGGAACCTTTTCAAAGATTGACCACATTGTAGGGCACAAGGCAAGCCTCTACAGATGCAAAGGCATAGAAACTATATCCAGCATCTTCTCTGACCATGTTGGCATTAAACTTGAGTTTAATTTCAAGAGAAATCCTCAAAAATACTCAAATACATGGAAACTAAATAACCTACTCCTTAATGATTCCACAACTACTGATGAAATAAAGACTGAAATCAAAAGATTCATGGAAGCCAATGACAATGAGGACATGAGTTTCCATAATCTTTGGGACACTAATAAAGCAGTCATAAGAGGGAAGTTCATAGCAATTAATGCACATCAGAGGAAGATGGAAAGAAGGCAAATGGATCACCTAACATCATGCCTTAGAGAATTGGAAAAGCAACAGCAAAAAAAAAATCCAAAAAACTCCAGGAGAATGTAAATAATAAAGATATGAGCAGAAATAAATAAAATAGAAAATAAGTGAACTATACAAAAAATAAATGAAAGTAAAAGCTTGTTCTTTGAAAAGATAAACAAAATAGATACACCACTAGCCAGACTTATTAAGAAGAGAGAAATGAACCAGGTGAATCAAATCTGCAATGAAGCAGGCAATATAACAACAGACAAAGTAGAAATACAAAACATCATTAGAGGATACTATGAACAACTATATGCCAAGAAACAATACAATCTGGATGAGATGGATCATTTTCTGGACATATATAATCTACCAAGATTGAGCCAGGAGGATATAGAAAGTCTGAATAGGCCCTTAACCAGCCAGGAGATTGAATCAGTAATAAATAACCTTCCAACAAAGAAAAACCCTGGCCCTGATGGCTTCACCTCTGAATTCTATAAAACTTTCAAAGAAGAGTTAACCCCCACACTGCTCAAGTTATTTCTAAATATCCAAAAAGGGTGACTCTCTCCCTAATTCATTCTATGAAGCTTCTATCACCCTTATACTTAAAACAGATAAAAACAGGACAAGGAAGGAAAACTGTAGACCAATATCTCTGATGAATATAGACGCAAATATTCTCAACAAGATACTAGCAAATTGTATCCAACAACTTATAAAAAAGATTATACATCATGATCACGTCGACTTTATTCCAGGAATGCAAGGTTAGTTCAACATATGCAAAACCATAAATGTAATACACCATATTAACAGGAAGAAAGATAAAAATCATATGGTCATATTGATTGATGCAGAAAAAGCATTTGATAAGATACAACATCCCTTCATGATCAAGACTCTCAGCAAAATCGGCATAGAAGAGTCATTTCTCAACACAATAAAAGCTATCTATGAAAAACCCATAGCAAACATCATCCTGAATGGAGAAAAGCTGAAAGCTTTCCCACTAATAACGTGTAGAAGACAAGGATGCCCACTTTCTCCACTCCTTTTCAATATAATACTGGAAGTCCTCACCAATGCAATCAGAAAAGAGGAAAAAAAGAAAAGGTATTCAAATAGAAAAGAAGAGGTGAAACTCTCTCTATTCACAGATGACATGATTGTATACACAGAAGATCCAATGGTTTCCATGAAAAAAATTCTGGAAGTAATACACGAATACAGTAAAGTTGCAGGATACAAAATCAATATACAGAAATCTAAAGCGTTTCTATATACAAACAACAGCAGATTGAGATAGAACTGAAAACAGTTATTCCATGTACTATAGTCACAAAAAGTATAAGATACTTAGGAATAAATCTAACCAAAGAAGTTAAAGACCTCCACAAGGAAAACTATGACATGCTAAAAAAAAGAAATTCAAAATGACACAAAAATGTGGAAAGATATCTCATGTTCCTGGATTGGAAGAATTAATATAATCAAAATGGCAATTCTACCCAAATTAATCTACATATTTAACGTGATGCCAATCAAAGTTCCAGACACATTCTTCACAGATCTAGAAAAGACAATCATAAAATTCATCTGGAATCATAAAAGACCCCATATTGCCAAAGCAATACTACACAAGAAGAGTGGAGTGGGTGGCATCTCACTCCCTGACCCAAAAATATACTAAAAAGCTGTGGTAATCAAATCAGAATGGTACTGGCACAGGAACAGACATGTGGACCAATGGAACAGAATAGAGTCCCCGGAAATAAATTCCCAAGCATACAGTCAACTGATTTTTGACAAGGGGTGCCAATCAATCCAGTTTCCACCTGCAGAACGATGAATCTGAACACCTACCTCCCACCTTTGACAAAAATCAAGTCAAGGTGGATCAAGGATCTAAATCTAAGACCACAAACTACAAAACTGCTGCTGGAAAACACTGGAGAAAATTTGGGAGACATTGGGGTAGGGAAAGACTTCTTAAATAAGACCCCCAAAGCAGTCGATAATCCCCAAAATAGAGCAGTGGGATTACATCAGACTAAGAAGTTTCTGCATGGCAAAAGACACAGTTATTAGTGTGAATCAACAGCCCTCAGAATGGTAAAATATTTTTGTAAACTATGCGTCAGATAAGGGACTGTTAACCAGAATACACAAGGAACTCAAGCAGCTGTTTTGAAAAAAAGATGATCAACCCTATTAAAATATGGGAGAAGGAACTGAAAAAAAAAGCACTCTCTAGATATGACATACAAATAGCCAAAAGGCATGTGAAAAAATGATCAACACCCCTCATTGTAAGGGAAATGCAGATCAAAACAAAAATGGGATACCACCTAACCCCAGTCAGAATATCTAAAATATCTAAGATTAATATATATATATATATATATATATATATATATATATATATATGTGTGTGTGTGTGTGTGTGTGTGTGTGTGTGTGTGTGTTGGCAGGGGGTGTGGTGAAAGGGGAACTCTTTTATATTATTGGTGGGAATGTAAATTGGTCCAGCCACTGTGGAGGACAATTTGGAGATTGCTCAAATATCTACAAATAGAACTACCATATAATCCAGCAATTCCACTCCTTGGTATCTACTCAAAGGACAGAAGAATTCTTCATTGGAAAAGTGTTTGCACATCTATGTTTACTGTGGCAAAATTCACGATTGCTAAAGACATGGAACCAACCCAAATGCCCCTGTACTGATGAATGGACTGAAAAGTTGTGGCACATATACTCTATGGAATACTATTCAGCCATAAAACCCAACAAAACCCTGGCTTTTGACAGAAAGTGGAAGAATATGGAAGATTTACTGCTGAATGAAGCAAGCCAGGCTATGAAGGAGAGACATTGTATGTCCCCACTTAATATATAACGAGTGTCTGCACTCTATGACTAAAACCGATTGATGGGAACCAGCAGTTAGCGTAATGGCTATGTCGCTGGACTCCCACGTAGTCGACCGTGGTTCGCGTCTCGGACCCGGTGGCTTACAACTCACGCCGGGCGCGTGTGCGTGCGTGCCCAAGATCCCGAGAGGAGAATGGAGGAGAAGGGATTGCGGCGTGACCATCCGCCCTGGGGGGTGATTTCTCGCTTTCTGTCTCTATGTCTCTCTCTGTCTGGCGAGCGCACGCGCCCTATAGCGAAAAAACTCTCCAAAAAAAAAAAAAAAAACGAGTGACTAAAAGTTGTACAAACACAAGAGATGGGTGTGAATGCCAGTTGTGGTGTGTGTGGAGGAATGGGGCCTAAGGAAGGACATTTGGAGGAGGGATATGGAGACAGAGCATTGATGGGATGGGGAGATGTGGTGTTATCAGTTGAAGATATTTTGATCAATTGGACTTGTGAGAAATGTTCACATATTGAGATGTTCACTTTGTAAGCTAAATAATGTGATTGAATGTATAAAAAATTTAAAGAAATAAAATAAAATAAAAATTAAACACCTTATTGAAACAAAATATGTAGAATTGATTCTAGAGTACTGTAGCCTCTTAGAATATCTACAGCTTGTGACAATCCAATATATATTTTAAAATAAGCAGAAGTGTAGATTTTTGAATGTTTACAACACAAAGTAATGATAAATGTTGGAGAGGGTGGATATAGTTATTGCCCTCATTTGATCATTTTTCATTGTATACATGTTGATAAACCACACTGTACTCTATAAATATGGACAACTATTACATATCAATTAGAAATTTTAAGAACACAAAAGTTCCATTTAACAAAAGTCAGATAGTTATTATTTCCTTATATATCACATGCCCATTTCTGCTATCCTGACCAACACCACCTGACCTAAAAACAAACCTATCCCTACCAACATCAATTCACATTTAATTTCCATTTCCTTAAACTCTTCCAGTGCTTAAACAGCACCATTCAGAATTAGGCCAGTGCTGGATATCATTTCATGTTCAAACGGAGGGGAGAAGATTATTCAATAAAGATATTATTTTTCTCCCTGTATGATATTCCTACATTACATCAGAGCTTCCTAAATAATGGAAAATATGTTCCACAATTGATAGATACTGTTCTAGGGGTTACAGGGGAATTGCAGCAATGTGTCGTTTTCCAAAGATAAAGCTGGTACAGAAGAAGACACTTTCATGGTTCCCGAGAACTAGTGATTACAGGGAAAAAAGAGAAATGAATATTTTCTACTGATAATTCAGCCTCCAGCCACAAACTCGAGTGGTAGGAAGTCCCTCAAGCCTTCTCTCTCTCATTGTCTCTATCTCTGTCTCTCTCTTGCCTCTGTCTCTGTCTTCTCATTTTTTGGTAATCTTTTCTTTATAAAAATTTTTAAGGTACAGCATTTTCTAGGCTTTCAGCCCCTCCTTTAATTTATCTTGTTAATAACCCCTCTCCCCCTCCCACCCAGGAGAGGCAAGGGGTGGGCTTTCAGAAGGAGACACCTTCATGGCTCCTGAGAACTAGTGATTTCACATGGCACTTGTGCACTACGTGTTTTTTTTATTTTTTGCTGTTTTTTTTTTTTAAAAAAAAAGATTTTTTTAGTTTTTCTTCCTTCTTTTTTTTGTTTCTTGATTGTTATAGTTGTTGTTTTATCTCTCTCTGCTTCCTTTTTTTTAAATCTCATCTCTCTGCTCTTCAATCTCTATTCACTGTGTTTCTAGACAGATCTAAGGGAACTATAGCCAAACATTCAAATACTATTAGGGTTAACATATTCCTCAATATCTACTGAGTCTGCTGCACAAGGGGATCAAAACAGAATGGCAAAGAGATTACAGATCACCACTTTATGCACACTCCTGAACGCTCAGATTGAACTTCAAGTTTAGGAAGAAACACGCCATCCATCAGTTGACTAGAAATCACCACAGGGCCAAAAGAAATATGGAAAAACAAGAAAATACCTCTCCTCCAAGGGATAAGAATAACTCCTCTTCATCTACAGACAGTTCAATGAAAATCATAGAAATGTCTGACAAAGAATTTAGAATATTCATAATGATGAAGCTAACAGAGATGGAAGAGAAGAGAGACAATGAACTGCAGAAGAGGCAGGAGAAAGGAGCTGACAAGTTCCAGGATGTGAAGAAATTCTTGTAAGATCCAAAAGAGGAATTACACACTTTTAAAAAAGAATCAAATGGACCTGTTAGAGATGAAGGCTATAATACAGGAAGTCAAAATCTCCCTTGAAATTATTAAAAGCAGACTAGATCATACAGAAAATAGAATCTCAGATGTAGGAGAGAAAATTGCTGGCCTAGAAAAGTCCACCATAGAGACTGAAAAAATGGCCCCCAAAAGTGAGAAAAACATATGAGAAATACTAGATACCATCAAACGGCCAAACATCTGGAAATTGGTATCCCAGAAGGTGAAGAGACTCATAAGGGCATTGATAATCTATTCCATGAAATCCTGCAAGAAAACTTTCCAAACCTAGAGAGGCACTCAAAGATCCATTCCCAAGAAATGCAAAGGACCCCAAATAGAATCAACTCAAGTAGATCTTCTCCAAGACACATTATAGACAGATTGACCAAAACCACAGACATAGACAAGATACTAAGATGAGCAAGAGAAAAATGTCAAGTTATCTACAATGGCTATCCCATCAGACTAACAGTAGACCTCTCATCAGAAACAATGCAAGCAAGTAAAGAATAGGAACATATATTCGAAGTGTTAAGAGAAAAGCAATTTCAACCAAGAATACTGTACCCAGCAAGATTATCCTTCATATGGGAAGAAAACACAAGAACATTCTCAGATAAACAAAACCTGAAAGAATTTACCAGCACGAGACCAGATCTCCAAGAAGGGAGTGCTATACTGGGAAAATTAAGTACAGACACAAAGAAATAAGAGTTCAAAAACTAAGAAAATGGCCAGCTTAATAAAGGGGACAAGTCTGGAGTTGAATATTATATTCCAGAATTCAATTGGGAAGATCGAATCACAACAGAAGATAGATTAAGTACATGAGACTGATCTGGTGAAATAGCATTTTATGACTTTTGACAAAAATATAGCTGATTTTCATCTAGGCTTTGTTGTCTGGTTTTAAAGATTTTTGGACTGTCTTGAGCTGTCGATAGGTTCACATACATAATACTAACCTGTTTCCAAGCTTTAAGTTTTAAGCAAAGTTCCTTAGCATTTCTTTGATTTAATAAAGTTAAAACTGCTTATCTTAAAATTACCAGCTGAATTTACTATTGAAAGTAGTTAGATTATTTAAGAAATTGTGTGATCAATAAGATGTGGGGGGGGGGGAGGAATGGAAGACAACTGTAGACACCAGACTTAGTGTGAGAAGACGGTAGGAAACAGGAGAGGGTCCGAAATAGGGGTAAATATATATAATATAATTATATATATATATAATGAAACTAGAAATGGAAATTTATTGATGATAGCATGCATGATTAAGCCACTATGCAGTATATTCTGGATGGGAAATCACATTTTTTATGCTATGACGATGCTTAGGGAATTAATTAATTAAAATTAATTAATTAATTAATTAATTAAAAAATGTTTCAGGAAAAAAACACAAAAACTGTTTTTCTTGAAATTAAAAAAATGCATTAAAAATACCTATTTGATGACTTCAGTAAGCTATATAGCCCCAGCTAGGTGTTACTTTATAGTATGTTCATTCTACTCACTGAGGTTTATGCCTAAAGTCAGACTTGTGTTCATGGATATGTATATATCAACTGTGCTTGCTATTGAAAATATTTAGATTAATTATGATATTTAGTGAATCAATAAAATGTGTGTGGGGAGGATAAAGGCATAGAAAGCAACCATGGATACCTGAGACAGTGTCGGAGGAGGGTGGGAGATGGCAGAGGGTGAGAGGTAGGGAATCAAGGATGGGAAAAAAAGCAAAATATACAGGAAACAAGAAATGGAAAATTATTTATTGACCATAACACGTATGTTAATGTGCTTGATGGAGCCAATATACAGTGTATTCTGGATGGAAAATCTTATTTTGTATGCTATAATGATGTATGGTAAATGAATGTAAATAAATAAATTTAAATAAAAAATAATAAAATAAAAAGATAAAGTGCTGTATTAAAGCAGACCAGCTCAGAAGTATTCTGGAAGCTGCTTATTGAAGAAGGAAAATATGAAAAATAAATAAATAGTGCACATTTTCTCATTTAAAAAATTGTCGGGGGACATGAGAACCCACCATTGGGGGGAGAGAGAAAGAGAGAGAGAGAGAGAGAGAGAGAGAAACTGATAAATGTTAGAATAAATTCCATGGAGAATGGTGACACTGCAACCCCTTCTCCTATATTTCTCCCTCCTTTTGGGATTTTGGGCATATATGTATATGTGGCCAGAGTGTTTCTGAAGCCACCAGATCTGGGACTCAAACCATGCAGTTAGTTAATCATATGAGATCCAGCCACCTTAACCACCACACCATGGGCTGGCCCCCATTCTCTTATTGTCTTATTTAATAAACAAAATTATATGAGATAACTACTATTGCCCTTATTTTAGAGAAGGGAAACAGATTTTTTAAAAATCAAGAATGATAATTCTAAGAAATTTTAATATTTAAAATTTTCAATTTATAAATGCAGAAAGTATGGGATAAAAGAAGGTATTTTTATTAGTCACATAGCTACTAAGTACCAGTATCAAGCCATAAACCTTTCTGACTCTAAATCTAGTGTTCTCTCCACTATCACAAGCTCCTTTCTTCTGCTTTATAAATCTAATCTCTCCACCCCAGATATCTCATTACATTTATCCCCAACTTACCTGTAGAATGTGATTTTAATATTTCCAGCTTGTGTTTATCCATTATCCAAATAATATTTCTTAAATGCTAAGTACTGTGCTATGTGGACCCTAAAATGGAGAATGAAGTACATAAGACAAAATTTAAATTGTTTCCATTTAAAGTGTAGTGAGCAACACAGACATTAAATGATAAACAAATTGATAATTACCAACTATGAATTTAATTAAGGAGTGCTACAGACTATATGAATGTATAGTAGGGAGAATAACTTGGTTTGTAAGGAATTATGGTTGGGAATAGTATTTCAGGGGAAATGAATTTTAAACAGAGATCAGAAAGATAAGTATAAATTGGTAAAGCAGGATCCAGTATTATCATTTTGTGGCTTATGTATTTAATGGTTTTATTCATTCAATAAAATTTAGTGTTTATCCATTTAAATATTATTTACATTGCAGAAGTCCTTTTCTTTTCAAGAATGATGAGCAATTAGATGCTTCAGAAAAGTGTTCTGATGGTAATTGTGGACAAAGAGCCAAAGCCAGTTTTGAAGAGCACAGTTGATTATCTCAAACATTGACTAGTTAGCTTCACCTATAGAACTGTTGTCCAAAAGTTTATAAATTGCCTTTAAATTAAGGGCATACCTTGAACAAAAGCACTAAAATTCCCCTTCACAAGCCCCAACAAAAATGATCAAACAGGTCTGGCTACCGAAGTCATCACTAATTTAAATTCCCTTCCCATATATTTCTGCCAATTGTATCGTTGTGCTAATTTAAAGTTATACAGGTTACCCATTCAGTTTAAGATAGGATAAGATCATTATAACAGCACACAGCTAAATAGAGAATGCAAGGAGAATCTACTGATGTCTGGAAGGCATACACCAAGCTAAGATAAATATTCCTCATTCAAAAATTAGTTCAACTGACTTGAAATCAACACAAAGTCAATGAAATTGTGCTACAGCATAGAACAAAACAAAAAGAATTGAAGCAAGCAGTGAAGGAGGAACATACTTTTGAAAAAGATTACTATATGAAACAAGTTTATTTAAAATACTATCTGCTTTGTATAGAACAAAATTCAAGATAATTGAAACTCTGTGAAATAAGTCGATTGATTTAAAGACAAAACAACTAGATTTTAAAAGGAAATTGACTAAGTCAAAATATGTAAGGAAACAAAAAATGTAAGGAAACAATACTATAAGAGATTTCTTAATAGTATTATAAGATTTAGCTTTGTATTTAATGATGAATTTGCTTTAAACATCATTTTATGTTACTTCCATGGACTAAAGCAAAGAAAAGAATACAACTAAAATAAAATAAAGAGACTTTCCTGACTAGCAAGAAAATATACAAATGTATGTGTCAGTTAGGAAAATGAAAACAATATCTTTGAGATCATTGTCAGTTGGTTAAATATTACAAAGTTGACAAGCAATTTAAATTTCCCGTGACAAACATAATGAAACAACCATTGACATTAACAGTGTCCCAAGGTTAAGGGTTACATTTCATAGGGAATAAGACCAATCTTTTAAAGGAAGGACATATCTCAGGAGAATTTGCGCAAACAAACTAGTCAAGAATTCAATTTTATGATGACAAGATACAGATTAAGTATTGATTTAACTTTAGCTAACCCTTTATCCTACCCAGCTGATTCTCTTTTTGTTCTTTGTACCTGATTTATAAATATTATCAAGCTAGTCTTCACAACAAAGAACATGTAGTTCACTTCTTTGCGTTCATAAAAATCCTTTGCCACAACGTTATAAAGAAGCAAGAGATATGACAAGACAGCTCACAGAAAAATAAATGCAAATAATCCTTAAACATTGTAAACATAAGGCAAATATTAATTAAACTTATATCATGATGCTGTTTTTCAGCTATCAAATTGACAAAAATTGAAAAGTTTAGCAAAATCACTGTTGGTGATTTTGGCTCTCTTGTGACTATTGGTAATGCAGGATGACATATCTCTTATAAAAGAATATTTGGTAAGATTTAGTATATTACACATGTACTTACTCTTTACCCAGCCACACCACTTCTAAGAGTCTACCCCAAAATACATTGTCAAAAATATAAAATTACATATTCTGAAAGATATTTGATGCAGCACTATTTCTAATAGCAAAAGACTAGGAACATCCCAAATGCTTATCAGTAATATATCATTTTAATAAACTGGAACATCCACACAAAGAAGCACCTTAAGAAAGGAATGAGGTAGAACTCCATATACTACTATGGAGTGATCTCAAGAATATATTATTGTGTAAAAAAGTGGGGTACAGAACAGCATGTTACATTATGCTAGATTTATATAAGAAAGTGAGAAAAGTTATGAATTATGGATATCTATATCTATATCTGCTTATATTTTAAAAAGACACAATGGAAAGATAAACCAAAAAACTGTATTTTAAAAAATGGTTACCTGTAAGGGAGAGAGGGAAGAGGATGGAAGGGATAGCAAAAGAAACTAGACTTCTAATAATGTACTTTGTTTTTGTTTTTACTATGAAACAATGTGAATGTGTTACATAATTATAAAACAAAACTAAATTAGAATAGAAACTATTAAAACCAAAAATAAAATGAAGTAATCTTAATTATGTATCAAGCTATTGGCATAACCACAAAAATTATTGTTTCAAGGGACTTAAACACACAGTAGTTTGATTATCCATCCCTAGCGGGAAGAACCCTTGGGGTGAAAAATGTAAAAGTAACTGCAGAGTATTCTCTAATTGCTTCCAATAATCACTCTGTTAGTGATGATATTGAATGCCTTCAGTAATCATTTTGCTAGCAATAATATATTTATACTACTATTGTTTTGAAAGTATTCATAGTAAAGAACCAATTATACTCGTGTAACATTGACCCACGATTTTCAGCATAAGCTAAAAAAAGAAATTAAACCTCAAAAAATAAAATTAAAATATTAGTCTGAAGTCATAATCCATTTTTCTAGTTCTGTCCACTGAAAAGTGTATAAAAGGTAGTGACTATATTCTAAGTACTGGAGATACAATAGCAGACAAAAGGATGGTCCCTGCAGTGCCCAGAGCAGAGAACAGTGAGGAAAACACAAGAAAATATGTAGGTGTGGTTCAGCAGGGTGGATAAGTGCTGTGATAAGCCAAGCAGAGCTTCTCTCTAATGTAGAGTAAATGAAAATGGAAAACAAAAGAGTGAATTAAAAATAAACTATACTTTCCTGAGATGGATAAAGACCTCTGAGTCAGCAGATAGAAAAGCTTCACTAGATAGCAAACTAAATTGACTTTCAACAAACTGATTCCTAAACTTACATATATTACTTTCATCCTCAAAGATAAAGAATTTTACAAATATTCAGATATTTTCTTTTCAAAAAACCGTTCATCTGCAAAGAAAATCAGCCTTACCTCAACTTTCTCTTCTGCAAATTATAATTAAATATAACACATACCTGAGGACTATTAGTAAACAGCAGCAACAGAAACACCAGTATCAGTAGCATCACTAGCTAATGTAGTGTCAGAGTCGGGGAGAACCCCCACTCCATGAGAAGGACCTGTCCAAGTTTTTCAAGTCACCCCAGCCCCCTGCCAGGATGGAGTCACTGTTCAGCACAGGCCACATTAATACTGACTGCCAGAACATCAAGGAGTTCACTGCCCAAAACCTAAGCAAACTCTTCATGGCTCAAGCTCTTCAAGAATACAAAAACTAAGAAAAAGACATCTTCAGAAAAGGAGTTATTATGGACTCTTGTGATCATATCAGGGCAACTCTTGGGAGAAATTTATTTCCATATTGAAAAGCACAGAGAATTATTTTAATGTAATTGCCATCTTTGACCATAATGTTGTCTTTCTAGCCAATAGTAAAATAAAACAAAATCTTGGGGAAAAAAAAACTGAATAACCATAAATAAATGATAAGCTTTTTATAAAACATGTGTAAAAAAACAAGTGATTCATGTATCAATGAAACAATGGGAAAGCCCAGGAAGACAAACTAGTATATTCAAATATTTGGCATAAAATAACAATGGCATTGAAACACACTTAAGAAAGATTGTTTAATTGTGGAATGTTAAAATTGGTGCACATGTTCTAAACATATAGTTAAGGGACCAGCAGTTAGTGTAATGGCTACGTCGCTGGACTCCCACGTAGTCGGCCGTGGTTCGCGTCCCAGACCTGGTGGCTTAAAACTCACGCCGGGGTGTGTGCATGCGTGCCCAAGATCCCGAGAGGAGAATGGAGGAGAAGGGATTGCGGCGTGACCATCCTCCCTGGGGGGTGATTTCTCGCTTTCTGTCTCTATGTCTCTCTCTCTCTGTCTGGCGAGCACACGCGCCCTATACCAAAAACCTCTCAAAAAAAAAAGAAAAAAATATAAAGAAAAATATAGTTAGAACTGCATATTGCAAAGTGAAATTAAAAGTGATATCAAGAGAATTTCATGAGTATCTACTGTTTGAGCAACAAGACTTCTGTAAGTCTACACACAATAAATAAATTGCATAAGAAAACCTAATAGATTTGATCACATACAAATAATAAATAAATATTTACAACACATACCAAAGAAGATTATATACATAATTTGAAATATAATGGTTCTTACAAACCAGAAAGGAAAAATAGCGTACACCAACAGACACATAGGAAATGGAAATGAACAAATATCCTATAAAGTTAAAACAAACAAACAAAAATAATAATAAAAGAAAAAAAATACCAACTTGATAGTTGAAAACCAATATAATAATAATTAAAATTATAATACCCTGTCATTTGTGAGGGCATAGTGAAACTGATACTCATCCAACTATTGTTAGGAATGTAAAATGTACAATATTTGTAAAAGATCATTTGTTATTTGTACCTGCCCTACTCAGCCCCACAGAAAATGCAAAAAAAAAAAAAAAAAAAAGAAAAAAAGTAAGTATCTTTGAGCCTCTGTCTCTCCGGTGAGCACACATGCCTTGTCACAAAAATCTCTCAAAAAAATTTAAAAAAAAGAAATAAGAAAATATTCCTCAAAGAGTAAAGATGTAATAATAATAATAATTGTCTACATTTATTGTGAGCTTGTTATATACTAGACACTATGCTTTGCATGATCTCTTTCATGTCAATGGTGCCCTTATGAGGGTTATTAATGTTTTTAATTTCACTTTACAGATGAAGAATATGGGATTAGAGAAGTTAAGAGACTTTACAAGATCACAAGGCCAGTGAGCATGAAACCCAAAATTCAAACAAAGGCCCATATAATTCCAGACCCTAGACACCTAAACAAACTCTCTTTTGTCACATCATATAATGGCTAATAAATTATTATATACTCATTTGAAAGAATGCCATACAATAATTAAAATCATAGTGCATAATAGGTAGTGACATAATCAATAACTCATAATTTATTTACTAAATAAAAAAAGTTTTATGTTTTGGGACCAGCAATTAGTGTTAATGGCTGTGTCGCTGGACTCCCATGTAGTTGACTGTGGTTCGAGTCCCAGACCTGGTGGCTTAAACTCACACCAGGCGCGTGTGCGTGCATGCCCAAGATCCCGAGAGGAGAATGGAGGAGAAGGGATTGCAGTATGGCCATTCCCCCTGGGGGGGGGGGGGTGATTTCTCGCTTTCTATGTCTCTTTCTCTCTCTGTCTTTCTGGCGAGCGCATGTGCCCTATAGCAAAAACCTCTCCAAAAAGAAAAAGGTCTTATGTTTTAAAATGTGTGTCCAGGTATTTTTAAATATATGATATTTTAAGGGTACAGAAAAAAAAAGTGCCTAAATCTTTCTCATCCATCTTTCTCACTACAACAGCCTTGTGCTTCTGACACAATGCAGACTGCTGAGATCATGCCCATTATGTACAGGCAGCTGAGATCACGCCCTTCATGAACAGGCAGCTGAGATCATTAATGGTGACTTCTCTGAGATCCCTGTTTATCCACAGTTCCTGAAAGTGATCTCCTAACATGCTTTAGTAAAATCCTTTCAATGGTTATGTAAGCTCTTAATTCTTTGAATCAATCTGTGTGTGTTTCTCTTTCTCTCTCTCTAAATATGTAAAACACCCAGAGTGACTTCTGCTTTTATAAATGAATACTGATTGATACAGGATTTGGTTTCAGGATATGGTGATACAAGAGATGCCAAAGTCACCAAAATCTCCTCAAAGAGCTTGTACGCTGTTGTACAGAAAAATATTTAGATTTTCTTAAACTCTTTGCTAGTACTTCCTCTGTATTTTAGTAATAAGAGCTCTGTAGTCATATCCATAAAGAAAAATCTTACTAGCACTAATCAACCCTATGAACTTTAATACATTTTTTTGAAAGCTATTCAAAAGAGGTGTACCTAGAGAGATTAAATTTGAGTGTCTTCAGGACCATATTCGGAGGGGCAAATTGGTCTTAGTCCACTGAGGTTTGCAACACACAGATTTGGTTTATTTCTTTCAATAATTAATCATTGTTGTTATTATTTATAGACATCTGTATTAAAATAGAATTAAATCGAAGAACAGATTAAGCAGAATTCAGACTAAGTCAAGTTGAATGCCTAGAATAAAGGTCCAAAAGGGAACAGCAGTGAGAGATCGTAATAATAATAATACCTTGGATTTATATAGCTCTTATCCTCCCACAAGCGCAATGTGAATGTGAACAGCATATATAAGTAGATGAAGTAAATGCAGTCTTGGTTTCTCAAGTCTGGATTTAAAAAGCTCTGACAGAAAAGACTAGCAAATGGAGAATCAAGATCTTAAGACCAATTTGAAAAAGCTCCTCATGGAAATACATATTTCAAAAATGTGTTTGCCATTCCTGCTAAAGGGGTGGCATTCTTAAAATAAAATCAAGATTTGTGTGCCAAAGAAAAGGTGATCAGAATAAATGAACAAATAAGGGATGATATCTTCATGCAACTATCCCTCTAATGTGATAATTAAAACGCTACCCTTTCCATGAAATTTTCCTGTATTGCCTCAGCTACACATGATCTCTGAACTCCTAAATGCATTTTGCATAGGTATCATGGGGCACCTATTTAGCGATGTCTACCTTGTGTTGGAATTGTTTATGTATATTTCAATCTCTCTCACCAACCAATTAAGTAGTCCCGAAACTTAGTGCTCTTTAGAATCACTGTAGAAATGTTTTAAAATTTTGATTTGAGGGCCTTATTTCCAGAGATTCTGATTCAGCAAGTCTTGAGCAGGTCCAGGAACCTGCATTTTTAAATAGTCAGATGACAGACCTGAGCCTCTTTCATTTTATTTTTAAGTTTAATTTTATTCATGGTAGATGCCACGTAAACATCCACCAGAGAGCAAAAGAGAGGGAAAGAGAAGCACACTCCACAGGGTCTCACCACACCACTATCCCCTTTCCCCAGCCCTCCAGCCCATATGTGCACGTGCCCAGTGTGTTCTCAGGCAGATTCAGGAATTTGAACTGGTAATCATCATGTGGCTTCTGGCACTACAGTTCAGTTTGCTACCTACTGTGCTACCTGGCTGGCCTGTGCATTTTTAATAAGCATTTGTGGTAATCCTGAGTGAATGTATCATGCCTAGACTGTGACTTCTTTGTTGACAGGGAAATTGTTTCATGCCATATACTTCTGGATATTACTGAAGCACTTTATACAATGCATAATAGATTGTTTAATAAATGATCATAAAATTGATGGATAGACATGCAATAACTGCATGTTATTTATCAGGTTATTTATTTAAATGACAAATTAAGCAGTATAGTCTTCAAGTGTTGTGGATTTCATAGAAAGGCAATCTTACTGGTCAAAATGATAGAAAATTTCCTGGAAAAAAAGTATTTCTTATTCTGAATTCTGAAAGAAAAAATAGCAGCTGGAATTTCAAAAGGGATTGCATTGAATCTATAGATAAATGTTATGTTTTCTCATTTTAACAATATCGAATCTTCTAATGAATGAACACGAACTACTTTTCCATTTGTTTAGAACTTCTTTAATTTTTTTAACAATAGTTTGTGGTGTTCATTGCAAGTATTGCACTTTTGTTAAATTTATCCCTAAATATTTTTGCTTTTTGATGCTATTTTAAATGAAATTTTTAAATTCTTTTTTTGAATTATTCATTACATTGCATAGTAACCGT
Source organism: Tupaia tana (assembly GCA_026018925.1). Lineage (NCBI taxonomy): Eukaryota > Metazoa > Chordata > Mammalia > Scandentia > Tupaiidae > Tupaia > Tupaia tana. The sequence goes on along the minus strand of JAKSZU010000009.1, from coordinate 30,459,464 downwards.
GTATCCTGCTCCCTTGCTTTTATTCATTCTAATACCTTTAAATTAAATCATTGAGATTTTTGAAGCACAAGAACATGTTATCGGCAAATAGAGATATCAATAGTTTTACTTATTTTCTAATCCAGTTGCTTTTTAAAGACATATGTCCATACCTTTCTTTCTTTCATGACAGAGAAAGAGAGAGAGAGACACATGATTTTTCACAGAGGACTCCACCACCATCCTCAGTCAGCCTCGAATCATGGGCATGTGCATGCCTGGCAGGTTCCAGGATGTCTCTGGAAGCAAACTCAGAACCTTATCATAAGCTCAGCCTCACAGAATGTTGTTACTGCCATGCCATCATCCAGCCCGTTTGCCTTTTATTTCTTAAACTTGCCTCATTGCCCTGGAAAGAAAAAAATCTCCAACACAGCTTGAACAGGAGTGGCGAGAGTGGATATCCTTATCGTCTTCCTCAACTCAGCAGGAAAATATTCATTATTTCACTTTAAAAAATGGATTAAATGCCCTTTAGAACACTGAGGAAACTTTCTTCTAACTTCATTAGATGGGTGGGGTTTTTTTTTTTTTCTTTGTTCTTTTCTATGTAAAGCTGCTGGGTTTTGTCTGACATTTTTATGCATCTACCAAGATAATCATGGAGTTTTTTATTTTGATTTTAAAAATAGGATGTACTACAAGAATTGATTTTGGGATATTAAACAAACTTTTTATTCCTGAGATAAATGCCATGTGGTTATGGTATATAGTTTTTTTTTTTTTTTAATGTAGCTGAATCTAATAGTTCGTTTCACATTTTTGCATCAATATTCATAAGAGATGTTGGTTTATAGTTTTCTTTTAATGTTTTGTCTGGTTTTAGTATCAGATTAATACTGGCCTCTTTGAATACATTTTTTTGGAGTGGTTCTTACTTCTGTTTTTTTAGAAAAATTTGAAAGAATTAGCAATAATTTTTCATTAAATACGTAATAGAGTTAAGTAGTGGAACATTCTGGTCCTGGGCTTTTCTTTGTAAATAGTTTTTGATTACTAATTCTATGTCTTATATCAACAGAGTTTTATTCATATTGTCTGTTTTTTCTTGAGTGACTTTTGTTAGTTTGTGTCTTTCTAGAAATTTGTTTATTTCATATACGTTTTCTAATTTATTGACATATGATTATTGTTCATAATTTTCCTTTAAAATCCTTGTTATTTATGCAATATTAAAAATAATGTCTTATTTTTCATTTCTGATTCTTAATTGTTTTTTTATAGATTTTTGCTATAGGGCACGTGCACTCACCAGAGAGACAGAAATTGAGAAATCATCCCCCAGGGAAGGCCACACCACAATCCTGCTTCATTCTCCTCTCAGAATCTTGGGCACACATGCAAACATGCCCAGTGCAAGTTTCAACCTCCCAGATCCAGAACTCAAACTGTGGCCAACTACGTGGGAATCCAGTGACGACGTGACCATTATGCCATGGTCACAATTTTAGTCTTCTCTTTTTCTTAGTCAATCTAAAGTTTTGTCAACTTTGTTTAGTTTTTCGAGAACCAACTTTTAGTTTTATTGATTTTCTATACAAATTTTATTAATTTCTGCTCTAATATATATTATTTATTTCCTTATGCCTGCTTTAGATTTAGCTTGTTATTCCTTTTCCAATGTCTTATGGTTATTGTCTTGAGAACTTTTTCAGTTTTAATATGTGGGGTTTTTTAAGTAACAATTTTATTTTAGAACAAAAAAAAAAAAAATCCATGCATTGTGTCCTATGATGTGGTCAATCTTTGAAAAGGTTCCATGTCGGGGTGAGAAAAAAGTGTATCTCGTGGTTTTTGGATGGAAATTCTATAGATGTCTGCTAAGTCCATTTGATTTATGGGTATCGTTTAGATCCTTGATCTCTTTACCTATTTTTTGCCTAAATGATCTGTCCAGAGGGGATAGTGCAGTGTTGAGATGTCCAACAATTAGTGTATTGCAGTCTCTCTCCCCTTTTAGATCTGACAGTCTCCAACCACGATGGTTGAATTATCTATTTTTTCCTTTAATTCTGTCAAGTGTCACTTCAGAAATTTTGGTGATGTGTTATTAGATTCATGTATGTTCATCATTGTTATGTTTTTCTGAAGGATGGACTATTTAGCATTATAAAATGTCCCTTGTTATCTCTGGTAATATTTTTCAAAGTCTGCTTTGTCTCATGTTAGTATAGTCACTCTAGTTTTTATTTATCTTAATGATATATATCTTTCTATGCTTTTACTTTCAATCTATTCATGTCTTTGAATATAAAATGTATATCCTATAGATGACATCTAGTTAGATAATATTTTTAAATTTATTATGGCACTTTATGCCTTTTGATTGGATTATAAGCTTTATTCACATTTAATGGTATTACTGATATAGTTTAATTTATATATACCATTTTATCTTTTGTTTTCTATATATTTTATGTTCTCCTTGTTTCTTATTTACTACTTTCTTTTACATTAAGTTAATATTTCCTAATGTAGTCTAATTTCTCTAACTTTTTCAGTCTTCATTGAATTATTTTCTTAGTAGCTGCTCTATGGCCTGCCATAAGCATCTTATAAGAATTAGTTTCAGATACATACTAACTTAATTCCAGTTAGATATACAAATGTTATTCCTATATAACTCTATTCTCTTCTCCCCCTTTTGTGTTATTATTGTAATATGTCTTACATCTACAGAGGTTATAAAACCAACATGTATTGCAATAATTATTACTTTGTACAATTTTATGGCTTTAAAATATTTGAGAGTGGAAAGGAAAGCCTATACACACACACACACACACACACACACATTATATGTGTGTGTGTGTGTGTGTGTGTGTGTGTGTATAATGTATTGTTTTTTTGTTTTTTTTTTTTGGAGAGGTTTTTCGCTATAGGGCGCGTGCGCTCGCCAGACAGACAGAGAGAGACATAGAGACAGAAAGCGAGAAATCACCCCCCAGGGGGGATGGTCACGCCGCAATCCCTTCTCCTCCATTCTCCTCTCGGGATCTTGGGCACACACGCACACGCGCCCGGCATGAGTTGTAAGTCACCGGGTCCGAGACGCGAACCGCGGTCGACTACGTGGGAGTCCAGCGACATAGCCATTACGCTAACTGCTGGTTCCCTATAATGTATTGTTTTGTGCCATTGCTTTTTAAATCAGTTAAGAAGGGAAAGGAGAAGAAATATTGGGATCAGCAGATGGTGTAGTGGTTACATCACTGGACTTCCATGCAGTCAACCGCACTTCGAGTCCCAGACCCAGTGGCTTAAAACTCACACCAGTGTGTGTGCATGTGTGCCCAAGATCCCAAGAGGAGCATGGAGGAGAAGGGATTGCAGCATGACCATCCCCCCTGGGAGGTGATTTATTGCTTTCTGGCTCTCTCTGGCTCTCTAACAAGCACATTTGCCCTATAGCAAAAAAAATCTCTCTTAACAAAAAGAAAAAGAAAGGAGAAGAAATATGCATTTATACTATCTTCCATAATTTCATAATTACTTACTAATATTCTCTTTTTTAGAGTTTTTTGCCTTAGGACACATGTGCTTGCCAGAGAAAGAGAGAGAAACAGAGACAGTGAGAGAAAAAATGAGAAATCACCCCCTGGGGGGGAATGGTCATGCCACAATATCTTCTCCTCCATTCTCCTCTTCGGATTTTGGGCATGCACCACATGTGCCTGGCATGAGTTTTCTGGCCTGAGTCTTGAACCACAGTTGGCCATGTGGGAGTGCAGTGACAAAATAATTATGCCATCTGCTAGTCCTCCCAGTGTGACTTTTAAACCACTGGGTCCAGTACTTAAACTGCAGTCGGCCATGTGGGAGTTCAACAATGTAATTGCTATGCTATCTGCTGGCTTCACTTACTAATATTCTTTATTTCTTCCTGTGGAATCAAATTACTATCTAGTGTCATTTGCTTTCAGCTGAGAGAAATTCCTTTAGTATTTCTAGTTAGACCTATGTGTTAACAATTTTTCTCAGTTTTTGTTTATATTGTAATGCCTTTATTTAACTTTCATTTTTGAAAAATATCTTTATTGGGTATAGGATTCTTAGATAACTTATTTTTCCTTTTGGCACTTTTAATATGTTTAAACACATTATAAGGACCCCTTTGAAGTTGCTATTAAATCTTGCATTTTGTAGGTCTTAATGCACTCACCACAGAGAGACAGAGAGGGAAAGTAAAATATCACCCTCTCCACCCCAGGGATGGGGCAATGACCAAACCACAAGCCCTTTCTGCTCTATTCTCCTCCTGGGATTTTGGGCATACACCCACATGCGCCCAGCAAGATTTTGAAGCTGCCTTGTCCTGGACACAAACTGCCATCAGCCATGTGGGAGTCCAGTACCTTAACCACCACACCACATGCTGGCCCCTTGGTCATTCTTAGAGACATTCTCTATTGCTTGCTTTTTGCCTGGTATATGGGTCCTACTTTTCTGTTTTATTGAATATCTCATAATTTTCTTTTTTTTTTTTTTTTTGAGAGGTTTTCGCTATAGGGCGCGTGCGCTCGCCAGACAGACAGAGAGACAGAAAGTGAGAAATCACCCCCCAGGGGGGATGGTCACGCCGCAATCCCTTCTCCTCCATTCTCCTCTCAGGATCTTGGGTACACACGCCCAGAGTGAATTTTTTAAGCCAGCGGGTCTGGGACACAAACCGCGGTCGACTATGTGGGAGTCCAGCGACATAGCCATTATGCTACCTGCTGGTTCCCTCATAATTTTCTTTTCGAAGGTAAACATTTTAGGTTACGTATTGTAGAAACTCTGGGTACTGCCTCCCATTGGAATTCTTATTTTATCAGCTTGTTTATTTGTTTAGCAAGTAACCAGATTATTTTAGCAGAACATATAACCCCTACTTTCTCAACAAATAGTAAACCTCTGATGGTGCAGCTTTGGGTATGTCCATAGTCTGGGATGACAGTAGTTCTGTTAGGAGTCCATTTGGCTGTTTCTTTTCTAATCAAACACAGATGCTTGATTGACTCTGCTAATTGCCTGTTGATTGTTCTGTTACTTTCAACAGTGACCTGAGGCATAAATTGCTCCACAGACTAATCCAGCCAAACTTAGATTCCTTTGAAAAGAGTTTTTATTTTTTAAATTTATTATTCCCAAGATCAAGAAAGACAGAGAAAGAGCTAGAGACAGAGAGACAGGCATCCCCAACAAGGACTTCATGCCATGGGCCATCCTCAGCTTCAGCCAGCCCTGGATCATGAGCAGGCACATGCTTGATGCACTCATGGAGGTCTCATCTGGGTCAGCTTCACAGAGCATTGCATTTTACTACTATGTCGCTGTCCAGCCTCTGAAAAGATATTTTCTGAAGTCAGTGTTTGATATTTGCTCTAACCCTAGGAAAGCTCCTTTCAGCTGTCTCTTTCACCAGTTTTATCCAGCAAACTATTTGGCCTACAGTTGTGCTTATATTATTGACGAATCTACAAATCTCCCAACTTTGACTGTTTTTGAGAACACCTTTGAACTTTATGTTTTTTTTTTTTTTTTTTTTTTTTCCAAAATGAAGTCAGTTCCTATAAGAAGATATTAGGAACTATCTGTTTTAGGGTTTACTTTTAACCATAGGAAAGAATCTCCAAGCCATGACTCTGGAACTGAAGGTGAGGACAATTGCGCTATTCTCTCTGAATGACATCACACACAAAAATTTTAGGAGCCAAGTGCTTAATGGAAGGGCAGGACAGTGATTTCAGAGTTTTTCAGCTTGCCCTTCCCAGTATGCAACTACTAATTTATGAACTGGTACAAGGACTTTCAGAACTCCAGCATTTTCAGGGATAATGTACTAACATAAAGCTTTGTTGCTGGAGTGAGAGCTGGGCAAAAGGAAAGAGCCCCATCTTTCAGATGCACTTATTCACAAAATAGCCTCAACAATAGGAAGTTAAGGTCAGGATGAAAAATGTTGATTTCTTGGGCTTCACAGAACAATTCTCCACTTGGGAGGCTGGGGAAGAGGGTGCCCCATGTCCTTGACTGTGCCAGTTTGGACCACAGCCTCCATATCACTAAGTTGGGGTGGTAGTGGGGAGAGAAAATCTTGGTTCAGATACTACAGACTTTTGCTCTTTTTATTAAATCTTAGTAGACTTTCAAAATAAACATTTTTTCATTTGCTAAATGCCCTTAAAACAATTTCTAGGGACATTAAATGGTTTTAAAATATATATATATATTTTATAGCATTTATAATATAATATGTATAATATATATATATATATATATATATATATATTTTTTTTTTTTTTTTAACCAGGTTCTTTGTGGAGCAGGTACATAGAACTCCTGACTGTCATGCCAGAAGTGCTGCCCCTCTCTCTTTCTTTCTATAAATAACAGCCTGGAGCAGTCTCAAGATAAATGATGCCAGAAGAACTAGATATTACATTACGAGATTTCTCTCCTGAGAGAGTTTCCTTTTTGTATAAGTCAAAAATAGCTGCAAAGAAGAATTGAGCCCCTTTCATAACAAAGGTTTGGGGAATATTCTGGTAAGTGCAGTGAAGGGACTGTGTGATCATTTTTAGGCCAGAGACTGTGCTTAGAGTACTTGTCCAATGGTTCAGGGGAAAATAATTATCATTTCTTTCCCAGTAATGAAAATAATTCACATATTTCCCAAAAACCACCAGATTTCTATAATTATCATTCTCAAAATACCCAGACACCCTGCCCCTAATAGTTTAAATGACAAATCAGTTTAGCAATTGGAAATGCAGTCTGATATCACAGGACTATTTATTGGGAACCTACTGTGTTTAAAGAACTATCGTTAAACATTGTAAATATAAAAATAAGTCAGCGACATGAGGAGCTTGCAAGATAGCGGGAGAGAAAATGAATACACCTGGAACAACCAGAAAAAAATATTTCAAAACTATATAGATAAATTCAAGTAATCTACTACTTTATAAATGGTATAGAAGGTATAAAAAAGTGTATTCTGAGCAAGGCAGTTTAGCAGAAGAGGAGAAGGTATGTTCTGATATGGGTGTTGAAATAGGTGACCTGGATTAAAGTTTAAAAAGAAAACTTACATGACAGCCAAATCATCTCATTCTAATTTATCTGGCTGTGTTCATATTTATTTGGAGAACACAGGCTATGCTGCTATATTACAACATAAATACTAGTTTAGATACATTTTAGAATTTTGAAAAAAGATTGAATAAAATGATGATATTACTAAGTTACAGGTCGTTGTTCAAATAAAGATAGGTATGGTACACTCATACATTCTTCCAATACTGGCTATTTACAAACCAATGTGTTTGATATGTAAATTTTTAATGACATATGCCAGACATTTAATTATTGGATGTTATACAAAATGTGTAGACATTTTAATTGTAAAAGCTTAAAATCCTGTCACATTGTCAACAGTCACATTTACAATAATCCCCTCCTTCATGATAAGTCAGACACTATAGGTCTGTCTCATTTTAATTCATGATCAACAGGTTTTCACAGCTAACAAATAAGCAGGAAGACACCATCCCAACAATATTACGAGACTTCAACAGGCCTAATTTATTGCACACTAAAATTGTGAAAATTATAAAGGATACATGAATTTATAAGAGTTTAAAAAAATAGGTTATTTAGATCCCTGTCTTCATGAAGAGTCAATAATTTTCTGAGATGTGAAAATTTAATCAGTTGGTCTATAATAACACCCAAAATTTATGCTAGACTTTTTTCTCTCCAATTTCCACTCACCTCACCTCCCAGTCCCAGCTAACTTCCATGGTGATGAAGTATGGTGATGAAGCATAGACTATGGAATCATATAGACCTCAACTCAAATCCTAGATCTGTTACTTGGTGAATGAATTTAGGTGACATATTTAATCTCCTTTTTTTTTTTTTGGAGAGGTTTTTCGCTATAGGGCGCGTGCGCTCGCCAGACAGACAGAGAGAGACATAGAGACAGAAAGCGAGAAATCACCCCCCAGGGGGGATGGTCACGCCGCAATCCCTTCTCCTCCATTCTCCTCTTGGGATCTTGGGCACGCACGCACACGCGCCCGGCGCGAGTTGCAAGCCACCGGGTCCGAGACGCGAACCACGGTCGACTACGTGGGAGTCCAGCGACATAGCCATTACGCTAACTGCTGGTTCCCTTAATCTCCTTTTGTTATAGTTTCCCATCTGCAAAATGGGAACATTGGGGTCTGCAGGAGGCCTGGTGGTTAAGGCACTGGACTTCCACATAACCAACAGTGGTTCTAGTCCTGAACCTGGTGGTGGCTTGCTTTCCTAATCTCTCTCTCTCTCTCTCTCTCTCTCTCTCACACACACACACACACATACACATGCCCTATAGCAAATTTAAAAATTATAGTAATAAAAAATAAATTAATTAAATAAAATTTTTAAATGAGAATATTAAAATCTATTTCATGGGTTTGTTAAGTGAACCGAGCTAATATATAAAGAAAATATAATGTTGGGATCAGCAGATGGCATAATGGTTACATCGCTGGACTCCCACATGGCTGACCATTGTTGGAATGCTGGACCCAGCAGCTTGAATCACAAAAAGAAAATAGAAGAGAAAGGATTGCAGTGTGGGCATCCCCCTTGGAGAGTGATTTCTCGCTTTCTATCTTTCTGTCTCTTTCTGTCTCTCTGGCAAACACACATGCCCTATAGCAAAAATTTCTCTCTAAGAAAAAACAAAGAATATAATTTTTATGTGCAATGCCAAACATACAATGAGTGTTCAATAAATTAACATTAGGTACTTGATAGGTATTTGATGACTAGATTGAACTGCCCAGACAGATATCTTAGCTCATAAAAAACAACAAAATAAAAACAAAAAGAGGTGTGTTTTCTTTAGGAATAGTGTTATCCATAAGTGAATAAGAAGTGTGGTATCTATTCAGTCAGGTGCATATTACACCAGACTGTGATTACTGGGTAACAGTAAGGTGTCATAACCAGTAAATCCCAGATTACCATAATATAGTTATTACGAAAGATTCCGTATCACATGATTTATGGCACATAAGCATTGGTAATTTGAATAAGCTAAAAGCACTCTTCTTTTAGCCCCCATCATATGTGGTAGAGCTATCATCATCTGATCTTTACCTTCCTGCTCAGAGAACCCCTCTCTCCTCCAGGCTAAAACTGTTTCTAGGGTGATGAGTTGAGAGTTCCAGAATTATAAGTTTCTTGTTGTTGTTGCTTTTAGATTTTTGCCATAGAGTGCGTGTGCTCACAGGAGAGAAACAGAAAGTGTGAAAGGGAGAAATCACCCCCACTCCAAGGGGATAGTCACATGGCAATCCCTTCTCTTCCATTCTCCTCTTAAGATTTTGGGCACACATGCACACATGCCTGGTATATTTTTCAAACCACCAGGTCCAGCACTCAAACTAGAATTGACCATGTCAAATTCAGTACCTCACCACACCGCCTATTGGCCCAGAATTACAGATTTTAAAACCTTTTATTAAGGGGCCAACAGGTGGTGTGGTGGTTAAGGCTCTGGACACACCCACATGACCGACCATAGTTTGAGCCCCGGACATGAAGGCTTCCATTCTCACTTTCCTTCTCTCTGTGTGTCTGTCTTTCTCTGGTCAAATAAAAATTATTGAATGAATAAATAAAATTAAATAAATAATTCTAAAAATAACTTTTATTAAGATAAAATTTACAGGACATAAAATTGATCATTTTAACAGTCTTTAAAGGTACAATTTAGTGGATTTTAGTACATTTAAAATATTGTGCAACCACTACCAATATATAACTCCAGACCACTTTCATCACCTCAGAAAACCCCACACCCATTAAGTACTCACTCCCAATTCACCAATTCCCAAACCCCTCATAAGCACTAATCTGCTTTTCTGCTTTTTGTCTCTGTGGATTTATTAATTCGGCATGATCAGTATAAATGCATTCATGCAATATGTGGCCTTTTATGACAAGCTTTTCTTCACATAGTATGTTTTAAAAGTTTATCTATGTTGGGGTTGGCAGGTGATGTAGTGGTTAAGGTGTTGGACTCCCACGTGGTTGACTATGGCTTGAGTCTTGGACCTGGCAGCTTACACTCGCTCTCTCTCTCTCTCTCACTCCTTCTCTCATCAAATTAAATAACAATAATAATAAATTAAGTAAATAAATATTTTAAAAGCTTCTCCATGCTGTAGCATGTATCAGTCTTTCTTTTATAGGTGAATAATATTACATTAAATGGGTTTATTCCATTGTGCTATTTATCCATCAGTTGGACATTTGGATTGTTTCCACTTTGGAATTCTATGGATAATTCTACTTTTAACATTTATGTACAAGATTTTGTTTGAACTTATGTTTTCAATTCCCTAGATACATGTCTAGGAGTAGAATTGCTGGGTCACGTGGAAATTCTCTGTTTAAATTTTTGAAGAATTGCTGAAACAATAACCTCACTATTTTACATTCCCAACAGCAATGTACGAGGGTTCACAAACCTTCACTCTCACCGACATGAGCAATTTTTAAATTCTAGTCATTCTCTGGGGTGAAGTTGTATATCATTATGGTTATGATTTGTGTTTCCCTAATGACTAATGATGTTGAGCATATTTTCATGGGCTTGCTGGCCATTTGTATCTCTTCTTTGTAGATACATCTGTTGAACTTCCTTTTACAATTTTAATTGGGTCATTTGTCTTTTTGTCATTTAGTTTTAAGAGTTATTTGTATATTCTGGATACAAGAGCCTTATCAGATATAGTCAGTGCTCCATATCCATGAGTTTCAGACCCATTAGTTCAACCAACTTTAGATGGATAACATTTTTTTTAAATTGGCTGTACTCATACTAAACATATACAGACCTTTCTGGTTATTCTCTAAACAGTACAGTATTTGCATTTCATTTGTGTTACATTTATATTGTTTTGATTACTATGCCTTTGTTTTACTTATTGAAATTGATAAATGTGAGTCTTCCCACTTTGTTCTCAATCATTGCTAAAGTTTATTTTTGCTATTCTATTCTTTTGCAATTCCATATGAATTTTAGGATAAACTTATCTATCTCTGGGGGGAAAAACAATAGGTAATTATTTGTTGATGAACATATATATGGTAATTCCTTTGACTGAACTAACATACAGCGTATTCATGTTAGGAAAATTCATTTTCAATGTTGTAAATATATTCAGAGATTAAATATAAGAGATTAAAAATTAAAAATTAAAGCAGTAGGAAAATTAACAGGGATTACATTGAATCTATAGATAAATTTGGGAAGTATTCACATCTTCCAATCCATGAGCATAATATGTCTTTCCATGTACTGTCAACAATGTTTTGTAGTTTTCAGTAATCATGTCTCACACATCCTTGGTTAAATTTATTCCTAAGTATTTTATTCTTTTATATTGCTATTGTAAATAAACCTTTTTTCATTACATCTTTTTTGATTTTTTTGTTACTCATGTATAGAAATACAGCTGATTTTTAAAATATTGATCCTTCTTGCAACAGTACTGACCTCACTTATTAGCCCTATGAGGATTGTTTTGTGTTCATGGTTTTATTAGATTTTCCATATACAGGGTAATAGCAACGCCAAAAAGGCAAGTTTTACTTCTTTCTTTATGATATGTACACTTTTATTTTTCTTACCTAATTGTCCTGGATAAAATTTCTAGTACAATGTTGAATAGTACTATGAAATCATGCATCATTGTCTTGTTTGAGATATTAAGGAGAAGGTTTTCAATATAGACATAAAACAATAAACAAGATGGCAATAATCCTTCCCGACCAATAATTGTTTTAAATGTAAATAGAATAAACTCACCCAGTGAAAAACACATAAAGTGACTGAATGGATAAAATGCAAGATCCAACTATATGTTGTCTATAACTCTCCATTTTTAAATTTCTTCCATGAACGGAGAAAGAGAGACACACACACAAAGAGAGAGAGTGTGTGTGACATCCTTAATAGGATTGCCACATTGCAAATCCACCACAAACCCTGGATTATGGGCATGAGTGCATTCAGAATATAAAAGGAATCCCTGGCCCATGAACCTAAGACCCTTCCCATGTGAGTTCAGTTGCATTGCTGCTGAGCCACTCTCTAGCCCCAAGACTTTCACTTTTGCCTTAAAGACATACATAAGCTAAAATGAAGTGATGGAAAAAGATAACCTTATGAATGGTAAACAAAAAGAGAGCAAGTGTGACTATACTTAAAGCAGACAATAGACTTTAGGTCAAAAACTGTTAGAAAAAAGACAGAGAAGAATATTATATTATGATGATTGAGTCAATTCGCCAGATACGTATAACAATTATAACTGAATATACAGCCAACACCAGAGCACTTAACATGAACAACAAATATTAAAAAACTAAAGGGAAAAATAGACAGCAAAACAAAAATTATGAGACTTCAATATTCCACTTTCAATAATGAATAGAATATCCAGATAGAAAATAAATCAATGGAAAAACAGTAGGCTTGATCCATTTTATAGACCAAATGGACCTAACAGTCTATACAGAACATCCATTCCTTCCAACACTAGCAGAAAACACATACTTACCAAGCTCACAGAATAGATCATATATTCTGTAGAATATATCAGACGTTAGGCCATAAAAAAAGTCTTAATACATTTAAAAGTTTAAAATTATACCAAGTACCTTTTCCAAGCACAATGAAATAACACTAAAAATCAATAGCAGGAGAAAATTTAAAAATTCATAAATATGAATACATGAAATTTAATCAATAAATTCTTTTTTTTGTAGAGGTTTTTACTGCCAGAAAGAAAAGACAGAGAGAAACAGAGACAGAAAGCGAGAAATAACTTCCCAGGGGAGATGGCCACGCTGCAATCTCTTCTCCTCCAGTCTCTTCTCAGGATCTTGGGCACGCACACACACGCGCCCGGCCATTGGGTCCAGGACTCGAACTGTGGTCGACTACATGGGAATCCAGCGACATAGCCATTACACTAATGGCTGGTCCCAATAAAGTCTTGAACATCCGATGGGCTAAAGAAGAAATCAAAGGTAATTAGAAAATATCTTGAGACGGGACAGCCTGTGGCATGGTGGTTCAGGTGGCTGGATCCCACATGACCATCCTCTCAGTTCATGTCCTAAACTTGGCAACTTGAAAACACACTGGGTGTATGTGCATGAAATCATGCCTAAAATCCTGAAAGGGAGAAAGATAGAGAAAAAATAATTGTAAAGTGGCCATTCCCCATGGGGAATTATTTCTCACTTTATCTCTCTCTCTCTCTCTCTCTCTCTCTCTCTCTCCTCTCATGAGTGCACGCACTTTGTGGCAAATTATTTTTAAAAGAAAGAAAGTATCTTAGACATAAAAATGAAAATACAGTATACCAAAACCCATTCATAATAACAACTCTCAATAAAATAAGAGAGGTAAATCACCTCAACATAAATGAGAAGCCCACAGCTAAAATCACATTCAATGGTAAAACAAAAACAAAAGCTTTTAATAAAAATTAAGAAACAAGGAGAGTATGCTCACTGTGACCATTTTTATTTAACATAGTATTAGAATTCCTAGCAAGAACAATTAGGCAAGAAATGGAAATAAATGGTACCCAAACCAGAAAGAAATAAAATGATCTGTTTGCAGTTAACATAGTTTTATTTGTAGGAAACATAAAAAAGCACACACAAACACACCTAAACACACACACATGCAAACATTAGAGCCAATAAACAAATTTAGTAAAATTACAGAATACAAAGTTAGATTAAAAAACTTGGTGGCCTTTTTATACACTAACAATGAACTATTAAAAATGAAATTAAGAATATAATTCTATTATAGGATGAGAAAATGTTGAGTTGTATAAAATTTTTGGCTTTCCAGGTTTAGGTTTTTTAAATTAGAGACTTGTTTTGAGGGGTGAAATAAAGTTACAACTATAATAAAAGTAAATATAAGGACTAGCACTTCACGTAATGGCTATGTCGCTGGACTCCCATGTAGTTGACCATGGTTCTAGTCCTGGACCCGGTGGCTTAAACTCATGCCTAGCACGTGTGCATAAGTGCCCAAGATCCCAAGAGGAGAATGAAAGAGAAAAGATTGCGGCATGACCATCCCCCCTGGGGGTTTATTTCTCGTTTTCTGTCTCTCTGTCTCTTTCTGTCTTTCTGGCTAGCACATGTGCCTATAGCAAAAAAAAACTCTCCAAAAAAATAAATAAATAAGTAGAAAAAAGAATGTAATAAGAAAGAAAGACTTTTTATAAAATAAGTGTATCTAAAAGACTTTGGGGCGGGCAGGTTGCTAGGGAGTAACTGTTGAAAGTGGTGAAGTTTCACTATTAGAGGTGATAATGATTATTTAACAGTAGAAAGTTTGTTGCAGTTTTTATGTTTTTTGTTTGAATTCGTGTTGATTTTCGTGTATGTGTATTTTTTATAGTTGAAGAATTTTAGGAATTTTATTACTTAATTGTGTATGTTTAGTTTGAGTTTTGATGACAGGAGTATTTTATTGATTAATTGTTTAGTTTATAGTCTTAATGTAAGTTAGGATGTTGACTAAAACGATAGATTATTGGGTTTTTCTTGTATTTGTGATGATTGATTAGAGGAAAATTTATAACTGTTTTTATGGGGGTTTTTTAGATATTAAAGAAGGAAACAAATTTGTTTGTTTTTCTTGTGTGTTAGGAATTGGGTAGGAGAAAGGAGTTTTTGTAGATGTTTTGTTTATAACTTTTGGTAAGTTGTTATTGATGTGACAGGGGTCTTTTTTTATTATTTTAGGGATGTCTATTTATTTATTATGTTTATACTGTCTGTTTATTTTTATAACAGCACAAAAAAGTACTTAGGAATTAACTTAACCCAGGAAGTGAAAGAGTTATAAACTGAAAACTACAAGACATTGATTAAAGAAACTAAAGAAGACACAAATAAATAGAAAAACATCTTATGTTCATGGATTGGAAGACTTAATACTATTAAAATGTCTATGTTTTTCCTAGTAACATGCTGTTTTAATTCCTGTAACTTTGTAACGTATTTTGAAATCAGGAAGTATGATGACTCACACTTTCCTCTGCTTTGTCAAGATTGCTTTAGCTATTTATGATCCTTTTTGATTCCATATAAATTTTAAGATTATTTTTTCTATTCCTGTAAAAAAAGTGTCAATTGGCCATTTTTATAGGGATTGTATTGCATCTTTAGATCATGTTGGATAGTATGGACATTTGAACAGTCCACACACATATGAACAACTGATCAATGACAAGAGTACCAAAAATAAATAATGGAAAAATAATAATCTCTTCAGCAAATGATGTCGAGGAAACTGGATATCATACACATGCAAAAGAATTAAATTAGACCCTTATCTTACAGCATACACACGATTCAAATCAAAATGGATTAAAGATTTGAATGTAAAACCTAAAAGTATAAAACTCCTAGGATAAAATATGTGGGAAAAGCTTCTTGACATTACTTTGGCAATGACTTCATGAATATAGCACTAAAAGCACAGGCAACAAAAGCAAAAATAGACAAGTGGGATTACAGCTAACTAAAAAGCTTCTGCACAGCAAAAGAAACAATCAAGAGAATGAAAAGGACAACTTACAGAATGAAAGAAATCATTTGCAAACTATATATATATATATATATATATATATATATATATATATAAATATATGTATATGTATGTGTATAGATATAGATATAGATACACATACACACACACACACACACACACACACACATTAAAGGGGTCAGTTTCCAATATACATTAGGAATTTCTATAGCTCAAGAGCAAAAAAAAGGAATAATCATACTGAAAAATGGACAAAGGACTTGATTAGATATTTTCCAGAGAAGGCATACAAATGATAAATAGGTATATTAAAAGTTGATCAATATCAGTAATCACCAGAAAAAAGGCAAATCAAACTGACAATGAGATATCACCTCATACCTGTTAGGATGGCCATTGTTAAAAGGGCAGCAGAGAGCAAATGTTCACATGGATGTGGAGAAAATGAAACCCTTGTTCACCGTAGCTGAAAATACAAATTGATACAGCCATTACAGAAAATAGTATAGTGGTTCCTCAAGAAATTAAAAATTGAACTACCGTAAAACAGCAATCCTACTGTGAGTTTTTATTAAAAAAATTGAAATCAGGATCTCTAAGAAATATTTGTATTCCCATGTTCATTACAATATTATTCACAATAGCCAAGATGTAGGAACCACCTAACTGCCCACTAATGGATGAATAGATAAAGAAAATGTGGCATAGACATACAATGCTATTTATATTACTCAGCCTTAAAGAAGAAATACTTTCATATGTGACAGCATGGATGAACCTGGAAATCATGATACTAAATGAAATAACTCAGTCACAGATAGACAAAAACTGCACAACTCCACTTACATGAAGTAGCTAAAATAGTCTGCTTCTGAAACTCTAGAAGCAGAGAGTAAAATAATGGCTGTTAGGGGTAAAGGGTGGAGAAAACACAAAGTTGCTTTTCAATGGGTATAAAGTTTCTGTTATACAACATGAGTACATTTTGTAAATCTACTACACAGCATTGTCAGCTACTGGGAGATTATTGTGTTCTTTTAGTGGTGTTATGTCTCCTTGGTTTTTCATCTTTCTTGTTGCCTTATGTTCATGTCTGCACTTTTGAAGAAGTAGGGACTTATTCCAGTTTTTGTAAGCTTGGCTTATTTAGGAAAGCCCTTCACTAGTCAGTCCTTCTGTAATTAGCTCATCCAAGGATTCTGTCACTCACCATATAGCCCATGTTTATATCATACCCCATCCCTTCCAAAACAGCATCTTTTTGCTTTAGACAGCAGAATGTGGATAAGATCAAGATCCCTCTAAAAAGAAACACAAAATTAAAAATTAAGACAAAACAAACCCAGTCTGAGAGTCAGATGGTAGCATGGTGGTTAGGTTGCTACACTCCCACATGACCAGATTTTGCAACTTGAAAATCACGTTGAGCGTGTGTTCTTGTATGCCCCAAATCTCAAGAGGATAATGAAGGAGAAGGAGCTGTGGCATGGATATCCCCCCTGAGGAATGATTTCTCACTTTCCCTCTCTCTATCTCCAGCCAGCACACATTCCCTTTGGCAACTAAAACAAACAAACAAACAAAAAAGCAACCAGTCTGAACCCATGAGACCCAAAATGGCTATTGTAATGACCTCTAGAAGACCCCAAACTTCACCATAATGTCATTTGTCATTACATAATAAATGGTACACCTGACAATGCCATGACAGTTTACAATCACCAGGGAATCCACCGGTAGAATCATTGAAAGGAGAAAAGGAGGCAAATTTTGGGATTCTGGGAAGTTCCCACCTTTTCAAGTAAAAGCTTTGAATACTCTTGTCCCCTATTACCCTAGGACATACACTCATTACCCCATTTACTATATCTTAACCTCTCAAGTTCTGTGAGCAAGAAGTTGATTTGCAAGCTAGTCTCCCACTTCTCCATAGCTGTTGAATCAAGCTGTGTCATTGACAGTTTTAGTTTCATAAGTTGACTCCACTACACTGAACAGCAAAAGGTCTCATTTTTAGGAGTAAATTAAAAATTGGTAACAATTCTGGACCGGTCATCGGCATGATCTGCAGGTGAGTTTGCCTGTGGAGTCCTCGGCAGGCTATCTTGGTGCCTGGGCAAGCAGGTGATAAGCCTGATACATGGGTCTTTGGGGGTTGATCCTGAAGTTTTTGTTTTGTTTTGTTTTGTTTTGTTTTGTTCTGAGAGGTTTTTGCTATAGGGCACGTGTGCTCGCCAGCCAGCCAGAGAGAAACAGAGAGACAGAAAGCGAGAAATCACCCCCCAGGGGAACGGCCACGCTGCAATCCCTTCTACTTCATTCTCCTCTGGGGATCCTGGGCACGCATGCAAACGCGCCCGCCATGAGTTTAAGCCACCGGGTCCAGGACTCAAACCACGGTCGACTACATGGGAGTTCAGCGACATAGCCATTACGCCAACTGCTGGTCCCTTGATCCTAAGGTTTTAATTTACTGAGACAGACCTGCTGATTGAGCTTATGGGGATTGGCCTGGAATGGGGGTCCATAATAGTGAGCTTGGAGCCTGCATCTATGAGGGCCAGTTTGAAGCCTGGTCCAAAAGGGCTGACACGGTACTGGGGTAAGCCTTCATCTTGAGTCTGTAGGGACTAGCCAGGCATTGGAATGGGCCTGATATCTGTATCCACTGAGATGGATATAGAGCCAGAGTCCACTAGGGCTGGTCTGGTGTTTATCTGGTCCTGGAGCCTGAGTCTGTGGAAGCGGATCTGATTCCTGGATCCATGGGGACTAGTCTAGAATCTGGTTCTGCAATGAGTGGTCTTGGAGTCTCAGCCAATGGAGTCCAACCTGGTACTGGGGGCATATGAGGGTAGATCTGGACCTTGAGTGCATTGAAACATGCCTCAAGTCTAAGTCTACTGACACCTAGAGCCATAGAGACCAGCTTGGAGCCTGGGACAGGCCTGGTGCTTGACCCAGGGCAAAGGCTGGAGCCAGAGAGTTTGGCTTGGAGTCTAGGAATATTGGTACTATACTGGCATCTGAAGTCAATGGGACTGCCCTAGAATCTGTGTATACTAGTGGCAACCTGGAGGTTGGATGTGCAGGTACTAACCTAGAGGCTAGGTCTGTAAGGGCTGACCTGGTTCCTGGATACACAGGGGCATTTCTGGAGCCTGGGTCCACAGAGGCTTGTTCAGCACTGGGATCTACCGGGACATGCTTGAATCCTGGATCTGCTGGAGAATGGGGCCATAGGATCTGGCCTCAAAAGCGAGGCCTTGGGGATTTGTCTGGCATTGGGCAGCATGAAGCCTATACCCAGAGGTGCCTACCTGGTATTTGAAGCCATGGGTGCAAACCTGATACTGAGGTGGGCAACGTGGTATTGTTGCTACAGGGGTTAGCCTGGTACTGGAGCAAGGATGAAAGCTTAGGTCTATGGGGGTCAGCCCAGTAATAAGGGCAGCTCAAAGTGGGACCACTGAAGCCAGCCTGGCCCTAGGCCATATCTGGAACCTGAGTCTGTGGGAGCTGGCCTTATAATAGGACGAGTTTGGGGTCAGAATGGAGTACAGGTCTCATAGAGTCAGTCTATCACTCAGACAAACTTGAAGCCCAAGTCTATCAGGCAGACTTTGAGCTTGGAACTGTGGGATCCTGTGTGGAACCTGGGCAAGACTGGAGGCTCAGTCCACAGAACTGACCTGGAGCTTGTATCTGAAGGAACTGGCTTGGTGTTGAGTGAACAGATTGAAAGTTTTTTGATTGCTAACTCAATTTCCTTACCTCTTATAGTGCTATACAAGTTGTATACTTCTTGTGTCATTTTTGGTAGTTTGTATATTATTAAGAATTTGTCGGGTCCAGCAGTTAGCATAATGGCCACGTCGCTGAACTCCCATGTAGCCGACGGTGGTTCAAGTCTCAGACCCAGTGGCTTAAACTCATGCCGGGCACATGTGCGTGCATGTCCAAGATCCTGAGAGGAGGATGGAGAAGGAATTGTGGCATGACCATCCTCCCTGGGGGGTGATTTCTCACTTTCTCTCTCTCTGTCTTTCTGGCGAGCACACATGCCCTATAGCAAAAACCTCTCCAAAAAAAAAAAAAAAAAAAAAAGGAAAGAAAGAAAAGAAAAGAAAGATTTTGTCCATTTCATCTGCTATTTAATTTGTTGGCATACAGTTATTTCTATTATTTTCTTTCAATTAATTTTACTTCTGTAAGATCTGTAAAAATGACTGCACTTTATTTTTTGATTTTAGTTATTTAAGTAATCTTTGTTTTTTGTTTTTTGTTTTTTTTTTCTGCCTTGATCAGTCTAGGTAAAGTTTTCTCAATTTTGTTTATCATTCTAAACAACCAATTTGGGTTTATTGATACTTTATCCATTGTTTTGTTATTATCCATTTTATTTATATCTTATCTAATCATCATTATTTACTGTCCTCTACAGAGACATAAAGCAGATCAGTAGTCACCAGGTAGTGGGAGGTAGGAATGGTAAATGACTACAAATGGGCATGAGCAATATTTTTGGAGTGATGAAATGTTCTAAATTTGGATTGTGGTGATGAATGTAGAACTCTGTAAATTTAGTAAAAATTATTTAATTGTACATTTAAAATAGACGCATTTTATGCCATGGAAATCACACCTCAATAATGATGTTTTTAAATATTCCCAGACCTGCCACTTCATAATTAGGTGATCTTGGGCAAAACAGTTAATTGCTTAAGCTTCAGGTCCCTCATTCATTAAATGAAAATAATATTTTCCATTTCAAAGGTTTATCTTGAGAATTAAACATCATGTATGTAGAACTAGGAATAATACATATAAAATTGTCTAACATAACTCTTCATACATCATAGATTTTCCATTATCTTTCTATTCCTGTTAAATGGTTGTGATGGTAGTGGTGGTGATAAGGATGATGATGATAACCTGACTTTTCATGTAGAGATTTGAAGCATATAGTCCACATTGAGTCCATGTTCAGTTGGGAGAGCACTGGAGTATACCCAAACTGGTACTTAAAAAAAAAGAAAAGAAAAGAAAAGACAAGACAAGACTGGTTTATGAAGTGTATCCTGAAAATCACTTTTATTTTTTAAAATTATCTGTAATATGAAACAATTTTATGATAAAATTTAAGATTAAAGAGAATAGCATAGTTTATTCTAGTTGTGGAGTTTCTAGTTTAGTTTAAATCTCTAGCTCAATGAAAATAAAAATGTATTGACTTGAGCCTGCTTCCACACGTCTTAAATTCTGAGAGAAAAGGGAACCCTCAAAACTTTCACCTTGAGAGGGACCAGCAGTTAGCATAATGACTATGTCACTGGACTCCCATGTAGTCGACCGTGGTTTGAGTCCCGGACCAGGCAGCTTAAACTCATGCCAGGCGCGTGTGCGTGCGTGCCCAGGATCCCAAGAAGAGAATGGAGGAGAAGGGATTGCAGCGTGGCCATTCCCCCTGGAGGGTTATTTCTCGCTTTCTGTCTCTCTGTCTCTCTCTCTGTCTGTCTTTCTGGCGAGCGCACACACCCTATAGCAAAAACCTCTCCAAAAAAAAAAAAAGAAAAAAAAAAAAAAAACGTTCACCTTGAGGGACTGGATAATAGTGCAACAGTGAAACACAATGTTCTGTGAGGCTGACCCACATGGGAAGGTTCCCAGTTTAAGTCTGGAGAATTCCTGAGTATGCTGAGTATGCACATGTCCATTAGCTGGATAAAACTGTGGGTGGATCATAGCACTGGGACCCTATTAAGGTTGTGTTTCTCTCTCTCTCTCTCTCTCTCTCTCTCTCTCTCTCTCTCTCTCTCTCTCCCTTTCTCTCTTGCCTCTCTCACTAAATAAATAAAATTTGAAAAAATATTCACCTTGAGAATATTTTTAAAGACCTAATTTCCCCAAAAATTGTTATTGGTGGATTAGAGCCCAGCCTGCTTTTTTGCAATAAAATAGTCTCTGCTCTCTGCTCAAAGTCTACAGAGATTAGTAGATGGTGGATTCTTGTAGAGCTCTTTTCTGAGCAATTTAAAAAGTAGATGATGTTGTACACCCAGGCTTGGAACTGATGTTTCTTTGTAAATACCTAACACCAAAGGTTGCTAACTATCATTTCAAGTTCTTAAAAGAGGAGCCATACATGCTGATTCTATGCTGCAATAGTTCTAAATGGCTTCTGTTTCAGTTTAAATAATAGTTCATCTCTGAAAAGTTATTTTTTTTTCAATTAAGTCCCCAGTGTTATAGAGTTTGAGAGATGAGGCCTAGGAGATGGTGACTGGATCATGGAAGCAACACTCTCACGAATAGATTCATGAAGTCTCGTGAGAAACAGTGAGTTCTACTTCTCATGAAAATGGGGTTAGTTCTTGTGAGAACAGATTGTTATAATAACAAGAACTCAGCTCTCTCTCTGCACATGCCCACTATCATCTCCACTTTTATCAGATAAGTTATGACATAGGACAACCTGATACCTTAGACTTTCTAGCCACCAGAATTATGAGTTATATAAACCTCTATTTTTATAAATTCATCCAGCCTCAGCTTTCTCTGTATGCAGTGTGATAACAGACTATGACAGCTTCCCAGTAAGGAGATTTTCTATCTGCCACAGAGTTACAGAGATTTGGAGTGAAGGTGTGAGGAGTCAGAGGGTGGAGAGAAAGGACAGACAAATCAGGACACTGGAATGGCCCTTTCTACAACTGCCTTAGGAAATCTGATCACCATTCTAATTCCCTCTATCCTAGAGCTAAGCAATCAGGAGAGAAAATAAGATATGTATTTCTATAAGACCTGAAAGTTGAGGGAGAAAAGAAAAAGAACAAATTACTCCGTGGTAATGCAGAAAGTTTATTTTCACAGTGTCACCCATCTCTACACTGAATTCCTTCTCAAGGACTTGCCTCTACCCAGAAGTTCTCTATCTACCCCTTCTTAGCTGGGCATTCAGGCATAACTATGCTGCAAGACAGCCATGAATTTGAACACTTAACTTGAAACTTTCTGGGTCTCAGTTGCTTTACACATAAGATGAGGAAAACAAATTTATTTAATAGAGTCCTTATAAGGATTCAAGGACATAATCAAGCAATTGGAAAACACTTAGGTCTATGCCTGGTATTTAAAATATATTTAGCTTGAGTTAGCTCCATGGCCTGGTGGTTAAGGTAGCTGGATCCCACGTCGTTAACCATGCAGTTTGAGTCCCAACCTGACAGCTTGAAAAACACACTGGGTTAAGGCTGACCAGTGCTATGGTGGTTAAGGCACTGAACTCCCACATGGCAAAGCAAGGTTCAAGTCCTGGACCTGGCAGCTCGAAAACCACGCAGTTCACATGTGTATGCATGCCCAAAATCCCAGGAGAATAGAGGAGAGGGGATTGTGGCGTGGCCATTCCCGCCATGATTTCTCACTTTTCCTCTCTCCACCCCTCCCTGTCTCTCTCCTGTGAGAGCACATGCAAAAACCTAAAAAAAAAGAAAAAGAAAAAGGAAAAGGAAAACACACTGGGCATATGTGTGTGCCCCAAACTCCAAAAGCAGGGAGACATGAAGGAGAAGGGATTGTGGTATGTATTTAGCTATTATGTTGCTGTGAAAGTCATTATGTATTTTTCTATGTTTTTGTATGCAAAAATGCATCATGACTTTTCTGAAACTACGTACACACACATATGTATTATATATTGTATTATATATTGTAAAATACCTATTGAATCCAACTATCTGATAAACTTACATCTCCTTGATGGTAATAAGAAATGTGTTCTCCCCATGAAATAGCATGCATACTTTAGAGCACAGTCTTTCATTGTCTCAAGTTGAAGGATTCACTAATGATGGATACTTAAGGAAAAAAAGAGCAAAAAAAATACAAAAAAGATTTTTGGTTAGGGTGTTGAGGATAGAGAAGGGACTTTCCACTTTTCTTCACCATGAAGAGAATATAGTAAAGTAATTAACCCAGGTGACCTTTAAAGGGCCAAAGTTCAATGTCTTTGTATTAACAAAACTGAGATCCATGAGCAAACTAGAAGTCTGAAATTCGGTATCGGTATTATAGTATCAGTCCAGCTAGATGCATTTTATGCCTCTGAAAGAAGTCTCATGCTAGTAATCTGGCTTCTCAGCCATCATCATAGAGAAGACTCTAGATCAACAATAATGATAAAGCACTAATTAGCTATATTCCAGGCACTACACTAAAAGTTCATCCATTTATAATCTCATTTAATCCTCACAATTACTTTATGAAAAAAGATAATATTGTTATGCATTTTAAAATTTTTAAACCTTTTTATTTGTTTTATTCATGATTGAGAACACATGTGTCACGTGTGCACCTGATAGAACAGGACCCTCCACAGGGTCTGGATGTGCTGTGACTTAATGTCTCTAGCCTTTTAATTCATCAGGGTCTTGGTATATTTTAGGTCAATTGTTCCAGGGGTCAAAACCTGGTCAGCCATGTGGCTTCCAATACCACTTTCAATGTACTATAGACTGTATTCTAGATGGAGTCTATTATACATTTTTTTTACAGACAAGGTAACTGAAACTCATAAAGGTTGTTTATTTTGCAAAAGGTCATATAGTAAAGAAGCAACAGAACTAATATTTAAATCTTGACTAAACTGACTTCAAAGTCTTAATTATTACACACATACACACAAATATTTATCTTAGTAGGACCTTTATATGTCCCTGTTCCCATCACTGCTGCATAATAATCCAATCCAAGCTCAATGACATAAAAACAATTACTTTATTATGCTCACAGATTCTGCGGGTCAGAAATTTAGAAAAGCTACAGCGGAGGTTGTTTGCTCTGCTCCATGGTACCTGAAGCCTTATCTTAGAAAAGTCAGATGGCTGAGAGAGATGAAACAGTTTAGGTTGAAGAATCCATTTCAAGAAGCTTTTTCACATACATATCTAGTGGTTGATATTAGCTGACAACTGAAAGCTCCTCTGAGGCTTTTAACCAGGATAACTACATGTAACCTCTTCATGTAACATGGGCTTCCATCATCATGATCGTCTAAGGGTAGCTGCATTTATATGATGGTCATATCTCCAAAAACAAATGTCTCAGTGGACAAGGCAGAAAATGTGTTGCCTCACAATATGAAGGTTCCTCAAAAACCTTAAAATAGAACTACCTTATGATCCAGCAATTCCACTCCTGGGTATCTACCCAAAGGACAGGAGAATGCTCATTCAGAAAAGCACTTGCACATCTATATTCATTGCATCCTTATTCACGACTTCTAAGACATGACACCAACCCAAATATTTACAAACAGATGAATGGATTAATAAGTATGGCACATATACTCCATAGACTATTATTCAGGCATAAAAAACAAGTCCCTGGAATTTGATAGAAAGTGGACAAATATGGGAGATTTGTTATTGAGTGAAGCAAGTCAGGTTATGAAAGAGAGACATTATATGTCTCCAATTAACATATACAGACTGTCCACACTCTATGGAAGAGACTGAAAGATTGAAGTACATAAAAGCATTAAAAATTGTTATGGACACTAGAGACAAAGTGGAAGGAGAGTGTGGGAGTGGAAAAGTGCAGGAAAGGAAATAAGGGGAAAAATGGAGAGATAAGAGATATGTGGGACACAGATATAGTTTGTTATTTGTTGATGTGTACAGAATTCTCAACTGGACTGAGATGTGTATTTGCTGGATAAAATCTGTTTACAATCTAAATGATGTATAGCAATCGAATGTATAAATAATAATAATAATAATAAATATTAAAAAAGAAAATATGTCGCCTCTTATGACCTATCCTTTTAAGTCAGATAGCATCACTTCCACTGTTCTCTAATGTTTGAAATAGTCATAAGCCTGCCTAGATTCAAAGTGAGAGGGATTAGACTCCACCCATTAAAATGAGAGTGATGAGGTTGGCAGATGGTATGGTGGTTAAGTCTCTGGACTCTCGCATGGAGGACCGTGGTTCAAATCCTGGACCTGGTGATTTGTTTTCTCACTTTCTCTCCCTCTCTCTGTCTCTTTCTGGTAAAAATAAAAGATAAATAATAATAACAAATAAAATTAAATTAAATAAATAAATATTTTTTAAAAATGAGAACAGCAAGATCACATTGTAGAGGAACATATGGAGTAGGAGATACTGTAGTCTTTGGAAAATATAATATGCCATACTCCCCTACCTACTTTTCTGTCTAGATTGTAGGCAAGCTGTTGGGGTAACTTTGCCAATGCCTGATTTACTTCTCAGATCTGTTTCTTTGTACCTTGATATGTTTTGTTAGCCTGAGGCACTACAGAAAGAAAAAGTTTGCCTCTTCACCCTCAAGAGAAGAAATACCTCTTATATAAAAATGTTCCAAACCATGTATATATTGGTTTCAGCTGGTTCTTACCCTAGGAAACAATCATACTTTGAGAACCATTCTGGTTTTTTTGTTTGTTTATTTTTGTTTTTTAGAGGTTTTTGCTATAGGGTACATGCACCCGCCAGAAAGACAGAGAGAAACAGAGATAGAAAGCAAGAAATCACCCCTTGGGGGGATGGCTATGCCACAATCTCTTCTCCTTCATTCTCCTCTCAGGATCTTGGGCACACACACGCTCCTGGTGTGAGTTTAAGCCACCAGGTTGGGACTCGAACCATGGTCAACTACATGGGAGTCCAGCAACATAGCCATTACACCAACTGCTGGTCCACATTCTGTGTTTTATACTGTGCTAGTAACTACAAAATTTAGCAAAATTACAGATGCTCCTTGACTGATGATGGGATTACATCCCAATAAAGCCATCGTCAATTGAAAATATCCTAAGTAGAAGGTATTATAGTAAAGAATTACAATCAATAATTTGATTTAACACAATAGAAAGTAAGAAAGGGCAGTGAATACTAAAGCTGAGGTCAATAGTATACATGAGACATCGGTGAAACGAGGAACCACAATTTTGGAGAATGGAGTTAACATAAGACATGTTGACACAAGGCTATATTATGGTTGTTTCTGACTTGGAAAAGTTTATCTCTTCAATCATTTACTTAAAAGGAGAATTGGGGACCAGCTGGTGGTATGGAAGATCCCACATGACTGACTCTTTGGTTTGAGTTTGGATCTGGCAGCATGAAAATCACACCAGGCATGTGTACATGAGTACCCAAAACCCTGAGAGGAGAATGGAGGAGAAGGGATTTTGGCGGCCACCCACACCAGGGCCAATCTTTCAACTTTCCACCTCCATCTTTCTTTGTCTCTTTCTGGCAAGTCCACATGCCCTATACCAAAAAAAAAAAAAAAGAAAGAAAAAGAAAAGAAAAAGAAAGAAAGAAAAAAAAAAAAAAGGAGTCTGAATCAATGTGAGGTAGTTCTGCTTCTTACATATGTCCTGAGAAGTTTTAAAAGACTGAATGAGTTGGCAAGAAAAGAATGAGTATTTGGTGATTCTAGTGTGATTCCTGGGGCTTCCTAGAGCCATCTGTGAGGTGAGTCTTGGCAAAGCAGCAAATTAAATAATGGTGTCATTAAGCAACATGCATATTCATGCAGATGCTGTTGTTTACACATTCTTTTCTGTCATGGCTAAATAAAACACAGCACCATTTACGTGCAAATTACCACATAATGATTCTGCCACACTTCTAAATGACTGAAGAGGGTATTATTGGGTGCAGGTTTTCCAAATCCCTAGGAATTATGGTGAGCCATCCAAACTAAAGGTCAGTTGGTGGTTTCCATTGGATTAAGAGACAAGGAATGGCTGTAAGTAAGGGAGAAAAGGCTTCTGTAAAATACAAAGGCCCAGTCAAAAATGAATCAGAGGCCAGTTTAACCATAGATATCAAGAGACCACACTGAAAAGAATGAAATAAAGGGAAGAGAACTAATGTTACTGAGAGTCTATAATATATCTGATATTACACTGAGTGTTTCATATACATTATTTCAAGTACTCCTTTTGGTCATATATGAAATATACAGTACTTTATTCCCATTTTACAGATGAAAAAACAGATTTGTCAATGTAAAGTGGCTTGCTTAAGTTCACACCAGCTAGTACGCTGCAAAACTGAGTTCAGTTCCCCCTGAATACATCCTTTACATCTTTCCTAAGCTTTACATTTTTCTATCGAAGCATGTTATCTCAGTAGAAGATATTTAAGAAAAGATATTTAGGAAAATGGCCAAGAAAATACTACATAATAGGTGCATGGGAAATAAACAAATGACAGAGTAGAGAAAAGTAGGAATGGGAAGCAGCAAATAGAAGCTAGAAAATCAGCACAAGAAGCAAAACAAGAACCATACATTGTCTTTACAGATTTCTCACCCAGGTAAGAGTCAATTTTGAGTGAGAATGGTGTGGAGTCTTGATGAACCTGAATGCTCAGTACCACTGACTGGCAAGCAGGGCGCTGCATTAAAAATGTTTTCTGTCAGAAACTCTTTCCTGAGAAGGCCTTTATCTAGATATTAGCACAACTGGCTTCTTTGGCCTTTCAAACTAGTGGGTAACTTGTGTAAATATTAAACTGAAGAGAAATGCCATTGTGTGAACTCTATGTTTGTTCCTCTGCTGGCCCACTGAACATTCATGTTTGCAGAAAAAGCTGTTTACAACTGCTTACTCTGGAGACAAGGGGCACTAGAAGTGTAGTATTTCTGTTTAGGAAGCCACTGTATTTGGGCTTGAAGAAAAGGGCATCACATTGAGTTCCTCTTTTTTTGAAAGCTAAGATGCTTTCTGAGAACACTGATGGGAGAAAAGAAAGGCCAGTTTATACATTTATATATAAACATATATATACATATATATATATATCACATACTGTAAAGTTTTATGATCCAATTTGACATTGTTTGGGAATTCTCAAATTATAGGAATAGAGAATCTAGAGAAACTCTTTTCTGATTACTAGCAAAGCTAACCACATAAATGATCAGTGTCAGGGATTTAGTCATTGATTTGGGCATTTGCTCACTGAAACATAAAATTTCATAGTTAAAATTCAATCCTCAGTTGGCCCCACAGCACAATGATAAAGCACTGTGTATGGAAAGCTGTATGCCATATGACCAAATACATTTGAATACCTGCCCCGGCAGCTTGAAAAACACGACAGGGGCATTCGCAAGTATGCTCAAAATCCTGTTGGGATGGAGAAATAAAGAAACAGGATTGTGAGGGCACCTGCACTGGCCCAGGGCGCGGGGCTCTGCTCCGTGTGCCCTGGCCGGAGGGCGAGCCCGGCCGGGGCTCTGCTCCGCGTGCCGTGGCCCGGACTGCCAGGCCCCTGCTGCCTCTCCGGCGCCGGGTATGTCCCATGCTCGGCGCCAACACGGGCCGGCAGCACGGATCGGCCGAGGTCACCGTCCTTCCTTTCTTTGGCCGGGCGGGTGGGCGGGAGGTGGCACTGGGACCTGCGCGCATTCGCGCGCTCGGGGCTGGCATGTGGCCGCCTGGCCTGTGCGTGGCCGCTGGGCCTGCGCCTGCGCGCAGCCACTGGGTGTGTGCCTGCTCACGGCCGCCAGGCCTGAGCGTGGTCGCCGGGCCAGTGCGTGGTCGCCGGGCCAGCGCGTGGCCCCCAGGCCTGCGCGTGGCCGCTGGGCCTGGGCGTGGCTGCCGGGCCTGCGCCTGTGCGTGGCCGCTGGGCCCGCGCGTGGCCGCTGGGCCCGCGCGTGGCCGCCGGGCCTGTGCCTGCGAGTGGCCACCAGGTCCACGCGTGGCCGCTGGGCCCACGCGTGGCTGCCAGGCCTGCGCCTGCGTGTGGCCTCCGGGCCAGTGCATGGCCGCTGGGCCTGCGCCTGCACATGGCCACCGGGTCTGCGTGTGGCCACATGGCCTGTGCGTGGCCGCCGGGCCTGCACGTGGCTGCCAGGCCTGCGCCTCCGCGTGGCCCCCGGACCTACGCATGGCAGCCAGGCCTGCGCCTGCGCCTGCGCCTGCGCCTGCACATGGCCGCCGGCCGCGGGCTGCAAACTGAAGCCGAAAACAAGGATTAAGAACTTGCAACTATAAGCAACAGAAAGAAACTTTAACTGTCTTAAACCAATTGAGAAATATATTGTATAGGAGGATTTTCTCTGCCTATGGACAGTGAGAAGATGATGGTTACCAGCCCTGCATTACCTCAGGGAAAAACAAGAACTACTCTACCATTCTTAAGGAAGCCAGATACCCGAGGATAACTCACGTTGCAGATCCCCACAACACCATTCCCGGTAATCACAAGATGGATGCTGTGCCGCATCAACCATCTCTGCTTACCAGAACCGCTTTCCTGAAACTGTATTCCATGGAGACTCACCTACAATTGCGGAACTGCACAAGACCCACCCTTAATCCAACCCTGAATAGAATCTGTGTTCCCTATTGTTGAAAACTTTATGAGCTGATAATTGAAAAAAAAAAAAACTGAAAGAACTGGAGGGTATAATAGCAGGGATGGCAACTGCAGATACTAGAGACAGTATGGGAGAGGTAATGGGAATGAGTAATAGAGGGTGGAAGGGAGGGATTCAGGGAACAAACAACACACTTAATAGACACAAAAATGAAAAGTTGTCTGTTGGTGATAATGTATATGGAATGCTTGAGAAGGAGAGAGGAGAAAGAGAGGAGAGAGAGAGAGAGAGAGACTGAGAGAGAGAGAAAAGAGAGAGAATGTGCCCACTGGCAATTTTTAAAAAAGATCCACTCTTTCAGAATATAGAGAATTTTAATCCCTGACAAAATGTAAGTATCAGTCCACCTACAGTGGCAGTTAGTATGACACTATGCACAGAAGTAGAGCCATGTAGGAAGGCCCCATGTTCAATGTTCAGATCTCAAGCTGACCTGAACACAGCAAGAATGCCTGCAGGTATACTTCCTTGATCAAGGTCATTCTTTTATTAATGAACTCTTATCAACTGTGCTTTTCTGGACTCGTCATCTAAAACAAATTTCAGCTCATCCTACAAAGGGCCATATAGTGAATCTATTTGGTCTTGCTATGGCTATTCAATTCTGCTGTTGTAGTGCATACATCATCCCTGAGGATGCTAGGCACAGGTGTGCCCATAATCTGGGGGTGGTTGACGGCTAGGGGTGGATCTTGGCATTGGAACCTTGTTAAAGGTACTTTCTCTTTCTCTTTCTCTTACTTTCTCCTTTCCCCTCTCCTTCTCCCATCCTGTCTCTTTTACTCGTGAAAAAGAATAATAAACTTACAAATTTTGAGAAAAAATATAAATAATATAAAGTATATTCTGAGCAGTCTGTGGCCTTGTGGTTAAGGCAGTTGGATCCTGCATGGAAAATTACAATCTGAGTCCTAGCCCTGGCAACTTCAAAAACACAGCAGGCACATGTGCATGCATGCCCAAAATACCAACAGGATGGAGAAATGGAGGAGAAAGGATCATGGTTGGACCATGCTCCTTTGGGAAATGGTTTCTCCCTCTCCCTCTGTCTCTCTGGTGAGCACACTTACCCTCTGGCAAGACAACCTCTAAAATCACAATGAAATAAGTTAGAAATTAATCATAGAAATATTGCTGAAAAGTGCCAAAAATGTGGAAATTAAACAGCACACTTTCAAATAGCCATGGGTCAGACAAAAGGCCACAAAAGAAATTTTAAAATATTTTAAACTAAATAAAAAGACATTAAAATACATAAAATATAGCTAAAACAACACTAAGATAAAGTTTTAGCATTGAATACATAATTTTTAAAACATATAAAATTAATATTTTAAGCCTATAGGATAGGGAATTAAAAGATTATGATGAAATTAAACCTAAAGTGATAATTTAAAAGGAAATCATAAATATTAGAGCAGGAATCAGTAAGACTGAGTACAGGAAAACAATGAAGAAAATGGACAAAACCAAAATTTGGTATTTAGGGTTTTTTTTGTGTGTGAGATTGCTTTTTATAAATTTATTTTATACATTTAATCACTATACATCACTTAGCTTGTAAAGTGAATTTACTCAACATGAATACACTTCACACCAATCCAGTTAAATATACTATACATATTATAAACAAATCATCCTCCACTTCTGTGTCCCGTGAACATCTCCCCTCTCTATTTTTCTCCTTAATTCCTTTCCTCACATTCTCCCCCTTTGAAAAGAGCAATAAAATTAATTTACTCTCCAGCCAAGCTAAACTCTTAAAAAAAGAGAGAAGATACATGTTATCCATATTACAAATGAAGGATGGATAAGCACTACTGATTCCATGAACATTAAAAACAAAGCAAAGGGGTGCCAGCAAGGTGGCACAGTGGTTGAGGTGCCAGATTCTCATGTGAATGAACACTGTTCAAGTTCCAGAACTGGCAGCTTGCTTTCTCACTTTCTCTCTCTCTTTTTCTCTCTATCTCTCATCGGTGAGCGCACATGCCCTAAAGCAAATTAAGACTAATAATAATAATAATTTTTTAAAGGCAATAAGAGAATACTATGAATATCTAAATGACCACAAACTTGATAACTTAGAATCAGTGGACTAAATCTGTGAAAGTCACAAATGATCAAAATTCACTGAATCGGAAAAGGATGAGAGCATTCACCTTTGGACTCTAGGGTGTGTTGCATGGGACTTTGAGAAGATCTTATGCCCCTTCCTGGCCCATACAGATGCCCATTGCAGCTAAGGGTCTTGCCATTCTGCAGGATATCTGCTGCTGAAAGGCTTTACAACTGGGCCTCATGGCTCATCCCCTCTCTCACTCAACTTTGACCTCTCAGAACTTCTGAGTCTTTTCTAAAGCTCATTGTGTGCTGCACCACCTCTTCTTTGTTCCTGAATTGAAGCTCAGTACCTCAGTTTCAGGCTCACCTGTTCTCCAGAAACGGGGAGGGCTTTGGGTCATCCAGGACCAGTGACAACAGTGCAAGGTGCTCGTGAGCAACAGTGAAGTAGAACATAAGAGAGATCACCAATTACCTACACCTGCAGGCCTTTGAATGCTCAGCAATACCTGCTAAGAATTTAGGAAGGAATGTATAGATCACCAGATGACTAGAAACCATCACAGAGGCACAAAAAATATGAGCAACCAACAGAATGTCTCTCCCCCAAGGGAAAACATCAACTCCTCATCACCCACAGAAAACACAATGAGACTCATAGAAATGTCAAGTAAACAATTCAGAATTTTTTTTTTTTTTTGGAGAGGTTTTTCGCTATAGGGCGCATGCGCTCACCAGACAGACAGAGAGAAACATAGAGACAGAAAGTGAGAAATCACCCCCCAGGGGGGATGGTCACGCCGCGATCCCTTCTCCTCCATTCTCCTCTCGGGATCTTGGGCACGCACGCACATGCGCCCGGCGTGAGTTGTAAGACACCGGGTCCAAGACGCGAACCGCGGTCGACTACGTGGGAGTCCAGCGACATAGCCATTACGCTAACTGCTGGTTCCCAACAATTCAGAATTTTTATAGTGACCAAATTAAATGAGATCCATGAAAAAAGAGACAAGCTCCAGGAGATGAGGAAATCCTTTCACTATTTGAAAGAAAAAATAGATACCATAAAAAAGAATAAAATGGAATTATTGGAGATAAAGAATATGATACAGGAAATTAAAGGCTCCCTCAAAAGTATTAAAAGTAGATTAGAACACACAGAAGATCAAATCTAAAATGTAGAAGACAAAACCTCTGATCTAGAAAAAATTATCAGAAAGACTGAGACAACCAAGAAAAATGAGGATAATGTATGAGAGATACTAGATACCATTAAGTGTCCAAGTATCCAGATAATTAGTATCCCAGAAGAGAAAGAAGATAATAAGGGCATTGATAATTTATTACGTGAAATCCTGGAAGAAAACTTTCCAAAACTAGAGAGGCATTCAAATATCCAGACCCAAAATATACAAAGGACCCCAAATCAAATAAACCCAAGATCTTCTCCAAGGCACATCACAACCAGATTGGCAAAAACCACAACAAAGACAAGATACTAAAATAGGCAAGAGAGAAACGTCACATTACTTACAAAGGTTATCTCATCAGGCTAATATTGGACCTCTCATCAAAAACAATGCAGACAAGGAAAGAATGGGGAAATACTTGTTAAATGAAAAACAATTTCAACCAAGAATACTATATGAGGCAATATTATCCTTCATATGAGGAAAAAAAAAGATTAAAAACATTCTCAGATAAACCAAACCTGTAAGAATTTACCAACTCCAGACCAGGTCTTCAAGAACTTCTGAAGGGAGTGCTATACCAGAAAAACTAAGGTCAGACAGACAGATATAAGAGAATAAGAAAAAAAAAATGACTCACTTAATATTAGGAACATGTCTGAAAATATCTATAATAACATTGAACATTAATGGATTAAATTCTCGAATCAAGAGACACTGACTGAATGGATCAAAAAACAGAAACCTTGTGTCTGTTGCCTACAAAAAACATACCTTATGGATAAAGACATACATAGACTAAAAGTGAGGGCTGGAAAAAGATATTCCATGCAAATGGAAATCATAAAAGGACTGAAGTCATGATAGTAATTTCAGACAAAATAGACTTTAAGACAAAAACTATAATAAGAGACAAGGAAGGGCATTATATATTAGTAAATGGGCTAATTCATCAAGAAGACATAATGCTCATAAATATCTATGCACCCAACTCATGAGTACCTAAATACGTGAAGCAAAGACTGCTAGAGCTAAAAGGAGAGGCAGGTTGCAACACTACTGCTGGGGTCCAGCCTCGGCGGGGGTGGGTTATCTCGTCGGAGGCGATGCAGGAAAGGAAGAAGACTAAGACCTCATGCCTTTTCATGCACGTCCTCAGCCGGACACCCCCCAGAGATCACTCTCTGAGGAGTGACAACTGCTAGGAATCATCATGCGTTTTTATTGAAAATGTGTTACATGCAAGTAAATGGAAGAGGGGCTACGTTTCAATTATCAGCTCATAAAATTTTAAGAATAGGGAACATAGATTCTATTCAGGGTTGGATTAAGGGTGGGTCTAGTGCAGTTCCTCAATTGTTCATTTGATGTAGGTGGGTCTCCATGGAATGCAGTTTCGGGAAACTGGTTCCAGCAAGCAGAGATGATTATCAGCTGATGTGGCACAGCAGCCATCTTGTGATTACCGGGAATGGTGCTGAGAAAAGAAAATCTCTAGTATAGATATTAGTTCTTATGGGTCTTAATAAAGAATGATACTTATATAGTTTTATAGGGATCTAAAACTTAATTTAAGGAATCCTAATGTATTTGTCTATTTTACTTGGTGAGGGCGGGGGTGTCCTGGGCCAGTTTCGACCTAATCCTATTTTATGTAAAGAAAAGATTATCTTTAAGTTTATGTTAAATGTATCTTGAAGGGCCTTCCAAAGGTCAAGATTATTTCTGCCTAAATAGAACTTCAGCCCATCCTCTATTGTGACCACGGAGATAAAGCATTGTAATTAACAGTAGGTGATCAGAGCAAAGGGGAACAGTTGGGGGACTTCCTGGAAAATTTTATCATATACTCAGGATGTATAAGAGAGCTATGTAACTATTTTACAGCAGTATATTGGGGAGTCAGAGAGGGGGGGTCACTTCCCAGTAAGGCTACCACAGTTTTTCTGGAGCAAATAGCAAGCAGCCTTGCTGACATGCTAATTCGACCTAAGTTTTATTCCTAGGTCAGGGGGACACACAGCAGCGGCCTTGCCTACGTGCTGACTCGACCTAAGTGATGCTTGAAGGTCAAAAGCTCAACACAGATCCTGGGGCCCTACCAGGTTGGATTCCTCCACAATACAATTGTTGGGGGTCTCACTACCCCATTATCACCTTTAGACAGATCTAGACAAAAGATAATCAGAGAGACGCAGGACCTTAATGATACTATAAATCAAATGGACTTGACAGACATCTACAGAACTTTCCACCCTAAGACCAGAAAATATGCACTTCTCACCCCCACATGGAACCTTTTCAAAGATTGACCATATGATAGGGCACAAATTAAGCTTTATACAGATTCAAAGCCATAGAATCTATATCCAGCATCTTCTCTGACCACGATGAAATTAAACTTCATATTAATTTCAAGAAAATACTCAAAAATACACAAATATATGGAAACTAAACAACCTTCTTCTTTTTTCTTTTTCTTTTCTTTTTTTTTTTTTTTTTGGAGAGGTTTTGCTATAGGGCATGTGTGCTCGCTAGAAAGACAGAGAGAGAGAGAGAGTCAGAAAGCAAGAAATCACCCCCCAGGGGAGATGGCCACACCGTAATCCCTTTTCCTCCATTCTCCTCTCAGGATCTTGGGCACGCACTTATACGTACCTGGCATGAGTTTAAGCCGAGTCCGGGACTCGAACCGTGATCCACTACGTGGGAATACAGTGACATAGCCATTATGCCATCTGCTAGTCCCAACAACCTTCTTTTGAATGATTTCTTAACTACCGAAGAAATTAAGTCTGAAATCAAAAAGTTTATGGAAACAAATGATAATGGATACACGAGTTACCGTAATCTGTGGGAGACTGCAAAAACAGTCATTAGAGGGAAATTAATAGCAAACAGTGTGCTTAAGAAAAAGATGGAAAGGTGGCAAATAGACAACCTGACATCATGCCTCGGAGAATGGGGAAAAACAAGAACAAAAAAGTCCAAAAAAATCCTAGGCAAAAAAATAATAATAAAGATTCAGGCAGAGATAAATGAAATAGAAAATAAACTATACATAAAATAAATGAAAACAAAAGCTAGTTCTTTGAAAAGATTAACAAGATTGACACACTATTAGCTTGACTGGTAAAGAAAAAAAAAGAAACCAGATAAATCAAATGCATAATGAAACAAGCAACATTAGAAATAAAATAAGGGGAACAAAACATCATTAGAGGGTACTATGAGCAACTATACCAACAAACAAGAGAACATGGAGGAGATAGGCAAATTCTTGGATGCTTATAATCTACTAAGACTGAAACAGGAGGACATAGAAAATCTGAATAGGCACACAACAAGCCATGATATTTAATCAGTAATAACCCCCAACAAAGAAAAATCCAGGTCCTGATGGCTTCATCTCGGAATTCTGTAAAACTTTTAAAGAAGAGTTAACACCCTTCTACTCAAATTATTTAGAAAGATCCAAAAGGAAGGAAATCTCTAAAATTCATTTTATGAAACCTCCATCATCCTCATTCCCAAAACAGGTAAAGACATGACAAAAAAGGAAAAGTACATACTAATATCTCTGATGAATATAGATGCAAAAATTCTCAAGATACTTGCAAGCCGTTGGGACTGGTAGGTGGCATGGTGGTTAAGGGCACTGGGCTTCCACATGGCTGACCATGGTTCGAGTCCCAGACCTGGAGGCTTTCTTTCTCTCTCTCTCTCTCTCTCTCTTTCTCACTTTGTCATTCTCTGGTCAAATTAAAATAAATAAAGTTAAATAAAATAATTTTTAAAAAGATACTTGCAAATAATATCCAACAGTAAATAAAAAGGATTATTCATCAGAATCAGGTAGGCTTTATTCCAGGGATGCAAGGGTGGTTCAACATATGCAAGACCATAAACATAATACACCATATTAACAGAAAGAAAGATGAAAAACTATATGACAATTGTAATCAATACAGAGAAAGCATTTGATAAAATACAACATCCCCTGATGATTATGACTCTTAATCTTGAGACTGGTATAGAAAGGCCATTTCTCAACAAAATAAAAGCCATGTATGAAAAACTTACAGCCGAGACCAGTCCAAGCCAGCAGCAGTGCTGGACACTAGGCTGGCTGTGGCTACAGGCACTAACAGTCAGGACTCATTGCTCATCCCCACCCCTACTCATCTCTGGACTTCAGGTTGGTTCTTGGGACTTTAACACAAACTTGCACTCCTCCCCCACCCCATCTGAAGACTGGTTCAAGCCAGCGGCTGAGCGGGACACCAGGCTGCCTGTGGCTGCAGACCCTAATGGCCAGGAACCATCACTCATCCCCACCCCTACTCATCTCTGCATTTTAGGTTGGGTTCTTGAGACTTTAAGATGAACGTGCACCCTTCCCTACCTCGTCTGAAGACCGGTTCAAGCCAGCGGAAGCACCGGACACCAGGCTGCCTGTGACTGCAAGCACGAATGGCTGGGACCCGTTGCTCAACCTCTGCCCCTTCTCCACTTGCCTTTGGACTATCAGAATTTCAATGTTTTTGTTTTGTTTTGTTTTGTTTTGGTTTTGTTTTTGTTTTTGTTTTATGCCCTTGACATGTAGCTTACTAGGTCAGTTGGAGGCTCACCACTCCTTAGAAACAGGGAGAACTTTGGGTCACCCAGGATCAGTGACAATAGTGCATGGTACTGGCGAGTAACAGATAGGCAGACCAGAAGAGAAATCATCAATTTTCTTTTTTTTTTTTTTTTTTTTTTTTTATTTATTTTTTTATTATCATCATATTCTTCTTTATATTACATTGAATTACATATAACTTTACATTGTATTACATTACTTTTTCAAAAGGGAATGCCATGCATGTCAGTCAGTACAGAGACATTAATCTCCCCGCTTCAACATTCAATATCTTTTCTATGTTTTCCCCAATCATTATTATTATTCTAATTATTTTTTAAGACAGTCCATCGCTATTTCTCATGTTGCTTGTACAAATACTTTGCCCATCATGAAATACTTCTCAGACAAATCCAGTTGAGAATACTATACATGTCAACATCAACAGTTAATAAGCCATATCTGTTTCTCACTAATGTCCTGCCTCTCTATTGTTCATTTGTTATCTTTCTCTATCCTCTTCTCTTCACTTCCCCCATTCCACACTGTCCTATTCTCATTAAGTACCTTCACTGCTTTTATGTCCTCCAATTTTTTTTTCACTATCATAGAATGCTGATAGTCGGTATATATTGAGTGGATACATACAATATCTTTCTTTCATATCCTGGCTTACTTCACTCAGCAATATATCCTCCGTATCTGACCACTTTCTATCAAATTCCAGGGCCTTGTTATTTTTTATGGCTGAGTAGTATTCCATAGAGTATATATACCACACTTTTCCAATCCATTCATCAGTTTGTGGACATTTAGGTTGGTTCCATGTCTTGGCAATTGTGAATAATGCTGCAATAAACATTGATGTGCAAGCACTTTTCTGACTGAGCGTTCTCCTGTCTTTTGGGTAAATACCCAGAAGTGGGATTACTGGATCGAATGGTAGTTCTATTTGTAGATCTTTGAGGAACCTCCATATTGTTCTCCACAGTGGTTGAACTAGTTTACATTCCCACCAACAGTGTAGGAGGGTTCCCTTTTCACCACATCCCCGCCAACACTTATCACTTTTTATATTCTTAATCTTTGCCATTCTGACAGGGGTTAGGTGGTATCTCATTGTAGTTTTTATCTGCATCTCCCTTATGATGAGGGATGTTGAGCATTTCCTCATATGCTTTTTGGCTATTCGTATGTCTTCCTTAGAGAGACTTTTGTTCAGCTCATTTTCCCACCTTTTAATTGGGTTAATCATTTTTTTTCGCATAAGGCACTTGAGTTCCCTATGTATTCTGGTTATCAGTCCCTTGTCTGAGGCATATTTAACAAAAATATTTTCCCATTCTGAGGGTTGTTGGTTCACACTTGTTACTGTGTCCTTTGCTGTGCAGAAACTTCTTAGTCTAATATAGTCCCACTTGTCTATTTTAGGGATTATTGCCTGTGCCTTGGGAGTCTTATTTAAGAAGTCTTTGCCTACTCCAATGTCCCCCAGAGTTTCCCCAGCATTTTCCACCAGTAGTTTTATTGTTTGAGGTTTTAGGTT
This sequence comes from Tupaia tana, assembly GCA_026018925.1. NCBI lineage: Eukaryota > Metazoa > Chordata > Mammalia > Scandentia > Tupaiidae > Tupaia > Tupaia tana. Next base: position 30,419,936 of record JAKSZU010000009.1, on the reverse strand, counting down.
AAGATCTTTGATCCATTTTGAGTTGACTGTTGTTAGTGGTGAAAGATGGGGGTTCAGTTTCATCTTTCTGCAGGTGGATACCCAATTTTTCCAGCACCATTTACTAAAGATGTTTTCCTTTTCCCAATGGATTGACTGATATCCTTTGTCAAAGATCAGTTGGCTGTAAGCTTTGGGGGTTATTTCTGGGGTCTCTATTCTCTTCCATTGGTCCACATGTCTGTTTTTATGCCAATACCATGCTGTTTTGATGACCACAGCTTTATAGTATATCTTGGGATCAGGGAGTGATATGCCTCCTACTCCACTCTTCTTGCGCAGGATTGCTTTTGCAATACGAGGTCTTTTATGGTTCCAGACAAATTCTATGATTGCCCTTTCTAGATCTCTGAAGAATATCTCTGGTATTTCGATTGGAATTGCATTAAACATGTAGATTAATTTGGGTAGAATTGCCATTTTGATTATGTTAATTCTTCCAATCCAGGAGCATGGGATATCCTTCCACTTTTTTATGTCACTTTCAATGTCTCTTTTAAGATTTTCGTAGTTTTCTTTATAAAGATCTTTGACTTTCTTAGTTAGGTTTATCCCTAGGTATCTTATACACCTTGTGGCTACGGTGAAAGGGATTCCTTTCTTCAGCTCTGCTTCGTTCAACTTGTTGTTCATAAATAGAAATGCTATAGATTTTTGGATATTGATTTTGTATCCTGCCACTTTACTGTATTCACTTATTACTTCAAGCAGTTTTTTCATGGATACCTTTGGGTCTTCTAAGTATACCATCATGTCATCTGCAAATAAAGATATTTTCAATTCTTCTTTGCCTATTCGAATGCCTTTAATATTGTTCTCTTCTCTGATTGCAATAGCTAAGACTTCCAGTACTATATTAAAGAGCAGTGGAGAAAGTGGGCAGCCCTGCCTAGTACCTGTTTTCAGAGGAAAAGCTTTCAGCTTTTCCCCATTCAGTATAATGTTAGCTGTAGGTTTTTCATAGATGGCTTTTATTGTGTTCAGAAATGACCCTTCTATACCAATCTTACTGAGAGTCTTAATCATAAAAGGATGCTGTATTTTATCAAATGCTTTCTCCGCATCAATTGAGATGATCATATGGTTTTTATCTTTCTTTCTGTTAATGTGGTGTATTACATTTATGGTCTTGCGTATATTGAACCATCCTTGCATCCCTGGTATAAAGCCTACCTGATCGTGATGAATGATCTTTGTTATATGTTGTTGGATACGATTTGCGAGTATTTTGTTGAGAATTTTCGCATCTATATTCATCAATGATATTGGTCTGTAGTTTTCCTTTTTTGTCATATCCTTATCTGTTTTGGGGATGAGGATGATGGAGGCTTCATAAAATGAATTTGGAAGGTTTCCTTCCTTTTGAATCTTTAGAAATAATTTTAGTAGGATAGGGGTTAACTCTTCCTTAAAAGTTTTGTAGAATTCACAAGTGAAGCCATCTGGGCCTGGGCTTTTCTTTGTTGGGAGGTTATTTATTACTGATTCAATCTCCTGGCTTGTTATAGGTCTATTCAGGTTCTCTATGTCTTCCTGATCCAATCTTGGTAGATTATATGCATCCAGGAATTTGTCCATCTCCTCCAGGTTATCTTGTTTGTTGGCGTAAAGTTGCTCATAGTATCCTCTAATGATATTTTGTATTTCTGCTATGTCTGTGGTAATATTGCCTGTTTCATCACATATTTGATTAATCTGGTTTCTTTCTTTCTTCTTCTTAATCAGTCTAGCCAATGGTGTGTCAATCTTGTTAATCTTTTCAAAGAACCAGCTTTTGCTTTCATTTATTTTCTGTATGGTTCGTTTATTTTCTATTTCATTTATTTCTGCTCGAACCTTTATTATTTCTTTTCGCCTGGCATTTTGGGGATTTGTTTGTTGTTGTTTTTCCAATTCTCTGAGGCATGATGATAAGTTATCTAGTTGCCATCTTTCTGTCCTTTTCTTATGTGCACTAATTGCTATGAATTTTCCTCTTATGACTGCTTTTGCTGTGTCCCATAGATTCTGGACACTTGTGTACTCATTATCATTAGTTTCCATAAATTTTTTTATTTCAGCCTTAATTTCTTCAGTAGTGAAGAAGTCATTCAGAAGTAGGTTGTTCAGTTTCCATGTGTTCGTGTATTTTCGGGGTTGTGTCTTGAAATTAATCTTGAGTTTAATTCCATCATGATCAGAGAAGATGCTGGGTACAGTTTCTATGCCTTTGAATCTATAAAGGCTTGATTTGTGTCCTAATATATGATCTATCTTTGAAAAGGTTCCATGTCGGGGTGAGAAAAATGTATATGTTGTGGATGTAGGGTGGAAAGTTCTATAGATATCTGTCAAGCCCATTCCATTTATAGTATCATTTAAGTCCTGTATCTCTCTATTTATTTTCTGTCTAGAAGACCTGTCTATAGGAGATAATGGGGTGTTGAGATCTCCAACAATTATAGTATTTCTCCCTATCTCTCCTTTTAGCTCCAACAGTCTTTCCTTCACATATTTAGGCGCACCTGAGTTGGGTGCATAGATATTTACAAGGGTTATGTCTTCTTGCTGGATTACCCCATTTACTATTATATAATGCCCTTCTTTGTCTCTTCTTACAGTCTTTGTCTTGAAATCTATTTTGTCTGAGATCAATATCGCTACTCCAGCCTTTTTTTGATTTCCATTTGCATGGAGTATCTTTTTCCAGCCCTTGACTTTTAGTCTATGTATGTCTTTATCCATAAGGTGAGTTTCTTGTAGGCAACAGATAGAGGGTTTCTGTTTTCTTATCCAGTCAGCCAGTCTATGTCTCTTAACTGGAGAATTTAATCCATTGACATTCAATGTAATTATCGATATTTCCGTACCTGATCCTATCATTAAGTGAGCCATTTTCTTGGTTGCTCTTTGTTCTCGTATAACTGTCTCTGATTTTTTAGTTTTCCTGGTATAATACTCCCTTCAGAACCTCTTGAAGAGCTGGTCTGGAGTTGGTAAATTCCTTCAAATTTTGTTTATTTGAGAATGTTTTTATCTTTTTTTCCCATATGAAAGATAATTTTGCCGGGTATAATATTCTTGGTTGAAATTGTTTTTCACTCAACACTTTTACTATGCTTCCCCATTCTTTCCTTTCTTGCATTGTTTCCGCCGAAAGATCCGATGTTAGCCTGATGGGGTGACCTTTATAAGTAACCTGGCGTTTCCCTCTTGCCAACTTTAGTATCTTGTCTTTGTCTGTTGTTTTTGCCAGTCTGGCTATAATGTGCCTTGGAGAGGATCTTCTTGGGTTGATTCTACCCGGGGTCCTATGTATTTCCTGGGTCTGGATATTTGAGTGCCTTTCTAGATTTGGAAAGTTTTCTTCCAGGATCTCATGGAATAAATTATCTAGGCCCTTATTATTTTCTTCCTCTTCTGGAATACCTATTATCCGGATGTTGGGGCGCTTGATAGTATCCAGTATTCCTCGTATATTATCCTCATTTTTCATGGTTGTTTTCTCAATCTTCTTGATGCTTTTTTCTAGGTCAGAAGTTTTGTCTTCTACGTTAGATATTCGATCTTCTGCCTGGTCTAACCTACTTTTAATACTTTCAAGGGAGGTTTTGATTTCCTGTATCACATTCTTCATTCCTAGAAGTTCCATCTGGTTCTTGTTTAAGGTATCCATTTCTTCTTTCAAGTCATTGAAGGACTTCCTCATCTCCTGGAGCTCCTTGTCTCTTTTCTCTTCCATCTCAGTTAGTTTGGTCACTACAAATAATCTGAATTCCTTATCAGACATGTCCACGACGTCCATTGTATTGACTGTGGGTGATGTAGGCTTGATGATTTCCCTTGAGGGAGAGGCCTTTTGTTGGTTGCTCATATTTCTGGAGCCTCTGCGATTGTTCTTAGTCATTAGGTATTCTATATGTTTCTTCCTACCTGATTGTTAATAGTTGTACAGGCTTAGAAAATTGATGATTTCCCTTATGGTTGGCTTACCTGTTGCTCACAATTACCATTAACTGTTGCCACTACCCTGGATGGCCCAAAGTCCTCACTGTCTCTAAGGACAGGTGAGCCTACAATTGACTGAATAAGCAACACCCCAAGAGCAAAGAAAAACAAACTGAAAAAAGGAAATCGCGCGGCGCGCAAGCGCGCCGCGCGCTATTCAAATCACCAGAATTCAGAGTCCAAAGGCTAGTGGGAAAGTGTCAGAAGATGAGTGACAGGACCAGGTTGGTCAGGTCTGGAGCCTCAGTCCGCCTGGTGCCCGGAACTGCTGGCCGGCTCGATCCGGATTGCGGGTGGGGTGGGGTGGGAGTTCGCCTTAAAGTCCCAGACAACCAACCTGGGGTCCAAGGAGGAGAAACGGTGGGGATGCGTGGAGATTCGGAAAGGTCGGGCCTGCAGCCTCAGTCCGCCTGGTGCCCGGAACTGCTGGCCGGCTCGATCCGGATTGCGGGTGGGGTGGGGTGGGAGTTCGCCTTAAAGTCCCAGACAACCAACCTGGGGTCCAAGGAGGAGAAACGGTGGGGATGCGTGGAGATTCGGAAAGGTCGGGCCTGCAGCCTCAGTCCGCCTGGTGCCCGGAACTGCTGGCCGGCTCGATCCGGATTGCGGGTGGGGTGGGGTGGGAGTTCGCCTTAAAGTCCCAGACAACCAACCTGGGGTCCAAGGAGGAGAAACGGTGGGGATGCGTGGAGATTCGGAAAGGTCGGGCCTGCAGCCTGAGTCCGCCTGGTGCCCGGAACTGCTGGCCGGCTCGATCCGGATTGCGGGTGGGGTGGGGTGGGAGTTCGCCTTAAAGTCCCAGACAACCAACCTGGGGTCCAAGGAGGAGAAACGGTGGGGATGCGTGGAGATTCGGAAAGGTCGGGCCTGCAGCCTCAGTCCGCCTGGTGCCCGGAACTGCTGGCCGGCTCGATCCGGATTGCGGGTGGGGTGGGGTGGGAGTTCGCCTTAAAGTCCCAGACAACCAACCTGGGGTCCAAGGAGGAGAAACGGTGGGGATGCGTGGAGATTCGGAAAGGTCGGGCCTGCAGCCTCAGTCCGCCTCAGAAATCATCAATTTTCTAATCCTGCACACATTTTAACACTGAGAGATACCTTGAATAAATTAAGAAGGAACATATAGATCACCAGATGACTAGGAACAATTGCAGAGGCTCAAGAAATATGACCAACCAACAAAAGGCCTCTCCCCCAAGGGAAATCATCCAGCCCACATCACCCACAGTCAATACAATGGACATCGTAGACATGTCAGATAAGGAATTCAAAGTATTTGTAGTGACCAAAGTAACTGAGATGGAAGAGAAAAGAGACACTGAGCTCCAGGATATAAGGAAGTCTTTTCATGATTTGAAAGAAGAAATATACACCTTAAACAGAACCTGATGGAACTTCTAGGGTTGAAGAATGTGATACAGGAAATCAAAACCTCCCTTGAAGGTATTAAAAGTAGGTTAGATCAGGTAGAAGATTGAATCTCGAATGTAGAATTCAAAACATCTGACCTAGAAAAAAGTATCAAGAAGATTGAGAAAACAACAGAGAAAAACAAGGATAATATATGAGGAATACTGGATACAATCAAGTGCCCCCACACGCAGATAATTGGTATCCCAGAAGAGGAAGGAAATAATAAGAACATTGATAATTTATTCCATGAAATCCTGAAAGAAAACTTTCCAAACCTAGAAAAGCATTCAAATGTCCAGATCAAAGAAAAACATAGAACCCTGAGTAGAATCAACCCAAGAAGCTACTCTCCATAGCACATCATAGCCAGATTGGCAAAAACAACAGACCAAGACAAGATACTAAAGGTAGCAAGAGGGAAACATCAAGTTACTTACAAAGGTCACCCCATAAGGCTAACATCAGACCTCTCGGCGGAAACAATGCAGTCAAGGAAAGAATGGGGAAATACAGTTAAAGTGTTGAATGAAAAAAATTTCAACCAAGAATACTATACCCAGCAAGATTGTCTTTCATATGGGGAAAAAAAGATAAAAACATTCTCAGATAAACAAAATCTGAAGGAATTTACCAACTCCAGACCAGCTCCTCAAGAGGTTCTGAAGGGAGTGCTATACCAGGAAAACTAAAAAGTCAGACGGACAGTTATAAGAGAACAAAAAGCAACCAAGAAAATGTCTTACTTTCTGATAGGAACAGATCGGGAAATATTGATAATAACATTGAATACCAATGGATTAAATTCTCCTATTAAGAGACATAGACTGGCCAAATGGATATAAAAAAAATAAAAATAAAACAAACACAGAAACCCTCTATCTGTTGTTGACTACAAGAAACTCACCTTATGGATAAAGACATACATAGACTAAAAGTGAAGGGCTGGAAAAAGATATTCCATGCAAATGGAAATCAAAAAATGGCTGGAGAAGCAATATTGATTTCAGACAAAATAGGCTTCAAGTCAAAGACTGTAAGAGACAAAGAAGGGCTTCATATAATAGTAAATGGAGTAATCCAGTGAGAAGACATAATGCTTAGAAATATCTATGCACCCAACTCAGGAGCACCTAAATATGTAAAGGAAAGACTGCTGGAGCTAAAAGGAGAGATAGAGAGAAACACTATAATTGTTTGGGATCTAAACACTCCACTATCTCCTATAGACAGATCTTCTAGGCATAAAATAGAGAGATACAGGACCTAAATGATACTATAAATCGAGTGGGCTTGATAGATATCTATAGAACTTTCCACCCTAAGTCCACAACATTATATATTTTTCTCACCCCAGTGTGGAAGCATTTCAAAGACTGACCATTTGTTAGGACACAAGTCAAGCCTTTACAGACTCAAAGTCATAGAAATTATATCCAGCATCTTCTCTGGCCATGATGGAATTAAGTTCAAGATTAATTTCAAGAAACACCCTCTAAAATACACAAAAACGATGAAACTGAACAATCTACTTCTGAATGACTTCTTCATTACTGAAGAAATTAAGACTGAAATCAAAAAATGTATGGAAACAAATGAGTACATAAGTAACCATAATCTATAGGACATGGCAAAAGCAGTCATAAAAGGGAAATTAATAGCAATTAGTGTGCATAAGAAAAGGATGGAAAGATGGCAAATAGATAACCTAACATCATGCCTCAGGGAATTGGAAAAACAACAACAACAAATGCCGGGCAAAAAGAAATAATAAAGGTTCAAGCAGAAATAAATGAAATAGAAAATAAATGAACCATGCAGAAAATAAATGAAAGCAAAAGCTGGTTCTTTGAAAAGATTAACAAGATCGACACATCATTGGCTAGACTGATAAAGAAGAAGAAAGAAAGAAACCAAACCAGATAAATCAAATACATAATGAAACAGGCAACATTACAACAGACATAGTAGAAATACAAAATATCATTAGAGGATACTATGAGTGACTATCTGCCAACAAACAAGATAACTTGAAGGAGATGGTCAAATTCCTGGATGTATATAATCTACCAAGATTGAATCAGGGTGATATAAAAAAACCTGAATAAACCTATAACAATGCAGAAGATTGAATCAGTAATAAATAACCTCCCAACAAAAAAAGCCCATGTCTAGATGGCTTCACTTGTGAACTCTACAAAACTTTTAAGAAAGAGTTAATCCCTATCCTACTCAAATTATTTCTAAATATTTAAAAGAAGGGAAGCCTTCCAAATTCATTTTATGAAGCCTCCATCACCCTCTTTCCCAAAACAGATAAGGACATGACGAAAAAGGAAAACTATAGCCCAATATCATTGATGAATATAGATGTAAAAATTCTCAACAAGACACTTGCAAATCGTATCCAACAATATATAACAAGGATTATTCATCATGACCAGGTGGGCTTTATCCCAAAGATGCAAGGGTGGTTCAACATATGCAAGACCATAAAGGCAATACACCATATTAACAGAAAGAAAGATAAAAACCATATGATCATTTCAATTGACGCAAAGAAAGCATTTGATAAATAATAAAGGTTATTAACACATCCTTTTATAATTATAGACCCTCCATAATATTGGTATAGAAAGATCATTGTTCAACACAATAAAAGCCATCTATGAAAAACCTACAGCTAACGTTATACTGAATATATAAAAGTTAAAACCTTTTCCACTAAAAACTGGTACTAAGCAAGGCTGCCCTCTTTCTCTACTGCTCTTTAGTATAGTATTGGAAGTCTTAACTATTGCAATCAGAAAAGAGAACAATATAAGAGGTATTCGAATAGGCAAAGAAGAGTTGAAAATATCTTTATTCACAGATAACACGATGGTGTACATCGAAGACTCAAAGGTCTCCATGAAAAAACTTCTTGAAGTAATAAGTGAATATAGTAAAGTGGCAGGACACAAAGTCAACATCCAAAAACCTATAGCATTTCTATATATGAACAACAAGTTGAACGAAGTAGAGATGAAGAAAGGAATCCCTTTCACTGTAGCCACAAGATGTATAAGATACCTAGGGATAAACCTAACTAAGGAAGACAAAAATTTTATTTAAGAAAACTATGAAAATCTTGAAAAAGATATTGAAAGTGACATAAAAACGTGGAAGGACATCCCATGTTCCTGGATTGGAAGAATTAACATAATCAAAATGACAATTCTACCCAAATTAATCTCTATCTTTAATGCAATTCCAATCAAAATACCAGAAATACTAATCACAGATCTAGAAAAGACAATCATAGAATTTGTCTGAAATCACAAAAAAACCTCGTTTTGTTAAATAAATCCTGCACAAGAAGAGTGGAGTAGGAGGTATATCACTCCCTTATCCCAAGATATACTATAAAGATGTGATCATCAAAACAGGGAGAAATGTTCATCTGTTGATATATTCGCTTTGTAAGCTAAATAATGTGATTGAATGTATAAAAAAAATGAAATGAAAAAAAAAGAAAAATATACTTCTTACCTGAAAAAAACAGGTATCCACCTGCAGAAATAAGAAACTGAAACCCCATCTTTCACCATTAACAAAAATTAACTCAAAGTGGATCAAAGATCTGAACCTAAGACCTCAAACTATAAAACTACTGGTGGAAAATGCAGGGGAAACTCTGGGAGACATTGGAGTAGGCAAAGACTTCTCCCAAAGCACGGGCAATAATCCCTAAAATAGACAAGTGGGACTCTATCAGATTAAGAAATTTCTGCACAACGAAGGACACAGTAACAAGTGTGAACCGACAACCCTCAGAATGGAAGAATATTTTTGTAAAATATCTCTCAGACAGGGACTGATAACCAGAATACACAAGGAACTCAATCATGTTATGTGGAAAAAAAAATGATTAACCCAATTAAAAGATGGGAAAATGAGCTGAACAAAAATCTCTCTAAGGAAGACATACGAACAGCCGAAAAGCATATGAGGAAATGCTCAACATCCCTCATCATAAGGGAGATGCAGATAAAAACCACAATGAGATACCACCTAACCCCTGTCAGAATGGCAAAGATGAAGAATATGAAAAGTGATACGTGTTGGCGGGGATGTGGTGAAAAGGGAACCCTCCTACACTGTTGGTGGGAATGTAAACTGGTTCAGCCACTGTGGAGAATAATATGGAGGAGGTTCCTCAAAGGTCTACAAATAGAGCTACCATTTGATCCAGCAATCCCACTTCTGAGTATCTACCCAAAGAACAAGAGAACACTCAGTCAGAAAAGCGCTTGCACATCAATGTTTATTACAGCATTATTCACGATCACCAAGACATGGAAACAAACCAAATGTCCACAAACAGATGAATGGATTAAAAAAGTGTGGCACATATACTCTATGGAATACTACTCAGCCATAAAAAACACCAAGACCCTGGCATTTGATAGAAAGTTATCAGATATGGAGGATCTATTGCTTAGTGAAGTAAGCCAGGATATGAAAGAACAATATCATATGTATCCACTTAATATATACTGACTATCCTCACTCTATGGTAGAGATTGAAATACTGATGGACATAAAAGTAGTGAATATAGTTAACGAGAATAAGACAGTGTGGAATGGGGTGGGAGAAGAGAAGAGTATAGAGAAAGATAGTAAGAGAATAGAGTGGCATGACATTAGTGAGACACAGATATGGTTTACTACCTGTTAATGATGACATGCATAGCATTCTCAAATGGATTAGTCTGAGAAGTATTTCATGTTGGGTAAATTCTTTTTACAAGCAAAATGATAAACAGTGATTGACAGTTTAAAAAATAATTGAAATAATAATAATAATCGGGAAAAAATGAAAAGCTATTCAATTATGAAATGGGGATTTTAATGTCTCTATATTGACTGATGTGCATGGCATTCCTTCTGGAAAAAGAAATGTATTACATTGTAAAGTTATATGTGATTCAATTTACTATAAACAAGATTATTATGATAATAAATACTTTTTTAAAAAAAGCCTTTGCACATCAATGTTTATTGTGACATTATTCACGATTGCTAAGACCTGGAATCTACCCAAATTTCCATGAACAGGTGAATGTATTGAAAAATGTGGCACAGGGACCAGCAGTTAGCATAATGGCTATGTCACTGGACTCCCACGTAGTCGAACATGGTTCAAGTCCCAGACCCGGAGGCTTAAACTCACGCCGGGCGCGTGTGCGTGCATGCCCAAGATCCTGAGAGGAGAATGGAGGAGAAGGGATTGTGGCGTGGCCATCCCCCCTGGAGGTTGATTTCTCACTTTCTGTCTCTCTGTCTCTCTCTGTCTTTCTGGAGAGCGCTCGCGCCCTATAGCAAAAACCTCTCCCCAAAAAAAATGTGGCACATATACTCTATGGAATACTACTCAGCCACAAAAAATTTTTTTAATTAAAAAAAAAAAAAAAAACATGTCCCTGGCTTTGATAGAAAGTGGTTGAATATGGAAGATTTTTTGCTGAGTGAAGCAAGCCAGGCTATGAAAGAAAGATATTGTATGTCTCCACTTTATATATGCTGACTATCCACACTCTATGGTAGAGATTAAAATATTGGAAGGCATAAAAGCAGTGAAAATAGTTATGGACGCTGAAGACAGTGTTGGGAGGAGGGAATTGTATAGGCAAGGAAATCAGGGAAAAAAATAGAGAATCATGACAACTGTGGGACAAAGAAATGGTTTTAACCTGTTAATGGTAACAGGTATATTATTCTCTACTGGACTGGTCTGAGAAGTATTTTGTGTTGGATAAATTCTCTTTGCAAGCCAAATGATGTATAGTAAGTCATTTTTTAAAAAATAAGAAGAATAATAAAAATAAAATTTAAAAAAGATACAACCATAGAATTCAAAATCTTGAAGTAAAGGGAGCAAAGTAGCAATACATGAGACCTTAGGAGTGTCATCATATTAGAAGTCATCCAATATCTGTATCAATTATGTGCTTTTTTTTTTTTAAAAAAAAAAGCAAAAGATGAGAATAGCTCTCTATCTGCTGAAGAAAATAAATGTGTACTCACTCAATTCAACAAAGAAAAGATAACCTTTTCAATACATGGTACTAAAACAATTAGAAGTTCATTTTTTGGCGGGGAAAAAAGAACAGATAAACTTGGACACAGACCTTACACTTCAAAGCATAAAAAATAAAAACCTCAAAGTAGATGATATGCTTAATTATAAATTGCACAATTACAAAACTTCTAGGGGAAAAAAAGAGAAAATCTGTATTATTTGGAGTTTGATGAAGAGTTTACAATACAACACCAAAAGCAGGAACCATGAAAGAAAAAAATGATAAGTTGAACTTCATTAAAATGAAAAACAAAAAGCAAAAGAAAAACTTTTGTTCTGCAAAAAACACTATTTACAGAATGAACAGATAAGCGACAGACTGAGGAAAAATGCAAATCATTTATCTATTGAAGCACTTGTAACTAGAATATACAAATAAGATTTAAAACTAAGCAATAAAAATTGATTTAATAGTAGGCAAAATATTTGAATAAATAATTTATCAATGAAGATATACAGATAGCACATAAGCATGTGAAAACATATTCAAAATAATTTTGTTTGGAGAATTTTAAATTAAAGCAACAATGAAATACCAATACACACCTATTAGAGTGGCTAAAACACACACTTGCACACACAAATGTGACAATGCTAAATACCAATGAGGATACAGAGATGCAAAACAGTGCAGCCACTTTGGAAGACATTTTGTATATTTATAAATAGAAACTTTTTGTTTTGCCATATGACCCAGTAATCATGTTCCTAGGTATTTACCCAACTATTTTGGAAACTTAAGCTTACAGAAACACCTGTTTGTGAATGCTTAGAGCAGGTTTATTCATAATTACCCAAAACAAAAATGAGCCATAAGCCACATTATGCCCTTCATAATATGAATGAATAAATAATCTATGCTGCACTCATACAATGAAATACTACTTAATGGTAAAAGGCAATACACTATAAATTCATGCAATAGTATGGATTAATCTTTTTTTTTTGGGGGGGGGAGGTTTTTGCTATAGGACGTACGTGCTCACCAGAAAGACAGAGAAACAGAAAGGGAGAAATCACCCCCTGGGAGGATGGCCAAGCTGCAATCCTGTCTCCTCCATTCTCCTCTTGGGATCCTGGGCACGCACACACACACACCCGGCATGACTTTAAGCCACCAGGTCCGTGACTCGAACCACGGACAGCTACTGGGAGTTCAGCAACATAGCCATTATGCTAACTGCTGATCCCAATATGGATTAATCTTAAATGCATATTGTTAAGTGAAAGAAGTTGGTCTAAAAAGGTTACATCTTTTGATTCCATTTTTGTAACATTCTGGAAAACATAAAACTAAAGATATGAAAAACAAGTCAGTGGATACCAGGAATTTGAAGAGGGAGGAGGATGAATAAGTGAATCAGATGGTGAAATGACTTTATATGATACTATAGTGGTGAATACATATCAGTATGTGTTTGTTAAAAGTCGTGTAATATTGTAGCATAAAGAGCGAATCTTAATGTGTACAAATTAAGGAAAATCTCATTTAGACAGTATGATCTGGGAATCCAGGATGGAATGCAAACTGTGGCAAAGAATCCAACTGTATTACAAATGTATGACATAACCACAGTGAGGAAAATAAGGATTAACAGCAGTAATCTAAGTACCCTTGGAAATGAGTAGGCTCTGTTAGATTAACAACAAAAGAAACCATTTATAAGCACTATCACTGTTTGGTAAAATTGTTTCTTATATAAATGTGAGTTAACAGTTCTCCAACTTCTGTATATTTATGCTGGTTTTGAGCAACAAGTAAATGGATGGCAAATGTCAGAAACCAATATTCTCACTATTGGAGAGAGGGGTTACAGATAAGCAATGGGAGGAAGTTAGAATAATCTACATGATAATAGATGAGAATTAGTGACATTAATATGAACGCATTTAGAATAATACAGGTAGATAAACATAGATTGATAGTAGATAGAGAAATACGAGGGGTATTCAAAATTCATGGAAAATGTGTACCGTGCATAGCTTTCAAAAATGTTTTGCATTAAAGTGAACTCATACTTTAATTCCTCTTTCCATCGATTTTCTGAAGTCCCTCCATACTTAGATATATGTAAATGTATATACACATACATCTCCTAGCTCTGTTAGTTGAAAGGGGCTAGAAGTAATCTCAACGCAGTGACAACTACAAGCACAACCAGCACCAAGATTTGGTTTCCAGAACTACTGTTCAATAAAAGAAACCTGGGTCCCTTGGAGAAATGGCTGATTCAAGGTCTGGACACAGAATACACAAGATGAACCTAGAACATCTTGCAATGTCAGACAGTAAGAAAGTTCTCTCTCTCTCTCTCTCTCTCTCTCTCTCTCTCTCTCTCTCTCTCTCTCACACACACACACACACACACACACGCACACACCACATGAGTGCACTGAGGGGTGCATAGCAAAGAAACTGTATTGTAAATGGAGTCAGTATGGTTTAGTCTGGCTCCCTCACCTCCTATCTTACCACATTTGAAGGCTACAGGATAAACAATGTATGTTATTAGTTGTACTGTGCTTGTGTGCTTGTTATGTAATTATGACTACTGTTTTATGCCATTGACTGCCATGCACATGGCATGCATGACAGTCTGGTTTTGGCAATGAGCCATCCCCTTTAAAAGAAAGGGAGCACCTGGTCAGATAGCCCAGCACTGCCCTGTTCTGCCCTGCTCTGCCCTGCAAGGTAGCCCTGCTCTGTTTAGGCTTGATTCAGGCTGCTGAGTCCTGATGGCTTTGGCTTGTCTTGGCCTTGGCTCAGCTCAGCTCAGCCCCATGCACTGTGAGTATTGAGATGGAAGAAGCCACTCTATGAGTGTCCTCCACATGCATTACTAGGTCCAAGACGGGGGAAGTACCTGTGAATGCTGTTATGGGCTTTACAAGCCTAAGAGCTCTGTGAGCTCCTACTAAACTCAGGCAATAAACAACAAAACATCATCAGTGCCTCATGATTTTTTCCAACTCCCTGTGTCTCTGTTCAACCCACTGTTAGGAGGAGAAAAGAACCTCGCAAAACAGAAGCTTAAGAACCAAGTAAAAGACCTTATAGTGACCATAGCTAGAACACACTGAGCAACAAAATCAATGAGGCAGTATTACTGGATTATGATCCGAAGTATAAAATAAATATGCATGAGTCCATACTAATATAAATATATAAATGGTAGAGAACAGAGAGAACTCCCAGACAGAATTATTTTTTTTCTTTTTTCTTTGCATTTAATCACTGTATATCTTTACAATGTACAACATGGTTTTTCCCAGCATGAATACAGTGTGTATTAGTCAAGTCAGAGACATTGCCATATACATTATCATCAGCAGATAATTTTTCACTTTTGTGATTTTTAAATGTGTTGCTTGTTTTTTCACTGATCCCTTCCCTCCTACACCCTATTACCCACCCCCTCCTATACTGTCTCTAGAATTTACAGTTGGTTTCCCTGCTATTATACCTTCCGATCTTGCAGTTTCTGCTATACAGTGCAGACATTTGGTATATATTAAGCAAGGATGTACAATACCTAGACAGAATTATTTAAAAAAATAGATAAAAACTCTTTTCTCAACAAGGTAGAACATAAAATTCTACATTTCTTAAATTTGGGCTGCACATAGTGTCTACCTTCCAAAGAGTATAGCATGGAAAAGAGAACAAAAGAGTAACTTTACAGTGGAGGAACCTGACAAACACTACCTCAGTCAAATTATCAGCAGTAGTAAGTCATGTGGATAGCATGTTCACTTGATATAATGTGATATGAATGACACTTTTCCTCTGTGATCATCCTCCCCAAATTTATTGCTACAATCTAATAAAGAGAAAAGTATTAGACAGGGGCCAGCAGGTGGCATGGCAGTTAAGGCGCTGGACTCCCATATGGTCAACCACAATTCAAGTCCTGGACTTAGCAACTTTCTTTCTCTCTCTCTCTCTCACACATGTGCCCTGTAGCAATTAAAAAATTAATAATGATAAATAAAATTAAATAAATAATTATTTTTTAAAAAGAAAAAGAAAGACATCAGACAAATTCCACTTGAGGGACATTCTTCAAAAATATCTAGATAGTTCTTCTCAAATCTGTTAAGGGAATTGAAAATGAGTAAAGATTGATAAATACTGCATGATCTCACTTATACATGGAATTTAAAGAAATCTAATTAATGGAAGTAAAAATAGAATGGTGATAACAGAGGCTGGACATGGGGTAATGGAGAAGAGGATGGGGAGATTTCGGCCAAATGGCACAAAGTTTTAGTTAGACTATAGGAATGTTTCAGAGATATTACATAGCATGGTGACTATAGTCAATAGTGTATATTTCAAAATTGCTAAAAGAGTAGATTTGAAATGTTCTCATCACCAAGAAATGATAAGTGTGAGAGGTAATAGATATGCTAATTACCTTTTAAAATCTATCCAAAATGTACACATATATGGAAACATTAGGGTGTACCCCATGAATATATACAATTATTATTTGTCCATTAAACATTTTAAAAATGAAAAAAAGAAAGTCTGAGAAAATATCACTGTCAAGTTGGGCCTTAAGGATACAAACAAGTAAATATAATGTGGTGGACTGGTTCCTTGGGGCAGTGGTAATGTGCTGCTCAAGGAAAGCCAAATACCACATGGTAAGCACAGTTCAAACCACTGGCCTGATTTTCTTGAAACATGCCAGGTACGGCCCAGAACAGCCCTTCTTCAAGAGACAGACAGCTCCATGGCTCTTGCGATCTAGCCATTTTGGGAGAAAGGAAGATGTCCCACTGATAACTGGGCCTCCAACATACAAAACTCGTGTGATTGAACTTCCAAGTTTGGGAAGAAACCGACCATCCACCAGATGACTAGAAATCTCTGCAGGACCACAAGAAATATGGGGAAGCAGGAAAATACCTCTTCCACAAGGGAAACAGATAGCAACTCTTCATCCACACACAGTTCAATGGAAATCATGGAAATGTCTGATAAAGAATTCAGAACATTCATAATGGCAAAGCTAACAGAGATGGAAGAGAAGAGAGACAAGGAACTGCTGAAGAGGAAGGAGAAAGGAGTTGAAGAGTTCCAGGAGGTCAGGAAATTCATGCAAGATCTAAAAGAGGAATTTCACACTTTACAAAAGAATCAGATGGAACTGTTAGAGATGAAGGCTGTAATACAAGAAGTCAAAATCTCCCTTGAAAGTATTAAAAGCAGACTAGATCATACAGAAAATAGAATCTCTAATGTAGAAGAGAAAATGGCTGGCCTAGAAAAATCCACCATGAAGACTGAGAAAATGCCCAAAAATTTGAGAATAATATGCGAGAAGTACTAGATACAATTAAACATCCAAACTTCCGGATAATAGGCATCCCAGAGGGTGAAGAGACTCATAAGGGCATTGATAATCTATTCCATGAAATCCTGCAAGAAAACTTTCCAAACCTGGAGAGGCATTCAAAGATTCAGTCCCAAGAAATACAGAGGACCCCAAATAGAATCAACCTAAGAAGATCTTCTCCAAGACACATTATAGCCAGATTGACCAAAACCACAGACAAAGACAAGATACTGAGACTGGCAAGAGAAAAAAGGCAAGTTACCTACAAAGGGTATCCCATCAGACTAATGGGAGACCTCTCATTGGAAACAATGCAAGCGAGGAGAGAATGGGGAAATATATTCAAAGTATTAAGGGAAAAGCAATTTCAACCGAGAATTCTGTACCCAGCAAGGTTATCATTCATTTGGGAAGAAAAGACACAAACTTTCCCAGATAAACAAAACCTGAAAGAATTTACCAGCACCAGACCAGATCTCCAAGAAGTTCTTAAGGGAGTGCTATGTCAGTAAAATTAAATGCAGACACACAGAAATAAGAGTTCAAAAACTAAGAAAATGGGAAATTTAATTGTAGGGACAAAGTCTGGAGTTGAGTATTATATCCCAGAGTTCAATCTGGAAGATCGTACCTCAACAGAAAAAGAAGAAAGATTAAGTACATGAGTCTGAACTGATGAAACAGCATTCTATGACTTGACTAAGATATTGCTGCTTTTCTTCTAAGCTTTGTTGTCCGGTTTTAAGGATTTTTATCCTGTCTTCAGCTGTCAATAGATTCATGTACCTACTATTTGAACAAAACACTAACCTGTTTCTAGGCTTCAAATTGCAAGGAAATAACCTTACCAGTTCAAAACTGCCTTTCTTGAAACCACCAGCTGAACTTGCTATTGAAAGTAGTTAGATTACTTATGATATGTGTGGTCAACAAAATGTTGGGGGAAAAGGAATTGAAGACAACTGTAGACAGCAGAAAAAGTGTAACAAGAGAGTGGAATAGGGCAGAGGGTCAGACATGGGGTAAAAAACATATATATATGAAAGTAGTAATGGAATTTTATGGATGATAACATGCATGATTAAGCCACTATGCAGTTTACTCTAGAGGGGAAACCACATTTAGTATGTTGTGATGATGCTCAGGGAATGAATGTAAATTAAAAAAAAAAATTCAGAGAAAAAAATACTAAAAGTGTTACCAAAATTTAAAGAAAAGACTGTGTATTTGATGACCACAGTAAGCTATATAGCCCCAGCTAGGTACTATTTTATAGTATGTTCATTCTACTCACTGAGGTTTATGCCTAAAGTCAGACATGGGTTCTTGTGTATGTATATATCAGCTGTGCTTGCTATTGCAAATATTTAGACAAATTAAGTTCATTAGCAAATCAATTAAATGGGGGGGGGGGTAGGCATAGAAAGCAATCATGGATACCAGAGACAATGGGAGGAGGGTTGGACAGGGCACAGGGTTAGGGATAGGAAATCAAGGATGGCAAAAAAAAAAAAGGCAAAATATACAAGACATAAGAAATGAAAAATTGCTTGTTGATAACACGTATGTTGATGTGCTTGATTGAGCCAACAGACAGTGTATTTTGGATGAAAAATTCATTTTGTATACTGTAATGATGTATAGTATATTAATGTTAAAAAAATAAAAATAAATTAATAAAATAAAAAAATAAACGTACCAGGTACGTACATGATCACCTAGGATCTGATGCGGTACAGGACTGGAAGAATGGGATCAAAACATGACCAGACCCTGTGGAGGGTGTTCATCTCTTTCTGTCTCTTTCTCACTTTCATACACATGTGCACAAACTCTATTATGAATAAAGAAAAAAATTTAATTACATATACTGTGGTATGCTAGATAGAATTCTGGTACTGAAAATCATATTAAGTAAAATACAAGGAAATTCAAATAAAGTATGGACTTTAGTTAATAATAGCCTATTAGTGTTGATTTATTAGTTGTGAAAAATGCACCATAGTAATGTTAAAAATAGGATGTGGAGTATATAGGAATTCTCTAATATTCTCATAACTATTCTGTATGTCTAAAATTACTCTAAAATTAAAAGTTTATTAAATGTTGGAGCTAGCAGGTGGCATGGAGGTTATGGCACTGGATCCCAACTGACCAACCACAGTTCAAGTCTCAGACCAAGTGGCTTGAAATTCATGCTGGGTATGTGTATGTACATGCATGCCCAAAATTCTGAAAGGAGAGTGGAGGAAAAGGGATTGAGTAGTGGTCATCCTTCCAACACCCCCAGAGGTACTTTCCCACTTTTCCTTTCTGTCTCTGCCTGATCAGAGCATGTGCCCTGTAGTAAAAACAAAACAAACAAACATTAAATATTATTTTTAAAAGGCAAGCTTCATCCCAAAATGTATATCCCCAGCTCATTTTCACACAATCTGCAGTGCCATCATAAAGAGCCATCAGTTCTAAATTCTTATTTTGTAAGGGAAATCCTCCAGAGTATCTTGTGATACATTATCTTGTTATGTTGATTAACACTACAGGCAGGTGTTTTCTCTTCTATAGCTAGATAGTGGAGGGTGCTAAAGGATTGAGGGTTTTCACTGAGAAGAGGGGATTACTATGGAACTGACATGGCCAGGAAAGCAGACATGAGTAGGATGCCCCAGGATGGGGTCCCAATCCTGGGGCCTAGGCCCTATTTTTGCGAAAACCTACAGAATAAACACAGTAAATGGAGAGGCAAATTGAAGTGGTTCCAACTTGCATGTGGATTGGAGGGCCTGGTGGCTTCTGCCAACTCTTACCTGAGGGCCTCAGCTTGATGTCAAAGTACTTCCTCTAGTGGCACTCTCTCAAAGCAGTTCGCCAGATCTCAAATTAAAAGCAGTCTTTCCCTGGTGATTTATTACTTTAGAACTCTACACAAATGGTGAGGGAATTTCAATAACACTTGACTATTCTGTCACAAGTTACAGGAAGGCTGAGAGGAAACTAGGGAGTGGGTAATTAGTAAAGGAATACAAACTCAGAGGCTTTGCCTCTTAGACATGTCCCAACTAGTGTCTGGGTTCAACTTATCATAGGTGAAATCTCACTTAACCAAATCAACATGCTTGTGAAGATATCCAGGAGATGATAGTAAGAAAATAAAAGATCATTTTTTGTTGTTTACTTGTTTATTTTTGTTTCCAGGGTTTTTTATTACATTTTTTAAAATTTCATTTTCTTTTATACATTTAATCACATTATTTAGCTTACAAAGTGAATATTTCAACAGGTGAACATTTCTCCCTAGTCTAGTTGATAAAACTATAAAATATCTTCAACAGATAATACCACATTTCTTTGTCCCATTAATGCTTTGCATCTCTATTTTTCTTCTAAATGTCCTTCCTCAGACCCTACTCTTTCACACACACTATATATGGTATTTACATCCATTTACTGTGTTTCTATATCCTTTAGTCAATCAGTTTCGGTCACAGAGTGTGAACACTCAGTATATATTAAGTGAAGACAGACTCTCCTTCATTACCTGGCTTGCTTCACTAAGCAGTAAATGTTTTTGCCATAGGGCATATGCACTGGCTGGAGAGAGACAGAGAGAGGGAAAGTGAGAAATCACCCCCCAGGCAAGGATGGCCATGATGCAATCCCTTTTCCTCTACTCTCCTCTCAGGGTTTTGGTCATGCATGCACATATGCTAAGCATGATTTTCAAGCCAAAGAGTCAGAGACTTGAACTGTGGAGAGCCCTGTGGGAGTCCAGCACCTTAGCCCCCATGCCACCTACTTACCCAAGAATCAATTTTTTTTCCTTTTTTTTCTATAGTTAATTAATTAATTTGCATTCATTCACTGAGCATTGTCATAGCATATAAAATGTGATTTCCCATTCAGAATATACCATATAGTGGCTTAATCATACTTGTTGTCATCAATAATTTTCCATTTCTAGTTTCAAATGTGTGTGTGCCTGTGTGTGTATGTGTATGTGTATTTTTCCCCCTATTTTTCACTCTCTGCCATTTCCCACCCTCCTCCCACACTATCTCAGGTGTCCACAGTTGTTTTCCATTAATTTTTTCCCCGACATTTTATTGATTGACAAAATTTCTTAAATAATCTAACTACTTTCAATAGCAAGTTCAGTTGGTATATACATATCTGTGAATACATGGCTGACTTTAGGTGTGAAACTCTGAGTAGAATGAATATACTATAGGGTAGCACCTAGCCGATGCTATATAGCTTATTATGGTCTTAAATTATGTATTTTTACTATATTTTTAAAATTTCAAGTAGAGCAGTTCTAGCTTTAATAAATCAAAGAAATGCTAAAGAACTATGCTTAAAACTTAAAACCAAGAAACAGGTTGAGCTTCTGTTCAGACAGTAGGTACATGAACCTATGGACAGGTCAAGACAGGAAAAAACTCCTTAAAACCAGAAAACAAAGCCTAGAAGAAAATCAACAATGTTTTAATCAAAAGTCATAAAATTGTGTTTCACCAGTTCAGTCTCATGTACTTTATCTTCTGTTGTGGTTTGATCTTCCTGATTAAATACTGGGATATAATATTCAACTTCAGACTTACCCCACGGTTCAGTTGGCTATTTTCTTAGTTTCTGAACTCTTATTTCTGTGTGACTATATTTAATTTTCCTGGTATAGCACTTCCTGCAGAACTTCTTGGAGAACTGGTCTGGTGTTGGTAAATTCTCAGGTTTTGTGTATCTGAGAATGTTCTTGTCTTTTCTTCCCATGTGAAGGATAATCTTGCCGGATAGAGTATTCTTGGTTGAAATTGCTTTTCCCTTAACACTTTGAGTATATTTTCCCATTCTTTCCTCGCTCGCATTGTTTCCAATGAGAGGTCCACTGTTAGCCTGATGGGATATCCTTTGTAGGTAACTTGATGTTTCTCTCTTGTCAATCTTAGTATCTTGTCTTTGTCTGTGGTTTTTGTCAATCTGGCTATAATGTGTCTTGAAGAAGATCTTCTTGGGTTGATTCTATTTGGGGTCTTTTGTATTTCTTGGGACTGAATCTTTGAATCCCTCTCTAGGTTTGGAAAGTTTTCTTCCAGGATTTCATGAAATACATTGCCAATGCCCTTAAAAGTCTCTTCCC
This sequence comes from Tupaia tana, assembly GCA_026018925.1. Lineage (NCBI taxonomy): Eukaryota > Metazoa > Chordata > Mammalia > Scandentia > Tupaiidae > Tupaia > Tupaia tana. The sequence continues at coordinate 30,397,897 of JAKSZU010000009.1, read as the reverse complement.
CTTCTGGGATACCAATTATCCAGATGTTTGGATGTTTAATGGTATCTGGTATTTCTCCTATATTATTCTCATACTTTTGGGCAATTTTCTCAGTCTTCATGGTGTATTTTTTCCAGGCCAGCAATTCTATCTTATACATCTGAGATTCTATTTTCTGTATGATCTAGTCTGCTTTTAAAACTTTCAAGGGAGGTTTTGACTTCCTGTATTATAGCCTTCATCTCTAGCAGGTCCATTTGATTCTTTTTTATAGTGTGAATTTCCTCTTTTAGACCTTGCAAGAATATCCTCACTTCCTGGAACTTGTCAGCTCCTTTCTCTTGCCTCTTCAGCAGTTCATTGTCTCTCTTCATTCTTATGAGTTTTGTCACTATGAAAATTCTTTATCAGACATTTCCATGAGTTTCATCATACTGTCTGAAGATGAAGAAAAGATATGGATTTTTACCTTGGAGGAGAGGTATTTTCTTGTTTTCCAGTATTTTTGTTTTGACCCTGTGCTGATTTCTAGTCATCTGATGGATGGTGTGTTTCTTGCTAATTCTTGAAGTTCAATCTGAGTGTTCATAGGCATGCGGGAGAAGGTGATCTGTGATCTCTCTTCTGTTCCGTCTTCACTCTTTGTGCATCAGAATCAGTGGGAATAGAGGGATTTTCTGACCCTAATTGTATTGAGATGTTTACATCTTAATCACTTGGACCTGTCTAGACACTTAGGGCAGCCAACGAATAAAGATAAAGAAAAAGGAAAAGAATTAGAGTAAAGGAAACAAGAAGAAAGAAGAAAGAAAGATAATTCAAAAAAACTTTAGATTTTAATTTTAAAAAGCAAAAATTGGAAACTGCACCATGATTGAGTGCCGTTCAAAAGCAGTATTTCACAGCTAAAGTTCAGAATCCATTTGGGGACGGGCCTGGATTTGTGCCTTTCCTAAATAGAATGGGGAGAGTCACGCATTAATAATAAAGACAAGGCTTGAGAGCCAGAATACTTTACCTTAAGAAAAAAAAAATTTTTTTAAATTAAAAGACATGGGGAGACACAGAGAGACAGAGAGAAATGGAGAGAAAGAAACAGATAGCAGTACCCACCAGAAATGAGTGAGGGAGAGATCTCAGCAGAAAATCTTCATTTTAAGTCTCTGAAAGCAATATTGCACAGCTGAAGTTCAGGATCTGTGTGGGGCCAAGAATCAAATTTTATCAGGCAAATGCTTTATTCTCCTTGGCTTCAACATTACTTCAGAGCTGTTTTATATTCTTATGCTTATCTCCTAGATCATCAATGTGCTATGATTCCCCAACACAAGTTACAAATCTCTCTGTCTTCTCTTCTAGTTTCTCTGTCAACTAGTAAAATGTAAATCTATAAATAAACTATTTAAAAGAGTAGGAAAGCCTCCTATTAAATGGTTTGTCATTGTGACTCCATTTTCTTAAAACAATAATTCTTCTGTCTCTGTCAGTTACTCGTCCCTTAATCATTTGTAGGCCTTGGTTTTCTTGAGCAGAGTATGACTGTCATCCCATGGGTTTTTCACAGGCTAGGCTGAACAAACAGGGAACATCTTCGTCCAATTGTTGCAGACCCAGATAGTCATCAGAATCACTTGGAAAACTGGTTAAACATATAAATTTCAGGCCACTCCCCACACCTGCTGAATCTGAATCCCTGGAGGTAGTATTGTTATGCTTAAGCATAACAATACTAGATTTAATTAAATGAAAACAAAAAACAACAGCAGCAACAACAAAGATGATTCCACTGATCAACTAGGACTTGTTGTTTTTTACTTTTATTAAAGGGTGCATGCACTTGCCAGAGAGAGAAAAAGAGAAAGTGAGAAATCACCCCTCAAGGGAGATGGCCACACTACAATCCCTTCTCCTTTCTCCTCTCAGGATTCTAGCCACACATGCACACTCATCCAGCATGTTTTTCAAGCCATAGCTCCAGGACTTATACAGGAAAGACGGCCATGTGGGATCCAGCCACCTTAAGCACCACGCCACCAGCTGGCCCAATCAGTTTTGAAAACATTGGTCTGGGAGCCAGCAGGTGGCATGGTGGTTAAGGGCACTGGACTCTCACATGGCTGACTGTGGCTCGAGTCACAAATGTGGCGGCTTGCTTTCTCACTTGCTCTCTCTCCTTTCTCTCTTTCTATCCCTCTCTGGTCAAATTAAACCAAATAAATAAATGGATAAATAAAGGTAAATAAAATTATTATTTAAAAAAAATAAAACATTGGTCCAGTCCAACTCCCAACTAAAAGTTATCAGGACAACAGGATCACATTGTGTAACTCCATACAGCAGATATATTGCCAAGGAACTCAGTAGCATGCCAACAGAGATTTAAGTAACAAATGGGTGTTAGCTCCTTCTCGTTTGTGTTCACAATTTCCTCCCGAAGGATGGGACAACATTGTCACCCAACTACAATCAATATAAGGAATATGTTTTCCTTTGCTTCAACTTAAGCAAATAACCCTCTTAGTTTCTAATTTAGCCGCTAGAAACCACTCTAGAATCTTCCCATTTTCTTGTTTTGGTGAGTCAGACAACATAGAGTCACTCCTGGAATTCAAATAGCAACTCATATCTCACCAAACAAAAATAGACACATTCATAGGGAAATACCTAGAATTTTCTAGGATAGGATGACTCTCTAAATTTGGTTGGTCAAATGACCAAGAGGCTCAATCACCAGGTAAAATATCATAGCAGTTGGGCTACTGCAATCCTTTTACTCACAGCCTAAAGAGCTCTAAGGTTTCTCTTACCCCATATGATCATCTCTGAATGTAAGTTCCAAATACACACTAGAATTTCATTTTCTTTTTCTTGTTGCATTTAATTTAGGAATTCAAGCTGGACACATGAGAAAACTAAACACTAGAATACAAACCTACTAAGCTGCTGCATAGAATTCTTGCTCCAAACAATGCAAGTCTACATGACGTCTCTGATACTATGGGGCAGAGTGGAAGAGAGGAAGACGTTTCTAACTGGAGTTGATGCAGAAGTAAAATGGAAGTGTGGGAAGGAGGTTTTCACACACAACTAGAGAATGGACACCACTGTGCAATCACTGACACACTTGGACCAGGGCAGTTAATTTCACACTTGTACTTGGCTGTGGCTGCTCCTTCTGCTCTCTGAGTGGTGGCGGCTGCCTCCTCTTCTTCTGTTTGAAGAGGCAGCTCAAAGCAGACTCACCATTCCTTGGGGCAGACATGGGCGGGGTCAGCTTGCTAGACTGAGTTGGATACTTGGTTGGTTCTCAGGTCCTCTTTAAACAGTGCCTTAGAGAGCAAATGGCATGGCTCCTTCTTCAGAATCTTCATTTGCTTTGGTTTCCAACACTCTTCATGCTCATCAGCTTTTCCCCCCTTATACATCTTTTCTTCCAGTTCATTATGGAGAGTGGCTGCTGCCTGCTCAATCCAAGAGTTGTGCAGACAAGTTTGAAAGTTCTGATACTTGCCTTTCTCTATCTGTCGAGCTAATCAGATTTGCTCTTTGACTGCATTCATGTACTTTGCACAGGGAACAGTGGAATATCTTCATCTTTCTTAAGGGTCTTATAGATCTTCTTAAAGTTGATTGCATCCTCAGGAACAATCAGTGTCAGACTGAGGCCTTCATCGGTGGTTCAAGTTATTCAACCATTTCAGTGCACAAAGATCTCTGAAGTATGAGGAATCTGGTAATGAACGACATGCTGGACTTCCGGAATATACAGACCTTGAGCTGCCATGTCTATTGCCAAGAGAACACAGTCTTCCAGATGTGCAAACTGCTCCAGGTTTCTGAGCCTCTGCTTCTGGTGCATGCAGGAAGGTAGGATCAGCAGCATGATATCCAGGACTTTTAAGAGCTCAGAGGAGCATATGATGCAGGAGATGCTGTTGGCAAACACTAAGCTGTGGCCTGGGTACTTCATCAGGAAGTAGGTATAAACAACAGGTATAAATCTTCTTTATCAGTCCCACAATATATCTAGGTCTCTGTCAGTATCTCTACTGTGGCCTCATTCCTTGTGAGGTCATTGACCTCAGGCTTGTCTCTCATGCCAACCTTCTGAATGAGGAGGTCAAGTTTGGCAGTTTTGTCCATTTTCTTGGTGTGTTTCTTATGAAAGACTCAAGCAAGACCTTGATGTATCAGGGCCAGTGTGGCAGAAAAAACAAGGGTCTCAGGATCTGCAGATGGCATAATGGTTACATTGCTGGTCTCCCACGTAGTCGACTGTGGTTCATGTCCCAGACCCAGTGGCTTGCAACTTACTCTGAGCACATCTGCGTGCATGCTCAAAATCCAAAAAGGAGAATGGAGAAGGGATTGTGGCATGGCCATCTCAACTGGTGGATAACTTCTTACTTTCTGTCTCTCTGTCTCTCTCTGTCTCTTCAGCAAGTGCATGTGCCCTTTAACAAAAATCTATCTGAAAAAAAAGGGTCTCTTTCTTTGGGTTTTACTGGGGATCACTGAGCACCCCTAGCAGCTGTGAGATCTCAGCAAAATGAACTTGTTTAACTATCCTGTCAGTCTCACCCACCATCAGGCACCTGAACTGCTACAGATTGCTCAAAAGAGAGTGTTTTTCTTTAACTAGCTTTCACAGCTTGCCTAGAGTGGTGATCACACTCCCAGGATGGCAATTTAGCATCCTCTACTGTTTCTGCATGGACATTCCACCAACCAAAACAGCAGTTTAAATTCCTGTAAACTTGGCCACATCAATGTGTTGCTTGACCTGGATGGCCAGCTCTCAACTGGGAGTCAGAACCAGTTCAAGCAGAGGATGCATTGAATGAGCTTTACAAATGTCAATTTTGCCACCCAACCCTTATTTTAATTTTCCAGTCTACTCTTCATCAAGATTTTCCTCTTCATCCTCATTCTGTTTGGGGATAGGCTTCTCTTTAACTAGGGAAGAAGGCCCTCCACAAGCACCATCATCACTGAAGAGTAGCTTCTGGTCTGAGATGACTTCAGTCATGGCTCTGGCCTTGCTGGATGGTGTGCTGCCTTAGCTTCAGACTTGGTGAGTAGTGCTTCACTCTCAATTCCAGTCTCATCAGACAGCATTCCACACTCAATTCCGCTCTTGTTTAGAGAGCTAGTCTCAGATCCAGTGTCAATTCTGGTCTCTTTAAGTGGCACCACGGTGTTATCTGGAATGGGAGCAGACTTTCTCTACTACCACTGCAACAATTCATGAATGATTAGCATGGCAAAGGCAAGAGTTTTTCCACTTCTTGTCTCAGCAGCCCCAGGGACGTCTAGTTTATTGTGCATGGCAGGTGCCAAGGTCAGTGCTTAGATTGGTATAGGGTACAGAGAAACCAAGAAAGCTTAGTCCTAGGAGAAGTGACTTGGGCACAAACAGATCTTTCCAAGCAGACATATTTGCCTTCTGGTCATGTACTTATGGCATCCATGTCTTTGCTATTTGGGGCACCTTGGAAGCAGTGCTCTGGAGAGACTCCAATTTTTTCACCCCTTTCTTTTTCTGTTTTGGGAGAAATAGTCTGTACCAGGTTTTCTGATGCCATCTCCTCTGTGTACGACTCAGGATAAACAGTCCCATCATCCTGTGGCTCTGGGCTAGCATCTTTAACTTCAAACTCTTTTGGGGTACTGGTTTCTTTAGTTACCATATATTTACTCTTCATTAACATCATCTTTTTCTTTGGGAAGCTAGAGTCTCCTTACTCCTCTTCTGAAACAATTTGTGCTGTCCTTTACTTGGACTCCTCCTCTGAAAAGAGACCAGAGGGATTCTTGGCAGGGGAGACTAAACAGGAATCTGTCAGTTCCTCAAAGCACACCAAATCATCCATCTGTCCATCTGCAAGTACATTTCAGTCCATCTTCACCTACTTCCATTTTCCCACAACTTTGATTCTTTTTGTTTTAAATTTGCCATAGCCTGGTGGCTTTGGCCTTGATTTTGTTTCCTCAATTTCATGGTTACATATGAAGACTCCACCACAGCTCCCTCAGATGATGGCCAAGTACCTTAGAATTTCATTTTCTAAAATACACTATGTCAAAAACTGCATTTGAAGTCAGGAGACACCTTGATACTGGTATAGCTCTGTTAACAAGTTGAGTGATAGATGAAACACTCTACTTCTTTAAACCTTCGAATTCAGATTTATGAAATGAAGGAATTAATACAGATAAGCTTTTAGAATAACCATTCTAATTTCTCATTGAATCCAGTAGGGTTATTTGTAGTATGGGTTCTGGACTTGCAAGGCCCTAGTTATTTGTGAGGAATCTGAAAATGAACTACAAGAGTTGCTTGCCACAAAATTCAGTTACGGAAATCTTCCAATTTTCACCCTAACTCACTTCGCATGGCACCCACCACTTGGCAACCAAGTTATCCCATCTAGAGATAAGGGAGCCAGTGGGAAAAATCAGTTAAAATTGCTGCTAAGGGAACTGATCCCATTCCAGGGATTGAGTCCTAGCCCCAGCGATTTGAAAAATACACTAAGCAAGCATGTTAATGCCCTGAATCTTGATGGGATGATGGGATGAAAAACTGGAGGAAAAAGGAGTTCAGTATAACCAGATCCCATTGAGGGGCTCTCCCTCACACATGTGTATACATACACTATAGAATAAACAATTGGAGTTTAGGGGTCAGGTGGTGGCACAGCAGTAACGCAACAGTACTCACACAGAAAACGTGTTGGGTAAGCATCCTAGCATCTCCTTGAGCATGTAGGGTGTGTGCTTGTGTACCTATATTCCAGGCCAGCTGAGGCTGGTGGTACATAGTAGTATGAAGAACCTGTTAGGGTTGCCTCTCTCTCTCCCTCTCTCAATGAATAAATTAACTTCAAATAAATTGTTTAGGGTCAGATGGTAGCACAGCAGTAACACAACTGAACTCATATAGGGTAAGTCCTGGGTTCTTGTCTTGGAACCTCCCTGAACATACTGGATGCATGCATGCTTATGGTCCAGACCAGCTCAGATAGGATGTGTATTGTGGCAAAGGGGATTTTTGGGTCTCCCTCTTGCTCTCTCTCTCTCTCTCTCTACTTCTCTTTTTCATGGATGAAAAAAAAAATTTAATTGCTCATAAGCCTGAGAAGACCCATCAGGAAACACCACTTTGAAGATAGAGTGCCATGAATACCAAATAAAGTGATACAAAGGGTATTATTTGAATCCCCCAAATGAGTAAAATTCTAAGGGCCTTTTTGTTCGGACAAGGGTAGTTGAACTTTAGCAACATACCAGCTAGTAGCAATAAAGACAGGGGCCCATGCCTATGATCTGGTCTCTTAAAGTAGAAAGATCAAATTAATGCAGTGAGTAGTTAGCATACTCTCTCAAGCTCTTTAGAAAGATCTATCTCCCTCTTTTTCTTCCTTCTTATCTCTCTCTAGCTCTCTCTCTCTCTCTTCCCACCTCCTCCCACTTCTTCATCTTTTTCTTCTTGTTTGGGTCCTTATTTATTTTTTACATTTATTATTACTAGTTATTTTTTTTTTCTCACTGTGAGCTAGCCTACCCCAGGTTCTTCCATTCTTATTATGAGGAGTTTGAGCCCTTCTAAAGACTACATCAAGTGAATTGTGAGTTGCCAGATTGCCAGATGTTTCATGGCCTTGGTTTATTTCTTTTTTTTGGAGAGGTTTTTGCTATAGGGCACGTGCGCTCGCCAGACAAACAGAGAGAGACAGAGAGACAGAAAGTGAGAAATCACCCCCAGGGTGGATGGCCACGCCACAATCCCTTCTCCTCCATTCTCCTCTCGGGATCTTGGGCACACACGCACACGTGCCTGGCCTGAGTTTAAGACACCGGGTCCAGGTCTCGAACCGTGGTCAGTTACATGGGAGTTCAGCGACATAGCCATTATGCTAACTGCTAGTTCCTTGGTTTACTTCTTATACCTGCTCCTAACTGAGCACAGAGTGAGAGCTGGAATAGCAAGTCTGGGCTACAGTTTTGGTATGGTGTAGGTGGCCCCCACACCTCTTTCTCAAGCTTGCTTTTTGTCCCTTAGATGGGCCCATAAACTGTAAAGCTCTTCTGCTTGGTCTCAATCTAATGATTTCTTTGCTCATAGTATCTTGGCTGTTGCCAGTTCCCTAGCTATCCTGTCGCCGAGATTACCGTTTCTGTTGAAACAACCTTCTCTTTTTGCCCAAACCACAGGAACAGACTTCTGTTTGGTTTGAGAACAGTGATTTTTTTTTCCCTTCTTTTCTTTCTCTCTTTCTTCTCTATTTTTTTTTTCCTTTTTTCTCGTGTGGGTTGGCAGGAAGAAGCGAGGGTATTATTTTGGTCCCAAAACATAACTCATGTTTCTCACACTATAAAGCTAAGCAGTCTCATAAAACATCACGACAACATCTTTGCCTCTTCCACTGAGAGCTCATAAATAACAAGAGGGGCCATGGGAAGCCCATTTCTCCCCAAATCATAGAAGGATCCTTTTACAACACCACTATCAGAGGTCAGAGCTCACATCCATGTATATTACACTACCAAATGGCATGGTTAGTTTTGGGGATACATAATTGATAGGTGACGATGCAAATTACATTCATAGCACACTGTCCTAAATAGGATCATCTTTCTATAGGAGGATAGGGCCACCTTTGACCCAATAGGACCACCTTTCCAGGAAGTCAGTATGTCTCTGATCACCCACAATATCAGCATAAATTCACCATACCTGTATTACCAAAATGAGTGGACTTCTTTTTCACTACTTCAGTCACAATAGTCATAATCATAAAAATCGGCAAAAAACCTCAGGTACTTAAAGTTCCACTAATTTTAATGCATATCTAAAAAGTTGAAGGGGCCTTAGGGAATGAGATAGCCCAGAAAATAAACTTTTCACAAATACACACCTTTGCGTACTCTAGATCTTCTTTTCATCCCAAAAGGCCAGATTAAGGGACATGACTCAAAACTGGAACTGAATTCTGTGGAAGATTCTCAATTCTCAAGCCAACTGACTAAGTTGTGAATTAACCAATATAATCACTTACCCAATCCCTTGTCTACAAAGACTTCTGATCCTCTCTGCTGGGATCTCTTAGTCCCATGCATTAGCCTCAATGCGATTCAACTTCTGGGATCAATCAGGTCTCTATTCAGGAAGAAGTTAAGAAACTCATAACTTTTATTCCCTCCTGCAGATCCTCTTCTGACATAAAACTGGCTGTGCTTATTCTTCATGATCAAGTTTTATCTCATTTCCTTCTCCCAATTACTGGGACTCTTTTACTTTCTATGACTTTAGTATTTAAGATTCCCAGGAGCTTCTGCCCAGTACCTGTACTATATAGTCTTTTCATGTTCTATATGTTTATTATGTGTCTTATACCTAAAAAGTTCCAGGATCACTTGCTATTTCCCAATAAGTCTGTCTGCATTCCACATTTCAGTTTTTCTTGTTCTGGCCTATGTCATCACTACCTAAGACCCAATTCTGACAGTCCAGAAAGGCTCAAAGTGACTAGGATCTCAATTGGAATGATCCCAATTAGTCATGGTCCATAGATAATTCTACTCACTGTAAGTGGCCAGTAAGGTTGATTAGCTATCTGACTACCTTCTGGGTGATGAGAAGAAAGGTATATAAAATTGACTGGGGCAGGTGACTAGGGAAACTTTCTGTTTGTGTCAAGAATATAAAAGGGCCATCCCGTGAGGTCGTGGCTAGGACAGCTGGATACCACATGGTCAATTGCATGGTTTGAACTCCAAACCCAGCAGTTTTAGAACCATTCCAGGCACATGTTTGTGCATGCCCAAAAGTCCCAAAAGGAGGAAAAAATTGAGGATAAAGGATTTCAACATGACTGTTTCCAGAGAAAGTGATTTCTTGCTCTCTCTCTCTATCTATCTATCTCTCGTGCGCACATGCTCACACCCACACATGTTCTGACAAAATTTTTAAAAAAGGAGAAGGAGAAAAAGAAAAAAATAGAAGGAGAAGAATAAAAAGAAATCAATACTGTCCTTGGCATTCCTATTAGTAATTTAAGCTTATTTCTGTGACTCCAAGATGTGAACCTCATGAATAATTACACACAAGATCCTAACATGTACCCCTGTTTCCTATCACTTGCCTTGGGACAGTAGTTATTCTCTAGCAGGACCTAAACACCAAGGTAATTAATTATATGCCCTCATTACCAAGGTTCTGCTTGGGCTTACTCACCCTCCATCTACCATCTTGCCACAGCCACATGTTATCATTTCACTATATTGCAGTGGCACTCCTAGCTTGATGATCATTGTAAGCATTTACCCATGAGGATTCTGTCCAGGATATGACTATCCATAGAATTTGTCATGTATCTGATGGAAGTCTGGAATTATCAGTAATTCTTTTCTGTCTGATTCAAATTTGGGACAAAGGACTAGAAACTTGGCCTTTTAAGAGACTCTTTTGTCTCTCAGAAACATGAAATGCTGATATACTCATAGTCAATTCAAATCTAAAACACTGATATATAAACAACAAATATTCATTAAACAACTAATATGTGCTATTCACTGTGGGTCCAGCAGAAAATAAAAGATTAATTCCTCACTGACATGAAGCTCAGAGTGTACCAAGGGTAGACAGACATAAAACAAATGAAATTAACATCATATTGGGATAAGATCTATAGAAAAAAATAAGCCTAGTCAGGAAAGAAGAATGGTATGCTTTAGGAAGGGCTGGCAATTTAAATAGGGTGGTCAGAGTAGGCCTCACTAATTCAGAAAGTTCCTAGAAAATACGTATTATGAAAAAATTACACATGGATTTCAATTTTGGGCACCATAATAAACTCATACTTTAATTTCTTTTCTCCATAAACTTTTTGAAGTTTTTATATGTGATATTTAAACAAAAACCTGAAACAAGTCAGGGAATAAACCATGTGGATATCTGAAAGGAATAGTCTATATGTTTATTATGTGTCTTATACCTAAAAAGTTCCAGGATCACTTGCTATTTCCCAATAAGTCTGTCTGCATTCCACATCTCAGTTTTTCTTGTTCTGGCCTATGTCATCACTACCCAAGACCCAAGTCTGACAGTCCAGAAAGGCCCAAAGTGACTAGGATCTCAATTGGAATGATCCCAATTAGCCACGGTCCATAGATAATTCTACTCACTATTAGTGGCCAGTAAGGTTGATTAGCTATCTGACTGCCTTCTGGGTGATGAACAGAAAGGTATATAAAATCGACTTGGTTATACCAAGGTATAACCAAGACAAAGAACCTGAAATAGGAATATAATTGGCATCTTTGAGGAACAACAAGAAGGCCAGTGTGTCCAAAATGGTGTGAACTAAGCAGGGAGTAGCAAAGTGATGAGATAAGGAATTAGGGACCCACTGAGGAGTCTTTGGATTTTACATTGAGCAAGATGGGAAGCTATGCAGAAGGTTTTGAGCAGAAAAGTGACAGGAGTTGATTTACATTTTAACAGGATCACCCAGGCTGCTGTATAATGAATTAAAGGATCAGGGGCAGAAGCCAAGAGACTAGTTAGGAGATGATTACTCTAGTCCAGGTGAGAAGAGATGGTGGCTCAAAACAGAGAGATAGCTTTAGAAAGGTTGTCAAAGGTTATCACTTTATCTGACCAGGAGATCAGAATCCCTGAGCCTATCTTTGCTGACCTTACAGCCAGTTAGGTAGAACTCATCCTCTTCTGTTGCTCTTTCCCAGCCCAACCAATTATCATTTCCATACCGTTCCAACTTAGCCTCACCCCAGTTCTAGATACTTCAGGACTAATTCCCATTGTGTGCCTAAGACTGAGATATGCTACAGTACTGTTCCTTTTACCTAGGACACTCGAATCACTCTCATTCTTATACACCAGAGATATCCTATGAGACATCTGTACTGGTCCACAGAAACTCAAGAAGCCACTGCAATTCCAATCCCAGCAAAGTTAAATGTCATTTCCTTTAATAGCCCTAAGTAGGGAAGTTATACTGTGATAATATTGTTTTGAGTGCTCGTTATGTGGTAAGCATTATGTAGAATTCTCTACATGGATTATTTCATTTAATCCTTTCAATGAGACAAATTCAATTATCACTCACAATGGTTAATTTATGTGTCGATCTGACTAGGATATAATACCCAGTTATTCAATCAAGCACTAATCTAGATTTTAAGGTAAGGGTATTTTGTAGATATGATTATTATCTACAATAAATTGATCATTTGAATGGGCCTCATCCAGTAGTTGGAAGGCATCAAAAGTGAAACTGAGTTTTCTGTAAGAAGAAATTCTGGCTGAAGACTGCAGCATCAACTCTTGCTTGAGTTTCCAGCCTGCCAGTTTGCCATACAGATTTCAAATGTACTAGCCCCCACAATCAAGTAAACCAATTCCTTGAAATATATATATATGTATGTATGTGTGTAGATATATATATATATATATATATATATATATATATATATATATATCCTACTGTTCAACACTGACTGATATACCACTTTGACAGATGAAGAATGAGATTCAAGGTAGTTAAGCCAGTTTCTGAAGGTCAAGAGAGCTAGTAAGTGTTAGAGATAAGGACTGGACCTAAGTAGACTAACTCCAAAACATATATCCCATCCATTGCCTCTTCAGAGATATCTTAATTCATTCAAAAAAGGTACCTGAGCCTGAGAAATCTCATGGAAATACTTCAAGGATCTATATATCTATGATACTTATAAAATTAAAAGCACTATTTATTTATTATACTTATCATTATTAGTGATATTATAGCTGTCAATTATTGAATCACTCCCAAATGCTAGGCATTGTGATGGACATTTTGCATATGTAATAGTCACCAATGATGTAAAGTAGTTAATGTTATCATCATTTTTAGATGGTAAATATGAGAGTCAAAAATGTTAAATAAGTTGTCCAAAGTCACACAACTGATAAATGGCAGAGCTAAGATTCAAAGACATTGCTCTGGCCCGAACTTCTTCTGTACTAGTGTGAGTACTGATTATTCTGCCTTAAACCCCAAAGAGTCATTGTTAACCTGCTAAAGAACTGTTGAGTTTTTGCTTTATAGGTTCATGTCTCTGCTTGCTTAGGTTCCTTGGTGCCTGGTTCACTTCCAGAATCAATTAAACTTCTAAATAGCCCCCACAAATATTGGCTATGTCATGTTTACTCTGGTTCACCAGCCACCATTTCTGAGCCCTGTCCCATGTAGGCACAATTTATTAAAGCAATCGTTCTTATTAATAAGTATTAAAATATAAAGAGGTCGTCTTCTGACTCCAAGGAATAAGCTTTGAAAACAGATCATGTGTGTTCAAGTTTCTACTCTGCGAATTTCAGCACATCAACTGGCTTTTCTGAGCCTTAGTTTTTTCATCTGCAAAATGGAAATTATAACTGCAATGAGATTGCTTTGAGGACTTAAACGGTATTGTGAGAAAAATATTAAGCCAGATGTGAGCTAAATATGACCAGTTATAGAATCTTCAGCTCTGACTTTGGGGGCCACAAGATGACCTGAGAAGCCCCAGCAAGCACCACCCTGAGAACTCCTAGTGAGCTCCAAACTTGAGATAAAGTGCTCCAGCCAAAATACAACTATGTCCATATAATTCAGTGAGCAGAGTCAAGAAAGTCCAGAGTTGGAGAAGAAACTAATGGTGCTTTTTGTTTGTTTGTTCATTTGTTTTTGTTTTTGTTTACTGTAATTCAAGTACAATCAGTGATATGATAATAGAAACCAATTTATCATTAGTTCAGTTCAGCTCTTATTTTCTGAACTCCTATATCAGATCCTGTGCTTGGTATTGGAGTTATAGGGCAGAAAAAGGCATCATCTTACCCTCAATCAGCTCATAATGCACAGTTCTCATGTGTGTAGGGGAATGAGGGTCAGCGATAGGCTAAAGATTTTACTTAGCCTAGACATCAGGTACTACTTAAATACTCACTAACACCTCATATCAATCTTGCAAAATATTTATTATTGTTACTATACATTTTAAACGTATACATTTTATTTATTATTTTTTAGAGAGAGACTTTTGCTATAAGGCACATGTGCTTGATGGAGAGACAGAAAGCAAGAAATCATCCCTCAGGGGGATGGCTGCAATCCCTTTTCCTCCATTCTTGGGATTTTGGGGGCACACACACACGCACATGCATGCACACACACACACACCTAGCATGAGTTTCAAGCTACCGGGTTCAGGACTCAAATCATGGTCAGCCATGTGGAAGTCCAGCAATGTAATCATTACGCCATCTGCTGGTCCCAATATTATTATTACTATCCCTATATTACAGATTAGAGACATAGAGTGACTCATTCAAGATCATTACTAATAAATGGCAGAGCCTGGATTTGAACATACCTCACCATACCACTGTGTTCCAACAATCTTCATCATTTTGTATACACGGATAGTAGTATTTCAGGATAACTGGGACCCCAAAGATTCCAGAAACTCCAGAATATTGGTGCATACTAAAATTCTCTAAGTGGACAAATTCCATGATCACAAAGGAGGGTATAACCAGGACACCAAATAATGAATTTGGATATTCTTATCCATATAATACCCATAGAATAGGCATGAATATGACAGACTTTCAAAATGTGTTATAAAACTAGAGTGTTCCTTCCTTAGCCTGTCACCATTTCTGTCTCATCCTTCAAAATATACTTCTTGACTCAGCTCCAGTCAGACTTCCCTAACCAATCTTTCCTGCACAAGGGAATCTTCCTGCTTGAGACCCAAGTCAGTTCCTTCTTTACAGACAAACCATAGCAGATTATGGGTGGAATTTGGAATAGACAAGTTTGATGTCACTTTTTCCTTGCTTCGAGTAGGAGCAAATACACCCACAGGTCTCTAAGCATGCATTATATATAATTAACACTTGTGAAAACAAGGGTACATTCATTGGCAAAATAGGATGGGTGGGTTCTTTCCCGCAAGATAAGTGCTTGCTGAAAATAGTTCCAATTTTCTAGACTGGGCCTACATGGATCTCCTTTACCCTTCCTATCTTATTCGAGCTAACAAGCATTGACCTCTGACCTGCTTAGACTAATAGTATCTCCTTAACACTGCTTGCTGCCTTTGGTTAAATAAATTTTCCTGTCAGCAAAGTTAGCTTGATTTTTCTTAACCAATTTTTTTCCTCTAAGCCATAGCTTTTTGCTGATTCCACTTTGTCTAAGAAAACCACAAGTACTGGTCTTTCCAGTCCATCCTGTTCTGCAATCACTTATTCCACAGTGTGAAAATGACTCTCCTTTACCTTGAGCAAATTCACTGCATCTATAAAGAAATTAATGCCTTGGGGGCCCTAATGGAACAGCAATAAAATGTGACACTCTTTGAGGCTAACACATATGGAAAGGTTCCAGGTTTGTTCCCTGAGTATGCCAGGCACACAAATGTCCACAATCTGGGGCAGGCTAAAGCTGGGGGTGGAGCACAGCATCAAGAGAGTGCTATCTCTCTTTCTCTCTCTGAAGAAATAAATAAACTTCACTTTTTAGAGAAAATAAATTAATACCTTTGGATATAGACTCCTTGTTACAGCCTTACCCACTCTTATAGTACCTAGGCTCTCTATGAAACTTGAATATACTATTTCCATTTCCTTAAATCTACCACTAAATGCATCTGTTCTTAGGTCAGCAGGTGGCATGGTGTTTAAGGCAGCTGAATCTTACATGACTGACTGCACAGTTCGAGTCCTAGACCTGGTGGCTTGAAACATACTCCAGGGACATGTGCATGTGTGCCCCAAATCCCAAGAGGAGAATGAACTGAAGTATGGCCATCCCCCCAAGGGTTAATTTCTCACTTTTTCTCTCTCTCTTGCACTCTCTCTCATGAGCATATGCACCCTATAACAAAAAAAAATTTTTTATAGTAAAATAAAAATGTACCTGGTCTCTGACCAGTGCTCTTAGCACTCTCTCCCTGATAAACTGACTCATGCTGAGCTGTTGATCACTGGGCGTACCTTGATGGTTTTATCCCACAGAAAAGCATTCCCACTTTAGTTACTGAAGATAAAAATGTCAGTGTGCAAAATGAATAGCTACATAGAATTTCTGGCACCCTCACCGAATAATGGGAATTTCACTTGGAATATAAGAACATAATAGTGCTGCCCTTCAAGTCACACTACAGGAAGCCTCTTGCTCAAATAACAGAAAAGGCCAATTCTTTGTAGAGCATATATACACTGGAAAGAAATTGCTCTAAAATGGCATTATAGTGTGTTGAGTCACTGCAGCTGTTTTTACTGACACACCTCTAAATATTTGGACATATCCTTAAAAAATAAGCAATTTCTCTAAAAAAAAAAAAAGACTGTACTTTTTAAAAGAAAATGATTGGATGATAGCATATTATATGGAAAACTGTGCAACTTTCCCAACTGTCCAGACCAGCATCTTCTGACTGGTCCCCCTTTTTGACCTATGAAATCATAATTACTACCAGATATCAAGTTCCTGTGAAATTTAAGATTACCCAAAAGAATCTTAAATATTTAATCATCTCCATGAAAAATGGAGAGAAAAACCAAGTGCCATTTTTATATAACATTGTTTCCAAGGCATAATGTGTTCCAAGTTACAAAAAATTGCTTGATAAATGAACTTTTCAAGATCAATTTGCAAGTTAGGAAGTTCCTATGCTACCTACACAAATGGAAGATTCCCCAGCATTTTAAACACTATTCTGGAGGAGATCTTGTTTTTTGCTAATCAGATGAAATTAAAATCTTTTCCATAGTGATATTTACCTCCTCTCACCAAAAGAGTGAAAACCATAGACCACCATCTCCCAGACCAGGTATAAGGACATTTTGGTGCATTACAAAAATACCCTTCGCAGGTCGAGGCATTTTAAGCTATCAAACCATCTTTCATCTTCCACATGTAGATTTCTCAGGAGATCTGTAGATAAGCAAAATATACATAGAAACTCTAAATAAATGGTAATGTTAATGATATTACCTTTCTAAATTAAAAAGGGGGCAAAAAAACCTAAAGTCTAGGTTACAGATTTAATAAGAGATCACTCGAAGGGAATGTCAGCCCCACACAAATTGATCCCCCTCTCCTATCCTTGATACTTGCATAACAGAGGCTGATCTCTTCAGCCTGGTTTAAATGGTTCTTAAAAATCAGGCCTCACCTTAACTTCCCAGTCTCTCCCCTCTTTCTTTCTACATATAAATCTTTCATACAGGTTAAATGTTTTATTCATTGGTCCCTAAACCTTGTACCTATGAGCCTTTGCTTATATTATTTCCCCTGCTTTATTACGTCAGACTGTTTCTCTTCACTAAGAAAAGGCAGATTTGGTATGAAGAAAAAATAATGGATTCTGGAGTCAGAAAAGCCCAGGTTCAGATCCTGGCTCTACCACTTAAAAGTCATGTGCCTATAGGCCATGTTACTTAGTTTCTCTCAACCTCAATTTCCTCACTTGAAAAGTAAGGACATTAATGTCTACTTTTATGTGAGTTAAGTGAGATTATACATGTTAGGCACTAGGTCATATTAGGTTTTCATAAGTTGGGATTTATTATTATCATCAACTTTTTTAATTAATAGCTCATGACTCAACTTCCAACCCAGCCCACAGGGATATATTCACATTCTCTGAACTATAAAATCTCACAGACTCTATTTTGGAAATCTGATACTTTAATATTATAAGGTTTCTTTGTAGATACCAATGTTTTATCTTCCCAACTACATTGAGAACTCATTTAGGGCTAGAACTATACCAACATTCTCTATATTTACCCAGATAATCTTTTATACAGGAGAATCCCCCAAAGCATTTGTTGAATAATTGAGGATTGTAGATGCAAAATCAGTAGTCACTGGTTGTCAGGATGATGACATAGGGTCTTAAGGGTAATAAAATAAAGTTATAAATAATGTTCTTGCAGCTACCATTTTTTGAATACCCTCTGTTAATATTATAATATGAATATTTACTCTAAGGCAGACACTCTGCCAGGGATTTGACATGTATCATGCCATTTTATTGTCACAACACTGTAAGGTAGGTATTAGCTCCACTTAACAGATGAGAAAACTGAATCTCACAGATTATATAAATTGATAAGTGTTACATGTTAAGTAGATGAGCCAGGATTCAGTCTTAGGTCATTTGTCTCTGGATTCTGAGTTCTAAACTAACACTAAAGAATAGGTGCTATCCTAAGAACTTTACAAATTTTCAAAGATCACTTCACTGTTGGTAATGAAAAGTCACTTTTTCAGCATTCATGGCCAAAAAACAAACAAAAAAAAAAACACAAAAAAAAAACAGGAAATTCAAATTAATCAGATCATCCACACATGCATTTACTGAAGCTGTTAAGCCTAGAGGTACATGATAAACTGTCTTCAGACATTTTGTGTAGGAAATAATCATTCTTGAATTGAGGATCCAATCTCTGTCAGAGAAGAAAGGAGGGTGACAAAGGAAAGGCAGATAGATTGGCTGATGGCTGGAGTAGTGGATGGCCATGTAGGAGAGTACAGGGACTATTGCCTGCTGTGTCCCAAGAAGGATCAATGCCCATCAAGGGAATAAAATGATTGGTAAATGCTTAATGGTGCAACACACCAAACAGAACAAGAGCCTATTCATCTACTTGGAACAAGAAAAAAGTAACAGTGCCCACTGCCTATGTGGGTGTTCTTGGCCTTTTCCAGCAAGGTGTACATTTAAAAAAAGATTAGTACAATAGGGCACAAACAGTCCTATTGAAAACAGCCGCCTGCATAGACTTGGCAGATTTGTACTGTGGAACAGTTCCGTCTGACATTTAAAATGTGGCAAAACTACTTAAATTCAATTTAAAAATAAGTTTTCTATAGCCCCTTATTTTTTTCTTATAAGTATGAGTTCAATGAAGATGGCATCATAAGATTTATGTGATGCCCTTCAAATGAATGCTTGCCAAAGACAAGAATATGTGGCACTAAGTGATGACAAGCTGATTAGGCTGTAATGATTCCCAGGCTCATACCCAAGAAGGCTGTTCCCTCAAGAAACATGAAAAAATCTTGTGGGAGAAATTTGGGTTGGAGTTTAGAGCTACTTCCAAACCACTGAAACCAAATTCACCAAAGGAACATGAGGTCTTCTCTCTGGTAAAGAGTGTTTGTTTTAATCAACAAATGGAAAACAATAAAGGGACTAGAGCAGAACATTTTCTATAGTGCCACTGAAGGACTGGTGACTTAGGCCTGCATCTGGATTTGTGGAAAGTGGTCGAATTTGGTGAAAAAGATTGCAAAACTCTGGTCGAATGGGTCATGTAGCATTGCTGCTGGCTTATTTTTGTTCCACAGCATAAGGATTTAAAATACTTGTTGAGGATCTCAATAATGAGGATCTCAATATTTCTCCAGAGAAATATTGGCTCAAAACATCTGTCCATATCTTCCAAATTATTTTACTGCTTTCTTCCTGATGCCTTCTGCTAGAATTTAGGCTAGGAGTTAGAGAACATATCAGCATATGCCATAAAACCTTCCTTGTTTTGAACACTGCAGAGGGAAATTCTGCCCTTTTCTCTGAGCTTCCACCTCTGTTTGTTCCATTAACAGTACCTCTACAAGTATAGGGGAGTCAGCATACCTAACATGGAATAAATCCAAATGTCCAAAAACAGATGAGTGGATTAAAAATTGTTGCACATGTACACTATGGAGTACTATTCAGCCATAAAAAATAGACCCTGGCATTTGATAGAACGTGGATGAATGTGGAAATTTTAAGGTTAAGTGAAGCAAGCCAGGCAATGAAATAGAGGCATTGTATGTCCCCACTTAATATATGCCAAAGGTTTTCACTCTATGGCAGAAACTGAATGACGAATAGATATACAGACATGGAAAGCAACTGTGGATACTAGAGACAGTGTGAGAGAAGGATGGGCAATGGAGAACAGGAGGGAAGACTCAACAGTGAAAAAGGCAAAATATTTAATAGAAAATCATGTGTTGATTATTTTTTGTATGGTAATATCTTTTACTAAACTAATGTGCAATATATTCATGCTGAGAAAATTCATTTTGTATGCTATAAAGATATATAGTGATTAAATGTTAAAAATAAGAAAAGAAAATAAAAAGATCAAAGATACAATCTACTTTGATTTGTAGTCAACCAAAAAAAAAAATAAGTCAAAGATCTTTTTGGATGCTATGGTTAAATGTCTCCTCCAAAACTCATTTTGAAATTTGAATGCTATCGTAAGTATTGGGAGATGGGATCTTTAAGACTTGGTCAGTCTCCAGAATTGTGAGAAATAAAATAGTTTTGTTTATAAATTACACAGCCTTGGTATTTTATCATAGCATCAGAAAGAGAACTAAGACAAAGAATCATTTCACATTTGAACGCTGGTCATAGTTATTGTTCTAGAACCCTGTCATGACACACTCTCACTTGTGCTTATAGAAAGGGTCTTTATCAGGGCCAGCAGATGGCATAGTGGTTACATCACTGGACTCCCACATGGCCAACTGCAGTTCGACCTCAGGACCTGGTGACTTGAAACTTACTCCAAGCATGTGTGCATGCTTGCCCAAGATCCCAGGAGAGGGACCAGCAGTTAGCGTAATGGCTATGTCTCTGGACTCCCACGTAGTTGACCGCGGTTCGAGTCCCGGACCCGGTGGCTTAAAACTCACGCTGGGCGCATGTGCATGCGTGCCCAAGATCCAGAGAGGAGAACGAAGAAGGGATTGTGACGTGGCCATCCCCCCTGAGGGGTGATTTCTCACTTTCTGTCTCTCTGTCTCTGTCTGTCTGTCTGGCGAGTGCACGCGCCCTATAGCAAAAAAAAAAAAAAAAAAAAAAAAAAAAAGATCCCAGGAGAAGGGATTGTGGCATGGTCATCCCCCCGAGGGGGGGGTGATTTCTCACTTTCCCTCTCACTGTCTCTGTCTCTCTCTTTCCAATGAGCACACACATCTTAAGGCAAAAGAACTCTCAAAAAAAAAAATAAAGAAAAGGAGTGGTCTTTATCATTGGCGTAAATGCAGTCATCTTTTCTTCTGTACCATTACCATCTTCTTACCTTTCCACCTCAGGAACAAACTTGACATTCTTTTTCCTCCTTTCTAAGCCACTCCATGAAGCTGTTTGGGTCAATGGATTTGGGGCCTTTCTTAAGATCTGGTTTCTTTCCCTCTCCCCCACATACTCTCTACTTAACCCCTGCCTCAAGCAGACACATCTGAGTAATGAGGACCCAAGATGAGGATAAGTGTGTGGAGATGAGTAAGATAATCTATGACGCCTCCAACTCAGTTTTACTCAAGAGCCTTATTTTGTGGATTATTGAATTCAAGTTTGAGCTGCATGTATCCACTTATATTCAGTTTTTTTGGTAAATGTATTTTCTCTTCCTTAGGATTTTTTAAATAGCATTGATTTCCCTACCTTAATTTATTGTAAGAATACAGTTTAAAATACACATAGCATACATAATATGCGTTAATTGACTCTTTATATTATTGGTAGGGCTTCCAGGTAACAGTGGGCTATTAAGTAATTAAGTTTTGGGAGAGTAAAACTTATATGCAGATTTTTTATTGCAAGGGGAGATCAGCACCCCTGACCTCTGTGTTATTCAAGGACTCCCTACTGGTTGGGCTATTAATGAAGTAGCAATTAGATTGCCTTCTACTTATTATTCTTTACACATAGCTTCCTTGATATAGAACCCCACTAGAAGGAGGTCACTGAGTAAGCAAGAACCAAGAACTTTGGAGTCTGCCATTCCGAAACCATCAAAACCTTAATTATAACTCTTGTTTTACAATTGGAAATATATCTTGCTTGGATTACTCAAATAGACACCTATCTTTTCTCTCACCTCCATTTCCCCTTTTATGTTATCTATATTTCTCATTATAGTTAGAACTAACTTTCTAATAAGAAAATATTTTCATCTTACTCTTTTCCTTAATGCTATTCATTTATTCATTTATCCTAAGTATAATTTCTAGGGCTCTTGCTAACTTGGCCCTAGTCAACTCTAAATGAGTGATTCTCAAAATCTGTGGTGATAGGAGTCATTTGGCATGCTCGTTATACCCCACAAACAGATTCTGTAAGTCCAAGAAACAGGGAGTCTACAAAAGAACAAATATTTCAGATTATTATACACAGATATCCTTTTTTTTTAAGAGAGAGAGATTTTTGTTACAGGGCATGTATGCTCACTAGAGAGACAGAGAGACAGAAAGTGATAAATTACCTTCCAGGGGTGATGGCCATGCCACAATCCTTTCTCCTCCATCCCCCTCTTGGGATTTTGGGTACACACACACACACAGCATGAGTTTTAAGTCGCCAGGTCCCAGACTTGAACCATGGTCCACTACATGGGAGTCCAGCAACATAACCATCATACAATCTACTAGTCCCATAACACAAATATTCTGAGGACTGCACTCTGAGAGGCATTTCTTTATGGTGGTAGAGACTGGCTAACTTTCCTTCATCATTTTGCTTTCTTCCTTAGATGACCACTTATACACTTCCTGAAATATAACATTCATATACTTATAAAATATTAGTTAGAATAAACTTTTAAAATTGTCTAAATTTCCTAAACATTTTATGGAGACATCCCCTTCAAAGATTATCTCACTGGTAAGTCACCAGTCTCTACACGTGGTCTCAGTTGAATGGCTCTAAAAGTCCAAATTTCATCCTGTAAGAGAAACAAAGGTGTATTGGAAAGAGCACTGGGTCTTGTCAGAATTTAGATTCTGACCGCCACTTCTTAGATTTGTGATCTTGAGCAAATAATTTGATATGCATTTCAGTTATCTCCTCTGCAGAAATGTTTTAATGTTAAAGGCAGTATAGTGTAAAAGTTATAGCATGAACTGGAGCCCAAACTGACAGTAATCATGGTTCTGCTAGTTACTAGATATGTGACCTTAGGAATTGTTCCTTAACCTTTCCATGCTTCAGGTTAGTCCTCTATACATGACTTGTCAGGTACTTCATGTGTACCTGATAATAAGAGTAACTAACTTACGTGGTGAAATGTAAATGAGTTTATATGTGCAAAATGACTGGCACATATTAAGTAATGTAGGTATTACCTATTACTATTTTCTGTTAAATAGGAATAAAACATCTGCTGTAACTATCTCACAGGGATGATATAAAATAAAAAAATCACATTAGATAATATGTAATAACATGCTCAATAAAGTACCATATAAATGTATCAGATTTAGTTGAACTATGTTAGTTCTAAATCCAACTTCAGAATGCACAGATTAAGGGGCTGGCAGATGGCCTGGTGGTTAAGGTGCTGGACTTCCACATGGCTGACTGTGGTTCAAGTCCTGGACCTGGTTGCTTGCTTTCTCACTTTCCCTTTCTCTCTCTCTCTCTCTCTTTCTCTCTCTCTCCATGTGTGTCTCTTTTGGGTCAAATTAAATAATAATAGTAAATAAAGTAAAATAGATAATTCTTTTAAAAATAAATAAATAAAAGAATGCACAGCTTAATATTTCTTTCTTTCTTTCTTTTAGAGATGTTTTTGCTATAGGGCATGTGCATTTGCCAGAAAGATAGAGAGACAGAAAACTAGAAATCGTCCCCTAGGGAGGATGGCCATGCTACAATCCCTTCTCCTCCATTCTCTTCTTGGGATCTTGGGCACGCACACACACACACACACGCACGCGCCCACCAGGAGTTTAAGCCACTGGGTCCGGGATTTGAAAGGCACTCGACTATTTGAGAATCCAGCGACATAGCCATTACGCCAACTGCTGGTCCCAGATAGCTTAATATTTCCTACACAAAATATCTGAAGACAGTTTATCCTGTACCTCTAGGCTTAACAGCTTCAGTGTTTTCAATAATGTCTTATATCACATAGTTTATGGCTTCATCATAGTAGTCGTGTTTCTATGGATTTGCTATATTTGCTTACTATTTTTTTAATTCATCAAACATTTCATGAATGCCTAGTATGTTGCACTATGCTACATATTGGAGTTGTAACAATGAATAAAACACTGATCCTAATCCTCAAAAAATGTTGTCTATGTCCCAGCCTTGATGGTGCAGATGGTAGAGTGCCTCTGAGCAATACTGGAGCCATATGGGAGACCACAGGTTCAGATACCAGGTTGACCTCCCAATGCCCCATGATCCTGGCAGACTGGAAAGCAGGGCATGGATCATAATGTGGCAAAACCCTGTTAGAATTTCTGTTTCTTTCTTTTTATCTCAATAAAAATGTTATCCAGTTGTCAAAACTCTCCTAAAATTAATGACATCAGAACCAAATATTACCAAAGAATGTGCTGAGCTGATGTGCCTCTCTTATTCTGTATAGTGCATTTTAAAAAAGAAAAGATGAAATTTCATTTTGCTGTCACATAAAATTCAGAGTAGGTAGTCTAGGACTGGTATGGTGGCTCCACAAACATCAGGCACCATAGGCTCCTTCCATCTTACCACTCTGCTGTCTGTAACATGTGGTTCCCATCTCATGCCCCAAGATAGATGCCCAGCTCCCACAATTCCAACACAAGTCTTGTCTCTGCCAGTCCTCCAGCGATTGTCCTTCTATGTGGGACTGGCTCCTTTTCGCATTTTCTTGGAACATCCTGTGACACGGTGTATAGTGTGTGTGTGTGTGTGTGTGTGTGTGTGTGTGTATATATATATATATATATATATATATATATTTTAGGAAAGAGTTTTAACCAACTTTTATTTATTTATTTTGAGAGAGATTTTTGCTTTAAGGTGCAAGGTTGCATGTGTTCACCAGAGAGACAGAAAGCAAAAAATCATACGATTAAGTTGGCCACTTTCTTAGTTTTGGAACTCTTATTTATTTTTTTTAGGAGATATATTCTTTTTCTTTTATTCTACCAGTATATTCTTTTTTTCTTTTTAATTAAATTTATTTATTTACATTCATTCACTGTACATCATTACAGCATACAAAGTGAGATTTTCCATCTAGAGTACTTTTATATATGTAGCCATTAACACAGTGACCACTGTTGATTCATATTGAGCACATAACTTTTTATGTGTAAGTCCTAGAGGGATATTTGACCTAATTAGACAAATTCTTCTATATCCTGCATTTGTACACTTAGACCAGATCTTCTGTACCCTGTATTTGTACAATTTATTTAAACTCCTCTTAGATCATATCTTCTATTTTTGTATTCTTATAGTTGATCTTAAATCCTACAATTAGAATTTGAAATGTACTCCTATTTTTTTCTCTTTTTTTTCTTTTTTTCTTTCTTTCTTTTTTTTTTTTTTTTTTTTTTTGGAGAGGTTTTTCGCTATAGGGCGCTTGCGCTCACCAGACAGACAGAGAGAGACATAGAGACAGAAAGTGAGAAATCACCCCCCAGGGGGGATGGTCACGCCGCAATCCCTTCTCCTCCATTCTCTTCTCGGGATCTTGGGCACGCACGCACACGCACCCGGCGTGAGTTTTAAGCCACCAGGTCCGGGACACGAACCGCAGTCGACTACGTGGGAGTCCAGCAACATAGCCATTACACTAACTGCTGGTTCCCAAAATGTACTCCTATTAAATGCCCTATTATTATCATCCCTTTCACCCTACCTTTCAAAGCTGTAAAAACTCTATCTACAGAACTGATAGCTAACAGGGCCAGCAGGTGGCATGGTGGTTAAGAGCACTGGGCTCCCAGATGGTCAACCATGGTTCAAGTCCCGGACCACTGTCTCTCTCTCAATCACTCTGTCCCTCTATGGTCAAATTAAAAATTTTCAGCCAATTCATTGAAAAAAAATTATGAACAAAACCTATTAGAAACCACTAGAAATTTCCTTTCTGGTTGATATACATTCATTAATTAGTATGTTTGGATTGGAGTTATTTAACTAGTTATAGAACCACTAAACACTGTTACCATCCAGCTTATATTTCAGGCACTCACATGATAATAGCTAATGCTCATTTAACAATTACTAGATACTACTCTAAAGTCTTTAGATACAGTTGTAAGGATTTTTCATATATTTTGCCCTCTCAAGAATCCTATTTTGATTTTTTAGATCAGAAAATGGACATACTGAGAGATGAGGTCAGTTGTCTGAGATCCCACAACTAATAAGTGGAAGAGTGCAAGTCTAGTGCTAAAGTCCACACACAATCATTATTTTCCTTTGTTTGTTATTGAACAAATGAAATGAACTTAGTCATAACTTAATATTCGATGAAGCAATACTGGACTCTAGTGACCATCACTGTTTTTCATAGTGTGTGCAACCCCTTTCTTTATGACTCTTCTAGAGAATCCCACTAAGGTTTGAAGTCAAGCTCAGTGGCCTATCATTTCTTTTTTTTTCTTTCTTTTTTCTTTTTTAAGAAGTTTTTACTATAGGGCACGTGCACTCACCAGAAAGATAGAGAGAGACAGAGAGACAGAAAGCAAGAAATCACCCCCCAGGGAGGACAGCCACACCACAATCCCTTATCCTCCATTCTCCTCTTGGGATCTTGGGCACGCACGCATACAGCATGAGTCTAAGCCACCGGGTCTGGGACTCAAACTGCGGTTGACTATATGGGAGTCCAGCGACATAGCCAACTGCTGGCCTGTCAATGGCCTATCATTTCTAGAATATGACACTCTTCTTTTTAAAAATGAGATTATTAGTACTTTTGTATTTTCATTCAGTCAGAGACTCCTCTAATTGATTATTATGATGTTTTCTGACTTACAAATAAGCAGAGTGCTTACATATCAAAATTAAAAGTCAACATCAAGAATGCCACTAAATATTTAATGCGTGTCCCTGGCTGAAAAGCAGAAAACCTAACTAAATTCTCCAAAATTGCTCTCTAAACCCATTCCCTGGGAAAGAAAATGAAGCAGAAGACGAGAAAGTTTATATTCCAAGCACACTCTTGTAATTATCACATTGGATCACGCATCTGTCTAGCCACCTTCTGTTCACAAGATGAAATTAAAACCGTTGGTGTGCTGTCTTGCTATTCCTGCTAGCTATATGTCCTCCTGTGTCTGCAGGTAGGGATGCTCTGTATTGCTATTTCATTTCACTGACATTTTGAAAAAGTAGAATGACCCTTCTGTTTTTATTTCTTTGTCCTTCATAGGGTCTGTTACCAAATCACCCCCAGAAAAAGTTATCTATTGCTGTTTCCTTTTATTTTTTTTCTTTTTATCTTTTCTGTTAACTTTCCATGGAGACACTTCAAATGAGCACTTGATTAGATGGGAAGTGGAACAACGGAAACAAAGGAAATAAATTGCTGGCCTTGAGTCTTAGATGTGAAACACAGCAAATTTCTGATCAAAATTATCAAATCTCTATCAACATTATGGGAATTGTTTACCCAAAAAGTTGAAAAAGCAAATCCAAAAATAAATAAATAAATAAAAACCTTAGAGCATTCATTTTCTAACTTGCATACTACAGACTATGAGTTCAGAATTAATTTTTTAAAAGTGTGTTTTAGGAAAAGGAGGTTATATGCTCAAACAGGTTTTAGAAATTTTTTACATAATTCAACATTAATAATTTTAATCAATTCTAATTATTTACAGTTTCAATCATTACTTGCAATTTCAACTTAAGCAAATATTTATCAAGCACCCACTGTGTTTCAATTACTAACTATTTCATGTTCTGAGAATAGAATGGTGAATAAAGCAAAAATAGTCCTCGTCCTCTATGACACCCCCCAGGGATGCTATGAACTTAGCATGTTACCTAATTGAGGAAAAAGAACATATGCAAGTCAACCAATCAATAAATAAGATAATCTTATATAATAATACATGCTTTGAATTAAATAAGAGGAGGATGGGATTGAGCATGGCAGGAGAATGAATTGTCCCACATTAGATAGAATAATCATGAATGGGCTCTCAAAGGAGTTAATATTTGATCCAAAACTATAGGCTATTTTACTGGGATAAGAAAAGACAAGAATTAGGTATAGAGAACAATGAATACTAGAAATGCCCTGAGTCAGGAAAGAGTTTAGTGTGTTCAAGGAATAGCAAAAGAAACAGCATGACTGGAATACAGTGATAAAAGGGGAAGAATAGTACCAGATAATGCTAAAAAGGAAGGCAGAAACCACCTCTTACAGTGACTTATAAACCCTTGTATGGATTGAATGGTTTTGAACAGGAAAGTGGCTTAATTCGATTTACATCAAGACTTTGAGAAGTCCCGCCTTAAAGAAATCTGCTTAGCATTTTTAATCCAGTAGTTCCCAAGCACATTTGATCACTAAAGACTTTTATCCCTATAGAACATATTTTAACATCTTGTGTAATAGCATCCCATAGCACACCAGTTTGGAAATACTCATTGAGATACATTAGTGAGAGAAATGTCTATTTTTCAGAGGTATAGGATTTTTGAGCATGTACTAAAAATTCAGATGAGTACAGGTAAACAATTTAAATAGACAAATAGAGATCTCTTTGCTCTAGTTTTAGACAGGGTACTAAGTAGACCAGATTTAGCCTGGGTTTGGCGAAGAGGGAGTTATTATCTTCTTATAAAATAGCCACATTTTCTCTTCTCACACACTGCCACTGATTGTTGTCAAGACTTCTATTTTACATAGTCTCTTCTCCAGCCTTTGCTCATAGAGGATCCTGGAGAAAAAAACAGTTGGGCCAAGATCCATATTTGTGTGATTCACTTTAAGTCCTTAAGTAAATCAAATTAAACCACTTTACTGCTCAAAATCATTCAATCCCTTTCTGGGTTTACAAGGCACTACGAAAGCTGGCCTCTGCCTTCTTTTTCAGCATTAGCCAATGCCATTCTTCTCCTTATGTCATCATACTCTTACAATATAAATCTTTCAGAAGAGGAAAGAAAAGATGCGGTAGTAAATAAGAAGAGACAGCTAAACTATAGGTGGGAGAAAGGGGATGTTCAAGTTGAATCTATGGAGCTCTCAACATGAAAAATGCCAGGAATTTTCCATAAGCAATGTCATCTGTTCCTTGTTGGATATCATAAGGATTAGGAAAAGATGAACTTGAGAGGAAGGAGGAGTAATTGATGGGAGACCATTCTAGTTGAGAGGTTATTATAAAAGCATGGGCTTTGAAGTCAGACTTGTGTTCCAGACCCAACTCTGCCAGTTACTAGCTTTGGGTAAGTTATTTCATTCTATGCTGTCTAGTAGAACTTTTTTTGAATAATGGAAATATCTTTTATCTGACCTGGCTTTGCCACCAGCTATAATTAGGCACTTGAAGTATGGCTAATGCAACTGTGGTTGAAATTTTAATGTAATTTAATTTAAAGTTAAATTTAAAGATCTTCAAATAGCCCATTCCCCAGTTGTTAAGGCAGCTATATCATACATGGCCAACTGAGAAGCTTATATCCTGGGCCTGGTGGCTTGAGACATGTGCTGGGTGTGTGTGTATGCATGCTCAAAATTTTGAAAGGAGAGAGAGATAGAGATGGAGGAGAAGGGATTGCAATGTGACCATGCTTATTCTGTGTATGTGTGTGTGTGTATGTATGTGTGTCTCTAGTGAGTACATGTGCCCTCTGGCAAATTTTAAAAAATGAAAGAAGAAAAGAGCCATGTATGGCTATTGTCTACCAAACCGGACACTGTAACTCTAGTTGCACAAAACGCTAGAGTTGATAGGGACAGAAAGTCTTCTAAATGTTTCTGGATTTGGAAAGGGGAAGACTAAAAGGAAACAAAGATAAGGAGAAAAGATTGTAAAGAGGAGACACAGAGAAAGAAAAATGTTTCCCAAAAAACTGAGTTGAGAGTATAAGAAATGCTATTATTTATTCTATCTTCCAGCCAAATAGATACTCTTTGAGATTATCATCTATGGCATCCTCTTAAGAAGTTGAGGGCTAAGCTCACCTCATACATAGCTTTCTCTTGTATCTAGCATTCAAGAATATTTCTCAGCCGTTCTTGACCCTTTTTCAATTTCTAGCCTGCATCACTTCCTAAGGTAATGGGCTCCATATGTTTACCACCTACTAGATGAAGTGGTATTTTTATTTTATTACTTTCAAATTCCATCTCTAATTTCAAGTAATAATACTTATCTTTGATGAATTCCTAGTGTTTTAAAGATATCCCCAGATAACCTAATGAAAGTGAACATGAAAATTCTCCTGAGAGTCTTGGGTAATATAACTGCATTTGGTTCTCAGGGGACTCAGGGTCAGGTGGGACATTCTATAGTATCGGCTCAGGTGGAACATTCTATAGTATCCTGGCTTCTTCTAACCTTCCTTGGCACATAAAATTTCTCTGACTATTTCGTAAAGGCTTTACTGTTAGAGACCCGGTAAGTATGTCAAGTATGCAAGTGTGTCATACTTGAAATCCAAAGCAACTTTTTAACACACTGACTTACTTTTTCCCCATATGAGATTCTGAGGACCTTGGACCATGCCACTTTGTATTTGGAAAAGAGCATAAAGGAAAAGGCCTGGAATGTAGAGATCTGCTGCCCAGTGCAGAGTTGACTAGAGAGGAGTTAGTACAAGAGCATCTGTAGAGGAAATAAGAAGAGAAGACATGAAGAAAGGCATCAAACCATACCAATTTCAACAAAATTTAAATTTGTACCTCCTCCACTATGGGATTCTTTTTGTTCCTTTATTGCCTGTCAATAGTAGTCTAAGTTACAGGATTCAGAGCTACAAAACAATACTGTACTAATTCCCTTCACAAACAACTGACTGAAATTATTCCCTGGTGAAAAACAAGATGAACCAATGTTTCTATTGGACGGATAATCTTCCTGAGAGCTTTCTTTGGCCTTTGAATGTTTTTCAGTCAATCTTCTTTATGCAGAAATTTTAATTGACTCCATAAAACCCTCAGTTTGGCCTCTTTGACTTCATTCTCTCTGAATCTGTCAGTAAAATAGCAATGTATCATTTTGCCCCAGACCTACATCTTGATAATTACACTGGCCCAACACAAGTCAAGTTCACATCTAATCAGTGTTTATAGAACAGTATATTTTCTATTAAATTTAACAAATAATTCTTGAGCATCTACTATGTTGAACACCTGGGCACAAATTTAAAAATATATCCCTCTTTTCAAGAAACATGTGATGTGAAATATAATTTTCCTTTCCTATACATCATTCAACAATTATTTATCACATTCTTATTTAGTATCTACTATGCAAAAAAAAAAACATTTTTAGCATCAATTTCTGGATGCTAGGAGTCAGGTAGATGATGAACAAGACAGGCACATCTCTTGCCTTCATAGAGCTTTTCACCCAAAGGCATTTTAGGTTTATTTCAGTGTAACGTTCAGCTCATCTTAGTCCACTTAGCACAAAATCCATTTATTTCCTGGCATGTATTTGTCTTATGTCTTCCTTAGGAAAGGTATCAATGTAGGAGATAATATTCAACATAGGTTTGGAAGGATATCTCATCAAATAAGCATGAAAAGAGGACATTTGGGCCAGAAAAAAAAGTCACCATGATTAGTTTTATGGATATGTCCAAGATATAGAGTAGTCAACTTTACAAGAGTAGTAGTGTTCATGAAGTGAATAAAAAAAAATAAAGTTGGAAAATTGTATTTTTAGTATACCAATGAAAGCCTGATGCTAGGGTTAATTTTATACTTAATTCAGTAGACAGGGTTCAATTATACAGGACCACACATACCCTGTAGGCTTAGAGATTTTTAGCAAAGAAATGATACAGCCAAATTTAAACATTCAGAAGATTAATCTGGCATCCTATATGTTGGATCTCTAGGAGGTGAGAAAAAATAGAAGGCAGGGAAACATGTTAGAAAATTTCTATAACAGTCCAGAGAAAAGGCATTAAGAGCATGAAAAGGAGTCGGAAGATTAAAGAAAAGAATCTGCCTGACTTGGAATATAACTAATTTCAGGTAGATAAGTCAAACAGGATGCCAAAAATGGGGTGGAAGAAATAATTGGTTGTATTTTGTGTGCTAGTTTGAAAGGAAAGATTAGTGAATTGACCCTATAGACTAGCACTCAAGAGAACCAGATCCCACATGGCCAACCGTAGCTCAAATCCCAACCGAGGTACCTTGAAAAACATGCTAGGCACTTGTGCATGCATGCTCCGTGGTGTCATGCCCTATTGGGGGGATTCTCTCTCTCTCTCCTCTGTCTTTCTCCCCCATTTGCTTGCTCTCATTCTCACTCTCAATCTCAGGCAATAAAATAAAAACATTTTAAAAAATTAAATACCTGTAAATAAAACTTGTTTCAAATGATGGATGTTCCCTAGAGAGTCTGTCATTTGAGAAAGAGCTCAACAATATTAAGAAATCACGAGTCCATATAACCTATATTTCTACAGTAAGGACCATGTTCAATTCAACACATGCTTACTAAGTATCTAATATATCCTAAGCATTCTTCAAAGCACTGGGGATAAAATGATGAAGGAAAATAGGCATGATTTCTGCCCTTAAAAGTATATAGTCTTCCAGGGACCATCAGTTAGCGTAATAGCTAAGTCGCTGGACTCCCATGTAGTTGACAGCGGTTAAAGTCCCAGACCCGGTGGCTTAAACTCATGCAAGGTGTGTGTGTGTGCATGCCCAAGATCCCAAGAGGAGAATGGAGGAGAAGGGATTGTGGCATGGGCATCCCCCCTGGGGGGTGATTTCTCGCTTTCTGTTTCTCTCTCTCTGTCTTCCTGATGAGCGCACACACCCTATAGCAAAAAAAGTCTCAAAAAAAAAGTATATAGTCTTCTGAAGTAGGTAACTAAATAATAATCATATAGTTATTAATTCAATATATTTCTTGAGCAGACACTCCATGTTAGACTTTGTTCTAAATACTGGAAATATAACAATTGGCACAAGAGATAGAAATTTCTATTCTCATGGAATTTATATTCTAGTAGAAGATAATGACCCAACTTAAAGTAAATAAATAAGATTATTCCATGTAATGATAATTACTACAAAAACATGTAAGTAACAGTATAAAGTAGCTGATGTAAAGGAGATTACTTTAGATAGAGTGGCCAAGGAAGGGCTCACTTAAGACAGAGAAAATCATGCATAATAGTTAGATGAAGAGCCTTCCAAGCAGAAGGAAAAGCCAGTATCAAGATCTTCAGAACAGAAAGAACTGAAAAGTTCAAGGAACAGAAACAAAGCAGGTGTTGCCAGGAGTAGAATGATCAAGAGGAAAAGAGGCAGGAGATAGAGTCAGAGAGTAGATAAGGGAAAGGTCATGGAGGATTCTGTAGGTCATGGTAAGAAGTTTGGATTCACCCTAGGCGTATCAAGAGTTCTAAAAAGTAGGTAACATGGGGAACAGTGGATGGCATAATGGTTATGTCACTGGATTCCCATGTGGTTGACCGTGGTTCAAGTCCTAGACCCAGCAGCTTAAAATTCATGCCAGGTACATGTGCATGAGCACCCAAAATCCCAAGAGAAGAATGGAGGAGAAGGGATTGTGGTGTGGTCATGCCCCTGGGGGATGATTTCTTGCTTACTGTCTCTGTCTGTCTCTTTCTCTCCAGTGACTACACATGCTGTATAGCAAAAATCTCTCAAAAAGAAAGAAAGGGGGAACCAGCAGTTAGCGTAATGGCTATGTTGCTGGACTCCCATGTAGTCGACCGCGGTTTGCGTCCCAGACCCGGTGGCTTAAAACTCACGCCGGGCACGTGTGCGTGCGTGCCCAAGATCCTGAGAGGAGAATGGAGGAGAAGGGATTGCGGCGTGACCATCCCCTCTGGGGGGTGATTTCTCACTTTCTGTCTCTATGTCTCTCTCTGTCTGTCTGGCAAGCGCACGCACCCTATAGCAAAAACCTCTCCAAAAAAAAAAAAAAAGAAAGAAAGAAAGAAAGAAAGAAAGAAAGAAAGAAAGAAAGAAAGAAAGAAAGAAAGAAAGGAAAAGTAGTGACTTGGTTAGATTTACATTTTTGGAAAAGCTTATTTTATTCATGATAGTATGTGTGTGCTTATGTGTGCATGCACATGCATGTAAGATAAAACAGAAGTACCCTCAATAGGGTCTCAACAAGCTGTGATCTGATATTTCCCCAGCCTTCCAGTTCATTGGGATCTTGGGCACATGCTCATGCAGCAGTAGTGTTTTAAGCTGACCTGGGGATCTGAACCCACAGCTGACCATGGGGCTTCAGTTTGCTACCAACTGCAGTTCAGGTTGGTACCAACTGTGCCACCAGACTTGACCTCATTTACATTTTTAAGAGAGATTTTTACTATAGGGTGTGTGTGCTCGCCAGAAAGACAGAAACAGACAGAAAGCGAGAAATTACCCCCCCAGGAAGGATGGCCACGTTGCAATCCCTTTTCCTCCATTTGTCTCTCAGTATCTTGGACACGCACGCACATGTGCTCAGCGTGAGTGTTAGCTGCCAGGTCCAGGAATCAAACCACAGTCAACTACATTGAGCCCAGCACTATGCCATCTGCTGGTCCCTCAATTTACATTTTTAAAAGTTTATTTATTCTATGTGTGAGAAAGACAGAGACAGACCCAAAGGACAGTACCCTTGATAGGATCTTTAAAAAATAATGTTTTTAAATTTATTATTATGTTTTAAAATTGTCTATAGAGCAGATGTGCTCACTAGAGAGAGATAGAGAGAGAAAGGGAGAAAGCAAGATATTAGGTCCCGGACTTGAATTGAAGTCAGCTATGTGGCAGTCCAGCACCTTAACCATTATACCACCTGCTGGCCCTACCTATGACAGAATCTTCATACTGTGATTCACCCCTAGTCTCAGCCAGCCTAGATCATGGGCACATTCATGCAGAGCCTACTCAGGGATGTCTCTAGACAAGAACCAACAGCCTTCCCATGTGGGTCTACCTCACAGAGCATCACATTTTACCACTGCACCACCCTCTGGCCCCAGTTTACATTTTAAAAGCATCAATCTGGTTACCATGCTGAGAATAAACTCTAGATGGGCAAGAGTAAAGCAAAGGGATCACTTAGAAGATTATAAGTACACATGTATATGTTTGTCTCCGGTTTTTATGGGCAAACATGATTCTTCTATCTTGAAAAAAGAGAGATCTATAATATAAAGCCTTCTTCATCACCTATCAGGGTTTTGTTTTGTTTTGTTTTTGTAGAGGTTTTTTTGTTTGTTTGTTTGTTTTTGCTATAGGGCGCATGGGCTCACCAGATAGAGAGAGAGACAGAGAGAGAAAGCAAAAAATCACCCCCCAGGGGGGATGGCCACGCCACAATCCCTTCTCCTCCATTCTCCTCTCAGGATCTTGGGCGTGCAGGCACACGCGCCTGGCGTGAGTTTTAAGCCACCGGGTCTGGGACGCGAACTGCGGTCGACTATGTGGGAGTCCAGCGACATAGCCATTACACTAATTGCTGATCCCACCTATCAGTGTTTTGTTCCAATACAGAGCAAGAAAATCATACCTCATAGTAAGTGGTAGGAAATTATATCAAATTCTGTCTATTTGGGCAATTCACTCATTCATAAATATTTATTCAGTGGCTCCTAAATTCTACATATTGTGCTAAACCCTAAGAATACAAATGAAAGCACAAAAAGAAAGGATCCCTTCCCTCATGGAGTTTTTGATCTTATGTGGAAGATAGACTGCTATGAAATATGCACTTACATAATCACAAACCATGATAAGTGCTATGAAGAGAAAATAGGCTTCCCACAAGGCTTATCTGTTACATGATAATTTTTTGCCATGAGCATATGGTTGTCTGCATTGCCATTTAGGACTAAGACACAAGTGGAAGGGTAAAACTAAAATAGTAAATATCTTAACTCAGATTTCTGACCTATCATTCGAGAACCATGGTCAAGTTTTAATTATAACTGCATTCTCAATATCAGGAAAGTAATAAAGTATAACTGATTGCAATAAAAAAAATAAGGGAGTGGTTGAGAAACCAGAAGGTGGCATGGTGGTTAAGGTGCTGGACAATCTCACCTGGCCAACCACTGTTCAAATCCCAGACCTGGTGGCTTGCTTTCTTGCTCTCTCTCTCTCTCTCTCTCTCTCTCTATATATATATATATATATATATACACACACACACACACACACACATATATATATATATATATATGTGTGTGTGTGTGTGTGTCTAGTCAAAATAAACTAGATAAACTAAATTAATGAATAAAATTAAATAAATAATAATTTAAAAATAATAAGATAGTAGTTCAAAAAAGGAAATATATTATGCCATAGAGAACCTGTTTGGTACGTGGTACGGGACTGCATAGGGCCTGGAGGGAAACACTGATCAAAACGAGGATTTTGTCACTAAGAAATCAGAAGGTCATCTTCTCCAAGAGGCCTTTTCTGATTGTCCACACAATTCCAAGTCTAAGTACCTTTCTCTGGAGTACTACAGCACCTGTTCTTCATTCTATGATTCTGTGGCTCTAAAATCTGTGGCCATTGCGTTTTAATCCCACTTTCTTCCTTGATTAAACAATTAGTCCCATAAGGCCAGTGACATTGGTCAGACTGTTCACTGGGATATCTCCACTCTCAAACAGACATGGCACATGATGAACACTCAATAGAAGCTTGATAAAATAACAATACAAGGTAAAAAGTAGTAAGCACCATGAATGACTTCATTTCTTGAATAGAGACAGCATTTCCAATTGAGATGAATCAAAGACAGGTTAGTCAAAAAGATTACTTTTGGGATGGTCTATGAAGATCAAACAATGAGGACATGAGGGAAGACAAATGAACAGTGTGAAAAAAGGTATGGAAATAGAGCACCAGGTATGCTTATGAAACTAAAAGGACTACAGTGTGATTGTAGAGAGCATGAGAATAAGTGGTGGGAGGTGAGGTTGGAAAGGTAATTTAGGGCTGAAATATGAAGGACCTTGATAATCAGACTCAGGGATTTGATCATCTTATTCCTGATCCAATCCACTATAAAATACAGGCTTTAAAATCAGATCTGGGTTATGGTCCCAGTTTTGGCATTCATCAACTATGAAACTTTAACGTTGGTGGTTTAAGCCTATGAATTATTGAATCAATATACAAAAATAGGGAATACAGAAAGGGAAAGGGGAAAGATGGGGAGCTGACTTTGTATCTGTCAAATCTGAGAACACCATGTGCCATCCAAGCAGAATTGTCTTATGAAAATTAGAAACATTTTAGGGATTTAAAAGAAAAAATGAGGGGGGTTAGAAATACTGATTTGGTAGCTGGCCCCATGGCACAGTAGTTAAACGCTGTGCATGGGGAGCTGGATCCCACATGAACAACTATGGTTTAAATTCCACCCCAGCACTTGAGAAACATGCCAGGTACATGTGCTTACATCCCCAAATCCCAACAGAATGGAGAAATGGAGGACAAGGACTTGGAATGTGACCACACCACATTGGGGGATGCTTTCTCTTTCTCTATTTATCTAGTGAGTGCACACATCCTCTGGAAAAAAAAAATCCAACAAATGAACAAAGAAATAGTGATTTGGGAGTCATAAGCACATAAGCACGTAGTTGAGCCCATAATGCTCACT
Organism: Tupaia tana; assembly: GCA_026018925.1. Classification (NCBI taxonomy): domain Eukaryota; kingdom Metazoa; phylum Chordata; class Mammalia; order Scandentia; family Tupaiidae; genus Tupaia; species Tupaia tana. The sequence goes on along the minus strand of JAKSZU010000009.1, from coordinate 30,360,254 downwards.
AAAGAGAAATAGTAATCAAAGTCAATATCTGAAAAAGTATTTTGTTCAAACATGCATTTGAACAAAATCAGCCCAAGAGATATTGGGTGGTTGGAAAAGTCACGACATATTTTTTTTCTGTTTTTCTATGTATAAATGCATTATGACTCTTCAGACAACCCAATACATTTGAAAAGAAAAATAAAACCCTCAGGCTATTTTTTCAATATTAGTCTTCTACACTTGGATACTTTTGTAGCCATGGAGATACCAGCTCCCCAAACCAGTTCCAGACATGCACAGGCAACCTTGTTTTAGCCACTCAAATGTATTTCTTCTCATAACAGAAGTCAAACATTTCCAGATAGAGAAGTAAGCAGATTATACACACAATTCCTATGTTTCATCATTGTCATCTGAAGCTCATCTGTGTTTTTTTAAAAATTCTATTGTAAATTATTTAAATCTCTAAAAAATTCTTAAAAATTACTTAGAAAGTAATATTTTCCCCATAACTCTATTTATATTAATGAGCTAATCAGATTAGAACAGTGAATAAAGTATGATCTCTCAGACCCCCATTCTGAGCTCTTATGACAGTCATGGCATATGAGTTTAGAGCTAAGTTTGAGTCATCTAGTTCATCTTTCTACTTCTTGGAGTGGCTAGGTGCTGCTAAATAATATTTTGCAGTGCCTCAGCACATTTGAGTATAATTCTGATTCTCCATTGAACAATTGACAGCTTCTTTTACTTTGAGGTTGAATTTTTATCTCTCTACTTTGAACTAAAGCCTGGAGATCCGCTTCAAAGTGAAAGATTTTTCAAACTATGACCCTGTCTACCGCATGACTTACAGTATCACTAACTACTACTGTTAAGCCCCAGTCATGAGATCACCCTTGGACATTAATACTGGCCACTAATTAAGCCAAATATCACCAAATCAGATAACTTTAGTATATGCTACCTGTATTTTCCACAATGATGAGAGTAAGCCAAAATACATTTTAATTTAATACTCAGTGGTGATTCAGTAAAACCAACTTCATATAGCTGCCTTCAATGAGAGACTTCAGTCTCTACAAACAACAAGAGAACTTGGAAATGAGAGCAACAAGATTGCCTTCAGAATTATTAAGAAATTGAGATGTGATGAATGAGAATCAGAGTAAGCAAAGTAATTTTCAAGAAACTAAATTTTTGTTGACCAGCAGGATTGTAATTAACCTGATTAACTGAAGGAATAATGTGTCTATGAGAAGAAGAAATTGGGCATGCAGGCATAGAAAAAATGTAGTCAATGACAATATGTTGACCTTTGACAGTGCCTATCCAAAGCACTATTTAGGGGAAAGAATGCCAAAGGATATAGCATTCTGATATCATCAGCAAGACCACCATCCCTACTGTGATAATGAATATAGGAAGTGTGAGACAAGAGACATCAGGTATATTATTCGCATTGGCAAGACCTCCCTTTATTTGAAATGTGTCAGTCTATCTTAGTTTTATAATCTTTAAATATTCCTTTCATATAACTTATCTTGGTCTAATTCAAAGTCACCAAGCCTTATGGTTATGTGACTTGCCTGAGGTCATACAATTTGGACTTGGCTTCTCAAATCCATCTGCCAAAAAGGAGAGGATGTGTTGGTCATAAAGATTTCATACATTTCAGTTTCCTATGAAATTTATTTCTTATTGTAATTTAAAACCTTGATACTCTGACTATGATTTGGCTTTCCATGTAGGTTATCATAAAGACAGAGAATTTCTGGTGATTCCAAAATAAGTATTTTACTTTGTGTAACAATTAAAATAGTTTTATACATTAGTCTTGTGAGAATAATTAGTAGGCACACCTCTTAGTGATGGATCTACTCCCAATGTGCTGATGATAACAAATGCTTAAGCAAACATGCTGAAGGCTAGGTGTCAAATCAAATCACATGACCCAGTATAGTGAATGTTATCCTGAAAAATATTTTGAGAGGCAGTTGGATGGCAAAGTATCAGTCTCCAATGTCATTTGAGATTACTAACAAACATGTTGTTGCCTTTACAATTTTTCATATTATTTGTCATGTTTTAAGTACATGAATTGAGCTCCGTGTCAGAAATCTTAGATAAATAATTTCTAATATGCTATGTAGATATTATTGTAATTCTTTCATTTGTAGATGAGAAAAATGAGGCTTACAGAAATTAAGTAATTTACCTTTGAAAACATAAAAGGCAAATAAAAGAGCCTGGAATTGTTATCCTTGTTATCTAAAATTCACGCTCTTTAAAAATTATTATAAGCATTTTACATCATCAATAATTCTTTGGATTTACTCACATATATACCAATTTGTTTGTTCAAAAGTCAGTTTTGTGTCTCATGGCTTCCTTCTCAGTTCAGTTGCCTTCTTCCTGAAGTACACCCTTTGGTAGTCTTTTTTCACTGAGAGTCATATAGGGAAGGGGTTCTCAACCTTTAGGCTGTGAACCAGTGCTGGGTCCATGGCCTGTTGGGGGCCGGGTTGAGGACTGGTGAGGGTTCGTGGCTTATTTCACCATCCCCATCCCTTGTACAGTGGGAGCTAGGCAGCAGTGGTATTGCATCCCCATAGAAGCATGATACCTATCGTCACATGATTGTTTCATTGTATATTGCAACTTGGTAGTGGTGGAAATGGGGTTCATGGTGGATATGGTGTTCTTGGGTCATCCCAGAACCAACTACCCACCAGCCCTCCAACTTCCTGGTCTATGGATAGATTGTCTTCCATAAAGCTATGAAGGTTGGGGACTGCTGGTGTAAGGGGTAGATAAATCATAAATTGCTGTTTATTTGAAAATGCCTTTGTTTTATTCACACTATTTATATTAGTATTAGGTTAAGCTGCATGTGACAAAAAGTAGTGTGAACAAAAAAAGAAGTGTATTTCTCTTTTACCTTAATATAGGAAATCAAGGGCCAGCACAGTGGTTCCATGATCTTTTTTTTTTTTTTTCAGATTAAGACATTTTATGAATTTTTTTCCTTTTTTTATTTCATTTTCTTTTATACATTCAATCGCATTATTATTTGTCTTACAAAATGGATATTTCAACAGGTGAACATTTCTCCCTAGTACAGATGATAAAACTACAAAATATCTTCAACAGATAATACCACATTTCTTTGTGTCATTAATGCTTTGCCTCCCTATTTTTCTTCTAAACGTCCTTCCTCAGACCCTCCTCTTTCACATACACTATTTCTGGTATTGACATCTATATACTGTGTTTCTATATATTTAGTCAATTAGTTTCAATCATAGAGTGTGGACACTCGGTATATATTAAGTGGAGACATACAATGCCTCTCCTTCATAGCCTGACTTGCTTCACTCAGCAGTAAATCTTTCATATTCATCCACTTCCTGTCAAAAGTCAGGGTTTTGTTGTTTTTTATGACTGAATAGTATTCCATTGAGTATATGTGCCACAGTTTTTCTATTCATTCATCTGTTCGTGGGCATTTGGGCGGTTTCCATGACTTAACGATTGTGAATAGTGCGAAAATAAACATCAATGTGCAAGCACTCTTCTGATTAAGTATTCTTCTGTCCTTTGGGTAGATATCAAGGAGTGGGGTTGCTGGATCATATGGTAGTTCTATTTCTAGATTTTTGAGGAATCTCCAACTTGTTTTCCATAATGGCTGGACCAATTTACATTCCCACCAGCAGTGTAAGAGAGTTCCCCTTTCACCACACTTCCACCAGGACTTACCATTTTTCGTTTCTTTAATCTTAGTCATTCTGACTGGAGTTAGGTGGTATCTCATTGTTGTTTTGATCTGCATTTCCCTTACAATGAGGGATGTTGAGCATTTTTTCATATGCCTTTTAGCTCTTCATATGTCATCTTTAGAGAGTGGTTTTTTCAACTCATTCTCCCATCTTTTAATAGGATTGATCATCTTTTTTCAGAACAGCTGCTTGAGTTCCTTGTGAATTCAGGTTATCAGTCCCTTATCTGTCACATAGTTTACAAAAATATTTTCCCATTCTGAGGGCTGTCTATTCACACTAATTACTGTGTCTTTTGCCATCCATTATCTTTAAGAACCTGGATTCCACATCTATATTGTTGCTCTATAATTCCCAACTTCAGGCTTCTATCTCATGATTCAAATATCTACTGTAGTTCTAGCTATCACAGGAGGTTTAACAATATTCTTTCATTGCCTTTATTTCTGCTGACTAGACTTTGGATATAATCATAGAATTTCTCACAGGGAATACTTGGTAGTAAATGCTAACACTTTTATGGATTAGATTTTACTTGTACAAGTTAAAGATTATAAAACTAAGGTAGACTGACACATTTCAAATAAAGGGAGAGCTTGTCAATGCGAATAATATACCTGATGTCTATTGTCTCAAATTTCCTATATTCATTATCGCAATAGAGATGGTGGTCTTGCTGATGAAATATCCTTTGGCATTCTTTTCCCTAAATAGTGCTTTGGCTAGGCACTGCCAAAGGTCAACATATTTTCACTGACTACTTTTTTACTATGCCCAATTTCTCCCAATCTCTGGAGTATGTATAGACTTTAAATTCAGGATCCAGCCCCAGCTGAGGTAGTGTAGAAAGTAGGGCACCACTGTGTGATACTGAATCTATATGGGAAGACCTGGAGTTCAGATCCCAGGATGATATGAGCATACTAAGCACATCCATGATCGTGGCTTGCTGGAGGGCTGGGAGGATTGTGGCATGACCAGATCTTGTCAGGGGTCTATCTCCACATAAATATCTAACTAAATAATTAACTAACTTTAAAAAATTTAAACTCTAAAGCCACATGAGGGCAGGCCCATGATTGCAAATACTCAGGAGGCTGAGCAGCAAAGATATGAGGTAAAAGAAAAAGGATAAGAAAACAGAGAAAGAGAGAAACAAAAATGGAGAAAAACGGAAATAGCAAGCAAATAAAAAAAATTATTTATTTGTTCATTTTAAAAAACAAAAAGTGAAAACCGCATGGCACGCTTACATGCTGCACAAAATCATGAGATCTCGGCTCTCGTGGCAGACTCAGTCTTCTTCTGGCCTGCCCTTTCTATTTCCCTAGATGGGAGGGACAAAGGGGAGGGGATTATTACCAAGATAAAGGAAGATTTGAGAGCCAAGAAAAAAACTAACCTTAAAACATTTTTTAAAAAGAAAAAAAATTTTAAATGAAAAGACAGAGACAGAGAGACAGAAAGAGACAGAGAGAGACAGAGAGAAGGATACAGAGGCTCTACCAGCATAGATTCTCAGGAGAACATCTTCATTGCCTTATCTCTGAAATCACTAGATCTTGGTTCTCATGGCGGATTCAGAAGTATATTTTTCCAAGGTCAGTCTACAGCAACAATTCACTAGTGAACCCAAGCTAGAAAAAAACATCCACAGACAAAATCCTCTGCAGGTCTACTGTCTTCGATTGAGAAACTGGATCCCCAAATTGCATAGGTGCAATGCAACCAGCTTGTGCTGAAAGGTAAATTCTGACTAGACACCAGCTGAAAAGTAAGAAATTGTCATAAGCATCCTTAAACACCTCTCTAGATATACTTCTTCCTCATAAACAGAGCTCATTGTCATCCATGAGTAGCACCAGCTGCATTTAGTGCACATTTACTATATGCCAGGTACTCTTGCAAATGCTTTACATTTCTTAACTTATTTATAGGTATACTGTAGAAACTGAGACACAGATAGGTTAAGTAGTTTACGGCCAACCTGGGATTTCTCCAGGCAGACTAGCTACAAAGCACACAGGGGCTGGCCCCATAGCCTGGTGGTTAAAGGAGCTAGAGCCCACATGATTGATAGAGCAGGTCTGATGGCTTGAAAAACATGTCAGGCAGGTTCACTGCATGCCCCAAATCCTGACTCAGTGGAGAGATGGAGAAGAGATAGCAGTGTGACCAGGCCCCACTGAGCAGTACTTTCTCCCTCTCCCTCTTTCTCTTTCTCTGGCAAGTGCATGTGCCCTCTGACAAAATTAAAAAAAATAAGGGGCGTGGACTTAACAATTATGCTATACTACTCTATATTTACTTGTATTAACTATTCATATTCCCAATTACATTCTAACAGAAAGTTTAATGCTCAAATTGGAAAATATAGCTTATAGGGTTAGGTATCTTTATTCTTTTTCAATAAAACAGAAGCTACTGTCTGTAATATCACCTGCCATTGGCATTGCCAAAATAGGGTTTGTCAGAGCAACTGAAGAGATGTGAATAATGGTTAAAACACATTCTTTTGCCTTGCAGCTCACAGGAGCATATACATTTCTAATGACATTATGAGGAGAAGTAAAGGGAAAAGTATCACATTAACTCTTCAAAATTAGAAGAGAAGATACAGTGTAAGTACATCCATAGTATCTATCATTCAAATGTCTTACTCAGAAAAAAAGGAAATCTCTTTTTAACATAGGATTCTTTGGGGGTTCTTGAGGCAGAAAAATGATTTAGTCTGATACCCATCAATGAATGTATTAGAATGATTTCAAGTGGCAGCTGCAGAGGAAGATTTAGAGAACAGTTAGTTTAAAGTTGGAAAAATCACTAAAATATTCAAGCAATGTATCAACCCTGCTCTGAGTTTACTAAACCAAATAAGTGAAACTGTTTAAAGACATAAAGGATGATGCATTAATAATGCAAATAGATTGAACTTTTTGGGGTACTATTTTCCTAATGGCCTAACTTTCAGTGGCATATTCACACTGCTATTTAAGGACACATTTCAGCAGTTGACTTTATAGTAATTACAGATATTAAGGATTCAGCACACTGAGGAAATATCTTGATGAGAGACAGGCTACATGAGACACAATTAGACACAATTATATATATATATAAACACTGGTCATATTCTTATAAATTATACTTGTGAAAGAAATGGACAAGTAATAAAAAAAGAGAGATATTGTCTTCAGGGAAAAGGGAAAGTTAATAAAAACAAACAATTGCAATGTTTAAGGCATAGAATTTATTACATTAATTTTTATAGAGATTTATCGTAACGAATATACACAAGAACCTTGGTATGTAGTTACCATTACTATCTCCACTGAAGAAACTAAAATACAGAATAGTAAATTGACTTTTCTGAAGACAGAGAATTGACAAGTGTAGAGCTAGTACTGTAACTCAGGCAGTCAGATTCCTGAATGTGCTGTTAGCCACTCTCTAGTACTGCAAAAAGTGAAAATATTCAAACATCACACAAACTTTTATTAAATACCTGCTATGTGTTTCTTACTGTGATGAGCATTGAAAATGTAAGAAGTATAGAACTGAAAATAAGAGGTGATGATGGCTTTCAGGTACTTTAGAATCTAGGGGAACTCCAAGATATCTCAATACATGCTTCTAAGAAGTTTCTGGGGGAATCGCAGAATGATAGTCTTCCTTGGGCTCTGTTTCAGTAGCAATACTTCATCTCAAAGTCTGTCAAGGTGGCATATAATGAATGAAGCCAAATGTAGGTTCTTATATCTTTAAGACACCCATGAATATTCTCATGTTTGAGAAGCATTTCAGATCACTGCATTCCACCAATTGTTATTTCTACTTTATTTTCATCCACTTTTTCCTACATGAAATCACTCATTTCATAAGTATGAATAAGTATCTAGCATAGTATCAGACATTGTCAGGGGTACAATAATGTATAAGACACAGTACATACCAAGAAAGAATCTATAGTCTAGTGACTAGACAAGGAATTACCATGAAAGAATGACTAGAAAAGACATATTTATAAAATGCTCACTTACCCACTATAAGCAATAAAGTACTCAGATGAGGGAAAGAAACTGAGCTGAATTGTTCAGAGGTTTCATGAAGACAATGAACCTGAGTTAGTCCTTGAGTAATGGAAGAAATTAAGTGATAAGACAGTAGAAAGGCAAAGAAACTACTATTCTGAAGGAATAGTCTGACCTAGGTCATGTGGAGCAGTGGTGTGATACAAGGACCTGAACGTGTACTGGAGCCACGTCAGGTCAGAGCCTCAAATCAACTGAGGTATTCACTAACATGTTAATTAATAAATCCAGGGATCCCAAAAAATAAAAGTCCAAAGAAAGAAGCAAGTACTGGGAACCAGAGTGCCAATATCCACCAAGACCCAGAGTCATGTGTTTTACGGCCACACTGACCTGGCTTTCGGTACTTTGCTACCTACTGGCTATACGAAATGTGTCAAGTTATCTAGTTCTTATGAGCCTATTTACTTATCAGTGGCTGGGGATAGTAATACCTAATATGTGGCATGTTATTGGAGAATTAAATGAGACTATATATATGAAAGCATTTTAGTGCTATCAAATTCTTCGTGTCAGTTTTTATTAGCTGTTGTTACACTTAGTGCAGGACTTAGAGGTCTTGGAGTCAGGAAAAGTTTACAGTAATTCTCGATGTGAAATACGGGCAGGTGCCTACAGGAGTAAATCAAACATTTTTGGAGTCTTTTACTTTGTTTAAAAATAAAGATCTGGGGGGAACCGGCAGTTAGCGTAATGGCTATGTCGCTGGACTCCCACGTAGTCGACCGCGGTTCGCGTCTCGGACCCGGTGGCTTACAACTCACGCCGGGCGCGTGTGCGTGCGTGCCCAAGATCCCGAGAGGAGAATGGAGGAGAAGGGATTGCGGCGTGACCATCCCCCCTGGGGGATGATTTCTCGCTTTCTGTCTCTCTGTCTCTCTCTGTCTGTCCGGCGAGCGCACGCGCCCTATAGCGAAAAACCTCTCCAAAAATAAAAAAAATAAAAAAAAATTAAAAAATAAAATAAAAAAATAAAGATCTGGGGACCAGCAGTTAGCGTAATGGCTATGTCACTGGACTCCCACGTAGTCGACCGCGGTTCGCGTCCCAGACCCGGTGGCTTAAACTCACGCCGGGCGCGTGTGCGTGCATGCCCAAGATCCTGAGAGGAGAATGGAGGAGAAGGGATTGCAGCGTGACCATCCTCCCTAGGGGTGATTTCTCGCTTTCTATCTCTCTGTCTCTTTCTGTCTGTCTGGCGAGCACACGCTCCCTATAGCAAAAACCTCTCCAAAAAAAAAAAAGATCTGGACTAGCAGATGGTATAGTGAATAAGGCATTAGACTCTCACAATGGCCCACTGCAGTCTGAGTCTTGAATCCAACAGCTTGAAACTCATGCCCGGTACGTGTGTGTGTGTGTGTGTGTGTGTGTGTGTGTGTGTGTGCGTGCACCTAAAATCCTGAAGGGAGAATGGAGAAGGAATTGCAACATGGCTATCCTCCTGGAAAGTGATTTCTCACTTTCCTTCTCACTGTCTCTCTCCAGTCAGCACATGCCCCCTATGGCCAACCATGGTTCAAGTCCTAGACCTGGCAGCTTGAAAACCACACTGGGCACATATGCATGCATGCCCAAAATCCTAACAGGAGAATGGAGGAGAAGGGATGGCACTATGGCCATCTACACTGGGAAGTGATTTCTCACTTTCCTTCTCTCTGTCTCTGTCTCTCTCCTGCAAGCACAACACCCCATGATATAAACCTTAAAAAAAAACATTATCCTATTATGGCATTCCTTTTCTTCTCCAATCCCTTCAAATAGTCAAATATTCCAATATTTTTCATGTATAGGGGACTTCCAAAAGCTCATGGTAAAAAAAAAAAAAAAAAAAAAAAAAAAAAAAAAAAAAAAAAAAAAAAAAAAAAAAAAAAAACAGAATCAAAGTACTAGTTTATTCTGGAGCCAAAAAGTGCAATTCATGCATAGTTTTTTTATATAAAATACTCATTTTCTGTGAACTTTTTAAGACTTTCATTTCTTTCAATTCCATTATTGTACATCTTTAAAATTCACAATAAGATTTTTCAAACTGTGCATGTAGTACATGCCAACCATACCAAATATATTACCATATACATCATTTTCAAAAGAGAAACTTTACATTCTTAGGTCTGTTAAGTGCTTCATCCCATTGCCCCTCCCACCGATCTTCTACCATCCACTCCCCTTGCTTACAGTATCTACATTTACATAATATGATAAATGTAGATATCATATTGGGTCATCAGAAAAGTCGTGACACATTTTTGCATAGAAAAATACGTCATAACTTTTCTGATGACCCAAATCTTGATATCTTTTAGTTTCTGCCATAGAGTGGAGACATTTGGTATAGGTTGAGCAGGGAAATACAGTGTATGTCTTTCAAAGACTGGCTTATTTTATTTATCATTAAGTCTTCTATATTCATCCACTTTAAAGCAAAAGATAGGATTTCATCGTTACTTATGGATGAATAGTATTCCATAGTATATATGTGCTACAGTTTTTCAACCTAATCATCAGTAATTGGGCACTTAAGATGATTCCATGTCTTAGTAATTGTGAATAATGGTTTAAATAAACATGAATGTGCAAGTGTCTTTTCAACTGAGTGTTTTCCTATCCTTTGAGTAAATAGTAAGGAGTGGGATTATTGGGTCATATGGTAGTTCTATTCTGAAGGATATTATGAAAGGAGTTGAAAAAAGACCAGTGTCTGAATTTGAATTTCTCAGCACTCTGATATTCAACTGCCTAGCCTCCACAAGAACTATGAGAAATAAATGTCTGTTGTTCATAAGTCACCTAGTTTATGTTATTTTTGTTACAGTAGCCCCACAAAGACACTGGATACACGGTTAATAATGAATATGATTCTGTTAGTATATCCCTTGATTTTATTTGACTTAAGATATTTCTGAGTAAAACATACAGGGCATTATGCTGTTTCAGTTTGAATTTTTATCATTTGTGATTGGTTTTGTTTTGTTTTCTTTTGTTGTTACCTCTTCATTTTCTGACCTAGAGTTCATAAGTCTAGGAAAGAAAGGTAATCAGAATTAGGATTGAAATTATTTGTGACCAGCAGATCGTGTAATGGTTGTGTTGCTGGACTCACATGGTCGACTGCAGTTTGAGTCCCAGACCCAGAGGCTTGAAACGCATGCTGGGAGTGTGTGCATGCATGCCCAAGATCCTGGAAGGAGAATGGAGGAAAAGGGATTATGGCATGGCATCCTCCTGGGAGGGGTGATCTCTTGCATACAGTCTCTCTGTCTCTCTGGTGGGTGCCCATACCCTATATTAAAAATGTCTCAAAAAAGATAGAAATTACTTAATAGGATACAAGTAAATCAAATAAACAGAGCCAAATTAAAACAATTTTTTTTTTTTGGAGATGTTTTTGCTATAGGGCATGTGCACTCACCAGAAAGACAGAGAGAGACAGAAAGATAGAAAGCGAGAAATCATCCCCCAGGGGGGATGGCCACACTGCAATCCCTTCTCCTCCATTCTCTTCTTGGGATCCTGGGCACGCACGCACATACGCCCAGCGTGAGTTTAAGCCACTGGGTCCAGGACTCAAACCGTGGTTGACTGCATGGGAGTCCAGCGACATAGCCATTACGCTAACTGCTGGTCCCTAAAGGGAATTCTTATGCAGATTCAAAAATCAAGTAAGTAAAGGTAAAATGAGAGACTTTTCAGAGATTCACAAGTAAAATACTGGGAATACATGTTAACTACAATATCAACATGAGGCAAAATTATGACATTGCTAGGGCTGGGAAGTGGCACAGTGGTAATGCAACTGGACTCACATGGGAAAGTCCTGGCATCTCCCTGAGCACAATGGATGTGCCTATACATGCATGCCCATGAGCCTGGCTGGCTGAGAATGGGGCTGAATTATGGTGGGCAAATCCTGTTGGTAGTACCTGTCTGTCTCTCTCTATCCTTTCTCTCATGAAATAAATAAATAAATAACTTAAAATAAAATTATGGCATTGCTAATAAAAAGCCTATGGAAATATTAAATTTATTTACTCAAAAATATTTATTGCGCATCTACCACACAGCAGGCACTCTACCTAGGTGCAAGCAATAAGGAAGATCATCATCACTAAAGAATTTTAAAACAATAACAGCAATGATTTTAGTCATTCTTCTTTTTATTAACGTGAGCTTGCCATCCTGAAAATGTCAGAAAAATAATTTCACTTCCTGCCTAGGAGGATCACTCCACCAGTCTCCCACTTCTAACCCTGGGCACACTTCTGGAATCCAGATCTGTGTGACTATAAAGTTCCTGCTTTTTCCACTAGAGCAGTGTCTTTTAAACTTTTTTGACCATAGTCCTCGGTAAGAAATATATTTGACATCATGATTCAGTACAAACCCATACGCAAGAGACACACACATGATAGATGATAGACAGACATATGCACATATAAAATATGACTACATAACTGACATAAAAGTTTCAAAAAGTAATACCACCATTACCATGGGCAATGCACTCTAATATTTTCTAATCTATTCTGTTTTACTAAAATAAAAATAAAGAAAAAGAAAAAACAAGAAAGAAATGAGTCTTTTCCTACTAAATTTATTTCACAACTCACTAATGGGCTGTGACTTACAGTTGGAGAAATACTTCACCGTAGTATAGTACCCATTCTCCCTTCCAGATGCAGTTGGATAGACTTAGGATGACAGAGAGATGTCAGTCTGGGTTTAAACACTAGCCATGGGAATTCTCAAAGTAGAAAACTGCAGGACTGCATTTATACACCCAGTCTCTAAGCTGTTTTTTCTCTATATTATGCTCCAAATAGCTTATTTTTGTTCAAGCCCAAATCCTTGAAAAAAAATTGATGTTTTCATTTTGTTTTACCTTGTTTTGTTTTGTTTTTTATAGTCTACCTAACAGTACTCAACTTGTATTCTGATACCATTCTGGACTGCAGTGACATGGTTAGCTTTCGGGAGAAGCAAAAATCTTAATTTGCTTTTTTTGAGGAAAAAAAAAATCTTTGAAATTTATTCAAGGCAGGAGCCAGGCAATTGGAAAAGAATTTATACTGTAATCCTCAAAGGAGTAGAGCATGAATTGAATTAATATTTCTTCAGGATGTAGGATACTCTTCATATGAATAAAATCTTTTCAGATCAGGTAGGAAGTTGTAGCCATTTTTCTCCTTTTTTTTTTTTTCTGGTATGTTACTTTGAATATTTGGTTTTGTACTGGCAGTGAGTGATGACCAACAAACTAGCCATACTGTGTAATCCCATCTTGATGGCAGATTTTACTCACTAGGATCTTTTTCTAGGATGGATAAATGGAGAAACCAGATCACACTTATTTATTACATCATTTGGTTCAATCATGTAATAAATTCTCTTGAGCATCTTAGCGGTCATAGACTCCCTTATGCATATGCTACCTATGTTTATGGTCATTTGTTAAATGGAAGCTTCACTTCATTAAGTGTAGCTCATTCTAAATGTGTACCTTTATGAAGCTGTGAGACTAGTTAATTCAGCCAATGTAAAATTGTCAAATAATTCAAAATGAATCAAAATGAGATATGGACTAAACTTACTGAAAGTCTGATGAAGCTTGGACATAGATTGACAAACTAATTTGATTGCTGTGCTTCATTGGATCAGTCATGTTACCAAAGCTTTGCCCTTTGTTCCCCTGATTGAAGATTTATTCTATGTCCCAACTTAACTGGCTAGTACAGCTCCTACCTAGTATAGATCATTCAAACTATATATTTGCCTAGTTTTGACTGTCTTGACCAGTTGGGAAAGGTTTGAGATAGTTAATAAGCACAAATATTTATAGCAGTTTACCTGCCTGAACTTCTCAGTTGTTGTGGTACACCAGTTCAGCTATTTGATCAAATCAATTACTATTTGCCTAAATTGATCAATCAATTCAGTGTGACTTGAAAAACAATACACAACCAGAGAAACCAAAAACAATCATAATTTTACTAAATTCTAGCAATTTTACAGTCTTACCATTTACAGAGAAAAAAATGAAGTCTCTTTATTATGTAGGGTTCTTCAAAGAAATAGAACCAATAGATAGAATGACAGATGGAGAGAGATTTATTATAAGGAAGTGGCTTACAGAGGATGAAAAGTAAAAATATCTGCAGTTAGCAAACTTGAGACTCAGGAGAGTCAATATATAGTTCCAGTCAGAATCTGAAGGCCTAAGAATCAGTAGAACCAATGATTTACTTTCCAATCCAAAGACACAAGACGAGTTGAGGTCAGCAGATGGGGTGGTAGTTAAGGCAGCTACATTCCCACATGGCCCACTATAGTTCAAATCCCAGCTCTGGTGGCTTGAAAATCATGAGAGGCACACTTGTGTGCATGCCCAAAATCCTGAGAAAAGAAGGGATTGCGATGTGGCCATCCCCCCTGAGGGGTGATTTCTCACTTTCTCTCTCTCTGCCTCTCTCTTCTCTGGCAAGCACATGTACCCTATGGCAAAAAGAAAAAAAAAGACATAAGAATAGTCAATATTTCAGTCTCAGTCTAAAGGTCAGAAAAAACAATGTTTCTGCCCAAGTTGTCAGGTAGGAGGTGTGCCCTCTTACTCAGTCTTTTTGTTCTATTAACGTCAATTGATTGGATAAGGTCCACCACATTAGTGAGGACAATCTGCTTTATTCAGCATACTGTTTCAAGTGTTAATCTCATCTAGAAATATGTTATAGACACAGGCAAAATGATGTTTTACTAAATATCTGGGGATGCCATGGTCTAGTCAATATATAAAATTAACCATTATACTCTGCCTGATAGTCTTTCTGCTAATTGATTTTTAAGGAAGCCTCATGATATTCTCTGCTTGTAGCTATTATATACATGATATGAGCTGGCTCATTTAGGGCTGGATGCTCTTGCAGGCCGAGTGGTATGATATAATAGGGTATAGGGAATGACCTCTATAAGTAAAGGTATTTCCCAATTCAAAGCTACTGAAGTCCCTGAAATTTTACCATTAAAGTTACTTTTTTGGGATAAGGTATTGTGGATGACATGCACTAAAATGCAAATATCAATGGGAAGCAAAAACACTAACTCCTTATCACCATTGACATAAATTAGTTTATGTAAGTTGTCAGATAAATTTAAAAGTGATCCCTTTGTAAATGTGAAATGGGAAAGGAAACAGAAAGATTTAGGTTGTGATCAGTTAAAAGATAGATGTGTGTGTATGTTTAGAGGGAGCAGATCCTGAGGTTTCTTAGGGGCAACTGAGGGCACTCAGCAACAAGGAAGAGACACATGAACTGTATGATGAGGTAGATGAAAAATAAATGATTCAATAACATTTTAGGACTCATTTCAATGGTCTGGTGAAAAGGTAAAGACTATGAAACATTAGCTTGCTGTTCAGGAACTACAGTGGACTCAATCTGGCCATTTGCATACAAATAAACTTCTTTCCTAGACACAATCTATATCTTCTAGCAACTGTCATCTCATCCATCTACTCTCCGCTGCTGTAGATCTTTCTAAGGCTTACTTATGTTGCGGGGGGCGAGGGGGGGGGGCTTTGTTTATATAAATATCTCAGTCTCTGTGCATGACAACGAGAAGATCCCCTACAGTTAACATAGACTGAATCCTAGCTTTGGAAAGCCCATTCATAATGGGAAGGGCACAAGGGCACACTTGAAATTGGCCAATGATCTCAAAACTATGGAACACTGAAGACATAGAAGGAGGTTGTTCTACTGAAGATATTTTCTGTTCTCTTAATTAATCATTGTCTAAATACCAGCATTGTACAAGACCCAGCTAGTCTTACCCAGAAGACCCACCATGAGTACAAATTAATTGCTCTTTCTGCCTCTTTACTGACCAGTTTAGAATGTTTTACAGGTGGTCAAATGATATTAATTATCTACAACAAAAGGGAGGACGTTTCTAAATAAACCAAGAGGTAGAATTTGGCCTAATATATTACTCAGACTGAATTCTCAGTGAGCACTAATAGTCTTTGCAACTGCAGCAGCGGAAATCGTCTAGGTAAATAGAGCAATTATTTTGTACTCAGTGGGAGGGAGACCAGTGTTCAGGGTTGAAAGTATTTGTATCATTTTCACTCAAAAATAATTGAGAAGAAGAGTAAAAATTGAGACAGAGAGTAAGAACATATGAACACCAATGTGATCTATTTTATGAGTGTATTTCAAAATTATCTTAGAGACCACAGATAGACCATAACAAAATAGTGCACCTGTTTGTATTTATTGACACTAGTTTTTAAAAATTCCAACATGATCAAAATTAGACATTGACAAAATCCTCTGGGCAATGCTCTCCCTTGGTTGAGTACAGGGTAGTACCTGGTGTGTGATTAATTTAGAGGACAGAAAATACCTTCACTGTAGGAGTCACCTCCTGCTTCCATGATACTTTTTCTGCTGAGAAAGAGAAAAAGCCACCTTGACCTCTAGAAACAGGTCTGATACTTACAACTAAGCTTTGGTGTTAAGTGGGCCTGGCAGTCACAACTGAGCTATGTTGTTTTTCTTTTGGACATAAACAATCTCATAGAACACCAATATTAGACAAGGTCACTCTAAGACCAGAGTAAAGTGATAAAATAATAAGTCCATCTTATAATTTTTGTATAAGAGCAAATGAAGACATAAATATTGTCCAAACCACAAAATATGAAAAAAATCTGTCTCTCATTGCTAATAGGATCATTGCTTTTTAACCAGTTACATATTTTTGTTTATTTAGTTTTGTTTTAGTTTTGCTATAGGGTGCATGCACTCACCAGAGAGAGCCAGAGAGAGAGGTGGAAAGTGAGAAAGCACCCTCCTGGTGGGGTGGACCATGGAAAAATCCCTTTCCCATCATTCTCCTCTTGGGATTTTGGGCACATATGCACAGGTGCCAGTATGTTTTTCAAGTCACCAGGTCTGGGACTAGAAACACAAAGTTGGCCATGTGGGATCCAGCCCCTCTAACCACCATGCCACTGGCTGTCACACAAATTATTGTTTTACCCTCACTTTAATGTGACCTTTGTCTTTTCCGGATACCCATAGGTTTGTCTCCACTTCTTAATAGGACCCAATCCAGAACAAATCCCTGCTCCTTTGTACCCTCTTCCTAAATCACCAAAAAAAGCCCAAATCTTATAATAAGTCCATTCTAAAACTCTTACTAAGGCACCTTATGGTTTCACATGGTTCATGTTCATCTTCATTGCAATAAGTATCAAACCTCATTTATTTAACTGCACATGTATTTCTAATGGTATTTGGTTGAAGAACAAGAAATTTCCTTTAGAAACAAGTTAGAAGCTTAGAGTGGTAAATATTGGTAGAGTGGCAAATATTGGTAGAGTGGCTAAAGGAACAGATTTTGACCCCCCCCCCATCCTCTGCTCTTTTCCCTGATTTGTAATTTCCAAAGCAGTCAGAATCTACACAGAATTGAAATGAATAACAAAACTGTAATAAGTGTTTTGATTATTGTACCTTGGGGAATTTCCAGCACCTAAGACATTTTAGCAGACTTTTGGTAAATTTAGTAAAGTTTACCAACTATGTAAGTCAGTGTCCACTTTCTGAGGGTATTCTGCCTACTTGAACTGTTGTACATATGTCAGTTACTATATACAACAAGCCTGTCCCAGACAGTGGTTTAAAATTTATAATTTGTTTTCTGGCAAGGCAGATCAAAGAGGCTTTCTTTAGGTTATTTTCTTTAAATTACCCTATTCTTATTGAGCTTCTACTGTTTGCCAGCACAATTTTAGGTTCTAGGAACGCAATCGTAAATAAGGCAAAGTTTGTGTGCTCATGCAGTTTATTTTCTAGTGGGAGAGACAGAAAATACACAGGTAAAGTAACAATTCAAGTATCACCTCTTCATTTTTCCTAACAACTGGCCCAATTCATGTCTTTCCTCTAAACTTCTGTATTAATGACTATTTTGTTCTTAATTATACGTTGTCTTATAAGAGAATTGTTAAAGGAGTATTTTTTTTTGAGAAATAAGAAGGAAAGATTTCATGATGCATTGCTGCTATTTTCAATATTATATTCAAGAAGGGAGTACACTTGTGATGAGTGATCTCAAGGAAAAGAACTTGGTAGTTACTCCAGGAAAGCAGATTTGGGCCCTACACAAACAACTACCTTCTAAAACTAGGCTGTCTTAATAACAAGTAGATGACCTCAAGAATTAGAGACCCCTAGTACTATGGATAGTTAAACAAATACCAGGTAGACGCTTGATTGATTTAGTTTAAGACTATTTAAGCATCAGAATGTAGGCTGAATTAGGTGCTTTTAAAGGGTCCTTAAAGTTTTAAAAATCAATGATTGCATTGTTCTTACTTTATGTATGCATATAAGATATAAACACTAGAGGCCATCACACTAGAAGTTACCTGAAGCAAGAATCACACTTATTGGTATTTTATTTCCCCAGATCTCTATTGTGTATAACACAGTTCTAGATCTACAATGAGACCATAATAATTACGTTCTCACCGTAATATTCCCACTAGAAGGAGGCCACTGCTATCTGGGACACCACCCTCTGGGATTTCTGGCTGTACTAAGCAAGATCTGAGTTGAAAATACAGTGCTAAAGTCATTATGCCACACTCCTTTATTTATTTTTCTTTTAAGATTATATTGTTAGGGTCCTGTATTCTAAGGTAATAGGCTATGTGTGTGTTTTCACAGACTCATTGCCATGTTCGCACAAGTTGGCATCCTCTCCAAGCATCCCTATCTTACCTACAAGCTATAACCTTAACCCTGACAATTAGGCAGCCTCATTATTCTTCTGTCTATACTGCCTTTCTCTCCATCCTTTATTCATACTTTGTCATATCTCCTTTTTCCCCACCAGAACAAATAAAGAAGCTGGCATAAGATTGATATTAACCCAAAGTATTATCATGCTACAGCGGTATTAGGCTAGGTCCTTCTCTGGACTGAACAAGCAGACAAGTGTCTACCTACCTAGCTGATTGATGAAGTGCCCATGAATTAACACCTTAAGGCTAACTCCTGAGAAAAATCATGGCCTGTGAACAAAGCTTGTGATTCATGATTTCCTCCTTTTAACTTTATTGCTATTACCCCACAAGAGACCACTGTAGTAAGCTCGTTAAGCACTGAAATGCCATTTGAAGAGGTAGATTGAAGAGTCTGTTATGAAAGGAGACCTAAAATGTACGTGAGAAACAAATTGTGATTAACTAAATGCAAACTTGAAGCCAAACACAACAGTCATGGCACAATTAAATTCAGCCATGTTCCTTTCCTTTCGCTTCAGAGCACCAGCTACAATTGGTCTCCTTCCCTTTTATTTATTGACCTGTAATAAAAGCTTGTTGGATGGGTATAATGGGAATTTGCCAACTTGGACTGTATTTTGTCTGGGTATA
Source organism: Tupaia tana (assembly GCA_026018925.1). Lineage (NCBI taxonomy): Eukaryota > Metazoa > Chordata > Mammalia > Scandentia > Tupaiidae > Tupaia > Tupaia tana. The sequence goes on along the minus strand of JAKSZU010000009.1, from coordinate 30,340,953 downwards.
CAGATGGTAATCATCTTTATTTATCTATGACCCTGAAGTTACACCTACCTCAAGATCACTACCAGACTATTAGCTTTGATTCTGCCTTGAAATCTCAATAGCAATAAAGAGTGCCTTTTGACACTTGATCAGTCCTCGAAATGATCCTCTCGCACTGTGTTTTATCTAGCCTCACATTTTATCAGGGTTGATAAAACACAGTGTCTGGGTATTCAATCCTTGAGTTGAATAAGCCAAAGCAAGGTTTTTTCTTGTTTCCAAGTTGGCTTCTTGAGAGTGACTCGAACAACACAATTTAAGTTGGCTAGCTTGGAATATTTTGTTAAGGGATATATGTGTGTGTGTGTGTGTGTGTGTGTGCACGCGCGTGTACATATATGTGTATATGTATATATATCACACCAAAGGCTACATGCATGAATCAGGCTGACCAAATTCAAAACACCGACTGGTTGAATTAAACTAAATGAAGGCTGTGAGTAGAAAGAGATAGGGAAAGTTTTAATAAATACCAAAAATACAATTTGACTGAATTGTTGAACCCACTGAACACTTGATTTGGTGTCAGGTAGGCAAAGCTATTATCTGCATTATGTCTCTTTTCAATTAAAAAAAAGCAGGAAAATATACACTAGGATGATCTTAATATAGCATCTACTACAATATTGGGCATACTAGAACTATTCAGTAATATAATTGTCAACTGATTCATCTGCCAGAATATCTCTTCAATATAGACTAACTCTGTGCTTGCAAATCAATGGTTATTGCAGCATTATTCACAATTGCCAAGACATGGAACCAACCCAAATCTCCACAAACAAATGAATGGATTAAAAAAGTGTGGCACATATACTCTATGGAATACTACCCAGCCATAAAAAAAACAAGACGACCCCGGCATTTGATAGAAAGTGGTTGGACATGGAGGACCTATTGCTGAGTGAAGCAAGCCAGGATATGAAAGAAAGATATTGTATGTATACACTTAATATATACCGACTATCCACACTCTATGGTAGAGAGCGAAATATGGAGGACATAAAAGCAGTGAAAATACTTAACAAGGATAAGACAGTGTGGAATGGGGCAGGAGATGAGAAGAGTATACAGAAGGATAGCAATGTACAAATAGAGAGGCATGACATTAGTAGGACACAGATATGCTTTATTACCTGTTGATAACGTGTATAGTATTCTCAACTGGATTGATCTGAGAAGTATTTCATGTTAGGTAAAGTCTTTTTACAAGCAAAATGATAAACAGTGATTGTTTAAAAAATAATTGGAATAATAATAATAATAATAATCGGGAAAAATAATGAAAAGCTATTGGATGATGAAATGGGGATTTTAAGGTCTCTGAATTGACTGATATGCATGGTATTCCTTCTGGGAAAAGAAATATAATACACTGTAAAGTTAGATGTGATTCAATGTAATATAAACAAGATTATGATGATAATAAATAAATAAAAATAATATATAGACTAACTCTCACGTTCTTTCCTCTTAGCAGCTATAAGGAAGAGGCTTAGGGAACCAGCAGTTAGCATAATGGCTATGTCGCTGGACTCCCACATAGTCGACCACGGTTCCCGTCCCAGACCCGGTGGCTTAAGACTCATGCCGGGCGCGTGTGCATGCGTGCCCAAGATCCTGAGAGGAGAATGGAGGAGAAGGGATTGTGATGTGACCATCCCCCCTGGGGTGTGATTTCTCGCTTCCTATCTCTCTGTCTCTCTCTGTCTGCCTGGCGAGCGCACGCGCCCTATAGCGAAAACCTCTCCAAAAAAAAGGAAGAGGCTTAGACATATTTCTAGGGATAGAGACCAAGGGAAATAAACTTTTGGGATTTTTGTTTGTTTGTTTTCCTAGAAACATTTCATTATCTCTGCATTTGTTCTGCCCACTGACTCTTTCATAATGTCTGTGCTTTTCTGTTAACATGTCTATTAAAGTTTACAAGAAAGCAAATAAAAGGATCAAAATTTTTCTTGAAAGAAAAAATATACTATAGAATTTAATACCAACATTTCATTTCAGTAAGTCATAATTCACTGGGTCTTTAATAATGTAACTTTTGCAGAATGAAGAAAGGTCAGATTGCTATCCTTAAATCACCTTTATCATAATGACAGTTTTTATTCTTCCTCACTATTGTGAGATCAATCCTAGCTATCCAGAGGTCAATATTTTCATTATTTAGTATTTGAGTATGATCTAGATGCCTGTTCTTCTAAATCTAGCACTTTCTCCAAGATATTTCTCCGAACTTCAGATAATATCATTATGAAGAGGAGACAATTGGAGTGCATTTCCTCAGTTTCTCCCATATTGCATTTCATCTGAAAATAAGGTGTAGCTTATATGCTGCCAGTGCTCACAGGAGCTATGGTAAATGAAGCTTAGATCCTCTGAAAACAGAGATTGAAAAAAAATAATCAAACCTATGCACTCAGAACATATTTAATCAGAAATAAAAATGTGATTGGCAAGAATTTGAGTATTGTTAAGCATCTGGAGGGGGCCACCAGGTGGTGTGGTGGTTAAAGAGCTCTGGATTCCCACATGGTGGACCGCAGTTCAAGTCCTGAACCTGGCAACTTGTTTTCTCACTTTCCATCTCTCTCTCTCTCCTTTCTCTCTCTCTCTCTCTCTCTCTCTCTCTCTCTCTCTCTCTGGAAAAATTAAAACAAATAAATAAAATAAATAAAGTTAAAATAATTCTTTTAAAAAAGAAGCATCTAGAAACTAGAGTGTCATCCAATAGCAACCAACATGTACTCACTCACTTTAAGTTAAATAAGTAAATCTGTATTTGGGATATCACATATGTATACTATCCACTACAGGGAATGAGTCTGTTTAATCTGCTCACATTTATCACACATCAAGACCAGCTGCAGGGAAGAAACTGAGTGAATGACTTCATGCATCAGCAGTTCTCCACCCTGTGGATAAATGTCACCTGATGGGTATGTTAAAATCCAGACTCCTGGGTCTTGCCTTCAGGTATTTTGAATCACCTATTTGAGAGCATATAAACCCACATTTTTAGTATAGTCTTTCAAATGAATTCAACATAGTTAGTCATTAGGCCCCCCTTAGAAAAATACTGCCAAGCATAGGGGATGTGTGACTAATCTACGAGGGTCACTGAACTATCACTGATGCTAGAAATTTTGTCAATTGAATGTTAAAATGTAGGATACCCTTGGAGTACCACAGCAACCACTATGCCAAAATATATAAGATACTTTCCACTTCACAGCACATTTAGATGGGAAAGGAGCATTGGATTCCTGGAAGGCAAACTCTATAAATCTCCTAGTACATTGCTTAGCTCCTGTCCTATTCTTTCCAATGGACTATGTGCTTGCTGAAGGCATGATAACATGTAAGAAAGTTTTCAAAGGCAATGCTTCTGAGTGTGCACTAGATAGAAAATGATAACATGTCAGAACTACAAAGAAACTCAGGGATTATAGAGTTCAACCTAATTATTTGATCTTTTCCCCCCACTCTCTATTAAGATGTTCCCTAGATGACCTTCCCCTTTGTCCAAGCAGGTAATTTCATTTATATCATTTTTAAAGACTTATTTCTTGATCACTGCCCTTGATAACTTCTCAGGTCCTAGCTGCTTTCCAAAATGTCTTAGGGTAGATGACTCAGCTGATGTTCAAGAGCTGGCTAGATCTCTGACCTATCTGATTTACCAGCCACTGATGTTCTACCACTTTGCCTAGTCCTCTAGTGGCTCTGGTATGACATTCTACCATGGTTTTTCCTTTAATTAACACCTTTTAGGAACTTCATGATATGTAATTTCCCTCTTCAGGTAAATGAGAAAAAGCAAAAGGCCTCAAATCCCACAGAAAATAAGGTATGAGGGAGTTAGGAAGGCTACTCCTCCATCCCTGGTTTATTGATCCTATTAATAGATCATGATAGATGGCTTCATGGCAGCCCACTGGCCAGACACTCGGGCCACTGCCCCCAACATTCTGGACCATGGCTATAAAATATCCTGTCTTGGATTTCTATCTCCTCTACAAAGGCCAATGAACTTTTTTTTTTTTTTTCTTTTTTTGGAGAGGTTTCCGCTATAGGGCGCATGCGCTCGCCAGACAGACAGAGAGAGACAGAGAGATAGAAAGCAGGAAATCACCCCCCAGGGGGGATGGCCACGCCGCAATCCCTTCTCCTCCATTCTCCTCTCGGGATCTTGGGCACGCACGCACACGCGCCCGGCGTGAGTTTAAGCCGCCGGGTCCGGGACTCGAACCGCGGTCGACTACGTGGGAGTCCAGCGACATAGCCATTACGCTAACTGCTGGTCCCAAGGCCAATGAACTTTTAAAGCTACACATTTTTTTTTTTGCTCCTAGCATTCAAAATCATTGATACTCCCTACTTCTTGAAATACTTTCTTCCCTTAGTTTCTAGTACAAATTGCCTATGATTTTCTGGTAAAAATGAGTTTCTCTGGTTGAAGCAAAGGTAAGAATGGGGGGTCCCTAAAGCATGTCCCCTGAGCTTTCCACTTACCTCCCCTTACTCCTAGTGACCTTACAGTATTTCAGTATAATACCGAAGGACCTCTAGAAATTGGAAAAGTGTAAACTATGAGAAAATGTGTCCTAAGAACAATTCTGCTTGGGAACCAGCAGTTAGCGTAATGGCTGTGTCGCTGGACTCCCACGTAGTTGACCGCAGTTCGCGTCTCGGACCCGGTGGCTTACAACTCACGCCGGGCGCGTGTGCGTGCGTGCCCAAGATCCCGAGAGGAGAATGGAGGAGAAGGGATTGCGGCGTGACCATCCCCCCTGGGGGGTGATTTCTCGCTTTCTGTCTCTATGTCTCTCTCTGTCTGTCTGGCAAGCGCACGTGCCCTATAGCAAAAAACCTCTCCAAAAAAAAAAAAAAAAAGAACAATTCTGCTTGATACATAAACAGCGTTTACATTTTATTGGGCTGTTGGACAAGTCATGATGCACTTTTGCATAGATAAATTTTTCATGACATCTGACAATCCAATAGATCATTCAGGGTTAAATCAAATTCCTTTACAATAATCAGAAGACTATCACTAATCAAAGATTTCATTGTGTTTTTTTTTGTTTGTTTGTTTTTGCTATAGGGCGTGTGTGCTCACCAGAAAGAGACAGAGAGACAGAAAGCAAGAAATTACCCCCCAGTGAGATGGCCACACCGCAATCCCTTCTCCTCCATTCTCCTCTCGGGATCTTGGGCATACATGCACACGCAAGTGGCGTAAGTTTAAGACATGGTGTCCAGGACTCGAACCGTGGTCGACTACGTGGGAGTCCAGCATAGCCATTACACTATCTGCTGGTCTTGATTTCATTGTGTTTTATACATTGGCATGCGCACACACAAATTTGTGCAAGTTAGGAAAAATATATTTTCATTATAAGGACTGAATGACAAAAGTAGGAGCAACTACCATATTTTGGGTGAAGACTATATGTCAGGCACTAAACTGATGCTTTACTGTCTACATATCATTTATTATTCACAGCATCCATGTTAGATAAGTATGGCTATTCCCATCTTACAGATGATGAAACTGGGTTCAGAGAAATTAGATGGGTTAGGCTACCTGTCTAAGTGATGAATTTGCACACAGACCTCACTGACCCTGAAGCCTTTTTTCCTTTTACTATACCATGTAGCACTGAAATAATGGTTTCAACAGAATATATAAAAAGCATTTCTTTGAAATTCTGTATTTATTGCCAGTAGAGACAATACAGCAATAAAGCAAAGAAATTTTAAAATAAAAGCTGAGCCAAGAAGCAGTGGGAAAAAAAAATAAAAACACAACAAGTTGGTGTTTCAAAGCAAAGGAGTCCAATGTGCCACAAATCATTTCAATATTGTACCACCCAAATGCTCTCTAATCAGCAGCAGTGCAGACATTTGGGGTTTCACTTTTGATATGAATGTGAAAACTCTGGGTCTAGCATCTCAACACAGCTGTTTCAAGCCCCCTAGGGAAGGACATAGAGAGAGAAGGCGGTGTGGGCATAGTGGAGATTTTGCCAGATGGTTCCTCTCCACATTCGACTTTCCTCAGCATATTTCATTTATTTAACTCTATCCTGTCTGGTATCTCACAAGACAGTTTTATTCCAAAAGTAATGTTTTTTCCCTTAGAATCCTGCAGGACTTAGCATTTTAATAAGCACCATCATATATTGTCTTTTCATAAACAATAGACCAGCTTTTTTATACCCTTGGTCATTTAACTGCTTTCTCACCAGTGTATTTGTTCCTGCAGTCTATCCCGCTTTTATTTATGAGATATTCTCAACCTAAAGTTAGCATTTTTCCCTTCTCTCACCCTTTCCTTCCTCTCTCTGTTTCTGTTTCCCTCCACCTTCCCTCCACCTTTCTATGTGTTCCCTGGTTTCTTAGGAAACCTCACAGTTTCTATCCCCCCCCCCCTTTTTTTGAGAAAAAAAAGACTTTTGCTATAGGGCACATGTGCTCACCAGACACAGAGAGAGACAAAGTGAAAAATCAGCCCCAGGGGAATGGCTGAGTGACAATCTCTTCTCCTCCATTCTCCTCTCAATATTTTGGTCATGGATACATATGCATCCAGCCTGAGTTTCAAGCCACAGGGTCCAGGACTCAAACCACAGTCTGCTACGTGGGAGTCCAACGCCACAACCACTACACAACCTGCTGGTCCCTCTAACCTCTTATAATTGACCTTTTTCTCCTTTCCAAGATATTTGTTCTCTCTCTGTTTTCGTAGCCTTGCAGGTACCACTTACCTTTAGCTGCCCCCTTTATGGGATGCTGTCTGTATTGATCAGATTCCTAGCCATGTCCATACTTTCTCTCAATATTTAAATGAGTTTCCATTTCAGAATCCTGCCACTATTCCTTCTCCTGGTTCCAGCCTTGACTATATTTTTTTTGAGAGATATTTTGCTATAAGGCACATATGCTCACCAGAGAGACAGAGACAGAAAGCGAAAGGGGATGGTCACATCACAATCCCTTCTCCTCTCAGGATTTTGGGATTTGGGGCACACACACACACGTGTGTGTGCAGCATGAGTTTAAGCCACCAGGTCCAGGATTCAAACCAAGGTTGGCCACATGGGAGTCCAGAGACGTAACCACTATACCATCTGCTGGTCCCTACTACAAGTTTTAAGCTCTACCTTGAATACTGTATGCCCTTGTGTTAATCCTATACTCTTGTGTTTTTCAAGCTACTAAATATCTTGGGAGTTCAATGAAGTTACTCTAAGGCCACTACTGAACAAGGGAGAGGCTCAAGGGTTGTGGCTCAGAGATACCCACTAAGGAAAACTTCAATCAGAGCAGCTCTATTTGTATCTGTTTGTTTTTTTTTAAATTTTATTTATTTACTTATTTTATTTTAACCAGAGAGAGAGAGAGACACAGAAAGAGAGAGAAAGTGAGAAAGCAAGCCACCAGGTCCAGGACTCGAACCATGGTCAGCCATGTGGGAATGTCCAGCGCCTTAACCACCATGCCACCTGCTGGTCCCTATTTGTATCTGTTTTTTAAAATTGAATTTCACAGATTTCATTTGAAACAGTCTGATGAAAGATTTGAAATCTGCAGATCTACCCTTTACCATTAACCTAGACTTAGAAACTCTGCCATTAATTTATGACTCAATTAATCCACAATCCTGGTGCTTACAGCTAGAAGGTACAAATTACTCTATGAACAAAGATAGGACATCAGCTTAAAACATAAAACTGATTTGAGCTCCACAGTGTCAACATTTGCTACTGCTGAATTTTGTTTCACTTCAAAGAATAAAACATGGGAATAAATTTGAGAATCCCAGTAAATGTCATATCATAGGACAAAGGTCAAGCTTGGAGTATTTCTACATGAAATAATATGAATGTAATCATTATATTAAATATTTATTTCTATAACCATCTAAAGCACTGAAATTTGAAATACTGCAGAAAAGAATTGTGAATGGCAATAGCATCCTAGCTACACCATAATTAAAATTTCCTTTCACAAGGGCAGTTTCATCCCAAAGCCTGGGAAAAGGGAAGATGGTGGCATGGGAGCCAACTGAGTCACTGTGGCTTCCTTATTATTTTCAGAATAAAGTGAAGTGGAGCAGCAGAGAAATGGCTTCAGAAAATAAGATACTTGTGGGACCAGCAGTTAGCATAATGGTTACATTGCTGGACTCCCACTTAAGCGGCTATGGTTCAAGTCCTAGGCCCAGTGGCTTAAAACTCACACTGGGAGTGTATGTGTGTGTGTGCCCAAAATCCTGAGAGGAGACTGGAGAAGAAGAAATTGTGGCATGGACATCCCCCCACTCCATGGTGGGGTGACTTCTTGCTTTCTGTCTCTCTGTCTCTCTCTCCCTCTCTCTCTCTCTCTCTCTCTCTGGTAAGCACACATTCCCTATAGCAAAAATCTCTCTAAAAAATAAATAAGAAAATAAGATACTTGTGGCCTTTGGCTATATGTGTCTCAGATAACTTATTATGGATTTCTAAATATGTCTAATGCTTCCTTGTGGCTATTCAATGGGGACTTTCAACCTGAGTATCTAAAATGGATGCCACCATGATGGTTTCCCCGAATTCATAGGTGTGGTGTTGCTCCAGGTGCTAGTGTATTTGTATCTGCTTTTCCTCCAAGAGAAGCCAATGGAAGTTTAGGGATTAATTTCGCTGCAAAAAGCACAGCTTCCTCCCATTGAGTTTATAGTAAATATTTTATGTAACCTCACATTTGGAGATAACTGCTTTATCTATACACACATTAATAGTTGATTTGCCTTCCCAAGCCCCTTGTCAAGAGTGTGTTCGCACAGCTCCCGATGAGACTGACCCTTCTCTCAGACACCATAATCAATTTTACCTAGAATGGAAAATTGACCATAAACTGGGCTCAAGAGCCTTCTCTGCTTCTTACTATATGACATTGAGCAAGTTACTTAAGCTCTTTGAACTCCATTCACCTCATTATATAAGAAGTATTATAATAATAATGATAAATATATCACATGGTTACAGTAGGATTTAAATGAGATAATGCATGTCAAATGCTTTACAGCTTCAACTATCCTTAATATTGCTGAATTTTTTTAGAACAAAAATATTTAATTTCATCAATGTTAGGAAATTGCCCTGGCTCATACTTTCACTGAAAGTGAAAGTATTATTTGTGTTTCTGTTTTCTGTTAAATTGAACTAAAAGAGATACATCTAGAAATAGGAAATAATTTAAATGACTCCAACGACCTAACTCTCACACTCAAATACCTCCAAAAGTCTAGACATTGATGTATAAATTGTTTCAAAAAGAATATAATAGCAATAGGGAGTGCTGAGGCCTATGGAAAAATGAAGAGTATATTCAAATGCATGGTGTACATGTGTCTCCTTTTCTCCCACTCATGCTGTGGTTAGAGTCATCCATTCCCGATCTCTGCTGAGGAGGCTGAACAGAAATTATCTTACCCATGTTAGCTTTTCACTTTTATCTTTATATCCCCAAGGCATACTCCTGCGTAAGTCATGAGAATTTCATGGCTACTGAAAATGCATGTTATTACCTCAGAAAATTCCTTCTGGCGGTCATCCTACTTCACTGGCTGCTGTTTCTCAGTCTTCTGCTGGGTACTTCTCTTTACAACCTCCAAATGAGGTGTCCCACATCTCAGTCCTAAAACCTTTGTTCTTCCTGAGTCAGTTCTTACACTCACATTGTCCTGTTCTCCTCAAAATAGCCTAGGAGGTTTTCTTAAAAATCAGTTCCACTTAAGAGTCAACAAGACTGTGCATGCTCTGAGCCTTCCTCCTCCTTTCTGACCTCATTTTCTATCACTATTTCCCCTACTCCACTTTGCTCTTGTCATAATGGCCTCTGTGGTAAGCACTCTTTATTAAATGGCCCCCAATGATCCCCACACTCTTGGGGATCATTCACACCCTTGTATAATCCCCGCCTCTTGAATGGAGAATGGACTTAGTTTCTTGCTTCTAACAAATAAAAAATGACAAAAGTGATGGGATATCACTTCAGAGATTGGGTTACTCAAAATGATTCCATCTTGCTCACCCCTTCTTGCTCTCTTGCTTGCTCAGAGGGAAGCCAGCAGCCACAATTTGAATTTCTCTATGGTGGGGTCACAAACAAACTGACTCAAGGATGCCTCTGACCCACAGCCATCAATGAGCTTAGACCTTTAGCCCACTGTGAGAGCTGAACTCTGCCTGGAGCTATGCGAGTAAGAAGCAGATCCTCTCTGAAACAAGCCCTGAGATGATTGCAGCCTTCCTAACTCCTTGATTTCAGCCTTGGGAAACAGAGGTTATCTGGGTAAGCAAACCTGGATTCTTTACCTACAGATATTATGAGATAAGAAATGTCTGTCTTAAGCTACTACGTTTGGGGATAACTTATACGACAATAAATAGCTAATACAGCCTCCTTGAACACACCAGGAACAGTCTTACTTTAGGCTTTTGTACTAACTGTTCTCTTGCACAGAGTACTCTTTCTCCAGATGGTCACAAAATTTTCACTTTTACCTCCTTCTAGCTTTGCTCAAATGTCACCTTCTCAGAGTAGCCTTCTCTGACCATTCTTTATAAAAATAACAAACATTCCTCAGCACTTCTGATATTCCCATACTTACTTTTATTTTTCTCTGTATCACTTCCCCATACACACACAAAAAATGTATAAATTATTACCTATCTACCCAATTTAAACTGCATGTTCCATAGAGAGCTGTGACATTCGTTTTGTTCACATTATATTTCTGTTCCCTAGAACTGTCCCTGGAACCTGTGAGGCACTGTATAAATGTTTGTCAAATGACTGGATGAGTTTCCAGCATCAGCATACCGAAACAAAAGAGATTTTTTTTAAAATAATATTCAGGACTGAGGCTTGAATCAAGAGTCGAGAAGATATCTCCACTGATAGATTGTCTCAAAGGCTAGGAAAGAGACAGCAAAGAATGCAGAAGTTCAGAAACATTAGGACAAAGCAATATAATTGTATTAAGAGAGTAAAAGGTAATACCTACAGTAGTATCTGGAATTAGAGTGGTAAGCAGGAGGTGATGAGAAATGGTCACACTAGGACATATTTTGAACCAAAAGTTGACAAAATTTGATTATGAATCGAACACTGCAGTGTGAAAAAAAGAGAATTTATGGGTGACTTCAAGTCATTTGACTTAAACTGAAAGACTAGAAGGTATAATAGCAAGGGAGGACAACTGTAAATATTGAAGACAGCATGGGAGTGGTAATGGGGGTCGGTGGGAGGAGGTCAGGAAAAAAACAAACAACACATTTAATAGAAACAAAAATTAAAAGTTACCTGCTGATGATAATGTATATGGTAATGTCTTTGTCTTGACTAATGTGTACTATATTCGTGATGGGAAAGACCATGTCATACACTGTAAAGATATATAGCAATTAAATGTAAATAAAAATTTAAAAAGTCGGGAACCAGCAGTTAGCGTAATGGCTATGTCGCTGGACTCCCACGTAGTCGACCACGGTTCCCGTCCCGGACCCGATGGCTTAAAACTCACGCCGGGTGCGTGTGCATGCGTGCCCAAGATCCCAAAAGGAGAATGGAGGAGAAGGGATTGCGGCGTGACCATCCCCCCTGGGGGGTGATTTCTCACTTTCTGTCTCTATGTCTCTCTCTGTCTGTCTGGCGAGCACATGCACTCTATAGCGAAAACCTCTCCAAAATAAATAAATAAATAAATAAAGCAAATAAATAAATAAATGGTTGTGTTGGCTTTTATAGAGTTAGATAACATTACAGGAAGAGAAGTTTTGTGGCACATGGGGTAACAGAACATCAAAATTTCTGGTTTGGTTATGTTAAATTTTAGGCATTTTTAGATTTCCAAATATAGTAGTTGTAAGCTATAGTATAAATCTGGGTATCATCCCTAGGCCTGGATGAATTTCCCTAAGGAGTAGGTATATATAAAAAAGAGGGTGGAAGGTTTAGACCTGGGAATACTCCAAACATTAGAGTTTAGGAAAACAAGGATTAAACAAAAATGGTAAGTAGGTGGAAAATCATGAGTGTAGCTTTCCGCAAACAAAATAAAGGAAGTGTTTCAAAAAAGGAAGGAGTGGGGACAAGCAGTTAACGTAATGGTTATGTCACTGGACTCCCACGTAGTCGACCGCGGTTCGCGTCCCGGACCCGGTGGCTTGAAACTCACGCCAGGCGCATGTGCATGCATGCCCAAGATCCTGAGAGGAGAATGGAGGAGAAGGGATTGCGGTGTGGTCATCCCCCCTGGGAGGGGATTTCTCACTTTCTGTCTCTCTGACTCTCTGTCTGTCTGGCGAGCGCACGTGCCCTGTAGCAATAAACCTCTTCGAAAAAAAAAAAAGGAAGGAGTGCATGTGTCCATGGAAATGTTCCATTCAGTTCTCCCTTGTAGGGGCCTAGTTGACCACCTCTGTGGCTTCAATGCAGTCTTTCCTCTGAAATCTTATACTGTAATCTGTCACCCAATGCCTCAGTGTTGGGAAGTGAGGCCTAGTGGAAGTGTTTGGGACATGGGAGCAGTTACCTTATGAATAGGATAAAGCTATCTTAGCTCTTCCTAATTAGTTCCTATGATAGAGGTTGTTATAAAAACACGTAAGCTGCCCTCAGGTCTCTCTCTCTTTGCACACACCCATTTTCCTTACTGCTTCTTTTGGCCATGTTGTGATTAACATCAAAGGCCAGTCAGATGTCTGCTCCTCGGATGTTCCAGCCATCAGACTCAAAAGCCAAATAAACATCTTTTCTTTTTTTTTAAAGAATTATTTTCTTTAACTTTATTTATTCATTTATTTATTTTCATTTGACCAGAGAGGGACAGAGAGAGAGAGAGAATGAAAGTGAGAAAGCTAGCTGCCAGGTCCGGGACTCGAACCGCAGTCAGCCATGTGGGAGTCCAGCACCCTTAACCACCATGCCACTTGCCGGCCCCAAACCTCTTTTCTTTATAAATCACCTAGTCTCAGATACTTTTCTGTTACAGCTATATAAATGAACTAAAATCCTTTCATTAGTGCCTAGGTATTACATTGAAAAATAAAAGGTCATATGGTCAAATAAATTTGAGAGATGATAAATTCAACAAGGTTAAAAAGGTTTCTTTTCTGTAGAATATGGAAGAATCCTTATATAGTAATATGCATTGTGAAATGACTAAAAAAGGCCATAAGATGCACAGTTAAACAAGGATGTAAGGCATGAAGGGGTTGGCTTTACAAGTCACCAATCAGACCTAGGTTTAGGGAAGAGGAAGGGAAAAACTAGAAATAAGAGGACATCCAGACATAGTCAAATTATTGGAGTTTATGGACTAAGCCAGTGGCATAGGGGAGGACTCCTGTCTCTTGAAACCTGCAGCCCCCCCCCCCCCCCCCCCCCTGAGTGAAAGGTAAGGGGTGCTTATAAAGGCAAAAATCACATTCTTTTCCTGGTTGACATGGAGATTACAAGAACAAAGCAAGGTGGGCTTGAAAGGGTAGGGGATAGGCATTTACAGTGTAGAAGCAGTTTACAGGAGGGAAACAAGCAGGTTAATAATTCCTAAGGGTATGTTCCATCCCTACCTAAACACAATGGAATCTTAATGGTCAGGGCAAATTAGTCTGGTGACTATTGGTTATATTGCCATGGAACATCTTTGGGTATAGAGTTTCAGGTTATTTAGCAAGGACAACAGGAATGTCAATCACTGTTTACTATAGGCTAAAGGAGAAACACATTTGCAATATAGAAAGGAGTTCAAAATGGAGGTGTTCCTGCTTCAAACCTTGGATTTTGAGCCTATATTCAAGAGAGGAGACAGAGAAAAAAAATGAGGGACCAGCAATTGGCGTAATGGCTACGTCACTGGACTTTCACGTAGTCGACCACGGTTAGAGTCCCGGACCCAGTGGCTTAAACTCACACTGGGCACTTGTGCATGCGTGCCCAAGATCCCGAGAGGAGAATGGAAGAGAAGGGATTGCAGTGTGGCCATCCCCCTGGGGGGTGATTTCTCGCTTTGTCTCTCTGTCTCTCTCTGTCTTTCTGCCAAGCACATGAGCCCTATAGCAAAAACCTCTCGTTAAAAAATAAAAAAGGAAAACAAGAGAGGTGACAGGAGTCTAAGTATACATTGGTAATATGCTACCAAAAATGCATAAATAAATGAAACGTCTATCAATCCAATCCTACTTCTCATTGATCTGCACAATGATTTAGAGTAATTTTCTCTTTTCTGAAGGATTTTCAAAGGATAGTGGTTTTCAACAATTTAGTTTTTAGTTTAACTTCCACAGTGAATCATTCAACCAACACCTAATACATCTGGAAACATAGGGACATAAGGGATTTTTTTTTTTTTTTTTTGGTAAATCACTTTATGAAATGAATTTTTTTAAGTTGCAAAGTAAATAACTCTCCTTACTTCTTGTGGTGTTTATGTAAAACCTTAAATTGGAACTAATAGTCATTAGTTCTGGAACAAAATTACAGCAAGGAAAAAATACTATCACGCTCAACTTTGCTCATATACACTTCTTACCAATATGATCTATTTTTTTCAAAGAAATTATTTATTTAATTTTATTATTATTATTATCATCATGATTTAATTTGACCACAGAGAGAGAGAGAGAGAAAGAGAAAGTGAAAAAGCGAGCCACCAGATCTGGAACTTGAACCATGGTAGGTCATGTGGGAATCCAGTACCTTAAACACCACACCACCTGCCAGCCCTGATCTATTCTTTAGATCAAAGTCATCAAGAAAGTTTGATGCTCCCTAGTTATGTAACATAATGTAATGAGGCCATTACAATAAGAAATAATTAAATCACCATCATTATCAGTTTGTCAGTATCTGCAAGTTTCATTTTATATAGTACACAGAATTATGCTTGGAGAATAAATAACTCATCACATTATGGTCCCATTCTACTTCTATCTTTTCTATAAAACAACACCAAAAAATATATGCTGCATATTTTTACATGCAGTCTCTAAACAGTGATGGAACTGGGTCTCTGTAAAGTGGTCTTTGGTTAACGTCCTATAACCTGGTGGAAAGGGAATGAAAATTCAAAATATGTGATGCTATTTGCTGGTTATTGCCTTATCTCCATTCCATCAGACATCAGCAGCTTTAACAGCTGCTTAAAGAGTTTAGTACAATGGAGAACATGACTGCAAATCTGAAACTTTTGCTATTTCAAGCAAAAAAAAAAGTGAAATGCGATCATGGAGTTTAACAATTAGCTTAAGTATTAATAACAAAACAAAACTATTCTAGATAAAATTCTGAAAAAAATGAGAATTCTTGTTACTAAAATTTTTAGGTTTTTGAAAAAAGTAATAATCAGAAACTTATTTGGGATTTTGAATCACTTTTGAACATCTTTTTAAATCACATCACCCACTTTCCTGCCTGAAGAAACGCAGTCTAGAAACTACTTGGAACCTGTGGGTGATGATGACTGATTATCCTGTAGGGACTCAGAGCTATCAATCTGCCAAAGTCTTGGACACAGACTGAGAGGGCAAGTGAAAGGAGTTATTTACATCGTGTTTCAGTTTCTATGTCAAGCACTTTATGTACTTTATCTCATTTGATTCTCAGAAGAATCCTGTGCATTAGGAGAAATTAAGTGATGCCTTAGTAAAAACATTCAGGATGCTATTCCAGGTCTATTTCATGCTGTTTGGATATACACTCATTTCAGGACATTCTCCAAGAAGTAGTTTCTCTTTTTTACACAATCCTAAATATGAATTTATTTTCCAATCAAATATATGTCTCCCTCTCTAGAAAGCAGAATATAGCAGAAAATTTAAAAAGAAAGAAAAAGAAAATCTAGTCAATCAAGTGTCCTTATTACCTGAATTCTGCTTAAATCAGATTCTTCTGAAATTTAATTTTCAGAAAAAACATCAAATGAAGGAGCAAAATGCATCCATTTGAAGAATTCCCTACCCAACTTTGTGTTTAATGACATTTATGAAGAATCTACTCTGTGCTGGGAACTGTGCTAAATGCTCTATCTGTAGTACCTGTCAGGGTCCAAGTAGGAAACAGATGGTGCACTCAAATGAAGTAATTGAGAATTTAATGAGGAGACAATTCTCAAAAAAAAAAAAAAAAAAAAAAAAAAAAAAAAAAAAAAAAACAGGCAGGGTTAAAGGATGTGCAGTTTTCCAGGATTAGCAATAGCCAGACACCCTTTACCTCTTTCCTTAGAGACAACTGCAGGGTGATCAATACCAACAGTCTCCTCTTAATTCTGACTTCCTGCTGGTTGAACCCAGTTAGAAGCTGGACAGCAAGGGAGCTTCTTGATATGGGGCAGTACAACCCAGCCACTTAGGACACAGAGCCAAGTAGGACAGGGATCTAGAGGGGAAAAGGGAAACCATCCAGTACACATGTTTTGGAATCCGTACATTGGCACAAGGTAGGTCTACTATAATCTTCACCATGCAGATCAATAAACGAAGACTTAGAATAATTTGCCCAAGTTCACAGTGCTAGTACCTGGAGAGAAGAATCACATTACAGTCCATCTAAATCCAGAGCTGTTGGTCCTAGCCACCACCCAAATTGCACAGCAGAATCACTCATGCAGTATTTTAAAATCTCATCACCCAGGACCAAACTAGAAATCTGCTAAACCAAATCTTCTGAGAAGGCCAGGAATGTGTATTTTAGGTATTCCTTCTGGAAAAAGAAATGTAATACACTGTAAAGTTATATGTGATTCAATGTAATATAAACAAGATTATGATAATTAATTAATTAAAAAAAAACACTGATCCAGAGCAATAAATAAATAAATAAATAAATAAATAAATAAAAAGAAGTTCCACAGATGACTCAGGTACACCAGGGTTGGGAACCATGAGTTTTTGTTATGTATTTTTTCAAAAGTGACATTGGGTAAGTCATTTAACCTCTTTGAGCCCCAATTATATTATCAATACACTGTTGGGAAGATATAAGCCTTCTAAGTCTATTGTTACAATTAAATAGGGTATCATATAAGAGGTCGTCAAAGTACATGGAAAATGTATATTATGAAAACCTATGCATGAATTTCAATTTTTTTTTGCACCAAATAATCCTTTAATTCAATTTTCCCATGGACTCTTTTAAATATATATATATATATATATATATATATATATATATATATATATACACACACACACACACACACACACACACACATATATATATTTCAAATATATATATAATATATATGCACACATATACACACACACACATATATATATACATGTATATGTGTGTGTATTATATATATATATTTTTTAACCTAGTATATTTTCTGACTCATGGAAGATGCTCAGTAAGATGCCCGTTCCCTTTTCTTTCCTGTTTCTTTACTTTGTCCGCAAGACTGGCTTCAGAGTAGCTGACCCAATCACCCAAACATATAGTTTTACATTACTTAGTACTAAATCCTTCAGAATTCTCATCTTTGACCCCAACAAGATACAGCTCATCCAACACCAACTAGTCACAAATCACTGTATTTATACTAAACTCAGAACAATAAGAATGCACAAAACACCTAATAAATAAATTAGAAAAAATACCAAGAACATTAAAAATGCTAATAATCTCAGCCCAGTTACAGCAGCATAGGTGGTAAGGCGTTGGTGCACATTACTGGAGCCACCTGGGAAGCCAAGTTTGAATTACAGGTCATCCAGAATAAACACTAAGAACATGCTTGGTGCACCCTCATGTGGCTGCTATCCTGCCTGGCTGAAAGGCTGAGGAGAGGATCAAAGAATGACAAGACCTGTCAAGGTGTCTCTCTCTCTCAGGAAAAAAATAGTGGGGAGCCAGCAGATGGTGTGGTGATTAAGGCACTGGACTCCCACACGGTCAATCGAAGTTCGAGTCCCAGACCTGGTAGCTTTAAAATCATACCAGGCACATGTGCATGTGTACCCAAAGTCCTGAAAGGAGAATGGAGGAGAAGAGATTGTGGTGTGACCATCCCCCATGAGGGATGATTTCTCACTTTCCCTTTCATTGTCTCTCTCTCTCTCTCTCTCTCTCTCTCTCTCTCTCTCTCTCTCTTTGGCTAATGCAAGCACCCTATTGGCAAAACTTTAAAAAAATTTTAAAAAGAAGAAAATAAACTTTTTTAAGTGATTTTATTTAACTTTATTTATTTATTTATGTTAATTTGATCAGAGAGGGAGAAAAGAAACTTTTAAAAATGCTAATAATCCTATAAATCATGTATGATTTTGCAAAATAGTACTCATTATTTTCTTGCTTCATAGAAATAAGAAGTCCCCAGCACTAAAACTTGCCTTCAATACTTCTTCTCTCCCTGAGTATTATCTATGTATGGTGCTTTACCACTTCTATGCTGCTGACTCACACATCTATAAATTCAGTATTGAACTCTCTTCTGAGTCTCAGATTCAGATATTCAAATCCCTACTAGACATATCTACCTAGATATTCAACAGACACCTCCTACACATTTCCAAAACTGAATGCATAATTGGCCTACCCACATCTCAACTTCTCTACCCCCTTTCTCAACTGATGGTACCAGAATTCAGTCAAACTAGAAATCTGGTAACTATCTCTTCCTTTAAATGGTAAGAAAATCCTATCAATTCTTTGACTATACTATAATTGAATTATCTTTCCTCCATTAAATGAATGTTAAGGTTTCCCATTTTTGCGTGCTTACAAATAACATGGCAATAGACATTCTTTTACATGTCCTTTTCTTTTGCTTTTTTAAAATAAAAGAAATTATTGTCCAGATTGTTTAAGTTAGTTTTTTGAATAAGTAATACCTTGACATGGCTCAAACGTCCCTTGCACACTATATATCATCCACCCAGAAACCACTCCATCCATCCCCCAGGTACTCCTCTTAGTAATTACTTATGTATTAGTCCAAGGTGTTTTTATGCATTTACAAAAGACTATGGATATACATTATTACATCCTTTTAAATACAAAAGATTGTATACTGTTTGATGTTAAAATTCATTTTTAAATTAAGTTATGCATTATCAAGGTTTCATATGAATTAACTATAAGAACCTGATTCTAGGGAATGGGAAACCTAAAGATGATTAAGAAAACTGAATAAAAGGTGAATATGAATGGGCCAATTTCATTGACTCTTATTAAGTGAATTTACATATCTTTTATCATCCACATTGGAAGGCTTTACAGACCTTTCAGGTATAAACTAGTTAATGACTTTGATATTAACTAATATGCTAAGGAATATATATGGAATTTTTATTAGATTCGTTGTCTAAAATTTATGATTGAAAGAGGCAAGAGTGGTGCAGGACCACCTAAATCGTTCTACATTAAATTACACACTACTGGCATGTGCACTGATTGGAAATATTTCTTAATTATGCTCATTAAATTTTTTGTGGGCAAATGGTAACCCAGGGAGATGGAAAACTAAAGACAACCTTCAGTTAATGTTGGAATCATTTTTCTCAATAACTATGAAACACCCCATCTACAAAGGTAAAAGCAAACTGCAACAACTTTTTGCAAAAGTCATTCAACAAATGTATCATAAGCCTTTGAAATGATGTTCATACCTTTTAACCTAGTAAATGCATTCCTAAGGATATATATCAGAATGCAAAAAAAGATAGAATTGATTGTTTATAAGGGATTTATTTATAAGATTTGGAAAAAAATGTCTATGAATGTGGTAACACACATTTTGATACCTCTTTAAAAGGAATATTATTCAGTAAACAAAAACAAGCATGGACAACTCATCAAATAATTGTAGTGAAAAAAACAAACATGTGACAGAATTGCGATCTCACGACTGATTTGTGAAGAATGTTGGCAAGTGTGTATACTTAGATCCCAATTTTCTGATAAACATAAAAATTAATGGAGAGAAATACACACAAACAATAAATGGGTCATTCTTTGATGTTAGTATTATTACTCATTTTTAATTATTTCTACTTTTTAAATTATTTAAATGTTTACAAAAATCATGTATTGTTTTACAATCATAACCAAGTTATTTTTTTAAGTCCAAATGGCACACTGCCTGTAGAAATTACATTGCGATAGTCAAATCAAAAACAAAAGACTTCTTTCTGGCTATTATGGACTAGTTTGTAGCAGATCAGTTCTTCATCTCTGAACAACTATAAATGTTGGATTTTAAAAGGAATAGTCTTAACAGATCAATTGGTATAGGGTTTTATTTTTGAGTGATGAAAATATTCTGTAAGTAGACAGAGGGTAGTTGTTGTATATTATGAATTTACTAAATGCAACTGAATAGTTCACTTTAAAATGGTTAATTTTCTGTCATGTGAAATTTGCCTCTATTTAAAAAAAGAACCTATTTGAAGACATCAGTGAGTTACCAAACAGCCAGAAATTGAAGGATCAAGATTCCAGAGCAAAGAGAAGCTTACTAAGGTGAACTTGCCATTCTAGGCTGTAATGCCCCTTTGAAACACATGTTAATTCATCAGAGACTTTATCTAAAGGGCTGAGAAAATGAAAAGAAAGAGGCTTCTAAGAGAGAGAAGTGTAGCTCTCAGCAATCTCATTGGTGCTGGACAGATTTAGAAAATATAAATTGGAATTCCAAGTCTGCCAAAGAAGAGAGGCTGCAATAAATGCCCTAGTACTTAACTTTGGGACCCTTGAAGGGATATATTCCAGTAGTAAGAGCAAATCAGAAATAAGTCAGATTTTTACAAAAATTAACTAAAACCTAATCTCCAATAAGTTTAACCCTGATAGGACTGAAGTCACCTGCTACTCTTCTAACTTCTTTTTTTGTTTGTTTAATTTATGACAGAGCACATATGTGGGCATGGGAAAACAAGAGAAAGAGAGAAAAGCTTCCTCCACAGGACTTAGTCACATGAAAATGCCTTTCTCCAACCCTCCATCCCATCAAGATCCTAGGTATGTATGTATATACCCTGTGTGTTTTCAGGCCTAACAGGCCAGGGGTTTGAACTATGATCAGCATGTGGACTCCAGCTCCACAGTCCGGTATGCTACTGACTGTGCCATAGAGTCTGGGCCCTCGAGTTTTTGGTAAAGGCCAAAGAAAAATCTCTCAGGGAAAAACAAAACAAAACAAAACAAAACAAAACAAAAAAACAATATTCAAAGCTTCAACAATTTTTTAAAATTTTGTTGCATAGATAATTATCAGGCATATGAAAGACAGGACCAAGGGAAATAAAAAGAGCCAGTAGAAACATAATAAAGAGGTTAGATGATGGATAGGTTAAATGATAGATCAATAGATAGATGATAGATAATAGATAGACATAGGCCCCTTGATTTTGATGGGGTTACCCATAAACCCATTCTAAGTTAAAAATACGGTTAAGTCAAAATTGTATTTAATATACCTAACCTGGGACCAAAAGATGGCATAATGGCTATGTCACTGGACTCCCATGTAGTCAACCACAGTTTGAGTCCCGGACACAGTGGCTTAAACTCATGCCAGACACGTGTGCATGCGTGCCCAAGATCCCAAGAGGAGAATGGAGGAGAAGGGATTACGACGTGGTCATCCCCCCTGGGGGGGTGATTTCTTGCTTTCTGTCTCTCTGTCTCTCTCTGTCTTTCTGGCAAGTGCACGTGCTCTGTAACAAAAACCTCTCAAAAAATAATAATAATAATAATAAAATATATAACTAACCTACTGAACATCATAACTTAGCCTAGCCTACCTTAAATACCCTCAGAACACTTACATTAGCCTATAGTTGGACAAAATTATCTAATACAAAGCCTATTTTTATATAACATGTTGAATATCCCACATAATTTATTAAATACTGAACTGAAAATGAAAAACAGAATGGTTATATGAGTACTCATTATTAATGTACACAGCTGAAAGCACACTGGACCTGAAGAATATTTAAAGCACTGAGTTAAAATTAATTGCTGAATAATGGGAAAGCTACAGGAATAGGGTCATCAATTTCTCTCTCTTTTGATGAGGCTCTAGTAGAAGGCACCGGGGCATTAACACCTGTTGATGATTTAGCAGGCATGGTGCTCTTCAAGATGATTTCAAATATCAAAGTTTTGCCCATCATCTCAATCAAATATCATACCACATATAACTAGTGCAGGAAAATGTCAAAATTCAAAATCTGAAGTATGGTTTCTATTGAATATATAGCACTTTCACACCATCATAAAGTTGAAAAATCATTAAGTCAAATTATCATAAATCAGGGAACATCTGTTTATCCAGTAGAAATGTGCACATGTATGTACACATGTGCAAAAAAGACATGCACAAGAATGTTCACAGTAGCACAATTCATAATACACCAAAACTGGAAACAACTCAAAAGTCCATTAACAGTGAAATGGATAAGTATTGATGTGCTCGCCTACTGGAATCAATGTAGCAATAAAATGAATAGACTACTGTTTACATTCAACAAGTATGTGTTAATCTCACAATGTTGAATTAAACCAGACACAAAAGAATATATAGTCAGTAAAAAGGTCAGAAAAAGACAAAACTAACCAATAATAATAGATGTCAGGATAGTGGTTAACTTTGAGGAGGAGTAGAGGAGTGACTGTGAGGGGACCCATATGGATCTTCTGAAGAGCTAGAGATTTCTATTTCATTATCTGGGTTGTGGCTACACTGATGTGCATATTTAGTAAACCTCCATTAAGCTTTCATTTATGATTCATGTACTTTTCAGAATGTACGTTATGTTTCAGTTTAAAAAAATTGTTTAAAGAAATCTGAAGTGGAGTGATCTGTTACTAGGGAAACTTCTGGGGTATATTTGCCTGCCATTCACTAGGAGTCGGGATTTACTGTACCAAGTTCTGTGCTTGGTTCCTTGAATGGAGCAGAAATAAAACTGGAGGCATGATCCTCGCTTTGGGAATTGTATGTCCTGAGACAAAAGGCTTCCAAACAACCATCTCATCAACCTTAAAATATGCCCGTGTTTTTAAATGAATCCCTCTCTGTACTATCTGACTTCCCTAAGCATGATAAATGTCTCAGGAATAGAATGACTTTCTTTGTTAGCCAGTTTGGGCAAGAGCTGCTTTTTCTGTGAATCTGCTTAGAACTGACTGAGAGTCATTAATCTATCCTATCAACATTCCTGCTTCCAGAGGCCTAGAACATCACCAGAGAAAATCAGTTATGTGCACTAATCCATGTTGTTTCCCCTCTTGTGAGCACTAATCTCCTACTTGACAATGGCTTGGCTTCAGTTGTCTCTCAGGATTTCCAAACAGACTCTCCACAATCATTCTCTCAAACATTTTCCACTCTTCTTATTTCTTTACTTTTATACCTATCCCAGCTTACATCTCAGAAATTGAACTGGCCTGAGGAAATTGAAGCTATCAAGTATGAGCCTTTTTATTTTTTTCTCCATATATTAACATCCCTATGAATCACCTCACTTATCCTTTATTACTCTCTTCTTGGGTCATAGAAAGAGAGTTCCTCCTACTCTACAAGGATAAGTTCTGTTCTATCTATACCACTGATCTTGTTTTCTCCTACTGGTGTGAAATAATTCTCAGTTCACCCAGGGTAACCAGTCTCTGGGAAGTAACAACTAAAGTGATTCAAACATAATTCAGATCAAAGCAATTTATTGACAAATTTATTGGCCACAGCTTAGTGTCTTGGCATCCTGCTTTTCAAAATGCCTATCCGAGAGCAAAACACATCATCTGTACAATTGCCTAACCTCATGATTTTCCAGATCATGTTGAAGTATTGTCCAAAGCCATGTAATTCAATCTATCTCTGGATCCCAAGTCTTTGATTTGTTAGGCTCCCTGGCTCCAAGAAGACAGCAGTTACAGAGCTTCATTTTATATATTTATATATAGATTTCATAAAGGAAAGAGAGAGAGAAAAATGCAACAGCATCAAAAGATGTTTTGACACAATGTCATGATCCACCTCCACCCTCAGCCAGATCATAGGCATATACTTGAGGAGGTCCCTGGATGTGAACTGGCAATCTTCCCATGTAGGCCTTACAGTGTCACACCTTACTGCTGTGCCACCATCTGGCTCCAGAGCTTCTTTTTTCTTTACTTTTAAATACTTATTTTCTTATTTCCTGGAGCACGAGGAAGGACTAATACTCCAATCCTTACTTCTCAAAATTTTGTTATATTTCCTAGATTTTAGAAACAGTAAAGAATTAGAGTATTCTACCCAGAGGAATTCTCCCTAGTTTGATGTCAATGAGAAATGCTTTAGAAGCTTTCTGTGTGTGAACCTGTAGCCATCTAGATCTAATGTCTATTGCCTTCTTGCCCCTATGGCTTTGATTATGCTATCCTCTCTGCCCATGATCTTTTTCCTTTGTTAATTAAACTATGAGACCCAACTCAAACAGTAGATTTTAACCAATCATACCTTCCCAAAATAATCATGCTCTCTCCCTGACACCTATTATAGTACTCATATAGCATCTTACACTGCTATTTTGTATTTAGGTAAGCACTCACATTAAGCTACAAGCTCTTTGAGTTTATCATAACCTAGCAAAGTGCCTAAGAAAGGATAGGATTTAAGACTTTAAGACATATTATTAAATAGGATCATTTACTAATAATCAGTAAGGTGGCTTTGATCTAGAAGATAAGATACAACTTTTACGGGGAAATTTATCTAGCTAAGTAAGCCAAAAGCCCACTTTTTAACAATGCATTAGTTTAACATTTTATAATTTTGACCCACTAAGATTTTCAAGGAATTTGGCAAAAATTCTATCTGATTATTTGTAGAGATTTGGAGGAGGCCTAAAGGTGTGTGTGTATGTGTGTGTGTGTGTGTGTGTGTGTGTGTGTGATTTTTTAAATTCTGATTTTGTGTGTTTCCTAGAAATAACTAGCTAGAACAATATTTTTAAATTCCTACAACTTCTGTGGATGTTTGATTAGTTTTCTCCTAATTGGCACAGGGACTATAAACATTAGGTCTTGCATAGGCCTGTCTCGTTCATATGCAATCAATAGCTGATTTTTGCTCCAAAGGAGTCCTGTTGACTTCCGTGTGTATACTGAACCTAATCAACACTGGCAGTCCTTCTTAGGAGTTTTCCTCCTAGGCAGAACTGAACGTTTACAATGTTAGTTACGTGAGTGACTTATTGTTAGAATCTAACATTCCCACAGCTTTTTGGAAAACCAATACTAATTAATCTTTTTAAATGTCACCATTTTCATAGCAATAAATAAACTTCCAAAGCACATGAGGCCAAAGTAACCTATACAGTAATTTCAAATCATGAACTAAGAATGATATTGGTGGTAAGGAATTATCAACACATACCTTGTATTTAGATGTTAATTCCTTAACTCAATACTATACTTTTCTTTGTTCCATGGTGAAGATCAAGGGCTATTCCTTTCCCCAGGAAGAAAATAAGATGAATGACTATTTCTCAATCAATACAAGTCATAGGTAAGGTAATCTTGGAAATAAGAATACTATTACAATGAAAGTACTCTCAAAATAAAATGTGAGTAGTGGGAGGAAAAAATTACCTCACTGTATGTAGGAGCAGAATTTAGTTTTTGTATTATTATTTTTTTGGAATCTTCATAAGGAAATGATACTAGAATTTTTTAAGAATTATTTTATTTAACTTTATTTATTTATATTTTATTTATTTATTTATTTATTTATTTATTTATTTATTTATTTATTTATTTTAATTTGAAGCAGAGAGGGAGAGAGAGAAAGAGAAAGTGAGAAAGCCAGCTGTCAGGTCCAGGACTCAACCTGTGGTTGGCCATGTGGAAGTCCAGTGCCCTTAACCACCATGACACCTGCAGGCCCTGGAAATGATACTATAATTTAATGATAGCTATTATTACTGATAAAAATTTCAGATAGATTTTGAAGCAACTCAAATGAAGATGTTTCAATTGGAAAAGACATAGGGTAGAAATAAATTCCTAAACACAAGTCATCTATCATATATTGATTCCTTCTTCTTAACTCGGCTATGATTGAAGTAAACAAATTTTCAAAATAGATACATTCACAAGGACAGAAAACAAAAAAGAGAGTAGACTAGAAATTTCAATGAAATTTTGGAAATTGAAAGTAGAGATGGGGTAACTAATTTAGCAGAGTGGAGGTGTTACAATCTAAGACTCTACAAAGGGAGATGATATTCTTTAGAGAAAAATCAGTTTTATCTGCAGAACAAAGGAAATATCAGGTCTTGGAAGCACCAGATGTCACAGAATGATGATACATGGTACAGAAAACAGTGAGATTGATTCAGTCTTTCTACTAATCATTGAATCTCCAGATACCAAACCACTACCCTGAGCAGCCAGAATTTGAGAATCTTTGAACATGATATCAGACAGCAGAGAAGATGGGAGTGAGATATAAGACTGAAAACAGGGAGATTAAGTACAAGTCAATCTGCATATTGAATAGTGAGATCTGAGTACAGAAAACAGAAGCTGACATTAATCCCCCAAGGGTAGTTAAATAAATCTCTAAGGAAAGAAGCAATGAAAAATAGAACCTTATCATACCCAGCGGCACTATCCCTAATCACCTTCAGAATCACATGTTAAGGGACAACCACATCTCTAACTCAGCACTAAGCCTTACTATTAGGTATCAATTTATACAGTCTTATTTTTCTAATGATTCCCTAAACAGCAGAGGCAGTCATTGGAGAAGAATAAAGTTCATGGGTTCTGTATTCAGCTTAACCCAAATCCTACTGCTGGCTCTACTTTTCTCTAATTGTATTACAGAAGGCAACCTCTCTGAGTCTCAGTTCCCACCTATAAAATGATTTGATAATAACAGTCCCACATTTGTAACACTGTAGTAAAGATTCAATAAGATAACAGCTTTATCACAGTATCTACCACATTTCCAAGGCTCACTAAAATTAGCTATGAATATTACTGGCACATTTGAAAGTATTATTAGTTAACGTTTTATTTCAAGTTGACATATTGATCCACAAATCAAATTCACAGTGTATTTTACTACTTTTTAAAGCTTTTTCTTGATTTAGAGAACAAATCATAGCAATTTTCTGGCCACAGCCCCTTCTGAGCAGAACCTTCCAAAACTCCTACAAGCCATGCAACATTGTTCTTATTTGACAACTACCACCATCTCAACCACTTCTGAGAAGACCAAATAGACACCTGACCCAAAGCAAACTGATTCACTGGTTTTCCATAGACTAATCAGAGATTTTTATGTAAATAATTTGAGCCAGGAGACAGAAAGACTATAGATGATGGTGTACACTTTTCCTATAAAATTAGACAGACCAAGGGATGGCAGTGATACTGAGCAATATACAGGCTAGGGAGAGAGGAAGAGAAAGAAGAAGGGAGAAAGAGAATCAAAAATGAAAGACAATTTAGCCCTTATTTCTGTTATCTACTTGCCATAAAATCACTACATAATGAACAACCAGAAAACATTGATATTATACACCTATTTTTTTTCTTTCGATTCTATGTGTTCACTTGGCAATTTTATTGCTTTGAGCTGGGCTCCTTGGGCTAATTCATGCATTTGTGGCCAACTGTGTGTTGGCTAGGTAGCTGTGCTGATATTAGTGGGACTTTTTCACATATTTAGAGCTACAGCTGAGACAACTGAGGTGACTTGGCTCTGCTTCACATGCGTCATTAGCCCACAGGCTCACCTGGGCCTGTTCTCCTGGCAAGATCAGAGGAGTGAGACAAAAAATGTGTACATTTTTTCAAGTCTCTGGTTACATCATCTATGCTAATATTTCCTTGGCCAAAGCCAGTCAAATGACCCAGCTAGAGTTAGAGTGGAAGGAGCTTCAAAGTTACAGCACACAGGATGATTTAGGAAAACCATTCATTAGATCCATAATGCAACCAATCTTCCACAGCCTTTGAAAAAGAGAATGTACCTTCTCAGCTTCACTTCCCAAGAGTTGTGACTATACTCTGATTCCTAAGTTTGTAATTTTTTCTACAATTTTCTTATAACAATTATTACTCCCTAACTGAATTTTCTTGAGTGGATTTCTGTTCTTGGCAATCAAGAGATCCTTTATTAAAAGAATCTTAAATTTAATGAAGATAAGTTAATGAGAACGGAATATTCAGAGTGGTATAAAATGACAAGGAGATGGACTAAAACGGAAACCTTTATTCTTTTGACCAATTAAATCAAATACCTGCATCATTAAGCACTGCTGAACAGTTGTTTAAAATGCCTCTTTTTTAAAATTTTGATTTTCTTTTATTTCCTCCTAATCTGCTGGGTTCAGAAGACTTCATTAATTTTATGGTAAAGCATCAAGATATGGTACGTATGAAAATTCCTGTGTGATTTTTTTAAAATTTATTCTGCCCTATACGGACAAACCCAGTACTGCC
This sequence comes from Tupaia tana, assembly GCA_026018925.1. NCBI lineage: Eukaryota > Metazoa > Chordata > Mammalia > Scandentia > Tupaiidae > Tupaia > Tupaia tana. The sequence goes on along the minus strand of JAKSZU010000009.1, from coordinate 30,312,411 downwards.
GGTTATCTATTTCCAAGCTGCCTGTTTCAGCTTCAAGAGATATCTGGGAATATTTCACTGGCTTCAGAACTTCCATAAATATTCAATGAGACTGAGTGACCAGAATAGATCTGCACATTTCTTCTCTTTGCAGAACATGTAAAGAGTGGAGAGACGTGCTGATTTCCAGCTTTGATTCAGAAAAATCTTGGCTCTCAGAGCCCTGAGCATCTGTAGCTTCACACCCACCTGAGCTAATCTTGAATAAGCTGCTAAGACACGTCCTAGGCTTTGAAAACTCACATAGACTCACAAAAAGCTCTTCACGTGGGCTTGCTCTACCGTCAACTCTTACTAATGTGTCATTTAATAGACACTGTTACAGGGCTACTAAACACCGTCCACTGTTGTGAGTTATTTAAGTGTGATAAAGTGAATCTTCTAAGGGGCCTAAATCCTGGGAAATTTTACATTTATTATCTTTAATGAGACAAGCTCAATTAATTGGTTTGGGTCATGCTCCCTCCCAAACCTAAGTTCCAATGGGTATCATAAACCAACATAAAATTAGCCTGGCTAATACACAATATTTTCCATGAAGCCCAGGGTTCTCTAATAAAAGAATTCCAGATTTGTTGGTGAGTTTAGCTCTAATATCTAAAACTATGCTATCATGAATGCTGTAGATTTCTGCATTTTCTGCTTGGCAGGCATCTCATTGATTTAAGACTGGTTACTCAAAGCCTCACCAACATATTTCTTATGGGAAATAGAAAGCTCAAACTGCACGGTGTTAGGTAGAGTATATATTTTCATAAATGATCTATTGACACTTATTTAAGGCTTATATGCAAACACAGTCTTTTTCTTTAACTCACAGACCATCCATTTCAGTAACTTTGATCAGGGAGACAATAAATGAACTCTCTCTAGTTATAATCATAAGACTTTGAAAGCAGTTTTAATAGTATTAATCAAGTCCTTTTATCATATATAAAATCTTCTCTTATCAAGATTAAAGAACACAAAAGAGAAGAGGCACAAAGATAGAGGGAACAGTGGAATCTTTTTTTATTATTTGCTTTGTTTTCCCCTCATAGAGAGAGAAGATGAGAGTGTTCAAAGCAACCAGTTTGCAAAATCCTAGGATTCCAAAGTTCTGGGAGTTCTATGAAATATTTCTGAGCAGGCTTTTCCAACTGCAACAGTAGTGGAACTGAAACCCCCCAACTTGGATTTTCTAACTGGCTTACAGCAAACATTTCTGTCAGATGCAACAGCTGAAGCAAACTCTTGCGTTTCTTAAGCAATAGATTAAACACAAATTGTGGGCAGTGCTAACCTCACTTAAGGTTCTTATTGGTTGAAGAAAAAAGCTCTACTTTGGAATGTACATGTCTGTTATATTGGCAAATGGCTTTAGTGATCTACCATGTCTCCTCCTACTTAAAAAAAAAAATCTTCCATATATCCTGACACACTTCAGAATCTAGTCCTTCTTGTAACTGATACAGCCCTTCAATATCTTGTTTATTCCTTCTTTACCATATCTCCCACTGCCATCCCCCTCCAAAATCTCTCTCAAAATACTTCACTTACCCTCAAGTACTTTCCACCCCTTGAATGTGCCATCCACAATCAGGTTTTTTACCTTCATCCTGCTCTTTTCCTTATTATCCTCCTCTGTCTATTCATTATTTAAAGACCTAACCTTGGGAAGCTATCTAACACGACCATTTATAGTCATCCCCTTCCCTCGTTCTTGTTTGCCAAGTGCCCCAGAGATTCTAACATATTCTAAAATTGTCTGTATATATCACATACTCTAGTGAGCATACCTGTGAGCTTATCTGTGTATATGTAAGCACATTTAACCACATATATGCGTACCTCTTTGGAACTCGAACCCATTTCATACGTGTTTCATATTCTCAAAGTGTCTACCAAAGTCCCCAGCAAAAAGTAAAGATTCAGAGAGATGGTGGAATTTATATTTTGGGATGAGAATGGATTTGTTTACCTAAAGCAGTAACTTAAGTTTGCCAAGTGAAATGTCCACATTAGGAGTACACTACAGACAAAAAATAAAATTTTAAAAAGTTCATCTGACTGGTCTACTTGAGAAAGGAATGCCTAGTTATAACTTCTGTCTTAGCACCAATCAAGTAAGCTGATATCAAGTACAAAATTATTCAGTAAAAGAATTTACTCCGAGGCAAGCAAACTGCCATTATTCCCTCATTGCTAGGCTTCCTTGTCCTTGGGACACAGACCATGTTTTTTTATTAGTTTTCTTTTTTTAGGTCTTTTTCTGAGCTCCTTAATTCATCCCCCATTTATAGAATTATATATGACAATTTGGCAGATACAAAGCTCTTTGCCATGACTCAATTGGCATTTTAAATTATTTTAATTTCAAGAGAGACAGCAGTGACACAACCATTTTTAACCACTAACTACTTAGAAACTTTCCTACTTAGGCAAATTCATTTTTTGCAGGTAGAATGGATTTATGATGAATTGAATCACCAACCCACGTGTTAAACTAGAGACTTTAGTTTCTTCCACATTGCATTGGTATTTGAAAGAATTTTCAGGGGGATTTTGAACCTCTGCTGCTGTTAAATGAAAAAACTCAGCATTCATCCCAAGGACAATATAAAATATTGTAATGACCTACAGAAGTGATGACTGCCCCTCTCTTAAAAGAATAACCTAGAACCACTGAGAAGACTCTGGAGAGTGGAGGGCAGCTCTAGGTTTCCTGAGATGTTTAATTTCAGTTCCAAAGAATTCAGATGACAGCAGGAACTAACCATAAAATCCTCTGGTCTATAAGATGATTGTATACAGTGACTACAAATGAAATAAAAACAACCTCTCTTTCTTAACTCCACTTCATGAAGGTTTAACTTTATTAAAAGACACATGTACAGAAATTGTATGTAAAGCAATATTTTTGTAGTTTGATTTAACTTGATTTGCATGAAATAATCTTTAAAAAAATCATTAGGCATATATTCATCCAAAATTTACAAGTGCACATGCACAACACACACACACACACATGCCTCAAAAAAGCAAAAAAATTTCTCAATGCGAAATCCTAAGTGCAGAAGCCAAAAGCAAAATATTATTACCAGTTGCATTGGAAATGATTGACCTCCTCTTCTTCATCCTGTACTTGGAAATTCACTCAAAAATGTCATGGGAAATATAAACACCAATTAACAGCATTTATCTCCACAGAGGGAAGTGAGATTGGGAGAGCAGCTGAAGGTAAAATTTCAACTTTTATTTTATAATTTTTCCCTATTTTTATTATTTTTTGTTATAATGAGTATATATTCATATATTTCCTGTACAACAAAACTAATGAAAGAGAGAGAGAGATAGCGTGGCCTGAGCTACTGATATTCAAAAAGACATATATATCAGAGATCGATTGGGGCAGACTTGTACATTTTTAAAATTTGGCATACCTGTAACCCTGCTAGGACTCATTATTTGATGGAATAAATTTCCTTTATCGGATCCTCAGATATCTACTATTATAGACAAATGTGCAGACACCTTCCTCCTCAATTGCATTCTAATATACAAATACATCTGCATGTGCACACATCCTCACATACACCTGCCTTTTCACTATCACCTTCAAGCAAAATATCAAAAATAGTGAAAGAAGAGTTAAGAAATCCAAAATCTTATAAAAACCCAAGATCATCACAACACTACTCAACCAAACATCTGAGGTAGAACACAGTGAATTGGCCAATTGGAACAACTAAGTCTATATTTCAAAACTTAAGCCTCACTGTGTTTTATATTGTATGTGCGTTTTAACTCACTTTTCAAACTAGACTTTTCCTAAATCTTTATAGATACATTATTCTTCTGCAACACACATGAGAAAGAAAGAGAGAGAGAGGGAGAGAGGCATCACTAAAAGGCTTTTTAACTTTGAGATCCTAGAATTCATACAAAAACACAATTTTCACATACAAATACTGGTCACAAAAAGGATATAGCATCAAACGACTTATTTTGACATTCCAGAAGTATTCAGTTAGATGTATTTGATGTTGAGCATGTCTACCATCTTCAGCAACAGAGCAACAGTATTCATATTTCAATCTTACAGATGCTTATTTGCAACCACTCACACTGGGAAAACTCTCCTGGGTTGTAACAACATAATTCTTTCCAAAGACCACTGTTTATTTTCCTAAACTGCATTTAAAAGAAACTCCCAATATAAAGGGCATTTCACAGTGCTCTTTGGATAGATGGGTAATGATACTGCAATATTACTGGGAATGAAACAGAGTGTGGGGAAGCAGATATGTTCTCATGTGTTTCAGTCAAAAGACTTTAGAACTCTTCCTGATTGAATTTTGATCCACCAACTCTAAACACAATACACACACAGACACACACACACACACACACACACACATTCAAATATTTTGGCATATTTAGTGCCCACTATATTCTTCCATCCAGGGATTATAAAGGAAAGTATTTTAAAATTGAATACCCAAGAATAACAGAAGAAAATATGGGATAAGGTAATTGAGTCCACAAGTACATACGATAAGACGGACTGGCAGTTTGAAGGGTGGGGAGATTAACCTACATAAAGTATATAGAGCAGCTAATGGTTGGAATTAACTTGGAATCTTATAAAATTCAGATTTCTGGGTCCACCACCAACTTACTGAATCAGAATTTCTGGCAGTGGGTATTAGAAATCTGTATTTTTAACAAGCACTTCAAGAAATTCTGATAATTTGTCTGGTCTGAAGGAGAAATAACGCAAAAGGTACATAAAGAAGTGATAGATAATTGGTAGTTGAAGAAGAAAAATGCTACAGGAAATTAGGGAAAAAATAGGGTCAACGAGGAAGAATGAAGGTGAGACCAAAGCTGCACCATGAAGGATGGTAAGATTAGAACTGACAAAAACGTAAAAGGACAGTGTACAAAGAATGAATGTAAAAATGAACAACTTCAGAGCAACTTCAGAACATACCAGCAGTTGCAGAAGAGGCACTTCTGAGTAATAGGATGAAGAATGAACTTGCTAAGTCCAATACATCAATAATATCTAGAGCAAGTTAGTCCTGGGCACCATAATTTTAAGTTTTTACAACCAGACTTTATTCTGATTGCAGAAAAGACAATGAGATATGAGATCAGTAATAAAACTGGGGCAAGATGGCAAGCATGGTATCTTCTTTGGGGACACAAAGTTGTCCCAGCCTTCACAATAAGCCTCTAAAACCATGGGATGGTAATTCCAGATCAAATGCTCAAAGCTCTTTGATGATTTCCCATTTCCCTTGGGATAAAAGCCTAAACTTACAAACAAAACTTACAAAATGGTTATGATCAGGACCAGCAGATTGCATAATGCTTACATTGTTGGACTCCTACCTAGTCGAGTTCTAGACCCAGTGACTTAAAACTTACACCAGGCGTGTGTGTGTCCATGCCCAAAATCCCGAGAGGAGATAAGAGGAGAAGGAATTACAGTGTGGCCATCCTCCTGGAGGATGATTTCTTGTTTTCTGTCTCTTTGTCTCTTTTTTTTTTTTTTTTTTTTTTTGAGAGGTTGTTTTTTTTTTCGCTATAGGGCGCGTGCGCTCGCCAGACAGACAGAGAGAGACATAGAGACAGAAAGCGAGAAATCACCCCCCAGGGGGGATGGTCACGCCGCAATCCCTTCTCCTCCATTCTCCTCTCGGGATCTTGGGCATGCACGCACACGCGCCCGGCGTGAGTTGTAAGCCACCGGGTCCGAGACACGAACCGCGGTCGACTACGTGGGAGTCCAGCGACATAGCCATTACGCTAACTGCTGGTTCCCCTGTCTCTTTGTCTCTTTAGCAGGCACACGCGCCCTATAGCAAAAATCTCTCCTTAAAAAAAAAAAGCAATTATGATCTTCTTCTGCTTACATCGCTCGTCATACTCTTGCCACTTTCTTCATTGTGCTCCACGCTCTACTGAACTACTCTCCCAAGCCAACCAGTTTATGTTCTTCCACCCTCCCTGTCATTATGCTGCCTATTACCTGGAACACTATTTCCTACTCTACCAACTTGTCTGACTAATTTTTTTCCAGTTTTTCTATAGATTGTGTGCACTTGCCAGAGAGATATGAGAAGTGAAAGAGAAAAGGGGAAACTGAGAACTCACTCCCCATGGGGGATGGCCACACCACAATCCCTTCTCTCCTCTAGTCTCCTCTCAGGATTTTGGGCATGCACACATATGCACCCAGCTTGATTTTCAAACCAGTGGGTCTGGGACTCAAAGCACATAGTCAACCATGTAGGATCCAGTACCTTAAACTCCATGCCATCTGTGGCCTTTGTTTGGCTAATTTTTACTTATCTTCATGTGTCCTCTTAAAGTCTTTTCAAGAAAATTTTTCCTGGAGGATAGCAGCTGGTGTAATGGCTATGTCATTGAACTTCCACGTAGTTGACCACAGTTCGAGTCCCGGACCCGGTGGCTTAAACTCACTCCAGGCGCGTGTGTGTGCATGCCCAAGATCTTGAGAGGAGAATGGAGAAGGGATTGCGACATGGCCATCCCCACTGGGTGGTGATTTCTTGCTTTCTATCTCTCTGTCTCTCTGTCTCTGTCTTTCTGGCAAGCTCACATGCCCTATAGCAAAAACCTCTCAAAAAAAAAAAAAAGAAAGAAAGAAAAAGAAAAGCTTTCCTGGGTCTTCCCATCTGTAATCTCTCTCCCTGTTGTTTTTCAGAGTATTTTGTACTTGTTCCACCATGACAGCACATGCCTCCTTCACTAACATCTATTTGTGTCTCTTCTGTTTTATAGGGTTCTCACATCAGTTAAGTCACAACATATCCTGTTTACTGTTGTACCTGCACTGATTAAAAAAGGTGTCTAGTACATATTAGGTTCTGAATGAACATCTCATTAATGCATTAGAAAGTGGTATTTTTGGACAGTCTCACCATGCCACAATCCTCCTACATCAACCTCCAGTGAGTCTGGGAGCCAAATTCAGGCCTTCCCTGTGGACCCAGTATCACATAGCAACATCCTAACATTTGCACCACTGTGACTGGGCCAGATTATTTTTAAAGTAATTTATTGAGTAGCTGAATAAACAAATAGATGAATATGTGCATCACTAGAACAAATCAAGTCCCTCATATATGGCTCTCAAGCTGGACCAGATGACAAAAATATATCTTCTGGTCATTCTACAGTTAGCAAAAGGAATCTAAGCAAGAATTCTGTGTAATTGTTCCTTTCCCCAATGCCCAAAGAGTGATTCAGAACTTTCATTTTCCCCTTTGCAGTATCAGTGTTTAATGAAGATATAGATCAAAATAGAGAAATTCTTGCATGGATATACAAGGCAATAAATGAAGTCCAGTGCATGATTACCTGCTCTCTACCACACACATTTGCTCCCTCAGATGTTATTGATAAGTCAGTGCTGTTGTCACACCTTCATGAAAAAGTGTGGCACCTGTCTTTTTACTTTAAGAGAAGCTGACACTGCTGCAAGACTTAATCATTTTATATTCCACTGCTATGACATTCATCTGGATCTGGTAATACTTTCCACCTCTGGCTGAATTGAGCTAAGTTGCCTCCATTTGATATATAATGCAACTGAGACAAACTGGAAGCAATACTGTTTAGCAGTTTTAGCCTCCTATTAAAGATTCAGTGCCTTCTAACATCAAATGAGGAGTCATTTGATATCACAGATGTGTCCTGATTAAGCTAAGGCAATATACAAAATATTATAATTCATCCCAAAGACAAATTTGAAAGTGCGAGGTTATTTGCCTCTCCCCTAAAATAAACAAAAAAACAAAGAGATATTTTCATTGTTTTTCTAAAAGATTCACAATAGGATACAGAGACAGTATCCCTAGTGAGTTGGAAGCAGCATTATATTTACAAGTGTCCTACTTAAACTACATTCTTCACCTAAGTGCATTGGCACAGGCAGTAGGGGCGCTGCTGTGCAATACTGAAGACCACATGGGAAGACTAGTATTTGTGACTCAACAAACTGTGTGCACACACAGGCACTCCCATGATCTTGGCTGGCTGCAGAGCTGAGAGGAGATTCACAGGATAATGTCCCTGTCCAGAGAACCTGACTGCCTCTCTCTCTCTCTCTCTCTCTCTCTCTCTCTCTCTCTCTCTCTCTCTCTCTTTCCTTCTGCCTGTAACTTGACATAAATAAACCTTAAAAAAAAAAGTACATTCTTGGAGTCAGTCAGTGGTACAGCAGTGGTGTGCTGCTTTGTGAGGCTGGCCCACATGGAAGGTTCATATCCAGGGACCTTTCTGAACATGCTGGGCATCTGCTTGCCCTGATACAGGGCTGGCCAAGGCTTAGGCAGATGGCAGCATGGGGACCCTGATGAAGATGCTGACTCTCGTTTTTCTCTCTCTCAGTGGAGGAGAAAAAAAATTATATATATTTTTTCAATTCTTGTCATCATAATCTTGTTTATATTACATTGAATCACATATAACTTTACAGTGTATTACATTTCTTTTTACAGAAGGAATATCATGCATATCAGTCAATACAGACACATTAAATCCCCATTTCATAATCCAATAGCTTGTTATATTTTACCGATTATAATTAGTATTATTATTCCAATTATTTTTTAAACAGTCAATCACTATTTATCATTTTCATTGTAAAACATAACTATGCCCAACATGAAATACTTCTCAGACCAATTCAGTTGAGAATACTATACACATCATTATCAAAAGGTAAGAAACCATATCTGTGTCCCACTAATGTCATGCCTCTGTATTTGTTCTCTTGCTATCTTTCTCCATACTCTTCTCTTCTCCCACCCCATTCCACTGTCTTATCCTCGTTAACTACTTTCTCTGCTTTTATGTCCTCCAATATTACGATCTCTACCATAGAGTGCAGATAGTCGGTATATATTAAGTGGATACATTAAATATCTTTCATATCTTGGCTTGCTTCACTCAGCAATAGATCCTCCACGTCCGACCACTTTCTATGAAATGCCAAGGTCTTGTTGCTTTTTATGGCTGAGTAGTACACCATAGAGTATATGTGCCACACTTTTTCAATCCATTCACCTGTTTGTGGACATTTGGGTTTGTTCCATGTCTTGGCGATCATGAATAATGCTGCAATAAACATTGATGTACAAGCACTTTTCTAACTGAGCGTTCTCCTGTCCTTTGGGTGGATACTCAGAAGTGTGATTGCTAGATCAAACGGTAGTTCTATTTGCAGATCTTTGAGGAACCACCATATTGTTCTCCACAGTGGCTGAACCAGTTTACATTTCCACCAGCAGTGTAGGAGAGTTCCCTTTTCACTATATCCCTGCCAACACTTATAACTCTTCATATTCTTAATCTTTGTCATTCTGACAGGGGTTAGGTGGTATCTCATTGTGGTTTTAATATGCATCCCCCTTATGAAGAGGGATGTTGAGCATTTCCTCATGTGCTTTTTGGCTGTTCATATGTCTTCCTTAGAGAGATTTTTGTTCAGCTCTTTTTCCCATCTTTTATTTGAGTTGGACAATTTTGGGGGGAGTAAGCCACTTGAGTTCTCTGTGTATTCTGGTTATCAGTCCCTTGTCCAAGACATATTTTACAAAAATATTCTCTCATTCTGAGGGTTGTCAATTCACACTTGTTACTGTGTCCTTTGCTGTGCAGGAACTTCTTAGTCTGATAAAGTCCCACTTGTCTATTTTAGGGATTATTACCTGTGCTTTGGGAGCCTTATTTAAGAAGTCTTTACCTACTACAATGTCTCCCAGAGTTTACCCAGTATTTTCCATCAGTATTTTATTTTTTGAGGTCTTAGGTTCAGATCTTTGATACATTTTGAGTTGATTTTTGTTAATGGTAAAAGATGGGGGTTCAGTTTCTTCTTTCTGCAGCTGGACACCAAGTTTTTTCCAGCACCATTTACTAAAGAGGTTTTCCTTTTCCCAATGGATCAACTGATATCCTTTGTCAAAAATCAGTTGGCTGTAAGCTTTGGGGGTTATTTATAGGGTCTCTATTCTATTCCACTGGTCCACATGTCTGTTTTTGTGCCAATACCATGCTGGGTTTTTTTTCGTTTTTTGGAGAGGTTTTTTTGCTATAGGGTGTGTGCACTCGCCAGACAGATAGAGAGAGACAGAGAGACAGAAAGCAAGAAATCACCCCACCGGGGGGGATGGCCACGCCGCAATCCCTTCTCCTCCATTCTTCTCTCAGGATCTTGGGCATGCACGCACACTCACCCGGCATGAGTTTAAGCCACTGGGTCTGGGACTCGAACCACGGTCGACTATGTGGGAGTCCAATGACATAGCCATTACGCTAACTGCTGGTCCCCAATACCATGCTGTTTGATGATCACAGCTTTATAGTACATCTTGGGATCAGGGAATGATTTGCCTCCCAGTCCACTCTTCTTGCACAGGATTGCTTTGGCAATATGACGTCTTTTATTTTTCCAGACAAATTATATGATCGTCTTTTCTAGATCTGTGAAGAATATTTCTCATATTTTGATTGGAATTTCATTAAACATGTAAATTAATTTGGGTAGAATTGCCATTTTGATTATGTTAATTCTTCCAATCCAGGAACATAGGATGTCCTTCCACTTTTTTATGTCAGTTTCAATACCTTTTTTAAGATTTTCATAGATTTTTTTTATACATAAAATTCTTTCTCTTCCTTAGTTAGGTTTATCCCTAGGTATCTTACACATCTTGTGGCTACAGTGAAAGGGATTCCTTTCTTCATCTCTACTTCGTTCAACTTATTGTTCATATATAGAAATGCTATAGATTTTTGGATGTTGATTTTGTTTCCTGCCACTTTACTGTATTCACTTATTACTTCAAGAAGTTTTTTCATGGAGACCTTTGGGTCTAAGTATACCATCATGTCATCTGAAAATAAAGACATTTTCAACTCTTCTTTGCCTATTTGAGTGCCTTTCATATTATTCTCTTCTCTGATTCCATTAGTTAAGACTTCCAGCACTATACTAAAGAGCAGCAGAGAAAGTGAGCAACCTTGTCTAGTACCAGTTTTTAGTGGAAACGCTTTTTTTTAGCTTTTCCCCATTCAGTATAATGTTAGCTGTAGGTTTTTCAAAGATGGCTTTTATTGTATAGAACAATGACCCTTCTATACCAATCTTATGGAGGGTCTTAATCATGAAATGATGTTATATTTTATCAAATACTTTTTCTGCATCAATTGAAATGATCATATGGCTTTTATCTTTCTTTCTGTTAATATGGTGCATTACAATTATGGTCTTGCATATGTTGAACCACCCTTGCATCCCTGGGATAAAGCCAACCTGGTCGTGATGAATAATCTTTGTTACATGTTGTTGGATATACTTGCGAGTATCTTGTTGAGAATTTTTGCATCTATAGTTATCAGAGATACTGGTCTGTACTTTTCCTTTTTCATCATGTCCTTATCTGTTTTTGGAATGACGACGATGGAGGCTTCATAAAATGAATTTGGAAGGTTTCCTCCTTTGTATCTTTAGAAAAAATTTGAGTAGGATAGGGATTAACTCTTCCTTAAAAGTTTTGTAGAATTCACAAGTGAAGCCATCTGGACATGGGCTTTTCTTTATCGGGAGGTATTTATTACTGATTCAATCTCCTGGCTTGTTATGGTTCTGTTCAGGTTTTCTATGTCCTCCTGATTTAATCTTGGTAGATTATATGCATCTAGGAATTTGGCCATCTCCTCCAAGTTATCTTGTTTGTTGACATATAGTACCTCTAATGATATTTTGTATTTCTACCATGTCTGTTGTAATATTGCCTGTTTCATCATGTATTTGATTTATCTGGTTTCTTTCTTCTTTTTTATCAGTCTAGCCAATGGTGTATTGATCTTGTTAATCTTTTCAAAGAATCAGGTTTGCTTTCATTTATTTTCTGTATGGTTTGTTGATTTTCTATTTTATTTATTTCTGCTCAAACCTTTATTATTTCTATTTGCCTGGCATTTGGGGGGTTTTTATGTTGTTGTTTTTCTATTTCCCTGAGGCATGATGTTAGGTTATCTATTTGCCATCTTCCCATCCTTTTCTTATGCACACTAATTGCTATGAATTTCCCTCTTATGACTGCTTTTGCCATGTCCCATAGATTATGGAAACTTGTGTACTCATTATCATTTGTTTCCATAAATTTATTGATTTCAGTCTTAATTTCTTCAGTAGTTAAGAAGTCAATCAGAAGTAAGTTGCTTGGTTTCCATGTGTTTGTGTATTTTTGAGGGTATTTCTTGAAATTAACATTGTTTTTAATTCCATCCTGGTCAGAGAAGATGCTGGATATAGTTTCTATGCCTTTGAATCTGTAAAGGCTTGTTTTGTGTCTTACCATATTGTCAATCTTTGAAAAGGTTCCATGCAGGTGTGAGAAAAATGTATATTTTGCAGACTTAGGGTGGAAAGTTCTATAGATATCTATCAAGCCCATTCAATTTATAATATCATTTAGGTCCTGTATCTCTCTACTTATTTTCTGCCTAGAAAATCTGTCTAAAGGAGATAATGGGATGTTGAGATCTCCAAAAATTATAGTGTTCCTTCCTCTCTCTCCTTTCAGCTCCAGCAGTCTTTCCTTCACATAGTTAGGTGCTCCTGAGTTGGGTGCATAGATATTTATAAGCATTATGTCTTCTAGCTGGATTACCCCTTTCACTATTATATAATGTCCTTCTTTGTCTCTTCTTACAGTCTTTGACTTGAAGCTTATTTTGTCGGAAATCAATATTGCTACTCCAGCCCTTTTTTGATTTCCATTTGCATGGAATATCTTTTTCCAGCCCTTCACTTTTACACTTTTAGTCTATGTACATCTTTATCCATAAGGTGAGTTTCTTGTAGGCAAAAGACAGAGGGTTTCTGTTTTGTTTTTTGTTTTTGTTTTTGTTTTTTTGTTGTTTTTTGTTTGTTTGTTGTTTTTGTTTTTGTTTTTTTATCCATTTGGCCAGTCTATGTCTCTTAATTGGAGAATTTCATCCATTGACATTCAATGTTATTATCGATATTTCCGGACCTGTTCCTATCATAAAGTAAGACATTTTCTTGGTAGCTTTTTGTTATCTTATAACTTCGTTATCTTATATCATCTGACTTTTTAGTTTTCCTGGTATAGCACACTCCCTTCAGAACCTCTTGAAGAGCTAGTCTGGAGTTGGTAAATTCCTTCAGATTTTGTTTATCCAAGAATATTTTCATCTTTTTTTTCCCATATGAAAGATAATCTTGTTGGCTATAGTATTCTTGGTTGAAATTGTTTTTCATTCAACACTTTGACTATATTTTCCCATTTTTTCCTTGCCTGCATTGTTTTCCCCCAGAGGTCTGATGTTAGTATGATGGGGTGATCTCTTGCCAACTTTAGTATCTTGTTTTTGTCTGTTGTTTTTGCTAATCTGGCTATGATGTGCCTTGGAGAGGATCTTCTTTGGTGATTCTACTTGGTGTCCTATGTATTTCTTTGGTCTGGATATTTGAATGACTTTCTAGGTTTGAAAACCTTTTTTCCAGGATTTTGTGGAATAAATTATCAATGCTTTTATTATTTTCTTCCTCTTCTGAGATGCCAATTATCCAGATGTTGGGGTGCTTGTTGGTATCCAGTATTCCTCGTATATTATCCTCATTTTTCTTGGTTGTTCTCTCAATCTTCTTGATACTTTTTTCTAGGTCAGATATTTTGTCTTCTATATTCAAGATTTTATCTTCTGCCTGATCTAATCTACTTTTAATACATTCAAGTGAGGTTTTGATTCCCTGTATTACATTCTTCAACCCTAGAAGTTTTGTCTGGTTCTTGTTTAAGGTATCTATTTCTTCTTTCAAATCATGAAAGGACTTCCCCATCTCCTGGAACTCATTGTGTCTTTTATCTTCCATCTCAGTTAGTTTGGTCACTACAAATATTCTGAATTCCTTATCCAACATGTTCATGACATCCATTATATTGACTGTGGGTGATGTGGGCTTGACGATTTCCTTTGAGAGACAGGCTTTTCGTTGGTTGCTCATATTTCTTGAGCCTCTGGGATTGCTCCTAGTCATATAGTGATCTATATATTCCATCCTAACTTTTTCAAGATATCTCTGAGTGTTAAAATGTGTGTAGGATTAGAAAATTGGTGATTTCTCTTCCCATCTGCCTACCTGTTCCTCACCAGTACCATGCAGTGTTGTTACTGAACCTGGGTGACCCAAAGTCCTTCCTGTTTCTAAGGAGGGGTGAGCCTCCAACTGACCTAATAAGCTTCACTTCAAGAGCAAAGAAAAACATTGTGTGCAGTATGTGATTCAAATCACTGAAATTCTGAGAGTCCAAAGACAAGTGGGGAAGGAGTAGAGGATGAGCAACAGGTCCTGGCCATTAGTACCTGCAGCCACAGTCAGCCTGCTGTCCGGTACTGCTGCTGGCTTGAGCTGGTCTCCAGATGGGGTGGGAGGGGTGCAAATTAGTCTTAAAGTCCCAAGAAACCAACCTGAAATCCAGAGCCGAGCAGAGGTGGGAATGAGCTACTGGTCCCAGCCATTGGGGTCAGCAGCCACAGGCAGCCTGATGTCTGGCAGTGCCGCTGGCTTGAACCAGTCTCCAGATAGGGTGGGAAGGGCTGCAAGTTCATCTTAAAGTCCTAAGAAAAAAAATTTTTTTTAATTTAAGTGTGTTATTGGTAATAGTGTTAGGGATGGTAGTAACAGCATAGACTTCAAAGACGAGCCTATGATCACCCAAACTGCATTTCATACCAGTTTCTACTAGTTTATTATTTCTGGCTACTCCACAGCCTTCCTTGACCACTTGCATTTGTTTACATTACCACTCTGCCACTTCTAACTCTGACACTTATTAAATACGTGTGGGATATCCTGAGGCTCAAAAGGTTAAATATTATTCTCAGTTTTCTTATATGTAAAATAGGAGTAATACCAATATCTGCTTTGTAGGATTGCTGTGATAATTATATTTAATAGCCAAAGTAAAGTATTTGGCAAGTGTGAGGCACTCCATGAATTCCATATTTTGTAATGTGACCTTGTATTTTTACTTTATTTGATTATTTTATTATTTATTAATTTTTCTAAAGATAAGATCTTGATCTATCAGAATCTTCCTGTCTCAGCCTCCCAAGCAGCTGGTGTCATGTCTGCCTTTTAGGGAAGGCCAGGAATTAAACCTAGGACTCTGCTATGGAGCAGCAGTGTCTTAACCAGTGCACATCACCCCTCTTAATTAGTTTTTCAGGACCATCACGAAGCCCTGGATTCCAATCTCAGGTCTGCTGCTAAGTAATTGTATAGCATATGAAGTAAGTTATTCAACATCACTGAGCTTTCACTTTCTTATCTACAAAATACATTTAATAGATACATAAAAAATGCATGGAGGTTGTTGGGAAGAATGAAAATAACATTTTAAACATCTGTTTATCACATTGTCTGTCACATGGAAAATCTTTAATAAATGATACCTATTATTATAATTCTAATTACTGTCATTATTTATTCCATAATGAGATACACTTGTGTTGAATTACAAAAGGAAATTTCATCCAGACCAAAAACAGAAAACAACAACAAAAAACAAGGGCCATTTAAATAGCTAATTCCAGCCATATGATTTTTATAAGAAGTTAATATTGTAAAACTGGTATAAAATAGGCTCATTCCCTCCACAACTCACCTTTGGACTTTCATGTGTGTTGCTCTGGACTGTGAGTTGACCTTGTGCCACTCTCTGCCCCATTCGGACACCCATTCCAGTAAAGGGCCTTGCCCTATGGTAGACTGCCTGCCACTGGAAGGCTTTATGGCTGGGATCCGTGGCTCATCCCCACCCTCACTCACCTTTGAACTCTCAACAGTTCAGTGTTTTCTAAAGTGCCCAGCGCACAACATGAACCACACAATCTCTTCTTTGTTCCTGAATTGAAGCTCAGCAGCTAAGTTTCAGGCACACCTGTTCTCTATAAATGGGGAAGACTTTGATCAGGACCAATGACAACAGTGCAAGGTTCTGGTGAGCAACTGGGAGGTATAAAAAAAGAAATATCGCCAATTGCTTACTCCCGCTTGCCTTTGAACACTCAGAGATACCTCAAAGAATTTAGAAAGGAACATATAGACCACCAGATGACTAGAAACCATTGCAGAGGCACAAAAAAAACATGAGCAACTAACAAAATGTTTCTCTCCCAAGGAAAAAACATCAATGCCTCATCACTCACAGACAACACAATGGAACTCGTGGAAATATTGGATAAACAATTCAGAATATTTATAGTGACCAAACAAAATGAGATGCAAGAGAAAAGAGACAACTACCTCCAGAAGATGAAGAAGTCCTTTCATAATTTGAAGAAAGAAATAGACAACATAAAAAAGATTCAGAAGGAATCATTAGAGATGAAGAATGTGATATAGGAAATTAAAATCTCCCTCGAAAGTATAAAAAGCAGATTAGATCACGCAGAAGATAGACTCTCGAATGGAGAAGATCAAACATCTGACCTCGAAAAACTTATCAAAAAAACTGAGAAAACAAGAAAGAAAAATGAGGATAATATAAGAAATACTAGATAACGGGACCAGCGGTTAGTATAATGGCTATGCCACTGGACTCCCATGTAGTCAACCACGGTTCAAGTCCCGGACTAGGTGGCTTAAACTCACGCTGGCACATGTGCATTCATGCCCAAGATCCTGAGAGGAGAATGGAGAAGAAAGGATTGCAGTGTGGCCATCCCCCTGGGGGGTGATTTCTCGCTTTCTTTCTCTCTATCTCTCTCTGTCTTTCTGGCGAACGCACACACCCTGTAGCAAAAACCTCTCCAAAAAAAGAAAGAAAAGAAAAAGAAAGAGAAAAAGAAAAGAAAAAAGAAAAGAAAAGAAATACTGGATACCATCAAGCACCCAAACATCCAGATAATTGGCATCCCAGAAGGGGAAGAAAATAATAAGGGCATAGATCATTTATTCCATGAAATACTGGAAGAAAACTTTCCAAACCTAAACAGGCATTCAAAAATCCAGACATGAGAAATACATAGGACCCCTAGAATCAACACAAAAAGACTCTCACCAAGACACATCACAGCCAGATTGGCCAAAATCACAGACAAAAACAAGATACCAAAATTGGCAAGAGATAATTGTTGAGTCATTTATAAATGGTATCCCATCAGGCTAACATGGATCTCTCATCTGAAACAATGTAGGCAAAAAAATAAAGGGGAAATATAGTCAAAGTATTAAATTAAAAAAACAATTTCGGGAACCAGCAGTTAGCGTAATGGCTATGTCGCTGGACTCCCACGTAGTGGACCGCGGTTCGTGTCCCAGACCCGGTGGCTTAAAACTCACGCAGGGCGCGTGTGCGTGCATGCCCAAGATCCTGAGAGGAGAAAGGAGGAGAAGGGATTGCGGCATGACCATCCCCCCTGGGGGGTGATTTCTCGCTTTCTGACTCTATGTCTTTCTCTGTCTGTCTGGCGAGCGCACGCACCCTATAGCGAAAAAACCTCTCCAAAAAAAAAATAATAATAATTTCAACCAAGAATTCTATACCCAGCAATATTATACTTCATATGGAAAAAAAGATTTTAAAAAATCATTCTCAGATTAATAAAACCTGAAAGAATTTACCAACTCCAGATCAGTTCTTCAAGAAGTTCTGAAGAGAGTACTATACCAGGAAAACTAAAAAGTCAGACAGATATAAGAGAACAAAAAACAACCAAGAAAATCGCTCACTTAATGATAAGAACATGTCCGGAAATATCGATAACATCGAATGTCAATGGATGAAATTCCCCAATAAAGAGACACAGACTGGCTGAATGGATTAAAAAATAGAAAACCTCTATCTTTTTCCTACAAGAAATGCACCTTATGGATAAAGATATATATAGACTAAAAGTGAAGGGCTGGAAAAATATCCCATGCAAATGAAAGCCAAAAAGGGCTGGAGTCATGATACTGATTTCAAAAACAAAAACAAAAAAAAGCTTTAAGACAAAAACTGTAAGAAGAGACAAAGAAGGGTATGATATATTAGTAAATGGGCTAATTCATCAAGAAAACAATGCTTATAAATATCTATGCATCCAACTCAGGAGCACCTAAATATGTGAAGGAAAGACTTCTGGAGCTAAAAGGACAGATAGGTAGAAACTATAATTGTTGGGGATTATCAACACCCCATTATCTCCTTTAGACAGATATTCTAGACAAAAAGTAAGCAAGGTGATATAGGACCTAAATGCTACTATAAATCAAATGGAATTGACAGACATCTATAGAACTTTCCACCCTAAGACCACAAAATATATTTTTTCTCACCCCCACATAGAACCTTTTCAAAGATTGACCATATGATAGAGCACAAATCAAGCCTTTACTTATTCAAAGGCATAGAAACTATATCCAGCATCTTGAGACTAGCAGTTGGCATAATGGCTATGTCGCTGGACTCCCATGTAGTCGACCACAGTTTGAGTCCCAGACCCAGTGGCTTAAACTCACACTGGGGGCGTGTGCATGCATACCCAAGATCCCAAAAGGAGAATGGAAGAAAAGGGACTGCAGCATGGCCATATCTTCTGGGGGGAGGGGGTGATTTCTTGCTTTCTCTCTCTCTCTCTCTCTCTCTCTCTCTCTCTCTCTCTCTCTCTTCTCTCTTTCTGGCAAGTACACATGCCCTATAACAAAAATCTCACCAAAAAAGAAAAAAAGAAACTATATCCAGCACCTTCTCTTTCCATGATGGAATTAAACTTGATATTAATTACAAGAAAAATCCTCAAAAATACACAAACATATGGAAACTAAACAACCTACTTCTGAACAACTTAACTACTGCAGAAATTAAGTCAATAATTAAAAAGTTTGTGGAAACAAATAATGAGTACGCAAGTTTCCCTAATCTCTGGAACACTACAAAAGCAGTCATAAGAGGGAAATTCATAGCAACTAGTGCCCATAAGAAAAAGATAAAAAGATGACAAATAGACAAACTAATATCATGCTTCAGGGAATTGGAAAAACAAGAAAACCCAAAACAAGTCAGAAAAAATAGCAATAATAAAGATTTGAGCAGAAATAAATGAAATAGAAAATAAACTATGCAGAAAATAAATGAAAACAAAATCTGGTTCTTTGATAAGATTAACAAGATCAACACAAGCAAGACTGATAAGATTAAAGAAAGAAATCAGATATATCAAATACCTAAACAGACACAATAGAAATAAAAAACATCATTAGAGGATACTATGAGTGACTACAAGCCAACAAGCAAAAGAACATGGAGGAGATGGAAACATTTTTGGATACATATGATCTACCAAGATTGAATCAAGAGGACATATAAAGCCTGAAGAGACCCATAACAAGCCATGAGAAAAGCCCAGGTCCTGTTGGCTTCACTTCTGAATGCCACAAATCTTTTAAAGAAGAGTTAACCCCATCCTACTCAAATTATTTCTTTTTTTTTTTTTTGAGAGGTTTTTATTATAGAGCACATGCACTTGCCAGAAAGACAGAGAGAGACAGAGAGACAGAAAGCGAGAAATCACACCCCAGGGGAGTGGCCATGCCACAATCCCTTCTCCTCCATTTCCCCTCAGGATCTTGGGCACACACACACATGCGCCCAGAGAGAGTTTAAGCCACTGCGTTCGGGACTTGAACCATGGTCAGCCACATAGCCATTATGCTAACTGCTGGTCCCATACTCAAATTATTTCTAAAGATCCAAAAGGAAGTAAACTTCCCAAATTTATTTTATGAAGCCTCCATCATCCTCGTTCCCAAAAAGATGAAGACATGATAAAAAGGAAAACTACAGACCAGTATTTCTGATGAATATAGATGCAAAAATTCTCGACAATATACCTGCAAATCATATCCAATAACATATAACAAAGATTATTCATCACGACCAGGTTGGCTTTATCCTAGGGATGCAAGGATGGTTCAACATATGCAAGAGCATACACATAATATACCATATTAACATGAAAAAAGATAAAAACCATATGATTATTTGAATTGATGCAGAGAAAGTATTTGATAAAATACAACATCCCTTCATGATTAAGACTCTTAGCAAGATTGGTATAGAAGGGTCATTTCTCAATACAATAAAAGCCACATATGAAAAACCTATAGCTAACATTATACTGAAGTGGGGCAAGCTGAAAGCTTTTTCACTAAAAACTGGTACTAAACAAGGTTCCCCGCTTTCTCCCCTCCTTTTCAATATAGTGCTGGAAGTCTTAGCCAATGCAATCAGAAAATAGAATAATATAAGAGGTATTCAAATAGGGAAGAAAAGTTGAAAATATCTTTATTTGCAGATTAAATAATATTATACTTAGAAGACCCAAAGTTTTCCATGAAAAAAAATCTCGAAGTAATAAATAAATATAGCAATATGGCCCGATACAAAATCAACATCCAAAAATCTATAGCATTTCTATATACAAACAAGTTGAATGAGATAGATCTGAAGGAAGGGATCCGTTTTACCATAGTCACAAAATGTATAAGATGCCTAGGGGTAAGGAAGTCAAAGACCTTTACAAAGAAAACTATGAAATCTTTAAAAATATATTGAAAATGACACCAAAAAATAGAAGTACATACATGTTCCTGGATTGGAAGAATTAATATAATCAAAATGATAATTATACCTAAATTCTTCTACATATTTAACACAATCCCAATCAAGGTGCCAGAGACATTCTTCACAGATCTAGAAAAGACAATCATAGAATTTGTCTGGAATCATACAAGACTTCATATTGCCAAAGCAATCCTGTGTAAGAAGAGTGGAGTGTGCGGCATGTCACTCCCTGACCCCCAAATATACTATAAAGCTGTGATAATCAAAACAGCATGGTATTGGCACAAAAACAGATAGATGGACCAATGGAATAGAATAGGGACCCCAGAATTAAATCCAAAAGCTTACAGCCAACTGATTTTTGACAAAAGATACCAGTCAATCCACTGGGAAAAGGAAAACCTCTTTCACAAATAGTGCTTGAAAAACTGGGTATCCACCTGCAGAAAGGTGAAACTAGATCCCCATCTTCAGCCATTTACAAAGATTAACTCAAAATGGATCAAAGATCTGAACCTAAGACCTCAAACTATAAAACTACTGGCGGAAAACACTGGGGAAACTGGGAGACACTGGGGTAAGCAAAGACTTCCTAAATAAGACTCCCAAAACACAGGTAATAGTTCAAAAAATAGATAAGTGGAATTATATCAGATTAAATATTTCT
Source organism: Tupaia tana (assembly GCA_026018925.1). NCBI lineage: Eukaryota > Metazoa > Chordata > Mammalia > Scandentia > Tupaiidae > Tupaia > Tupaia tana. The sequence goes on along the minus strand of JAKSZU010000009.1, from coordinate 30,291,039 downwards.
GCACAGGAAAGGACATAGTAATTAATGGGAATCAACAACCCCTGAAATGGGAAGAGTATGATATCTAGAATACACAAGGAACTCAAGCGGCTTACCCCCCCCCCCAAAAAAAAAGTATTCTCCCATTCCAAGGATTGTCTGAAGATGGGAAAATGAACTGAACAAAAATCTTTCTAAGGAAGACTATGAACAGCCAAAAAGCATATGAAGAAATGTTCAACATCCCTCATCATAAGGGAGATGCAGATTAAAACCACAATAGTTACCACCCAACCCCTGTCAGAATGGCAAAGATTAAAAATACAAAAAAATGATTAAATGTTGGCAGGATTGTGGTGAAAGGGGAACTCTCCTACACTGTTGGAAACATAAATTTGTCTAGCCACTGTGGGAAACAATATAAAGGTTCCTCGAAGATCTACAAATAGAACTACCATTTGATCCAGCAATCCCACTTCTTGGTATCGACCCAAAGGACGGGAGAACACTCAGTCAGAAAAGTGCTTGCACATCAATGTTTATTGCAGCATTATTCACAATTGCTAAGACCTGGAATCAACCCAAATGTCCATGAACAGATGAATGAATTGAAAAAGTGTGGCACATATGATTGGCAATATCTGGTTTTTTTTTTTTTTTTACTCAGTTGTAATATGCTGTTCCAAAACCCATTTTCCCTGTCTACCCACATTCCCGTGTCTTTTAAATGCTATTTTTCCTGATACTCTCGTATCCCTCACCTCCACGATTTCTATGCAGTATCTGGTATCTACAGTTGTCCTCTCTACTTCTATGTTTTTAAAATTTTCAATTTCTGCCACAGAGTATAGACATACAGTATATATTGAGCAAGGATATACAATGTTTGTCTTTCATAGTATTATTTATTTCACTTAGCATTATGTCTTCTAGATTCAAACACTTTGTTTCAAATTACAGGACTCATTTTTTTCATGACTGAGTAATAGTGTATTGTGTATATTTGCCAAATTTTTAAATCTAGTCTTCAGATTTTGGACACAGGTTGATTCCATGTCTTAGTTGTTGTAAATAATGCTGCAATAAACATGGATGTGCACGTATCTTTCCAAATGAGTGATTTCCTGTCCTTTGTGTAAATACCCAGGAGTGGAATTACTGGATCATATGGCAGTTCTATTTGTAAATTTTTGAGGAGCCACCATATTTTTTTTCCCACACTGACTGTACTAATTTACATTCCCAAAGCCATACATGAGAGTTCCCTTTTCTCCCCAACCTTACCAGCACTTGTTACTCTGTTTTCTTGATCACAACCATTCAGACATGGGTTAGGTGATACTTCACAATTGTTTTGATTTGCATTTCCCTTATGACAAGTGATGTTGAACATTTTTTGGTGTGTGCTTTTTGGTCATTTGTATGTCTTCGAGATCTCTCTGTTCAGATCAATTACCTGTTCTTTAATTGAATTATTAGTTTTTCTGTGAGAAAAGTGTAGATGAGCTGCTTGAGTTCCCTATATATTCTATTTATTAATCCCTTTTCTGAAGTATAATTTGAAAATATTCTGTTTCCTGTTTCTTCAATCTATTTATTGGTTTCCTTTGCTATACAGAATCCTTTTAATTTTATGTAATTCCATTTGTCTATTTTTAAAATTGTTGCTGGCTTTCTAGGTGTCTTATTTAAGAAATCTTTGCCTACTCCAATGTTTTCAAGTGCTTCCCATGCTTTCCACAAGTAGTTTTTTATTTTGAGGCTTTACATTTAGATCTTCAATACATTTATAAGTTGACTTTTAAAATGGATCTTTGAACCATTTAATGGCAAAAGATAGAAATTTAGCTTCATTTTTTTTTCCCCAGGGGATATTCAGTTTTGCCGGCACCACTTGCTGAAAGTACTTTCTTTTCACCACTGGATTGTTTTGAGTCCTTTGTCAAAATTCAATTGGCTGTATGTTTTACAGGTTATTTCTGTATTCTCCACTCTGTTCCATTGCTCAATGTTTCTGTTTTTATGCTAGTACCAAGCTGTTTTAATTATCACAGCTTTGTAATATATTTTATTTTTAGGGTAAGGCATAAAATAGTCATTAAAAGCATATATGCAGTGCATAATTAACAAGTCAAAGATATAAATATATTTACCATTTTCAACATTTAACATTATATTATGTTGTAAAGATTCAGAACCAGCTCTACTGGTTATTTTGGAAGTATGTACTGAATTCTCTATGACATCCTTTACTGCAAAATATGCTTCTAAAGAAAAACAAATTGATTCAAAGTCAGACAAGAAAAAGTCTCATAAATTAAGGAGGATAGATTTTTGAAACCAAAGATAATCTTTTTTTTTGGGGGGGGTGCTATAGGGCCCATGCACTCACCAGAGAGACAGAGAGAGACAGAAAGTGAGAAATCAACCCCCAGGAGGGATGGACACGCCACAATCCATTCTCCTCCATTCTTCTCTCAAGATCTTGGGCACGCATGCACACGCACCCAGTATGAGATTAAGTCACTGGGTCCAGGACTTGAACCACCGTCGACTACATGGGAGTCCATCAACACAGCCATTACGCTAACTGCTGGTCCCTGAAACCAAAGATAATCCTAACAAAGCCAATAAAAGAAAAATTTATCGTTTCCATGTAGAAGACTGTGGGAGATAAGAGTTTTTAATCTGGAAAGGTCCGTGGTATCATTGGTTCTGTTAGGAATATGTAAAATTGTACACAACAATAACTAGGAAGAGATAGAAAAAGAAAACCTAATATATCTGAAGTCAGGTAGCAAGATGTCTCCACCTTTATTCTTTTTTTACACAGTATTGCCTTGAAAATATAGGGTCTTGGGACCAGCAGGTGGCATGGTGGTTAAGGCGCTGGACACTCCCACATGGCTGACCTGGGTTCAAGTCCTGGACCTGGTGGCTTGCTTTCTCATTTCCTATCTCTCTCACCCTCTGTCTCTCTCTGGTAAAATTAAAAAATCAATGAATGAATAAATAAATAAATAAATAAATAATTATTAAAAAAAATATATATAGGGTCTTTTATGATTCCAGATAAGTTTCATTATTGCTTTTTTCTAGTTATGAGTAAAATGTCACTAGTAATTTTATATAAATTGCATTGAATTTGTAAATTAAGTTGGGTAGAATCAGTATCTTAATTGTATTGATTCTCACAATCCAATGACAATGGATGTCTTTCTGCGTTTTTGTATCATTTTCTATTTCTTTTTCTTTTTGCTGTAGGGCACAGGTATTCAATGGAGACAGAAACAGATATAGAGGGAAAGTGAGAGAGCACCTGCCAGGGGGATGACTATGCATTAATTCCTTCTCCTCTATTCTTCTTTCAGGATTTTGGGCAAGTGTGCACATGCACCTGGCGTGTTTTTCAAGCTATTGGGTCCAAGACTCGAACAGTACAAGTGGCAATGTGAGACGCAGTAGCCTTAACAACCACACTATCTGCTGGTCCCATTTTCCATTTTTTCTTCTTTTTTTGGAGAGGTTTTTGCTATACAGCATGTGCGCTCACCAGAAAAACAGCGAGAGACAGAGAGACAGAAAGCAAGAAATCACCTCCCAGGGGATGGCCACACAACAATCCTTTCTCTTCCATTCTCCTCTTGGGATCTTGGGCATACACGCACACGTGCCCGGCATGAGTTTATGCCACCGGATCTGGGACTCGAACTATGGTCGACTACATGGGAGTCCAGCAATGCAGTCATTATGCCATCTTCTGGTCCCTATTTTCCATTTCTTTCTTCGGATTTCAGTTTTCCTTATAGTGGTCTTTCATCTCTTTGGTTAGATTTATTCCTAAGTATTTAAAAAACTTTGTGGCTATTGTAAATGGGATTGCTTTCTTCAATTCTATCTCAATCTATTCATTGTTGGTGTATAAAAAAGCTATAGATTTTTGTATATTGATTTTGTATCCTGCAACTTTACTAAATTAATCTATCACTTTTAGGAGTTTTTCATGGATCCTATTGGATTTTCTATGTACACAATCATTGTTCTGCAAATAAGGGCAATTAAACTTCTTTCTTTCCTATTTGAATGTCTTTTATTTCACTCTAATCGGATTACATTGCCTAGGACTTCAATACTATCTTGGAAAGGAGTGGAGAAAGTGGATAACCTTGTCTTGGTCCAGTTCTTACTGGGAAAGCTTTCAGCTTTTCCACATTCTTTCTGTACGATGGGCTTGTCACAGATGGCTTTTATTGTGTTAAGAAATGTACCTTCTATACCTGTTGTGTTGAGAGTCTTAATCATGAAGGGATGTTGCTTTATCTAATGCTTTTTCTGCATCAATTGACATGACCATATGACTTTTATCTTTCCTTATGTTTATGTGATGTATTACATTTATTGTTTTACATATGTTGAACCATTTTTGCATCCCTGGGATAAAGCCTACTTGGTCATGTTGTAAAATATTTTTAATGCACTGTTGAATTCAATTTGCCAGTATCTTGGGGATTTTCGCATCTGTATTCATCAAGCATATTGGTCTGTAGTTTTATTATTTTTGTTGCGTCCTTGTCTGCTTTTGGTATCAAGATGATGAAAGCTTCATAAAATGAGTTTGGGAGGATTCTTTCCATTCAAATCTTTAGAAATCATTTGAGAGCAAATGGTTTTAATTCTTCTTAAAAGTTTTGTACAATGCAGAAATAAAGCCATTAGAACCTAGACTTTTCTTTGATGGGAGATTATTTATTACTGATTCTATTTCATTGCATGTTATTCGTCTGTCCAGGCTTTTATTTCTTTCTGGTTCAATCTAGGTATATTGTATGTGTCCAGAATCCTGTCCATTTCTTCTAGGTTTTTTAATTTGTTAATATATAATCACTTACAGTATTTTCTAATGATCTTTTTCTTTTTTTTAATCTCTGCAGTGTCTGTTTTAATATCACCTTTTTCATTTCTGGCTTTATTTATCTGGGTTCTTACTCTATTTTTCTTAGTCTAGCTAATGGTTTGTTGATTTTGTTTATCCTTTTATAAAACCAGCCTTTTGTTAAGTTGATTTTTGTATTATTCTTTTATTTTTTATTTCATTTATTTTTGTTCTAATCTTTATTATTTCTTTTCTTTGAGTACTTTTGGGTTTTCTTGCTCCTGCTTTTCCAGTTACTTGAGATGTGTCATTAGGTTACTTATTTTCCATCTTTCTATTTTTTCTCATGAGCACTAATTATTATAAACGTTCATTTTAGGACTACTTTCAATGTTTTCCAGAGATTATGGAGGGTTGGGTTTTCATTATCATTTGTCTCAAGAAATTTTTAAATCTAATTTTTAATTTCTTCAGTAGTTCTGAAGACATTTAAGAGTAAATTGTCTAGGGGCCAGTAGGTGGTATGGTGGTTAAGGCACTAGATTCTCACATGATAGACCATGGTTCAAGTCCTGCACCTAGTGGCTTGAAAATCATGCCAGATGCATGTACGTGCAAGTGCAAAATCCCAAGAGGAGAAGGGATTGTTGCATGGCCATTCCCCTGAGGGATAATTTTTCTCTTTTCCTCCCCACCTCCTTTGGTGAGTACATGTGCCTTATGGCAATAATCTAGGGAAAAAAAAGTAAATTGTTTAGTTTCCATGTATTTGCATATTTTCAAAGGTTCTTTCCATTGTTGATTTCAAGTTTAATTCCATTGTGGTCAAAAAAGATACTAGAGGGACCAGCAGTTAGCATAATGGCTATGTCACAGAACTCCCATGTAGTCAACTGCGGTTCAGCTCCCAGACCCAGTGGCTTAAATTCACACCAGGCACGTGTGTGTGTGTGCCCAAGATCCCAAGAGGAGAATGGAGAAGAAGGGATTGTGGCGTGGCCATCCTCCCTGGGGGGTGATTTCTCACTTTCTGTCTCTCTGTCTCTCTCTGTCTTTCTGGCAAGCGCACGCACCCTATAGCAAAAACCTCTTTTAAAAAAAAAAGATACTAGATATGATTGTTATACTTTAAAATTTGTAAAAATTTGTTTGGTACCCTATTATGTGGTCAATCTTTGAAAATATTCCATGTGGAACTGAGAAAAAATGTGTATTTTGTAGTTGTTTGCGAAATGTTCTGTAAATGTCTGTCAAATCCATTTGTTTTATGGTACCATTTAGCTCCTGTCTCTTTGTTTACTTTTTGTCTGCATGATCTGTCCAGTAGTGACAATGGGATGTTAAAATCCCAACAATTAGTGTATTACAGTCTACCTCTCTATGTCTAACAGTCTTTGTTTTACATATTTGGGTACTCTAATACTGGATACATAAGTATTTATAATTGTTATATCTTCTTGGTGAATTAATCCCTTCAATACTATATAGTAACCTTCTTTGTACTTTTTTACAGTTTTTAACTTGAAGTCTATTTTGTCTCACATTTACTTTTAGGGTTGGATATTTTAATTAACAAAGAAGTCACCAAGATAGATAAGAACATTAAAATGCACAGGGATGGTAGAGAGAGAATACCTGCTTTACTTCTTTGGGTATGGAACTGTCTATACAATGAGGAAGTTGGCTCTAACTTCCTATGATTCTACTTTAATTATAATCATTCCACTATAGCCACAAGGGAAAAAAAACTAAGACTCCTACAACTGTTGCTCTTATCAAAATCAACTCCAAATAAAGCCATAAAAAATTCTCTTTACTTTTTCTATTAGTCTCTCCTTTGTCCAGGACCTGAGAAATTTGTTATAACATTACTGTGAAGTGATTACTAACTTGCTTGCTAAGTGCAGAGAACAGAATCTTCAATAAATGCCTTTTACTCCTGCAATGGAGTTTAATTTTCTTAGAAACTGTCTTCAAGACAATGCATATACTACAGGTGAGAAGAGTTAAGGTTGAAAACACTCTCTCAAATACTATACAATTAAAATCATTCTAATAATCAGGCAGGAAAGAACTGGAGATATACATCATGGATATGGTCTAGGGGAGAAAAAAATCTATAAAAAATTCAATGTTAAATAAGAACTGAATCTTCTGCAGAAGACAAAATGGGGATCAGATTTTTTTAAGAACTTTCAATAAAATCTTAATTAACCATGACTTTATAAATGCAAACTTTAAATTTCCAAAATGTGGGACCAGCAGTTAGCGTAATGGCTATGTCGCTGGACTCCCACGTAGTTGACCGCGGTTCAAGTCCTGGACCCGGCAGCTTAAACTCACGCCGGGCGCGTGTGCGTGTGTGCCCAAGATCCCGAGAGGAGAATGGAGGAGAAGGGATTGCGGCGTGGCCATCCCCCCTGGGGGGTGATTTCCTGCTTTCTATCTCTCTGTCTCTCTCTGTCTGTCTGGCGAGCGCACGCGCCCTATAGCAAAAACCTCTCCAAAAAAAAAAAGAAAAAAAAAAATTTCCAAAATGTTCTTGCTGGGTTGTGCTCTGTTCTAAGGAAAATAGAGCCAGTTTCCAGAGTCTTTGATCAGCACTCAAAGGGTGACAATTGTGATGAAGGTGATGATCTGGGCTCCAGAACACTCACATGTCTCTGTGGGTTTCCTTAGTTAGTCAGACAAGATAACATATAGATAATATTTCAATATATCATACTTACAGCATTTATGCATATATATTATATTCAAACTATCATATTTTATAGATAATATTTATGGAGCACTTTATGCTAGGCCCTGTGTGAAGTGTTTATTAAGCATGGTCTTATTTAGATGACTGACAAGGTGGGAACTGGTCAATGACTCTTTAAATCTGTAGAGGCTAGCCAGAAAGGAAATGGGAGGATAAAGCTACAAGATTTACATGTTCTGGCATAAAGTATTATAGAAACTTTTGGACAGCTATCATAGCAACTGTGGCCCTAGACCTGTTCTGGCTGCTTCTAGGACAGATTCCAGAGGGTGTTAGCACAGCAAATCTTTGTGTTGGCTCCTGCAGCAGTCCCATGGAGTTCCTGGACCCCACTTAATCTTGAAGTTTATGCTTATGAGACCTTGCACTAATCCTTGTTTTTACAGTATTGAATGCCAGCCTGCTTTGGCCAGACATTATAACAAGATATGGAGAAAGGATAGTGGAACAAAACAAGAAACTGGGAGGCCAGTTAGGAGACTATGCAATAGTCCAGGTGATAGAGGTTTAAGATAGGGTGGTAGCAGTGGAGTAGGATAGAAATTGGTACATTTGAGCTATTGTTTGAGGAAAGTAAAACTGACATGTCTTTCTCAAGGATTTTATGTTCACGATAAATCCCTAATTGTTTCATCTTATTTGGCTGCCTTCTTTGTCAGATGGGTATATTTATTTGAACAAGACAATCTAAATAAATTCTGGTTTGGAGACTGGATTTCTCACTTTTAAATACTTTTGATGATAATGTGAATACAGTCTAAGACTTAACAATTCCAAGAAAAATGATAAAGAAGGGCGTATAAATGGAAGTGATAATTCAATCTAGAGGAGAAGAAAGGCTATAGTGTGCCTTTATCTGAAACCTCTTTTCATGAAATATTAATATCCTCAAATGGAAAGATTACCTATGATGCACACTGAGTGCTACCCAAATGGCAACTGGCCAGGAAGACAAAGAATTTTTTTAACACCAATACATTAAGCTCTCTGAAAAAAATTGTTTACTGCTGAATCTAATTTTTTGTGCACTAAAAAATTAGAAATAGAATCAATGAACCGTATGCCTCAGCATATCCTTTAGATCAGTCTCTTGCATATATTAATTTAATTCCTATTGTACTCTTATCCCTGCTGGAATGGGTTTTACTTTGCTATATTTGAGCACAAAATGCCAGAAATTTAGAAGTAATCCAAATAACCAGCAAATGGCTTGGCACATGCAATCCACCAGCTATTTTGATACCTAAAGTGTGTCTCTAAGCCAAGGGACATCCAGAAAAAAAGTAGAAAAGTGTAGCAATTATTGAGATACTTGAACATGGTGGTGTCTAGGATAGTTGGATGCTTCATTAATTATTTCTTTCTCCATTTTAATCCATATACTTAACTGTTTCCACCATTGCTCTTAGATATTTTCTCTTTGAGGCTAGCTTGCTTTAATTTACCTATGACTTTTTCAGAAATACTAGTAGAACCCTGACATGTCTCCAGGAGACTTCCTGCAGGTGCAGCTGAATCAAAAACAAATTCAATAACTAAAAAAAAAAAAAAGCTATGCTACTATATATACCTTGATGATTATTTAGCAGATACTAACAGGCAGTCATTCATTTAAAAGACCACTTTAGACTCCATTGACTGAACTCTGAACTTACTTGTTAGTTTAATCAAGTAGCTGTTTTGAAACATATTTTCTAACAAATCCCCAGTTGTTTTGATGCCCATCTTGAAAGAATGCCCCCTAGGCATAGGTTGGCACAATTATTATAACTATTAATAGTTGACATGATTGCTCCTAAGGTTATGGTTTTCAGAGAGATTTCATCTTCAGATTTTATTAATCTATCTGAACGACTCACATCTTTTTATGTTCTAATGTTCCCTACAAACCCGTAGTTATAGTAACCAAGAGCAAATGCTCAGCCTCAAAGGATTATCAGATTTGAAGCAATGGACTAGATTTGGCAGCTTCTCTGCTGTCCAAGATGCTCAGGAACTTAGAGGAAAATAGTCTCCTATCCTTTCTCTTCCTTACTTTGAAATGATAGTCAAAATACCCACTTCCGGGATAAGGCCAGTCTGACTTCCATGTGTGCTCCCACACAACAGAAAACATAGGCCATAGACAGACAGAAGAAGGTAAAATTTTAGGTAAAAAGATATGCAGGGTTGATGGTTGCTTAAAAAAAAAATTACTAAGAGAAGACTCTTCATAGCACCCAAGCCTAGAGCTAAAACATAAAGGATAGGTAGACTCTGAATTGGCAGAAAGGAAAACCTAAGTGAATTCAAGGTGTGAGCAAAGGTGTGGCAGGGAGAATGAGTATCACCTGAGTATGGAACTAGGTCAGGTGAAGGAAGTGAGCCCTATTCTTTTATAGCTGCAAACAGTGGTAGCATGATTTCTCCAAGACAATGCCAAAATTTCAAAAGACACATTAATCTAACTTTCCATTTTTACCCAATTCCATGTCTGGGACATGGATTTTGGTTGAAACAGTATAATAAGGAGAGTGATGATTCCCAAAGATTTCCATCCAAGTCCTAATATCCAGAACCTCACATGGTAAAAGAGACTTTAGAAGAGATTATCCTATACTATTTTGATGGTCCCAACAAAATCAGAAAAGTCCATATAAGTGAATGAGGTAGACAAGAGAGGCAGGAGAGATGACAGAAGCAGAAATCACAATAATGTGATTGCTAACATTGAAGATAAGAAGTCAAGAAATGCAGGCAGTCTCTAGAAACTAGAAAAGGCAAGGAAATTGATTCTGCCCTAGGCCTCAGAAGGACTACAGCTCTACTTACACCTTGATATTAGCCTAGCAAAAACCACTTTGAACTTTCTGACCTCCAAAACTGTAAGATAAGCCTGAGTTTGTTTTAAGCCATGAAGTTTGCAGTGTTTGTTACAGAAGCAATAGAAAATGAATACAAACAGTCTAACACATAAAGGGCATGACCAATTAAGGGTTAATTTGGTCTAATATCCATCTCTCAGAGGTCCATGGTTGGAGAATAGCAAGAAAAGTCACTCAAGGTCATACTTTGGGATAAAATAATGAGTATATTAGGAACTAAGACCCCATTAAGGGGTTGGTGGATAAAGTATAAATTTAAGTACTATTAATAATTATTATAATAACAATAAAAGCACCTAGAATTTGTTTTTACTCCATTCCATGCACTTTACATTTATTTTAATCATCATAGGAAGCATATGTGGCCAGCCAGAGTGGCACAGTAGTAACAAACACTACATGATGCTGAGGCCACATGGGAAGGTTCTGAGTTTGTGTCCCAAGGTCTCTGTCCATGCTGGGCTAGCTGAGACTGGAAGTGGATTGCAATACAAGGACTTTCTCTCTCTCGCACTCGTTCTCGCTCTTGCTCTCGCTCTTGCTCTTTCTCTCTCTGACAAAATAAACTTCAAAAAACAAGCTATACAAAGCATGTTATTATTATCCCCATTTTCCATAACCCATTTTACATATAAGGAAAATAAGTTCAAGGAAAGGGGTCACAAGAACCAGAGAGAAGGCAGGGGCATAAGAAAGTAGGCTGAGAATCAGGACAAGGCTCTAGTTTTAGCAGAGAACTGTATCACTGAAAAAGAAAACAGAAAAATCCAGTGACTGATCTTCAGTGTTGGAGGAAAGAAGGGCTGCAGTTCAGCAGACTTCTGTGTGCCCAGGACTCATGCCTAATACACTGAGTCCAGATATATAAGGTGGCAAATATCATTCCAAGTCTTGCTCGCTTGCAGGTTGAAAGTTCAAAGCAGGAGTAAATGTAGCTGGTTATTAGTAAGGCTCATCTCACAACACCTGCCTCCTAATCTTCAGGCATTCCAGTCTGTTGGACTTAGACAGATTGTCAATCACCTCAAAGGCAAACTCTCTGGCAATAAACTCAGTGTGTTCCAACAAGTGGCTCATGTTCCTTCAGCCTCATGGATTGTCAGATTTCCCCAGACTCTCTGGTCCAGAAGAAGCAATTCCTTTGGCTTTTTAAGGATTTATACCCAGAAATCAGCACAACATTCTCTAGCAAGCAAAGAATTTCTGGAAGATTATCTCCGAAGGTAATGAATAATTATCCTTGTAGATTCAAAACTCTTTCTTTTTCTTTTTTTTTTTTTTTTTTGGAGAGGTTTTCGCTATAGGGCACGTGCACTCACCAGACAGAGAGAGACAGAGAGATAGAAAGTGAGAAATCACCCCCCAAGGGGATGGCCACGCCGCAATCCCTTCTCCTCCATTCTCCTCTCGGGATCTTGGGCACGCACGCACACGCGCCCAGAGTGATTTTAAGCCACCGGGTCCAGGACCCGAACCGCGGTCGACTACGTGGGAGTCCAGCGACATAGCCATTACGCTAACTGTTGGTCCCTCAAAGCTCTTTCTAATGAATGTTTTCTTCTCCCTCAAGAAGTTTCTTTCTTTCATTAGTTTTCAGAATCACTCACTCCTAGTTCCCAGAGTAAATGTATCGCCTCACTTAAAAATTAAAATCAAAACCATAAAAGAAAGAAAAAAAAAAGAAAAGCTCTAAGGGCCAGCAGGTAGAATGATGGTTAAGCGCTGGACTCCTACATAGGCAAGCACAGTTCGAGTCCCAAACCCAGTGGCTTACACTCTCACTTTCTGTCTCTCTCTGTATCTCTTTGGTCAAGTTAAAATAATAATAATAAATAATATTAAAGAAATAATTCTTAAAAAAAGAAAGAAAAACTCTTAAACTAACACTTTTCTCAAACCTGCCTCACGCACATGCTGTCTCTCAATTCCAGCCTGAGGGCCATGGTCTAATTCCAAACTGACAGGAAGACTATAGCCTGAGGGATCTAGGCTTCCTGACTCCCTGCAGCATCATCACTCACCTTAGGGGCCTTCTGTGATGACCTAGGCAGTTGCTTCCTCCTTCACACTGGAAAATAGGCTCATAAGGTTTTTTTCCATTATAGTTTCAAAATATAACAATTCCACGCCATATAATTACCAAACATGCATAGAAAAAGAATTTGCACCAATTCTTGGAAGCCTTTCTTGACCCTTCGAAAGGGTCAAATATCCTCCTCACTGCTCACAGCATCCAGAGGGACCTCAAAAGAGAAAATACACAGCACATAGATATACAGCTTGATTGGATAAGATGGAATTCATCAAACAACTTTAAATAATATCCTATTACCAGACCACACTGTCTGAAATAATAAATTTATAAATTCTTTGTATCTTATAAATAGCACAGTTACATTGCATTATATTCTTTGTGTTTGCTAAAAGGATTCATTTGTTTAATGCAAATCCAAGCTTTATATTCCTGTTGTGACAATTCCTCATTTGTTTTTATATACTGGGTGCCTCAAAATGTGGACAATGCTTAGGTCTCTGGTTTAATTCTCTGGATTATAATAGCATATCTACTTGCCCAGCTACCTTAGAACATAAGTTTTCAACCATGGCTGCAGTTTACAACTTCAAAAACCACTGATGCCTGAGCCCGATTCTCATCAATTGTAATAAAAGTGCTGGGAAAGGCCGTGGCATCTTATATATGAAATGTTCCTCAGATGATTCTGACACATATTGAAGACCTAGGACCACAGGTATAGACCGGGAACTCCTTTTAAGAACAGGGCCACGGACCAGCAGATGGAGTAATGGCTAGGTGGCTGGACTCCCATGTAGTTGACCTCGGTTCGAGTCCCAAACCCGGTGACTTAAACTCACACCAGGCGCATGTGAGTGCATGCCCAAGATCCCAAAAGGAGAATGGAGGAGAAGGCATTGCAGCCTGGCCATCCTCCCAGGGGGTGATTTCTCGCTTTCTGTCTGTCTGTCTCTGTCTTTCTGGTGACCACACACGCCCTATAGCAAAATCCTCTCAAGAAAAAAATGGAAAAAAATTAAAAACAGGGCCAAATATACTATTCCTGGATATATCCAATAAGCATCTGGGAAACATTTACTGAATGAATGACCCATCTCTCCTTGCTTGTCTTACTGACCACAGTTTTCTAGTTTCCTTTGCTGGGTCAGCTCCTCTGTCAGACTCTTCACCACCTTCCCCAAGTCCATGTTCCGCAAACCTAACTGTCCTTCCAAATTACTTGAGGAGCTTATTAAAAATACCCACCTCCAAACTTCAGTCTGGATCACTAAACCATAACCTCTGGAGTGGAAGTCAGGAATCTGTAGTCTTTAAAGTACTTTAGATGATTCTAATGTGCAGCTTCCTTTGGAAATCACTGTCCAGCTATATGTCAACATCACTCCCAAAGGAAGCCTCCTTTCTTTTCTTTTTCTTTCTTTTTTAAGGATTTTGCCACAGTGTGTATGCTCTCCAGAGAGAGAATAAGAGAGACAAAGAAAGGGAAAGTAAGAAATCACTGCCTCAGGGAGATGGCCAATCTGCAATCTCTTCATTTTCCAATCAAAATTTTGGGCACACATGTTCAGTGTGATTTTAAATACATCAGGTCTGGGACTGGAACCACTGTTGGACATGTGGGAATCTAGTGCCTTAACCACCACAGCATCTGCTAGTCCTGGGATGCCTTCTTTCTACATGAAGCTTTTTCTGAATTGATCATACTCTGCTCAGATTCACTTTGTCACTATTTTTCTCTAGGTGTTCAACTCTGCATGTGGGGAGAGGGAAAGGGAGGAAAGAATTTTCCCATATGAAGTATTCAATAATAATGGTATGATACAGGCTTTCAATATCTATTATTAAACTACCCACCCCACCACCATCTAGCCCAGTATGAGCCCTTTGAAAAATGGTATTGACAAGTGATCAGATCTATTAATAACAATTCAGAGGTGTTCAAGCTTGTCCCTCAGTATTCTCAGCCCTTTCCTTTCCATCCCACTTGGGTAATTTGTGCATTTTTGCCTGAGATTACACTGGGCTCACCAGGCTTTTTTCTAAATCTGTGGTTTATTTTTAAACTACTTTTTCTTCTCTTCTGTGCTAAAATTAAACACCTCTGATAAATCTCAACTACCATTCAAAACAGTGGCAATAAACTGCATGTAATTTTCTTTTAACTCTCTAACAAAATTCCTTTGGTCCTTTGCATCACTTTCACAGGTTTGTTTGTTTGTTTGTTTTATTTCCTTACCCCTCTTCCATTAAGGACACAGGATGCTTTTCCACAGCACTCCCTTTAGTTAAGCCCCCCGGGAGACTGTCACAACACCAAGGCTAATGAGTATACAGTTTTTACACTTTTACACTTTTCCTAATTATCACAACAAACACATACTTAGGAAAATGAGAAAAGGCTCCAGGCCTGTGATTAGATGGCTACCCAAGAAGGAGGATTTAAAGTTCTTTTTATTAAATAGAGTGGAGTACCAGGCTGGGCTCTTTCCTCAAGAACTCACTTCATGTACCTGATACTCCCTAAAATTCTATCATTGTAGATTTAATCCTCTGACTTAGGAGAAATTTTTGTCTTGTTGATTATTTAGAGAGGGAGATTAATTAGATAAATAGTCATTTGCAACTTACTGAGAATTAATTGATCAGCAATTGTACTTTTTTTTGGAGAGGTTTTGCTATAGGGTGTGTACACTCAACAGAAAGAGAGACAGACAGAGAGACAGAAAGCAAGAAACCACCCCCCGGGGGGATGGCCACGCCACAATCCCTTCTCCTCCACTCTCCTCTCAGAATCTTGGGCACACGTGCGCACACACGCACCCAGCGTGAGTTCAAACCACTGGGTCTAGGACTTGAACCAAGGTTGACTACATGGGAGTCCAGCAACATAGCCATTATGCCAACTGCTGGTCCCATCAGCAATTGTACTTTATAATCAAGGAAATAAAGTGAGAATTGGAGAATATAGGTAAAACTGGGGCTTGGGAGAAGAGAAACTAGGTGCAGCATTAGAGAAAAGGTACATAAATAGAAAGCTACGTAACAACTTTACTACCTTCATTTTGAGTGGGCTGAATTCCAAAGAAACCCTTGGGTTGACAATGAAGACTGGTTCTGCCTCACATACCAACTCTACCAGCCAATAGGGATATGAACTAGATGCTGCAGTTGCTTTTCTCCTTCTATGTTCCTCTTTACTTACTTCCCCATCAGCAACGCATACAGCGATATTATGTACACAAAACAAAGAAAGGAATCAAAGTAGCATTCTACTTCTCTCCTTTATTTCTCTCCCCTCCTCCCCACTTCAAGGTTTAACACTTAAAACTGAGAAACAATTGGCTTACCTCTCCTTTTCAAGAAAATATATAGATTTCTTTCCATACGTTTTTTAGAGACATCATATTCTAATTGCCTCAAACTATTGTGAACCTCTGCTCTAAACCCTATCTTCCAGATCCCCCCAAAAAAACTCAAACAGGAGTCCTTGCAATCTGATGTGTGTCTGCCATGTTCAGGAACCAAGGCGACTGAATCTGTGCTCTAAACCCCATCGTCCAGACCCCAATAAAGCTCTGACAGGTAGGGTAACCTCTGTCTTCTCTCTGTTTCTGTCTCTATTTATCCCTTTAAATTTTTTCCTTTTTTATTTTTAAAACACTTCTTGTCACCTCTGACCTCTCTTTTCTCCTGCTAATTTCAGAAACCAATCCAATCTAAGGTGTGTCCTGTCATGTTCACATGGCACTTCTGCATTGCATGGTTTTCATTTATTACTGTTAAATTTTTTTTTTCAGTTTTTGGTTTTTTCCTTTGTTTTCTTTTCATTTGTCTTTTCCTTTTTCTTTTAATCTTATTTTCTCACTCTGCTGTTCAGTCTCCACACACTGAGTGTCTAGGTAGTCTTAGGTGCACACTAGCCAAGTATCTGAATACTTTTAGGGTCATAGCAATCCTCAACCCTTACTGAACCTGCTGCCTGAAGGAAGAAACTCTTCTTTATAAATCTGAACTCAATATCTCTTTCTGTGGATACCATGTTGCAAAACACAGTAGAGGAGAGAAATTGTCTCAGAAGAACCCTAAATTATCTCAGAAGTACCCTACAGTAAAGAGAAACACATGTTCTTACAGTTGTAGAAAACTTTTCTAAGCAATTAGCCAAAAGTGAATAGAACAACAAAATAAAATTCAGAGAAAAGAGTGAGCATCAAGGAGAAGTACGAGCTGCAGAGCACATGGCTCATCTCCTCCGACACACCTCTGAACTCTCAGTTGAAACCCTGCAGCTCAGCCCAGGTTCACATATTCCCTAGAAACTGTGAGGTCTTTGTAATAGCCAGTTCCAAAGTCAAAAGCACAGATTACATGGTGAAAATTAGGGAAACAGAACTGCAGAGAGATGGTGGATTATCTCCTCCCACACACTTCTGAATGCTTATAGTTAATTCCAAGAAATTAGAAAGACGCATATAATCAATCAGATGACCAGAAACCACAGCAGAGGCACAAGAAATATGAGAAAACAACAAAATATCTCTCCCCCAAGGGAAAAGAACAATCCTTCATCATCCATAGACAGTACAATGGAACTCATGGAAATAGCCAATTAAGAAATCAGAATATTCATAGTGACAGAACTAAACAAGATGCAAGAGATGAGAGAAAATGAACTCTAGAAGGTTCAAGAGAGACATGAGTTCCAGGAAGGGAGGAAGTTCTTTCATGATTTGAAAGAAGAAATACACACACACACACAAAAAAAAAAAATCAAATGGAGCCGTTAGAGGTGAAGGCTGTAATACAGGCAATCAAAACCTCCCTCGAAAGTATGAAAAGCGGGACCAGCAGTTGGTGTAATGTCTATGTCTCTGGACTCCCATGTAGTTGACCGCAGTTTGAGTCCCAGACCCGGTGGCTTAAACTCATGCCAGGCACGTGTACATGCCTGCCTAAAATCCAGAGAGGAGAATGGAGGAGAAGGGATTGCAGTGTGGCCATCCCTCCTGGGGGGGTAATCTCTGTCTCTCTTTGTCTTTTTGGTGAGCACACATGCCTTATAGCAAAAACGTCTCAAAAAAAAAAGAAAAAGAAAAAAAAAGTATGAAAAGCAGATAAGATCATGAAGAATATCAAATCTCAAATGTAGAAGACAATATCTCTGATCTAAAAAAAATTCAAGAAAAGACTGAGAAAATAACCCCAAAAATGAGAATTATATACAAGAAATACTAGATACCATTAAATACCCAAACATCCAGATAATCGGTATCCCCGAAGGTAAAGGACCTAATAAGTGCATTGATACTCTAGACCATGAAATTCTGCAAGAAAACTTTCCAAATATAGAGAGACACTCAAATACTCAGACCCAAGAAACACAAAGGACTCCACATAGAATCAAGCCAAGAAGATCCTCTCCAAGGCACATCTTAGCCAGATTCGCCAAATCCACAGACAAAGACAAGATGCTAAAATTGACAAGAGGAAAATGAGGTTACTTACAAAGATTATCCCATTAGGCTAACATCAGACCTCTCACCGTGAAACAATGCGAGCAAGGAAAGAATGGAAAAATATTTTACAAGTGTTAAATGAAAACCAATTTTGACCAAGACTACTATACCTGGTTAGATTATCCTTCATATGGGAAAAAAAGATAAAAACATTCTCAGATAAACAAAACCTGAAAGGATTTACCAACACCAGACCAGCTCTTCAAGAAGTTCTGAAGGGAGTGCTTTACCAGGAAAACTAAAGACTCAATGACAGAAATAAGTAAAGAGCAACCAAGAAAATGCTAAAGACAAGTCCAGAAATATCAATAATAATGTTGAATGTTAACTTCCAGGATTTAAATGGAAAGATCAGACCACAGTAACACTGCAAATTCAACAGAAGAGAGATAAATTACATGAGAGTGAACTGGTGAAATAGAATTTTATGATTTTTGAAGATGCCTACTGAACTTGAGCTATGAAAAATTACAGGGAGTAAAACTGAAGATTTAATGCTGAGTCTTTACCCTACAGACGCCATTCTTGAGTGATTCCATGCACTGAATGTCTTACAGGTCTAAGTGAACCATAGTCAAACATCCAAATACTATTGAGATCAGAATATTCCTCCATTTCCACTGAATTTGACTTGCAAAGGCAGTAGGAGAGAACAGCAGAAAGATTACAGATCACCTCCTGCACACCTCTGAACGCTCAGACTGAACTTCAGGAAATTGGGAAGAAACATATAACCCATAAAATGACCAGAAATCACTGCAGGGGCACAAGAAATATGAGAAACCAAGAAAATACCTTTCCTCCAAGGGAAAATAATAACTCTTTATCTACAAACAGTATAGTGGAACTTGTGGAAATGTCTGATAAAGAATTTAGAAGATTCACAGTGACAAAGCTAACAGAGATACAAAAGAAGAGAAACAATGAGCTCCAGAAGATGAAGGAGAAAGGAGGCAATGAGTTCAGGAGGTGAGGAAGTTCTTCCACGATCTGAAAGAAGAAATGCACACCATAAAAAAAAAATCAGACCTAAGTGTTAGAGATGAAGGCTATAATACAGGAAGTCAAAACTTCCCTTGAAAGTATGAAAAGCAGACTAGATCATACAGAAGATTGAATCTCAGATGTAGAAGACAGAATCACTGACCTAGAAAAATCCATCATGAAGACTGAGAAAATAGCCCCCTAAAATGAGAATAATTTATGAGAAATACTAGATATCATTAAACTTCCAAACATCTGGATAATAAGTATCCCAGAAGGTGAAGAGATCAAAAAGGGTATTGATAATCTTATCCATGAAATCCTGAAAGAAAACTTTCCAAACCCAGAGAGGCATTCAAAGATCCAGACCCAAGAAATACAAATAAAATCAACCCAAGAAGATCTTCTCCAAGACACATTATAGCCAGATGGACCAAAACCACAGACAAAGATAAGGTACTAAGATTGGCAAGAGAGAAATGTCAAGATACTACAAAGGATATCCCATCAGACTAACAACAGACCTCTCACTGGAAACAATGCGAGCGAGGAGAGAATGGGAACATAAATTCAAAGTGTTAAGGGAAAAACAACTTCAACCAAGAATACTATACCTGGCAAGATTATCCTTCATGTGGAAAAAAAGACAAGAACATTCTCAGATAAACAAAACTTGAAAGAATTTACCAACACCAGACCAGCTCTGCAAGAAGTTCTCAAGGGAGTTCCATATCAGGAAAACTAAATACAGACACAGAGAAATAAGAGTTCAAAACCAACTAAGAAAATGGCCAACATAATTGTAGGGACAACTCTGGAGTTGAATGTTATCTTTCAGGAATTAAACAGAAATATTGGACCACAATGGAAGATAGATTAAGTACATGAGACTGAACAGGTGATAGTCTTATGACTTTTGACTAAGTTACTGATTTTCTTCTATGTTTTGTTTTCCAGATTTAAGGATTTTTGTCTTCTCCTAAACTGTCAATAGGTTCAGGTACCTACTATTTGAACAGAATCCTAACCCGTTTCCTGGTTTTAAGTCTTAAGCAGAGTTCTCTTAACATTTTTAAATTTTGATTTGTTACAGATAAAACTGCTAAGATCCCCAAAGCACAGTCAATAATCCCTGAAATAGACAAGTGAGATTACATCAGACTAAGAAGTCTCTGCATGGCAAAAGAACAGTAATTAGTGTGAATTGATAGACCTCAGAATGGGAAAATATTTTTGTAAACTATGCGTCAGATAAGGGATTGATAACCTGAATTCACAAGAAATTCAAGCAGCTGGTCTGAAAAAAGATGATCAATCCTATTAAAAGATGGGAGAATGAGTTGAAAAAAACATTCTCTAAAGATGACATACGAATAGCTAAAAGACATATGAAAAAAATGCTCAACATCCCTCATTGTAAGGGAAATGCAGATCAAAATAACAATGAGATACCACCTAACCCCAGTCAGAATGACTAAGATTAAAATAAATAAATAAATAAGTGCTGGTGGGAATATAAAATGGTCCAGCCACTGTAGAGAACAATATGGAGATTCCTCAAAAATCTATAAATAGGGACCAGCAGTTAGCATAATGGCTATGTCTCTGGACTCCCTCAGAGTCGACTGCAGTTCAAGTCCTGGACCCGGCGGCTTAAACTCACACTGGGTACATATGCGTGCATGCCCAAGATACTGAGAGAAGAATAAAGGAGAAGGGATTGCGGCATGGCCATCCCCACTGGGGGGTGATTTCTTGCTTTCTGTCTCTCTGTCTCTCTCTGTCTTTCTGGTGAGTGCATGTGCCCTATAGCAAAAACCTCTCCAAAAAAAAAGAAAAAATATCTACAAATAGAACTACCATATGATCCAGCAATCCCATTCCTTGGTATCTATCCAAGGGACAGAAGAATACTTAATCAAAAAGTGCTTGCACATCGATGTTTATTACGGCACTATTCACAATTGCTAAGTCATGGAACCAACCCAAATGCTCACAAACAGATGAATGGATAGAAAAACTGTGGCACATATACTCTATGGAATACTATTCCGCCATAAAAAAAAAAATCCTGGCTTTTGACAGAAAGTGGAAAAATATGTAAGATTTACTGCTTAGTGAAGCAAGTCAGGCTATGAAGGAGAGACATCATATGTCCCCACTTAATATATACCAAGTGTCCGCACTCTATGACTGAAACTGATTGACTAAATGATATAGAAACAGTAATGGATGTAAATACCAGATATAGTGTATGTGAAAGAGTAGGGTCTGAGGAAGGACATTTAGAAGAATAATAGGGAGGCAAAACATTAAGCTAAATAATGTGATTGAATGTATAAAAGAAAATGAAATAAAAAGATGTAAATACTACAAAAAAAAGAGCCACATATACGATGGTATTCCCATAAGAGTATAGCCGAGGAGTGCCATGGGCTATACATCTAGGCTTGTGAGAGTACACTATGTGACGTTCACACTGTGATGAAATCTCCAAATAATGCTTGCTCAGATCTTATATCTGTCATTAAGTGATGCATAGCTGTACTCATAAAGGATAGAGTTCCAAAAAGAATTTTGGGATATATTAATCCTGTCTTTAAAAGAGTGTTTTGTTGGTGGGACCAGCAGTTAGTGTATTGGCTATGTCACTGGACTCCCATGTAGTCAACTGCAGTTCATGTCCCAGACCTGGTGACTTAAAACTCATGCCAGGTGTGTGTGCGTGCATGCCCAAGATCCCAAGAGGAGAATGGAGGAGAAGGGATTGCGGCGTGGCCATCACCCCTGGATGGTGATTTCTCACTTTCTGTCTCTCTGTCTCTCTCTGTCTTTCTGGCAAGTGCACGCACCCTATAGCAAAAACCTCTCCAAAAAAATAAAAATAAAAAGCTCACTGGCAAAAAAAAAGAGAAAAAAAGAGCATTTTGTTGGTTAAATTATATATATATATAATATATATATATATATACGTATATATATGTATATATACATATACACACACACACATACATATATATACACACCCATTTTATGACTGAAGTAAGCTATATAGCCTCAGCTAGGTGCTACTTTATATTATATTCATTCTATTCAGTTTCATGCCTAAAGGCAGACATGTGTTCACAGATATGTATATATCAGCTGAACTTGCTATTGAAAGTAGTTAGAGTAATGAAGATATTTTGTGACTCAATAAAATGTGGGGGGAGCAAAAAGAATGGAAAGCAACTGTAGATACCAGAGACATGTGGGAGGAGGGTGGGAAATGACAGAGGGTGAGAAATAAGGAGAAACAAGAAATGGAAACTTATTTGTTGATGATAACATGTACTATTAAGGCAAAGTGTATTCTGGATGGGAAATCACATTTTGTATGCTGTGATGATGCTCAGTGAATGAATGTAAAATGAAAGAATTTTATGACTTTTGACTAAAACATTACTAATTTTTTAACTATGCTTTGTTTTCCAGATTTAAGGATTTTACTTTCTTTTAAACTGTTAATAGGTTCAGCAATTTGTTCAAAAGGTTTTTTTTTGCTTGATTGTTTTTTTTTTATTGAAACATAAACTTTTCTCCGTGATCCCTGTGGAATTGGAAAATATTTCTGAGTATTCTTATTTTGTGGCAGAAGGATTATTTGCATAAGTTCAATAATACATGTTACCTAGTATCAAAAGTTGGAAATACTCCTTATTGACAGGGCTTTGACTGGAATGTCATAGCTGAAGATATAACCAGAAAACTATAGAACTAAGGGAGATCTCAACTAAGCCAACAAAAGCTCTTGGAAAGATAGCCTGGCACCATAAACAGTTCTGCCTGGCAGAGAGTATCACAAAAGCTATATGAAATAATTCATACCATAAAATAACCTAGACTTTTCCAGCCAAGCATTGTAATCAGTAGAGATCACAAAAGAGCAACCACAACCAGAAATTACCTTGAGGAAGACTTTGAAGGAAGAAAAAGAGGCTGATCTTTGCAGGTGGTAAACCACAGAATACTTGGTAGGCAGAACTGAGTCGGGAAGGTTTGCATGTGAATTATGTGCTGGGTGTTTGCTTCTCGACAGTTTGAGGAATTGACATGTAAATATTTTCTCAAAAATATTTAAAAGCATAATGTCTGTGTTGTTATAGAACCACAAACAAAATTGTAACAAATGTTTTGAAAGTTATCTTTAAAATTCAGTTTTCTGGAAATTTAGAAAATTGTTTATTAACTGTCAAGAACTATGGAGTATGCGCAAAAATTTTTTGCTATGTAAAGTAAATGTTTGTGGGAAAAAGTAAATAAATAAAAATGTAGATAAATAAATGAAAATAAAATATTGTACCAGGTTTCAAAGACCCCTTGACCACCAGGGAACTCTTCCGTTGCTGAATTCCATACAAGACCAGGCTAATCCATTCTTTTGTCTGCATAATCCTGTCTCTGAACACTGTACAAAGCTTGATAGGCAGGCCAGGTAAGAGGATACTGTTTTTCGGCCCCCAGTGTGTTATCCAAAAGCCAGTATAAACCTCCACAGATTTGGACCAATTCTGAAGGCTTCAGGGAATTTGTGAAAAGCCTAAATAACAAAGATGTCAAAGCTAGAAGGAGTCTTGGAGATCATCCACCTCAGTGTTTCTCAGGCTTCAAATTCTGTATGTGTGTATACGCATATACATATGTTTACATACACACAAAGGTCTTAAAAAAGATCATGAAAATGCGTGTTATGAAAAACCTATGCATGAATTTCAATATTTTTTTGCAACAAAATACTCATATTTTAATTCCATGTTTCCACAAACTTTCTCAAGTTCTGTGTGTGTGTGTGTGTGAGCATGTGTATGTGTGTGTGAGAGAGAGAGAGAGAAAGAAAAATAGAGATCAAAATCCTTTATTGAAAGGAAATCTTATATATAAATCCTAGTATCTAAAATCAATTTTTAAATAAGGCGGCTACTCTAATTAGAGTAATATGAAAAACCTTCTTCTCCTCTCAGTAGTTTAGACACATACACACACATGCCTGATACAATTTTATTTTTGGAGAGGTTTTTTTTGCTATACGGTGCGTGTGCTCGTCAGACAGATAGAGAGAGACAGAGAGACAGAAAGCGAGAAATCACCCCCCAGGGGGTATGGCCATGCCACAATCCCTTCTCCTCCATTCTCCTCTGGGGATCTTGGGCATGCACGCACATGCACCCGGTGTGAGTTTTAAGCCACCAGGTCCGGGACGCAAACCGCGGTCAACTACACGGGAGTCCAGCAACATAGCCATTATTCTAACTGCTGGTCCCATGCCTGATAAAATTTTAAAGCCATCAGGTCTGGGACTAGAACCATTGTTGACCATGTGGGAATCCAGCACCTTAACCACCACATCACCTGCCCAGAATGCCCCTTTTCTACATGAAGCCTTCTGAATTGATGGTACTCTGCTCTGATTCACTTTGTAACTATTTTTCTCTAGGTCTCTGCATGTGGGAGGGGGAAGGGAGAAAAGAATTTTCCCATATAAAGTATACCATAAAAATGGTATGATACATAAGAAATGGAAAATTATTTGTGATAACACGTATGTTGATGTGCTTGATTGAGCCAATATACAGTGTATTTTGGATGGAAAATTCATTTGTATGCTGTAATGATGTATAGTGAATTAATGTCAATAAATAAATAAATTTAAAGAGAAAAAAAATGGTATGATACAGACTTTCCACATCTAATGTATAAACTACCCACCGCACTACCATCTGACCCAATATGATCCCTTTGAAAATGGACCAGATGTGTATAGGTATACAGTTGGTTTAATCATAGCATTGTTACCCACATCCCTTACCTAGACCAATAAGCTCATCTTTGCCTGCTCAGATTTGTCACTCTCAGTTCTAGATACCTGATTCACTGTTGCCCAGATCCTTTCTCTAATTCTTATTCTATGATTTTCATTCTTCAACCTTGTGCTTATGATCAATCTAAATCCCTGGATTCTGGTTGCCTTTGATATCTTTTTAGTTGAACTCCCTCAACTGCTTGCTCTTACCTGTTCTTGCTCTTACCTGTTCTTTCTTGCCTTTTATGATTTTCCAGGCCTGCCTGGTTTGGAATACCTTAGTAGTCTCTCTCTTGTCAAGCTGTGCATCCACATCAACCAAGCCCCAATGCGAAACTTGTATTTCTCTTGTCTATCAGGTGTCATACTCTGGTAAAACCTATAAAAGTCTCATTTGACCAGGAATTTCAGTGACTCTCTTTTAGAATACTCTTGATCTCCCTATATGCCCAGTGACTCCAGGCAATCATCTGTTTACCCATCCTACCCATTCAGATTCCCTGTTAATATCTATTCCACCTGAAAAAGACTTTGTGCTGTGGTCTAAAACATACTTGGAGTTTCTCTCTGGGAATTATCTTCAACCTGAATCAAACTTGACTGGGGAAACTCACACAAGTCGTCTTTTTTGCAGTATGGATTTCATTGAGGAAGCAACAAAAAGGAATGTGTAGAGAAACCTGATGAATAAGCTGGAGAATTCATTTCCTAGCCAATACCTTCTAACAAGAAAGGACACAATTAGCTAGATGATTGCAAGACAAAGAAACCAATAACATCACAATTTTCCTTTAAAAACAAAATACAAATATATTTTTTTGATATGAAGTAATATATACTGATTCAGCTGCATGTAAATAATGTGAGCTCAGAGAAGAAGATTCCTCATGGCTCCTGAGAACTAATGATTTCAGGGAAAAAAGAGAAATGAAGATTTTCTACTGATAATTCAGCCTCCAGCCCACAAACTCAAGTGGTAGGAAGCCCCTCAAGCCTTCTCTCTGTCTCTGTCTCTCTCTGCCTCTGTCTTCTCATTTTTTTGGTAATTTTTCCTCTTTGAAATTTTTTAAGGTAAAGTATTTTCTCAGCTTTTAGCTCTTCCTTTATCATGTTAATAATCCCCTCTCCCACTTCCACCCAGGAAAGGCAAGGGGCAGACCTTCAGAAGAAGATTCCTCATGGCTCCTGAGAACCGGGGTTTTATATTTTTTGCTTTTGAAAATGATAATTATTTTTTTAGTTGTTTATGTTTTTCCTTCTTTTTTCTCTATTTCTTTGTTGTTATTGTTGTTTTTTCACTCTCTCTATTTCCTTTTCTTTTTCTTTTTTCTCATCTCCTCAATTTCCATTCACTGTTTACACAGATCTGAGGAAACTATAGCCAAACATCCAATTACTATTAGGGTTAACATATTCCTCAATATCTACTGAATCTGCTGCACAAAGTATCAAAACAGAATGGAAAAGAGATTCCAGATCACCTCTTTCTGCACGCTCCTGAATGCTCAGATAGAACTTCAAGTTTAGAAAGAAACACGCCATCCATCAGATGACTATAAATCACCACAGGGCTGCAAGAAATATGGGAAAACAAGAAAATACCTCTCCTCCAAGGGAAAAGAATAGCTCCTCTTCATCCACAGAGAGTTCAATGAAAATCATGGAATTGGGACCAGCAGTTAGTGTAATGGCTATGTCACTGGACTCCCACGTAGTCGACCATAGTTCGAGTCCTGGACCCAGTGGCTTAAACTCATGCTGGGTGCATGTGCGTGTGTGCCCAAGATCCTGAGAGGAAAAAGGAGGAGAAGGAATTGCAGCGTGGCCATCGCCCCTGGGGAGAGATTTATCACTTTCTGTTTCTCTGTCTCTATCTTTCTGGTGAGCACACACACCCTGTAGTAAAAACCTCTCAAAAAACATCATTGAACTGTTTGATAAAAAATTTAGAATATTCATAATGGCAAAGCTTACAGAGATGGAAGAGAAGAGAGACAATGAACTGCAGAAGAGAAAGGAGAAAGGAGCTGATGAGTTCCAAGAGGTGAGAAAATTCTTGTAAGATCTAAAAGAGGAATTACAAACTTTTAAAAAGAATCAAATGGACCCGTTATAGATGAAGACTATAATACAAGAAGTCAAACTCTCCCTTGAAAGTATTAAAAACATACTAGATCATTCAGAAAATAAAATCTCAGATGTAGAACATAGAATCATTGGCCTAGAAAGATCCACCATAAAAACTGAGAAAATTGCCCCTGAAAATGAGAAAAATATACGAGAAATACTAGATACCATCAAACGTCCAAACATCTGGATAATTGGTATCCCAGAAGGTGAAGAGACTCATAATGGCATTGATAATCTATTCCATGAAATCCTGCAAGAAAACTTTCCAAACCTAGAGAGGCACTCAAAGATCTAGTCCCAAGAAATACAATGGACCTGAAATAGAATCAAACCAAGAAGATCTTCTCCAAGGTTCATTATAGCCAGATTGACCAAAGCCACAGACAAAAATAAGAAACTATGATTGGCAAGAGAGAAACAGCAAGTTACCTACAAAAGATATCCCATCAGGCTAACAGCAGACCTCTCACCAGAAACAATATGAGTGAGGAAAGAATGGGAAAATATATTCCAAGTGCTAAAGGAAAAACAATTTCTTTCTTTTTTTTTTTTTTTTTTTTGAGAGGTTTTTGCTATAGGGCGTGTGCACACTCGCCAGCCAGACAGAGAAAGACAGAGAGACAGAAAGAGAGAAATCACCCCCCAGGGGGATGGCCATGCCACAATCCCTTCTCCTCCATTCTCCTCTCAGGATCTTGGGCACACACGCACACACGCCCGGCGTGAGTTTAAGCCGGCGGGTCCGAGACTCAAACCGTGGTCGACTACGTGGGAGTCCAATGACATAGCCATTATGCTAACTGCTGGTCCCAAGGGAAAAGCAATTTCAACCAAGAATACTGTACCCAGCAAGATTATCCTTCATATGAGAAGAAAAGACAAGAACATTCTCCGATAAACAAAACCTGAAAGAATTTACCAGCACCAGACCAGATCTCCAAGAAGTTCTCAAGGGAGTGCTACATTAGGAAAATTAAATACAGACACACAGAAATAAGAGTTCAAAAACTAAGAAAATGGCCAACTGAATCATAGGGACAAGTCTGGATTTGAATATTATATCCCAGAATTTAATCAGGAAGATCAAAACACAACAGAAGATAAAGTACATGAGACTGAACTGGTGAAATAGCATTTTATGACTTTTGACTAAAATATTCCTGATTTTCTTCTACGCTTTGCTTTCTAGTTTTAAGGATTTTTGTCCTGTCTTGAGCTGCCAATAGGTTCATGTACCTACTATTTGAAGAGAATCCTAACCTGTTTCCTTGCTTTAAGTTTTAAGCAAAGTTCCTTACCATTTTTTTGATTTAAAGTTAAAACTGCTTTTCTTGAAATTACCAGTTGAACTTGCTATTGAAAGTAGTTAGGTTATCTAAGAAATTGTGTGATCAATAAAATGTGAATGGAAAGGAATGGAAGACAATTGTAGACACTGAGATAGTGTGAGAAGATGGTGGGAAAGTGCAGAGGGTCTTAAATAGGGGTAAAAAATATGTATACACACACACACACACACACACACACACACATATATATACATGAAACTAGAAATGAAAAACAAAATTTTTTTGGAGAGGTTTTTGCTGTAGGGCATGTGTGCTCACCAGAAAGAAAGAGAGACATAGAGAGACAGAAAGTGAGAAATCACCCCGCAGGGGGATGCAATCCCTTCTCCTCCTTTCTCCTCTCAGGATCTTGGGCATGCACGCACACATGCACGGCATGAGTTTAAGTCACAGGTCCAGGACTCGAACTGTGGTCGACTACATGGAAGTCCAGCAACAGCCATTACACTAACTGATGGTCCCTAGAAATAAAAAATTATTGATGGTAACATGCATGATTAAGCCACTATGCAGTATATTCTGGATGGGAAATCACATTTTGTATGCCGTGACGATGCTTAGGGAATGAACGCTAATTAATTAATTTAAAAATATGTTTCAGGAAAAAATCTAAAACTGTTTATCTTGAAACTTTTTAAAAAATGCATTAAAAATACCTATTCGATGACTGCAATAAGCTATATAGCCCCAGCTAGGTGCTATTTTTTTTTTTTTTGGAGAGGTTTTTTTGCTATAGGGCGCGTGCGCTCGCCAGACAGACAGAGAGAGACAGAGAGATAGAAAGCAGGAAATCACCCCCCAGGGGGGATGGCCACGCCGCAATCCCTTCTCCTCCATTCTCCTCTCAGGATCTTGGGCACGCACGCACACGCGCCCGGCGTGAGTTTAAGCCGCCGGGTCCGGGACTTGAACCGCGGTCGACTACGTGGGAGTCCAGCGACATAGCCATTACGCTAACTGCTGGTCCCGCTAGGTGCTATTTTATAGTATGTTCATTCTAGTGAGGTTTATGCCTAAAGTCAGACTTGTGTTCATGCATGTATATATATCAGCTGTGCTTGCTACTGAAAATATTTAGATTAATTAAAATCTTCAGTGAATCAATAAAATGTGGGGGGGAGGAAGACATAGAAAGCAACCATGGGATACCAGAGACAGTATGGGAGGAGGGTGGGAGATGGCAGAGGGTGAGAGAGAGGGAATTAAGGATGGGAAAAAAAGCAAAATATACAGAAAACAAGAAATGGAAAGTTATTTGTTGACAATAACACATATGTTGATGTGCTTGATTGAGCCAATATACAGTGGATTCTGGATGGAAAATCTCACTCTGTATGCTGTTAATGATGTACAGTGAATGAAGGTGAATAAATAAATTTAAATTTAAAAAATAATGTGAGCTCAATATATAAATCCATAGTAAATACATAAAATAGAAAGTTAAAGTTCCTTTCTATACATTGTTGTTGAAGACATTATCTTGCTTCGGTAAAGAAGTATTTTCTGGTTTTATCTTATTTCTTGGGTCTCTGCTTTGAGTTTTAGTCATCTGGTGGTATACTCACTTCTTCTTACTTCTTTGGAGTATGTTTCTCTAACTGCATGCTCATGCTCTTTCCTATGATATGAGTTAGCTCTATGTCAGTTTCTGTCCTCTACTGTGGGTGGGAGTGTGGAATCCACAGTGGGAGTTTTGAGTTCAAGTTTTCAAAGAAGAGTTTCTCTCCTTTTACTGCTGGGGGTGGGGAGAGAATTCCTCCAAAACCTCAACTTCTTCAGGGTTTGTTTACTGTGGACCCAAATTTCTCTCTTCCCATTGTGACTGGAGGCCGAGCTGGACAGGTTGAATGTAAGGTGGTAGGCCTAATTCACAAACAGCACAATGTGCAATGTGTGGGCTGGACCAGCTCCTCCTCCCCTACTGCAGGCTGGGTGAGGGTCTTTGCTGATGGACTCAGACGGCTAGGCCTTTGCTTCCGTTTTTCCTGGATGGGTGAGGGACAGATGATATCAGTGCAGGTGGGACAACAGCTCCTACCTTCTATCTCTGGAACTGCAGGAACCGGGTAGTAGTCCTTGAAGGCCAGGGCAGCATCTCCTCCTCCATTAAGGCTGGAAGTGAGCCTTTGCTATCAACTCACCCTGGGTGGCCTTTGCTTCCCTGTTGCTCTGTCTTCGGGACTGCAAGAGTCTTTCAAGATTTTCATATTCTTTGATACAAAAAATGGCCTGTGTAGGTGGATGTATGTGTGTGTTTGTTTTAATAATGATTCAAAATATTTCTTTCACATTTTTCCTGGCCTCAATAGAGTAACTAGAAATATTTTATCTATTCTCAAAATTATGTAAGCATACATTTATATTTTTCTAATACCTTTATTTAAATATTTAATCTTTCAGAAATTTTTGTTTGTGTGATCTGTAGGTAGATATATATATTTTTTTCAGATATTGTCATCTAATTGGGTACAAATCCTTTACAGAATAATCTAATCTTTCAAAATGCTTTAATATATGGAGGAGGGGTATTTCAAAAGGTTTTTGGATAAATAAAATTAAAATAGGAGTTTATTTTAGTGCAAAAAGATCTTAAAATTCATACATGGTCTTTTCACAATATCCATTTTTCCTGTACCTTTTGAAAACTTGGTCTGATAGATTGGTATATTAGACAGATAGGCAGACAAATAGATAATTAGTTTCTGGAACCTCTCAATTGCATTGATCTCTCTGGCTGTTACTATGCTGGTTACACACTTTAATTACTGTATTTTTTAGAGAATGTTTTGTTTTCTGTTAAGACAATTCCCTTTCTTCATGGTTTTATTTTTCAATAGTCCTAACTACACTATCACATTTTTTTCCGCAAGATAAAGTAGGATATAAATTTGTTAAATTTCCCCAAAAATATCTTTGAAATATTTTATTTAAAATTCATTTAGAATTATATGAGGATAATTGTCATTTTAAAAATACTGAGATTTTCATTTAATTTCCTCCAAGGAATATGAGGCTGTGCCTCCATTTATTCTTTGTGACTTAGTATAGAATAAATTGTTGTAAATTATCCATAGCTAACCTAAAATACTGTACATGGTACAAATGTATCTAAATGCTTATCTATATAAAACTGAGCTTGTTAATGTTATTCAAATCTCTTCATCATTCTTCATTTTTAACTACTTACTCTACCAACTTTCAAATGAGATATATTAAAATTTACTGCTATGAATGTGTGTTTTTACATGTTGCTGACTTTGTTGAATTAATCAAGTACACTTTATTCTTTTATACCCCTTTATTTATATGGAAATTTCATAATTATAGGTTCACTCTACTAATAAAATGGTTTATTTTTTAATGTAATGGGATTTTTTAAGTGCAGAAAAATAAAAAGAAGGAAACAAAACAAAAATGAATAAAATCTCATAATCTTCCCCACTTCAACAGCCTGTATTATAATATTTAAAAACAAATGTAATATATACTATGTTTAGAAAATCAAGTAGTATTGAAAGACACAAAATAAAAATAAAAATTGTAAGTCTCTTTCACCTAATCCTACACCTAGTAACTACAATTTCTTGTGATTTCTTCAAGGAAAAAAAAATTTTGAGAGAATTTTGCTATAGGGTACGTGCTCTCAATAGAGAGACAGAAAGAGACAGGCCAAAAGCAAGAAATCACCCCCTAGGAGGCATGACCACAGCACAATCCCTTTTCCATTCTCCTCTCAGGATTTCAGGCATGCACGCACATGCTCCTGCCATGAGTTTTAAGCCACCGGGCTCAGCACTAGAGCCACAGTCGACCACGTGTGAATCCAGCAACATATTCATTATAACATCTACAGTCCCAAGAAAAAACATTTATATGCCCAAAAATATACTTATTTACACATGTTTTACAAGAGATAATACTAAACCTTGCTATCCTTTTTTAATTAACAATATAACTCAGAGGTCTTCTATAGGTACACATGCAGAGATATATAATTCTTTTTTTTACTTTATGATTTCTTATTTATAGTCAATCACTATACATCTCTATAGTACATTCTTCCTAATTCTTTCAACATCACATGGTATTTCATTGTATGAATTAAAAACAGTTTATTTAAACAGTTTTCCAATGGTAGACACTATGGTTCTTTTAACTTCTTCTTCACTTTTTATCCTGTGCTGACACACATGCACAATCACACACACACACACACACAAATGCTATAATGAATATCAATATTAGTATTTGTGGGAATATTGACTAGAGTAAATTGCTAAAAATAAAATTTTTGAATCAAAATGTATAAACACTTTAAATCATTAAAGAAAGGTACCGTAAATTTTTCTAGAAATTTTGCATAAATTTATATTCCAATCAATAATGTACAAATTGTTCATTTCCCAACATCTTCATCAACACTGTGTTTCATCCATCATTTTTATTTTTGCTGATCTGAAAAATCAAAAGCAAAAATCACATTGTTTCTATTTTTATTTATTTGAGTTAGAAGAGAAATTGAGTAATGAGATAATGGTCTGGTGGTTAAAGAGGCTGGGTTCCACATGGCTGATTGCCCAGTCCAAGTTCTATATACAACAGCTTGAAAAACACATCAGTGCATGTGCATGCATGCCCAAAATTTCTAAAGGAGAACAAAGGAGAAGGGATTGGGGCTTTGTTATCCTCCTTGTGTGGGATGCTTTTCACTTTCTCTCTCCCTTTCTCTCTCTCTCTGTCTCTCTCCAATGATCACATGCATCTTATATAAAATTTATATATTTTTATTTGCGTTTAATCACTGTACTTCTTTTTTATTTATTTATTTATTTATTTACATTCATTCACTGTACATCATTATTGCATACAAAATGAGATTTTTCCATTCACAGTGCACTGTATATTGGCTCAATCAAGCACATCAATATGTGTGTTATTGTCAACACATAATTTTCCATTTCTTGTTTTCTGTATATTTTGCCTTTTTTCCCATCCTTGATTCCCTATCTCACCCTCTGCCATCTCCCACCCACCTCCCACATTGTGTCTGGTATCGTTGCTTTCTCTGCCTCCCCTATTTTATTGTTTCACTAAATATCTTAATAAATCTAAATATTTTCAATAGCAAGCACAGCTGAAATATACATATCCATGAACACAAGTCTGACTTTAGGCATAAACCTCAGTGAGTAGAATGAACATACTATAAAGTAGCATCTACCTAGGGCTATATAGCTTACTGCAGTCATCAGATAGGTATTTTTAATGCTCTTTTTTTCTGAAAAAAAATTTTTCTATTAATTTACATTCATTCCCTGAGCATCATCACAACATACAAAATGTGGTTTCCCATCTAGAATAAACTGGATAATGGCTTAATCAACTGGATAGTGGCTTAATCATGCATGTTATCATCTATAATATTCCATTTCTACTTTCATGTATATATTTTTTTTACCCCATGTCTGACCCTCTGCCCTATTCCACTCTCTTATTACACTATCTCTGCTGTCTACAGTTATCTTCAATTCCTTTTCTCCCGACATTTCATTGATCACACAATATCATAAGTAATCTAACTATTTACAATAGCAAGTTCAGCTGATGGTTTCAAGAAAAGCAGTTTTGAACTGGTAAGGATATTTCCTTGAAACTTAAGGTTTCAAGGTTAGTATTCTGTTCAAATATTAGGTACATGAATCCATTGACAGCTCAAGACAGGACAAAAATCCTTAAAACCGGACAACAAAGCTTAGAAGAAAAGCAGCAATATTTTAGTCAAGTCATAGAATGCTGTTTCATCAGTTCAGTCTCATGTACTTAATTTTCTTCTGTTTCTGTTGAGGTTCGATTTTCCAGATTGAGCTCTGGGATATAATACTCAACTCCAGACTTTGTCCCTACAATTAAGTTGCCCATTTTCTTAGTTTCTGAACTCTTGTTTCTGTGTGTCTGCATTTAATTTTACTGACATAGCACTCCCTTAAGAACTTCTTGGAGATCTGGTCTGGTGCTGGTAAATTCTTTCAGGTCTTGTTTATCTAGGAATGTTCGTGTCTTTTCTTCGCAAATGAACGATAACTTTGCTGGGTACAGAATTCTCGGTTGAAATTGCTTTTCCCTTAATGCTTTGAATATATTCTCCCATTCTCTCCTCGCTCACATTGTTTCCAATGAGAGATCTGCCGTTAGTCTGATGGGATATCCTTTGTAGGTAACTTGCCTTTTTTCTCTTGCCAGTCTTAGTATCTTGTCTTTGTCTGTGGTTTTGGTCAATCTGGCTATAATGTGTCTTGGAGAAGATCTTCTTGGGTTGATTCTGTTTGGGGTCTTCTGTACTTCTTGGGAATGGATCTTTGAGTGCCTCTCCAGGTTTGGAAAGTTTTCTTGCAGGATTTCATGGAATAGATTATCAATGCCCTTATGAGTTTCTTCGCCTTCTGGGATGCCTATTATCTGTATGTTCGGACGTTTAATTGTATCTACTATTTCACGTATATTATTCTCAAATTTTTGGGCCATTTTCTCAGTCTTCATGGTGGATTTTTTTTTTTTTTTTTGGAGCGGTTTTTCGCTATAGGGCGCGTGCGCTCGCCAGACAGACAGAGAGAGACATAGAGACAGAAAGCAAGAAATCACCCCCCAGGGGGGATGGTCATGCCGCAATCCCTTCTCCTCCATTCTCCTCTCGGGATCCTGGGCACACACGCACACGCGCCCGGTGTGAGCTGTAAGCCACCGGGTCCGAGACGCGAACCGCGGTCAACTACGTGGGAGTCCAGCGACATAGCCATTACGCTAACTGCTGGTTCCCTTCATGGTGGATTTTTCTAGGCCAGCCATTTTCTCTTCTACATCTGAGATTCTATTTTCTGTATGATGTAGCCTGCTTTTAATACTTTCAAGGGAAATTTTGACTTCTTGTATTATAGCCTTCATCTCTAACAGTTCCATCTGATTCTTTTGTAATGTGTGAAATTCCTCTTTTAGATCTTGCATGAATTTCCTCACCTCCTGGAACTCTTCAACTCCTTTCTCCTTCCTCTTCAGTAGTTCCTTGTCTCTCTTCTCTTCCATCTCTGTAAGCTTTGCCATTATGAATGTTCTGAATTCTTTTTCAGACATTTCCATGACTTCCATTGAACTGTGTGTGGATGAAGAGGAGTTATCCTTTTCTCTTGGAGGAGAGGTATTTTCCTGCTTCTCCATATTTCTTGTGGTCCTGCAACGATTTCTAGTCATCTTGTGGATGGTCGATTTCGTCCCAAACTTGGAAGGTCAATCTGAGGGTCGAGGACTGTGTAGAAAAGGAAACAGAGAGAGGGAAACAAAAGCAACAACAGCAAAAAAAAACAAAAACAAAAACAAAAAACAAAAATGGACAACGAACAAAGAAAAAGAGAAGAAATGAAGAGAAAACCTTTCAAAAAAACTAAAAAAAAATTAATATTCAAAAAATTTCAAAAAAACCCAAATATTAGAAAAGAAAAAAGAATTGGAAAATTATTTGTTGATGAGCAGTTCCGGGCACCAGGCGGACTGAGGCTGCAGGCCCGACCTTTCCGAATCTCCACGCATCCCCACCGTTTCTCCTCCTTGGACCCCAGGTTGGTTGTCTGGGACTTTAAGGCGAACTCCCACCCCACCCCACCCGCAATCCGGATCGAGCCGGCCAGCAGTTCCGGGCACCAGGCGGACTCAGGCTCCAGACCTGACCAACCTGGTCCTGTCACTCATCTTCTGACACTTTCCCACTAGCCTTTGGACTCTGAATTCTGGTGATTTGAATAGCGCGCGGCGCGCTTGCGCGCCGCGCGATTTCCTTTTTTCAGTTTGTTTTTCTTTGCTCTTGGGGTGTTGCTTATTCAGTCAATTGTAGGCTCACCTGTCCTTAGAGACAGTGAGGACTTTGGGCCATCCAGGGTAGTGGCAACAGTTAATGGTAATTGTGAGCAACAGGTAGGCCAACCATAAGGGAAATCATCAATTTTCTAAGCCTGTACAACTATTAACAATCAGTTAGGAAGAAACATATAGAATACCTAATGACTAAGAACAATCGCAGAGGCTCCAGAAATATGAGCAACCAACAAAAGGCCTCTCCCTCAAGGGAAATCATCAAGCCTACATCACCCACAGTCAATACAATGGACGTCGTGGACATGTCTGATAAGGAATTCAGATTATTTGTAGTGACCAAACTAACTGAGATGGAAGAGAAAAGAGACAAGGAGCTCCAGGAGATGAGGAAGTCCTTCAATGACTTGAAAGAAGAAATGGATACCTTAAACAAGAACCAGATGGAACTCCTAGGAATGAAGAATGTGATACAGGAAATCAAAACCTCCCTTGAAAGTATTAAAAGTAGGTTAGACCAGGCAGAAGATCGAATATCTAACGTAGAAGACAAAACATCTGACCTAGAAAAAAGCATCAAGAAGATTGAGAAAACAACCATGAAAAATGAGGATAATATACGAGGAATACTGGATACTATCAAGCGCCCCAACATCCGGATAATAGGTATTCCAGAAGAGGAAGAAAATAATAAGGGCCTAGATAATTTATTCCATGAGATCCTGGAAGAAAACTTTCCAAATCTAGAAAGGCACTCAAATATCCAGACCCAGGAAATACATAGGACCCCGGGTAGAATCAACCCAAGAAGATCCTCTCCAAGGCACATTATAGCCAGACTGGCAAAAACAACAGACAAAGACAAGATACTAAAGTTGGCAAGAGGGAAACGCCAGGTTACTTACAAAGGTCACCCCATCAGGCTAACATCGGATCTTTCGGCGGAAACAATGCAAGAAAGGAAAGAATGGGGAAGCATAGTAAAAGTGTTGAGTGAAAAACAATTTCAACCAAGAATATTATACCCGGCAAAATTATCTTTCATATGGGAAAAAAAGATAAAAACATTCTCGAATAAACAAAATTTGAAGGAATTTACCAACTCCAGACCAGCTCTTCAAGAGGTTCTGAAGGGAGTATTATACCAGGAAAACTAAAAAATCAGAGACAGTTATACGAGAACAAAGAGCAACCAAGAAAATGGCTCACTTAATGATAGGATCAGGTATGGAAATATCGATAATTACATTGAATGTCAATGGATTAAATTCTCCAGTAAAGAGACATAGACTGGCTGACTGGATAAGAAAACAGAAACCCTCTATCTGTTGCCTACAAGAAACTCACCTTATGGATAAAGACATACATAGACTAAAAGTCAAGGGCTGGAAAAAGATACTCCATGCAAATGGAAATCAAAAAAAGGCTGGAGTAGCGATATTGATCTCAGACAAAATAGATTTCAAGACAAAGGCTGTAAGAAGAGACAAAGAAGGGCATTATATAATAGTAAATGGGGTAATCCAGCAAGAAGACATAACCCTTATAAATATCTATGCACCCAACTCAGGTGCGCCTAAATATGTGAAGGAAAGACTGTTGGAGCTAAAAGGAGAGATAGGGAGAAATACTGTAATTGTTGGAGATCTCAACACCCCATTATCTCCTATAGACAGGTCTTCTAGACAGAAAATAAATAGAGAGATACAGGACTTAAATGATACTATAAATGGAATGGGCTTGACAGATATCTATAGAACTTTCCACCCTACATCCACAACATATACATTTTTCTCACCCCGACACGGAACCTTTTCAAAGATAGATCATATATTAGGACACAAATCAAGCCTTTATAGATTCAAAGGCATAGAAACTGTACCCAGCATCTTCTCTGACCATGATGGAATTAAACTCAAGATTAATTTCAAGACACAACCCCGAAAATACACGAACACATGGAAACTGAACAACCTACTTCTGAATGACTTCTTCACTACTGAAGAAATTAAGGCTGAAATAAAAAAATTTATGGAAACTAATGATAATGAGTACACAAGTGTCCAGAATCTATGGGACACAGCAAAAGCAGTCATAAGAGGAAAATTCATAGCAATTAGTGCACATAAGAAAAGGACAGAAAGATGGCAAGTAGATAACTTATCATCATGCCTCAGAGAATTGGAAAAACAACAACAAACAAATCCCCAAAATGCCAGGCGAAAAGAAATAATAAAGGTTCGAGCAGAAATAAATGAAATAGAAAATAAACGAACCATACAGAAAATAAATGAAAGCAAAAGCTGGTTCTTTGAAAAGATTAACAAGATCGACACACCATTGGCTAGACTGATTAAGAAGAAGAAAGAAAGAAACCAGATTAATCAAATATGTGATGAAACAGGCAATATTACCACAGACATAGCAGAAATACAAAATATCATTAGAGGATACTATGAGCAACTTTACGCCAACAAACAAGATAACCTGGAGGAGATGGATAAATTCCTGGATGCATATAATCTACCAAGATTGGATCAGGAAGACATAGAGAACCTGAATAGACCTATAACAAGCCAGGAGATTGAATCAGTAATAAATAACCTCCCAACAAAGAAAAGCCCAGGCCCAGATGGCTTCACTTGTGAATTCTACAAAACTTTTAAGGAAGAGTTAACCCCTATCCTACTAAAATTATTTCTAAAGATTCAAAAGGAAGGAAACCTTCCAAATTCATTTTATGAAGCCTCCATCATCCTCATCCCCAAAACAGATAAGGATATGACAAAAAAGGAAAACTACAGACCAATATCATTGATGAATATAGATGCGAAAATTCTCAACAAAATACTCGCAAATCGTATCCAACAACATATAACAAAGATCATTCATCACGATCAGGTAGGCTTTATACCAGGGATGCAAGGATGGTTCAATATACGCAAGACCATAAATGTAATACACCACATTAACAGAAAGAAAGATAAAAACCATATGATCATCTCAATTGATGCGGAGAAAGCATTTGATAAAATACAGCATCCTTTTATGATTAAGACTCTCAGTAAGATTGGTATAGAAGGGTCATTTCTCAACACAATAAAAGCCATCTATGAAAAACCTACAGCTAACATTATACTGAATGGGGAAAAGCTGAAAGCTTTTCCTCTGAAAACAGGTACTAGGCAGGGCTGCCCACTTTCTCCACTGCTCTTTAATATAGTACTGGAAGTCTTAGCTATTGCAATCAGAGAAGAGAACAATATTAAAGGCATTCGAATAGGCAAAGAAGAATTGAAAATATCTTTATTTGCAGATGACATGATGGTATACTTAGAAGACCCAAAGGTATCCATGAAAAAACTGCTTGAAGTAATAAGTGAATACAGTAAAGTGGCAGGATACAAAATAAATATCCAAAAATCTATAGCATTTCTATTTATGAACAACAAGTTGAACGAAGCAGAGCTGAAGAAAGGAATCCCTTTCACCGTAGCCACAAGGTGTATAAGATACCTAGGGATAAACCTAACTAAGAAAGTCAAAGATCTTTATAAAGAAAACTACGAAAATCTTAAAAGAGACATTGAAAGTGACATAAAAAAGTGGAAGGATATCCCATGCTCCTGGATTGGAAGAATTAACATAATCAAAATGGCAATTCTACCCAAATTAATCTACATGTTTAATGCAATTCCAATCGAAATACCAGAGATATTCTTCAGAGATCTAGAAAGGGCAATCATAGAATTTGTCTGGAACCATAAAAGACCTCGTATTGCAAAAGCAATCCTGCGCAAGAAGAGTGGAGTAGGAGGCATATCACTCCCTGATCCCAAG
Organism: Tupaia tana; assembly: GCA_026018925.1. Lineage (NCBI taxonomy): Eukaryota > Metazoa > Chordata > Mammalia > Scandentia > Tupaiidae > Tupaia > Tupaia tana. The sequence continues at coordinate 30,251,012 of JAKSZU010000009.1, read as the reverse complement.
ATATACTATAAAGCTGTGGTCATCAAAACAGCATGGTATTGGCATAAAAACAGACATGTGGACCAATGGAAGAGAATAGAGACCCCAGAAATAACCCCCAAAGCTTACAGCCAACTGATCTTTGACAAAGGATATCAGTCAATCCATTGGGAAAAGGAAAACATCTTTAGTAAATGGTGCTGGAAAAACTGGGTATCCACCTGCAGAAAGATGAAACTGAACCCCCATCTTTCACCACTAACAACAGTCAACTCAAAATGGATCAAAGATCTTAACCTAAAACCTCAAACAATAAAACTACTGGTGGAAAATGCTGGGGAAACTCTGGGGGACATTGGAGTAGGCAAAGACTTCTTAAATAAGACTCCCAAGGCACAGGCAATAATCCCTAAAATAGACAAGTGGGACTATATTAGACTAAGAAGTTTCTGCACAGCAAAGGACACAGTAACAAGTGTGAACCGACAACCCTCAGAATGGGAAAATATTTTTGTTAAATATGCCTCAGACAAGGGACTGATAACCAGAATACATAGGGAACTCAAGTGCCTTATGCGAAAAAAAATGATTAACCCAATTAAAAGGTGGGAAAAGGAGCTGAACAAAAGTCTCTCTAAGGAAGACATACGAATAGCCAAAAAGCATATGAGGAAATGCTCAACATCCCTCATCATAAGGGAGATGCAGATAAAAACTACAATGAGATACCACCTAACCCCTGTCAGAATGGCAAAGATTAAGAATATAAAAAGTGATAAGTGTTGGCGGGGATGTGGTGAAAGGGAACCCTCCTACACTGTTGGTGGGAATGTAAACTAGTTCAACCACTGTGGAGAACAATATGGAGGTTCCTCAAAGATCTACAAATAGAACTACCATTCGATCCAGTAATCCCACTTCTGGGTATTTACCCAAAAGACAGGAGAACGCTCAGTCAGAAAAGTGCTTGCACATCAATGTTTATTGCAGCATTATTCACAATTGCCAAGACATGGAACCAACCTAAATGTCCACAAACTGATGAATGGATTGGAAAAGTGTGGTATATATACTCTATGGAATACTACTCAGCCATAAAAAATAACAAGGCCCTGGAATTTGATAGAAAGTGGTCAGATACGGAGGATATATTGCTGAGTGAAGTAAGCCAGGATATGAAAGAAAGATATTGTATGTATCCACTCAATATATACCGACTATCAGCATTCTATGATAGTGAAAAAAAATTGGAGGACATAAAAGCAGTGAAGATACTTAATGAGAATAGGACAGTGTGGAATGGGGGAAGTGAAGAGAAGAGGATAGAGAAAGATAACAAATGAACAATAGAGAGGTAGGACATTAGTGAGAAACAGATATGGCTTATTAACTGTTGATGTTGACATGTATAGTATTCTCAACTGGATTTGTCTGAGAAGTATTTCATGATGGGCAAAGTATTTGTACAAGCAACATGAGAAATAGCGATGGACTGTCTTAAAAAATAATTAGAATAATAATAATGATTGGGGAAAACATAGAAAAGATATTGAATGTTGAAGCGGGGAGATTAATGTCTCTTTACTGACTGACATGCATGGCACTCCCTTTTGAAAAAGTAATGTAATACAATGTAAAGTTATATGTAATTCAATGTAATATAAAGAAGAATATGATGATAATAAAAAAAAAGTAAAAAATAAAAAAAAAAAATTATTTGTTGATGATAATATGCATGATATACAGTGTATTCTGGATGGGAAATTGCATTTTGTATGCTGTAATGATGTTCAATAAATGAATGTAAAATAAATAAATTTAAAAAAAAATTTTTTTGGAGAGTTTTTTTGCTATAGGGCGTGTGCGCTCGCCAGTCAGACAGAGAGAGAAATAGAGACAGAAAGCGAGAAATCACCCCCCAGGGGGGATGGTCACGCCGCAATCCTTTCTCCTTCATTCTCCTCTCGGGATCTTGGGCACGCACGCACGCACACGCGCCCGGCGTGAGTTGTAAGCCACCGGGTCCAAGACCTGAACCGCGGTCGACTACGTGGGAGTCCAGCAACATAGCCATTACGCTAACTGCTGGTTCCCAAATTTTTTTAAATGGAAAAAAATTCAATGGAATAGGGTAGGTCATTTAAATTGGAACATAAAGGAAGGCCTCTCTGAGGCAACGTACATGTGTAACCTACACACTATGAATAAATGGAGTTGAAGTAGGAAATACTATGGTTTGATTGTTTTGTCCCCCCAAAAAATCCTATGTTGAAATCCTAACCCTAAAGATGATGGTATTAGGAGGTGAGGTCTTTGGGAAGTGATTAGGCCCTGAGAGCAGAGTTCACACAAATGTGATTATGCCCTTATAAATGAAACCCATAAAGAGACCCTCATCCTTTCCACCAGATAAGGAGATGTTGAGAAGGTGCCATCTATAAACTAGAAAGTGTCCCTCACCAGACATTGAATCTGTCAGTGCCTTGATCTTGGACTTCCAAGTCTTTAGAACTGTGAGAAACACATTTCTGTTAATAATAGGCTATTGAGTTTATGGTATTTTTTTATAGCAGTCTGAGTTGACTAAGATGGTACTGTGTGAGACAAAGGTATTTCATGTGTAAACAAATTTATCAATCTTTTTTCAAGTCCACTTTCACTATTTATTACCCATTGACAGCCTTTCCTCACGTCACTACAAAAATTTGTCCATATTCTCTTCTAGCAATAATAACATACATTTATACAGTGTTTATTATGTGCCACACACTCATCAATCTACATGTATTAACTAACCTAATCCTCCTAATAAATCCATCAGTTTTATTGGTAGACTTTTATTATTCTTATTTAATAACTGAGAAATCCAAGGCATGAAAAGATTAAGTGACTTGGGAAAGGTCACAGAGTAAGTGTATGATAGAGTTTGAAATCAGGCATTCTTAATTTAGAATATGCTGTTTTATGTATATTTTTGTTATTTCTATTTCTTTTATACATTTAATCACATATGTCACTTAGCTTGCAAAGTGAATATTCCAACATGTAATCATTTCTCACCAGTCCAGTTGCAAATACTATACACTTTATCTTCAACAATAACTTCTCATTTTTGTATCTGTTAAATGTGTTGTTCCTCCCCTCCCCATTAACCACTCTCTCCTATACTGTCTCTAGTATCTACAGTTGTTCTCTCTGCTATCATACCATTCAGTCTTTCCGTTTCTGCTAATAGAGTGCAGACATTTGGTATATAATAAGAAAGGACATATAATACCCATCTTTCATAGTCTGGCTTGCTGTGTTTAGCATTAAAACTTTCATATTTGTCCACCTTTTATCAAATGTCAGGGTCTCATTGTTTTATGGCTGAGTAGTATTCTGCAGAGTACATGTCACATTTTCTTCAACCTACTCATCTGTTCTTGTACATTTGGGTTGATTCCATGTCTTAGTAATTATGAATAACTATGCAATAAACATGGATAGGCAAGTGTTTTTCCAACTAAGGGCTTTCCTATCTTTTGAGTAGATACTTAAGAGTGGAATTACTGGGTCATATGGTAGTTCTATTTGTCAGTTTCTGAGGAATATCCATATTGTTCCTCACAGTAGTTGTACTAATTTACATTCTCACCAACAGTATAGGAGGGTTTCTTTTTCACCTCACCCATGCCAGCACTTACCATTCTTTATTTTTCTAATCTTAATCATTTTGCCTGGGATTAAGTAGTCTTTCATTGTGGTTTTGATTTGCATTCCCCTTATGATAAGAGATGTTGAGCATAGTTTCATATGCTTTTGGCCATTCATATGTCTTCCTTGGAGAGTTTTTTGTTCAGCTCATTGGTTCATCATTTTATTGGATTGATGATGAAGATTATTATTATTAATGCCGCCAAGCTGTTTGAGTTCCCTGTATACTCTAGCAAATAGTTTCTTACCTGTGGATAGTTTGTAAGTATACTCTCCCATTCTGAGGGTTGTCTCCTCTTATTATTGTTTCTTTTGCTGTGCAGAACCTTTTTAACCTGATATACAGTCCCATTCGTCTGTTTGGGGGATTATTATCTGTGCTTTGGGGGTCTAATTTAAGAAGTCTTGCCTATTCCAATGTCTCTTGAGAGTTCCCCTGTGTTTTTCACCAGTAGTTTTGTGGTTTAAAGTTTTATGTTTAGACCATTGATCTGTTTTGAGTTGATTTTTGTTAATGGTGAGAGATAGGAGTCCAGTTTCATTTTTCTGCAGGTGAATATCCAATTTTTCCAGGACCACTTGCTGAAGAGATTTTCTTTTCCCACTGAGTTGTCTTGTACCTTTGTTTAAAAAATCATTGGTTATGTGTTTTGAGGTTTATTTCTAGGTTCTCAGTTACATTCCATTGGTCTACCTCCCTGTTCTTGTGCAAATAGCATGCTGTTTTGATTATCATAGCTTTGTAATATATTTTGAGGTTAGGAAGAGAGTGCTTCCTAATTATTCTTTTTGCACGGTATTGTTTTGCTGATACAGGATCTTTTATGACTCCAAAAAAATTTTGTGATTGTCTTTTCTATTTCTGTGAGGAATAACTCTAGTAGTTTGATCAGAATTGCATTGAATTTGTAGATTAATTTGGGTAGGATTGACATTTGATTATATTAATCCTTCCAGTCCAGGAACAACTTTTTGTATCATTTTTCATTTTTCAAAGTTTTGCATAGTTTTCCTTGTGGAGGTTTTTCACTTCCTTAGTTAGGTTTATTCCTAAGTTTCTTATTGATTTTGTGGCTATTGTGAATGGGATTGCTTCTTCAATTCTACCTCAGTTTTCATTGTTAGTGTATAAAGTGCCATAGATTTTTGTATGTTGATTTTGTATCCTGCCACTTTCCTGTAGTAATTTATCACTTCCAAGAGCTTCATTTGATTTTTGTGAATTCTTTTGAATTTTCTATGTATATAACATGTCATCTGCAAATAGATGTAATTTACTTCTTTTCCTATTTGAGTGCCTTTTATTTTACTCTTGCCTGATTGCACTGGCTAGGACTTCCAGTATTATGTTGAAAAGGAGTGGAGAAAATGGGCAGCCTTGTCTTGCTCCAGTTTTTAATAGAAAAGCTTTCAGCTTTTCCCCATTTAGTGTGATGTTAGCTATGAGTTTGAAATAGATGGCTTTTACTGTGTTGAGGTATGTCCCCTCTGTCTATTTTGCTGAGAGTCTTAATCATGAAGGTATGTTGTATTGTATCAAATGTTTTTTTCTGTATTGATTAATACCATTATATGTTTTTTATCTTTCCTTCTGTTAATGCAATGATTACATTTATTGTTCTGTGTGTGTTGAACTGCCTTTGCACCCCTGAAATAAATCCTGCCTGGTCATGGTATATAATCTTTTTAATGTGTTGTTGGACACAATTTGCTAGGTTTGTGTTGACAATTTTTGTATCTGTATTCACCAGGGATATTGGCCTATAGTTTTCTTTTACATTATGTGCTTGTCTATTTGGGGGATCAGAATGATAGAGGTTTCATAGAATGAATTTAGAAGTATTCCTTCTTTTTGGATATTTAGAAATATTAGGTTGTTGAGACCAGAGGATGGCATAATGGCTATGTCGCTGGACTCCCACATAGTTGACCATGGTTTGAGTCCCAGACCCAGCGGGTTCAAACTCATGCAAGGCACATGTGCATACATGCCCAAAATCCTGAGAGAAGAATGGAGGAGAAGGGAATGTGGTGTGACCATCCCTTCTGGGGGATGATTTCTCACTTTCTGTTTGTTTCTCCACTAAGCACATGTGCCTTATAGCAAAAATCTCTCTAAAAGCAAATAATATATAGAGAGAGAATTGTCAAAAAACATGACATATTTTCTATGTGTTTATATGCAAAAATGTGTCATGATTTTTCCAACAACCTGGTAGTTTGAGGAGAATCAGGATTAGTTCTTTTAAAAATTTGTAGAATTTGGAAGTGAAGTCATTGGGATCTGGGCTTTTATTTGCTGGGAGACTATTTCCAATTCAATTTCATTGTTTGCTATTGGTATATTCAGGCTTCCTATTTCTTCCTGATTCAAACTTGGTATGCTAAGTCACCCAGGGGCAGCAAATGATATCACTGGAATTATATAGTAGCCTCTTCTTAGGTCCAGACCCTAGGGATACTACTAAAGGAAAAGAAAGTACAACCATCATACCTTTATAAGTTAGGTTCTATATTAAACATCTTTCAAACAATATTTCATTTAATCATTACAGACACAGTCTTATAAGGCCTTATGACATTAGAACTATTTTGACTTAAATTGGTAGAAAAGTCTTCTCAAGCTGACTTTAAAGGGAGTATTTTTTAAAGGGGATGGGAGACATATTGATTCATATAAATGTAAATCTCAAGCATTGATCTTTCTAAATTCAGGCAGAGCTTGACACAGGAACTTAGATGGTGTCACTAGAATAATCTGCTCAGTCTCTTGATGTGGATAGTTTTATTCTGAGACAGTTCACTCCTGTTGCCATAAAATGGCCACAGTGGCTCTAAACTCATATCATCTCAGCTTCACATCCAGGGGAAATTTTCACTTCCCCAAAATTATTGGCAATGACTCTCATTAGTCTGATTTTATATCCCTCCTAGAACACATCCATGTGATTTAGGGGTATGATTGGCTGTAATGGCTAGGACTTGAAGTGGAAGGGAAAGGAAGTGATTCTACCTAATAAAACTTGACTTCTTTTTTTTAAATAGAAATGTTGAACAGGTGAGGAAACTGAATCCCAGAAAGTTTACATGATTTTGTCAAGATTTATGAGTCAATCACTAAGAAAAGAGGAATTAGAGCCTCCTCTTGTTTGAGTCCAATGTCCATGTTCCTTTTACCATATTACACTTAACAAATGCACCTTGATTGGACTCAGCAAAAAACTGCAAAACCTGAATTTATACATGATACCACTCAGTCAACTAAATCAAAGAAAACTGCAACCCAGGTTGACCCACGCAGAGACAAATTCAGAAATATTTTCTATTTGACTTGGACAGTTTTTTAAGATTTCTGACATAGCAGATATACCTTCCTATTAAAGAAAGTTCTTAGACACTATACCAAATGAACATCAAAAGATACTGAATGAAGGCTAGGGATTTAGTAACAGATTTATCCATGCATATGTCCTTTATCATATATTATTAATTCTGAGTCTGAAAAAAGTTACATACATGGAAAATGTCTAAACCAGTACACTGCTTTATATTGTATAAAGAGTACAATGCTTGACAAAAATTAATTTGAATCAGTGTCACTGCTTACTTGCTGTGCAACCCTGAGCAAGTTTTGATCTGTTCATCTGAGAAACCAGTTTACAATTCAGAGTTGATGTAATAATTAAATGAGATAATATGCATAATGTCCCTGGAATACAGTAAGTACTCAAGATATAGAAATGTAATAGCCTTCTGCTTTCCCCTTCAGTTTATACTCTAATTTTGGAAACAAGATGGCTAGTGCTGGTAGACCATCCACAGGCAGTAATTCCTGTACTTTAACTTTCTTTTAGCTGTGTCCCCAGTGCTTGCCAAATAAACAATAATCTGCCAATAAGAGCTTACATGCCTTCAGAAGTGCTCCCCATTGGGACCAGCAGATGGCATAATGGCTACGCTGCTGGATTCCCACATGGCCAACCACAGTTCGAGTCCTGGACCCAGAGGCTTGAAACTCACACCGAGTGTGTGTGTGTGTGTGTGTGTGCACGCGCCCAAAATCCCGAGAGAAGAATGGAGTAGAAGGAATTGTAGTGTGGCCATCCCTCCTGGGGGTTGATTTCTTATTTTCTGTGTCTCTGTCTCTCTCTGTCTTTCTGGTGAGCACATGCACCCTAGAGTAAAAATCTCTCTTTTTTAAAAAAAAAGAAAGTTCTCCCCATTTTAAGAATATTGTGGTGAATCTCTTTCCAATATGAAGATTCCTTTTGTGTGTAGTATCTTAATCACTAATTTATATGCTTTCTATCTTTATCTCCATACTCAGACATGTTGCACTTCCTTTAAGTCCTATATAAAGGGTTATCCTGTAAAACGATTTACAAACTTTTTTCGGAGACCTTTAGAACAGAAATGGCTTTGTTTTCTCAACCCTGTCATTTAAGGGAACTGTTCTAAATGCATTCTTATCACCTTTTTAAACAAAAACACACTGTCTGAGGGAGAAAGGCTGTAGGTCTGAGATCGGGTCAGCCACTAATGTACTAAAGTCACAGAGACAGCCCCGAAAGAGCAAATAATTCAAGAAAGGAAAAATATTGGTAATTAAAGCATTCCAGCTTTATGGCATTAATAATACTTAAGGGACATTGAGATTTACACACACAATTCAACAGTCTTGTTAAGGAAGAATACTGCATTTAATCATGATGGGGAAAAGGATAAGGTTCCCTGATACATTATGGTCGTGATTGCATAGGGCCAAAATACATCTGAAAGTCATTTCTTTCCATTTCATTACAGTTTACAAATTCCATGTCTAATTTTAGACATTAGCACTCCAGGCTAGATATATGATAGCCTCTATCTAATCCTATGAGCCATTACAACACAGTTTATAGTATCATCCACAAGAGCCTGGTAGAGCCACATTCTGGTTATGAAATACAGAGCTATAAAGCAGATGGGGATCGGTGGAAGGCTGCTGACAAGCTAAACTCAGAAAGCAACACTGAAACATCACAGTATTAAAAGCCCATGACAGACAGGACACCAGTCTACACAACTGAGGCATTATCATGACCTGGAAGGAAGAGAGGATAGAATTGAATTTAAGGGATTAATAACCAAAAGGCAGATAGTCGAGTCATTCTTTTTATATAATTCTTTGGTTAAATAATAAAACACTAAAAAACAAATGTATTGGGGGAAAAAAGCAGAATACTCACAATATTGAATTCTCTGGGGCTCCTTAACAGCTATATTTTTCTGACAATTACATTATTAAAAGTTTGTGCCAAACATTTAAGGGACACAAAAATGGAAAATTATCTGTTGATAATAATGTGTATGATAATAACTTTAACTGACTACTATGCAGTGTATTCAGGCTGGGAAAATTCATTTTACAAGTTGTAATGATATAAAGTGGTTGAATGTATAAATAAATAAATAAATAATGAAAAAAATTATGCCATTGTGTAAGGTGTAAAATCCTGTTGGAATGTTAGACACTATAGTCCCTCTCAAGGACTAAAGCACTAACAATAGAGGGAAACTGACCAGAAAAAAGGTCGATATAGTGACCAATACAAAGGAAAAAATACAAGCAGTGGTGAAAAAATTTTTCCCCTAAATAAACTTGCTAATGCTGAAATATCATCATTGATTTGGAACAACTAACTTGCAATTCTTGAAAATTTAGAAAAAATAACATTATGGATTGATATTATATTTTTAAATATTGGTAAGCTAACAGTGAAAGAAGTACGACAGAGTACATGTTGTATCGACTTATAAAATTATATACCATAGTAGCACTAACTATAATCAAATAACTGGCATTCTAATTACAAGTAATTCTTATGCTTAGTAAAGCAAGTTTAGCAGGATCTTTACTTGATGACATTGAAAATTTATTGTTAGTTTTCTAAAATAACACGATTTATTTACCTTTTTGAAACAGAGTTTTGCATTTGCTTGAATGACCTGGGTAATTGTTCCTGATATATCAAGAAGCAGAACAAGTAGATGATATACAATACCACTCACACATATAAAAAATAATAATAAGTGTAACAAATGCATTAAAATGTAAATAATATATAAGGCTAGGTAATGAAATCACGGGTAATTGTTTTTCTTTGTGCTTCTCTTTCCTGTAGTTTCTATAGTGAGTTTGCATTACTACTGTAAACAAGGGAAAAGGTTTTATTAGTTAGTTCTAATTGGCTTTCCCCTTTGAGTCCACCTTATACAAGCTGTTGGATTATTTCCCCTACAAAAATTATTTGATTGTGCTACTTTGTTAAATAAATAGATGTTTTTAAATTTCATATGCCATTCCTACACTGCCTACAGAATTAACTACAAATTTCTCAGCCTAGCACACAAAGCCCTCCTCAGTATGATTCCAAATTCTCTTTCCAGGATTATTTCCCACCTCTCCCTACAGGAACCCTGAATTGCAGACAAACATTACCTGTGTGTTTCCGTCCCAGATTTTTTCTCTTACTCCTACTTCCACAGGCCTTCTGTGCCTCTCTGCTTATTAAATCATATCCATTTTCCAAAGTCCATCTCAAATGCCATAGCCCCCAGAAAACCTTTTCATTTATATCCAGTTACATGTTATCTCCTTCTCCTTCATATTGCTATAGCTTTCTGTTCATTCCTCTGATATGGCATTTCTTACATCCAGCTTTATTATAAGTGCTTGCATAATTATCCTCTTCCCAACCTAAGAGAGCCTCAAGGACAGGACTGGATCACACTCGTTGTATTGTCCACAAAGTATTGCAGCGTGCTTTTGTAAAATATCAATATTAGTTGAATATGGGGCCAGCAGGTGGTATGGTAGTTAAGGCGCTGGACTCCCACATGGTCAATCACAATTAGAATCCTGGACCTGGGGGCTTGCTTTCTCACTTTCCCTCTCTGTCTCTCTTTTTGTCTCTCTGGTCAGTTAATAAATAAATAAATAAACAATTCCTTTTTAAAAAATACCAATGTTAGTTGAATTAAATTAAATTCAATGCTGTTGCAACAAATAAGTTGTAAGGTTGAGTTATGAGAAGCTTGAGCTAAATATTTTGGGTCAATAAGGCAAGGTAAGAACAGTAAAAATAAAAGAAGCTAATAAATTCAGAGAGGTTAAGTGATTTGTCACCCACTCCAACTTTTAATGATCTCTGTTACTGAGATAAGACATTCATGGGACACAGAAATGGTTTAATTACCTGTTGGTGATAACATGTATAGTATTCTCAACTGGACTGGTCTGAGGTGTATTTCACATTAGGTAAATTCTCTTTACAAGCTAAATGATGTATAGCTATTGAATGAATAAATAATAATAATAATAATAAATAAATATTTAAAAGATAAAAAAATCACATTGTACCCTATAGACATAGCTATATATAAATAAGAAATTACATTAGGGACCAGCAGTTAGCGTAATGGCTATGTCGCTGGACTCACATGCAGTCGACCATGGTTCAAGTCCTGAACCCAGTGGCTTAAACTCACCCCGGGCGCGTGTGCGTGCATGCCCAAGATCCCGAGAGGAGAATGGAGGAGAAGGGATTGCGGCGTGACCATCCCCCCTGGGGGGTGATTTCTCGCTTTCTGTCTGTCTCTCTCTGTCTTTCTGGCAAGCGCACACGTCCTATAGCAAAAACCTCTCAAAAAAAAAAAAAAAAAAAAAAGGAAAGAAAAAGAAATTACATTAAAAATATTTAAAGAAAAAAAACACTTGCCACATATCTATCTGTCCTCAAAGCATGCCTGTGAATATCAATAATTGAGGAAAAAAATGTCAATAATGCCCAACCTACTTTTCTAGAACAGAAGTTTTCATCCGTTTTGCTGATGGATGGAAGGAAGGAAGCAGGAAGGAAGGGAGAAAGAAAGAAAATGCTTCTGTAGCCAAGAAAACTGAATTAAGAAGAAAGGAAAGGAAGGGACAGCTGGTACTTTATTCTTATTCTCTATGAATCCCCAGTTCTAAACACAAAGCCTAAGTGCTTAATTAATCTGTTGAATTACACTGAACTCCTAAATTGACAAAAAGTAAAGCATATTAAAGAAAAACAATTGCTCAAATACTCTTGTTGACACCGTGTTTACCACTCTTTGTATTTAGCATTTACTTAACATTTAATATTTGCCATTGCTATTCATTTAGTTCCATCATTTTATAGATGGGAATCTGTTTATCTGTATGAAACCAGTGAAAACCCTTAAAACCCAAGAATGAATCATGCTAAAAACAACCCCTCTCAATTAAATTTGCTCTGGGAAGGTTCTTCTCAAAGTCAGCAGTCTCACAGTCTGATTTCCCTCATGCATTTCTTCTTTAAATAACAGGATTTCAAAACTGAGTCCAGAGCCAGGAAAAATACCTGCAACCAAAGCCAGCAGGAAGAATCTCACTCTTTTTGAGAATGTGTATGTTCCTACTTCCTGTAGGAAGGTATGAAATGACTCAGTAGACCCCAAGTGACACATAAAGCATGATTGGATTACATATCTCAGAACATGAATTCAGTTCTTCAAGGGTCGGGAGCCAGATATTTCAGTCCAGAATTATTTCACATCTGTCTCAGAAGCCAGCATTTACACTTAAAAGGTGCTCTCATACCACAAGTAACTGAGCTTGAAATCTGATCAACAGCGTTATGGCTTATGTATCATACATGTAAAACAAATTAGCTTTCTTGATTTATTGTGGAAAAAAAGCAATAGTGTTTTAAAACCAGACTCTGCTGAAAAATTGACCTTTCAGTCTACAAACATACCATTTAATTTACAAGAGAAGTAAACCCTTTTGAATTGTATTTACCCAGTTACTTTAATAAAGGTTAGACCTTTCGAAAACAATTGTAAATGTGGCATTTAGCTCCTCATATTTTGCAAAGCATTACTTGAATCTTGGGATCAAAAAAAAGAAAATAATAATAAAACAACATTGGGGTTCCCCCTGGAGTGAAATAAAATGCACAGTGTACAGATTAAAAACACAGATTTAAAATTTTACATTTTGAAGACTCACTAGCCTCCTTAGGTTTCAGGAAACGTCATTAACATCTCCTTTGGGGAAAACATGACTGATACATTCATTAATTCATTCATAAAGCAAAGCTTATTACTGATACACACTGGTATTAGTTACTGAAAGCTGATGATTATTAAAACGCAGAAACACCATAGGGTAATGAAAAATACAGTAATTAAAATCCAGGAGGTAAAAACCTCACACTAAAATTCAGAAATGTTTTATTTTACTCAAATTCTATATAAGTCATATGTGACTTACTGTTAAACCACTGTATTTTCATATAGTCAACTTTTTACTGATTTGACAAGCATCCATGTGTCTACTGCATGCCCAATGCCCTCTTACAAAATGAGTTATGCTTCTGAAGTCATTGAGTAGGATTCAAATTACCTGAACATAGCAAAATCTACTTAACAGTGCAGCTTATGACAAAAAGAATATGGACTTTGGAGATAGATACACCTGAGTTCCAATCTTGTTTCTGCCATTTTCTAGCTGTGTTACTTTAGGCAAGCTACTCATCCTTCTGAGACTTAGCTGCCTTATTTCTAAAATGAAGATAATGCCTGACCAACTAGGTTGCAGAAGCAACAATGGAGGTAAATAGTACAATGCCTAGCACTCTGTAAATATTCAATAAATGTTAGGGTTATTTTGTTTCTTTCATACTTGCAGAAAGTAAACAAATCTACGTGATTAAACTAAGGTAAAAAGAATTTAAAAAATTAGTTCAGTGGGAAAATAAACCCTAAGTTGATTTGGACTCCTTAATATCTATGTTTATTTCTAGTCCCCTGGAAAACTCGTAAAATATACAGAAGTTGTCATTGCCTGCATCCTTCAGTACCTATGGCAAGGAGCCAGGATAACTGGATAATTCCCAAGTGTTTTGTTCTGGAATACCTATGTAAGAGGCTCACTCAACATTACTGCTTAAATTTGGTAAACTTCCTTATTTGTGGGAAGACATCAACATTAGCCAATTTACATCTGCATGTGAAGCTGTCCCAGGCCTTTGGAATAATTGTCTTATAGTGTAGTTAGGTTATTTGATAGTCAAGCTTTTGCTGTGGGTTGACTAAAGTACTGTTTAAGATGTATATGGCAGAAAACTAGGTATGAGAACTACTAATGATTCCAATATCTCTGCCCCTTGGTTTACGTCATTAACCACCTGCTCTCACCATCAGAATAGCTCTGTGTATTTACAAATGCTTGAGATAGCATCGTACCATCAGCCTTTCTCTCAGGATTAGTGATCACCAAACTTCTTGGTCACATCTAACCACTAGTACAGTTAAATGCCCTAGACTGTAGATGCTGCCTGTTACCTAGTGCCTAGTGTTGATCTTTCTGCATTTTTGCATGTTTATAGTATCTGCCAGGCTACTGTACCTGGCTGTGCTCAGTATCTAAGTGTCTCCTGTCCAGGCCCAGTTCCAAGTTCTAACATTTCTATCCCAATTTCTTCTATACTCATATTTCTTAAACTATTATAAGTTCAACATACTTCCAAGGGTTTTTCAGAATAGAAATGATTTAATAAACACATTTGGTCATCAAGTAACCATATTAAAGAAGAAGGTAGAAAATTTGGCCTAACAGAATTAACTAGAGAATTGAATGGCTCAATATATTGGTATAAGATTAATGCTAATCTAATCATGATTTATCAACTTCAAGGCAGCTCAGAAGAATAAATATTGCACTAAAATGTAGAGTAACATAAATACCTAACTCACAAATAATATTCTCTAAGAATTTATATAAATTTTATAAACAGGGACCAGCAGTTAGCGTAATGGCTATGTCGCTGGACTCCCACGTAGTCGACCGCGGTTCGAGTCCCGGATCCGGTGGCTTAAACTCACGCCGGGCGCGTGTGCGTGCGTGCCCAAGATCCCGAGAGGAGAATGGAGGAGAAGGGATTGCGGCGTGGCCATCCCCCCTGGGGGGTGATTTCCTGCTTTCTATCTCTCTGTCTCTCTCTGTCTGTCTGGCGAGCGCACACGCCCTATAGCAAAAACCTCTCAAAAAAAAAATTTTATAAACAATAGTATGAAAATAGCTTAAGCTATCTCCTGCTCATTAGATCCAATCCTCCAAATCTCTCCTATTTGAAAGCCAGTAAGAAAAAGATATTACCTTTCATTAATACACTCTTCCCAGAAAGCTAGGTGCTGCAGATTAGCCCTAAAGTTACATCAGAATCTCCTGACAACATGTCAGTCACCTCTGGGGACTTTCCTCAACTCAGCATTAAGAACCACTCCTTACCTTTTAGTTATCAACAATATAATCATCTTACCACATTTTCTCTATTCTCAACCTTGGCCACCAATTACTCACGCAGTTAGACAGAATTCAGAAGTCACAAAATGTAGACTCGAATGCCAGCTACTTCCTTAGCTTTGTTTGGCTTGTATAGTGATGCTCTCATTGCTTATGTTAATGCTCTTGGATTAGATGGGTGCTCTTCAGTTTGCATAGTTGCCACAACTTTCTATTGCAGAGCCATCCAACTTAGAACATTATGTTATCCATTAATCCAGTCAGTACTTTATTTTACCAGGGCCTGATGCTAGCTACACTGTTGTTAGTTTCCTTTGACTATAGTCTTTATAACAGCTGCAGTCCTACCTGTATACCTCAGGGCATAATAGAACCTTCTAACCATACCCTAATGATTTCATTCCAATGGGCCAAATGCTCCCATTGCTGTTGGTCATGATTGCTAATTGCCTCCCTACAACTCAACACATAGTAAAGAGAAAAGGAATGAATTAATCAAATCTCCTATGGAAACTAATGAGCATATTCATATTAGGAGTCCATGAAAGGTGCATCACATCCCAGAGATGTCCACTAATCATCAGCTTCTAGGGAGAAAGGGTAAGGTAGGAACCATTGTCGTTTAGGACACTTACTTTTTTAGCAGCTATTAAAAATCAGGCAAGAAGGCTAAATCAAAGCTTCATTTTCATTTGGTACTCAGGGAAAATTCAGAGATGGAATCTGAGCACAAGGAGAATATTAAACTAATAAAAGATGTACTGATTTTGGAATCATGTAAGCCAGTCAGTGGTCTTGAATTAGCTTATTCATTTATGTGTGTTTTTTTTTTTTAGTTAATTAAAACTCTACAAAACAATGCTAATGGCTCTTCTCTTTCCTCTTCTCATAATTCATGTTTTTCCTCTTCTTGAAAATGCAGTGCCTCTAAGACATCTCTCAGCATTTAGCTCAAAGGTATCTATGTAGAAAGTTATGTTAGATATCTTCTTTTTACCCCTCCAAAGTCACTCTTTATGCTTCTCCATCCTGTTCTCTGCCACAGAAGGGGTACCTTGCCTTCTGGCTTCCAGTTGGGCTCAACTAACGAGAAGCTTAAATAGGAAATAAAGGGAGAAAAAATAGAATGAAGGAGAAAGGATTGTGGCATGGCCAATCTCCCCAGAGGATGATTTCTTGCTTTCTGTCTGTCTCTTTGTGTCTCTACAGTGAGCTCATGTACCCTATAGCAAAAATCTCTCTAAAAAAAAGAAAAATCAAGAAAGAAAGAAAAAATCTACACACTGGGTGCAAATGGTGCAGTGGTTAAGGTGCTGGACTCCCACATGGCCAACCAGAGTTTGAGTCCTGGACCCAGAGGCTTGGAAATCACACTGGGCATGTGTGCATGCATGCCCAAAATCTCACAAGGAAAGGAGAGGAAAAAGGATTGCAGTGTGACTACCCGCCCCCCGGGAGGTGATTTTATCATTTTCTCTCTCTGTCTCTCTCCAGTGAGCACGTGTGCCCTATGGCAAAAAAAAAAAAAAAAAAAAAAAAAAAAAGTCTACACATTAAGGTTGAGCAGATTTCAGGAGATACAACAAGCTTTTGGTGATGGGAAGAAATCAAATCTAGGCAGAGCAGGAGATCTAAAAAAAGAACAATAGGTAATGGGTAATAGTTCAAACAATCACATTAGTCTCAGAAGGCCTAATATAAAAGTAATAGTTATCTACTGATTGATATTTCATTTATTAATTTATTATCCATTTATCCATTTGTTCAGTTTTTTCACATATTGAATAAGCTTCACTGAGCACACAAAAAGCCTTGAGGTGCATACTTAGGAAATTGAGATATATGAGACATACTTCCTGCCCTCAAATTATTTAGATGGAAAAAGAAAACAGAAAATCCAGGGAAGGATGATACTTAGATAGTCTGTAAAGCTGACTGTCTATTGACCAGTTAGCAGCTAGCAGGGCCCAGACACTAGACTAGAATTTAAGGAGTATTCATAATGAGGTGGGAGGGACAGTAGTGCTGACAAAATCAGGATAGGGTACAGTCCTAGGAGAATAAAGATATCGAGTAGGTCACCAAGTTAAAGTCTCATGCACAGGGAACAAGACACTAAATAGAGCCAAGATACAAAAGTGAGGACTGGCTTTCAGAATAAAATAGTTGGCCAATTATTAGAATGGGAGGGAAAGGTCAGGGCTAGCCTAGCAATAAGGGGAATTGAGGATGAGTACAAGAATATTGGTCTGGAACTGCTGAAAGTCTTTGGCAGGGATACATCCTAGAATCCAAATGGACTGTTTCCTGCTGCTGATGGAAGGGTGGGGAAAGGAGGGAACCTCCACAATTAAGAAAGAAAGAATGTAGAAGCTTACTGTTTAGTATCAGGTTCATGTGAATGGCTGGTAACCTATCACTCAGTGGGATGTAGGAATAGAAGCAATAACTAGAAAATGCCTTATTTCCTTGGAACACAGTATTTTGTAAGATCAGAGGTGCATCATCAACTCAATAAAGATAATTCAAATATCACACATTCAATTAGTCATAGCATTTACAGAGTTAATGCAATCTTACATCATTTAGCACCATAAATGTCCTTGAAAACTGTAAATTTCTCTTTTGAAAATCAGATAATTTTAAATCCACTATGGGGACTTACTATTTAAGTAAACCATGAAATTAAACCTTTTGTGAAGTTGAGAATCTCTTGAATATGTGAATAACCTTCCCCCCTCCCTCGATTAGGTTTGTATATTTGTATATATGATCCCTTTAACATGAGAAACTTTCAGGATGAGGGGGAATGTTGGACTGAGGCACCCTTGTGAGAGTTCAACATACCACTTTTACCAAGCTCAAGATGTGATATTTAAAGGGCAGAAATTCAAAGTTGCCTTACAG
Organism: Tupaia tana; assembly: GCA_026018925.1. NCBI lineage: Eukaryota > Metazoa > Chordata > Mammalia > Scandentia > Tupaiidae > Tupaia > Tupaia tana. Next base: position 30,233,077 of record JAKSZU010000009.1, on the reverse strand, counting down.
TCCAAACAAAAATGACACAACTTTTTAGACAAATTTGTACACATTCTAAATCAAAACAAGGTTTATAAACCCAGAACAACACTGAGAGACACGAAAACCTAGACCAAGGAATTTGGATATTGGAGGAGACCTCATCAAAGAACAGCCGTAGCATCTACACACAGCGAACAGCAAGCCAAGAGAACATTAGGGAAAGAGAAGTGACACAGATTGAGGCCAGAGCCAGAGTTTGGAGTATGAAAAGAAGTCACCTATGTCAAGCTGAGTTAGTGCCTGAACTGAAATTGAAAAATGGGTAATAAACTACATAAAACAATGGAAAAGGTCTTATAGACAGAGGTCTCATAACCAAGATTGAGAAAAGTCTAGAATATCAAATGCATTCAGGATGACCAACAGTCCTTGTTTGATGGGACTGAGGAATTGTAGGACTTTCACTCCCAGGACAGGTCAAATTGGGATATTTGGTCATCCTAAGTGCATCTAGTTCTGGGAAGTAGTTAATAAATCAGGTAGAGTTAAAAATGTGGAGAACATGTAACATAGCCACCCCTTGAGTATAAAAATACTGTTTCATCATTACTCTTAATATATTAGTTTCCTAATGCTGCTATAACAAAATACTACAAATTTAGTAGCTTAAAACAACACAAATTTATGAACTCATAATTCTGGAGGAAAGAAGTCAGAAATGGGTATCATTAAACTGAAACCAAGGTGTTGATAGGTCCATACTTGCTCCAGAGGTTCTAGGGGGAGATCTGTTTCTTTGCCTTTTCCAGCTTCTAAAGTTACAATCCTTGCCTTTCTTGATTTATAGTCCCTTATTCCAGCTTCAAAGCCAGCAGTGTATCATCTTCAAGCCTCTCTGTTTCCATCCTTATATTATCTTCTGTCTGTCTCTGGCTCCTCCTGTACCTCTCTTTTAAGACTCTTGTGGTTATACTGGGCCCACTCAAATAATCCAAGATAATCTCCCCATTTCAATGCAAAACCCATTTTGTCATATAGAGTAACATCCATAAGTGCTGGGGATTAGAACACAGGCATACTTTGGGGACGAAGTACTAGTTTGGAGACTGAGAATAGCAAGCATGTCAGATATATGGGAGAAAAATGAGAATTGAATTGGTATAATTCAGCTCTCCTTAACCTCCATTTAATTCTGCCCATGTTTCCCCAAAACTGACAACTCTCAGATGTAGGAAAAAGAGGAAAAATCAAGAAGGAAACTGGGAAGACAAACAGAAGAGGAACAGAGTGGGCTCTAAGATCTAGACACACTAGCCATTCTCAGAATATGTCTATCATATCTCAACTTCAAAATTTCTTTCAGTGATCTCCTCCAATGTCAAGTTTGAATAGTATTTTTCTAGTATATTAATTATTTTTGCTACAAGAGTTCTTCCAGGTACTTAATATTATCCAGATCTTTCTGATGGGAAAATTGAGGCACAAAAGCCAAGCAACTGGTCCGAGGTCACCAGTTCCAAAGTATAACCCGGAACTCAGAAGAAGGAAGTGAAGAGAAAGTTCTTAGAAAACCTGGACGGGAGCAGCTTACTCTTCTTACACAACAAAAGCTGACAGAAAAGACACACTTTTTAGTGAGCGAGCACAGAGGACACACAGCAAACAAGTTAAAAGAAAGGAGGACAAGAATACTCGTCTCCTATTCTAATGGATCCAATAAAAGGGGGTTTGGTCTCTGGCATGTAATTTATTTATTCCATTCAATAATGACTTTGTTTAGCCCAGGCTATAGAAAAGTTGTATAGGAAATTCACTGTGATCATCAAATTCTTGCCAACAAGAATCAGTTACCCTACTTTTTGAGAGACTGATACGCAATATATGAACACAACTATTCCTCAGTTAAATATTCCCTAATATGAAAAGAAGGTAAGAGAGGATAAATGACTCAAAGGAGGTAAACAAATAGAGACAAGGGCTGCAGCTATGTGACATGAATGATGGCACAGTTGCGTTGAGCCTGAATCTGCATAAATTGAAGCTGCATCCTAGGAAACTAGGAACTATTTATATCAACATCTAAACATTGGGTAATTTTTATTAATCTGGCAAACATTTGTTGAGGTCCTACTATGTTCCAGGCACTAGATTAAGCTCTTTTCTTATCTTAGCTCATGAAATCCTACCAGCAGTTGCACAAGGTAAGTGCTATTATTCTTGTTTGGAAGATGGGGAAGCAGTTGGATAAAAGTTGAACAGCTCACCCAAACACATACAGTAAGTTTTAGGGCTTGGTGTTAAACTCAGTTCTTCTGTTCCAAAGTCCTACATCCTTGCTAGTACAGAACAGGTATTTAATTGCAATGTCTATTTTTAAAACTATGAAGCTGCCTCAGTTTCCAATAATTTTACTGAAAAGGATGAGGTCTGAGTAAATATAGATTGAAATTAGATTAAATTTATTAGGCTGCTTTAAGTCTCCTCATCATAGACCCAACCCATAGAGAAATAGCTCTGATAGGAAGACAACTGCATTAACAGGAATACTGCTGATAGAATGGACCAGGAGAGAATACGTTCAGAAAATTGCTGATCATAGTCTTCCACCTACAGTAGAATTAATGCTTATGAATATATTTAACAGTTTATGAACTGAAACTTAAGACCAAATTACTCTGAGAAATTAACCTATGATGTCAACATTTGTGGCACTCTGATACCAATTTTCTGAATGCTCCTTTATCCCCTTCTCTCAAAATGAGAAAAATAACTATCTACATTCCAGAGATGGGTACAATAATGAGGATGAAGAAGAGGACTAGGATGCCCTATGGATAAACAGGCCAATCTGAGTAACTTTTAAATTTTGATGCAGGTTGAATAGCAAGGGTAATATATTAAGAACATTATTTTCCATTTGTTCCCAGTCCCTCTAGTGAAATAAACTATGCTACATTAGCTTTTGGGAAAATAACCTCTACAGGGATTTCTCCCTCCTAGAAAAGGGAGAGGAATTTGAAATGAGATGAGACATTTCATATGGGGAGAAAGATAACTTCAAACAATTTAAAAGAGAAAAAGAAAAACACAAATTGTCGAAGTAGTTGTCTCAGTGAACTCTTCACCCCACATGGAAAAAAAAACATAGCTTGAATAAATGAGAACGTGTTAAGCAATGGTTAAGAAACCAGACTACTATAATAAAATGCAGAACACCCTCAATCATCAGCCAAGAACCGAAAACAGCAGAGGTACCCTCTGGCCTTATTCCAAGACAGGGTCAGGCCTGTACAATCACTTTGATTTTTAATCAGTCTTCTTCTAGCACTCCCTTCCCCAGGCACCCAGTGCCTATCGGCCCCACTACATCCAAAGTGTCAAGCATTCAATGGCATTAAAGCTGTCTCATGTGGCCAATCCCTTTGCTCCCCAATACTTTCTAATGGCAATGACTTAGTAATCAGTATCCAGTTAATATATTGCCTAGTAAATTCTTCTACTGCTTTAGACCAAAGGAGTGTCACAAATGGGGAAATGTCAGACAGTAAGAATGTCTCAGAGTTGGGCTTCTAAGATGCAGTTTAAATAGTGAAGAACAATAACTAGCTCATTGAGAGTCTTTCCTATACTTCACTGGTATACTAATAACTAGAGGGGCTTCCAAACCTTCACCAAATAAAAGAGTCAAGAAAGCACTTTTACTAAAATTGCAACAAGACTTTCTAACACTGGCTTCCATTTGGCTCAGGTTTCAAGACCTCCTTGAAACATCACCCATTGGGCTGGTGGGAAAGAGACTTTTTACCATTCCAAAGCCCTAATGCACACCAGATGTGAGAGGAATTTGAAAATATAAATGTAAAGAAAAAAATAAATAAACTAATAAAATTCCCTGCAGCCCTTCAAGTTAATAGTATCCCCATTCCTTGGCCTCTATGAACTGAAGAGCTCTGTCAAATGCAAAATGCTTGAGAGAGGAATGGCATTAGACAAAAGTCTTTTATATCTCAAATTAAACTGTGCTGAGGAGTTTTCTCTGAGGGGTGGATTATTATAATGGGAAAGGAGAAAGAGTCATGTTTACTTCCTGGGTAGAATGCCTAGATAGAAAGTGAAGAAGGCAATACTTCATTTTCATAAAGTCAAACAAAAGCATTTTGAACAAATCAATCTAATCTCAACTTATTCCCAGGATAAAGGCCTAGTTGGTTTTCTGTTGATTTGCTCTTTAGTAATGGTAAGCAAATCCTGGGTTTTGGGGAGGGAGGAGTCGAAGGAAAAGAAGTTAAAAGAGGAAGGAAAAGACACAAAAAGTGGAGAGAGCATTCGAGAAGGTCTCTGACCTGCTCCCTAGGAGCAGTCAAGTTGCCATTGGAGGAAAAAGAGGTTTACAAACTTTCCAAATCTCTCTCTTTAGGCTTGAGGGCCCCCACTACTAGGCTATCACTAAAAATATTGTTCCAGTTAAGTCTTCTGCTACCTGTTTATAGGAGAATTCAGTAATAAATTTCAAACCAACTGAAAAAGGGATTGTGCTATATTTTAAACCAAGTTTCTGCCATAGCATGTGTCAGCTGTAGAGAATGACAGCCTCCGTTTTACATGAGAGTAGCAGAATCTATCTGAGCCAGGTATCTTATAAAACTTCAGCAAATTACTGTACCACCCCAACTATCAGACTCAAAATAAAGCACTTCCTAATTATGGATGGGGAGTGAAGGAGGCATTTAATTTCCATAAACTCAGACGAAAAGATTTTTAACAAATCAATTTCATCTCGACTATATTCCCAGGATAAAGGCCTAAGTTGGTTTTCTGTTGATTTGCTCTTTAATAACAGCAAGTTATTCATTTATGCAAGGTGTTATTAAGTTAACGGCAAGATCTATCATTTATAGAAGGTAGTATCTCTGTTTACAAAATTGTTCCAGTTCCATAAGGAAAAATAAGACCATTCAACAATGATAGAAAATTGACAAAGACTACCTTTATGGGGGCCAGCAGAAGGCATAGTGATTACATTGCTGGACTCCTACATGGCTGACCACAGTTCGAGTCTCGGACCTGGTGGCTTGCAACTCACAGTGGACGTGTGTGTGTGCATGCCCAAGATCCCAGAAGAATAATGGAGGTGAAGGGATTGCAGCGTGTCCATCTTCCCTGAGGGGTGATTCTCACTTTCCCTCTCACTGTTTCTCTCTCTCTCTCTCTCTCCTCTCTCTCTCTCGAGATCACATGTGCCCTAAGGCAAAATCTCTTAAAAATATATTTAAATAAAAACATCACCTTTATGTTGTCATTACTGATCTCTGTCTTCTGAAATACATCCTGAAAAACTCAACAAAACCTTTGCTTTAATCCATTAAAACCATTTTACTGTCCCTCTTTTCTTATGTCCTTCCTCCCTCTTTTTCTCCTTATGGCCTTTCTCTTATCTTCCTCAGCTTATCCCTTTCTGTTTCTCTCTCTCTCACACACTCTATTTTCTCTTCTTCCCATTCCCTATTTCTGACTTGAACGAAATTCACATCTAGACTGAAAGTCTGGCCTTGGGCACTTTTCTTTTTGTAGAGGTCTAGGCCTCAAAGTGGTCCATTGCACTGGATTTAACATAACTAGAACAAATCAAATTGGAAAAAAATGGAAAGAGGAGACTGTTCAAACTGAAAGTAGAATGGAACAACACTGAGGAATTAAGAAACCTAAGAGATAGACATGTTCCATTGGGCCATTCAAGAGCTAGCTCTTTAAACTAAATATAGAACGGAAGATAATCTAAAGATTAGTAATAGCAGGAGGCCACTGAAACTGGAAAAAACAGGTGAAATTGTGTTATGAGCCCTGGGACCAGAGTCACCAAGAAAAAGCTAGAACCATGGTGCACCTATGCTGTGGGAGCTGGAACCACAGAGAAAATGCAGCCTCTGCTGAAGGTACTGCCCCAGACTAGGGAAGAGAAGCTACAAAATACCACCTCAGGTAAGAAATACCCTGGTCTCTTCCTTCCTTCCACCCTCCCAACTTCTACCTGCATCCCACTTCGACTGAACACAGGCAGAAACTAGCTATCTACAGAGAGCCTGAAAAATGTAGCCAACTCTTGGTTAGTATCCTTGTGCTTACAAAGCAAGGTAGAGGAAAGGCAAAGAATAGATCAGATAACAAACAGTCCCATCATTGGTACACTCATTCTGTTCTATAAAGTAGAAACAGTATTACCTACTTCCCCAAGTTATTGGAAAGACAGTTTAATTAAAGAATGCTGTTGTTCTTTGGTATCCATGGGGAATTGGTTTCAGGACTTTCCTCAGATACCAAAATCTTAAGATCAAGTCTTTTATATAAAATTGTGTATTTTCATACAACCTATGCACATCCTCTCACGTAATTTTAATCATTTTAAGATTACATATATACCGGGACCAGCAGGTGGCATGGTGGTTAAGGTGCTGGACAGTCCCACATGGCCAACCACAGTTCGAGTCCTGGACCTGGTGGCTTACCTTTTCACTTTCTCTCTCTCTCTCTCTCTGTCTCTGTCTCTCTCTGGTCAAATTAAAATAAATGAATGAATAAAGAAATAATTCTTTTAAAAAAGATTACATATAATACCTAATACAATAGGAATGCTATGTGAAAGTTGCTATACTGTATTAAGTTTTTATTTATTTTATTGCTGTACAATTTTTTAAAAAACAATTTTCCATCTGTGGTTGGTTGAATCTGAGGGTTCAGAGTGCACAGACACAGAGGACCAACTGTATATGTAAAGAACGTAACACAGTGTCTGGCCTAAAGCAGCACTCAATACATGTTCATTCCCTTTCTTAGTTTCCAAGGGCAAATCAAATTAATATATATTTTTTAATGTCTGGGTCCACCCAGAACTAAATACTGCTTGAATACTAAGGACACTTTTTTACTAGGATACAATTAGCTAATGTCAAAATTTTTACTTAAATTTTCATCTGTGCTAAATTTTAACATTCCCCTTGAAAGGAATACAATTATTTCTTTTGAAATGTTCATTTTAAACTTTTCACTTTCAGATCAGACTTATGTCCCATTTTTCCATATAAGCTATATTCTTGCCTAATTTTTGATGTTTGATTTCTCTTAAGATTTCAGTTCATAACAAGAAATAATAGTCCAGATCCAAATGAGTTAATGAATTCTACTAGTGAATACTAAAAGGGGGCTTTTGTGAAGCAAGAAAGTCCCTCAACAAAAGGCTAACTGAAGATAAATATCCCCACTGTCAAACACCAGCTGGGTCCAAAGCCTTCTGTTTATGTTAGAGAGACCTCTGTCTTAAAAACGTGTCCTTCACTCTCATAGACCAAGCATGAATATTTCAGCAAAGAAATTTCAAAAAAACCTCTGCTAGCCTTTTCAGAAAATAAAAATGCAAAGATTGAGACAGAGGGAATATTTCAGTCTCATGCATTATTTGTAATTTGAGATGCTGATCCTGAAAGGGGATTTGTGCTCCAATCACCTAGGCTGCCACTTAGGAAATTCAGTCCTAAAGGATTTGAAAATTGTGAGACTTTGAGCTGCCATTGACATTTCAGCTAGACATAGAGGAATGGTGACTACAGAGACTGTGAGAGAAATGTGATTTGTAGCAACAGAAAACCTATTAAAACTATTTGCTCTTCTTCTCTGAACCTCTCCCCCAACCCTTGTCTCTCCAAAACAGGGATGAATTCTCAGTGTCAGGAAAGTTACACTAGGAGACAAAGATCACAAATGATTGAGTCCATTTTATTCAAAAGCTGAAGATATTTTTTATAAATAATAATATTGTTAATAATAGTAAAGGTGGGAGAAATAAGATTTCTATTCCCTTATATTTTTTTTAAAAAAAAGGTAAGTAAAAAAGGATCTCATAAAAGATGAGCATTTAATTAGAATGGGGAGATTTTTTATTTTAGTACTAACTATGTAGCTGAATAACATTGAGCAGGTCACATTCCTCTTGACTTCATCTTTCAATCAATACATATATGATGATGTTAGCCTGTGATGTCTAAAGTTTTTTAATAATGCTAAGATTCTATGGCTAACAAATATAAGCTTTATTTTAGGTTATTAATATGTGGTAAGGAAGTCAGCCTAAAGGCATAAAAAGGGGGTGGGTAAGGGGTAAGGGAGAGAGCTGCTTGTATTCCTGCTGAGCTAGAATAAATAATGATCTTCTTTCTGTCAACAAAAGGCTTAAATCAGCAGACTAGGTAGACAATGTCAGTAAGGACATACAAAGAAGATTTGTCCTTAGGGTTAGCCAAAAGTCGACTCTAGTAAATATAGCCATGGTCCAGATGGAATATCCAACTCCCAACCACTAGCCCTGCACACTTCAGAATGTCTTTGTGAAGACGGTAAAATAAAATAGAACAAAATAAAATTAATCTAAATACTACAACTACATATAATATCCCACCATGTTAGAGCCTTGTCAGCAGTGAACACTGAAATGTAGATGATCGTCAGGAGAGCAAGTTTTGATGGATGAATAGGAAATGCTAGTAACTACTAGCTTGGAGACCTACCAGGTAAGATTTCAATATCTTCTAGAATAACTATTGAGACTATTCCTATTATCCTTGCAGAAGTCCCTTCTTTAAATTGTCCTTACTCCCTAGTATATCAATTAGATAGATCAGGTTAAAATCTTTGCTCTGGACTATGCTTCCCTTCTTCATCTTCCTTTTTGTTTATTTGTTTTAGATTTTTTGCCATAGGGTGCCTGCTTGCTGGAGACAGAGAGAGGGGGAAAGTGAGAAATCACCCCTCAGGAGGATTCCCACCCCAAAATCCCTTCTCCATTCTCTCAGGATTTGGGGCTTGCATGCACACATGCCCAGCATGTTTTTCAGGTTGCCAGGTCCAAGATTTGAACTGAGGAGTCAGCCATCTGGAATCCAGTACCTTAACCACCACACCACCTGCTGGCTCTTCCCTTCTTTTAACCACCCTTTAAAACTCCCCTGCCCTGTATACCATTTACTCAGGCCCATGCAGGGTGAATGCTAGCCAAACAGGTAAGTCAAACGAATGTATTAGTGAGCATTTAAGGCCAAACAGTAACGTGAAAATATATGTTTTAAAATATTGCCTTTGTGTTTAAAAATTTTCAGCTCTGGCATAAAACAAATATGGCTCTGATCGCTTAGACAAATTATTTAACCCCCTGTGCCTGTTTTCCCCCTCTGAAGAGTTGGGTAATACCTCACAGAGATTAGTGTTACATTAGATTAAGCATCAAATAGAATACCTGGCACAAATAAACTATTCACTATCTGTTGCCTCTATTCCTCTATTCCTAGTCTCCACTTTCTCACAAAATAACGTATTTTTTCTTCATTCTCAGTGACCTTTTGTTTTGATTTCACTGAGGCAACTGACCAGTGAGCACGATAAAGGAACCAAAAGTCAGCGTGTTGGTGCCAAACCTGCTATGTGAGACCATTCACTAATCAGACCTGCAACATAATTGCATATTCTATTCCAGAGATTCTACTGACTTCTGAAGCCTGCAGTGAAGGCAGAATAAGACAATTTAACATTTCCTGATTTGTAAAACAGGTTTCCAGAGGCATTTTATGAAGCTAATCAATATGTAAGGAACAACAATGGTAAAGGAAAGTGAAGAGACGTTCCTGAGCTTAGAGTAAAGGCATTCCAGAACAATTTCATTCCTAGTTCAGTGCCCTGGAAATATCTAGGGTGTCATCCTGTGAGTGATCACAGCACATCTCTCTTACTTTTTATCAAATACTGCACAAGGGCTTTCATCTTCTCGGAATAGCTACTCCAGACCTTTTCAAACAAACTCACTAAAAATCATAGACACCAATACACCTAAGGGCAGGGTCAGACATTAGCTTAGAAGCACCTTTGTTATTCATCAGGTCATTACTAGGACAGCTAGTTGGTTCCTCCAGGGTTTAATTCACAGAAAAGCAAATTCTAATTTTCTGACAAGAGCTGAGTAGCTGGTTGTGGCCATAACCTTTATTACTCTAGACAGCCAGACACTCATAACTGTCAGTATGCCCTCCTGCCACCACAAGGGAGGTCCCAATGAGCAGCATGAAGGAAATGGGTAAGATTTTTGATGGCTGTTTATAAAGACATACAACAGAACCATCCCAGGGCATAATGTTGACCTTTCGGTCTTTAGAGCATGACTTTGCAGATAAATCTATTGCCTTGATACAATTCATGTGACATTAGATTAATCTGAATGCCACAACTGTTAAGACATTAGAAATTTGGGTGCCAAATAAAGCCCTATCGGGACCTCTCATGGCATCAAGGAAGACCTAGATGTAAGATTGGACTGACACAATCTTACCTCACTAATTCTAATGGTACAGAGAAGTCTACTGTTAATAAAAGTCTAAGTTCCATAATTATAAATTTACAAGTCTCCAAAATATTCAAATATATCTAATGACTCAGGAAAATAGCAGTCTATAAGAAAGGGATCTTTCTAGAGTTTCTTTAATGCAGAAATAAATATTTTAAATTAATTGCAGATACTTAGTAAAACAAGTAAGTGTAATAGGCATTCTCCAATCCTGAAGCAGTTGGAGAGCTTTATGGGAACAGTAGACTTGGGCCTCAAGGGAAGGGCAGAACTTAGAAAAGTAAAGAAGAGGGATGATTATTTTACAAGTACATTATTTAGTGCCTTTAAGTTCAAGGGACAACAAAGACAAAACTGGTTATTTCAGTGAGAAAAGAAGTAACCTTCCAGTTAGTTCAAGATCTTTAGGGAAGTAGGAAATATAGAAAATGGTCAAGCAGCTCTATAGCCAGGAATTATAGACCTTAAATATCTTTTAAGATATGCAATTTTAGTAATTGAATAACAACTCTAAAAGTCCAACAAGTAACCAGAAAAGTTATTTACTGTTATTTTCAACTCTAATAAATATTTTACATCTTGAACTATTTTCACTTATTTCTGTTGCTCTCTCTACCTGTATCTTTATATTCTTTATGTTCCTGTTCTTCTTAAAATGGCTTGATACTTGTGGGAGGCTGCGCACCAGCAAGTCTGCCGAGGTTTCTCAGAGAGCAAAACAATTGCCATGATTGGTTCCCTTCAAAAGACCTGACCTTTGAAACCTTACTCTGATTGGCCACTAGAATCCCTCAGATTTGCATATCCGGCACCTCATGATTGGTCCAAAAGCAACCAATCATAACCCACCGTTTACAACCAATCGTGGTCCACCAGCGTGTATATAACCACGATGCCTGGCCCACAGTAGCCAGACCACGACCCTGGAGAGCCTGAAGAGCTGAAACACCGCACGGTCTCCAGACGACCCTGAAGACCCTGAAGAGTTGTAACACTACATCGTCTCTGGACGACCCTGAAGAGTTGTGACACCGCGTCATCTCCGTGCTGCTCACAATAGACGACGCGACCCTGAAGAGCTGTAAAACTACATCATCTCCGTGTTGTACAGTGCTGCCCACAATAAACAGATGACACTGAAGACACTGTGTCGTCTCCGTGCTGTGACACTGCGCCGCTTGTCCCTGCTCTCACTTCTTACCTCAGGAAACCTGTCCCCCCGGGTCGGGACACGTGGCGCCCGAACAGGGATGGGACACGTGGCACCCGAACAGGGACGGGACAGATACTCTCCCTTTCAACTCTCTCTCCACCTAATGATTTCTGCTTATTTGTGGTTTCTGGTTATTATAATATTTCTGTGGGCCTCTATGTTCATGTCCACTCTGTCAGCTACTGACTCTCTCTGTATATTTTTCATATATGTGCCACAACAGAGAGGATATAAATGAACTTGCCTGTCACTACTGAGCTTAGAGTATCTGTTTTAGAAGAGCTCTTACGTTAAACCACTCATAAATTACTGACCAACCTGGAGGACTGATTCTGGGTAAGGTCCATCCTGCTGGGATGGTAGGATCATTTGGCACAAAACATGCTGCTGAACTTCCATACAGAAGTTCTCAGAAAGGGCCATGGGTAATATTTCTCAGCATAGGATAGTATTTTGGGTCCCAACATTTTTTTTTACCTATTCATCAAACTATAGAAATGACTAAGCAAACTGAAAAATGTGATGATTCTCATATGTACGGAAAATTATGTGTATTAGTCAGGTTTCTCCAGAAAGAACCAATATATACAGTTGGCTCTCTGTATCCATGAGTTCCAGATCTGTGAGTTCCACACCCGCAGATTCAACCACTACAGATGTAGCCAGGCCACTTCAACTGTTATGAAACAGGAGAAGAGGCTACTCCCTAAAAAAGAGACGTGAAAGAAGTTTCCTATGTATTTCCTTTCACTTACTTCTGATGCTATGATCATTTATGAGTAATCTAGAGATGATATAAAATATACAAGAGGATGTGTGTAGGCTGTATGCAAATAAATACTATGTTATTTTATACAACAGACTCGAGCATCAGTGGACTTTGGTATCTGAAGGGATCCTGGGCCAATCCTCCATGGATACTGAGGGGCAACTATGTAAATATACAAATATTATATGAGAGGGCATTTATTAGTGGAATTTGCTAACATAATTATGGAGGCTGAGAAGTCCCACAATAGGCCATATGCAAGCTGAGGAACAAGAGAGGCTGGTAGTATAATGAGATTCAAAAGACTAGAAACCAGGGAAGCTGATGGCATCTCAGTCTAAGGCTGCAAGCCTGAGAGCCTGGGGGGCTGCTGGTGCAAATCCCAGAATACAAAGGCCAGATAACCTTTGATGCTAATGATTAAGGGAAGGATAATAGTCATATTCCAGCACTAGAAAAGAAAGAATGAATGAATTTGCCTTTTCTCTGCCTTTTAGTTTTATCCGGACCCCCAGGCAATTGGTTGGTGCCTATTCACATTGAGTGGATTATCCCACTCAGTCCATGTACCCACATGCCTACCTCCTTTGGAAACACCTTCATAAACATGGCCAGAAGTAATGCTTTTCCATCTCTGTAAGTATCCCTTAGTCCAGTCAAGTTGATATCTGAAATTTACAATCACAAATGAGTAGTTCAATGTATTAGTTTTCTACGGCTGCCATTACAAAATATCACAGCTTAAGTAGTTTAAACAACAGAAATTTATTTTCTCACAGTTCTAGAAGCCAAAAGCTCAAGATCAAAGTATCAGCAGGCTTGATTTCTCCTGAGACCTCTTTCCCTTGCTTGCAGATGGCCACTTTCTTGCTGTGTCTTCACATGGTCTTTCCTTTGTCCATATACATCCCTGGTGTCTCTCTCCGTGTCTAGATTTCCTCTTCTTATACAACCATCAGTCATGGAGACCAGCAGGTGGCAAAGTGGTTAAGGTGCTGGATTCCCACATGACCAACTATGGTTTGAGTCCTGGACCCAGTGACTTGAAAATCACAATAAATAAATAGATAAATAAATAAATGTTAAAAATATTAGTCATCTTGGTTTAGTGTCTAATTTAACAGTTTTATTTTAATTTAATTACTTCTTTAAAGACTCTATCTTCGGGACCAGCAAATGGCATAACAATTACATTGCTGGATTCTCATGTAGTCATCCATGGTTTGCGTCCTGGACCCATTAGATTCAAACTTATGCCAGGTGCATGTGCATGTGTGCCCAAAATCCCAAGACGACAACGGAGAAGAAGGGATTGTGGTGTGGCCATCTCTCCTGGGGAGTGATTTCTCACTTTCTGTCTCTCTGTCTCTCTCTGTCTTTCCAGCAAGTGCATGCACACACACACACAAAAAGACTCAATCTTCAAATAGAGTCACATTCTAAGATACTGGGAGTTAGGGCTTCAACATGAATTGAAGGGACAGTATGTAGTTCAATCACCATGACTGAAGAGGAGGTGAAGGAACAAGGGAAGGCAATAATGTTAAACAACTGTTATAAGAGATACTATGCTTAGGGGCCAGCAGGTGGCATGCTGGTTAAGGCACTGGACTCCCACAGGGCCGAACATGGTTTGAGTCCCAGACCTGGTGGCTTGCTTTCTCATTTCCCTTTCTCACTCTCTTTGCCCCTCTCTGGTTAAATTAAAATAATAATAATAAATTAAATTAAATCTTTTTTTTTTTGAGAGGTTTTTCGTTATAGGGCGCGTGCGCTCGCCAAACAGACAGAGAGAGACATAGAGACAGAAAGCGAGAAATCACCCCCCAGGGGGGATGGTCACGCCGCAATCCCTTCTCCTCCATTCTCCTCTCGGGATCTTGGGCACGCACGCACACGCGCCCGGCGTGAGTTGTAAGCCACCAGGTCCGAGACGCAAACCACGGTCGACTACGTGGGAGTCCAGCGACATAGCCATTACGCTAACTGCTGGTTCCCTAAATTAAATCTTTTTTAAAAGTTACTATGCTAGTGAAGCATGAGCACCTCCACTTTGAATATGACTCTGTTGCCATTTCCTTTTTCCCTGATCCATATGTGTCTCCTTTAATTCCTCACTGAATGCTTATTACCAGCAGACGAACACTGATGTCCATCCCTATCCTCCTAACCGAATATTTATCACCAACAGATGTGCCATTTATCACCAGTGGATACAGTCAGTTATAACTGTCCTTCCTGATAACTTGCTTTTTTAGCTGTTGTTAACTGCTTTCACATAACCCAAGGCCTGCACTTTCTTAGATGTGTAGTTTTTTTCTTTGTTCTTTTTGCTTTTATAAACCTTCCACTCCCTGCTTCAGGGCTGCAAGATTTTGGAATGACACAAGTCTTCTTGCAGTTGTCAGCTTAATAAATGGCTCCTTTAATTTGGCTAAAACCGGATGTCCTCTTATTCTCGGACTGATTTGAATACAACACTAGGTGCTCCTATAAAGATTTTCTTATTTAATTCTCAAAAGAACGTTTATGAAAATGTCATTTATTTATATTTTTTTCTTTTTTTTTTGAGTTTTTCCCCTTAAGGCACATGCACTCACTAGAGAGACAGAAAGAGAAAGAGACACTGAGAAGGAAAGTGAGAAATCATTCCCCGGGGGGTGGGGGGGATGGCCATGCCACAATCCTTTCTCTTCCATTCTCCTCCTGGGATCTTGAGCACACATTCACATGCACCCAGCATGATTTTCAAGCCACCAGGTCCAGGATTCAAACCACAGTTGACCATGTGGGAATCCAGTGATGTAACCACTAACATGATCTGCTGGACCCCTTATTTGCATTTTATAGAATAGAAAACTGAGGACAAAATAGTTTAAGTATCATACAGTAATTAAATGGAAATTCAAACCCAAGTGGGAATTACTCCCAAGCCAGTATTCTTGCCACTATGCACTGCCACATGTAAGGGCTACTTTGGGAGATGCATCTGGAAATTTGAGAATGGGCTATATATTGCTGAAGGCTCTAAATATCAGGTCAAGAAATTTGGTAGAGGATCACTGAAACATTTGAATTGGGAAGGGAGAATAGTGGTATGGAAAATAATGCTTTAGGGAAGTTTGTGAGAACTCTTTTTTGAAATTTTTAAATTTCAATTTATTTTATACATTCAATCACGTTATCTAGCATGCAAAATGAATATTTCAACATGTGTACATTTCTCAACAGTCTAGTTTACAATATTATAAAGTTACCTTCAATAGATAATAGCCCATTTCTTTGTCCCATAAATGCTTTGCCTCTCTTTTCTCAAGAGAACTAATTTTTTTGAGAACTTATTATATGTTAGATGGTATAATAAATGCTCTATATGGCTTGATTTATTTATTCATCAGAAAAACCTTATGAGATAGATATTATCTCCATTTTACAGAGAAAGAAATTCAGTTAAAGGAGATTAAGTAATTTTCCCAAAGACCACACAGTTTATATGAGTGACAACAGTAAGACAGGAACACAAGCAATCTAGCCCAGAAATTAATCTGACACAGAGTCTGCTCTTTAGTACAGAGGTTAAGTGCTGAGTATAGGGAGCCTAATTCCACATGGCTAACCCCAACTTGAATCTCAGTGCAGAGGCTTGAAAAACAGCTGGGGCACATGTGCATATGTACCTGTCCAAATCCTGACAAGATGCAGAAATGGAAGAAAGGGATTGTGGCATGAGCATGCCCCACTAGGGAGTATATTCTCCCTTTCCCTCTCCTCTCTCCTTCTGCAGACACATGCATCTTATGGCAATAAAAATAATTAATGAAATTAATGTGACACATAGTATGAAGGATGAAATACAGAAAAAAAGGCTGGACATGGGGAAACCAATTTGGAACTTATTGTGAAATTCTTGATTGAGGGTAATGAGGACTGAATCAGGATGATAGAGGTAGAAAATGAAAGAAGGGATCGATTTGAGGGACACTGATGAAAAATCTCTGCCTTTCACTGTTAGGATTGAAGCATTTGCAGGGAAAGAGAAAGATACTGTAGTTTGGCTACCATTTCTCTCTAAAAGCTACCTCTAGTTCCCCTGCCTATATATCCATGGCTAAAACAGAAGGGGAAAAAAAATGATAGAGTTCTGCAGGTGTGTTTTTGTACAGTAATAACCTAAACCCACATGACTTGTTCTTTCCAATCAAAAGGTAATAATTTTCTAATCTCAAAAGAGAGAAGCACTTGCCCCCGCCAAACAAGAATCTAACTACCATCTATTGTATTTACTGGTAATTTATACACAATGGTTTCCTTAGCAACAAGGAACTAACAACTTGGTTGCTTGGAGTTTAAAAGAAATCTCAGATTTCAGAAATTATATTCTAAAAGGATGTAGTATCTCATGCAGAATCAGGCATTTTTGTCTAGTATTAAAAGAAGAAAATGGAATGTACTTGGCAATAAATATTCAAAGTGACTTTTATGAACAAAACTTCTAGCATAACCAAAGGTCACACATTTCACAGTTATGGACAAGATTTCATTTTAAAAAGTTTAGACACTAGATGAATTGTTGACTCACAATCTTCAAAACAGCCCCATTGGTTACAGAAAAAAATGTGTATTCCTATTTCCGTACTCCCCCCATCATATTTGTTCATTTGAAAATGGAATTGAAAATTGAGCAAAGTAAATGTTTGATAAGTGCTTATTACCTAGATACTTCCACGTATGTGACTTTTTTAGTCTAAAGAGTGCTTTCACACCAAACATTCAGCCTAATCATTTTTATCTTATCTCCAGGCATGATATTGCCTAATGAGCACATTATACTTTTGTGGGGAAAATGGGGGTGGTGAGGGGAGGCAAGTGTAGCCAGTCCATTGAGTGACTATGTATTGTTTGATATTCAGAACAGATGCAAGATACAAAATGGATGAACATGAAAAATTTAATGCTAAGCTAAGCGTGGAGGGCACTGCATACAGAAGCCATCTTGAGCTATCCGCCATCTTGAGCTATCCACCATCTTGGAAACCATTAGGCTTCACTTCCTCACTGAGCAAACCGTCTCTCAGAAATCATGTGACCAACTGTTCTCCCCGAGGGACGGTTGAGTTTCTAGGCAACAGGAGAGATCCACCCACACCAATGATTGGTTCACGCTGTTCTATCTCATTTGCATTTCGGGCAACCAATCGGTGCCCACCAGCCTGTATATAACTCGCCATTTTTTCTCAATAAACAGAAGAAGAAGAAGACTTGATCAGCACCTCATATTGTCTCCACTCTGTGTGTGTGTGCATGTGTTTGTCCCATCTCTCACTCCCTCCCCCAGGGAACCTGTTCAACTGTCCCCCGGGTCCGGACAGCTAAGCATGTCAGATTTTGCGAGCTAGATTATGAAAGACAGGCATTGTATGTCTCTGCTCAATATATACCGAATGTCTGCACTCTATAGCATAAACTGAAAGACTGGAAGGTATTATAGCAGGAATGCCAATGGTGGATACTAAAGACATTATGGGAGGGGGAGCTAATAGGGGGTGAGAGGGAGGGATCAGCGAAAAAATAAAAGCAAACAAAACATTTAATAAACACAAAATGAAAACTTAACTGTTGATGATAATGTACATGGTAATGTCTTTGACTTGACTAATATGGACTGTATTCACAGTGGGAAAAACCATGTTGTACACTGTAAAGTTATACAGTGATTAAATGTAAATAATAATAATTTTGAAAAAAACAGATGCATGTCTGGCAACAGTTGGGGCAATTGAAGCTCAAGGGATCTAATGGACCAGTCAGTGCTGCTTGACAAAGTCATGTTGACCGCCAGCCCAAGCTGCAAGAATGTTGGAGTAGCATTGAGTATAATAGCTCTGCCAAAACTTGGTGCTACACTGATTATGCCTTGAGGAAGAATGGAGAGAAAGCAAAGGACCTTTTGTCTTCCAAGGCTTCTGCTAGAACCTAAGAGTCATGACTGAAAAATGTGGTGACTATGATAAATAAGAAGTTATCTTGGATGTTAATCCTCTTTGCCTACAAATATTTAATTTTTAAAATGAGAGAACATACCCAGAAAAACATGATCAGCACACATTTTATCAAAAATTTATAAAATGCTGGGAATTATCACTTACCTAGATATTGGGGAAGGCCTGCACAGTAATTGTACTTTCTCTGGTTATATATCTTCTTTACTTTCTTTACAAGAAAGCAATTATCAGAAGATTCATTGCAAAGCACTATCACCTTAAAAAGAGACACTTGGCTTTGCCTTCCCCAGGCAAAATTCTGTATTGTCATCATCTTTATTCTACATGAAGCCCCTGGAGCAAGAGCATTCATCCAAAAGTAACAAAGTTGTCCCTCCCTTAACTTTGGTCTGCCCACCTGAAGTTGTAACTGATACTTCAACACTTAATTATATGATCCACCAATTCTACTCCTGGTTATCTACCCAAAGGACAGGAATACGTTCATTCAGATAATCACTTGCACATCTGTGTTTATTGTGACATTATTCTCAGTTGCTAAGACATGGAACCAACCCAAACGTTCACAAACCGATGAATGGATTTAAAAAATGTGGCACATATACACTATGGAATACTACTTAGCCATAAGAAACAATAAGATCCTGGCATTTGATAGAAAGCAAGCAAATATGGAAGATTTACTGATAAGCAAAGCAAGCCAAACTATGAAAGAGGGGCATTGTATACCCCTACTCATTATATAACTAATGTCTAAACTCTACCACAGAAACTGAAAGATTGGAAGCTATAAGAGCATGGAGAACAATTGTGGACCCTAGAGATAGTGTAGGAGGAGGTTGAGAAATGGGGGAGTGTGATAGGAAGGGTATCAAGGGGAAAAAGAAAGAAGCAAAATATTTAAGAAACACACAAAAAAATGGAAAATTATCTGTTGATAATAATGTGTATGATAATATCTTTGGACTAATATACAGTGTATTTATGCTGGAAAATTCATTTTGCATGCTGTAATGCTATATAGTGATTGAATGTATAAAAAATAAAATTTTAAAATATGGAGAAAAATAATTATACTTTCAGCTCTACTCCTTTTCTCTTGCATGGAAAATTGTTGCTATTGATAAATTTTTAAATTTTATCATACATTTACAAAGCAATATTTTCTCAAAATGAAATAAAGTTTTTTGGAGTCAGATTGTTCTGGCTTTCAGACATTTAATTCATTCTATGACTTTAATCTCTGATTCTTGGTTTCTTCATCTGTTAAATAGGAAAATAATACATTACCTTTTAGGTTGTTATGAGGAGTAAATGAAACAATGCATATAAACAACTTAGCACAGTGATGAATGAAAGGGTTAAATGTTCCCCAAGTGTCTTAGGGATGAAAAAGGGTTAACTGGGTGTCATGCTGGAGCCTTAGATATTTTAATTAGAAAAGCCCATCTAAAACTCTCTGGTGCTTCAGACATTCTTTCTCCTCCTCCCTTTTTCTTCCCAAGTTATAATAGTTGGTCTTTTCTTGACTTCATCTCAGATGACTGACCTGGTGTTTTCTAAACTCCTGCCTCAGACATAAAGATTGTAACAGCTGTCACTAGTTGGCATCAAAACTAAGGACAGAATACATGACAGACTACAGAAGACAGTTATGACATCCAGAGATAACAATGAAACAACCCAAGAACCAACAGATGTCCTATCCCATAATACCCAAATTACCAAACCATAATCTCTCCTTTCCTTAAGTCCCAATAAAAGCTCCTCACTTCTACCCTTCCTAGCTGATACAACTCTCCACATCTGGCCCCTTCATGCTATCAGAAAGTGAATAAATTATTTACTATCTTCTTTCTTTCTGAGTTTGTGAATTCCTTCATAGCCTGTGACCAAGGCCACACTAACATATTGCAGAGATCACCTTAATAATAAGTACTCAAACCAACATTAGATGTTAAGATAATAATACATTTGACCTATGAAAAAAATGTCATCTTTTCCATTTCTATGTAGCAAAGCTAATGGAATAGTGAGAGCCAATTACAAATGTTAACATTGCTTAATGTTTCTCAAACTCACAGTAAGACAGCCCCTTTCTCACACCTTGGGAAGGACTAAGAACTGATTTTGGTTAAAGCTTTCAGATTTGCACAGGAGTGTGGTGTATGGTTCTAGACTTAGTCATTCAGACACATCTGTCACAGTCTAGGACATTGTTAGCAAAATACAAGAATAGCAAGCATGGATTTCCCTGGTCACAGGCTTAGACATGCAGAGAAAAAAGGAAGACCTTCCTCTGAGCCACCATTTTATCTAATGAAAAAAATTTAAACCAATAATGTTCAGATAAATTCAGTAACTTCTCTGTCAATTTGAGTTGGCTTTCCAGTCATAATCATAATTTTTCTCCACTGTTCCACTCCTTCCTTCCCCACAACTCTGAATACATTTGGAGATGGGGAAGCAGCTAATGTAAATGGCACTGTGTTGGCCTTGTTCTTTTACTCACCAGATGTAACTCATCCTATCTGATCATAAACACACATGTTACATATTGGTCTCTTGAATAGTATATGAGTTAATATTTGCTGTTTAGAAAACCACCCCAAAACTTAATAGCCTAATATAACAACCAATGATTTATTGGGTTGTTGAAAAGTCATGACGCGTTTTTGCGTAGAGTATAGAAAAATAACATCATGACTTTTCTGACAACTCAGTGCTCAAAACTCTGTGGGTAAGCAATTTGTGCTGAGCTTAACCAGACTCATTTACGCATCTATAACCAGCTGGTAGTAAAGGACCTCACATGTCTGGATATTGGTTGACTGTTAGCTGGCATGAGAGAATAACTGGACCATGTGTTTCTCATAATCCAACAGACTGATCACAGAGAGATCATGAGTTCCAACAGAGGCCCAGTCACAGTGGTGCAGGTGGAAAGGTGCTGTTGCATGACACTGGAGCCACATGGAAGGCCACAGGTTCAGATCCCTAATTGACCTGAACAAACATGCCCATAATCCTGGCTGACTAGAAGGCCTAGGGGGGGAATCAAAGTGTTGCAAGATCTTGTCTAAGGTCCCTGCCTCTCTATCAAGAAATAAATTAACTTTTTTAAAAAAAGAGTTCCAACCAAAACAAGAAAAAGTAAACCTCAGGGACCAGCAGTTGGTGTAATGGCTATGTCGCTGGACTCACATGTAATCGACCACGGTTCTAGTCCTAGACACAGTGGCTTAGACTCACGCCGGGTGCATATGCGTGCATGCCCAAGATCCTGAGAGGAGAATGGAGAAGAAGGGATTGTGGCGTGGCCATCTCCCCTGAAGGATGATTTCTCGCTTGATGTCTCTCTGTCTCTTGCTGTCTTTCTGGCAAGCACATGTGCCCTAGAGCAAAAACCTCTCCAAAAAAAAAGTTAACACCAATATGTAAGTACTCCAAGTTTCTGTTTGTCATCATATTTTGTTTGTTTTTACTATTTATATACTTACAATTTTTATCTTTTATTACATAAATAATTATAGATATTTGTGGGGATACAATGTGATTTTTGGTACATGAATATAATATATAATAATTAAATTATGGTAATTAATATACCCATCATCTCTTTTTTTTAAGAGATAGATTTTTGCAATAGGGCATATGTGCTTGCCAGAGTGACAGAGAGAGACAGAAGGACAGAAAGTGAGAAATCACCCCCCCAGGGGTGTTGGCCATGCCACAATCCCCTCTCCTCCATTCTCCTCTTGGGATCTTAGTCATGTGCATAAACATGCCATCAGGTTTTAAACCACTGGGTCCAGGACTTGAACCACAGTCAACTACATGGGAGTCCAGTAACGTAACCTTTTGCCATTTCCTGGTCCCATTATACCCATCATCTCAATCACTCATCATCATTTTGGGAACATTCAAAATTCTCTCTTATAGCTACTTTGAGATATACAGTAAGTTGTCGCTAATTACGTTCTCTCTACTGTATTTTATAACACTAGACATTGTTCCCCTTACCTATCTATAATTTTGTTTCTGTTCATCAATACCCTTCTATTTTTCCCCATCCTCCTTAGCCTCTATTAGTCATTCATTATCTCTCTACTTTTATAAAGTCATTTTTTCTAATTTACATATATGAGGGAAAGCATGGTGTTTCTCTCCCTGTGCCTGACTTATTTCATTTAACATAATGTCCTCCAGGCTCACCCATTTAACCTCAAATGTCCAGATTTCATTCTTTTTAATGGCTATATAATATCCCATTGTGTGTGTGTGTACATATATACACACAAAAGGGCCTTGGAGATGATGATGATAGGTGATAGACATGATAGATAGATAGATGATAGATAGATAGATAGATAGATAGATAGATAAAGATGATAAATAGATATGCTACATTTTCTTTATCCACTCCTCTGTTCATGGAATTCAGGTTGATTCCATATTTTATATTGCTTCATTGGCCAAATCAAGCCACAAAACTAAACCTAGACTCAATATGAAAAGTACTACCCAAGAGTATATAAACAGGAATGAATAAATTAGAAACCATTACTACATCAACTTGGGAAAAAAAGGAAATTGCATGTTTCATGGGTGTTTAGCTCTAGCTTGGCTCTTATGCTGGTGAGCCAGTGAGAGGTATTACATATCACAATCCATCAAAGAGATTGTCCAAATCATAAGTAGAACCCTCTCCTCTTGGCTAAAGTCCTCTCAGAAACATAGGCTCTCTTTTTCTTTATCTGAGTTAACTTCCCCTCCTAACTCAGAGAACCATAATTTCATATGATATATCCTATGTCCGTGGAAAGTTCATAAAATTAGAGGTAGAAGGATGGAAGATGGTAAGAGTAGTGGAGACTTATCTTTGACCTTTTCTTACTTAAGCCTAACACACAGTACTGCTACACTGGATAAAAAGGAAGTGGATTGCTCAGCCATACTTCCCAGTTCACTGGTCTCCACTCAGAATGTAAAACATGAATCCTTCCTCCTTTGATTTCCTCAACCTTAAGTGGGGATTTTCATCATATTTTACTATCCCTGAGATTTGGCCCAACAAGATGGGAGACAGAACATAGGGACCCCCTCCCAAATTTATGTCTCTTTTCTTATTTCTCCCAAATCCTCTAGCTTGGACTGATTTTGTATTTTTCCTGACCTTTTCTCAAATAGACTTAAACTAGTGTTCTGTTTTTTGTTTTTTTAAGCTCAGTAGCTAAACTCTTCCCACCTTCATTCTTGGAGGTCATTCTAATAACCACCCCCTGTGAATTCTGAATCTTTATAAACAGACTATTATTCTGTATGCACAGATTCTGATCACTTAGTTTCCCCCTGAATTATGCCATAACCAAATATAGAGAGACTCTACAGGGCTCCAATGAGCCTTGTAAGGGCCTTGTATAACTTGTGGGCAGAACACCTATGTTGAAGAATCCAAATGCAATGATTTACTACATAGAAAAATGTAGAGGCCTAATATCTTGAAGTACTAACAAATGGGTTTTTATTCTTTTTTTACCCCTCATTACCCCTCAACATTTCCCATTAAAATTAGACCTTGAGGCTGAGACTTATTACCTTAGGCAAGGGCCAAATGCATAAAACAAAGAGTCACATTCTTAGAGTTTACTCTGTAATTAGACCTATGAAACCTTTTGCAGAGTCACTGTGTTAAGAGATAAAACCTTTGAACACAAAAGCCAGAAGTTTTGATAAAGAGAAAGATTTTGAGTTTTAAAATTTTAAAGAATTATCACAAAGACTAAGAGCCTAAAGTTTATTCCACAAACAAGACATTTGGAAAGAACATAAGATGAAAGAAGAACCTATTTTTCATATCGAAAATGAAATTAAATTATATTGGCTAAGGAAGAAAAGAGAGTCAAAACCAACTTCTGTAAGGGAGAGAAATAATTGAGAAATATTGAAAGCAGAAGCCTGTGCTTCACTTGCATGATGAACCTCAACAAGGCAGCAAGCCTTGGCCAGATATGAATAGATACAAAAGACAAGAAAATCTACCAAATCTCCTAAGACCCCAGAGCAGGAGTAAGTATGCCAAAATTATCTCTGCTCTCCAGGAGGCTAAAGATGGCTAAAAAATGTGCAGTAGGCTAGAAAGGGCCTTCTAATTTTAAGAAACACTGACAGTGGCTACATTAGCAGTGCGATATGTGTGTGTGGTAGGACTACAGACATAAGATAACACTATTTTAGGGATAAAAACAACAGCTTCCCTAATGTAACAGAAGCAAACTTTTCCTCATCAAATAAACAGAGAATAGAGAATGGTCATGGACAAAACATCCTTTCTCTCACTTTGGTACTTACACGTTATCGCATTTAATGAGGAAGAAATGTAAAACTTTTATTTGCACCTGAGAAGAACGTTTAATCATCAGTTTGACTGAGAGAACCCTGACTTGTCAACATTAAGATTACTGCAACTGGTCCAGCAAGTGGCATGCTGGTTAAGGTGAAGGTGTTGGACTCCCACATGGCTGACTATGGTTCAAGTCCTTGACCTGGTAGCTTTCTCTCTCTCTCTCTCTCTCTCTCTCTCTCTCTCTCTCTCTCTCTCTCACTCTCTCTTGTACATGTGCCCTATAGAAAATTTTAAAATAGTAATGATAGATAAATAAGTAAAGATTTCTGCAACTGAACAGAATAGAGGCTTCAAACAACAATGGGGACAAAGAATCACATTTTTACATAATTGAATTTGTCTGTGACAGCTATACCTATTAGAGTATATTATTGGGTTGTCAGAAAAGTAATGACATATTTCCCTATGTTTTTCTATGCAAAAATACGTCATTACTTTTCCAACAAGCCAATAATTTCCTATTGCTACTGTAGTAGATTACCACAAATTTAGTGGTTTAAAACAAACAAACAAAAAAAGAATATTATCCTAAAGTTCTGGAGGTCAGAAGTTTTAAAATCAAAGTGTTAACAAGGCTATATTCCTTCTGCAGACTCTGTTGCCTTGCCTTTTCCAGTCTCTACTGACCAATTATTCCTTGGCTCCTAGCACTTTTCTCCATCTTCCAGCAGCATAAAGCACTTTAACATCTT
This sequence comes from Tupaia tana, assembly GCA_026018925.1. Taxonomy (NCBI): domain Eukaryota; kingdom Metazoa; phylum Chordata; class Mammalia; order Scandentia; family Tupaiidae; genus Tupaia; species Tupaia tana. The sequence continues at coordinate 30,207,644 of JAKSZU010000009.1, read as the reverse complement.
CAACTCCTCTCCTTTTCTCTTCTCTTTCTTTCTTTTCCCTCCCTCCTCTCATTTTTTCTCCCTTTTTCTGTCTGCTTCTAACATCACGTCTCCTTCTTTGACTCAGACTCTTGTCTCCCTCTCCCTTTTAAGGGCCCTTATGATTACATTGGGCCCACCCACATAATCCAAGATAATCCCCTTAATATCTTTAACTTCATCACATCCACAGTCTCTTTTTCTATCTAAAGAAACATTCATGAGTTTCAAGGATGTGGCCATCCTTAATGGATCATTATTCTGCCTACCACCCAGGGTAATCTGAACTATGACACAGAACCCAAGAAACCCTACCATTACATAGATCACTTCTTATAAGGATCTATAGAGGCAAATGATTAAGAACATAATCTACACAAAACTGATAGCCAAGACTGAGCTTCAGGCATTATGCCCTGATATAGCCCTAATTACTTTTCACAGTCAAAGTTTGTACTAATTGGTGCCTGTGCTGTATCAGTTGTTAAATATTTTGAATATCACCCCTAGTGACAATGACAAGTTGGGAAGTGTGACCCTGATGATGGAAGTAATTAGAGTGAATTTCTTGAGCAAGGTAGCCTATAAAGTAAATGGGCTGAATAAGAAGAGATTTGAGTGATTAGGTGGGCTAAGGAGGCAAATAAAAATTATTGCATTTTCTATATACATGTCTTCGGTAACACCCCAAATTGGTTAATGTCTCCAGCAATCAAAACTCATGTAGTACATACCTACCATGTCTTCTTCCCTGTGATTTCCAATACAACTGACTATTTTCCAGACCCTAAAGGTTATATTCAGTCATTCATTTGTTCAGTTATCTTCATTGTTTGTTCATTGTTTGTTCAAGACCTGTTCTAGGTCTTGGAAATAAAGTAGCAAATAGCACCAGATAGGCTGGGGCAAGAGTTTTCAAACTTTAGGGTACACTTATGTGTGCATTTATTATCTAATGAAATGCAAAGTCTAGGCCTATGCTAAAAAGACAGGTTTCTGGAGACCAGCAGTTAGTATAATGGTTATGTCGTTGGACTTCCATGCAGTTGCTTTCTGTCTCTCTGTCTCTGTCTTTCTGGCGAGCACAGGAGCCCTATAGCAAAAAAAAAAAAAAAAAAAAAAAAAAAAAAAAAAAAAAAGATAAAAAGACAGGTTTCTGAGTCTAACCCTTGTGATTCTGATTCAGAGGATTAGATGTAGCTCAAGAATTTGCATATTATAAATTGTAGGCACTTGAAAGTGTGAATGTTCTTGTGAAAAGGGCTCACTTACAGAAAGAGCCTATCATAGTAGTAATGGCATATCAGAATCTTCAAGGTTAATCACCTACCATCTGTCTTCATTTTTGCTGACCTATCTTCTGAATGGGTCATACGAATTACAGTGAGACTCAGTTTATACAGATGCTAACATGTCTAGTGTCTCCACTGGGATTCGTATGTGGACATTTGTTAATTTTGATTAACATCATAGATCTTATATCATTATCTGCTTATTTATTTTGATAACATTTAAGGGAAGTAAATAAGTGACTAGGCTGCAGGTTACAAGACACCATTCATGGTTTTACTTGCAGGGCAGGCTAATAATTTTTACTTTCAACTATTAAATAAAAGATTTTGCTTTCTTGTGCTAGAGATCTCTTTTGTGTTGATGGCTAGGGCATTCAGGAATTTTACATCTTTAGGTAAAATTGCTCACTGACAAACTGCTCTAAGGGAAACTGGCCCACACACAACCTCTGTTTAGTGAAGTGAAGTGCATAATTCCACTTTCATAGCTATACCCACAGATTTTTGGACCAGAGATGTACACTCAAACCAAGTTAGTTCAGCATAGACTTGAAACTGACCTGTGGGATGACTTAGCCTGAATCTATCCTAAAACAGATTAACTAAGCTAATTATATTTCTTTTTTCAGTAGTTTGAACAAAAAGTAACAGAGGTAAATTACAAGTAAGCTCTAGGAACTGAGCTGAAAGATCATTAGCAAGGCAGATCCACATTTTGTGCAATATAAAGCTTATACCATTGGAGTAGGGTAGAAGAACTTTAAGAAAAATAAAATAAAATTCAAAATAAGGTATAAGGCCTAGGAAAAGGGCCTTGCATGTGAGGATTCCATGAAACCTAATCCCATTAAGTAGTGCTGTACTAGAACCAGTCCATACACACTTAGAAAAGATAAATGTTAAATTTTAAAGAATTTTGCGAGCTTATTGATGTCATGTTGTTAGCTTGAAATTAACCACAGTAGTAATAGTAAAACCACAGAAATAAGCAAGTGTAACAAATCAAAGTATTTTTCCTCTCTCAAAGAGCTAGTTACCAAATATATAACAGCATTGCAGTAGCATTGTCTTTTTGATAAGAAACCCACCTCTGACCACTAGATAAATTTGATTGGTTGGAGGGTCTTTTAAAGTCATGTTTCAGATGAGCAAGCAGAATATGCCAGAAAAGAGAAAATGAAGCAGATTCACAGAGAGAAGCAGAGAAGTGAGAATACATTCCTAAGAAAGAATCCTCCATTCTGAATGGTATTTTGGTTTAGTTCTCACTTCCAATAGGCCTGTCTATATTTCATTGCCAATTTTTAAAGAATTCTTTATTTTAATTTATTATTATTATTATTATTATTATTATTATTTTAATTTGCTATAGGGCACATGTGCTCACCAGACACACACACACACACACACACACACACACACACACAGAGTAAGAAAGCAAGTCACCAGGTCCAGTACTTGAACTGCGGTTGGCCATGTGGGAGTCCAATACTTTAGCTACCATGTCATATGTCATCCCCTCATTGGCTTTATTTGGATTTGAGTGACACCTTTACCTCTCAAATCACTTCCCCTTGACTTGAATTAGCCTATTAACCTGAGGGGTCCTCTTTTCCTAATAACCAAAAAATTTATAGTTCAAAATATTAAGGAGACTAAGAAAAATTAACGATTTGCGTGAAATTAGCTATTTGGTTACAGACTGGAGTCACTACCCATACCAAAAATTTTGCAAATATGTGTCATTGGTGAAAAGCCATAAATGGCTCATAGAAAATCTATTCCTTTCTTGAAAAAAAAACTATATTGAATATGTAAAGTTTGAGATGCCTTTTAGATGTTCAAGTGGATACTTCAAGTTAACAATTATAAATATTTAATTCTGATGACAAGTCAAGATTAGAGATACAAACTTTGGAGTTATTGGCTTATAGATAGTACTTAAAATCATGGGATTAGATAAAATCTCTTAAACAGAGAACTATACATAGAGTAGGAAAGGTGGGCCAAGACTGAGTCCTGAGGAACTTTTACATTTAGAAATAAGTCCAAGAAGGGACCAGCAGGTGGCGTAATGGTTATGTCTCTGGACTCCCACATAGTCGATTACAGTTCAAGTCCCGGACCCAGCAGCTTAAAACATGCTGGGCATGTGTGAGTGCATGCCCAAAAATCTCGAGAGGAAAATGGAAGAAAATGTAGGAAAAGGAGTTGTGGCGTAGCCATTCCCTCAGGGAGTGATTTCTCACTTACTATCTTGTCTCTCTGGCAAGCGTGTGTGTCCTATAGCAAAAATCTTTCTTAAAATTTTTTTTAAAAACAAAGAAATATGACCAAGAAAAGGAACCCATAAAGCAGAATGAATAGACATTAATTATGAAGAAAGCATAACATATTAGAAACAAAGAAAAAAGTGGTTTTGACAAGAACGTAGTGGTCAATTGTGGCAAATATTTACAAGAGGGCTATTAAGATGAAGCTTAGGATCAGTTTTGTGGCCTGGTAGCTAAGGTAGCTGGATCCCTCAAAGCTGATCACGTGGTTCAAGTCCCAGCCCCAGAAGCTTGAAAAGCACAGTGGGCAAATGTGTGTGTGTGCCTCAAATCCTGCCAGTATGAGGAAATGGAGGAAAAGGGATTGCAGCATGATCATACCCCATTGGGGGGCATACTTTAAAAAATATATAAGAATTAAAAATTGGTCATCGTATTTAAAAACATAAAAGTCAATAGAGTGGTAAAGACAGAACCTGATTGTAATATGTTGAACAGAAAGAATGGGTCATGCAGAGAACAACTAAAAAAAATCATTTAGAGGAATTTTTATAATGAAGGAGAGCAGGAAAAAACTAGATGGTATCAAGCGGGAGATGAGAGATCAAGCAAAATAGAAAAATATGTTTATATACAAGGACCTAAAAAAGTTTATGTAAAATGCACATTATGAAAAAACTATGCTGTATCTCAAAAATTTTGCACCAGGGAACCAGCAGTTAGCATAATGGCTATGTCGCTGGACTCCTACGTAGTCGACCACGATTCGTGTCCCGGACCCGGTGGCTTAAAACTCACGCCGGGCGCATGTGCGTGCATGCCCAAGATCCCGAGAGGAGAATGGAGGAGAAGGGATTGTGGCGTGACCATCCCCCCTGGGGGGGTGATTTCTCGCTTTCTGTCTCTATGTCTCTCTCTGTCTGGCGAGCACACACGCCCTATAGTGAAAAAACCTCTCCAAAAAAAAAAGTTTGGACCAAAAAAATTCATACTTTAATTCCATTTTCCACCAACTTTTAAAAGTTTCTTCTTGAACTATTCCAAGATAAAAGGAAATTTGATGATGCAGAACAGAGAGACAGCAATGGCAGGTAAAAGGAGTTTGAGAAGGGACCAGTTGGTTGCATGGAGGTTAAGATGCTAGATCCCACATGGTCAACTCTGCCATTCGAGGCTCACACCCATTGGCTTGAAAATCATGCATGTTCCATGTGTGTACGTGCCCAAAACCATAAGAGGGGAATAGAGGAGAAAGGATTTTGGCATCCCTGAAAGGGGTTGATTTCTCACTTTCCCTCTCTATCTCTCTCTCTCTCTGGCAAGAACACACAGCCTACAGCAAAAACTATTTAAAAAGAAAAAAGAGCTTGAGAAGTCAAGAACAGAGCACAAGTGGAGAGACTGGCCTTTGATAGAAGCAAAGAATATACAGAAGTAGATAAGGGCGTTCCCATGTCAAAATGTGCAAAATGTGTTTTTTGGTTTGAGGGAGTTGGAGGGATATAGAGGTTTCAATTGAGAGCAAAATGAATAAAATAAATTGACTATTTCAAAGAGTAGAAAAAGCAAATATGTAAAACTAATATACTAGGATTTCCAGGAAGTCTTAAGTTTGAAACTTAAGGACATGAATATAAAATGAGACCAGATCAAAAATAGATTCATTTACTATTGATGCTATAACAAATTTATCTTAGAGTTCTGTAACTCAAAGTGGGTTTCTAAAGTGAGTTTCACTTGGCTAAAGTCACAATTATCAACAGAGCTGCCTTCCATTCTGGAGAATCTGGGACAGAATCTATTTCTTTGCCTTTTGCAGCATGCCTTGGTGTTGTCTACATTTCCTGGTTCATGGGCTCCTTCCTCTACCTTCAAATCCAGCAATGATGAGACTCCATCTCATGTCCAATCTTTCTATCTTCTTCCATTGTTGCATTTCTCTCTAACTGCACCTGAGAGAGATTCTCCACTTTTAAGGACTCACAGAATTAGATTGGGACCACTTGGACAATCTAAGGTAAGCTTTCCATCTCAAGGTTTATAACCTTGATCACATCTTCCAAATCTCTCATTCCATGTAAAGTTACATATCCACAGGTTTCTGGGGTTAAGGTATAGGTATCTTCGGCAGACCATTTTTCTGAGTAGCCTAGCATGATTGTATAGTTTACTTCAGTAGTGTTCAGCTGCTTATATACAGACCTGAAACAGGCAGAAAGCGGGATATGAACAGGGTCTGGGTTTTGCAAACAAGTTTAGCAGAGAGAGAGAGAGATATACAAGAGTCAAATAGGTATACCAATAAGTGACTAAGATAATAATTAAAATAAAGATTTTAGAGGTGGTTGATTCAGTTTTGGGTAATGACAGTTCAGGGATAAGGCCCAGAGAATGGGATCAGATAGGGTAAAAAGAAAGATCATTAGAAATAAGAAGATACAGGAACTGAAGAAGCAGAGTACTGTATGATTTATTCATGGGAATGTTGACGTCACCAAGAATTATCAAGTTTATGGAGGGAGAGGAAGAGGACCAAGTATTGCAAGTCTTTACTGAATGATTAATAAGTAGCTGTTTTAGAGGACAACAAGGAGGGGTAGCAAGTGATAGATTTGGATGGCATGAGATATAATGGACCTGAGATGTTTAAAGAGAAAGGCAAGGAAAATGAAAGGAAGGAGGAAACCTAGCCCACCTCTACTGAGAATCAGTTCTATAAACAGAACAAGAGCTCCTACCTTAACTAAGGGCATAGGTACAAAATAAGTCTGCCACCTAAAACCTAGCATTTAGTGTAGTCAAGAACCCGTATTAGAAATGCAGCAAAATCGGTCTTTAGCCTCAATATTCAGGCAAATTATATTTGGCTTGGGTTTTAGCCCTAGCCTTCACCAGGCCAAGTGGCCAATGCTGTATTTCAATACTATATTTAGCTTCCTTGAATCTTTGTATGGTCATTAACAAAGAGCATGGGAAGTTACCATCATACCTAATCAGCCAACAATATCAGAAATAACAACAAAACACACCATTTGGATTTATCATCAACAGCTGACTATTCACTTGCAAAATAAGTAAGCATTTTTTCATGTTGAAACCTGGAGTAAAAATCCTTTATGCTTTGGGACCAGCAGTTAGCGCAATGGCTATGTCACTGGATTCCCATGTAGTCAACCGTGGTTCGCATCCTGGACCCGGTGACTTAAAACTCATGCCGGGTGCGTGTACGTGCATGCCCAAAATCCCGAGAGGAGCATGGAGGAGAAGGAATTCTGGCGTGGCCATCCCCCCTGGGGGGTGATTTCTCGCTTTCTGTCTCTCTGTCTCTCTCTTGTCTTTCTGGTGAGTGCACGCGCCTTATAACAAAAACTCTCCAAATAAAAAAAAAAGAAAGAAACAGTTATTAGATATGCCCAAATGGTAACATAAGCAAAGAAATGGATTGGCAATATAAATATTGAGAGAATCTTAGCCAGGTAACTGTAGAATGAGTATTACATACTTTTGAGTCAACAAATAAGAAAATAAATTATATAATTATAATAATTATATAATTAGAATAAGAAATGTTTATTATAATTGTGATCTTTATAAAATTATTTGATTTACAGTTGTTTAATTCCATTTCTTCCAAGGAAAGTCATAATTTATATCATGCATATTGTATAAGAAAAATTCAAAGCAGAGTGTCAAATTTTGACACCTCAAAATTTTATGAAGGAAAAAAATAAAAATCACGTGCAAAAACCTCCATGATATATCATCTTTGATCCATACAGAATAAATAATATAGAGTATACGGGACCAGCAGTTGGCATAATGGCTATGTCATTGCACTCCCATGTAGTCAGCCATGGTTCGAGTCCTGGACCCGGTGGCTTAGACTCATGCCAGGTGCATGTGTGTGCATGCATGCCCAAGATCCCTAGAGGAGAATGGAGGAGAAGGAATTCTGGCATGGCCATCCGCCCTGGGGGGG